>CAVMJV010000009.1:1307906-2615812 GCA_963681835.1 Meloidogyne enterolobii | reverse complement strand
TATTTTTGTTAGAAGTTTTTATGTCAGAGGAGTCAAAGTTAGAAGAGTTAAAAACAGATTGAAATTGTTTTGCCAGACATTCGGCTTTATCTTTGTCTGAAATGGTAAATTGATCGTTGATGTTGAAGATTGGGATTTTAGTTTTTTTGGATTTAAGGAAGGCCCCTATATACTGAAATCTAGATCGTAGATCGTTGAATTTCGAGATTTCTCTGTTTTTAAAGAAACGAGAAATTTCTTTATCGATTTTTTGTTGCGTGAGAATGTATTTTTCACGGATAGCAGGTTTATTAATATTTTTCCATAAAAGATTTTTATATGAGATCATTTTTTGAATATGATTAGGGAATTTAGAACAATCTTTATTGATCTTTTTTAATGGTATGAAGTATATGGTAATTGTTTAGGCAAATAAAGTTTAATTGATTTTGGATTTTATCGTGTTTTAGCATGAGCTTATTTAAGCTTATTTTCTACATTTACATTTGTTGCGACATATCAGTATGTAAAAGGAATTATGGGATTTTTGTCATGAAACTAAAGAACAAAATTTTTCTATTTCTGAATTAGATTTGTTCACAACCGGTTGATTCTTGCTGTGGCTGATTTTTGCCTTTTGGGCCGCCAAAGTTAAAAATTAACCGGTCATGAATAACCTAGTCTGAATCAATCTTTTTAGACTAGTCAGGGAAAATAAATTTCAAATATAATTTATTTTTAATAAAATTGAAGAAAAACGAATTAAAGTTCAAATGATTATTTTTATCCCGAATTTTGTTGAAATACAATTGTTTCAAAATTATAATTTCATTAAATTAATATGTTAAATTAATATTTAAAAGAATTATTAAATAGTTTGGAAATAAAATTAATTAGAAATTCAAAAAAATTATTGGTAGCGTTTTAATCATAGGGTGACACAAAAGTTTCTGACCACTTTTTAAATCTTACTTTTCTCATTCTCAATATTTTTTTTGATTTCTCCTTAATACATACATATTATAAAAATTTAATGCCATCTTTCAGTCATGCTTAGGTAATAGCGAAAACCCAGAAAAATTTCGTCTGCTTCGATACCATTGTCGTGAATTATAAAAAAATTCTAAAAACCTCTATAAATCCTCATTCTCTATTTAATTCTCTCTTATAAATATGTATAGTCGGTCATTTACTTTTGTGTTACACTATAATTTCTTTTAATCACCCAAAAATTAATTTAATCACCCAAAAAGAATTAGTTAAATCCAAATGATTATTTTTTTATTTTCCCGAATCTTGTTAAAACCCAAAATTTTCCAAAATTTTTCATTCTTTTCCCTTTATAATTAACTAAACGTTAATTATTTTTACATGCAGGGCAGAGGTCTCCGCCTTTCACGGCCATTTTCAAAGCATCAATTTGTTCATCAATGTCATTAACTCGCATAATAAAATTCTTTAAAGACTTATCTACTTCTTTTAAACAATCAGCAGAGGGAAGTTTTTGTATTTTAACTAGCAATTGCAGCATTTCATTATTTATTTGATCAATTTTTGGGCGTAAGTCTGTTTCTAAATCTCGAACTTTAATAGGTGGTATGCCATGTTGATTCCATAAATTAACCAAATAATTCTGAAAAATAATAATTAAATTTAAAAATTTGGAGTTTCCTTCCTAATACATATATTTATTCTACAATAGCAGAATTATTACTTAATTACTTTGATTGTTGCGGATTTGCGGCAAGATTCCTTTTTTGAACTTTTTTTTAACGAACCATTAATGTCTTAGATATTGTTTTTTTGTAAAAGCAACTTAACCAGAAAACTTGTTAAATAAAAATTACATATAAATAATTTATTTTGTTATTTCTTTCCCTAATTTTAAATTTTCTTTACCTGAAAATGTTTGCTAGCATTCATTTGGTCTTGGAATATTAAAGTAACATAATCCTCATTTAACGATAGCTTCTTTCCCTTACTTCTCATATCGTCCAAAAGTTGTTCTTCTCGTTTTGGATCAGTAATAGTTTTATTATTAACAACTTTATATAACGCAACATAGTCAGAAAGAGTTAAACGATCGTCTGCAATCTCAACAAATCGATCAATATCTTTAAATAAATTATTTAATAAAATATTTAATTTAATAATGAAATATTCCCCATAACGATCTTTGCAGGGATATTGGTTGATCTTTTGGTTGATCTTTTATAAAGGGTTGATCTTAGTGGGTTAGGTAAAGGTAAATCAAAATTAATATGTAAATACATATTAATTTAGAATTTAATACATACCTGGGTTAGTATCTGTATCACTCTTTACAATGTTGAAAAAGAGTATTACAATAAATAAATTGCAATAAAGCCAATTCAAAGACATTTAAAATTAAATATTTTTATTAAAAAGGTTATTTTCTGAATTTATTTAAAAAATTTAATTTAAAAATACATTTATTTAAATATTTTAAAAATGCAAATTATAACATAAATCTATTTTATAAAATTATTAAATTTGATTTTCGGGATAATTGAATAATTTATTTTGAAATCAAAATTTAATATTGAATTATTATACACATCACTTATAAATAGGCAAACTCAATATTTACTAGATTTGCTTTAATTTAAAATACGTTTTTGAAATTTATTGACAAATGGGTTGGTAGGGAGTGTGTGTGTGGGGGGGGGGTGAGCTGCCTAAAAATATTTAATATACCTTAATTAGAATTTTTCAGCTTTAACTATAAACCAGGTTCAACTTTATTAATTTTTAATACTAGATGGAGAAAATTAAATTAATTTTTGTATGAATATACAATAAGTATCTCAGGAATGGATCTACATATGAGAGTTTATTCAAAATTATTAAGGTTTTAATATCCAAAATAATTACCAAATAAAGCCAGCTATAAAAATAAATTTTAATTTTAAAATAAAAAAAGTTAAGGAAAAGTTAAGCCATCGGTCATGGATGAACACGCGCCTGCCTTCACTTACACCTCTGCAGGTGCTCTTCACATGTTGATTTATTTTTTCTCTCTATAGATCACTGTTAAGTAAACTATCCTTAAATAATTATAAAATTTAAATTTAAAATAAACCTCATGTGATACATAAAAAATTTTATTTAATAATTTTTGGTAAAAAAAGAGTAAAGATTTAAAACAAAAAAAAAGATTTTTATTTAAACAAATAAAAAATTAAATTTTTGCCAACAAAAATTAAATACTAAATTTAGATTTTTATTTATTCTTTTAATGCCTGCTTCTGTTGGTTGACGATTTTCTCTTATTGATTGTCAATCTATGGATGTTAACTGGAAAATTTTTTAAATATTAATTTAAATTTTAGGTGAGGATAAATCCAAAATATACATACTAAACAATTAAAATACGTGGTCAGAAATAAACAGAAAAAATCTGAAATTATTGAGATAAATTAACTAAAATAAAAATACTGTGTTATTTCTTAAAAAATAATTAAGCCTTTAAAAAAAGAAGACCTCTAAAGGCAGTTTTTTTCAAAATTAAAGGAAATTTAATTGAAGTTCATCACAAGTTGCATCAACAAGTATTCGAATTTTTGGCAAATTTTCGATAGATTTTTACAATTTATTTCGAAATTTTTGGATGGAGAATATTTGAAGTAACACCTAAAATTTCACCAAAATAAATTAAATATTTATTTTTAAAATATAAAAATATTAAATTATTTATTTTCCTTGTTTCCTTGGTGACAAAAAATTGAAGAAGATCCTTTTTCATATAAATTAAAGGTCTTATAAATTTATTGAAAATATTTTTTTTAATTTAGAAGCAAAATTTACATATTTTAAAATATTGTTTTTAAAAAGTATTTTTACTTCCTCCATCAATTAAAAAATGTAAGTTTATTTAAATTTATTTAAATATTTTAAATTATATTAAATGTGGAGAATAAAATTTCCTACAAAATCTACATACCGTATTTCCTCTATTAGAATGCCCCCCTCTGATATTAATGCTCATTTGGTGATTGAAAAATAGAATGTCCGGGCATTCAATTAGAGGAAATACATTATCTTGGAAAAGTCTCGACCAAGCATTTTTAAACTTTTTCAATTTGTTTTAGAATTTATATACCTTATCTTCTTGAATAATTACGCTTGGTAATTATTTTTATTCAAGTTTTTGCTCATTTTTATCTGAGTTTTTGGTAATTATTCTTAGGCATTTATCCGAGTTTTGAAATCTAAACATGCGGTATGGCGTTTGAGCGAGGGTAATTATTATCTCGACACCTATTAACCCTAAACATAAAATTAAAACCTTAAAGTCGTGAGAGATATCTAAAAATTATCGAGATTTTGCGAAATCTCACCATGATTATGTCTCTTGCATACGAACACACAAGAAAACATTTTTACCAATAAAAAAGCCGCCTCAGTAACGACTGAATTCGTCAAAAATTTTAAGACCGCCCTAGTCGCAATATCATCATAGGCAGGGCTATTAGCCATATCGTAACAATCTGCGTTCCATTAATTTTGATAATTTAAATGTTAAGTAAAAATATTTGATGTGAAGCAAAAGAGAAAATAAAATAAATAAAATAACACAAAATACCCAACAAACGCATTGCTGTCTAAACAATATTTCGTGCCCGCTCAACTCATCTAATCCTTAACTCATCCACACACCCAAAAACGCTCAACTCATCTAAACGGCTAAAATTCCTTAACTCATCCACACGGCCAAAAACGCTCAACTCATCCAATCCTCAACTCATCTAATGCTTAACTCATCTACACGGCCAAAAACGCTCAACTCATCCAATCCTTTGGAACGAGACTATTGAGTACCAGTCGTTTGAGTCCCTGGCCGTTTGAGTCTCTGGCCGTTTGAGTCTCTCGCCGTCTGAGTCTCTCGCCGTCTGAGTCTCTGGCCGTTTGAGTCTCCGGCCGTTTGAGTCTCTGGTAAGTAGGGTCCATGACCAGTTGAGTCCATGACCAGTTGAGTCCATGACCAGTTGAGTCCATGACCAGTTGAGTCCATGACCAGTTGAGTCCATGACCAGTTGAGTCCATGACCAGTTGAGTCCATGACCAGTTGAGTCTCTAGCCGGTTAAGTCCCTGGTCAGTTGAGTCCCGGCCGTTTGAGTGGTTGATTACCGCCGGTTGAGTCTTGGGCCGGTTGAGACTCAACTGACCAGGGACTCAACCGGCTAGGGACTCAACCGGCCGATATTTCAAGGATTGGATGAGTTGAGCGTTTTTGGGCGTGTGGATGAGTTAAGCATTAGATGAGTTGAGGATTGGATGAGTTGAGCATTTTTTGCCGTGTAGATGAGTTAAGCATTAGATGAGTTGAGGATTGGATGAGTTGAGCGTTTTTGGCCGTGTGGATGAGTTAAGTGTTAGATGAGTTAAGGATTGGATGAGTTGTAGGGTAGCCCAATATTTTCTTTTATATTTTCTTTCTTTTTCTCTCTCGTTTTCTTTATCTCTTTTTTTCTTTTCGTTTAAATATTTATAGAAATATTTAAAGTTTTAAAGTTATTTTCACATTAATTTTACGTAAATTTCTAATTTAGTTTAAAAATTTTATTTATGAAAAAGTAACTTAAATGATAAGGCTAATCTAGGCTATTATTTTACTAAAAATTTTTCCTCACCCCAATCCAAGTGACGTTACTTCCAAAATTATCTTGACAGATATTCTTGTTGTTTATGAGATAAAACTGAGGTTTTTATCTGGGATAGACTAAATAAAAGTTAAAAAACGGGAAAATAAATAAATATTTAAATATAGCGAATCTGTGTTTTAACTCCTAACATAATTAATGTTCTACTCGAATTTATAAAATCCCGGTTTCATACATTATCTAAAACTGCTGGCGATTCCGAAGGTGTCTCTCCAAAAATTATTTCCGGGTCTCTCTTCATCACTAGACAATCTCCACTAATTTAATAAAAATTTCGGTTCCGGTTCCGATCACTCTAGCTATAGCTCCCTTTTAATTATTTAAATTATTAAAGTCACTGTTTATTTAAAAAATAAAAAAATCCTTTTTACATTACTGTTAATCCTTTCTCAAGAGGATTTTCTTAAATCGAATAGCTTTTTATCTATTTTTATATTTTACGTACATATATTTATTACTAAATAATATTTTTTTATTTTGGGAACATTTTTAATTTTTGTTAATGGACGGATAAAAAAAATTTTTTTTAAACCGACAATTAATGAAAAATATTAAGAAAATGAATGACGTTAAAAATATTTTTTTTTAAATATTTTTTGTTTGAAAATATTTTCAATCTCTTTAAGTGTGTTGAACTATGTAATATTTAAATAAATAAATATTTATTTAAATATTTATATATCCATTTTTATTTAAATGGAGAGAAAAATTAGGAAGTTGTTAAATTTACTAGAAATTTTATTATAATTGTTAGTTATCCTTCCATGAAAGTTAGGAAATAAAGGAAATTTTTATATTCTCTTTAAAAATTATTCTAAAATTTAAATTTAAAAATTTTTAGCGACAATTGCTCGCTTTTGGCAAGCAAAATAGGGTGTCCAATTTCGGTTCCGAGGATGTCCTCACCAATTCAAACACTTTCTGCTTCTCAATATAAAGCACAACATAATGAATTGTTTGTTTTTTCCTCTCAAAAATTTAAAAGAAAATTTCCTTTTAAAGAAATGCCGATGTTGTTCTCGACTATTTACATACACATCCAGGCTTTTTAGAATCTTTTGTAACGGGACCTCAAATTTCTGCAGAAACATTTCAACGATGGACACTCAAAAGAAACAATAAATTACGTCGAGATTCTCGTCGTCAATTACTTTCTGGGTTTTCGGTATTTTTTATCTAAAAATTATTTTAAAAAATTTCCAAAATTTAGACACCCGCCGGCCGAAAAAATTTTCGACAAATGCTTTCTGACAATATTGTAAATAGAAATCGTTTACTTTACGAATTGGCATTGAGTTGTGCACAAGTAGCACAAGTTGAACAGTTTGAACTTGTTGTGCCTGCATCTGCTAATGAGGCAAATTTTTAAAATTTTTATTTGAAGAATGAATCTTCCTCCTACTCCCGTCTTTTTGGGCCCTTCCACATCTTTCCTTCGTCTTCCGTTTTTATTTTCTTCCTCCCTATTCTTCCGTCCCTAATATTCACATACATATTCTTATTTTTTATTTAAAAAAGGATGAGGTAAATTCAATCAACTCTGTGTCTTCAAATACAGGAGCAAGTGAGGATATCCCATCAATCATTGGAGGCGGAATATTCAATACTGGAGGTTTAATAAATTCTATAACTGATAATGTGGCAACAACAAATAACAACAATTCATCACCATCTACCTGGCTTTCTGTAATTCGATCAGATGATGAGGCTGGCACAATAAAGTTACGAAAAGTTCGCAAACAAAGAAAACCACCGGTGAGATCAAAAATTGAAGTAACCTCAGTATTCTCCTACATTAAATATTCATTAATCTAAATATCTTCTTTAAGTTTGGTTGGCCCTTTAGCTAACCCCTATCTCAGTAACCAACCTCAATAATTATGATACCACATTATAAGATACAATTTTAAGTCCCTAATAGCGAGATTCGCGTATATAGTGATGAGAAATAAAGACTTTCAAAATCTCCACTAGTTATTTAAAAAATATTTAAGGTCCATGTTTTGAAATTATTCGATTGTGATGAAACACTTATTGGTGAATATTTTAATAAAAATATTTTCTGAATTACTATTTTTAGGTGAAATCCATTTCTTTTCTGTTGTTAATGATAGAGATGGACAATTTTTACAAGTTTTGACTACTTGGGCAGGTGTTGGCATTCATTTTGCTAAAGTAAAAATTGAAAATTTTATTTAAATAAAAAATTTAAAGGAAGCTAGTTCAAAGCTTTCAGTACAGCCTACACCAATTATTGGTACATCCCCATCACCTGAAGACATGGAATATGTAAATAGACAACGTAAACTAAACTCCTTTCTTCTTGATGTTGTCAAGTATTTAAAAATATGTTTATAAGATACAAATCATAACTTTTTTTCTTTTAGATCCATTTTCCAAGACATTATCACAATGGATACAGTTATTCTTAAAGTTATGGTAATAATTTAAATAATTAAATACATAATTCATTAAAAAATACTTTTTGTTCCTAAAGAATAAATTTCGATAGAACATTGATAATTGTCTAAAATAATTAATGTTGATGGTTATATGAGAAAAATAAAATATCCAAAAGATTGAAAAGAAAATTTTTGAGCTCTTTTTCTCGAATTTAGGATACCTAGGATCTCCAACAATTAAAGGGGAAAGGGAGATAAATTAGAAATAAGGGTTATGCTGTAAAACCCTGCTATTTATTATATCATTAATTAAAATTTAATTTTTAAATTTATAAAAGAATTTTGCACAAAAACTTGTTGATGCTGATCGGGCTTCGTTATTCCTTGTTGATAATAAAACACAAGAGATTTATGCACGTATTTTCGATATTAGCCAACCAGAACAGAATAATTTAAATAATGAAAATAATAGTCAAAATGGGAATGGAGAGATTAGTCCTCAATTAAATCCTGCACATGTTTACAATCAAGATGGACAAAAAGAAATTCAGTCAGTTTATTTTTGAAGAAAAATATTAGGGAATTCTTACCATTATATTTAAAATTTAAAATTAAATTATTTATTAAATAAATTATAATTTATCAAGTTTGTAAAATTTAAAATAGAAATTTTATTTATATGACGTACAAATTATTGTTCTAAAAAATATAAATTTTTTGTAGTATGTACATTTATTTTTTTGGCAGAATATGAGAGTAAGGTCAACCCTCCTAGTTAAGAAGTTCCCAGCTTTACTCAAAAATTTCCCAGGATCTTTTATTTTTTTAATCTCGAGTTGTGGAAAATTTTTTAAGAATTGGACATTAAGTTGGCGGATCCGTATATCCGGATCCGAAAAAAGGCCGGTTATTCGGAAATTTTCAACTATCCACCAACTTTATTGGTCATCTCAAATATATAAATTAACATATAATTAAATTCTAAGTTTATTTTTTTTAAGTTTTCCAATTGGAAAAGGAATTGCTGGACATGTAGCATTGACTGGAGAAAGTTTAAATATTACCAATGCTTATGCTGATGAACGTTTTAATCGTGAAATTGATTCATTAACAGGTTAAGTTTATTTTAAATAATTTTTAAAAATATTTATTAAAGGTTATCACACTCAATCAATTCTTTGTATGCCTATATTTATTCGTGGAAAGTAAGTAAATTTTGAAAAAAAATTTTAGAATTATTTTTTTTCGAATTATTCTCTTAAGTTTCACTAAATGATGTTCAATCTTCAAAAAATTCAAATTAATTTTTAACAATTAATTAATTTTTTACCCAAACTTTTAAATATTTTTTAAAATAATTTCTTTTAACAAAATTTTCCGAAATTTCTTTTTAAAGTATAATTGGAGTTGTTCAAATGGTTAATAAAAGAAATGGTGTATTTACTCAAGTAGATGAAGAAGCTTTTGAAACTTTTGCTGTTTATTGTGGTCTTGCTTTGCATCACGCAAAACTTTATGAAAAGATTAGACGATCAGAACAGGTCCTCCTCTTTTGAAAAAATAAAAAAATTAAATAATTTTAAGAAACACAAAGTTGCTTTAGAAGTCCTTGCTTATCACAGTGTTTGTAATAGAGATGAAGTTAACAAATTAAAGAAAGTTAAAGTCAAGGAAACTATTCCAGAACTTGATCTGTAAAATTAAATTTTTTATTAAAAATTAAATATAACAAAAAAGGCCAAAATTTAAGCCCTCCATTAGAATAACACAGTATCTCTCAAATTGTACAGAGAACTTGTTTTTTGCATATTTATAACTTATAGTACATGCTCAGAAAAAATTTAGTTAATAATGTTAGAAAAAATATTAGAGTTTAATCACAAAGATCGATAAGACTTGAGTTAGATAAAAATAGTAAATCCAGGACTGTCTGAAAAAACTAAATGAAGCATCCTTTATTTTTCGGTTCTAACCGGCAATTCTAATTTTACTTTGAGAGGATTTAAATATTTTTTGAAATAAATTTAAGAATAAAAATAACACAAAATTTTAATTAAAATTAACAATAACCAATTAATTTATTTATTTTTCTTTTAGTTTTGAATTTAATGGAAATCGTCTCTCAGAATTAGAAAAACCTTTATATGCTGTTTATATGTTTAGAAAACTTTTTGATGGACAAATGTTTTTTATTATATAAATTTATTTTTAAATTAATTAATTTTTAAAGTTCATATGATTGTGATGATTTAATTCGTTTTGTTTTAACTGTTCGCAAAAATTATCGAAAAGTTCCTTACCACAATTGGACACATGGATGGACTGTTGCACACGCGTAATAAATAAATATTTTTTATTTAAATATTTTTCTCATTCAGAATGTTTGTATTTCTTCGACAAACATCCATCTTTCAACCTTTAGAAGTTAAATAATTTTTAAAAAATTTTATTTAATTAATTTAGGCTATTGCTCTTTTTATGGCCTCAATATGTCATGACTTGGATCACAGAGGAAAAAATAATCAATATATGGTAAAATAAATTTAAAATTAAAGGGATTGTTAAAGACTAAAATTATTTAGTAAATTTAATCAAAATTTTTTTGAATTTGCCAAAAATCTTTAGTTAATACGAAATAAGATTTCAACTATTTTTCTTTCCTTTAACGACACTTCTCCTTTAAATTTTAAGTCTTATAATTTTTTATATTAGAATTTGATTAGGTAGTCTAATTTCCTTTTAATAACTAGATTAATACACAAATATTTTTAAATTTATTTTTTAATTTAAGAAAAATATGAGTACACCTTTGGCAAATATTTACTCAACATCAGTAATGGAACATCACCACTTGTATTTATTAAATATTTTTTTAAAAAATCATTTTTTTTTTAATTTTTAGTAATCAAACTGTGACTATTTTACAACAGGTATTAATGTAATAATAAAAATATTTTTAGATAATTTTTAAAAATTTATTAATTGAATACTCTCTCGTTATAAGTTAATGGAACGAGGAATAGTTAGAAACGTCCAAAACTCTTGAACTTGACTCGAGACTTTTTTGTGGGTTTTCGGTTTCGGGGCTAAGTCTTGAACTATTTAAAATAATTAACTTTATGTCCAATTTTAATTATTTTTCGGATATTTAATAAAATTAAAACAATTTTAATAATTAAAAAGGATGGCCACAACGTACTCAAATCTTTAAATTCTTCCGATTATAAAAAAATATTGAGCACAATTCGTCATTGTATTTTGGCAACTGATTTGGCACTTTTCTTTCCAAATAAAGCCCAATTGAGTGCTATAATTAAAGAAGGAATATTTAGTTGGGATGACACAAAACATCGGTAAAGAGGCATTTTTAAATAAATTTGCTTTATTTTTATCCAATTTAAGTAATTTGGTCCAAGCAATTCTAATGACTGCTTGCGATTTAATTGCCACAGCAAAACCTTGGCAAGTTCAGACTGAAACTGTAAAAGTTATTTTTGAAGAATTTTATGAGCAGGTTAAAGGAAAAAATAAATTGAAAGAAATATTCTTTTAAATTTAAAGGGAGATGCTGAAAGAATGAATGGGCGAGAACCTATTGCAATGATGGACAGAATGCGTGCTCATGAATTACCTCAAATGCAGGTAAATATACAGTCATCGACATAAAGATAGGGGCAAGTGTAACTGAGATGGAATTTAAGAATTATAATTATTTTACTACAATTTTTAAAAATATTTAGAACATTTAATTTATCTAAACTTAGACTTTATTGCAAATATAAGGAAAATTTCAAATATATTTAAAAAAAATTTTCCTTGTATGAAGTTACCTTCTAAAAATTTTCTAATGTAAATTAAATAACTAACTAGTTGGACATAAATGCAAAATATTAGTTAATATTTTAGCAAATTTGTTTAGAAGAATTATAAGACAAAATATTTTTTTTAATTTTAAAGGTTGGCTTTATGAGAGGTATTTGTATTCCTTGTTATGAATTGTTGGCGGATGTTATTCCCGAAGCAGAAAAACTTAGGGAACGTTCAAGGTTTGAAAAATAAAAATTTCAAGAAAAAATTTATTTTTAAAGATGTAATGCAAATAAATGGGAGGAAATGTCCGAAGAACAAAAACGTGTACGAAATAATGAAGTTATAAATACTGAATTAACTAGAAAAATGGCAGAGGAGGAAGAAGAAGAAACTGCTCTGGGAAATGGAGATTAATAGAATATAAAAAAATATAAAAATATCTTCTCTATAGTAGATACTTGACAAGTCACATCTAATTAATAATAGACGTTTTGTGAAGTTAATATTGCTGAATTTCAATTTTCTCGTATTTCAAACAGAACTGGAAAATCCTGGGAAATATTAGGATATTCGTACAGAAAAGTTAAATATCCAGACTTTTTTGGATCTGCCAACCTTTTTCTTATTCTCGAACTATAAATTGATATCAATAGAGATTTGCTTTTAAAAATCCTTAAAACTTTTTAAAACTTTATCTACTACTATAGAGAACCGAATTTTCATAAATTTAATAATCTGTAGTAAAAAATAATAATTAAAAGACTCAAATTTAAATTTTAAATTGATTATACTTTAATACCAAAATATAATTTTGCAATTTTTTAGTTGATAAATCGATATAAAAATATATATTTAAGTTGCTTGGATCAATGTTCTTTTACTTAGCTAAGAATCAACCAACCAGCCTTTTCTTTTACCTGATAAATATCCTCCTATAAATACATTACCACACAGATTCTCACATTTTGTTAGCTTAAATTAAAAACAATAATATTTTTACTTTTACATTTTCTTATAGTGAGGTTTATTGTTGAAATTAAGTCAAGGTTCGATAATTCGACTGTAATAGATCACGAAAACAAAAAATTTATTCTGACACCTTAAAATTTAAATTTCTCAACTTTGGTAGTTTAAGTGAGATATCTACACTTCAATTTTTTAGGGTTATTTTAATTACATATTGACATTAAAAATAATCATTAGGACTTTAAACATTCTTATTAAATGATTAAAATTTAATTTTCTTTGATCTATTTAAAAATTCGAAAAATTCCATCAAAATTCAATAAATGAATAATTAAAAATAAAATATTCTTCAATATATAAAATTTAAAATATTTATTCTAAAAAAGTATTTTTTTAATTTCAAAAATTTTAATATATTCTTTGCATCCTTAAAATGTAAAGAATCTTTTAAATATTTTTTTGCACACTTATCTGAACTTTTATTTCTTTAAGAAACAACTGTCTAATAAAAATTAACAATTTTATTAATTTTATACCAACTGACTTTAGAAATAATTTATTAAATTATTTTATTGGTAATTTGTAATTCTTTAAAGTAATTCAGTTCAAATTTTATTCTTTAAAATTTAATAAAATAAGTTTTATTAACACAAAAAATTTAAGAGAGTTAATTTTTAAAAATTAAATTTTAAGAATAAAATTTCTATAAAAATGTCATCATTACCAATTCAAAGAGCTCGTCCTGTTATTGAACTTAATTTAAATGTTGAAGAGGCTATGATTGAAACAGTTGACTTGCTTAGAACAGTTTTGTTTAAATAAATTAAATATATTCATAGTAAATTAATAAAATTTTAAATTTTAAAGTTTTTACATCAGTTCCGTTAAAATATTATTTTTTAGATTAGAGTGCAGCTAGAGGCAATAACCGGCACTGTTAATGAAAGGCTAAATCGAACATTCACTGATGTTTCTTTTTTTAATTAAATAATTTTTAAGATTTTTAACAAAATTAGATTTAAATACAACAAAACTTTAAAAAACTTTTTAAAAATATTTTAGGCAGGTGAAGATCTTACAAAAATAATTCACAACGTAGAAACTTTGTCAAGTAATTTGGCTGATTCTACAGGACAATTATATCATCCAATTATGTTTTCACTTATTTTTTTATTGTTTTTATTGGTTTTGGCTGCCACTTTAGCTTGTATTCTTTGTAAAATAAGTGGGGAAATTCAGAGACGGAAAAGGAACCAACAACCTTATGAATATTTTATAAAATCAGGCACATCTACTACATCAACAAAATTGCAAAATAAAAATTTTAAAGAAGATAGACAAGATAATAATAATTTAAGAAAAAAGGGGAGAAGAAAGAGACTGATTGGATGGTAATTAAAAAATATATTTTTGGCTATTTCTAATTAATTAAAATAGACTGGACATTAATAAAATAAGATTTCTCTTACAATTTATTTAAAAATCCCAATATTTTTGTACATTTCGGATCTTGTTGCATAATGCATATTTTGAGCATATTTTAATGTTATTGGGGAAAATAACACCTGGCATATTTTGGTATTTTTTCATTTATATTATAGTGCATAGTTTGCATCTTTTAATGCATAAAAATCTGTGCTCTAATTACTAATTTACAACTTTAAAAAATTAAATTTAAATTTTAAAATATAAAAATCTTTAGGTTGGATAGACTACGCCGTCCAAATATAAAAACAAAAGGAAATAAAAACAACGAAACCGAAGAATATTCAACAGATATTTTAAAAGAAGAAAGTGGAGAAATTCAATCATTTGCTTAATTCCGGCTTTAGTAACGAATATTTCCCGTGAGTCAAAATTCGTTAATAATATTCTCTACAGAGAGCAGGAATTATAGATACTTCTGAATCATTGAAAATTTAATAATTTTTGAAATGCTCTTGAATAATTGAAATAAAGCAATATATGTATTATTATATTTACAATATAAAGTATAAATATATTATTATAACAGAAATTGTATATTAATTAGAGACCGGACCGAGACGAAATCTCTAATAAAAATCTCGATTATCGAGATAGATATTTTTGAGATATCGATCTCGATTATTGTACGACCCTCCCAGTCCGGCCTTTAGTATTAATATGATATGAACCAGTCAATTTCAGTTACAGATCCTTATATGTAAAAAAACTGTCGGAATGTTTCTACATCTTTATACGAAAAGTGCCGAGTAAAATGAGGGTAGGGCTATCAATAAATAAATTATATGTATCAATTAAATTCTTAATTAAGAATATCTTCTTTCAAATATATTTAATAACATTTAAATCAAAAAGCTTAATTTCATTAACCCATTCTGATTTTATAATGTTTTTTCCATACTTTATTCTGTAAGAAAATTCAAAAAGTTTTTCTTTCCCTTCATTTTCAAATATTAAATAATTATTTTCATCATTATTTTTAAAGACAATTCCAACAATCCAAACATTACAAATCCAATCATCATTTTCAGATTTAAATTGATCCGAACATTTTTGGTTATTTAAAAGCTTTTTTGGATTTATATGGCAATATTCTATATTTTGTAAAATTTCAATAGAAAAAAGTAATTGTAATCGAATTCTTGTACCAACATAATCACAAAATAAAGAGCCATATTTACTTTTAGGTGAATATCTACATATTATAGCCAAATAATTATGATACTAAAAATGTTAAATTTATAAGAAAATTTTTTAATTGGAAAGATATTTGATATGAATTTTTAAAATTATTAAATTAATAATTTAAAATTGAGGAACGAGGCCGAACAAAATTCTCAGTTATCGAAATCAATATTTAATTAGATAATACTACATATAAATAACATTATATAGCATTTTAATTTTTCAAGTGTTTAAGAAATAAAGTATTATTTCTACCAGATTACTCAAAAAACACTAATTTTATTAAAATACCTTATTTTCAAAAAGACGTCCTTCAAACCAATTTTGCCATAATGTTTCGAATGGTACTGGTATTATTATTCCATTTTTAATTCCCTCTATTTCATTTAAAATTGAATTGAATTCCCATAAACCTTAAATATATTTTAATTTTTGGAAAGAATTTATGACCCAAATTCTTTTTTCAAAAATAAATTTAACAAAAAACCCAACCATTTCTCATTGTTTTTTGAATAATTTTGGCAGTCGAAATATTCATATTAAAATTTGAATTTTGTGTAGGGAATCCAGGTGTTATAATTGGCCATATTGGATATAAATTTTCTTTTAAATTTTGATGGAAAATTGAAGGAATTTGTTTTGAACGATTTATATGTTCATCTGGAATATTCCAATCCAAATATTGTCTAATATTTGGATAATCAGTATTTAATTCCAAAATCATTGGAACAGAACTTTAAATAATAATTTTATTATAATATATCCGTCAGTGGCCTATTTTTCCCCTTTTTTAAAAACTCGTGCAAAATAATAAAAGATAGGACTTTGCACCACTGTCCGATAGATTCATTTTTTGATTTTTTAAAATAAAATTTACTATTTTAAATTAGAATTGTACCCCGACAACGAACCCGACACAACCGCCCCGAGTGTTCGGGAGCGGGCAACTGAGAGCCGAGCCAACTGAGATTTACCCCTTCGATTTTTGAAATTATTTAATAAACAGAATTTAATTTTATTAAAATAATACTTTATATTTCCATTAATTTGTTTATTTGAAAAATATTCAAATATTTTTCCAAGTAAATTTATAATTGTTGTATTTGGATTAGAAATAATAAAACGACATGCCAAAATAGAAATTGAACTTCCACTAAAAAATCCAAAAGTATTGCCATATATAAAATTATCTGTTTAAAAATTAAAATAATTAAAAGTTTAAATTTTATTATTAAAAATATATATTTATATTTAATTTTAAATTTAATTCGAAAATGTTATTTTAAAGAGAATTTATTTTTATGTAATTAATTAATGGTGACGGTGAAGGAAAGTTCCCTTTTAATTAATGTTTTGTAAAAATTTTTCAAAGAATTATTGAAATATTTTTAGGATTATATATTTATTTAATTAAATATCCACACAAACTTTTTGCCCAAACTTTCAAAATTAGCACAATTAATTGAAAGTTCTTTTTGTCTTTTTCATTAATTAATTCCAAAATACGTAAATTTGCCCGATAACCTAAAAATAAAATTAATTTTAATTTCACAAAATTAATTAATTAAAAATAACCAGACAAAGCTAGCAACATCCCCAAATGTTTAGATTTTTCATTAAAAGTTGAATAACCTCCAACTAATTCAATAAAATTAGCAATTATTCCATCAAATATTTTAACAGATAAATTATTTTCGTTTAACTCTAAAAATATTTGTGGAGGTAGAACAACAAGAATTAAATCAAATTGTTGTCCTAAAAACTTTAAATTTATTGTTGAAACTCTCCCAGGAATTTTACGAAGAAAATTTGTTCTATAATCCTAAAAATAATTTTAAAAATATTTTTTTTCCCGATCAAATTTACCTGACATAATAAACAATAAAAAGAATTATCGTTACAATTATTACAATCTTCTAAATTACTATAAAATTGTTTTTCATAAATTAATTCCAAATTAATAAAATCTTCAGATGGAATAATTATTATAATGTCTATATCTGAATCTTTTGTTCTTGTATTTAATAAATATGAACCTCCAATTAAAATTTTTGTATTGGAATTCTAAAAAAGTTTAAATTAAAAAGTAGTTAATAAATAATAAAGTTTTGGTCAAATTTTTGATTTGGGCGTTTGACCGTCTCTAATTTTTATATATGTTGGCGGACAAATTCAATTGGAACTGAACTCCAAATTCGGTGTATTTCAAAGTCGGAATATGATCCCGTAGCTATTCTTCGATTTGGAATCTTCACCCACTGGGTCTGGGACCGTTCCTTACCTATTCTTCGGAGTTTTCGAAAGTTATATCGTTTTTATGAAATTTTTGGTTATATCTTTCAAAAATATCGAGAGAGTAAGGAACAACTTAAACACCTTTTTATTTAATTAACACAAAAATATACCCATAAGTTTATGATTTTCATTAATCCATCAATTACATTCTCAAGTTTATATTTTTTAATTTGATTGTTTTTATTTGAAATAATTTCATAAAACTAAATTAAATTTATTTAAATTAAATTTTAAATAATCCCAAACCATCCAGTCATTATTATCAAAATATTTTTGTTCTGTTATTTCTCCATTATTTTTAGTTATTGTTTTCCAATTATTTTTCTCTAATTTTTGATCAAAAGCACAAAAAGAAGAAGAACTACTGCTACTTTCTTCTTCAATTTCTTTTTTATTTTTCATAATAATAATTTCATTACAATTTTGAATTTTCCTTTCTAAATTATCTTGAATAGTTAAATCATTTTCAACAACAACAGAAGCGGAAGGCTTGGTAGAACATTCCCCTTCAACAGAAAATGACCTTTCGCTTTTAGATGATGATTGACTTTCTTCTTCAGATTCCAATGAATTTTGTGAAGGCTTTATTTATTTACATAAATTAATTTTTTTAATTATAGTAAATGGCTTAATGGCTTAACCCTTCACAAAAAATAGCAAAAAATTGGATGGGACTTGGTCCTGAGACCCATCAGAGTCAAACTTCGCCGGCCTAATACATTTTAATTTTAACATATTTTCACCAAAATAAAACAAAAAATTATTTTTAACATTCTCAATGAGAGGCTAATATTTTAGAGAAAATACTTAAAATACATCAAAATTACATACTTCTTCACTATCCGTATTCTCATTTTCCTCAACACATAATTCATTTTCACTATCAGAATTATTATTTTCTTCTTCTATTTTTGTTTCTGAATTTTTTATATTTTCATATAATTTTGCATAATTTTTAATTGTTGATTTTTTATTAGATTTTTTATTTTTCTTATTTTTATTCTTTTTTTCTTTTAAATATTTTTTGTTATTTTTTAATTTTTTTGGATTATTTTTATTTAAAATATTTTCATCATTTATTTTATTTTCTTCTTCTTTTTCATCCAAAACTGTATTACTACTTTTGCTTTCAATATCAAAATAATCACTACTATTATTATTTTTTTCTTCAAAATCGGCAGGGTCGAATTCTAACCCCAAAATTTTTGCTATTTTCTCCAAATCTTCAATTTTATCTCCAACCATTAATGGAAGTGATTTTCGTAATTGTTCGCTTTTAAATTCTTAATTTTATAATATTTAACTCAAATCTTTATTTTAATATGTGCTAGAAGCTTTAGGAACTCCCGTCCTGTTGTTCACATTCTGTGGCTGAAATAATTACCGTATTTCCGGGAATAACTACCCTGTATAATTATTCTATTTGGATAATTATTGCAATTAATTCAGGGAGGGCAATTATACGAGAACTAGTGCAATTGGTGTGGGGGTGGGAAATTATGTGGTAGCTATTTGAAGGAGAGCAATTAATATAGGTAGGTTATACGGCATATGAATTCGTTATTTGAGATATCTCTTAGGTAGTTCTCCCAATTTAAAATTTTCATTGGCGGATACTGGAAAATTTTGAATATCCGGACATTTTTCGGCTCGGATATTATAACTCGCTAACCCTACTTCTAAAAAGTATTACTTTCGACTTTCTTTTTAATTTATTTTTACTCTTAACTTTTTTTCGCAAAAATTTCCTTTGTTTTTCTTGACCAGTTTTTGTAGTTCGGAATTCCAAATATAATTTTAATTTAAAAAAACCTCCCAACCTTCTTTCATTTTTTGTTTAACATATTCAATCACTTTTTCAGTCGAATATTTTTTGTTATTATTTTCATCTAAAAATTCTAACAACCATTTTAAATTTAATTCTTTTATCCAATTTTTATATTCAATTTTAACTATTCTCCAATTTTTAATATTCAATTTTTCTTCTTCAAACAAATATTTATTTAATAAATTTTCCCAATAATTAAAATCATTTTTATTTTCAACTTTTTTTGTTTTTTTATTTTGTAAATTTAAAATAAAACTTTTAATTTTAAATTGTATTTTTAACAAAAATTCTTCAATATTTTCAAGTCTTTTCAATTGTTTTTCTTCATTATCTTCATCATTTAAATCAAAAATACAATCATAATTATTTATTATTTTCGCTTTAATTTCTAATGATTCCCAAATTGTCAAAATATTTTTATTATTTTTTTCACAAATATTTTTAAGTATTTCATCTACCCATTTATACCAATTAAAATAATTAGCAGCTATTCTTTTTGAATATGCAAAGGATTTATTTTGCTCAAATAATGCATCGTAAAAATGTTCTACATGAGTTTGGCTGATTAAAGCTTAGAAAATAAAATTAAAAATCATAGGCACTTTTCCGTTATATGCCCACAATTTTTTGGCTGTAATTTAGCCAGTGGCCGGTTCCAAAGTCATTCGATTTATATTCATTCGACCTTGTCTCATAGGTCTAAGTCGAAAGGTAACAATCATTTTATTTGGAATTCCAGGGGACCGAGATATAGGTCCACGAAAATTGAAATCCCATAGGCTCATTTTTAGAGTAAATCTTTGTGATAAAACGTTCAATTAAACAAAAGATCATTCGACTCAGCTCCTCGAGCTGAGTCGAATTACACCAAAATCAGCTGGATTCAATAACTATAGTTGGCTATAGTCACAAGAATTTGTGAGCAACATAAAAAGTAAATTTACCATTGCTATCATAGAGCATATTAGTAGTAGATGTTAGTCGATTTATTCTACATTTTCTTCCAAGATGTTTTAAATAATCATTTATTTCATCATTATTCTTAAGAAAATTAACGTGAGATTTCTCCATTTCTTTACGAACCAAATCCAAAGCATCTTCTTGGTCTTCTTTATTTTCGCATCCCTCCCCTTCCCATGATTTGAATTGAGGAATAGTTAATTCCCGTTTGTGAGAGTTTTTAGTATTCGATACTCTAACAATATTTCTATATCCTATTGTAGTAACAATTAATCCAAATCTAAATTTTTCAAATTAATTGCAACACTTTTAAGAAGTAGCGAAGGTTACTGTATTTTCATCTTAAGTCGGCTCATTTCGTTCCCGAGAGTATCAAATTAAGAGAATTCACTGTATATACCCCTTAGTTTTCAATTTCTAAAATAAAATTAATATAAATTTATTTACCTATTCAACAAACAGATTGTCTTTTTAGAAAATTGGTCGTCTTCAAAAATTTTTGTTCTCAACCATTTTGTTTTAATATTTATAACTTCACATAATTTTTTATTTTCTAAAATTATTTTATCATCAAATCTTTCAATTTTTCTAAATTCATTAAATATAAATTCACTAAGTAATCTATTTTCTGCACTTTTAGATTTATAATTATTGTGATTATAATGAAGATATTTTTTGTATAAATAAAGCTTTGTGGATTGCCCCATCTGATCTAAAAATAAAAAATTTTAAGATTTTAAAATTGCCCAAAAGTTATCTCCCCGAAAGACACGAGGCCGGTCGGAAATAAAGGTTCCGACGTTTTTTCTTCAGATTTCGACTTTAAAATTTCCGACTAAACTTTGTCTAAGGGATGAAAGATAACATATTTATTTTTTCAGCACACATACTTAATTTAAGAACATAAGGATGTTGCATTTCTAAAGCCAAAAGTCCTTCTTCTTTAATTAATAAAACAAGTTTATCTTTATACTCAATATCAGCTCCACAAAAGAATTGTCTTGCCTCTTCAGAACTATTTAGAAGCCAGGTAATACAAAAAATATGATTTCTTTCATTTGATGTTTGTGACAATAATTTTGATGAAATTTCTTTCACAGATTCTTCATTATCACAATTAATTGAATTTTTGTCAGCAATTTCTATGTTGATATATTTATTCTAAATTTATATATTTAAATTTAGACTTAGATTTTTTATATTTATTAATATAAGGTAACGTTAAAAAACAATTATTAAATCATATCTGAATCGAAATTCCGACTTATTAATTTAACTACGATTATAATATGAAAAATAATTCTAAAAATCAGCCTAATTTCCTTTGATTAAGAATATTAGTTGTTTGAATCCAAAAATAAATTATATTTTATTTAATAAAAGATTAACTTATAAAATAAACAGAATCAAGGACAAGTAAAAGCTTTAGTGGGTAGGCTGTTGGTGAATGAATAACTAAAAGGATTCTAGATTTTGACATACACAAATTACTTAAATTTTTACTTACCAATTCATTTATTTTCTCAGTCAGTCTAGGCCACCAATTATGATGTATAATTAAATATTCTGTTACAAATATATAAATTGTACATAATTTTTTATAGCTTTCTTTAATTCGTATATTATCTTCATTTATTTCAGTCCATTTTCTTAAAACTAATATCGTCACATATTCACCCAAACCTTTATTTTTAGCTTTTAAATTATTTTCAAAATCCAAATAAATATTTTTAATTATTTCACTAATTGTTATCGTTAAATAACTTGTTAAAGCAATTAATTGAATTGTTTGAATGTTTCTGTGAGAATTGACATTTGGACTAGGGCCTTCAATCAGAAATTCCTTGTATATTGTTAAAAGGAATAATTCTGAAAATTTTTTAAAAATATTTTATTATGAGGATGGGTAAAATTGAAATAAGTACTTTTAATTTTTGTTTAGAAAGTAATATTTTTTAATTAACAGGGTTTTTAATTTTAATAAGACAAGTTACTAATTTTTTGCTAAACAATGGACAAACATAGAAACAATATTTAAAAAGTAACCTTTATTTTCCTTGTTATTATCAGCAATTTTGGAATTCTTTGGACAATTGTATGTAACTTTGTTGTATTCAATCTATTTAAAATTTAAAATAAAATTTTCTAAATAATTTTAATTAATCGAAATCAAAAACCCTATTTTATTGCCTGCATATTTAATATTAATTTAAAAATATTTATCTAAACCTGATCGGTATTTTCTTGAACAATTTCTTTGTTCTTTTCTTGTTTTTCAGATTTACCAATTAAAAATTCAAATTTAGACTTTGCTTCACCTTTCAAGTCTAAAATAATATTTTTAATATATATTTATATATAATTGTTTTTATTACAATTTTTCTAATAAAAGATTTGTTAAAAATTATTATCTTTTTATAATAATTTTTAAATACACTCTTTCCGGAACTTATTTACTTTAACTACCGACCCCAAAATTTTGCCGGATGTATTTTATATATGGACAATTTATACATCATTCGAAAGAGCTCGACGAGCTGAATCGAATGACACCAAAATAAGCCCGCGGTCTCAAGAATGTGCCGAGATAAATGGGCTCAAAATGGTTAAAGCAAACCTTGTACAAAACCCCACGTTTCGCGAGTGGTTTGGCAGCACACTACTCGCGGGGAGTTAACGGTCACTGAGTTCTACACCAGTAACATAGACATATACCTTTTTGCCGATTTTCAGCCTTAAAATGCAGACCTACCCTTTAGCCACACAAAAGCAGTTATTCCAGCGAAAATTCAGTCACTCTTAATTTTGTTCAAAATCATCGAATCAAGCTGATTTTGCCACCATTCGCTTCAGCTCGTCGAGCTCTTTCGATTGACGTATATATTGTCCAAATCTAAATGAAAATCCCTCGGAAAAATTTTGGGGTGGGTAGTTAAAGTAAATAAGTTCCCTCTTTCCTTTAATTATGATTTTACCTACCCTTCATTTCTGCTTTAAAATCAGGCCTTTCTTCAAATAATTTTAAAAGCATTTCTGAATGTAATTGGTTTTGAAAAGCTAATATTCCCTCATTTAATGAAGGTTTTACAAAAATTTTCTGTTTTAAAATTTCCAATTCTTCTTTTAAATAATTTTGAATTGAAATTTCTTTTAAAGAAAAATCTTTGAGGGAATATAACATATTTTTACACAAAATAACTCTTGATTCGTTATAATTTAATATTTCATTTTTCATCTTCTCTAAAGCTTTTATGTTAAATAAACTATCAATCATATGTAAAATAATTTGTTTAAAAATTTCCCATTCCTTTAATCTTTCAGTTTTGTCAAATTTTTTATTCAAATAATTAATTAAAATTAATAAATCAGCAATATATTCTTCCAAAATTATTTTTGAATTATTTTCTTCTTTAAACTTAATTAAATATGTTTGCTCAATTAAATCCATTAACTGATTCTCTGTTAATTCTAAAATATATGTGTTTATTCCAAGGATTCGATATGTGCGGATTTTTCCTCATTTTGTGGTTTTTTGATAGGTCTAATATAACAATTATTTTTAAAAATTTTCATGGGGTTTTCAAGATGTGAAAATTTATTTTTTTTTGTAGTTTTCAAAATTAAGTGTCATGTTTTTTCGTAAGGCCTTCCAGAATTCTCAAAAAAACTGCACAATTCAATTGTTGGAGTTAAAAAATATTACGCATAAAGTGATTTTATGATAATTTTTGTGTTTTATAATTTTTGTGGATTTTTGATATAGGTAAATGCAGATTTTTCAATTATTATTAATAATGTTTAGAATAAAAATTCTCTACAACTGAATAACCTACCAATTTTCAACATTTCCTTCAAAGAATTATTATACCCTTCTTCAACCATAATTTGTACAATTTCTAGATTTTTATCTAAATATACAACTATTCGACTTCTCGTGCCCCAAGTTTCTTTAATAAATTTTTTAAATATTCCATCATTATTTTTATATAAATTAATTATTTCTTCTTCATGAAAATCATTTAAAAATTCCATTTTTTGTTTACCACTTAATATTAATTGTAAACTAATTGTTTCTTTTGATCCTGTCAGTTTATATAATACATTAATTAAATCACAAAATATTTCAAGATGAGAACTATTAATTTTTTTATTCCAATCTTTCCGAAATTGTTTCTTTAAATTAATATTTTTTGTTAAATTAAGTCTTCCAATTACTTTTTTAAAAATATATGACGTATCTAAACGAAGGTTGTTTTCCATACTAATTGGGGAATTATATGAATTGCCGAATAAATTTTTGTAAAGCAAAAGTTTGTATTCATGTTCAATTAAATCTGTAATTTATTTAAATTAAAAATATTTTATTTTAAAAATTTTAAAAATATTTTCAGCTTTTCCTAGTTTCAATAATAAACTTTTATTTTTTGGTGACAATGACTCGCTTTTTAATTCACAAAAAGATTATGTACATTTACATATTCAGTCTTTATTGTGCTTGCATTGTCACAATAATCTGGCAACACGAAGCATGCACTGTCAGTTTAATTAGCAGGTAGTCGACCTCTTTTGACAGAGGTTGATTACATCAAAGATTTTAAGTAAGTTTAAGGATGAATCACCTAAAGCATTTAAAACGCTTAGGCGGTGGTTAAACGATCTAAAAGATAAAAGAGTCGAGTGGAAGGGCTCCTTTATGTTGTGAGCGAAAGCGCCCAGCAATATCTGTCATGAGGTCGCAGGTTTGAATCCTGCCCGGTAGCTAAACTTCTGCAAGACTTTCTTAAGCGAGCTTGTCTTAAGTTAAATATAAAGGCTTAAGATTAAATAAATATTTATTAAAGTATTTATATTCATTATAATAAAAATAAAATACCCAAACGAAATAAAATTGGTTGCTTCAATTCAAGAACATAAAGATTTTCCCCCAATAATTCTCTCATTTTATGTTTCGCATTCATAATCTCTTTCAATTCTTTTGTTGCATTTAAATATCGATATAAAACACTTTGTTTTTGAACCTTTTCAATTTCGTTAATTTCAATCCATTCTTCTGGCAAAAGTTGAAGTATTTCCTGTAAATTATTTTATTAATATTTTACTGAAAGGAATTAGGTATTAGTGTTGGTCAAACGCGATTTTTCGGTATCGGTATTTTCGGTAAAATACCGATACCGAAAAAATACCGATTTTTTAAAAATTGTTCGGTACCGTATTTCGGTAAAAATACGGCAGTATTACCAAAAAATACCGCCGTAATACGGAACCGTGACCAACACTATTAGGTATATAACAACACAGGGGATGGACGGGCATGCCGAAATTCGATGGAGGGGAGGGGATTTAAAAACATTGATTTTTAAAACCTTTTTATGTAAATCCTGTATATACTTTTTATAAACTTTATTGTCCTCATTCTCCTCTTTTAAATAATTATCAAAATTTTCTTTTTCAAAATCCTTGGAATCCCTAATTTTATTAAAAATCATCCAAAAATTAGCCATTTTCTCCAATTCCTTCCAATTAATTTCTTCGGGTAATTTATTTAATTTTTGTTCAATTTCTTCATATTTATTAATTAATTCTATCAATTTATTTATATTATTTTCAATATTATTTTCATTTTCATTTATTTTTTTATTATTTCTTCTTTTTTCTTTTTTACTATTTGCCCTTTTATTATTCTTTTTTGCTTGCACTATTAATATTTTTAATTTTCCTTTTATTTCATTAACAGATTTGGCAATAATAAATGCACTTAATTTTCCCCACATTTTATTTGTTTTTTCATCATATGGGGAATTTTTATTGTTGAAAAATATGCTGGTATAACGAAAATCTAGCTGAGAATCTTCAATTCCTTTAAGAAAATAATTTTGATTTGGAAAATAAATTGAAAAATTTAAAAATTTTTTAAGGGTAGTAAAAAATACTAAAATAAAATTTTATCAAAAAGAATATTCCAAATATTTTCTTTTTAAAGTCAAAACCCCCAATTAAACTTTAGATCACATTCCCTCCAAAACATTAATTTTTTTAATCTTTCATTAAATTATTAGAAAATAATTAAAATTTATAAATTCCCAATTTATATATTAATTACCAAACATCGAAAAGCATTCAACAATAACACAAAAATATAATAAATAAAATAAACAAATAGAAACTAATTTAAAATTTAATAATAAAATCATTTTTATTTTAAATTTTTTACTGAAAATATTTGACTTATTTTGGTAATAACTTGGAAATATCTGGTATTATATATAAAAATATATAAATATTATTTAAAAATAAATTAAATGTCTGTGTTTGTATTTTATAAAATAAATTTTTATGTAAATGTGAAGGAAAAATTTTTCTAAATTTATATTAACATTTAAAAGTGCAAATTGGATACAGTCAGCATTAAAGTGCAGTCGGCATTTCAAAATAAAATTATTTATAAATCATAAATTCATTTATTCACGTGAATTCTTATTGAATATAATTTTAAAATATATGTTGACAAAAAATTAAATAAAGGTATTTTACATTTCTCTAAAAAATAAAAAGAATTGCATCATATTATTAAATATTGTTATTTAATATTAAGTAAGAAGAAACATTATTAAATAATGCCTAAATTTCAATATAAGAATAAATTGTTTTGAGTTAACTAGAGTAAAAAATGTTATCTGAGGTTTCGTGTCAAGTTTCAGACTGATTTTGAGTTAACTTTTGTCCATCAAACTTATAAGCGTAGACATGCTCCTAAATATTAATTTCCCCCATTCTGTTCCCACCTCCCATAACAATTGCTTGGAGATTATCTCTTTCTACAGCTTCTATTTTAAGCCCCATACTTGTACATATCATACATATAATCTCAATTCTTTTATTCACATTTACTTTTAATTGACAGAAAATTAAAAAAAATTTCATAATATTATTTAAACATATTTAATTAATACTTAAGTGCTTTTATTTTTTTAAATTAATTTCATCATTAAATTTAAAAAAATTTATATAAGCATGATGTAAATACATATATAAAAATTTATCAAAAAAATATTTTGAAATATATTAATTTAATTTTCATTAGGGGTAGACAATCCTTTTTATAAAATCACTTTAATTTATTTTAAAAGTCCATTCTTCTTTAAAAAATTAATTTAACAAAAATTTATTTCTAAAGAAAATTAATTTAAATTAATTAAAATCAGAATTAGGTCTTAAAATACTCTCAAGTTTATAACAATTCTGAAATCAACCCCACCTTAATTTAAATCCTCTATTTAAATATAGCATCCTTATTTGAATAATATATTTTGTGTTAAGATTAAATAAATTTTTTTCTAATTTTATTCTAGAAATTAAATTAAAAATTGAATTCCTAAATATGTTTAAATTAAAAGAATTTAATTTTATTTTAATTGTTTTATGGTTTTTTGATTTTAATGAAAAGAGAATCAATTTTGCTGAAAGTTTCTCTCTTTTAGGTATTAAAAAATTAAATTTTAAAGCTATTTTATAATTAAACTTTCAAAATTAATTTGTCTGAACTTGAATTAGACAGAACATTCTAAATTATTATTTATTTACTGTAGAACCTCTATTTTAAATACATCTTTGGGACTAAAAATTGCCTAAAAATGAGGGTGTACTTAAATATGGCGTTTTTTTCTTTTCAAAGACTCAAGACCAAAATTGAACTTCCCTAAGCCAATAGGGGAGTCGGGATTCTATTTCTGTTTCAGATATCCTTGTTAGTTCATATTTCCATCCTCTGAATCTCCCAATCCAACTCTATTTAAGACCAAGACTTGAATCTATGACTTAAGAGCAAGTCAGTTTCTAAAAAATGACGAGAATTAGCTAGGATACTTCTAATAATTTCCTTAAAGGAATTGATGAAACAAAATTAGACGAACAATATACCAGCATATTTTTCAAAGAAAATTCCCCATATGATGAAAAAACAAATAAAATGTGGGGAAAATTAAGTGCATTTATTATTGCCAAATCTGTTAATGAAATAAAAGGAAAATTAAAAATATTAATAGTGCAAGCAAAAAAGAATAATAAAAGGGCAAATAATAAAAAAGAAAAAAGAAAAAATAATAAAAAAATAAATGAAAATAATAATAATATTGAAAATAATATAAATAAATTGATAGAATTAATTAATAAATATGAAGAAATTGAACAAAAATTAAATAAATTACCCGAAGAAATTAATTGGAAGGAATTGGAGAAAATGGCTAATTTTTGGATGATTTTTAATAAAATTAAGGATTCCAAGGATTTTGAAAAAGATAATTTTGATAATGATTTAAAAGAGGAAAATAAGGATTCAGAAATTAATAGGGAAAATATTAAATATTTACACACAAAGGTTTAAATTAAATTATAGATTTAATTATAAAACATTGGCAATGGAGATAAAAAATTTTTAGGATATTCTGGCATATTAGTAAATTTCTCTTTTTAATTTAAAAATACCGTTACGGCATAATTTCATGATTAAATTAAAAAATTATCTGAAAAATAAATTATCTGAAGCTTTTAAACAAAAATTAAGTTCCTTACCAATAAATTACTATAAAATTCTTCTCTAATTTGAACTAGTGATCTACAGTTCCGTAAACGGTATTTATCGGTATTTATCGGTATCGGTATTTTTCGGCATTCCCGCACGGAATACAATACAGTACAAAATTCCCTTCACTAATTTGGAGGTTTAATATTTAATTCAATATTTAGTATATGCTCAACCTTCTACCAGAAAATTGGGTTGAAATTGAAGATATTAAAGAAATTAAAAAACAAAGTTTATTATATAATCATTTAAACTCGATGGAACAATCAGAATATATTTTGAAAGTAAAAAGTAAAATGAGAACGTTTTTAGGGAAATGGATGTTTATAGAACTGGAAATGAAACAGCCCATTTTATTTCGTCTAGGTAGAGTTAAATTAAATTAATTAATTGTAAGGCCGGCGTAATTCCCCTAAAATATAATTCCAAGAATAAAGCAAATATTGCAAAATTTGAACTAAAAATAGTATATATTAGAGGATTATTAGTTTGTCTATAAGCCATATAGAGCATTAATTAAGCTTTAAATATGTATTATATTATATATCTAAAAAAACCATTTTTTAAGATTTAATGGAACACGAACTAAAAATTGTATTTTATAAACAATTATTTAGTAAACCATTAAATATTTCAACAAAAAATGGTGCAGATATGCAACTAAATTTCTCAAATCTTTTTAAAGAAATAATTCGGAATATAAATCTTTTATCCAAAGATAAAGAAAAATTTTTAAAAATGTTTAGAACTTTTTGGAATAAAAAAATGATAAATAGTAAACCAAATTTTGAATTAATGTGTGAATTAGCTAATTTTTTGTTAGCAATACAAGGATCAAAAAGTAAAATAAATATAGAAAAAGTTAAATTAGGTCTAGAAAAAGTTGAATTATTACATGAAATACATGAAGAAGAAATAATTAATTTATATAAAAATAGTGATGGAATATTTAAAAAATTTATTAAAGAAAATTGGGGCACGAAAAGTCGAATAATTATTTATTTAAACAAAAATCAAGAAATTGTACAAATTATGGTTGAAGAGGGGTATAATGATTCTTTGAAGGAAATGTTGAAAATTGGTAGGTTGTGGGAAAATAATTTTTAAATAAGAAGAGCATATCTTGATAATAAAAATTTTGGTTATGGCTCGGGCTCCGAAGCTGGCTTTTTTGGAGCCGGAGCCAAGAATTTGAAAACCTCGGAGCCGGATCCGAGGTTTGAAAAAGGACAGAGCCGAAGCAACAAATGCCCAATACCCAGCAGTAATAATAACTGAACACTAATTATGGAATATATTCATTAGGAAAGGAGGGGGAGTGTGAATTTCAAATATAAATCTCTACAAGAGATGGACCAGACAGCTAAATAAAACAATAAGATCTTCAAAATATTGAAACATAAGTTCCATTGTTACTTTGAGGATATCCCTTATGTTAGGCTGTTTATTGAAATATAGTTCTTTTTATTTTTCGTTAAATGAAAAGAGAATTTTAGATAGCTGATTTGCCTAATTAAATACTTATTTTAAATATTTTTTCACAGAATTGACAGAAAGCGAATTAAAAGATTTACTTGTTAATTCTTATAAAATTGGATTTAAAAATGATATTATGAAAGCTAGTTTAGAGGGTATTAATAAATTAACTTGTAATGGATTTACTGGCGATTTGTTAGTTTTCATTAATTATTTAAATAAAAAATTTGAAAAAACAAAAATATTTAATGAATGGGAAAATATTAAACAAATTATTTTACTTATAATTGATGGATTAAACGAAAAGTATATATCTATGGATTTTATAATGTCAAGAGTTATTTTATGTAAAAATATGTTATTTTCCCTCAAAGATTTTTCTTTAAAAGAAATTTCAATTCAAAATTATTTAAAAGAAGAATTGGAAATTTTAAAACAGAAAAGTTTTGTAAAACAATCATTAAAGAAAGGAATATTAGCTATGCAAAATGAATTACATTCAGAAATGATTTTGGAATTATTGGAAGAAAGGCCCGATTTTAAAGCAGAAATGGAAGGTAAATAATTAATTAATTTAGAAAAGGGAATATAATTGGGAGGGGATTGTAGAAATTCTTTAATTAAAATAAAAATAATAATTTAGTAATAATTTTTAAACATTTTAGAATTAAAAGGTGAAGAAAAATCTAATTTTGAATATTTAATTAAGCAAACAAATGAAAAGGAAAATAAAAATTTAATTAAAGAAAAAAATGAGGTTATTATATTATTTAAAATAAAATAAAATTTTAATTAAAAATTTATATAGAATTGCCCTAGAATCTTTAATCGAATAGCCAACCTCAATAGAATGAATGCCCTTTTGAAAAGTAATTGAGAAATAAAATTGCTGGCCACTCAATTTAAATTTTAAGATAAATTATTTCCTCCATTCTACTTATAGAACTAATAAAATAATTTTAAAATTAAAGGCTATTAAATTTAAGGAAATTAATGAATATAATCGAATTACTTATAATTGTCCAAATAATCCAAATGATAATAATAATGAAAAGCTTGACAATGATGAACAAGGTTTTATTCACAAATAATGGGAAAAATTATATAAAAATAATGTCTGTGTCAGAATTTATTAAAAATATAATTTGGGCATTTTTCGATGCGACAAAATTTTAATAAAAATGAACAAAAATTAAAAATAAATTAATAAATGACGAAAATAAGATAAAAAAATTTTTTAAGTGGCTATCCTCTATTTTTTTAATTAATTAAATTAGAAGAAAATAATTTAATATTTATTTCTAACAGATTATCTATATGTACTTTCAACTTACAAGGAATTTCTATTAAAAGGCCCTGACACAGATCCAACATCATTAAGAAATTTAAAAATATTAAAATTTACTTCATTAATGTTTAGTTTAATAATATTAATTAACAAAACAGTGCAAGCATTTTATTTAAATAAAAGAAGCAAAAATTTTCAAGAGAGGTTAAAAGAATGGGAAGAAAATATAGATGAAGGGGGAAATAAAAAATTATGTAGAATTTATTTATTTTCAATAAATTTAATTGAGAATAATAATAAATATTGGAATGAACAATTAGATTCTTTAAATAAATTGGTTGGTAAATACATAAGTAGAATTATAAAAATAAAATGGCAAATAAATAAAAAATTAATTCCTTCTAGAATTGTTCCAAATATCAAAAAATGAGAAAGAATTAATTCCTCTCATACATAGAGAGATTAATTCTTTTATTTGGCATAACAAAATAATTTTGAGACAATTTTTTTCTGTTTTTCCAAAAAAGTTCCATTATCATTCACCCTTCAACTAACAATCGAAGTCCATCAACGGCCTCCTTTAAGTGTGTAAGGTTAAAACACCGAACAGACATAGTCTTCCTCGTTTTCCTTTCACCCCTTTAGGAATGGATCATTAGTTTTGATACCGGATATTTTTGTCGAATTAATTTAAATATATATAAATTTAGAAGGAACATATCAACATAGAAATTACAGACAAAAATTTAATTAATTGTGATAATGAGGAATCGGCAAAAATGATCTCAACAAAATTATTGTCAATAACAAAAACAGAAGAAAATCATATTTTCTGTATTACTTGGCTAATAAATAATTTTGAAGAAGCGAGACAATTCTTTTGTGGAGCTGATATTGAATATAAAGATAAACTTGTTTTATTAATTAAAGAAGAAGGACTTTTGACTTTAGAAGTTTATTATCCTTATGTTCTTAAATTAGGTAATTAGTATTAAATTATCCTATACATATGTACTTTCCGTTATATGCGTACGAAACTTTGGCTGTATTTTAAAACCTTTCTATTTATATATCCTTCGATTCGTCTCGTCCATCTAAGTCGAACATGTGAAGCGTGAAATAGGTCCCCGAAAATTGAAAACCATGAAGGGCAAGCCGATTTTTGGGGTAAAAAATTCGATTATAATACAAATGGCAGCTAATTCTAAAGAGCCTGTCGATGATTTTAAACAGAATTACGGCCAACTGTATCATTGCTAACAAGAATTTGAGGTATATAATGGAAAAATACCAAATAGAAATTAATTTAAACAAAACTAGCAACTAATAATTAAAAGATTTTTTTAAATTTTAGATAAAATGCAATCTTCTGCAAAGCTTTATTTGTACCAACTTTATGCTCAAAGCATTTACAATTCCCCAATTTCTATTAGGGAATCAATTAGGAAAAACTCTATTAGAGCAGAAATGAGGATAATTGCCGAAATTATATTTAGAGGATTTACAAGAATTGAAAAGTTAGGAGAACAAAATCTGTTAGAAAATAAAGAATTGGTTGAAATTATAAAGAAAAAGACAAAATGGTTAAGGCAAATAATTTTTGAAAATGCCTTTATTTCCGAAGAAAAAATTTGTTTAATGAATAGGTAAATAAACGAACTAAATAATTTTTTAATTTTTATAAACTCAAAAGTGTTGAATATTTTAATATTAGGTAATTTATTTGTAAAAAATTCAACAAAATTTTTTAAAGACTAAAATAAGATATCTGTCAGCCTTATCCCATCAATCGATGTATTTTTAAGTAAAATTAACATATAAACAGAGATTATTAGTTAGTGGATTCCTTGGATTGTCGGGTTTAGAATTAACCGAAAACCTCGTATTTCTGTTAAATTATCATACTTATGTACTTTAGAAAACATATCCGACGATACAAATAAAAATTATCTTCAAACCTAGAATAATTGATACATTTATGATTAACTTTTAAATAAATAAAAATTTAACAATTTTAGATTTGAAAAAATTGTGGCTAAATTAATATATAAAGATTTATTTGAAGATGAAATTTATGATAAATATAATTTAAATATTCAACAATTTAAATTGTGGGATGGAAAGGATTGCTCTAATTTAGTTGAACAAAAAGAAGAAATTAATTTAATTCGAATTGAAATAGAGAAACATCACACTAAATTTTTAATTAAGGGTGAAAAAATTAATGAACTTAATCTTGTACAATTAGGAAGAAAATGTAGAATAAATAAATTAATTCCTAATAGTTTTAAAATATTTGGAGAAGATGGTAAAATTTATATTAAAAATTAATAGGGGAAAAAGTGGAGGGGGAGTATTTTACTAGGGGAATAATGTAAAAATTAGGATAAGAGAGATGGTTAAGTATATTTGAAAAAATTGTAGCTAAATTCTAAGTTGATGTGTATGGCTCCGAGAACGAGTCTTTACCGAACAAGACTCGATAAAATTTTAAAGGGAAAAATCTGGCTTCTTGGCCGTCCAAAATTCTCGAACGTCGACCCGACTCGAAAACTCCAACCCTATTCATAAACTGATTAGGCAAAATTTATCAAGCTAATTTGTTTCATAATAATTAATAGGAACTGGCTTAGAGAATATGTTTTTTTGTATTTTCGAATCAGTAGTTAAATGATCTTTTAATAAGTAATTTTAATAAGTTAGCAGCAAAATGGGTAATGGAAGGAAGTAGCCATTTAAAATCCAAATAAAATAGATACATTACATTTATTTTTTAAGCATTAAACAGCCTAGATGATCATTTAGATCATTTCTACAATTTATTATTTGAGCAAGATAAATCCTTTGTATATTTAAATAGAATAGCTGCAAATTATTTTATTTGGTATAAATGGGTAGATGAAATGCTTAAAAATATTTGTGAAAAAAATAATAAAAATATTTTGTCAACTTGGGAATCATTAGAAATTAAATCGAAAATAATAAATAATTATGATTGTATTTTTGATATAAATGATGAAGATAGTGAAGAAAAACAATTGGAAAGACTTGAAAATATTGAAGAATTTTTGTTAAAAATACAATTTAAAATTAGAAATTTTATTTTAAATTTACAAAATAAAAAAACAAAAAAAGTTGAAAATAAAAATGATTTTGATTATTGGAAAAATTTATTAAATAAATATTTGTTTGAAGAAGAAGAATTGAATATTAAAAATTGGAAAACAGTAAAGGTTGAATATAAAAATAGGATAAAAGAATTAAATTTAAAATGGTTGTTAGAATTTTTAGATGAAAATAATGACAAAAAAGATTTTAATGAAGAATTGGTTGAATATTTTAAGAAAGAAATGAAAAAAGGTTTGGTGACTTTAAATTAGTTTTACAAATTCGCACAAAATATTAGAAATCCAAGAAAATTTTTTTGTTTTGAAACTAAAAATAAAGACAAAAATCCAGATAATAGTTCGTGAAAATTTCCCTTAATTCCGGTAATCGCGTTCTCAATTTAACAAGATCTCTTCTAGCATACCTGGATTTTTACCTAAAATTATTTCTATGTAATAAATATCTGGGATTTAATAGGATGGTCCCACAAATTTCTAATATGTATAAAATAAAGAGTTGAGTTAAATAAAATAAAATTAAGAATTTAAAAGCGAACAATTACGAAAATCACTTCCATTAATGGTTGGGGATAAAATTGAAGATTTGGAGAAAATAGCAAAAGTTTTGGGGTTAGAATTTGACCCAGCCGATTTTGAAGAAAAAAATAATGATAGTGATTATTTTGATATTGAAAGAAGTAGTAATACAGTTTTGGATGAAAAAGAAGAAAAAAATAAAATAAATGATGAAAATATTTTAAATAAAAATAATCCAAAAAAATTAAAAAATAACGAAAAATATTTAAAACAAAAAAAGAATAAAAATAAGAAAAATAAAAAATCGAATAAAAAATCAGCAATTAAAAATTATGCAAAATTATATGAAAATATTAAAAATAAATCAGTTTCAGAAACAAAAATAGAAGAAGAAAATAATAATTCTGATAGTGAAAATGAATTATTAGCTGAGGAAAATGAGAATACGGATAGTGAAGAAGTATATAATTTTGATATTTTAAATAATTTCTATAAAATATTAGACTCTCATTAATTAAAAATAATTTTTCCTTTTATTTTGAAAATGTGTTAAAGTTAAAAATATTAGGATGGGGAAGTTTGCCTCGGAGGGCTCTCAGGACCAAGTCCCACCCAATCTTTTGCTGTTTTCTATGATGGGATAAGCCATTTACTTTAATTTAAATAAATTAAAGCTTTCACAAAATTCATTGGAATCTGAAATTGAAGAAGAAAGTCAATCATCATCTAAAAGCGAAAGATCATTTTCTGTTGAAGGGGAATGTTCTACAAAGCCTTCCACTTCTGTTGTTGTTGCTAAAAATGATTTAATCATTCAAGACAATTTAGAAAGAAGAATTGATAATGAAATTATTATTTTAAAAAATAAAAAAGAAGAAAGTAGCAGTAGTTCTTCTGCTTTTGATCAAAAATTAGAGAAAAATAATTGGAAAACAATAACTAAAAATAATGGAGAAATAACAGAACAAAAATATTTTGATAATAATGATTGGATGGTTTGGGATTATTTAATTTTAATTTAGTAAATAAATTTAATTTAGTTTTATGAAATTATTTCAAATAAAAACAATCAAATTAAAGAATATAAACTTGCAAATGTAATTGATGGATTGATGAAAATTGTATATTTATGGGTAGATTTTTGTGTTAAATAAATAAAAAGGTGTTTAAGTTGTTTCTTACTCGTTTGATATTTTTGAAAGTTATAGCCAAAAATTTTATAAAAAATATAACCTTCAAAAATTCCGAGGAATAGGGCAAAGAACGGTCCCAGATCCAGCGGGTGAAGGTTCTGAACTCGAAGAACAGCTACGGGATCATACTCTGACTATGAAATACAAAGAAAAATCCGAATTTGGATTTCAGTCCCAATTGAATTTATCCGCCGACATATGTACTATATAAAAATTAGAGACGGTCAAACGCCCAAATCAAAAATTTGACCAAAACTTTATTATTTATTAACTAATTATTAATTCAAACTTTTTAGAATTCCAACACAAAAATTTTAATTGGAGGTTCATATTTATTAAATACAAGAACAAAATATTCAGATATAGACATTATAATAATTATTCCATCTGAAGATTTTATTAATTTGGAATTAATTTATGAAAAACAATTTTATAGTAATTTAGAAGATTGTAATATTTCCGAAAGAAATTGTAACGATAATTCTTTTTATTGTTTATTATGTCAGGTAAATTTGATCGGAAAAAAAAATATTTTTAAAATAAAATTTTTAGGATTATAGAACAAATTTTCTTCGTAAAATTCCTGGGAGAGTTTCAACAATAAATTTAGAGTTTTTGGGACAACAATTTGATTTAATTCTTGTTGTTCTACCTCCACAAATATTTTTATTATTAAACGAAAATAATTTATCTGTTAAAATATTTGATGGAATAATTGCTAATTTTATTGAATTAGTTGGAGGTTATTCAACTTTTAATGAAAAATCTAAACATTTGGGGATGTTGCTAGCTTTGTCTGGTTATTTTTAATTAATTAATTTTGTGAAATTAAAATTAATTTTATTTTTAGGTTATCGGGCAAATTTACGTATTTTGGAATTAATTAATGAAAAAGACAAAAAGAACTTTCAATTAATTGTGCTAATTTTGAAAGTTTGGGCAAAAAGTTTGTCTGACTTAATTAAATAAATAATCCTAGAAAAATCCTTACTAAACATTAATTACAAAGGAATCTTCCTTCACCACCACTATTAATTAATTAAATATAAATAAATTCTGTTTAAAATAACATTTCTGAATCAAATTTAAAATTAAATATAAATATGTATATTTTCAATTCCTTAATATAAATCTTTGTTGCTTACCAAACTTAAAATTATTTTTAATTTTCAACAGATAATTTTATTTATGGCAATAGTTTTGGATTTCTTAGTGGAAGTTCAATTTCTATTTTGGCATGTCGTTTTATTATGTCTAATCCAAATACAACAATTATAAATTTACTTGGAAAAATATTTGAATATTTTTCAAATAAACAAATTAATGGAAATATAAAGTATTTTTTAATTAATTTTAAATAAACTGTTAAATTAAGGGGTATAGAATCCGAATTAATAAAGCTTTCCAATGCCTTAGGACGGGGTTAATTCTTCGGAGTTTCTGGTTGACATTGTCTAAGGAAGACCTGACGGGAGACCCTTGTTTAATGGGAGGGTTCGTTGTCGGGGTACAACTCTAATTTAAAATAAATTTTATTTAAAAAATAACATTTTGTGGGAGTTTTTAAAGGAGGAGAAATAAAATAGGCCACTGACGGATATATTAAAATAAAATAATTATTTAAAGTTCTGTTCCAATGATTTTGGAATTAAATACTGATTATCCAAATATTAGACAATATTTGGATTGGAATATTCCAGATGAACATATAAATCGTTCAAAACAAATTCCTTCAATTTTCCATCAAAATTTAAAAGAAAATTTATATCCAATATGGCCAATTATAACACCTGGATTCCCTACACAAAATTCAAATTTTAATATGAATATTTCGACGGCCAAAATTATTCAAAAAACAATGAGAAATGGTTGGATTTTTTGTTAAATTTATTTTTGAAAAAAGAATTTTGGGGCATAAATTCTTTCCAAAAATAAAAATATATTTAAGGTTTATTGGAATTCAATTCAATTATAAATGAAATGGTAGAAATTAAAAAGAGAAGAATACCACCAATACCGTTCGAAATATTATGGCAAAATTGGTTAGAAGGAAGTCCTTTTAAAAATAAGGTATTTTAATAAATTAATTTATGTTTTTGAGTAGATTTATATATAATTCCATTACAATTTTTCAAGTTTTGTATACAAATTGTAAAGCAAAATCTAATTGAAACCCTATAAAATAAGCGTTTCTGAATCCCATATAATATACTTGCAAAATTTAAACTTATTACTATTAGTAGGGATATTATATATAGGTCTTAATTACTGTGAGATTAAAATCGACTGAATTTTAAGAATTAAAAAATTGCTTTTTCAATCAAAAATTTACAAAAAAAAACAATCTCTACAACAAATTAGATTTTCCCTTTTTCATTTTAGTTTCATAATTATTTGGCTATAATATGTGCATATTCACCTAAAAGCAAATATGGCTCTTTATTTTGTGATTATGTTGGTACAAGAATTCGATTACAATTACTTTTTTCTATTGAAATTTTACAAAATATAGAATATTGCCATATAAATCCAAAAAAGCTTTTAAATAACCAAAAATGTTCGGACCAATTCAAATCTGAAAATGATGATGATTGGATTTGTAATGTTTGGATTGTTGGAATTGTGTTTAAAAATAATGATGAAAATAATTATTTAATATTTGAAAATGAAGGGAAAGAAAAACTTTTTGAATTTTCTTACAGAATAAAGTATGGAAAAAACATTATAAAATCAGAATGGGTTAATGAAATTAAACTTTTTGATTTGAATGTTATTAAATATATTTGAAAGAAGATATTCTTAATTAAGAAGTTAATTAATATAGTACATGGCAATCCAGGAGAAATGGGGTCCCCGCGAAAAAAGAGTTTAAAAATAAGAAAAAAGGAGGGACCCCAATTCTCCTGGATTGCCATATACATAATATATAAGCAATACATTTAGATCACTCTTATAGTTCCCGACATATTTTGTCTAAAAATATAATTGTTGTAAGTCTTCATTAATTTCTATTTTCTTATTTTATATATGTATTCATCATCAGATAGATAAGATTGTATTTAAATAAATTAAAGCAAGATTTCTTTTAAAACTAAGGTTTTTTTGTATTTTTTAAAAATTTAACTAATTAAATTTTTAGTAACTTTCTTAATTTTGTTGAGTATATTTTTTAACCATTTTTGCTTAATTGCTTTCTTCTCAAAAGCCTTCGTTTTTAGTGTTGCTAGGAGTCCATCTCTATACATATAAATATGTATTTTTATATTTCTTTTTTTTAATATTTTTTGTAATTTTATCGATTTTTCTAATATTTAAAATTTTATAATTTATTAAAATTTAATATAAATTTATTTAAAACTTTCTTTTAAGAATTAATTTCAAAAATTTAGGAATTTCTTAAACTATCTTTTAATCCAAAGTTTCTAAATCTTTGAATTATTACTAGGTAGCAGAGGTGGATCGGAACAGTCAGAGGTGTTGGAAATTGGACGAGCCGGAAATCGGAACTGGCTCAAAAGTCGGAAATCGGAAATTAATTTTTTCGAAAATCGGAATTACGACCCACCTCTGCTAGGTAGTGAGTAAGGCATACACTTTTGCACCTTACTGTATTAGAAATTCTTTAAACTATTCATTAATAATGGGGGATATTTGAATGATTCTAAATATTTAATAAAAAATAAAAACAATTAATATATTCTATTAAAAATTTTGCTTTTGCGCAAGTAAAAGAAGAATTATTTAGTAACTAAAATACATATAACTATTAAATGGACAAATTTTCTAGATTATTTGTTTTGCTGCTATTCATTTCTTTATTCGCGCTAGTTTTATATTGGCCACCACAAACAGAAAATAAAAAAAAAGAAAATATACCTTTACGAATGTGTACAAAATATTTATTGGATTGCGCATAAAAAATAATTATTTATTTATTTATATTTAATATATTTATGTTTTGTTCGAATGATAAAATTTTTTTATTTTATTTATTATTTCTTGAATATTCTTTTAAAAGTAGCAACAAATGTTTCAGAAACTCAAAAAGAAATTTGTGGAGAATTGGAGGTCTTTTTTTGTTCAGATTTTAATAGAGAAATATTTTAATAATTGGAGTAGTTCTAGATAGGGTTGAGGTTTTCGAGTCGGGCCGACGGGCTTTACGTGCTTCATTTTTATCGGACGCAGCCCGACTGAGTCTTTTCCAGGCCAAAATTCGAAGTCCGGCTATCTTTCGGACCGAACCGGGCTCCCAACCCTAATTCTAGACTAAAAAGACATTTTTACAATTTCAAAGAAAATTGAAATAATTATATCTAATCTAAATTCCTATCCCATTCTAAAATTAAAAAGATTATTTTTAATTTAAGAAAATTTTTAAAATTATTTTCTTAATTAGATACATAAACAGCATCATATCAATCCAAACAACTCTGTTTTGTTGAGAATAGAAGAAGATCAGAAAGTTGCAAATCTTAATGAATGTCTTGCACGATGTTGCAACTTAACAAGTAATTATTCAAAATTAAAAAGAAAAAATGTAAAACAATAAATTTAGATTCAGATTTAATTAAAAAAAACGTTTATTAACAGTTTTGTTCTCGTTTAATTTAATAAATTTGCTTTTAAATATTTATTTTTATTTAGATTGTTCTGCAATAACATTCACTGGATTTCAAACTTTAAATCTAAACTCAACAAATACACAAAAATGTTTATTATTTTTTTGTACAAACAACAGTTCATCATCTAATATTGGCGGCAGGTGCCATTTTACTAAAGGCACAAACGAAGAAATTAATTTTGGATTGCTTAGTGTGGAAATGCTTAGGGAAACATTTAATAATGTATTTGGAAGGATTTTTTCTGTTTAAATTAAATTTTTGAATAAATTCAGGAAACAAATTTATTAAATAAACATGAGAAAATAAATGGAGAAGATTTGCAATTGAATGGGGAAATTGAGGAAATAACAACCCAAATAATATACAAGGAAACTACAAATCATTCTTTCATGGACTTGAGTACTTGGGATGAAATGTTCCCTTTGGACCCTCAACATGTTCCCGTTTGGATCATTGGACTAGCTATTGTTGTAAGAAATATAAAGATTTATTATAAAATAGAGGCTGAATAAATAAATTTAAAAATGTTTTTTGTCATCTTTAAGTGAATAATTTAAGTGAATAATTAATGAATTTAATTCAAAAATATTTTTATCAATTGCATTTGTCGTCAAAATATCCAAGAATAAACTTCTTTACATGCCTGAGAGAATTTTTACATAATTTATTCGCTTAAGGCTAATGACTTAGGCTAATGACTGTCATAAATTAACCTTAGTTCCTTCATTCAAATTTATATCTAAATTTTTAGGTTTTGGTTGTTGGTTTTGGCATAATACTTGGCTTATTTTGCTATTTTATTTTTTATAAAAGTTATAGGTAAGTTAGTGATTGTATGATTAATACAAAAGAATTATTAAAAATAAAGGTCGAGAATGCGTTCTGCGGAGTTTAGTAGAAAAAAAGTTCAGATGTTACACGCATTTAATCCAACTACAATTAAATAATGTCAAATAACTGGCTAAATTTACCTATATTTTCTTGCTCAGTTCACAATTTATTATATGTATTTTTTCTTTAAATACATATGTATGTATTTATGCACTTTATATTTTTTATAAAAAAAAATATTTATATAATTAATTGATTATATACATATGTACTTAATTTAATTTGCTGATAAAAATTATATATTTGCTACACAAACAAAACTAGTAATTAAATTATATTTACAGAATTAATTATAAAATAGTGCAAAAATTAATTTTATTAATTAAATGTCACTACAAACAGATGATAATTTTAAAAAATTGAAAGGCAAGTTACAATTACTTTACAAGAATTTATTAAAGGTTTTATGAAATCCCCAAATTAAAATATTAATTAATTTAAATTTCTTTTTTAGAGTTTAGCCCTCGATCCTGTGATATTTACGAGAGTAGAGTTCGGCCATTTATTAAAGAAAGAACTGCTGTTCTCATTGTTGATGTTCAGAATTGGACAATGGAAAGAGGGAGTTTGCCTTTAAGTGATTATTTTTATGAAGAAGCAAATAAAAGAGTTGTGCCTAATATAAAAAGTATTTTGGATTGTGCACGTGAACGTGAACTTGAGGTAAATTAAATTTTAGAAATTAATATTATATGAAAAAGAAATAGTTTTTAATAAATTATCTCATTATAATGCGTGAGAGGTAATTTTAACAGCAAAAATTCAAATTTTGTCATAAAGTCTTACCTAACTTTAAATTTTTTAGTAATTTTTTGGGATGTTTTTTTTAGATATTTTAGAATATAATTTTTTTTAATTTGATCGGCAAATGATTTTGAAAATTTCTTCCACATATTTAAGTTAACTTCATTAAACCAGTCTCTCTCATTCAAAAAAATTAAATATTTCAAAGGTTGTCTTTACTGTCATCGAGAATTTTACAAAAGATGGACGTGATAGAAGTCTGGACTACAAAATTTCCAATTTCTTTGTCCCTAAAGGCTCACACGATGCTAAAGTCATTGACGAATTTAATCGTCGAGAAGACGAAATGGTTATTCCAAAAACTTCTTCAAGTTTATTTAATTCAACAAATTTTGAATATTTGGTTTGTTTTTTATAAAAAATACAAAAAAAAATAATTTTCAGATGAGAAATATTGGAATTGACACAATTATTGTCACTGGATTTCTCACCGATCAATGTATAGCCGCTACTATTTGTGATGGAGCTGACAGAGGATTTTGGATGATTTGTGTAAATGATGCTTGTGGTACTTCTACTCGAGAAAGACATGTTAATGCTTTGAATGCCTTTAAGGGTTATTGCCGGATTGAAAGTACAGAATCAGTAATTAATGCTATACAAAAAGATATTAAAAAATAAACTTTCGAGAAATATTTTATAAATAATTTAATTTTAAATTTAGAATTATTGACCGTCTTTGAAAGTTTGGGGAATTTTATATTCCCCTCCCCCCTCTCCTAAATTAATTACACAATTATTTTTATTATTCTAAACTTTTTATAAATCAATTAAGGGGTGTTAATAAAATTATTATTTTCTACAAAACTTTCATTTAAAGTAAAAGCTGCCCATTCAGGGAAATCATTAATTGGGAGAATATAAGGTACAAATGTTGCTAAATATATAAGCATTGAAATGGCTGTTACTAAAGACATTGCAATTCCTGATAGTATCTGTTAATTAAAAAATAATTTAATTATAAAATATTGGTAAGAATTTTGAATGAGTAGAAGTAATTGAATGTTAGGCTAGTTTCGACATTCATATAGATAAATATATTTTGAACAAACCATATCAGAAACGTTAATTAATCCACTAGAGAAAGCAATAGTATTTGAAGCAGTGCCTACAGGTAAAATAAAGGCAAACGAGGAGGAAAGAGTTGCTGGGAGCATCAATCCAATTGGATGGATTCCAACTTTTTGAGCCATAGTGGAAAATATTGGAATAAATATACTTGCAGTAACAGTATTACTGCATATATTTGTAACGAGCCTTTAAAATTAATTTTTATTTAAATTTATTAGAGGATTATTTTTTACATTGTCACTAAAATGGCAATCAACTGAATTGCCCAGATTGGAAGATAATCTAATTTACTGAGTGTTTGAGCCATTAATGTTGAGAGTTCTGATGCACGGACACCTGCTGCCATAGCAAAACCACCCCCTAAGAGGAGAACAACTCCCCAAGAGAATTGTTTTTGCATTGTTGTCCAATCCATTAAACATTTTGATTTTTCATTTTTATTTCTCTTTGCGTCAATCATAAAATTATTTAAAGGATTTTCAGTTGGCAAGACAAAAAGAAGAATGGCAACAAATATAGCAGACGTGGAGTCATTCATTGTAGAGTTATCCGGAAAGATGTCAGAAATTCCAGGCATAAATCCTGGACGTCGAAAAATCCAAAGGAATAGGAGAAGAAGAAAACAAAAAGCAACAGATTTTTGATCATAACTGTTAAGTAAAGAAGAAAAAAATGTAAATTTATACTAAGTGGGGTTTTTTGAGTTTTAACCCTCAGCAAGGTATAAAATGGAAAATATGGCGTAACTGATTTTAAAACTCGTTAAAGCTTAGAAATTTATTTTGGAAAAGTAAGGGTGAAACTACATATCACACTTCTAGTTTGCCTAATTACCTCATTGGGGGCAAACCATCACTTTGTTTCTTCAACAATATACCAACAGTTTCATCAACTTTTGGACAATTTCTAAGGAAAATAAATGTCAGTAAAATCCAACACATAAATAAACAAAAAATCATTAAAGGCACAGTTAAAACAATCCAAGAAAGATAATTTAATCCAGTTTCTATACAAGGAAATAAACTTAAGAGAATATTTATTTTAATTAAGATATAAATTTATTTTTATTTTCTCACACTGGAAGTATTCCAATAAGTACAAGATTTGATGATGTTCCAGTTGGAGTTCCAACTCCCCCAATATTTGCTGAAAAAGCAACACTGAGAACTAAAGCTTTAGCCAAATTATTATTTTTATTTGGTTTGTTTAAATTTTGTTGTTCTTCAATTTGGATAATTAAATCGCTTTTTGGTAGTATTTCATCTTGTAATAATTCATTTCTGAAAAATATTAAATAAATTTTTTTATTTGAATCAAGTTTTTGAAAGGAGGAGTATATTAAAAGTACTCTCGAAATATCTGCTAAATGTTAAATAATTTAACAGAAAGAAATATCCGCCCCCCCCCATCCCCTAACAACAGCTTCAACGCGGTATTAATACAATTGATACGATTCCTTAGCATTTCAAAATAAAAAAAAAACACACTCAATAAGGCATTTTTCACTATCACCGCCTCCCCTATTTGATTCTAAAGTTTTAGTATTTTCAAGTAAATTAATAACTGATTGACAAATTGGTAACATCATTGCTGCTGTAGCTGTATTACTTATAAACCTTTAGAAATAATTTGAAATATTTTTTCTCTAAAAATTAAGTACATGCTAAGAACAGCAGTAACTGCCATAAATCCAAACATAATTCTTTTAGGTTGGCTACCTACTAAAGAAAGAACAAAAAGTGCTACACGTAAATGTAGCCCACAACGTTCAACCGCTGTAGCAACTATTAAACCACCGATAAACAAAAATACTGTGTCCTGAAAATTTTAATAGAAAAATTGAAAATTCCAAAGTTTTGCAAAAATATTTATTTGTAAATTTACGTGGAATGTAAACAATTGTGAAAAATTATACTTACATTCATAAATTCATGTGAAACTTCTTTTGAAGTCAAAATTCCTATAAGGGGGAAAAGCACAACTGGTAACAATGCTGTTACCTTAAATAAATTCTCTACAATAATTATTTTAGAATATACTCGAGAGCAATTAAAAATCTCAAAAAATCTCACAGCTAAAGGCATTATCTCGCTCGTCCAATAAATAGCCATTAATAACACAACAAAGGCACATTTTATAGCCTAGTATTTAATAATTAAATTTACAATTTTAATTTTCAAACAAACTGGATCAGAATGTAAGAGAAGGGGTGATAAAAATAATGGAGAAAGAATAATCAATGCTGGACGGCGAAATAAAAGAATTTTTTGGATATTAATTTTTGATTTAGAAACTATTTCATCTTCTAATTTATCCATAATAACTAAAATAAATGATTGGGATATTTATGAAGAAATAAAGAAAGAGATATTTATAAGATTTATTAATTACGGGTAAATGTTAGCATTATTGCTCCAAAAAATTGAGAGAGAGAAAAATGTTTCGGAAATGATAAATTAATTTAGAATACCTAATATGGTTTTTTGTTACCCTTGAATTAGAAGATTGGGACAAAAACGGAGGAATGAATATTTAATGGTTTGTTGCTGTTATGCTTACAACAAAACTCTCCTATCTTAATCCCTAATACATCTGCCATTTTTGTGATAATTAAAATTTTTATTCGTATAAGGAATGATCAAAATTTAGGATAAAAATTTTAAGAAACATTCCCCTTCAAAGAATATATTTTCTTATTAAATTAAATTTTATATGTACCACAATTCAACAAATTGGCCAAAATAAATAAAAAATAATTTAACGAATATTTTATGTATTGACTTTCTTTTTAGAATTATTTTATTAGTTTCCATTCAATGCGCAATGTACATAAATCAAAAACTTTTTATGGGAAATGGCTGGGCTATTTTATTAATTTTTTGGTCCAAATATTTCGTTTTATTTTTATTATGAACATAAAATTGTTATATTGTGATCAGTTTATGAATTAAAATTGAATTTAATAATAAAATATTTTTTTTAGAAAATAAAACTTCCGCCTTTTTAATTTGTCAATAAATTAAACTTTTATTTAAATATTCGGTAGAACTCCAGGTTTCGGCAAATGATGGTTTCGAGATCACAAACTGGATCAGAATGCAAGAGAAGGGGATAATGTCTATCGACATTATCGAAAAAGTAAAATATTTTCTCCGTTATGTTGCAGGAAAATTTTCAATTTGAGGAAATCTTAAAATTTTCCGGAAAATTTAGAATTTTTCTAAAATTGAAATTTCCCTGCGACATATACTATAAGTAAAATATAGTCCAAAAACAACTAATTTCAAATACTTTTATCTTCCAAATTATTCACACAAAAAACAAATTTAGAAAAATATATTAGAAGGATACACACCAGAATAATGAGAAAGTTTATTTACATCGCCAGACGAAATAAGTTGAAGAAAAGAAGATCGCTCTCGATGACTATGATCACGGGCCAATGTATTTACTGGAAAAATTATTTTTAGAAATAATTTTAATTAAAAGCAAAAATAAATTTGAGTTAAATTAGGAACAACAAGGGCAAAGGTAAATATAAGAAGAAACTAGCAGAGAATAACCCAAAAGATTAAAATTTTTGTTTACTCCGTCAAAATCCCCTCCCAAAAATTTTTCCGGATTAAGGAACAATTTTTAATATTTATTATTAAATGCAAGCCTGAAGTCAGGATTTTTTTCGAAGGGGGGGGGGGCAAGGGGGGAAAATTTTTCTGCAAAAATCCACCTGGCTTCGGGCCTGATTAAATGTTAACTAAATAATTAAATTAAAAACCTTTCTCCACCAATTGAAACATCGCTCCTTGCACACTGCAAAAGGCACTCAATAAAACCAACAATTTATGATCAGAAGTCTGCTAAAAAATAAACAAAATTTAAGAAATTAATTAAGAAAAATTAACTAAATTATCCCGACTGCATTGTTCTGCAAATTTTTCACTGTGAACAGAAAGTTTGAAACAAAGTTTATTAATCTCTTTAAGAATGTAATCATCCTTTTCAATTTGTCCAAGTTGAACTGACTTAAAGAAAAATATAAAACGAAAATTTTTTAAAGAGGCATAAAAATAAGCAATTTTGACATTAATTGAGTAATTTGTTGTTAAAATATCCAAAACCAATTTGATAAGAACCGAAAATTTTTTGGAGGTTATGAGGGTTTTGTTTTATTTGAAAATAAAAAAAAACTCACTATCAAAATTGTTACTCGTAAAAATAAATTTTAGACCTAATCTTTATAGAAAAACAAAAACCTTAACATAAGCTTTAGCAACAGCAATTCCTTGAAGAAAAGTATTAATTGCTCCAAATTGTGCAGCCATTTGTTTTGAAGTAGTCGACTCAGCCGAAGCATTTGTTTTAGAATATCTAGCAACATGGTCCAATCCAATCTGTTCAGCCATTTCGCTAACAATTTTGACTGTTATTGAATGAAAAATGAGACTGTTTTCATTAACAGGGTCAACAGACGAATCAAAAACAGAAATTGAAACCTAAAGAAAAATTATTTTAATAAAATTTTTGGGGGAAGTTTCATAGAAAGCTTATTTAATAATAAAAATAAAGACAAATGTACTTAAAATAATAATCCTTCGAACGAAATGCTCTTATAGTTTCAAAAAAATTTCCAGCTAGAAACCAAGCCAAAGAAGGGAGGGTATACGAAAAGAATTTAATTGAGGAGGATATCGTTGTTCGAAAAAATAATAATAGAGATCGGTCTGGGGGGTTTCCTGTACCAAGAGTCCAGGCCAAGGCATTTTTTACCTTCCTGGCTTTTTCCTGGGCCTGGGTTTTTTCTGTGACTTTAAGCCCAGGATCCGGCCCAGGCTTTTCAAAAGTACGGATTCTAATAAATAACTCAATGAAAGTCACAATTTGAAGTTTTTATTTTTAAATTATTAAGCCAACCTTGTCAGAAATGACAGGAGCAAAGACATTAAATTTAAGAAGGAAAGGTGATTCATTGTGTTGCAAAGCCTGACGTTGCAAATAAATGTCATCTTCAATTACTCGTTCATGATCACCAGAAACATAAAAACCAAGAAATTCTAATTCAGCAAAAGTTTCTTTATCTAAAATGAAAAAAAAATAATTGGTAATTAATTGAAAATAAAGGAAGCCTGTCAAAGCACCTCACCCGTAACTACGGGACTCCTAGAAAATTTTCCCGAGTTTTTCCCATTAAAATTAAAAAATACTTACAAAGCAAATTTCGTTGAACAAAATATTCCTCGTCAAGCACTAAATGAGATTCAACAATAGAAGATTTAAGCTCAAAAGAATTCCAAATTTCAACATCCCGCCCAGACTGTTTTCCAAGAATTGCCCCACAAACCTTTAAAAATTAATTAAAAACATAAAAATTAAAAACCATTTTTGGATCATCATTTTGTACGCGAGCCCTCGTCCATTGGTCAGAAATATTTAAAACAACAACTGGATGAATTAAAGCAGAAATACTTGATAAACTATTGTCCTTTCGTTGAGTCATTTTACAAAAAATATATCTTGGATATAAAAGAAAATGTCTGTAAATGTATAAAATTTTGTGAAATGTTAAAAAATGAAAATAAGAAAAATGAAGTAAAAATTGGGTGGACGATTGTGATTATTGTCAAATACTTAAACGAAGGATGGGTTCTAGAAAAAATCACTCTGCGACAAAGTTTCCGGTTATAAAGTGGACTTGCGACAAAGTAATCGCGACAAAGTGTCCGTCCTCTCGCAGAAAGGGGACGATTCGGAGTATAATAAATAAAGTACTGTATATAAGCTGTTTTTGAAACAATCTTCTCCAAAACTATTTTGTTGGAACAACACCCACCGCCGTTGAAATATTTCCCCGTTGTAATTTTTAAACTTAACCTCAATTAAATGTCCAAAATCCATTTAAACTTTATTGTAGGTAAAAATTAAACTATTTGGAATAATTTATTTAGAGAGATTTCATTTTATTTTACTCAAAGTTAGGGTTGGGAGCCCGATTCGGCCCGGTCCGAAAGATCGAGTCGGGCATCGAATTTTGGCCGAGAAAGACTCTGTCGGGCCGGCCCGATAAAAATGAGCCCAGAAAAAATAACACAAACGTCGGCCCAACTCGAAAACCCCAACCTTACTCAACGTTAAACTCTCCACTGTTCTTGTTTAGTTATTTACATACATAGACCTTCGTTCTTCGATCAACAAAGATGCGACAAATTGTAATCAAAGCATTAACGATTTTGACCCCTCCATGTACATAGATTCTCTCGCCAAAGGAAAAAAGCAAAAACATTTTTGTTTTGTGCAAAACCGGATATTTTCTCATCTTCTTTATCCTAACTTTCAATAATTAAAATCTTTTTATCTTCCGCCCCTTCTACGCTTTCATTTTAATATCGTGAAAATGCTTCCCGGCAAGCAAATTAGGCAACAACAAAACAAATTATTTGAACACATTATTTAATTTAAAAAATAAATTAACGATGAATTTTATTTCTTTCTCAATCTTTACTCTTTTAATTGTATTAATTTTGTATTTAAATTCTGCATTTAGTTATACATATATTTCATACCATAAACCTATGAACAAAGAACAACAGGAGTCGGAGAGGGTAGGAAATAATTTTTATTCAAAGTACCTACACGTCTTAATGATAATTTTTATTTTTTAAATCTGTGGGAAAAGAGGTTCAATGAAATTTCATTTAAGAACAATACAAGAAATTATAAAACTAATTTATGTAAAAAATATTAAGATCCAGTCAATTGTAAGTAAGTGTTATCAAAATTCGTGCCGACAATGGGTATTGGAATGTCATTGGTTCTGTGATGCTATTCGAGGACTAGTACGTTTTTTATAATTTAAAACGAGATATTCAAACAATTTTATTTTTATAGAAAGACTATGAGAGATGCCTTGACTGCTTGAGAACACAAGGAATGGGTTGTTACGAATGTTTTGATCTTTAATATAAATTTAATTTTTAAATTATTTTAACAGTTTTTGTAAATAAAAATCTTTTTTTCAAATAATAATTGAATTTTTAATTGATTTTCGGTTAAAGTAAGTTAATTCGTTTAATTCCCGCCTGAATTATCGTATTATCTTTTCCAATTTAATCGTCCCCTAATAGAATAGAATGCCCGGCTCGTCTATCAGAGATCCTAGTTTTATTGCCTTTGACCATTTTTAATATTTTTGAAAGAGAAAAAAATGGGAAGAAAAAGATTTAGGTGTATAAACGCATAGCACCGAATTTTTTTAATGTGTAAAATTCATTAAAATAATTATTTATGCAAGAGTATATTTAGCTTCAGGCATTCTGCGACCTTAGTGTAAATGGTGCGCAAGAGCACGAATTAGCACACAATAGATTTTATTTAATGTAAGATTATTCTTTTTTGTTATTTCTTTGATTTAAAAAATATTTTAAGAAATTTTAGAATGAAAGTCAGTTTCTCTTAATTTTAAACTAAATTAATAACTATTAAATTTAAATGATCTAAAAGAGATTTTTAACGACCTTCCTTATGATTATTGCATATTTAGTGTTCAATATAATAGTGTCATCCGTTCGTTTTAATTCCCGCCGGGCATTAATATATGTATAAATAAAATGAGAAAATATTTTGTGTTAGGCGCCATATTTCTTCAAATCCATTGCAGAATTTTTTTGTTCAAAAAACATGTTTTCCAAAATTTTTATTATTCCATTTATTCTATTAAATATCATCAATTTTCTAATTGTACCAGTCGAATTGTTGATGAAAATAACGAAAGAACAGATTTTAGGGTTAGATGATTAATTCTAAAAAATTTTTGGGGAAATATTTTATTTTATCGAGAAAAATAAAATCGAAGGAAAAATCGAAGGACTATTACCAAATCGGTTCTGATATTTGCCGACATTGATACTCCCATAAGTAGATATATGCATTGGTATGTTAGTTCTGTATTAAAGATTTCGATTTTTATTAGAAATAGTTTTTCTGTATCGGTTTTGGAATTGTTTAACCCAGAATTAAGCGAAAAGTTAATCTAATTAATTTAGCATTTTAGGGAGCATCTAAAACCAATTCTCCATTCTCGTGCCAAACGTCAATGGCCTGGAGGATGTCAAGGTTGGGATTGTTCAAGCAGTAGTGAAAGCTATGAGGAATACAATTGGAACGGATAATAGATTTTTAAAAACACTAAATTTACATCAAAATTTAATTTATTTAAAATTTATTGAGAATAAAATAAGAATAATTCAATAAGAATTTTTTAAAAATTGTCTTTAATATATGAGTATGGAATAAATTTAAAAAATGAAACAATTAGTAAATAAAAACATTATTTAAGTAGCAAAACAATTCAACTTCATCTGTTATTTAAAAAACAAGTAGTTAAAAGTTTGAAAATGTTGAAGATAGAAGTAAATTATTTTTAAAAAATGGTTATTTCAAAATTTCTTAAATTTTTTGTTCATATGCCCATCAATAGAACCAAAAACATCTTTTAATTGTTGAAAACCTTTTGATTGATTTTCAAGCTAAAAAGTAAAATGAAATTTTAATTTTTAAAATCAAGATTGACAGAATTTGGTTAATTTCTTATTTTTAAGGGATTATGATCAACATAAAAACAGTTTTTGCCAGACTCGACTAGAAAAGCTTGAGAAAGAGAAAAATTTGAAAATAAATTTTAAAAAATTATAATTATACTTAATCCTCTTACCATTTCATTCAAATTATTATTTTCAGTTTTGATTTCATTAAATTTTGATACCAGATTTTTATTCAAAATAATTAATTCTTCAACTTTTTTCTTTTCTTCTTCTAATTCTTTTTCCTTAATTTTAATAAAACCAAGAGCGCTTTTCTTCTCTTCTTCAAGATTTTCAACTTTACTTTTAATTTTCTAAATAAAAATATTGAATTAAATTTAGAAAAGAAGGATGGGATTTTCTTAATTTTTAGACTTTGACATATCTGATCGTATCATATCAAAATGAAAACCTCAATTTCCTCCTCATATTTCAATTTTTCATTTTTTAATTTAATATTTTCTTCAAGCATAATTGCCATAGCATTTTGAGTGAGTCTTTCATAAAGTTCTTTATTTTCTTTTAATTTTTCAATTAATTTTTTATCGTTTTCATCTTTCTTTTTTTTCAAATTTTCCAATTCTTCTAAATTAATTGCAAAATTATTAATTTGAAATGCCTTCTCCTTCTCTTTAATTTGTTGTAAAGATTTAATTCTTTCTTCATCAATCCTTATGTATAAAATAAGAATTAGAAAATTAAAAAGATTTTACGTAAATTAGTTTAAAATTTACAATAAAATTTTCTAAATAAAGATTAACTAAAAACTAATTGACATAAAATTGAGGTACTTTTCCGTTATCCCTACGACTTTTTTGCGGGCATTTTTCCTTTTTTTGCGGAGAAAAATATCTGGTTGGCTCTATTTGGTTCTTACTTAATGCTTTTTGTTGGTTTACTTATTGGCTCGCTTATTTCAATTATTGTTGGAGTTATTTAATTGGGAAAATAAACATATATTTAAACTAGAGTTCGAACCCGGGCCGGGCCCGGACCGGTTTTTTCCGGGCCCGGTGGCCCGGAACCGGGTATTTTTGAGAAAATCCGGTTTTTCCGGGCTAACCGGTTTTTCCGGTTTTATCCGGAAAAACCGGCCCGGGTGCGATTTTGAGTAAAAAACCGGGTCCCGGGCCCGGTAATTTTTTGCCGGGCCCGGAGAGTCGCCTCCGGCGGTGAAAAAGGAAGAAATCTGGCCTCTAGGCCTTTCGAAATTCTCAAAATTTTCGCCTGCGGCGCTGAAAAAAGAAGAAATTTTGCTCCGTGGCCTTCCAAAATTCTCAAAATTTTCGCCTGTGGCGCTAGAAAAAGAAAAGGGATTTTTATTGTTATCAGGGAATTAACTCAAATTCTCTCAATATCCCTATTAATCACCATCAGTGGATTTAAGTGAAATTCGGATTTGAACAGGAAATCGGAGGATTAAGGGGGATAATATTATATTTGGAATTACTATGAATCCCTTCAAATTCATAATCTTCTATATCCCTCCAAATCACTGATATCACATGGAGGCTTTCCAAATACTTCAAATCCACTTATTTTCTCAGACTACAAATTATTTCAAAAATTGCGGATTAAGGACTGCGGATTTTAAAATTAAAATTTCGGCTGCGGAAAATTTTTTTCACTTGCGGACACCCCTGATATATCCTTTAGCGCATCTATCCTTTGATTCAGCTATCCTTTAATCGATCCTTTGTATGTTTTCCGATCCTTTGTATGTGTGATAATTTTTTATGTTTTTAATAAATTTAGAAAAAACCGGGTCCGGGCCCGGGTCTGAAAAAATCCGGTTTTTCCGGGCTAACCGGTTTTTCCGGTTTTATCCGGAAAACCCGGTCCGGGTGCGATTTTGAGAAAAAAAACCGGGTCCCGGGCCCGGCATTTTGAAAAGTTCGAACTCTAATTTAAGCTTGATTGGAAGTTTTTTGTTGGAACTAAGTCTGAGACTTTTGTTTAGATTTGTCCCTAGGCTTTTACTACAGTAGGTTCGAAAAAAACTTACTTAACTCCATGTGGTGGGTCTGCTTTTATATCAACAAAAAGAACGATAGTATCCGCTTTGCTATCATACCAGCCTTCTTCAGGGTTCATAATATCCTAAAATTAAAAAGAAAATTTAATCAAAAATCCTTAATGATTACTTCAAATGTCATAAACTGTGGGAAACCCCAATTGAGCTCTTTTGCACTGAATACATGGGTTACTTTACGAACATAATTTTCTTTCCCTGGTTTTTGTGCAAGAATTTTAAGAGTAGCTTTAGCAGAACAACTCCAAGAAGGATCTAAAATTGAACATAAAATAAATATTGCCAGCTAAAATACAATTTCAATAAATATAAGGACCTTCATCCCCATGATTACACTGTAGAAAGTAACCAAGACATGTTTGTCGGCGGCTCTCAGCAGGATGAGAAAACATTTCTTGTGGTATAGCCAAAATTTTCCAAGGCAATCCACGAATATAAACGGGATCGCTCAGTCGACTCTTTGGCCCTTCATGAGCAAACTCACTTAATTTTTCAAGTTTGAGTGTAATCTGACCTTCTGATTTGTATGGATCTATTCATAAGAATATTTTAATAAGGATAGAAGCGTGTAAAACCTTTATCACCTTTCGTTTTCGCGGATAAAACTTCATCTGTAACACTATCAACTTCCATTTTTTCAATAATTCACAATACAGGAACAGAAAATTTAAAGAAATAAACGACAAATTCTAAAAATATTTTTTGCCGTTTTCTGTATAATAAAAAAAATTATATATTTTCAAAAAGAATGTGACGCTTGCCATTCATTCCTTACATTTTATACTAAAATTTAATCTTTGTTTGATAAGTTGCCAAAAGCAAATCGAGGGAAACTTTGGGAAAAATAAAAATGCTAATCACCAGATTAACATTTACTAAAATTTTTATTTAAAACTTTAGTACATAATTCAAATTTACACTTATAGGTCAAAGGTATGAAATATCCCTGGGCAAGGGGGGCCAACAGCAAAGGTTAAACTATCCATAAGGAGAAAAGAAATTCTCTGCAAATTAGGAGTTATATTTGTTTTATTTAATTTTCAAACCTATTTAATTGCCCACCACTTTTTTATATGACAGTTTAGAAAATGCTAATTTATGTTGTTTGGCCCATCATTGCTAACCCCGCTTAAAGAGATTTTTAACCGTTTTCTTCGCCCTTTTGTTCTTTTCAATAACCTTTACACATTATGTTTAGCCAACTCTTCTCTAACCAAAACTGTGAAATTCTTTTTATGCACAATCTTTTGGCCTATTCCTTTTCTTTCTTTTTCAATGATCCCCGCTCAGTAAAACCCTTTGTGAGCAATATTTTGTGTAATGTATTTTGATCCCCATGATTTTTCCAAATACACACTCCTTTTTATCCGACTATAAAATGCTTTTGTGCGCAGCTTTATTCAGTTTTTGAACTATTCAGCTATCCAATCTCATCGTTTAAAGTTAAAAGTTTGAACTACAATTTTCCTCCCCTAGAAGATTTGTTATTGAAAGTGGTAATAGTGTCGTTTCCCAGCCCCCTTTTTTTCCTCCCAATTTTCTACCCTATGTTTGTACGGAATGGTCAAATTTTCCCCTTTCTTTCATCAAATTTGCCTTTCCATATTTTGAGTAATGAGAAGAATCATTTTCCCAATTAATAAAAATGGAAGAACTAAAGAATTTCAAACCTATTGATTTATATGAAAAATTACGTTTGAGTGATAATGATTTCGATGCATGGCGAAAATTCAGACATCAAGCTGGCAACAACACTGAAACCTATAAAAGTTATCTCCCGGAATTTATGTGGCGAAAACGATTTGGCAATATTGAAAATGTTTTTTATAATTTTTGGCATCATGTCTCACTTTTTTATCCTTGTGAAAGAAATGAATAAAAAATTAATCTTTTTTGATTGTTTTTAGGCAAAATATGGAAAGGCAAATTTGATGAAAGAAAGGGGAAAATTTGACCATTCCGTACAAACATAGGGTAGAAAATTGGGAGGAAAAAAAGGGGGCTGGGAAACGACACTATTACCTTGAAAGTTTCTGAACTATTCCTTTTCCCCGTTTAAAGTTAAAGCTAAAGGTTTTTGAACTATACATTTTCTGCAGATTTTTTCCCCCTGTTTTGACTATCCGTTCCTTTACGCAGTTAGATTTTGAAGTTAATCCCTCTTTGATTTTCTTTATAAAAGTTTGTTCTCTAAAAGATCTGGGCATTATATTTTTGATAAAAGAAAAGATAATATTCTGTTAATTTAAATTTGTTGGTCTCCTTCCTTCCTCTATATTTTAAAGAAAGATTATTTTTGTTAGTTTAAATTATTTGTTTGGAAAATTAAAGTTAAATTAAGTTTTAATTTTTTCCCCTTATTCAAAATTTCCGAATTTCGACATTCCGTCAAAAATAAAAAGTTAATGCAAACAATGTTCTCGACCATGGTCGCAGGTTCGAGTAATTTTCTTAATGTTGGTAATGAATTAAGAATTCCACTGAAATTATTAATTTTAAAAATAAATTTAGGGAAATAATAAACATTTTTTAGCAATCAAATTCAAATTTTTATTTAAAATAATAGTTAAGTTTAATAAGTTAATTGTGTAACAAATTGTTTTTAAAAAGTGGATAAATCAGCAAAGTGAAAATTGTAAAAAAATTTTTTTGTTCATATTTCATCCATAAAACTGAAGATATTTTCAATTGTTGAAGATCTTTTGATTGAGTTTCAAGTTAAAAAAGAAAAAAATATTAGGGATCTTGAAAATAAGTGAATATGGTAAAAATTTGTAATTAAAGTATAATTTCAAAAAATTTATTTTAAGTACATAAATTTTTGATAACTAAATTTTTGGTGATTCTCTACTTTTGTATTTAATTTAATATTTTCTTTAACTAAATTAATTTAATTTTACCTTCATCAACTCTTGATTCCAAATTTTTATTCAAAATAGTTAATTCCTCAACTTTTTTCTTTTCTTCTTCTAATTCTTTTTCCTTAATTTTAATAAAATCAAGAGCACATCTCTTCTCTTTTTCAAGATCCTCAACTTTACTTTTAATTTTCTGAATAAAAATATATGTATTTATGCAGATTGAAATAAGTTTAAAAAAGGGAGCACACCAGGGGTGGGCCAGGTTAGCCTAACCCCGAAAAAATCCTAATCCAAACAAATCACCATAATCCCTGTAATTCCCCAAGTATCACTCCTATGAATTCCCCAAATCACTTATATCCCTCGATCACTTCGAAAAATTTGGCTTCATGCTCAAATTTTTAACTGACCCACCCCGATACCCGGCCTTTCTTAGGCACGAAACCCGATCCTAATTATCACATAGAGGAACTTTACAGATGTATTCGTAGTACACGAAAATATTTTCCTCAAATATTACACAATAAAATTACTTTAATTTCTTCTTCATATTCCGTTAAATTCTTCAATTTTTCATTCTCCTCTTTTAATTTAACATTTTCTTCATTAATTATTGCCAATTGATTAGCATTTTGAGCAAGTCTTTCATAAATCTCTTTATTTTCTTTTAATTTTTCAATTCAATTCAATTCAATTTATACGCATAAAACGTGACATTCAGATAAAATAAAGTAAAGTAAACGTGACAATAATTTAAATTTAAATCACTAAAGGTCTGGAGACATTTGAATGGAATGTGGCTTTGATAAAATATTGTTTAGGTTAATATTGTTTAGGAGCTTTGGAAACAATTCGATTGACGATTTTTGTAATTCTGTTGGGAGTTTTCTGTAAATGTTTGGGATGTCTATAAAGAATGAGTTTTTCCGAATGGTGCTTGAACAAAAGGGTATAAATAAATTATGCGGATTTCCTCTAGTAGTGGTAGGGAGAATGCTAAATGAATTATCATGTTTTAATTTAATTTTACCTAAAATAATATTATGGAAAAGGATAAGGTTTGATTTTAGACGTCTATGCGATAGAGATTCAAGTTTGAATAGGTCGAGAAGTTCTTTATAATCAGGTAATGTTGGACTGTTATTTTGTTTCCTAGAGCGTAAGTATATTATTTTTAAGAATTTATGTTGAACATTTTCTAGAGCGTTTATGTCTTTATTTAGATAAGGGTTAATTATAGGGGATCCAAATTCGAGGATAGGTAAGACATATATTTTGAATAGAGTAATTAGGAATTGGGTGTTATTAGTTTTAAGAGATCTTATAAGAGTATAATAAATTCTGGTTGCTTTATTTGTTGCAATTTTAATGTGAGAATCCCATTTTAGGTTGGATGTAAAATAAATGCCAAGATCACGGATATGTTCATTGGGTGGAATGATTGGTATATTTGTGTTTTGTAGAGAATATTGGTGGAAGGGATTTTTAGTTCCTATGTGGAATGAACTACATTTGCTGATCGCGATTTTAAGGCCGTTTATTTCGCAGTATTTTGAGAATGTTTGGATAAATGTTTGGAGTGGAGAATAGTGGTTTTTATTTGAAAAATCAAAGCAGGTATAGGCCTTTAAATCGTCAGCAAATAATTTGGGTGTAACATTATCTGTTTTACAGAAATCTATTAGATCAAATATATATGAGATGAATAAAATTGGGCCAAGGATGGATCCTTGAGGAACTCCACTTGTTATGGGATATTCATTAGAGTTATTAGATTCGACAAGAACAGTAAAAGTTCGATTTAACAGATAATCCTCAATCCAATTTAGTAAAGTGCTAGTGATACCTAGATGATGAAGTTTTTTCAGAAGGCGATCGTGGGGAACAGTATCAAAAGCTTTTGCCAGGTCAAAGAATATAACGTCAACACATTTCTTATTTTCTATAGCTAATGTGTAGTCGTTATAGGTTTCTAGGAGTTGAGTTATAACTGAGTGGTTTTTACGGAAACCATGTTGGCAGGTGGGAAGGTAATTGTTAGTTTCAAGAAATGAAGTTAATTTATTAGAGATAATCCGTTCTAAAATTTTAGAGGTTGGGCATAGGAGAGAGATAGGTCGGAAATCCTTGGGTTCATTTGGGTTATTATTTTTGGGAATTGGTCGGATTATTGACTTTTTCCAAATAGTTGGAATTTTACTTGTCATGATTGACATATTAAATATAATTGTTAATGGAATGGTTAATGAAGTTGCGGTGTTTTTTAAGAAAATGTTGGGAATTCCGTCCGGAGATATGTTATTAACATTGTCAAGTTTGGTCATAATGCTATAGATTTCCTCTGGATTGATATCAATAAAAGATAAAGTATTATTGTTAAAAGTTTTTATGTCAGAGGAGTCAAAGTTAGAAGAGTTAAAAACAGATTGGAATTGTTTGGCGAGACATTCGGCTTTATCTTTGGCTAAAATGGTAAATTGATTGTTAATGTTGAAGATTGGGATTTTGGTTTTTTTGGATTTAAGGAAGGCGCCTATATACTGGAATCTAGATCGGGAATCATTGAATTTTGAGATTTCTCTATTTTTAAAGAAACGAGAAATTTCTTTATCGATTTTTTGTTGAGTGAGAATGTATTTTTCACGGATAGCAGGTTTATTAATATTTTTCCATAAAAGGTTTTTATATGAGATCATTTTTTGAATATGTTTAGGGAATTTAGCAAAATCTTTATTGATCGTTTTTAATGGTATAAAATTTTGGATTATTTGATGAATGATTTCTAAAAATAGGGTATATTGAGAATCTACATTGGTACAATTTATAAACAAAGAATTCCAGTTTAAGCCGATTAGAATATTGTTAATTTGATTGTAATCGGCATTGTGGAAGTCATAAATGAATTCTGGTTCTTTTGGAAAACAATTGAAATTTAAGTTAAATTCAATGGTGTTATGGTCAGAATTTTTGAATGGGGCATTAATGGTAATATTTTTGGTAACGCGAGAGGTGGAAGAGGAGAAAAGTAGATCAAGATAATTGTTTTGTCTAGTTGGGGAAGAGATTTCTTGAATTAGATTAAAGTTTTCTACGAATTGAATAAATAATTTTTCAGACGGTGATTTGTGATTGAGAGCTAGCGGTATATTATTCTTCCAGATTAGATTGGGGAAATTAAAATCACCTACAATTATGTAGTTATGATTAATAGATATTAGGTAACTTAAGGTCTCAAGAAATTCTTGGAAGTCATTTAAATTTTCGTTTGTTGTGGGACGGTAAACTGTTATTATTCTAAATTTGTCAAATTTTGGGGAATAAATGTCTATGGCTACAACATCGGAATTTTTATTTTTAGGAGTTTTAACGGGAGAGAAAGGAACTATATTATCTACTAAAATACATGCACCACCGCCCCTAGAACCTCTATCGCATCTAACAATGGAATAGGATGTACTATGTAAGATTTGGGAATTATCGATTTTTTTGTTCAACCACGATTCGGAAACACAAATTATTTTAAAGGATTTAGAAATTAAAAGTAATCTTAAGGCATCTAATTTGTTAACTAAGCTCCGGCTATTAAAATATAGACATTTATAAAAAGGGGAATTCTTTAAAAAATTTTTTAAAACCTTGAATCTTGGACGACCACTTAGTGGTTTTTTGTTCTTTCAGTCACATTGGCACTCATTCTTTTATTGTATTCATCTCGCTTCTTAGTACGTTCAATTTTCTCAGCTTCCAATTGTTCACGAGTTAGACTTGGCCTAATCAATAAACGAGACCATTTAGCTTCTTTTTTCATTTCCACTCTGTGACGTTTCCATTCAGCAAGTGTAATTCGCTGAAACTTTGAAGCACCAAAAACAATTTTAAGTAAACGACAACCTTTAGCAGTTGGGTCATACTTACCCATTCTGTATGAAACGAATGGGCTCTCAACCCCCAACAAGTTGAGTACATCTTCGATTGCAGCTTTATCTTCAACAACACGAATTGATGGTGTTGTTGATTTAGATTCTTCTAGACCAATAACAACAATAGAACGGTTGCGCTCTTGTTCACTTGCTGATGACTCATTGTTTTTAAAATTTGTTTCAATTGTTTCAATTTTTGATTCAATTGTTGTTAAAGCATTTTTAATTTGAAGAATTTCATTAGAAAAAGACGAAAATTTTGTGTTGTTATTATCGATTTTTGATTCTAAAGCAGCCAATTTTTCCATTATTTGTTGTAATTCAGATTTTGTGGGTGCCATTTCGGCGTATTTAAATCTTTTATCTGAAATCTCAAACTTGGGTATTTAAACCTTGGGTATTTCAGTCAATTGTTTTTCACATTTTTCTTTACTTTTCTTCAAATTTTCCAATTCTTCGTTTATTTTAATTAAATTTCCATCAGAATTATTTATTTCAATTTCTTTCTCCTTTTCTTTAATTCCTTCCAAAGATTTAAGTCTTTCTTCATCAATCCTTATATTAAATAAAGTTTAGTTAAACAAGAATTATACTTAAAATAACTTACTTAACTCCAAGTGGTGGGTCTGCTTTTACATTAACAAGAAGAATGATAGTATCCTCTTTCTCATCATACCAGCCTTCTTCAGGATCCATGATATTCTAAATTTAAGAAATCTTTAATCAAAAACCTTTAAAAAATTACTTCAATAGTCATAAACTGTGCATAACCCCAATCATTCTCCTTCGCATGAAATACATGGGTTACTTTACGGACATGATTTTCTTCCTCTGGTTTTTGTGCAAGAATTTTAAGAGCAGCTTTAGCAGAACAACTCCAAGAAGGATCTAAAATGGAATATAAGATAATTATATATGTATACAATGGCAATAAATATAAGGACCTGCATCCCCATTATTACACTGTAGAAAATAACCAAGACATCGGCGGCCAGGAAAACGAGCAGACATCTCTCTTGCTATAGCCAAAATTCTCCAAGGCAATCCACGAATATAAACTGGATCGCTCAGTCGACGATTATTAGGACTACTTTCACGAGCAAACTCACTAAAACTTTCAATTTTTAGAATAATCTGGCCCTCTGACTTGTATGGATCTAAGAAGAGTTTATTTATATGCAATACTTTAATGAGGATAGAAGAGTATAAAACCTTCTTCACCGTTAGTTCTCGCGGACAAAACTTCATCTGTAATACTATCAACCTCCATCTTCTTATCAATAATTCACAATACTGGAACAGAAAATTTAAAGAAATTAACAACGAATTCTAAAAATATAAGTATAACATTTAAAATTAGTAATATAAGATAAAAAGAAGCAAGAGTAGAGGTGGGACCCCCGGAATAAGATATAACCAATGCGGTGGACCCAAACCCCAGATAATGGAATACGGGAGGGAATATGCCCGGGACTTCCTAGGATAAACTTAAGGGTTGATCAGGCCCCCAGTTGATCTCCTGCACCAGGCATACACAATTGAACACACAATTTATATATTTATTAAATCCAAATATTAAAGCATTTATTTAATTCTTTTATTAAAGTGAAAGAATAATAAGACACTTGTAAGGTGATTACAAATCCTTTTAAATGTGTGAGAAAAGTGGGAGGGAAATGAATAATAATGAAATGACTATAAACTATAGGAAACAAACTCCGAGAATACCTTTGACCCTTACACGTCCCTTCCCCATCAAGACCGTCCCTGGTCTTAATCTAGACTTAACAGACTTTATTTTATTTTTCAAAATTTAATTTTTCATCGTTTCCCAAACTACTTAAATAATGACCATTCACATTTATTTTCTCAATCGATAAGCACTCTGGTGAGATGGCGAACCTAATTTAAATTTCTTCTTTATTTATCACATTTCTTTTTGTGCTCTTCGAGCATATCTCTCCTTTTTCCTTTTTTGGACCGACCCTGGTCCATTTTTAGTGCTTATCGATTATTTCATGAGAAATTTCACTTGATATTATTAAGTAGTGGGGTTTGATATAATTGTAATTGTAAGAGTTTCAGAGTCTGTTTAGTCTAGTTGGGGTTGTATTCCTAAAATTTCTTCAGGTTTCAGGTGAGTATGTTTCCTTTTGTATTAAAATATGGGTACGAGTAAAAATGCATATAAATTTCAAAAATTAAAAATAAGGATAAATTGTGACATTGAAATGTTTGTGAAATTATAAAATAAATTAAACGGGTAACGCTTTGAATAAAAATATAAATTCATAAATCAATTGTGTGAAATAAAATTTAAAAATATCCAGAAAACTACCGAAGTGTTTGTGAAATGTGACAAAAAAAAATTGGGTACAAATGAGTGGAGTAAAACTTGTAATAGAAAATATTTAGAGAATTGGAAAAGGAATATTCTAAAAATAACGTACAAAATAAATTTGGGTATAAATGGTTTGGTTGAAAGGTTAATAGAAAAAGTTTTAAGTATTTTGAATAAACATTTAAAATTAATGTAAAAGTTTTGACATAAATAACATTTGATTTGTGGGTATAAATGGGTATATTTTAAAAGTTTGCAAAAACAATAATTTTGAAGTTGGGAATTATATAATAGAAGAGCATAAATAGTAATTTAAAAAAAATTTGGGATATTTTTAAATGTAATTGTGAAAGATTCTTTAAAAATTAATAGAGTAAATGTAAATAATTTGTGAGGGAGTAAGTCTTATAAATATAATTGTAAAAATTTGTAACAAATTAAGTGAAATTTGAGAATTTAAACATTTAAAATATGAAACTAATAAATGTATTAAATTTAATGTAATCAGTGAGAGTTTAAGCTTAAAAATATAATTATAAAATGTATTTAAGTGAGGGTAAAAATTTTGTAAAAAAAATGACAAAATGTAATTATAAGTGGAATAATACAAATTGGCATAAGTTAAAAAAAAATTTAAGTATATATTAGCAATAGGTAAGAAATATTGGGAAAACATTTTGATTGACATTTAAAATGTATAAATAAATGAACTATGATTAAAATTGAATTAATAAATTTAAATAATTTTGATTAAGTGAAGGAATTGAAATTACAGGTAAGGCATGTTATAAAAAAATTTAAGATTAATAAAACCAAAACAAATAATGGGAAAGATTTGTAAATGACATTACATTAATGAATAAAATTCAGTTTAAAATAATTAAAAGGAAGTGAGAATGTGATTTAAAGTACAAAAAAAAATTTAATTGATTAAAAACACAAATTTAATATTTTCCTCCTCTGCCTCTCCAACTCTCATTCTTCCTTCAAGTATTCCAATTACAATTTCGAGCAATATGTCCAGTGCGCCCACAGTTGAAACATGTAACATGTAAAAAAAAATGTCCTAAACATGTCCTGCTCCTCTCAAATTTGTATTAGCATATTCTTTCCAGGTTTGTTCAGCTGGTCTTTTCCTGTAATTTGATAAATTAGTATTTATATTATTTTTATTAAAATTTAAGTCTTTTTCAAACCACTCATTATCTCTAGAATTCCTATCATTTCTGCTCCAATTATTAGTTGATCCAGAAGTGCGGCCGAAACCATATGAAGATGTTGAAGGCTGTTGTTGTTGCTGTTGAGGGGGATACTGCTCATCCACAAAGTCACCGACCATCCGACCCGACGAAGACAACAATTGACCGAACCTATCTCGCATACAACTACCCGACTGGAGGACTTGAAGATATTCCGGACCGACAATTTGAGTGAACTCAGTTGCACAACAGATGAACCGATTCCAGATAATTCTACATCGAAGTATTTCAACGTCAGCTATAACGAGGAGAGCATGCTTAGCACGACTCACGCCACCGTGTCATCCTTGAGAAACTCCGAAGAGTCTCCAAGGCCATCAGCTCTACTCGAAGACCTAGTTGTTACACAGTATGGCCAAAACATTCCAACCCAAATCCTCAAACTCTTTTTGGAGAGACTCTTTCTGAAAAGTACATAAACAAATAACAGCCAGAGAAATCGGTGGAAATTTTGTCGTACAACGCAGAAATCAATTTAATGGCAGAAGCCGAATGTTCATCATTGCACAAAGAGTGAGAAGTGTTGTCCTGTCTACAAGTTTCAAGAATATCAAATAGCCAGAGAAAAATGCTATTGCGTTGGAATCCGCCATCGCATGACATCAGAGGACCTCCTCCAACTTCTTGGCTAGCTTTGCCAAAGGCAAATTAGCTGCAGCTACAACTGCAACCTTCACATTGTTCAAAAAGGAATCATAACTGAATCCAAATGAGTCTTTCAAACGCCTGGTGGCGCCTATTGGAAAACAAACTTGAAATCATCTTCCAAGAGAATTTTAGCGGTCTTCTGCTGTTTTCCGTTTAACATATTCATTAGTGGGTGAACAATGAGGACTGCCGAGGCATTTGGTTCTTCATCATCAAAATCTGTTTCAAATTCACGAGCTACTAAGGCGAGGAGGAGTTCAACTTGATTCGTACTCTGGCTGACAACATCGACGGTTAGTGTTGTTCAAAACAATCACGTCGACTCTCAAGACCTTTGAATATTAGTGGATGACAAACAATAAAACCGCCATCTTTCGCGTCTTCGAGTTCCTGCTCAACATCCCTGTTCTTCCGCTTTTGAACATTAATAACCTTAACACTTTTCCAAAAATCAAACTTTTTATTCCCGAAGGACTGAACTTGGGAAAGATTTATCTTTTTAACAACTCTCACTGCAAAATGGGCTTCAGTCACCTCAATTCCAAATAGCTTCTGTCACCTCAATTCCCAGCTCAATCTCTTCATCATCATCTTCTTCCTCTTCGTCTTTTTCTTCTTTATCCTCATTATTTTCTTCTTTCTTTTCTCCTTCATCCTCTTTACCCATTTCGTCAACCTCATTCATTTCCATTTCTTCTGGCCAATCTTCTTCAACAACTTCAATCCAATCTCTGAAGATGTTGACCCTTGGTTCTTCGTCATTTTCAATATTCCTGGGCTCTTCTTCTTCCTCATTAATAATATTTTCTTCTTCCATTTCATCTTTCTTCCATAATTCAGGATCCGGTACTTTGTTGAAGCACATCTCAAAACTATTGAAAATCTAGGAAATTTGTTTAATTAAAGGAATATTATATATTTTTTTATATATTTTTTATATTAAATTTAAATTTTAAATCCATTTGATAGCCGAAGCAATTATAAGTATTATCTGTTTTTTGGGCTTTTTCTTAAATTGTATCTACTTAGTCCCTGGCGAACTACTACTTCAACCTGACTACCTTCTGCTACTTCTGAATTTGGCTCAGCTACTTTACTTTGCGAGAATCCTGGCGTGTTAACTATTTATTCTGCACCAGATTCTTCTAACGCTTCCAACTCTTCTGCTTCTAACCTAGGAGTTGTGCAAACCGGTTCAGTCGGGAGTGGCTCTATACATTTCTTAAGCTGATTAAATTGGATGAGCCTATTTTACCAGCATAATTCCGAAGAAGCACTCTATCGCCGATTGTTACAGTGGGATTCCTAATCTATCTGTTTTTGACCTTTGCTGTGCCTCAAAATTGGCTTCCGCTGCATATTTCCAAGCGCTTCGCAAAGAAACTATTAATTTTTGTTTAATTTCTTGTGTATCATTTGATGCTATAGGATCTCTAATTTTAGGATCAAGAATTAAATCAACGCAAAAGATTGGATCTCTGCCGTATATCAAAAGGAATGGGGTTTCATTTGTTGAATGGTGGACCGAGGTGTTATAACAAAAGTTGGCGAATTCAAGATGTTCATCGAAATCTGGCTGGTCTTTAGTAATACACTTAGCGAGAATATCGTGGAATTTTCTGAATGACCTCACAGTCACTGCATTGCCTTTGCTCCAATGAGGTATGGCATACGTTTTATTAATGTACAACATTGCACAGACTTTTGAAAAACTCTGAAGTAAATGCCAAAGCATTGTCAGTAATTAATTCCGTGCAGCCGCCGAAGAGTAAATAACAATTCCTGATAAATGCCGAAGCAAAGGTACACTTTTTGGGGCTTAATTTTAAATTAAAACGCCTACATCTTTCAAAAACACTTCTGAGGGCCTTAATATGCTCATCAAAATTTTCAGACTTAGTGAAAATTAATATATCATCAACATAAGCAATCACATTTTCAAGTCCAGTAAGTACATGATCCATTATTCGCGCGAACGCACTAGTAGCATTTTTAAGACCGAATGGTAAATTTATCATTTGATGAATTTTATCCTCAGTAATTATACACATTTTCTTGAGGCCCTTTCACTAAGCTTAATTTGCAAATACCCGCTAGCAAGGTCAAGAGATGAGTAATATCTACAATTACCAACTTTTTCTAAAATTGTTTCAAGTCTTGGGAGAGGAAAGTGATCAGCTACTGTCACTTCATTTAATTTTCTAAAATCAATGCATGGCCTAAGCCCACCATCCTTTTTCTGAACTAATACTATGTTCGATACCCATGGGGTATCAGACTCAACCATCACCCCTGAGGCTAATAGCTGGTCGATATGCTTTTGCAATTCATCTCGATACTTAAACGGTACCCGATGAGGCCTAGAGGCAACTGGTTCCTCAGATGTTGTAATTATGTCATGCTCGCCTGCTGTACAACTCCCTATGTCATACTGGCTTTTACTAAATATATCTTCAAATTCTTCACAAAGTTCTTTTAATTTATTAAGGTCTTCACCCTTTACAGTGGCTTTTTCGAAGTCAATCTTGTAAGTTGGATCAATAGTCACCCCTGACTTCCCTAGAGAAAATATTTCCTGTGTTTCCTCACTAAAGTTAGTTTCTGCTAAAATATTTTCAGATTCAGTTTTTAGTACTTCACTTGCTAACCCTAGGGTCCTTCCTTTAAATAATCTTTTAGTTGTGCCTGTTGGATTGGCTAAAATAATTTGCACTACACCATCCTTGGGATTGGTTACTACTGGAACAAAACTTAAACCTTCTTCCTCAAGTCTATCATCCATTGAGTGAATCCAGATATTATGCCTAAGCAATTCAGGGAAATTTATTTTGGCTTTTATTACACTGCTGATTAGGTCTTATTTCACAAGTCTCTAATGCATGTATTTTCAGATTTCTGAGAGGCCTATTTATTCTATTTTCAATACATATTTGGTTTCCTTCTATACAAAACATTTTATTTTTCAAATCTACAATAAAAGGAGGCAACTGCGCTAGTGCGTCGCACCCCATAATAAAGTGATAATCATGGTTATCCCAGTGGAATTTATCATTAAAAAGATGAATTACAATTTCAACTACTACTCCAGCGATTTTTAATTGCACACTAGTGGCCTGCTTTGCACACATGGAGTGCTCTGAGGCACTTTGGAGGTATGTTTCAGTTCGAAAAATTTTTGTACCCAACCATTCTGCTAAAGCAATGTTAGCTACCGAGGTAATTGCTCCAGTGTCAATTAAACATTTTACAGGTACAGTATTTAAGGGGACATCAACTATTACTGTGTTAGCACTCGCTCCTAATGTTCCTATAAACCCGCTAGTTCTGTTAAATCCTAAAGTAGACCTAGGTCTTGTACTTGTGGTGTTTCTTGGTAAAGTGTTTGCATTTACAGTATTTCTTATTGATGGGGGCCAAGATATTGACAGTGGCCTATTTATTGGCTCTTCATAAATGTTATCTAGTTCTACAATGGGTTCTGGTACACGTTGAATGTCCAATCTTCTCTGTGGAATCGAAGCTTTTGGTGTTTCAGGGCCAAATATTAGTCTACCTAGACGTCCATTTCCAGCATACATTTCAGCAATAATCATTGCGAACCTTATTCCAAAGTCTAGTGCTAAAATTACTACTAAAATTGAGATAATAGTTTCCCAAATGCTTTTATAGTCCCCTATTATTCCCTTTTCAATTTGATTTTCAACTTCCTGCCACTCATTAGACATTGACATGGATATGATAGAATCTTTTTCGTGAATTTGGTAAGTCATTTGACTTACTTTTATTAAATTACTTACAAATGCATGGTTCTTAATATCTGTCATGTTCAATAAAACTAGCTGATGAAACGCATGCGACTCAATATTTGGAATCATGTTAGTAAAATTAAATTTGGCTTCAGGCCATAAAAATATCCTTGGTTTTACCGAAGTAATTCTTCCTTCAACTTGATCAACTTCTAAGACTTGATCATTAATCTGTATAATTATATTCCTAAATTCTTCACAGGGACCCTTTTTGGATGTTGGGGAAACGATCATTGTTACTGGATCGACAAAAGCCAGCTGCTCCTTGCTCTCAGTTTTCAAAATAATTGGCAAGAATTCAAAACATTGGTCTAATTTAGTGGGAGAAAATTCATAATCTTCTTTTTCTAGAGGTACACATGGCCAAACTTTCATTAAAGATCTGGCTGACTTCTTTGCAACTAAATAGGAATTGGAAAAGAGCGAACGGGCCAAGTCAGTTGGATCCGACATGTAAGTAGATTCTACCCAGTGCTTTACCATTTCAGTAAATTCACAAAATGACCTAATTGATTGCGCGAACGCAAAATTTACTGCTTTAGTATGAACGGCATCTAAATATGTGAGCTGCGACGCTAACTGAGAAGAGGTTACAAGTCCGTCAGAAAATGTTCGCTTATAAGCTCTATCCGTATTTCGCTTCCTTCTAGTAAGTTCCAAGGTTGAGATTACTATCGATCCTAAACCCTGATCAGAGACTGAAATGTTCTTCCCACAGTCATGAATGAATGTTTCAAATGTTACATCTGCCTTCTTTTTCTCCGATTGGAATAAAATTACATTTCCTTTGATTGTCCACTTCCCAAATTAAAACGGTTTTATCTTCCAATATACAATTACCCTTAGTATAAGGACAGTCCCTAGTTAATCCTAGCGGCGTTACAACCTCTTCTGCACCGAAATGCGAATCAATTCTGCTCTCAAATAGGAAACAGTTTTCACTCGAAATATTTTTCCAGGAGAATGATCCCATAAACCACATCCTAGGAGTTAAATCAATTTTATTTTCAGTTTGCCAAAGCTTATTATTATCCTTAAGAATGCCGAAGCTACAACTATGATGCTTTATCATCTGATTACACTCTTCTACAGACAAATCTAACTCTTCATGAATTAATTTTTCTTCAACTGGGATTCCTTTTATTGTTGTATATTTTCTCGCATTTTTCTTTATCTTTCTACAGGCCCACGCTTTGGTTGAAAATTCAGTACTATTTGGGACATAAATTCTTCTTCTTTCTACTACCGGAGTATGCTTAGCTGTTAAATTAACCATGGGACAGCTGGGAATTTCAGGCATTTCCCAAATTATTGCCTGTTTATGTGTCTGACATATCATTGGTCCCTTGGGAATTAATACAGGATTAATCGCAAATGTACTACAAAACATTGCTATTAACAAGAGAGTCGTTCCCATAAGTGAAGGTATTCTTACTCTGCGACCTTTATTTTCCCAACTAGGAATTTTATTTGGTTCACCCTTTTCATTAGTACTTTTAGCTTTTTCAGGTGTCCTACTAGACTGTACTGGTTGCAATGACCTTATATTCCCTTGATGATTAGCCGAAGCATGGTTTGCATTCATTCTCATTTCATGCATTTGAATTACTAAATTATCTAGCACTTCTCTAATTTCTTTATTTTCTCTATTTCTATTATCTCTCTGATAGTTATTTCTATTATTAAAAGAATTATTTTGCCTGCGTTCTCTACAATCGTATTGATCATGCCCTGTTCTGCGGCAAAAATGGCAGAACGGTCGGCTATTCCACCTTCTGTCATTTTGTGGAAGCCATTGATTTCTTGCCTGATAGCTTCCATAACCTAATCTTTGCGCGTTGCTAGATGTTGCGTATCTGTTTGAAACGTTCCCATTATATCCCCTAGAGGGTTGCGGACTATTATATGTACTTATTGGTCTCCAAGTTGTGAATCTTCCTTTAGGCAACTGCTGACTAGACATATCTGCAATAGCATGGATACCATCATTACCGGTTCTTCCTTCCCTTTCAGAAGCAACTTCGAGTTCCTGTACATAGGCAGTGAGCTTATCAAAATCTTTACGTCCAATTAATGGGCCTACCATCTGAAGGGTTCTTTGAAATTCAGGCCTAACTTTTTCTGTAAAGCATCTACACATTATTTCTTCTCGTACTTCCACTGGTATATGAGGCGTGGTTGCGTTTACTAAAGGTACTAATCGCTTAATAAAGTCACTAACTAGTTCACCTTCCCTTTGGTAGCAAGCTGCTAACCTTTTATGAGCGAGCTCTCTGAAATGTGGACTGTCTAATTTTGCTCTAATATTTTTAATTGCATTCTCTATGGGACTTCGTTCACTTGGCGATAGGCTTTCAAAAATGTGTCGGGCTTGCGTGCCTAAGTTTAGTTTTAGTCTATTTATTTTATCAGATTCTGTCCAGTTTGCTCCATATACATCAAGATAATCTAGAAATCTAATTGTCCAGTCATCGAAAGAGGATGCAGTTTCTCCATTAAATAATTCTAAATGAGATCCCGAATAGGTTCCTTCACATAACACATTTAATTCAGAATTGCAACTTGTGGATTGTGTTCTTTGATCATTATTAGTACTACATTGTGTTTGACCCTTTTTATTCCTGAGGGAGCTTGTTGCTACGTCTATTCGGTTAAACGAACCAGCCAATTGAGCATGCTTCGGCGGGGGCGGAGGAATCTGCTCTGGACGCTTATTTTGATTGACAAACCTATTTGCATCACTATTTCTTAACTCATCATATTCAAGATTATCCCTACCTTCTAGTTCACTTCTAAAATTTTCAATCCTTTCTTTAGCTTTATTCATTTCTTGCCCGAGGGCATCAACTCTTTCCGCCACTGCCTCAAAACCCTTATTAGTACCTTTTTCTATTTCATCCATATATTTTTTTTAATATTTTTTTACTTTTAACTATTCTGTTGATTTAAAATTTTATTTTGTTTGTTATTATTTTCTTTTAATTTGTATGTATTTATTACACTCAAATTATATATAGGTATATATTTTTAAAATTATATTTGGTTAATTTATTATATCTCTTGTTTTATTATTTTATAAAAAAAAACCCTTTTTTTTATTTTTTTTTGACTTTTTAAATATTAAACTTACTTTCTATAACCAACAGAAGACAGACAATAGCCGAAGCCAAAAAAAATAATTGGAATCCAATCAATCAACAAAGAACTAAATTAGGGGGAAAAATTATTTTTATTTTTTAAACTCTTTTTTTTTTTTTAATACCGTATTTGCTAAAATAATTACCCAGGGTAATTATCGATTCGACCTCTCGCTGGAGGGGTAATTATGTGAGAGAGGGGCATTATTTCAGCATTTACGGTATATATTTTTAATTAAATTTAAATTGAATCATAATTAAAATAAGTTAAATACTAATGTTGAAAGAGAAACAGGAAAGTGAAAGAAAAAGAAGAAAGAAAAAGATTTTTTTTAAATTTATTCTCGACTTCTTTTTGAAACCCCGATAGGGGAAGGAAAAATTTTCACTTCTTATTTTTTCATGAAATTCATCGCGAAATTTTCATGACGAGAATTTTGGGCCAGATGTGTTTCTAAACAAAGGTTTTTATCACAAATCAAAATGAGAAAGAGAGAAAAAAAAATTTAAATTGGGAATATTTTCAAAATTTTCTGAATCGCAAAAACAAATCGCAAAAAGAGAGAAAAAAAATTTTTCAGAAGTTTCGAATTGGCTCTGATCAACAGAACCCAGAGATTCTGTAACGATAATTAATGTACATATAAACAAAATTGGCTTGAGGGAAAAAAATGGCACGAAATCAAAAAGGAAAGCTAATTAGTATTTAAGTCGAAGAAAAATTTGTTAAAAAAGGAAGAAATGGTTTTATCCAAAAAACCCCCCGACAGCTATATATCTAGAGTAAAATGCAGTTTAAACCAAAGACAAAACAAACACACAAAACAAAATTCTAAAAAAAGGCGAATAATAAATTCAGTTTAGAAGAAATTTAACTCAATAATTTCACTATAATTAAACTTTTGTCATTAGAAAGAATATTGGCGCACTAAAAACGAAAAAGGCGAAAAAAAAATTTTTTTTTTGAATCGTTGAACTTAGAAGTGAAGTTATTCCAAAAATTTTAACTTATAATATAGCCTAAGCCGTAAGTTTGTTTTTTTTAACAGAATCTAATTTCTAAAAATTTTTATTTTTCTAATTTCTCTATCTTTCTTTCTTTTTAAAATAAATTTTGATTGAAGAAGGGGAAAAATTGTTATTAAATGAAGACACTTTTTTGAGGAATATATTTTTTTGCTAAAAATTTTTAACACTATTGTCTAAAAAAATATGGAATATAACACACATAATTGTTTTTCTTTATCCAGTTTAAGTCCCACAAGCTACTTTAAAACATGAACTATATTTATTTAGACAATAGGTTAGTAAACTCAAAGAAAAGTATTTCTGTTGACACTTAATTTTGACAGAATTGATACATGTTTTTCTTTTAATTACAAGGAAAAAGAAAATAATACAGAGACCGAAGGATAAATAATAAAAGACCAGAATTGAATTTATTCTTTTTTTGAAGAATTACATTCACTGTATTGAGAGAATTAAAATCAGTACACTGTATATTAACTTAGCACCTTTGAGAGAGAGCAACACTGTATTGGCTTAATGTGTGCATTTGGCACCTGTGCCTATATATAAATTTTTGTACCCACTAATTCCTCTAATATATGAATTCCGATGTGTAAAAGTAAAAAAATGCACAAATATACACACTAAGCTATTCCATCCATATATTGTTTGTATTGTTGTATTTGTGATAAAATGTATAAAGATTAGAAAAAGGAAACAATGGTTATAGGTGTTTAAAGAAGAAAACTACCTTAAATAGTTAAAAGAGAAAAAAAATTTTTTTGAAAGAAATTAGAGTGATGCTTAATAGTAGAATAAAATTCTAAAAATTTTCCAGTTTATATGTCTATTAAAAACATTTTTTTTCTCATATTATGGCCTAAGCTACATGGAAAAAATCTCTTTCTTTCAGTTAGAACAAACTTGAGTTTGAAGATAAAGAATAATCCAAACCAATAATTGAAATTTTTTTTAGAGGGGTTAGATAACAATAGGTACAATATTTCATCTACTCCACTAATTTTTTTAAAAATATAATTTCTTTTAACGTTCTCTTCAAAAAAAAAATTTTTTTTTTAGTCAATAAATAAAAGGATTCATGTTATGAGATTTTGCCTGTAAAAATAATTTTTATTTAATTTAACTTAATTGAGAGAAGAGATTCGCAAAAATGTGGGATCCAGTGATTAAATGAAAATTTAATTAATTATAATATTCCAGAACCTATAGTGAAGTATATTTTTTAACAAATTGACATTTATGAATTTTTAATAAAAATCAATATATTCTAAAAACAATTTTAATAAATATTGCTTTGAGCTGCCATTTAGATTTTAAAGGGAAATTTTGGAGAAGAATAAAGCCCTATTATTAAAGAATTGCACAATATAAAATTTAAACATCTTAAGAAAATTATGACATTTTTGTTATTCAAAACAGAATTTCTTTTTAATAATCTTGTGAAGTAAAAATTCATCTCATTAGAAATAATTATACTACAAGTAACTTTTAATATTAAATATTAAACTTGTTCGAAGGAAAGGGGAAAAATATTTGAAGGTAATTAAGTAAGCCAAATAAAACACCAAATTTAGAACGATAAATAACGGAAAATATTAGCGTAAGGATTCTAAAATAAATTTAATATATTATGACAGTTAAAGTAGAACGGGTATGAACAAATATAGAAGATCCTATTCATTGTAATAGAATAAATTTAGCAAAGATGTAGCGGCATGACCCGTCCGGTCTGTTAAGTTAAGCATCGATTAAGCATAAATTCAAAAATCTAAAAGTTGCTATAACTTTTTTTTTAACTTTTTTTTTTGATGCTCAATTACCACGTGAAAATTGAAATTAGGTTATAACAAGATTCTAAAGAAAGAAAGAAAAATGAAAAGAAAAAAAATCAACCATGGATGCCAAATTTATAGATACTCTTATTAGAATTATTTATTTTTAGTTAAAACCAGAATTTACTAGTTCAGAGCCCAAATCTTACTCATATTGTAGCCTAAGCCGTATAAAATATTTTCTTTATAGATATTTCATTACCACCTATGAGGGAATTTACTTTCCTTCAAAACAAAGTTTAATTTGAGGAGAGAAAGAAAGGAAAAAAATACATTTAATACATGGATTACAGTTAGAGTGGATTACAGTTATAAAAGAATAATTAGTTTTCTCTTTTTCTCCTTCAAATTAAAATGTATCTATTAAAACAGGAGTTAAAATTCTTAGAGCAGATTATTATTTTGTTTGTCACAATTGATACACTTTTCAAATAAATTATGATTTTAATAAACAGCAAATAAAATTCTTAATTACAGAATTTTCTTCTGAATAATCGAAGAGTGAATAAATAAGAGTGGTTATTTTCCCCAAATTTTAATAAAAAAATTATATAATTTTAGTAATTCTTCCCTCATAGAAAAATGGTTCCAACTTTTCGACAGATATGATGACCGGATCAATAATACCTCAAAATTATTTTTTTAAAAAAATTTTATTTGCTGTTTTCCTCTAATATAAACGTAATATTAAACTAATAATAATTTTCTTTTTTTTTGAGAGGAAAAGCTTTTTAAAGAGAAATCCAAAAGAAATGTAATTGGTATACTAAATTTAAATGAAGTTAGTACAATAAAGATTTGTGAGTATATTGCATTTTAATGCGTCCAATCTGTTAAATTACGCATCGATGAGAAACTATTTCAAAATATGAAAAGAAATTTTAGCCTATTTAGATGAGGGAAAAATATAAGTTTTTATTGTAAAGAGCTACTTTTTCTTTTCTTTTAGTTCTATTTTTATCGATAAATACCGGCTAAAAATTTCTATTAAAAAAACTCAGTACTAAAATACGTATTAAAATCATTAAAGTGTGAAGGTTTATAAGAAGAAAAAATAAATTAATTATACTAATGAAACGGAAATAAAATGAGAGCAACTTTAGATGGTCATTAATGGAGTGAAAAGTTTGAGAGAAAAATAATCAGAAATTGGTTTAAAAATTTTAATTATTCCCTTTCTTCTAACCATTACAATCCCTTTTATCAATTTCAGCCGAACTAAATATTTTTTTTTACGACTAATTTCATCCCAGAAATATTTTCTTAAAAAAAATTTCTTTTCTAGCTTTTAATCTAAATTTTCTCCTTTTCTAAATTTCTAAACTCTCAGGTTAATTTCAGCCAATTAAAAGAAAATTTATTTGTATATATTTTCTCTCTTTTCAATTTAAAATATTTACTGTAAGAGGGGGAAAAACTCAATGAAAAAAAACTATTGAATAGATGAATAGATCGAAAAATAAGAGAGAAAAAGGAACTAATTAGAAAGGAAAACCAATTAATAAACAAACAAAATAATCTATACAATAAATACTTAGAAAGTAATAGTAAAATAACCGGGCATTGCCAAATCCTAGGCCGTAAAAATTTAAAATTTTATTTTCAGACATTTTAAAATTAATCCAAAATTTTCAATGAAAAATTAATAATTTTTCTAACTAAGGGAGATATTCTAAAAATTAGATTTTTCTTTAAATACCCTTAAAAACATAGTTTCTAAGTAGAAATTGAAGGAGAAGTGTACAAAAATTTCAACTAAAATGACAAAAATAAAATATTTTAAAAATAATTAAAATGCCAAAAAAATATATATACTGTATAAAATATGTATCAGAAAAATTAAAAATGGATTTTAGAGAGTTTTAGAGAGAAGGAGAGAAAATTAAATTTTATTTGAGTTTTTTTTTTTTAAATTTTAACTCACTTCCAATCCAAAACGGTAATTCACGTTCACAGTCACAATAAGTCAACGCCAATCACAATGAGTCAAATTTCTGAAAAATCACTAATTTAGAATTGAAAAGGGTTGGAAAATTTATTTTTAATTTACTAATATTTTAGAGACTGTTTTTTTTTAAACTTACAATTCCAAAAGTTCAAATCCGGATAGTAGCCAAAGCCAAATAAAAATAAATTTAAAATTTAGTGTTTTTTTTTTGATTCTGAAATTGAAGAGAAAAAAAAATCATTAAATTGATAAGTGTAAATATTTAAAAAGGATTGTTCAAATATTTTTAAACAGATATTTGAAAAAAATACTTTGGAAATAAAGACTATAAATTAAAATATTAAAGATAGAAAAATTGTTTAAAAAAATATTTATTTAAAAAAATATTCTCGAAGGACAAAGTTTAAAATGAAGATAGTCAGCAGGAGAAAAGTTATTGTAATTTAATGGAAGGAAAAATTAGACAAGTGGAAAAAAGGAAAATCAAGATTGTATCACACCTATATTAACAAACACTTAGGAAAAAGGCTATTGTAAAGTTAAAATGTTAATGTGGGAAGAAAATGAAATTTTTTTTTAAAAGGAAAGAATAAAAAAAAATGGACGAGAATTTATGAATGAGAAAGTAAACAAATACATTAATAATGCACATATATAAAATGTTCAAAGGTCAAGAATAACCAAATGTATTTTAATAAATATCCACTTAATCCAAGACATCACCTATTTTAACAAAAATTTAAGACTTCCGGAAATAGCTAGATTAAAAGAATATAGACCTTGAAGAAAAGACTAAAGAGAAAAAGATAGTTAAAATCCTTGAATTTCCCGAAGGAATTTGGTCTTACATCTACTCCCAAAAATAGATTTTGACTAGCCAATAAATTACTAACGAATATACTCTTCCAGAAGATCACTCTTTTTTTTCTTTTTTTCCCGAAAGAGAAGGAAAGAAAATTCTGAAGATTAGACTTTATGAAATAATAAAATAGAGAGAAAAATATAATATATTTATTTTAAATCCATTTATTTCCCGAAGGAAGTCTATACATGGGTTTACGCGCGCTACCATAAAGCTTTTTAAAATTTTATTATTTATTTTTATTATTCCCAAAAATTTATAAATGCCCTGGGTCTTACATTATTTACTCAAAAATTATTTTTTCTTATTTAGGCCTTTAAATTTAAGTTTTAATAAATATAAATTCAAAAAAAAAATTTCACCTACCTCCCGTTATCCACGTCGATGTCGAAGGACCGGTGCTACCAGTAGAGGTGGGACCCCCGGAATAAGATATAACCAATGCGGTGGACCCAAACCCCAGATAATGGAATACGGGAGGGAATATGCCCGGGACTTCCTAGGATAAACTTAAGGGTTGATCAGGCCCCCAGTTGATCTCCTGCACCAGGCATACACAATTGAACACACAATTTATATATTTATTAAATCCAAATATTAAAGCATTTATTTAATTCTTTTATTAAAGTGAAAGAATAATAAGACACTTGTAAGGTGATTACAAATCCTTTTAAATGTGTGAGAAAAGTGGGAGGGAAATGAATAATAATGAAATGACTATAAACTATAGGAAACAAACTCCGAGAATACCTTTGACCCTTACACAAGATCCTTCGCGGGATTTTGACGGATCAGACATACGGGAGTAATTTCTAATTCAAACATTTTTGTTGTTAAATTGGCAAATTTTTTAAATCTCATTTACGAAAAAACGTTTGACATGGATTTATTTAATTACCTATTTGTCTTAATATAGATACGTTTTTAATTACATATAAGTTTGTTAAATATTGAGAAGAAAGATAAAAGTTAGGGAATCTTTACAATAGAAACTTGTAAAAATGTAGTAAAGTCAATAAGATTTCATTTGGTTATGTAATGATGATTCATCTATTACATTAAAAATTCTTATGCGGGGTTAAACGATCTATAAAGAGAAAGGAGAAATCAATGTTGCTGTCCCTGTAGCTCAGTTAGTAGGGCAACTGCAAAGGTGTAAGGGAGCCAAGCGCTCACTGTTAGCGCGGTCGCAGGCAGGCAAAAATTCAAACAACGCAACACAAGGCCAAAAATTAACGCAAAAAACGTAAAATTAAAAATTTTATTTGTAAACCACAACTCTTTCAACTCAACAAGTTAACTTACAACAACAACAAAATATGTATATGATAGCAAAAAAAGGAAAAAAATAATCAAAAATACATAATATTATTTGCTCATTTTTTTAATTTGATTCTGTACAATTAAATAATTTAATTTATTAAATAAAAATTCGCAATTAAAAATTTAGCAAGAAGGACTTGAATCAGGGTGTCCCTTTACAAATCACCTAAAGGGGGTATGAACTCTCAAAAAGAGGGCAAAAAGGGGGCGAAATCGGCCAAAAAGGTGGCAAAAAAGGAACAAAAAAGGAGACATTATTCTTAACACTTAAAAATAGTTTAAATGAGGTAAATCAGAATTTTCCATTTTCCGAAGAATCTTGGGATCACGAGTTTCTGTTCCTAAAGTTTGTAAATAATAACTGGAATAATTTAATATTTAATTTATTAATCTTACTATTAAATTTAATACAAAAAAAAACAAATTTTAATTTAATTCCATCATTACTTTAGTTAAAAAATCTTCATAATCCCTCTCTCTAAATAAAAAATTAATCTTCTCTGTATCTTTCTGTTCCTGTGATGGCTAAATTTCAAAATATAGATTCTGCATATTTAAGTCAGTCGGTAAAACACCTGCACGTGGTGAGTGAAAGCGCCTAACAATAAGTGTCAGGAGGTTTCAGGATCATTGCTTGTCCGGGATGATGCTTAATAAATTACAAAAAATAAAAATTATTTTTCCGAAAAAGGAGGTAAACTCCCTTTATAATAGGATATGAAAGGAAAAGCAAGCGGGAAAAAATAACGAGTGTCGTTCCATGCTGTTTTGATAATTTATTAATTATCCAATATCTACAATTTGAAGATAATCCGGCAAAACAATTTTTGTTAAATATTTTGTGAGTAACTCAAAATGCTAAAATTTGTTTATTATCATAATTTTTGATTGCCTTTCAATTTACTTAACGAAGAATGACATTCTTGCAAACATTCACAATGTGTCAATTATTAACCTTTTCTTATCAGCTGTTTGGAAGAGTAAAGAATATTTTGTACTCAAATTTTTCTTTATTTTGTTTTTTGTTCAATAAATGATTGGCGCCCCCTTCCTTAAGTTAGCTTTTTTGTATGAAAATAGGGTAAAGTTCCATATTAGATGGCGCCAGATAGTTGCTATTTGGGCAAATATAAGCAAGCCCGTTTTAGCTATTCCTCATCATTTTAACTTCTTCTCTCTCCCTTCTACTTCTCCATTAAATATTTAAAAGTCCAAAAACATTTAAGAAACCCAATGCGGATTAATTCAATTCTTCTTCTGTTGACCATAGGCTTATTAGGCCCTTCAAATTTGATTGTTGGGGATGAATATCCGGCAACTTCAACATTGAAACGTTTCTTCTACCGACACTTTTTTGTGGATAACTCTGCCTCTGAACAAACTCGTGCACCAAACTTTCAAGAAGGAACAGTATATCACTACAGTTATGATGCTCAAGTTGAAACTGGTTTGAGTACTTCAGACGAATCTGGCACAACAACTCAAACATCTGACAACGGACAGCAAGCTGTTACTCGTATTCAATCGCAAGTTAAAGTTTATTTTGCAAGTCAAACACGTGCTCAGCTTTGCATGACACAAAATAGATTTGGACAACTAAACGAACAAACGAAACAAACAGACAGCAACCAATGCTATGAACCTTTAAGCACCTTTGAGCCTGTATAGAATTCTATTATTTTAAAAACTGATTTAAATTTTTTAGAAACAAATCCCCCAAGAACAGAGACTAAAACTTGAACTCTGTTGTCAATTTGATTATGTTGATGGAGTAATTGTTCGAGTCCAATTCGACAAACAAGATGAGGCTTGGTCGAAGAATATGAAGAAAGGTGTTCTCAACATGATTCAAATGAATTTGAGGCAAAACAATGCTCAAGAATTAACGACTGAACAATCGAGAAATCAGCAGGATGGAAACATTGAAGAGAATGAAGCAACACAAATGAGAGACCAGCTTGCTCATTCTTTCACCATCCCCGAAGTTACTGTCGAAGGAGAATGCCAAACAACTTACACAATCAACACTGCAAATCCATCTAAACTTTGCACGCAAAAAAGTTATGATGAAAGTAACAAACAACAGCAAATGCCATGCTCTTTCAATGTAACCAAATCCATCAATTTCAAGCAGTGTTCCAGAATTGGCGATATTTCTGCTGGTTTCCAAACAGAACAACCACAGGCTCGTTGTGCTCAATGTAAGATGGATTGGTACAAACAAAAGGAACGAGATCAACAACAAACTGGGACGGCAGAACATCCTTGTGCCAAATGTGACCCAAAACGAGTTAAGGAAGAGACTGTAAGTGAAAAAACGATCTATATGTAGGATTTTATATTCTAAATTCAGCTGGATCGACAAACAGTAATGCGCGCAATGCTTAAATGTGGAAGTGAGCAACAGATGATCGAAGGGAAGCAACAGGAAACACAAAATAGCTGTCAGCTTGATAGTTCTGAAATGCGTTCCATGTATGTCTACAAAAACACTAAAACTGAAAGTGGCCCCTATGGTTCGGCAATGCGTACTGAAGTATGCGCCAAACTTCAATTACGTTCTGCCCAGTCAAGCCAAGACCAACAGGTACCCACACAGACATTGGACAATGACGAGTCTTTGGTATACACAGTCCAGACTTACACCGACTTCGCACGTTTCTATATGGTTAATTTATTTAATAGTTTAATCAGTAAAGAAAGGATATTTCAGTTTGGAGATGAAGAATTCCCAGATCCAACAAATTCACCATTCTCCTCCGTACCAAAAGTGGAACAAGCTAGTCAAGCACTTCGTGCTTTAGTTCAAAGTACTTTAGATCATCATCATGGCATAGACACCAAGCACACTATTCAGTTGAGTAGATTAGTTGAAATGCTGAGGATGTGTAGCTATGAAGATTTAAAACAAATTGAACAAAATTCTCAACAATACCATCAAAATCAACAACAAACTGCCAAACAAATACTTGTTGATGCAATGGCTATTAGTGGTACTCGAAATTGTGTTGTTCGAATGGCTGAGATAATTAATAACCAAGTAGATTTAACAACCTTTCTATCCATATTTAAATATTTTAGGAAGTCTCACCTCACAAAGCTGCATATACAATCAGTCAACTAACAGGATTGCAATCTCCATCAAATTCAATTGTAAAAGAAGTTCAAAAACTCTGCCAAAGTGAACAAGTTAAAAATCAGCCAATAGTTAAACAATCTGCTTGTTTGACTTTTGGAGCATTAGTTAATGAATTATGTTCTCAAAGGAGAAGTGAAAAAACTCCAGATTTAACTCATTCAATTCCGGAACAATGTACAGAAGACAAGAAGGAACAATACAAACAAGTGCATTTAAATATCTACTTAACTAATTAAATAATAATTTTAAAGGTTTTGGTAGAACAATATGAAAAAGCAACAACTCTTCAAGAAAAATTAAATGCTTTAGCCTCTCTTGGAAATGCAGGAATTGACACTTCTACTCCCCAACTTGAACAAATAATTAAGGACAGAAGTGAACATCCTCTTTCTAGAGCAAAAGCAATTGATGCTCTTCGCCGTCTAACAACAAAACAACCAATGACTCTTCAACATATGCTTTTACCTATTTATCTTAACAATCAAGAAGATCCAAATGTTCGAATTGTTGCACTTCAAATATTAATGAGAACACAACCAGAGCCATCAGTAATTGACCAAATAATTTATACAATGAGCCAAGAGCCAAATAAACGAGTAAAAGCATATACATATCAAACAATGAAAATGGTAGCTAAATCAAAGAATCCAGCTGATAGACAAACGTGAGAGAAAATTATAGGGAAAAATATTTTTATTTGAGAATAATTAATAAATTAAGGTCCAAACACGTTAAAAATGCAATGCAATCGGCTAACGTTGATGAGCAACAACTTTGGAGTTATGCAAAATGGCAAATCCCAGTTTACAGTCCCGAACAAGAGGAAGGAATTTTCTTAACTTTGGCTACTGAATATTCACAACGTTCTTGGATGCCAAGCTTGTCTTACATGAAAATTGACTCTTACTTTAAAGATCAGTCAAATGTTAATGATCTTGTATTTTATCTAATGAAAAATCAGCCATTATATGGCCAAGATTATACAAAATCTCGGAATCGTCGAACAGTACCCATTCGCGGTATTGACAGAAGAAAATTTGAACAAGAAAATAATGAAAATACCCAGCAACTTAAAAATATGGATAGTCAACTTGGAATAAAAAGTCGTCATGGAGGATATTCATATAATGATAGATATTCAAGATCAGGACAGCAACAAGAACAACAACAACAATATAGCCATAACAATAATATTAATGTTTTTTGTACAAGAATTGGAGATGTAGACCATTCTTGTTATGAAATACAAAATTCTTATTTGAATCAAACAACTCAGGAACAACAACAACAAACATCATCAATGCCAACACTTCCCCCAATGTTTACAGAATTAATTCATTCAATTCAAAACAGAAGAAAGCCAAGTTTAGCAAAAATGTTTTCTGAATTAAAGCAATTACAACAACAAAAAGTTCGCCAATACACAATTGCATCAATTTTAAATGACAAAGAAGCAGTTGTTCCAACTTGTGTTGGTCTTCCTCTTGGAATTGCAAATTCTGTTCCAACAATTTTAAATGTTGAAGGAAATGTTAATTTACAACAAAATACAGAAATGGGAGTGAAAGTACAAATTAATGGACGTATAATGGGTGGAATGGCACATATACAAAAAATGGTACAAAAATAAATATTCTCCTTTAAAAATTATTTTTAAAGCGTTGTTGGACTCCTTTCCTCGTTTCTGGAGTTAAATCTATTCGTTCAATTGAAATTAATATTCCGACACAATTAGACATTAATGTCCAAACAACAAATAATGGAAAACAATCATTAACTATGAGTGTTAAATTGCCAAAGGAAAAGACTCGACTTGTTGGGGCTCATTCACATCCATTTGTCTATACAGCTGATGTTGATCCAAAAACTGAAATAGTTATTGAACCGAGAAAAGTTAAAACAATTACAAATCCAAAATTGGATAGATTACAGTATCAAATGAATACTGTATTTGGGGGAAAGAATTTGGGTATTCCAGTTAATGTACATAGTTAGTTTTTGGAATAAAGGGGGTATTATTGAGGGGATTTCGATTTAATTTCCATTAAATATCTCTTTATTAGCTCACTACCACTGGCCTTCATCATCTGCTAATGTTGAACAAATCTGTAAAATGTTAATGGCAACAGAAAATGCCATTCACGTCACTTACCAACCACGAGGAGAAGAATCTGCAAGAGAAGTTGTTTTCCAAATGAATTTAGAAAGTTTCCAACCAACAAATAATTATCAATTAAAAATGAATGATTTTTATTTAAATAAATTTAAAAATATTGAGAATGAAGAAGAAGAAGGAAATAATTATGAAGAAGAAAATGAGCAAAATTCTAAAAGAAGACACCAAAAAATGTCAAAATTCTTATCAAATTATTCCCAACAACAACAAAAATATTATAAACATAATTTAGAAATGTCTGCAAAAACTGTTGGAGGTTTAAAAGAATTTAAATTCCAAACAAAATTAGAAGCAAAATGTGAAGAAGGGATGCAAACATGTCAATTAGAAATTCAGGCAGAAAGAAGTCCAATAAATAATGAACAACAAAAATGGACATTAAAAGCTCAAGCAGAAATGGTTATGCCTGAAAATAATGAAGAATTTAATGAAGAAGAAGAGGAAAATAAAATAAAAAATAATTTATTTTCTTGTAAAGCAAATTGTTATTGGGGAAGTGATGATGGAAATAAACAAACAATTAATGTTAGAATTAATGGAGAACAATCATGGAGAAGAATGGGAGGGAATAATAATCAACAAAGAATAAATAAAGAATTTGAAATTAAATTAAAAAGAAGAACTGCTTTTATTAATAAATTTAATTGTGAAGCAAACTATACAAATTTAAAACCGGCAACAAGAAATGTTTTTGAAAGAGCTTTAGAATTAGTTAAATCAAAATATTTTTGGAATACAAAATCACAATTAACTGATCAAAGTAGAGAAGGAAATCCGGCAAATGGAGAGGTAAATTGAAGACGACTGAGGAAAGAAAATTAATAGAAAAATATAAGGGATAGTCCCTCGTTGTAATGAAAGTATTCCTCATACCTTTCTTTAATAATTACCTTTAATTCTCGTTGAAGTGAGGGTAATTAATCGAGGGAGGGTAATTACTCTAATATAACCCAATATTCTTTTTAAATTTTTCCAATTTTCTAGGCATATTTAAATATTGTAATTGATCCAATTACTCAAAAACATGCCAATATGACAGTCAAAACACCGGAACAATTAATTCGTTTCCAACAAATTGAATTGCCAATTCAAATGCGCCCTTTCCCTTTGTTGAGACAACAAAATGTTTATCAAAACATTCAATCATTCGGCCAGTTTTTAACTCGACAGGAAGTTGAAAGTAGAGCTGAATGTTCTGTTGATGGACAAACTGTTGAGACTTTTGGTTAGAAAAAATAAATAAAATTTTTATTTTTTATTTAAATTCTTTAGATGAAAGAGAATATCGTTCACCTCTCTCAACAAATTGCTATTCAGTTTTGGCAAAAGATTGCGGGACTATGGGAGTTCCTCGATTTGTTGTTTTAATGAAAGCTATTGAAAGAGGAAATAAATATAGTCAAAAGAAATTAAAAATAATTTCCCCTCAAATGGTTGTTGAATGCCAAAGAGAAACACTAAATAATCACAATTCCCCAATTAAATGTAAAATTAATGGAAAAGAAGGAAATAATTACCAACAACAACAATTAATTCAGTATAATAATAACCAAAAGAGCGATTTAATAATTAATTTGGATAAGTTGGCCGTTCGTTTTAATGGATACAAAGTTTGGATTAAAATATCTAGTGATTACAAAAATACTCAATGTGGACTTTGTGGACATTATGATGATGCTAGTAATGATGAAAATGAATTGTTAATGGCTAATAATGAAATTGGTAAGAAAGAAGAGAAGAAAATAATTTGGAGGAGGGAGAGAGGGGAGGAAGAGGGGGGGAGAGATTTTGTTAAAATGGATCCCTTGAAACTCCGACACGACCCCGACGATTTTTTGACAAAAACCTCAACCCGAACTCCGAAGGCTCTACCCCGGCAACCCCGATCCCCGACTGATCCAACCACCAAGGCTCTAGGTGCTACCTTAGTTTTAAATATTATTTTTAAGCTCCATCCTTGACACAATTCCATCGTTCTTATTCACTTTCAAATAGCTATGACAATGATGATAAATTGTGTAATTCACAAGAACTTGATAAATTTTATGAAGAAAATTCTAATAAATTCGGATATTTAAATGAAATGGAGGAAGAGGAAAGAGAAGACGAAAAAGAAAATAAATTATATCAAAATTGGGATGGGGAGGGATTTGATGGAAATTTTGATAAAAATGAAGAAAATAAATATTTTTATAATGAAGAATGGTATAGACAAAATGAGGGGGAAGAAAATAATTATCAACAGAAAAACCAATTGGCAACGAAAAAATCTGGAAATCGAATTTTGAAAAAAAGATTTGGTATGGAAAAAATATATAATTTTTAATTAAATAAAAATTATTTTTTAGTGCCAATTTTAATAAGAACAAAAATAATGGAAATGGAAAATGATATTTGTTTTTCAAAACAGCCAATTAAACAATGCCCATTGGGTACTTATCCAACTGGTTGGGAATTTGAAGAAGACGAAAATAAAAATAAAAAACATTTCACAACAAAAAATATTCCATTTATTTGTTTGCCTCGTTCTGATTCAGAAACTCGAAATTTATTAACTCAATACAGAAAATTGACTAAAAATGGAAATAATCAACAACAATTGGAATTAAATAATTACAAGCAACACAGTATAGTCGAGAAAGTTTTGGAGCCAAAAGAATGCCGTCGACTTTAATTCTCCGAATAAACACAAAGTGATTCTCCCCAATTAAATATTTAATTTGTAGTTAATTAATTTGTAGTTTTTAATTTAAAAATTTGGGTTGAAGGATTGTGTAAAATAAATAAATATTTTTTGTTTAATTTTTATAAAAATTTAGAATAAATATTTAGAAATTAGTTGGATTTTGTTAAATTTATTTTTATCTTAAAAATAAACTACCAAAACTTGAAAAAGTTAAAAATGTTTATACAGTGTATTTAATAGAAATTTTTAAAGAGTAACAAAAAAAAATCAAAATTTACAAAAAAATTACAATTAAAAGAGTAAAAAAAAATTTTTTTTTACTTCATAGAAGCAAAAATATTTTTAAATGTTGTTTTAAAATTTATAAAAGTTTGATATTTAATTTTAAATTTCATCTTTCAATTCATTAAACCAGAAAAAATTCGGTAAAAGAAATCCATGATTAATTTAAAATAAGATTCTTTTGCCTGAAATTTATTTAATTGTAAACATTAAATCCGAAAATGTAGTAATTTATTTTTAAAAAATTTTTAAATTTGTTTTAAAAGATTTAATAAGTCTTAAGTCTAATTTTAAAAAATTATTTAAAAATAACCTTTTTAAGTTCCTCGTTTAATTTTTCCAATTCTTTGTTTAATTCACCATTTTTTTCTTTTAATGAAGAATTAGTTTTCGTCAACTATAAAATAATTAAATATTCAAATTATTTTTTGGGTTCTAGATAAGCTTTTTTCTCTCATTTTAAATCAAGGTTTATAAGAAATTTATAAATAAAAAATAGAATACCGTTATATTTTGTTCTTCCAATAATCGGAATCTGTGCAAACCTTTCGATTGATTTTCAAGCTAAAAAACAGAAAAGATTTATGTAACTTCAAAAATGTTTAGATGCCTTAAAAGAGAATCGAATGAGGGTAGAAAATATTATTTAAATCATTAATGGATAAAAAACAAATATTAATAATCACAAAACCACTAATCACCCATCACCATTTTCATCACTCCCCAGTCATTTATATAATTATTAAAAATAAATATTTTTTAATTTACCTTAGCAGTTAATTTAACATTTTTTGCAGTTAAATTAATATATTCAGTTTTAATTTTGTTAAATTCCTCTTCCAAATTTTTATTCGAAATATTTAATTCCTCAACTTTTTCCTTCTCTTCATCCAATTCTTTTTCTTTGTTTTTAATTAATTCATCCATTGTAGCAATAGTCTCTATTAATTGCCCACGTTCAATTGAATATTCATCCATTAAAAATTCAGCATCTTCCGCTCTTTTAATTAATATATCCCTATCTGTTTGGAGTTTTGAATTTTCTTCTCCAAGCTAAAAAATTATTAGAAATTTAAATTCTAAATTCTGACTTAATTTTCTCAATTGATTTTAAAAATAAATTAATCTTTCGTTCAGTTTAATTTTGTTAAATTCTTTTTACGTTGTATGTATATGTTCGTACCTAATACATTCTCGTATATAAATCAAAAAAAAAGGGTAATGAAACTTTTTTGTTAAATTTCAAAGGTGGGAAATTGAATCTTCGACAGATCTTTAGTCAGCAATAACTCAAGCTCTAAATCATTACCTAATACAAGTGTTGTCAGTTCATATAATTAAATCAAACCAAAGAACGGAGGATTTTCCGGGTTTAAATATTCGGAAAACTACAGTCAAATATATCGATATTGACGGAAATAATAGTTACTACTTATTATCTTCTACCAAATTTATCAAATTAAAGCAAATTTACTTCCAAATATTAATTACTCTTACCATTTTAGCCAATTCATTCATTGAAGTAATTTGATTATTTAATTCGTCAATTGACTTTTTTAAATCTTCATGTTTAACTGAATATTCAGTTAATTCAGATTCATAATTTTTTAATTTTTCCTTCAATTGTTCATTTTCTGATTGAACTTTTTTATTTTCAGTGCTTAGCTAAAAAATAAAAATTCTAAATATATTTTCATTTTAGAAATTATTTTATGAACAATTCGAATAAATTTACCAAAAATTATTATTTTTTACTTTTAAATTTGTCAATCCCTCCTCACGAGATTGTTCCATTACTTGTAATTTTAAACGATCGTTGTCTGCTTTTAAATTAAAATTCTCACTAATCAATTCATTTTTATTCTCTTCAAATTTCATCTCAAGATTTGTATATAAATCTAGAGCACATTTCTTTTCATTTTCAAGTTCTTCAACTTTACTTTGAATTTTCTAAATAAAAATATTTGTATGTAGATTAAAATAAATTTAAAAAATTGAGGAATTAATTTTCTTAATCTGAGAATCCCAAAAATTATTACTGCTGTTACATCGAAGTAATTAATTAGATCTTCGTATCAAATGAATTTATTGTCTTTCCCCAAATATCGCACAATTAAATTACCTCAATTTCCCCCTCATATTCATTTAAATTTTTCAATTTCTCATTTTCCAATTGTTTTATTATAAAATTTTTTTTCTTTAATTCTTCCAAAACTTTATCTTTTTCTTCTTTCAATTTAATATTTTCTTCACAAGATATTATTAATTTATTTGTATTTTCCATAAGTCCTTTAAAATATTCTCCATTTTCCTTTAATTTTTTAATTAATTTTTTTATCACTTTCTTCTTTATCTTTCTTCAATTTTTCATTTTCAATTTTTAAATTTTCCAATTCTTCTTTTAAATTTTCATCAAAATTATTAATCTCAATTTCCTTCTCTTTCTCCTTAATTTCTTGCAAAGATTTTATCTTTGCTTCATCAACTACATCTTTATAAGTTTTAGAAAAATGTAGAGTTTGATCTTCAATCAAGGATTGAATTTGCTGAAAAATTTTAAATTTAAGAAAGACAATTACCTAATTTAAATTTTTTAATCATCGTATTTCCTCGAATAATTACCCTCCCTCGATTAATTACCTGTCACAATTTTCCTTCTCTTCCTCTTAAATCTTCCCTTTTTCGCTCACTTATTTGGTTTCACCAATCATTACTAATATTCTCGCCAATACCGATATTCATCGGTATCCGACACTAATCCTTATATCAGCCTCGTTATCAGAAAAATCGGATCGGGATCCAAAGAACCGGTATAATAACACACGATACCGGTCGAGATCCCGATGCAGGCCAACTCGGGTCAAAAAAAATACCCACTCTTGCGAGAGGTTGAAAAAAGGGTAATTATTCGACAAAATATTTAAAAATATTTCAAGATTTTTTTTAAATCTAATTTTAAAATTGTTGTATTTATATACTAAATCGAATTAATAATTTTGTTAAAATAAACAAATTTCTAAATTTATTAAATAAAACTAACCTCTTCATTTCCAACTTGTTGATCTTCCAAATTTTCATTCTATTTATAAAAATAATTTATTAAACATTATAGAAGAACTAATTTAAAAATAAAAATTACTTGAAAACAATTATTGTTTAGCATTTCTTGAGAATTTTCTTCTAAAAAACTAGAAGTAATAGAATTATTTAAAAGATTAGCTGCTTCGCTATATTTAGACATTTTAATAAAAATAATATTTTTTAAATTTAAATCTAATAAAACAAAATTTTTAAAAATTTATATAGTAATTTTTTTCAAATTCCCCTCCTCCCCTGTTTATACTCATTTTTGTCCCATCCTGTAACAACACACTCCTAATTTGTAGATTGTTTTGAATATTTCTTTTTGGGTTTGATATTTTTAAATCCTCACATTCCGTAAAATATAATTTTTTGGTGTGGTATATTAAAACAAAAGATATCTTATCCGACGTGTTTGTCAGTCAAAGTCTATTTATTAAAACAGAAATTATCAAGATTGGGACAGAATTACGAAGAAGTTATGATAAATTAACTGGAACATTCAATTGCTCAATTATGAGTTTTTACTTCAATTAGACATGTTTTTGATATATTTTAAATAATTTTTTGTTTAAAAATTCAGAAAAAATATTAAAAAACCAAGTAATAATTTTCTATAAGAATTAATTTATAAGAAAATATCAATATGTATAGAATAAAAAATTAATAAATGAGAGAAGTTTAAATTCTTTCCTTAACTTAGGCACAAAAATATGTCAAAAAGAGGTCAACCCAATTAAAAAAACAAAGGAATGGATAAATGTCAGACTTCTCCCTTTTTAATCTTTTTTATGCAAAAAATTATATGTTTATTTTAAATTAGGTATATTTTTTAACAAGTTTAAGGTTTCTCAACAAATCTTGGTCAAAATTTTTTTATCATAATTTATGTAAATAAAAACAAAATTTTATAAAATTTATTTAAAAAATATTTACTTTTTATTTAAAAATTTTTATTTACTGTCAAAATTATATAAACATTTAAATACAATCGACTCCAGTTAATATTTCGGACATTAGATCACTCTAGCGTTAGGTTTATCCGGAGTTGATTGTATAATTAATAAAGCATTATATTAAAGGCAGTTTTTGATTGCTTAGGGGTTAATTTAATATTTATCCTTTATGCCACAATCGCTAATATTTAATGGAATTATGGATGGAATTATAAAAATAAAAGTTTTTTTCTGAAATGTCGGATGAGCAGCAACTAATTAGGACCGACCTAAGTTGCCCTACTAAATTTGAACCAATTATCATTTGATGCTATCCCATCTAATCGAAAATAACGAGAGTGTGGCATAAAGGGTAAAAATTATTATTTTTTAAATAAAAATTTCAATTCATTTTATCAATTATTTGACATTGGTTTATTTAATTGATTATTTGTTTTTAGTATATTTTGATATTGAAATGTGCCAAATGGTGAGAAGAAAGGTAAAAGTTGAGGAATATTTGTAGTAGGAATAGTAGATGATTGTGAAAATGCAGTAAATGGTAATAAACTTCCATTAGGTGAATTGTTGAATATTTGTTGATTTTGCTTTAAATTAATTTAAAATAAATAAAATAAATAATTTGGATTACCGTATTTTCTCGATTAATTCCCCTCCCTCGAATAATCCCCCCTCTCGATTAATTCCCCATGCTAGAGTTGGGTTGAAACAATAATTCCCCACCCCCAAATACCCTACTCCACGTTCAAATGCCAAAACTCGAATAATCCCCCTCCCTCGATTAATTCCCCATGCCAAGCAAGGGCTGAAAAAATAATTCCTCGGGGGAATTAATCGAGAAAATACGGTATATGAAATAAAGTCATTTTTCCGTTTTTTACCAAGTTTGGAATATTTTTTATAATGAATTGTGATTGATTTTATTTCTAGTCATAAAAATTAATATTTTTATTCTTTTACTTGTCTTAAAGCAACATTATTAAAAAAATATTTTTAACTTTTGGAAGAAAATGAAGGAAATACGATAAATACTAATATTTTTCTCGATATAGTAAACTTCCGTTAGTTGAGAAATATTTCGGGATAGGGATCTTATTAAATACATTCCCTAACAGGGCATTTCTGTCTGACTCGATTAATTACCTCTCGAAATAACAAACTTTTCATCAGTTTTTCAAGTTCATTATATCGAGATTCGTCTGTATATTTTTAATTAAAAACGAAAATCTTACCTGTTGTTGATTACCAGAATTAATTAATATTTCTCCAAACGTTTTTTGATTAATAAATTTATTTTGATTTAAAAAATTTGCTTTTATTGTTGAAGAAATAATATTATTATTTGCCTCAATAAATAAATTATTAAAATTTGTTACTCCATTTTGAAGGGCTTTTCGACGTGAACGGGCACGTCTATTGGAAAACCAAGTCTTTAATTTGAAAAATTATTTCTTTTTAATTAATTTAAATTTTATACTATAATTTTGTCTTCATCCAATTTTGTTTTTCTTACAAGCCATTCTTTTTGTGTAGTTACGGGATATGGATTTACATTGAATACTTCCTCTAACAGACTTTTAAAAAAAAGTATTTTTAGGTATTTTATATATTAAATAATATTCAGAAAAAGCTGCTAAAATTTAGTGAAAAAATAAGATATACTGAAGAAAAAATTCACAAATATAGTATGGCATTTATTTGTAATTAAGAACAAATCTTTTATAATTAATTACCGTAATTGTTCCTGATTAAAAGCTGTCCGCGCTCTGCGATTTTCCATTGTTAAGGTAAATTGTTGTTGGTTATTTTCTTCATCAGAACCAACAGATACAGCTTTGTTTGGATCGTTTAAATTGTTCGGCACAACAAAGTTGGGAAAGTTGGAAGTATTTGATGATTGGCATTCAGAAAAGTCTTTAAATTATTTTTAAATAATTAATAAATCTTTTTGCTTTTTAATTTTTTTTATTTTATTATTATTTAAATATTTAAATTGTTTTCTCTAAATAATAATTTCTTTAAAAATTATTTAAAAATAAATATCCATTCCCTAATATCTATTCAATTCTCTACTTATTCCCGCATCTTTTAACACTTTTAAACTTGCTCACATCAACTTCCAATCTATCAATTTGACACCTAAGTATTGCTGCTGATTAAAACTTGTGATATATATTTTTATATATAATTTTCATCTTTTTAACGCCTTTATTCCCCTTTTAATAATTCAACTATCCCTTTACTTTTTAGCGATAAATAAGGGGTAAAAGAAAGTAACATTTTTGCTTGTCATAAAAATATTGTGTGTTCATTTCGCGACCATTCTTTCCTCTCTTACCGCGATAATTTCAAGTTGATATGTATATTATAAATAATAAAAAAAAGTGGTTGGGGTTTACTTAGATTATGAATGATTGGTTGTATTTAATATTTTTATTTGTTTTGTAGGTAATAATTTCAAAGTTCCTTATCTTTTTTGGGAGCGGTTTCTGACCTTTGATCATGACCAAGAAAAAAATTGCGGGTAGGAGAGAGGGGGGGGGAGGGAGGGGAGCATTTTTCAAACATTTTACCGCCACACAAGTGTTGAACCTCAACAGTAAATCAAATAAAAGAAAACTACAAAAAATACATTTTGCTTCTTGTTTAGAATTTATAGCCTTTTTGCTTGTTTTTATCTTATCATAAAAATAATAATCGAGAGAAATGAAAATGCGGGAAATATTAAAGTAAAAAATATATTTTTAAGAGGATAATGAAGGCCTTTTTTTGATAAATAATTTTTTAAGAATAAATAACTTTTTATCAATTGATATCGAATATCATGTAGAAGATCTAAGAATAAGTTTAAAATCTAAATCAGTTGTTTACTAGCGAGATAATCGAACGACAAATTTTTGATCTTTGCTAGGCTAAAACTTAAAGAAATCCAAAATTACTACCCCACAAATTTAACCAAATAAACTCAAAATATAACTCAATATGTCGCCTCTTATTTATTCACATCTTAACTTTTCAAAAAAGCAGCATACCTACCTATATCCCTAATCTTTATTCAAACCTAAATTGAATAATTTTATATTTTCCTCACAATCCGTTGTAATTTTTGATTGTTTGGCGGCAATTTATATAAAGTTAAATAAAAAAAACTGTCCGCGCATTTTGGCCGTCCCTAACATTTTACACCGGCACTTCCGCCTCGGACACTAATCCGCCGACAAACTTGTCATCCACAAAAATCAAAAATAGTTACTTATCCGTTGACTTTATCGCTTGTAGTTATAAAATATGTTACAATTTCATGCCGCGCAGATGCTTGTCTTTTTTACATTTTTTGTGTAAAAAATTTTTAAAATTAATAAATTTAGCTTTTATAATAAAAAATTAAATTCTAAAAGAAGATTACCTAAATATTGAAATTTACTAAGAATTTAGACGTGGCAAAAAATCCAAAAAGTTTTTAGTCATGGGATTCTTAGAATACCAAGATTATGGAAAGATATTTTATTTTGAAAGAAAATGATAAAAATCGCCTCAAGTCTTAATAAATTCATTGTTAGTAAGACTGGCGATCCGGAAAAAGGCTGGATATCCGGAACTTCGGTTAGAATACCGGATCCGGATATCCGAAGATTTCCAACTATCCGCAAACCTTAATTGTTAGTAATAAATTCTAACAAGTTTTATTAAATGTTGCTATTTTCTAATTATCTCGCTTCAACACTCAACAAATTTGTATTACTGTCATTTACTTTCTTTTTTTAAGCTCAAAAATTCTTCAAAATGTTAAAATATTTTCCATTTATTATTACTTTCCTTCCCCACCTCCCCTTCAATCTTAAATTTATTTTGAGAAAATAATAAATAGCTTTTAATCAATTATTACTTGCTGCTACTGATCGTTATATGGAGATAAGAAAATTAACCAATAAAAATAAAAGTAAAAATGAAAATAAAAAGTGTTGATCGTAAAATTGTTTTTAAGGGTGTGAGGGAGGGTTTTATTATTAATTAAATAGATTGAAAGGGGGAACTAAATTGATAGTAAATGATTTTCGCGCATGATAATCAAATTTATGTATTTTATTAGGTAGAACGAACCTCTTTTTGGATACCCAAAATTAGGTAATCCTCAGTTTAAGATACGTTTTTGGCTTTTAGTTGACCATTGATTTAAAGTGCTCCCCAATTTAGGTTACTTTCATTATAAGGAACAATTTACTTATTCTATTGTGTATTTTTTATTAATTTAAACGTTATTTCCAATCTTAAATTTAATACAAATCTCCCCTCAAAAACAATCAAAAATCTCCAAATGTTTTCTCACTTTTATGTTTACTGTATTTCTTTCATTATTTACAAATACTTTAACTACTAATTGCTTATTTCTTGTAATTTAGATAGTATAGAAAATGAGTTTCTTTAATAAATTAATTATAAATTTATTTAATAATACTGTTAGAATGGAAAAAATGAGAAGATTGGTGGGCAATGACGCAAAAATGAAATTATTATTTAATCTTATTTATAAAATAAGATATAAAAAATAAATTTAAGAAATTTTTGTTGATTTTCGTTATTGGTTGAATTTAAAGGAATTTTTAATAAAATAAACATTTTATTTTAGAATTCAGTTTTTACTTAAATTAAATTTTTAATTAAATAATCCTCACCTCTAGACTCAACAATTAAATTATTTCCATTACAATTATTGTTAATAGATCCACCAAGAATATTTTCAATTGAATGATTTAATGGTCTCGTTAATTGTTTTTGTTGTTCTTCTTCTTCATTATTAATCCCTTCTTTAATTAATTTAAAATTAATTGTTGATTCTTTTTTAAATTTATTTTGAAGAATTTGTTTTTGTGTTTTTAAAAGACGATTAATTCTTGGGGTACTTGGAACATTTTTTTGTGAACAAATTCCTCTAAAATTAATTACAAAAAATTAATTTTTAAGCAAGTTTACAACCTCTCAACTAAAATTTGTTGGATCTGAAGAGCAGAAATATTTTGGTCTATTTTTTCTTTATAAATAGACAAAATATATTGTCGAACAGCTTGGATAGATATTCGTGAACGAGGATTTCCTCCAATCTGAATAATTTAAATACATAAATTAATTTTTCAAGATTTTAATTAATTTTGAATCTAAATAAAAAGGAAAAAGGTAAAAAATTGTTAATAAATCAAAATAAATGGACAAAATATTTTTTAGAAATTAAAAGATTTGTGTATTGAAGTTTTAAAAAAATTAAAGTATTTCAAAAAAACTCTCGAAATGATGCTAGATCAAAAAACTGGTTAAAATTATCTTTTAATGTAAGACATTTCTTCTCCGAGTATTTGGAAAAAAATGTTTTTAATTTTAATTTTAACATCAGTTAATAAATACCGTTTCAAAACAAATTACCGAATCTCTAATAAAAAATTTTCTTAGATAAGCGGCAAAAACTCCCGCCGTGAATTTTCCAAAATTTAAAAGATTTCAAGGACTCCTTTAATTTTCAACAACAACTGCTCATTGTCTTTTATATTTCTTAAAACTGTGAAAATTTAAAGGAGAAAAAGAATGATGGTATTTAATAGTTAGTGTTAGAATGGTGTATTTATTACAAGGAATTATTTTAAAAAGGAAGGAAAATGGATTGGCGCGAAGAATTTTTATATTTTAAAGGGATTTGGTAATTAAAATAAAGATATTTTTTGGGTTTTGTTAATTTATTTTTAATTTTTTTGAGTACCTGTCCTGGTGAAATTGAGCCAGTTTCATTGAACCTAAATAAAATAAAATAAAATGAAAATGTCGCGTGATAGAATTGAAAATCCTAATTTAATCCTACCAAGATTCTCGAACTGGGAAAAATTAAAAATTAAGATCCTTAGAGCTTCTTCAGTATATAAATATTATTATGTACTAAATCTTAACTGTATATACTCGAATAATTACCATGGGTAATTATTATTTCGACCTCTCGATGAAGGGGGTAATTAATTGATAGAAGATGCTAAATTTGGAGTGTATTACAATAAATTAAGGGCAAAATTGATATTTTGATTTAGATTCGTAAAATGTTCCAATAATTAATATTGGCAATGTTTTTTCAAGATTTTTAAAATTAATGAGGGATTTTAGGGGTAATTATTAAAGGGGGTAATTATTCGTGCATTTACGGTAGTGAAAAATTATTTGTAAAAGGTTTAAAAAAAAATTGAAGATTCTTAATCCAAAATAAATTATTTAACATTACCTCATCAAAATTTTAGAAACAGCTCCATGCGAAACTTTCAATTCTCTGCTAATTTTACACGGCCTTAAATTCTTAATTAAATAAAAAATTTTGAAAGACATACTTTACACCACGCCGAGACATTTCTACAATTTGGACACGTTTTTCTTGGGGTAATGGCCTTCCATTTATAAAAACTCCACCTAATTGGTTCATTCTACCCTACAAAAATTTTTTAGAATTTTTAAAAATAATTTTAAATGAAAGTAAAATTAATTTTTAAAAATATTTTCCTATTTTTAAACACAATTCTTAAAATTAAATTATTTTTTACCTGCCCTAATAAATTTTCAAATGTAATTCTAGGGCTAGATTGTTGCTGTATTGTATTATCAATATTGAAATTGGTTGATTGTTTTCTTTTTAAGGATGTTTCCGGTATTGGACATTTTGGGGAGGATTTAGGTAATTTTATGTTGGAATTTAGTTTGTTCATTTAATATTTTTAAAAAATTTTCCTCAAAAAGTTTTGATGAAAGGTTTATTTTTAAATAATATTAATTATGAAAATCATTTAAATAATTATTTTCTAAAATTATTTAATTAAAAAAATAAAAATTGCGGGAATTTATAAATAAATATAATTAAATAAAAATAATAAAATAACCACCAAACCACCAAAAATACGGCGAACACTTTTGTAATATTTACTCCGCCCCCATTCTAAATATATTAATGTACATTTATTTATAATCTTTTAACCAATAAAAGACAAGTAAAGTGGCTGTTTGAGGTAAAAATTAAAATGTAAAAAAGAAAATTAAAAAATTGAAAAAATAATTTTAATTAAATAATAAAATTAAATTTATTTTTATTATGATATTTTTGTCATTAAAAGTTCTTTATTCTTTTATTTTAGTTAATTTCTATCATTTTTTGATTTTTTAACACAAATCTTTGCGAGTTTAAATTTTGGATTTTAACTTTATTTTTTTTAAATTTTTGCAAGTACCTTTCCAAACAATTTTTTAACAAAAAGTTTTAAAGCTAATTTGAAATTTAAAAAGAATTCTGAAAACTTTTGAATTTAAAAAAGTTTGTCATATCCAAAATATTCTATAGAAATAAGAGAAATAAATATTCTCTTGTAATAATCATCGCCGGGTTTTTTTATTTATCCAATATACTCGATTTTGAATCTGCAATCAAGCTATTTTTTAGTTTTTTTGATCTTGATTTGAATTAAAAAATGTCTTGGGGTCATATTTTCTGATTTTTTATTAAAATATGTACTATAGCTAATTGTTGTAAATCAAAAATTCGACTGAGTTCCAAAAAGTTCGAACTGCTTAAATTAGCATAATAATCATGTTAGTTGATCAATTTTTATACCTGTTATTTTTTTGCCTTGATTTGTAGAAATGTCAACGGTATGTTAGGCCCGCGGTACCTTGTTGTGTACCCACAAACTTTTAGTTGATTTTAAATATTTTTAAGGTTAATATTTACCAAAAAATAGTTTAAAATTGTTCCAAAATTATTTATCAGAAATACCATCAAAAAATAAAAATATATAAGTAGGTCGGCAATATTTTAAAAATCCTTTATGTCACTCGGAAGTCGCTATCAAAATGCCCTTTTTTACTTAAATAATAATTTGGGGAGGAAATGAAAGGAAAAAAAGATTTAAATTTGATGAAAATAATACTTAAGCAATTTTGCATTAGGCAATTAATCAATCAAATTTTTTGCCACCTGTAAAAGGTATTTTTTGTTTCTCCAACCACTTCCAAAAATTCTTCTCTCTCTCTCTCTACATATTTTCATAATTAAATATTTAAGTAAATGTAAAGAAAGGAGAATATTCCTGTACTCATCTTTTTTTATTCACTTAATTTTTAACTTCCGGTAACATACTTATTTTATTCAAAATTCTCAGAGTGTCAGTTTTGGATTAATTTTTTTAATTAAAAAAATGTAGGGCAATTTTAGTTTAATTTTGATTATTAAAACGATTGCTGACGAAATTTAGAAGATTTCACAAATGTCTTGATAACAGTGAAATTAATTATTAAACTGTCAAAAACTTTATTTAAACTCAGAACTCGTTAATTCCTTATTTAAATATTAATTTATATTTTTTAATTAAAATAATTAAAAAAAATATTTTTTGTGTTTGCTTATATTTTGGGCCATATAATAGTTAGAGGGTCCGCCTTTGATTGTTTACTTTGTAAAGGAAAGCTAAATAAAAGTAAAAAATAAAATCAATAAAAATAAATATTATTTTTTAAAATTATTTAATTATTTATTTTAAATCCATAAAAATTTAAAATTTAAATTATGGCAAAAGAAAATGATCCATTTAAATGCCTGCGATGTGTAAGTATTGCTGTTGGAATTTGGAATATTGCAAGTCTTTGTTTTATTAAGAGTAGCTAATAAACTTTTAGATGAGTTAAAGACAGACATAATTATATATGTCCTAATTTCGGGAATTTTTGAATCAAAGATTTAACAGGCCAAGTAATCTATGATTCCAACAATGTCGCAAGATTGTAAAAGATACATATAATATTAAGAACCAACAAAAACCAACAAAAAATTCGTTTTAATTAATAACTATTTAACGTATATTTAATAAAGTATTCAGATTTATTGTTTAATTCAATTTGGATTACTTGGTTGGCAAGTACAAGTAGTAAAAGAATGGCAATGGCATTGGGAAAATCGAGAATTGCCTGCTACTGGCGCGTGAGCTAAAAAATTCCAAAAAAAATTTTAATGAAATTTTTAAAGAATTGATCAATATCAGGCAAGATTTCCAGGTCTTTATGCGAGGTATACAGAAACACCAGAAACTAGAAAAATTAATGGTAAATTAGCAGCTAATAAAAAAAGCCAAAATTATTTAAAATAATTCTTTATTCAGCATTATATGCTATAGTGCTTATTTGTGTTGGTTTAACTATTATCCATTTACCTAACTCAATAGCAATGCTTTATGGCTGTAATAAAGTAAAAAGAATAATTTTTAAATTATTTTTCAGAAAACTATTTTAAAGTCATTTCCAAATTGGATATTTCCTTGGTTTTTTACTTCAATTCCTTTAATTATTTTATGTACAGTTTATTCAATTCTTTGGTGGAGTGGAGATATATTTGCTGAACAATTAACTTTTTCTGTTTTTGAATTTATTATTTCTCTTGCTGCAAATGTACATATTTTAATTTGGAAAAAATTTTTTTTTAATTTTTAGGGAATTGGAGTTGTTTTAGTATTTCTTTATTATCAGAGACTTCGTGGTAAACTTCTCTCAGAAAGGGCAGACAATGGATATAAAATACCCTCAATTAATGAAAATAATATTTCTTCTACTAGATCAAGAATTAAAAATAAAAGGAAATTAAAAAATAATTTAAATTTTGAACAACAACAATTACCTCCATGGATTAAATCTTTGCCTGATAAACCACCAAAAGTTATTGAAAGAAAATTAAGGAGAAAAGAGAGGAAAGAAATGGAACTTGGAAGACAATATGAAATGAAAAGAAGAAAAAACAACTTAAATTAGCAAATAAAATGTATAAATTCGATGGAATCTCATTATAATATATCCCTAATAATGTATATGACTAAGTTTGGTACTCGTAGATGTTGTCAAGCACTAGCTTGGGAAAGATGCCTAAGCATGGGTACTCTCAAGACCGATAATTTTCCAAGACTCAGGGCCAAAAAAATGAGAGACGCTTCTTACAACTAGAGTTCAGCGGTATCGGGATTTCGAGAAAAACCCGGGATCGGGATTTAGGAATGGTGATCCCGATCCCGATCCCGGATCCCGACACGGGATCGGGATTAGCCGAAATCGGGATCGGGATTTGGACTGGAGATCCCGATCCCGGTCCCGATCCCGAATCGGGACCGGGATTAGAAAATCGGGATCGGGATTTACTAAAAAAATTTTTTAATTTTTAAATTTTTATTTTCTTCTCATAGACGCATAATTTACTTTACGGTTCAGGGGATTAAGGGGTCATAAGGTAATGGGGGGAATAAATGGGATTGGGCTTCTTCTATTTTAAGCGCCGTAGGCAAAAATTTTGAAAAAGTTGGAAGGCCAACGTGCCAGATTTCCCCCTTTTAAGCGCCGCATGCCATATTTTTAATTTTGGAAGGCCAAGGGGGATTTTGGAAGGCCAAGGGGGGCCTTCCAAAATAATGCAGCCCCACCTAAAAATATTGGAGGAAAAATATATCCCAATAATTTTTTAGATGTATTAAGAGAGTTGAGGAAATAAAGTGGGATATCGATGATATTGTGATCATGGAGGAGGAGGGATCATAGGAATATAGGGATGAAATTCATGTAGTAATATTCATGTAGTAATATTTCTTAAGCCCTCGATTTCTCTTCAAATCTAACTTAATCCTTTTAAATTCACCGATATCCCTCTATACTCCAAATCCACCGATACTCCCCTCAACCCTTCTTGATCCCCCGATATCACACCAAATCACTCAATATTTCGTTAAAGTTGTAATGAAGCTTTGTTCATTTTTACGGCGCCGCAGGCTAAAATTTTGAGAATTTTGGATGGCAAGATGCCAAATTTCTTCCATTTTCTGCGCCGCAGGCGAAAATTTTTCTTACTTTCATGCCTCCCCTCTTCTGTTAACTTTATTTTGCAGACTTCTAGTCAATTTATAAAGTCGGGATTTTCATCGGGATCTGATGCACATCCCGATCCCGATCCCGGATCCCGGCTCGGGATTGAGATTGGCCGGGATCGGGATCGGGATATATATTTCGGGAGCGGGATCAGAAAAATCGGGATCGGGATTGGAAAAACCCGGGATAATCCCGCCCGATCCCGACCGGGATCCCGATCCCGCTGAACTCTACTTACAACCACTGGCACAATAGTTGCAATTGTCTTCTCTCACATCCTCTTATGATTAAATAGTATGAATTACTGAGGATTCATGCTTTTTCGGTTCTTAGTCACACCATACCATTGTAAATAGATAACATTTCTTCAAAATATAATGTAAATATGTCAATGAATATTTAATTCTTCTGAATCATTTCACAATTTTTATTTAATTTTTCTCTTCTTCCATCTTTCATTTAAATTACTTGAACCCGACAATTTTATTTAATTTTTTTCTCTTTTTCCTCCATAAGCATTCCCTCCGTAAGCATTCCCTCCATAAGCATTCCTTCCATAAGCATCCTCTCCATAAACATTCCCTCCATAAGCATTCCTTCCATAAGCATCCTCTCCATAAGCATCCGCTCCATAAGCATCCTCTCCATAAGCATCCTCTCCATAAGCATCCGCTCCATAAGTATCCTCTCCATAAGCATCCTCTCCATAAGCATTCCTTCCATAAGCATCCTCTCCATAAGCATCCTCTCCATAAGCATTCCTTCCATAAGCATCCTCTCCATAAGCATCCTCTCCATAAGTATCCTCTCTATATGCCTTCCCTCCATATGCCATCCCTCCATAGGCCTTTCCTCCATAAGCCTTCCCTCCATAGGCCTTCCCTCCATAGGCCTTCCCTCCATAAGCCTTCCCTCCATAAGCCTTCCCTCCATAGGCCTTCCCTCCATAGGCCTTCCCTCCATAAGCCTTCCCTCCATAAGCCTTCCCTCCATAAGCATCCTTTCCATAAGAAACCTCTCCATTGGCAACCTCACCATAAGCATTTCTCTTTACTCTCTGTGAATCCTTTTCCATCATTTTTCCATTTTGTTTTATTTTTTCATCAATTAAAGTTGTATTAGATGATTCTCAAAATTATATCATTATTAAAATATTTTAAAATAATTATTTAAATATCTGGCCTAAACTAGGGTAGCATCCGACATACCCGCCCCGAAGGGTCGCGTTGCTGCCCTACTTTAAATTTAAAAATAACTCAAATATTTTCTTTGATTTATTAATTTATGTTTATTTTATTTTTTGTCTCAAATAAGTTTAATTAGCCGAAAATATATTTATTTATTTTAAAAAATAAAGATTAATTTTTTAAATTATTTTTTCATTTATTTAAAATAATTTATTACTTACTTTTTATAATAAAAAATATTATAAAAACAATAAAAAATAAAATAAATAATTTTTGGGACATTTATTCTTCAATAATTCAATTAAATTAGAATTTTGAATTTGTTTTTTGTTTTCCAAAATCCTTATTGCCGAAATATTTTTTTATTCAAATTCGTACCTGAAATTTCCCATTTGTTTGAGCATTAGGCCATTTACTCATCAAAAAATGGAAATTCTTAAAAATAAATTCGTCATTTTTGGCTAATTTAATGAGGAATAAATAGATTATTGGATAAAAATGAATAAAAATTAATTTTAAATAATTAAAACACAGGCTACTAAAGCTTGAGGTAATTGAGTTTGCCAGTCGAATATTTTTTAAATTCTAAAATTTACTTACCGAAAAATACAATGCCCCCTCAATTAGAATGCCCCCCATCTAATAGAATGGCCCCTTTTTTAAAGGTGATTGAATAATAGAATGCCCGGGCATTCTATTAGAGGAATTACGGTATTCCTAATGAAGAAAACGCATAAAATTAAACTTTGATATGCAAACAAAAATATTTCTGAATTAAATATTGCAATTAATTTTTTTCATGATTTTAAAGTAATTTCTTAAAATACGTTATGATTTGCAGTATATTTGATATTGGTTTTTTCTTTATTTTTTTCTAAATTTTTTATATTAATAGTAGAAGAATTTTAGGTCTGGAATTAACCAAAAATTAGATTATGTTTAATTTATTAATTTTTTGGTTAAGGTTTAAGATTAAAAATAAAAATCAAAAATTAATACAAATATTTTTTATACCTAAATATACCTATATATTTTTTATAACATCTAATTTTATACATTTAATTTTTTTTTCTGTGGAGTCCATTATTTATTTTTTTTAACTTAACATTTAAAAAATCGTCATATTGTATTTGATTTTTTGTACGTTACCTCTCCATAAGTGATCCCTGTGGATCCAGGAGTTTTATTTTATTGTTTCACATTATATTTATTTGTGTTCGATAAAGAAAAAAAAACTAAAATTATTAAATATTGTTTATTTATTTTTGTTTTTATTTAAATATTGTTTTAAATAAAAATCAATCCACAATTTTAACCTTGTAAATAAATAAAACTTCTTCAAAATATAAATTCTTAACAATTAATTTATCCATTTAACAATTGAATATACTAAAATGTAAAGTAAATATATCAATTAATATTTAATTCTTTTAAATCATTTCACAATTCTTTATTTAATCTTCTTCACTTCTTCCAATTTTCATTTAAATTCCAAGAAATCCACCCTTTTCCCCAACATTTTGTTTAATTAAAATTTTATTTTCATCATTATTTTCTTCTTCTTTTTCTTTTTTATTTTCATTTAAATTTCTCTTTTTTCGGTTTTTATTATAAATTGTAATTGTCCCTCCAGAACCCCCAACATGTTGATTAACTCTAAATTCATTATGATTTCCACCATGTTTCTTTGGGTGATGACCACCCTCATTTTTATCAGCTTCTTCCTTCTCGCTATCATCAATTTCATTTTCACCTTCATTATCTTCCTGTTCCCCATCATCATCAGCTTGTCTGCAAAATAAAAAGAATTTTTTAATAATTTTATTGTACATTTTTTAAATTAATAATAATAAACTTAAAAATTTTTGAATTTAATTACTATAAAAAATAAATCTTTTAGAAAAAAATTTTTTTTAATAATTTACCTTTTTCTTCTGTTTTTGTTAACAAGCATAATCGAACCCTTTCCTTTCTTAACATCTTGTGAAATCGCAAAAATATTTTTATTTCCCCCACCGCTGCCTTTTCCATTCTTCTTTCCCCATTCTTTTTCAGCTTTTTTATTATTTTCTTCATCACATTCAATTTCCTTATTTTCTTCTTCTCCAATATCCTCTCCTTCTCCCCAATTACCATTCCCTTCATCACCATCTTCTTTATCACCTCCATAATCATCGGCTCCTTCTTCTTCTTCTTCTCCCCAATCCCCATTTCCCCAACCATTCTCGTCTTCTTTATCACCTTCATGACCATCGTCTTCTCCTCCTTCTTCTTCATCCCCATCTCTCTTTACTCTATGTAAATCCTTTTCCATCATTTCTCCATTTTGTTTTATTTTTTCATCAATTAAAGTTGTATTAGATGATGATTCTTTAAAAAATTTAAATAATTTTGATTTATTTTTTATTTTTCGACTTTATTGTTTCTAAAGATTTAATTTTAATTAATTATTTTTTTTATTTACAATAATTTATTACTTACTTTTTATAATAAAAAATATTATAAAAACAATTAAAAATAAAATAATTAATTTTTGGGACATTTATTTTTTAATAATTCAATTAAATTTGAATTGTGATTTCGTCTTTTGTTTTATAAATTTATATAGCCAAAGTCTTGACTTTTTTTATTATTCAAATTGGTACTGAACTTTCCCATTTGTTTGAGCATTAGGCCATTTACTCATCAAAAAATGGAAATTTTCAAAAATAAATTCGTCATTTTTGGCTAATTTAATGAGGAATAGATTATTGGATAAAAAAGAATAAAAATTAATTTTAAATAATTAAAAGACAAAATTTTAAAAAAGTATGACTAAGTCCTTTTATTATGATTAAATTAATAAAAGATATTTATTTCTTTTTAAATTTATTATTAATGAAGATAAACATTTAAAATAAATTTTGATAAATAAAAATATTTTTCAATTAAATATTAAAATATCAAATCTATTAAAAATATTTTTTTCTAAATTTCATAAATATATGTAGTACATACACTATTATCAGAAACTTATGAAGAACTGTCTGGAATTAACTAAACCATCCGAATTTTTTATTATTTATTTTAATCTTAATTTTTTGTTTAAGGAAATTAATATTTTTAGAGAGTTTTTCAATCTAAAAATTAATTTTGATTTATTTCAGATGTTCAAATTCTGATTAGGTATAATTAAAAACAGGGCTTCGATTTCTGCGGATTTTTCCTCATTTTGTGGTTTTTTGATAGAGCGATGAGGATTATTTTTAAAAATGCGGATTTGCGGATTTTTGTGGTCTTTTGAAGATTATGAGGATTTTTTGTATTTTCTTGTAGTTTTTAGGATAAAATGCCATTTTTTGTCTTCATGGCCTTCCAAAATCCGCAAAATTTTTGCCTGCGGCGCTGAAAATGGATAAAATCTAGTTTAATGAGCTCCAAAATTCTCAAAATTTTCGCCTGCGGCGCTAAAAATAAAAATTTTTGGCGCCTTCGGCGCCAAAAAATTTGGCACAGAAAAAATTTCTCCCCTTGCCCCCCCCCCATCCTCCGAAAAAAAATCCTGGCTACTGGCCTGGCTCAAGTCAACATAATTTTTCATTAAATTGTTCGGATTTTAATTAAATACATAGTCATTAGTAGGAAAAATTGCTCAATTCAATTGATGGAGTCAAAAAAATAACGCATAAAGTGATTTTAATTCAATTTTTGTGTTTGATAATTTTTTGCGGATTTTTCATATAAAATGCGGATTTTTTCGATTAAAATTGCGGATTTTTAAAAATTCGAGATCGAAGCCCTGATTAAAAATCAAAATAAAAAATTAAATTCTTATTAATAAAAATATTTATCTAAAATCACTAAATACTTTTTAATTATTTTTGTTTTTATTTAAATATTGTTTTAAATAAAAATCAATCCACAATTTTAAATAAATAAATGTAGTAAATACTCCTATAGCAAATCCACCAGAAGAAATAGAACAATCAACTTTTTCAGAAAAAAGTTTTAAAAAAGCAATATGAATAAGTTGGAAAATAATTATTAAAAACTAAAAATTAAATAAATTATTTAAATTAAATATATACTTGAATAATTTGTAATGTAGTTAATGATTGAGGTATAATTTTTGGGAAACGAAATGAAAAGCAAGTTAACATATAATAACTTTAAAAAATAATATTTTACAATTAATTTATCATATCAATTAATTTACTATATCTAATAAACCATATATGCTCTAATAAAATCAAAAAAAAACTTGGTAAATTTTAGGTAAAATTATCTTTTATATAAAAAGTATAAAAATATCAAAAAAAATATTTGAAATTACAAAAAAATATTTAATTTATATTTTTCTGTTAAATTATTGAACTAAGAATTCCTTTAAGGTTTTTATTCCTTTTAAGTATTTTTATGACCTTTTTAATAAAATTTTTGGTTTGTCATCTCAAATGTTAATTATTAAAGACGATCCGGTTATATTTTCAAAAAGTAATTTTTGTTAAGGAGCCTAATATCCTTTAAGTTTAAATAAAAATATTTTCTACTTACCTATACATAATTGAATGAATAAAAAAGTTCATCCAAACAACCCAAACTAAATAAGCATTATCTCCAATAAAGTTTATAGTTCCAAATAAAATACTCATTGAATGATGAAACCTTTTTATTAAAAAAATTAATTTAACAATTTTAATTTCAAAAAACCAATGCATAAATCGAATAGGTCTTCCTTTTAAGATCAAAAATAAAGTATCAAATAATTCTGGTATTTTAGACAAAACCCAAATAAATATCCAAAAACCAGAAATTTGATTTGTTTGAAGTTCGGTAATTTGTGTATATGTCTCTTAATTAAAATATTTTTAGTTAATAATTTAATAAAAATATTTATTAGCATCAAAATGTGAAACTTGAAGTTACTCCTTGGAAATTTTTATTAAGGAGCAAATTTATATTTTAACTTAATTGTGTATAAAATTATGACAAAAATATTTAAAATATACTTTTTAATTAAAAAATATACATAGTTAGGAGTGGTGTTTCGCTTTTCGCTTTTTAAGATTACTTTCGGAAGAGTATTAATATACATAATCAGAAATTGTTTTAAGTGATTTTCACAGAGGGCGGTAGAAATAAAAAGGGGGATTTTGCCTCAATGATCATCTTTTAATCCAAAAATTTGTCAGTATTAGATTACTCGTTAATTTGTAAAAAATATATAAATAATTTCCACAATTAATACATATATTTAATAAATATATTTATTTACTTATTATTCCATTTTTCTCTATCGAACTAAACATTATTGGCGTTAATCTAAAAAATCCAATAAAACTAAACACAGCCAAAAATAAATTCCATAAAGCCAAAATTTTATTTATTGAATTATTAAAAATAATCTTTTTGTTTTTTAAAAATAATTTAGAGAAATTAATTAATAAAATATAAAATAAAATAATAATTAAGAATATAGGTAAATTGTTTTGTACCCATTCCTTAGAATATTCATAATTGTAGGATTCATTAATTAAATTGAAAAAATTAATTTTAAAATTATTTAGCATTTAATTAATTTTTTAAATCCGGTATAAATATACTATATATTTATTTTAATTATTTTTTTAAAAGATATTCAAAAATGATTAGAACTATACTAATTTAATATTTAATTTATTAAAAAACAATTAAATATAAAATGTTCTGATTTTCATTTATTTATTCCACCAAAAACTGATAAGAATTGAGATGTTTTGCAACTAAATTTTTATAAATTACTAAAACAAAAAATTTATAAAATTAATTTTTCCACATTTTTAAATAAATTTTAAAATAGAAACCTTGTTAAATGCTAACAAATATTTAGAAAATATAAAAATTGTTATTGAGAAAATACATATTAAATTTTATATACAATCTATTCGTTTCCTTTCAATCAAAGACTACGTCTTGAAGTTAAACTTAATCTTTAAAAAAATTAATATATGAGTAAATATTTTTTATTAATATAAAACACCTTTTTTGATTAATTTTTGAATTAACAAAATTAATTAAACGTGAACGGAAGCTAGCAGAATTTAAACAAAAAATAACAAAATTAAGAGATTTGCCTAAAGTAACAAGGAAGACAGTTAAAGCTCTCTAAAAAATTTTTAAAAATAAAAAAAATATTTTTTTCTGAATAAACATACAAGGGTAACATAAGGATCTTTTGCTGAAACTGGGCCGACAAAAAGTTGAATAATTGCTGATGGCGTCTAAATTTTAAAATAATTAAATAAATTAAATTAATTAGCCTGAGTAAGTGTAAAGTTTGTAACAATTGCTGCCTTTTAATTAAAAAATAATAATTGTTTCAATTATTAACTAAAATTAATTTCTTTACCACAATAAAAGTAACACGATATTCAACACGAAATGTATTTAAACAAATACTTTTTCTGTTTAAATCCAAAGATTTTGTTGTTTTTAAACTATCAGAATGGCCAATAAATCCGGAAAGGTAATTTCTAAATTTTAGAAATAATTTTTAGAGTTTATTATATGTCTTTTAAGGATTTTATTCAATTTTAAAAATTGAAAAAAATAAATTCTTGAACCAAAAATTTATTTAGATTCCGGGTATCTGTAACTGTTAACTTCAATTTTAGATTATTTTAGATTTTATTAAATTAACTTCTCTTAATATTTTTTTGGATATTAATTTAATTAAAACCTTTTATATAAAGCAAATAAAAGTCCTAAATTTGAAAAAATAATTAAAACTGTTGGAAGAAAAACTACAAAAACTGCATGAATTATAGGACTATAATGTAAATACTTATTTATTTATTTATCAACATAAAAAAAAATGTCATCGAAAGGGCGTGCCACTTAATTCGACAACAATGTCGTAGCGTGGCACAATAAAAATAATAAAATAAGAAACAGCATATAAAGTCATAATAAATTAAAAAAAAAACACAAATTTAATATTATAATTGATTTATTCTTTAAATAAATATACTCCATACCGACCATTTTAACTAAATAGGATGCTTTAAATTTATGAAGCTAGAGGAAAGTGTACTGATTTAATTATCTTAAATTGTCAAAATTTAAAAAAAAAAAATAATTTCCTCTACAATTTTGCTGCGTTTTTCGTTGTTTGTCATGTTTGCTGCAAAATTTAATGGAGAAAATTCAGAAGAATTGCGCTTAGACATTTTAGTCAAACAATATTACCCAATTGTTTTAAATTTTTCAAAAGTCCTTAAAAATGAAAAATTGATTTAAAAGAGATAAAAGGGCAAAAATAAAAATTAAGAGAAATGAAAAACTATGTTTTTAATTTAATGAGTCATCAAAGGAAAAATAGTATAGTTGAGTAAGAAACAATAGGATAAATTGTCATTTAGATGTATTTTTGAACATAATGCCAAACAATAAAATTTATTTATTAATTTGAAATTTCCTTATTCAAATATGCAAAATAGTAGTCATTTAAATATAGTTAAAAACCGAGAATGTGAGAGAGAAAGAAAAAAAAAAAAACATAGAAAAGAAAAAAAAAATTTTTTTTAGATTATACCAATAAAAACAGATTTGTTTAGATCTATTGAATAAGTATTTCTTTTACTTTATTTTTAAAACTAGGGGTTATTTTTGTAGTTCTAATTTCATCATTTAAAACGTTCCACATCTTAGTTACCCTATTAACAAATGAGTTAGATGATTTAGAATTTTGATTTTTAGATAATAGGTAACATTTTTTTCTATTTGATATTTTAAAAAGATTGTCGGATTCCAGATGTGTATATCCATGTAAAATTTTATGAGCTAAGACTAGATCATAAGTCTTACGACGGTTTTCCAAGGATGGAAGATTAAGAAATTCTAATCTTTGTAAGTATGGTATATAAGGCAGTGAGCATTTTCTAAGAAGGACTTTTGTAAAGAATTTCTGGCATTTTTCAATTTTGTTAACTTCAGATCTTTGTTGTGGATTCCAAGTTTCAGGAGAATACTCTAGCAAAGGTCTTATGTAACTTTTATAGATAGTAAGCCAAGTTTTAGTAGATTTTGACTTAATTATTTTAAACACGAAATTCATTTTTATATACGCTATTCTGATAATTTTTTGTATATGTTCCTTAAATTTAAGCTTATTATCTATTATGATGCCTAGATCTCGTATTGAATCAACCTCATTTATAGTTGTATCAAAAATCTTATATTGATCTTTCGGGTTATTTTTACCAAGATAAATTATATATGTTTTATTTATAGCTATATTTAATTTCCATTTGGTTGTCCACTGTTCAATATTTTCAATAGCATTAATAAGCATTCTTCTTTCATTTTTAGTTTTATGTATAACATATACTTTAACATCATCGGCAAAAAGTTTAATTTTTACACCTTTTGGGATTATATCAGGTAAATCATTAATATAAATCAAAAATAATAACGGGCCTAAAACTGATCCTTGAGGTACACCTGATTTAATATTTCTAGGTTCAGATAACGTATTGTTAATTTTGACTCTAAAAGTTCTGTTCGAAAGAAAAGCTGAAATCCAACTTAAAATTTTTCCTCTTATACCTATTCTATATAATTTATTGATTAACAGGTCATGTGGTACTGAATCAAATGCCTTCTTAAAATCAATATATATACAGTCAATATTCTTTTTTCCCATTATTGCATCATACCAATCTTCTAATGTAGTGATTAGTTGTGTCGTAGTAGATCTATTTTTTATAAATCCAAATTGATCATTACTAAACAGATCGTTATCATGCATAAATTGAACAATATATTTGTTAAGAACCATTTCCATGACCCTACATATGGCACAAGTTAATGCAATAGGCCTATAATTTTCAGGATTTGATTTTTCTCCTTTTTTGAATAACGGTATTATTATAGATTCTTTCCAAATATTTGGTAGTATTCCTGAATCTAATGATATTCTGAATATTTCTAATAAAAAAGGAGCTATAGATGGAAGTACAATCTTTAATATTTTATAATTTATATTATCAGGTGAAGTACCATTTCTATTTGATAATTTTTTAATGATATTGATAATATCAGTTATGTCAAAGTCAACATCCTCGATGATAGGTACCTGATTATAGTCATTGATATTGTATTCATATTGCATATTAATGTTAGAAAAGTTTTCAAGAAAGATATCAGCAAAAATTTCAGACTTATCTATAGATTGTGTGATATATCTATTGTTATGGAAGAGAACTGGAATTTCATTATTAGTAAATTTAAATTTTTTAAGGTAATTATGAATAGAATTTTTATTTTTAGTGATATAAGCATTTTGTTTTTTACTATGAAAGTTTCTAGTTTGAATTTTTATATGCAATGATATACTGTCATATAATTCTTTATATTTTATTTTATCAGTTTTAAGCTGTCTATAAATTTCGGCTTTCTTTTTAATAGATGCTTTCAAGTGAGGTGGGTAATCATGTTTAAGGTCTTTTTTAGTTATATGTTTTTCTGGTACATAAAGATCAAGAGATGTTAAGATGTTATTTATGAGATGATTATATTTGTCTTCCAAATAAAAACTTTGTACGGATATGATCGGAATGATAGATGATAAAAATATATTTAATAAAGATGTATTAGCTTTATTATATTTTCTATATTTTATTGGTTTGACTTCTTTTTTGTTTATTGGGAATAACAAATCAAAGATTAAAGCATCATGATCAGAGTTAAATAAAGACCCATCAACATGTATATCATGAAATAATTCAGGTTTATTTGTTAGACAAATATCTAAATATGCATCATTTCTAGTAGGACCTGGTGTGGTGGAAAATAAATTCATAGTATTAAAAAAAAAAAAAAAAAAAAAATTTTGACAAATAGATCTCCTAGATTGTTTTTACAATATGGAATATTATTGACCCAATTTAAATCCTTTGTTCCAAAATTTAAGTCACCTAATATGATGCAGTTAAAAGAAATAAAGGATTCAATTAGTTTAAGAAGTTTTTTAGTCTGAATGGTACTTGTATTTGGAGGTCTATAGATAAGAATAAAATTAATACATTTTGAATTTTGTATTTGTAGATGAATTATTTCTGAGTTAAACTTAGAGATATTGGCGTTAATCTAAAAAATCCAATAAAACTAAACACAGCCAAAAATAAATTCCATAAAGCCAAAATTTTATTTATTGAATTATTAAAAATAATCTTTTTGTTTTTTAAAAATAATTTAGAGAAATTAATTAATAAAATATAAAATAAAATAATAATTAAGAATATAGGTAAATTGTTTTGTACCCATTCCTTAGAATATTCATAATTGTAGGATTCATTAATTAAATTGAAAAAATTAATTTTAAAATTATTTAGCATTTAATTAATTTTTTAAATCCGGTATAAATATACTATATATTTATTTTAATTATTTTTTTAAAAGATATTCAAAAATGATTAGAACTATACTAATTTAATATTTAATTTATTAAAAAACAATTAAATATAAAATGTTCTGATTTTCATTTATTTATTCCACCAAAAACTGATAAGAATTGAGATGTTTTGCAACTAAATTTTTATAAATTACTAAAACAAAAAATTTATAAAATTAATTTTTCCACATTTTTAAATAAATTTTAAAATAGAAACCTTGTTAAATGCTAACAAATATTTAGAAAATATAAAAATTGTTATTGAGAAAATACATATTAAATTTTATATACAATCTATTCGTTTCCTTTCAATCAAAGACTACGTCTTGAAGTTAAACTTAATCTTTAAAAAAATTAATATATGAGTAAATATTTTTTATTAATATAAAACACCTTTTTTGATTAATTTTTGAATTAACAAAATTAATTAAACGTGAACGGAAGCTAGCAGAATTTAAACAAAAAATAACAAAATTAAGAGATTTGCCTAAAGTAACAAGGAAGACAGTTAAAGCTCTCTAAAAAATTTTTAAAAATAAAAAAAATATTTTTTTCTGAATAAACATACAAGGGTAACATAAGGATCTTTTGCTGAAACTGGGCCGACAAAAAGTTGAATAATTGCTGATGGCGTCTAAATTTTAAAATAATTAAATAAATTAAATTAATTAGCCTGAGTAAGTGTAAAGTTTGTAACAATTGCTGCCTTTTAATTAAAAAATAATAATTGTTTCAATTATTAACTAAAATTAATTTCTTTACCACAATAAAAGTAACACGATATTCAACACGAAATGTATTTAAACAAATACTTTTTCTGTTTAAATCCAAAGATTTTGTTGTTTTTAAACTATCAGAATGGCCAATAAATCCGGAAAGGTAATTTCTAAATTTTAGAAATAATTTTTAGAGTTTATTATATGTCTTTTAAGGATTTTATTCAATTTTAAAAATTGAAAAAAATAAATTCTTGAACCAAAAATTTATTTAGATTCCGGGTATCTGTAACTGTTAACTTCAATTTTAGATTATTTTAGATTTTATTAAATTAACTTCTCTTAATATTTTTTTGGATATTAATTTAATTAAAACCTTTTATATAAAGCAAATAAAAGTCCTAAATTTGAAAAAATAATTAAAACTGTTGGAAGAAAAACTACAAAAACTGCATGAATTATAGGACTATAATGTAAATACAAATAAATTAATTGAGAATTAGCCAGAAAAGAATTATTTGTTTGCCATCTAAATTAAAAAAAAAATAATTTTTTAAGATTTTTGTTAAAAAACTTTTTTGAATCAATGTTGAAACAAAAAGAATATAATTGACTTCCATTGCAAAATGTTTTAATAATACATTGATAACTAGTAAATTTGTAAAAATTAATTTTTCAAAAATTTATTTTTATTTAAATTTATTTTTTATTTGATTATTCCAAGCTTATTTTTCCCAAAAGAAATTTTTTTAAATTAATTTTATTAAAATACCTTAAATGAACATAAAAAGTTAACAAAAAAGTAGCAATAATAACTATAACCAAAAACAGTTTAATACCAAAAGGTCGACTTTTATGAATACTTAAAGGGTTACTGATTGCTATAAAACGTTCAAAACAAACACCCAAAATAATCCTAAAGAATTTTAAATTATAATTAATTTAAAAAATTAATTAATTAAAACCAAATAGCAGCTGCTGAACATCTAAAAATTAAAAAGATTATTTTTTTAATAAAAATAAAAAAAAACTAAGCTGATTAATTAATGCAAGAATGTGTATTTTAAACAAAAAATAAAATTTTCGAAATAAATTATTTAAATAAAATAAATCAAAATGTGCCAAAGAATTTGGAAGAAATAAAATTAAAAATAAAGCATCAAACAAAGCAAGGGAAGATAATAAAATGTCTGGTCTTTAATTTAAATTTAAATTAATTTTTTAAAAAATAATTTTAAAAACCTAGCAATTTTTCTTTTATTTCCTCCAAGTAAAATTAAAAGATTTAAACAATTCCCAATTAAACCAAACAAAATAATTGGAGGCAATAAAATTCCAATAAATATTTTCTCAACAAAATGAGCAGAAAGACGCAAATTGTGTTGAGATAAACAAATTTTGGAAGAATTTAAGGAAATATTGTTATTGTAATTAATTAATTTTGATGCCATTTTTTAAATTTGAAGATACTATATTCGCATTTAAAGTTTTAAAATTTATGTAATTAAATTTAAATAATTAATTTTGACTGTATTTTTTTTTCTTTAATTAATTTTCCTTATAAAATTGTATTAATTTTAATTTTTAATTGACAGAAAACCAATCAAATAAAATACAGGAAAACTAATTTGATTGTGAGGAGAAAAAAAGATAATCAAAAATTAAAGGAATTTAAAGAAAATAATAAAAATAAAAAAAGTTTTTTTTACGATGCCAAACAAGTAAAGAGATGGCTTTTGACCGTTGGTTGTTTTAAGCATATGCTTTAACTAATGCTGACTTAAAGTAGGTAAAATGTGGATTTTTATGATACTTTTAAAGTATATTAAAATAAAAATTTAAGGAAAAAGTATAGATAAAATTGAATAAATAAATTGATAAAAAATAATATTTTGAAAATTATAAAAATAATTAAATAAATATTTTTTGTAAATATTTTAAGAGATGTTGTACTTCTTTTTATTGTAGTTTTAAATGTTTATAAATATTATTTTCACAAAATTTTTTAATTTCTAAAGAATAAATATTTAAAATCTAAACATTTTCAAAAAATTAGAAACGGATTAGATTTTTCCTAATTTTACAATATTTTCTAATACTTGAATTATTTAAAAACATTCAAAAACCTCTAGGGAGCTTTTTTTAAAAATAACTAATTTAGATAATTTTTTTATTTTGGTTTCTTTGCCTAATTTATTTAAGTGATTATTAAATTACTGTAAAGTGAATATTTTCTTAAATTTTTGGTTTTTAATTTTTATTTTGTTAAATTTGTGTTTTGATGCTTATTGTTAGTCTAGATTTCTTTAATTTTTTGTAAACAAAAAAATTAAAATCCAGACAAAAAATAAGTATATTAAAATTTAAGACATTATTTTAATAAAATTTTGAGACATTTAAGTAATAAAATTCTCAGACATTTTAAGTAAATTTGCAAAAAAAAAGTTTATTTTTACTTTATTAAAAATTCATTTTATTATTTAAATGTCTAAAAAACTATGGAATTATTTAAATAAACAAAACTTTTTTGGACAAACAATTAAAAATAATAAAAAAATATTTTTTTTATTATTTATTTACTTAATGCTTGTTTTTTTGGCCTATTTAAATGTTTCCAAATTTCTCTTTTTTATCATAAATTTATTAAAATAAAAACTTTCAACTGATAATATCTGGCTTAATATGAAATAATCTTTTAGGATAACTAAAATATTTTTGCAAAAATAAACTATACAAGTAAAATCCAATATATTATGAGATTTAATTAAAATATAAGGGCCCTTGTGTAAGAAAGAATCTCTAATAGTTTTGGGTCTCTAATAGTAACCTTGTATTATCCCGATATTAACTATCCAAAAAACAGATACAATAATTAAAGACTCTTATGTAATTAAATCTTATAATTAAAGGATTTAACTCTCATATAGTTTATTCAAAATTTTAGACAATTTTTGTTAAAGCAACAGAAAAAAATTAATTAAAATATAAAATGAACAATTCAATATTCTTTATTTTATCTTTATTTATTTCGGCAATGAATATTTCATTAATTGCTGGAGCTTGCAGTGAACCATGTAGTCCAGGTACATGTGCAGGAGGCTGCCCTGGCTAATTAAAAGTTTTTAAGTTTTAATTTTATTTATAATTTTATCTTTCAGTTAATAAACGTGCTGCTTTTCAAAAGGAATTAGAAGAATAATAATTTGTTTAGAATTGTTTAGAATTTGTTTAGAATTTGTTTAGAATCTTTTTTAATTTGTTTTTTTCTTTGTTAAATAAAAATTAAATTAAAAAATTAGCGTTTTTTGCCAAATTATTTCGATGAATAGTTAAATCATCAAAAAAGAATTTATTTTCAAGTTTCTCGAACTCCTCTGCAACGTTAATTTGATAATTCTGTAAATAGATAATTCTCTAATTAAAATTAATTTTAGTAAAAAATAATTTTAAAAATTTTATAAAAAGTTTAAATTTTAAACAATTTTTTGATTTAAACAAAATAATTTAAAATATATTTTATATTTTATTATCCCTCTCAATCGAAATCAAGACGAGAAGCAATCCATCCTGGAATACAACGGCCTCTAACACAACTTTCTCCTGATCGACAACGACAACCTTCTTGAACACAAACTCTTTCATTATTACTACATATCCACCCAATTTTACATTCATCTATTGTTTGACAACTTTTAAGGCATTTCATGTTTCTGGCACAATTCCAATCTTTAAAATATTTTTTTTGATTTTTACCAAATTTTTAAGAGTTAGGTTTGCGAGAACACTAAGTTTAGGAACCCTCTGAGAAAGACTGAGATGTGAAACTCTTGTTTAACTCTTCGAGAGATAAATATACATTCTCGCAAAACTTTATATAAAAATACTTGTAGGGCATTGGTCTGAGGAATAACATATTTCAGGTACACAAACATCCATTGTACATATACGACCTTTAGAAATTAGAAATAAATTTAGGTAAAAGTCAGAAGTACCTTTTCGACATTGATTGTTTGAAGAACAACTTCTGGGTAAATATGCACTGTCCAAAATACGTTCAATGAAACTTGCCAAGAAAAAGAAAATAAGTAGCTAAAAATAATAATTGCACAAAAAGAAATTAATAGCAAATAGGGTTGGACGCGACCGGTTTTAAAGCCGGAACTTTTGATATTCTTTGCCAAAAATTAACGTATTTCATGAAATTTTAAAAACCGAAAATCTACAAAATGAGTGTTTTTCCCCAAAAATAAAACGGGTATTTAGCCAAAACTCAAAACCAAAATGCAAGTTTTTGAAATTTGAATTAACCAATAACCGGGGGTACCGGTTAATAACTGGTTGTGTCCAACCCTATTAGTAACCATTTTTGAACAAACATTAAAGAATACCTTTCAACAATTATTTTAGTTAATTATTGGATTTAAAGTATTCAACTAATTTTCTATTTTCTTAAAAAACTAATTTTATCCAAAAGCCATTTAACACCTCTAACCTTTAATGAATAAATATTCAACATTTTATTGCTTGTTTAATTAATGTTTTTTACTTATAAAGAAAAATTTTAAAAAAAAAATTAAAAATATTATTAACCCCCAATTATTTACCTTTGAAAAATATTTATTATATATATCCATTATTTTACAAAAAAATATAACGAAATATAATTATTTTAAAAATAGGGCAAATAATTATTTTTTAAATTATTCATAATTTATTATACTTTAAATAATGTCTTTAAATATTCCTTAAATGTTAAAACTTTTTTTGAATTAGTCATTTTTCCTTCTCATAATTATTTATGTATTATTTATGTTTAAGTTTATCTCTAAAAATTATGGCTCTACTCCAGTTTATGCGTCCAATCGACTTTTATGCGTCCAATGAAAGTTTATGCGTCCAATAAAAAGAAAATTGGATTTTTCTTGGTATTGTAAAGTTGGGGTATGGGTCCACAACATTTCTTCATGTTCGAGACCTACGTCCACTGGGTCTGGGACCATTCCTTACCCTATACCTCGAAATTTTTTAAAGTTACAGGCAATTTTTTAAAATTTCAGAAAAACGATTATAACTTTCAGAAATTTCGAGGGGTCGGGTAAGGAACGGTCCCAGACCCAGTGGACGTAGGTCCCGAACATGAAGAAATGGTTTGGAGCCATACGCCAACTTTACAATACCAAGAAAAATCCAATTTTCTTTTTATTGGACGCATAAACTTTCATTGGACGCATAAAAGTCGATTGGACGCATAAACTGGAGTAGAGCCAAAATTATTTTTCAAAATATATTCATGTTATTTTCTATAAATAGATTTTTGAAATAATAACGAGTATTCTAAAATTAGGCAGATATTTTTTAATTTTATGTACTTTACAGTCTTCAATCTCTTTCACTTTAAGCCTAAAATCTACTTAAAATTGAAGCCTGTAAAGTAATTAATTCAAAACCCTGAATCCCTAAAAATATTTTGTAATCAAAACCATTTAACATATAAATTTATTTTTATAAATAACATGTAACAAATAAAATCCCTCGACTACAATATATAGGCACGTACAAATAAATTTCTATATAAAATAATTATTTCTTAGTTGCTGGGGGTTGTGTTTTTTTCGGGGGAGGAGTCGGGGGAGGAGTGGACATAACATAACGAGATGAGGTAGCATAAGATGATGAAGTAGGCTTAGAAGCAGGAACAGCAGCAGAAGAGGTATAGCGAGATGAAGCTAACAATTTCACTGGTGCGGTGGGCTTTACATGAAATGAGGGTTTAGCACCAACATTGGAAGATGGTATTGGAGTTGGTGGTTTATTAGCTGTAGTAGAATGTACATATGTAGTAGAAGGTGGTTTATTAGCCGCGGTAGAGGGTACATAGCGAGATGATACTGGCATGGATGTTGCTATTGATGTCGGTTTTTTGTGTGGTGATGATGGCTGTGGAGTATCAATCGGCCAAAATTGAGAAAATGAGCAGCCCAACATTACATCCACGTGCATAGCAGCGCCAGCATTATTAAACTGAAATTATTCAAAATAAGATTGCAATTTCAATAATTTCTTGCCTCTCCACAATAGTTTGGTGCAGAGAACACAGTAACCAATTTTTGAGTTGGATGTATTTCGTATCCGTCCTGTACAACTTGGTGAGCCCTTACAATTACGTCCACATCAAGTTTACGACACGCATCTGACAGTATATCATCTCCAAATAAATAGCTGCACCCCCTGAAATGAGAACAGAAAATATTTTTGATGACGAAAATATTTATTTACCTCGGACTAGACTTCCATCCTTTTGTTCCAGGCTCAGGATCAGACCTAAATTTTAAACCAATTTTATTTCAATTTATTTCAGATTTTACCAAAGCAAATCCATTGCTATATTGACGCCTTGAGGATCCTGCCATCCGCGTTTAATAAGTCGTAGTTGATCTCTTTCAGTCAGTGCAGGCGACAGGCCCCCGTGCATACAGAGAATCCGATCTATAATATCTTTGATAAGAATCTTAATTAAAGAATATTTTCACCTCCTATTAGAGCACTACAAGGCATTTGAGCAAACGCATCATTGAACATCCAAAACAGGCCGATGTTATCTCTTTGGCCATATCGCTGTTCAAGCTCTGACTTGAATCCATAGATGGCGTTGACCGGACTTGTTTCGTGATTTCCGCGAACAAGGTAGAAACAAGCTGGATACTTGACTTTGTAGCACAGCAACAATACAATCGTTTCCAAATTTTGTGGCCCTCGATCTACATAATCTAGAATTGAGGAGAAATTATTTTTAGTAGCCAGAAAGCATTTTAGAATTTCGTTTTTACCTCCAAGGAAGATATATCTAGTTGTGGGCGGCTGTCCAAGTTGGCTGAATATACGACGTAAGTCATTGTACTGAGCATGTATATCGCCACATATAACAAGTGGTGGAACGAGTTCTAGAAGCACAGGTTGCGCTTGAAATACTGCCTTCGCCTTTCGGGTCAGTTCTGCAAGAATAGATGGCTCTACCTAAAAATTAAATAATTTCATATATACTAAAAATTATGTAGAAACTCACGCTTTTTGCAACGTCGAACGACTGGCCGTTGAGTTGAGTTAGTAGCTTGTCCACGTCCATCTGTGCGAGACGAAACCAGTTGTGCATAAACACAAAAGGCTTTGGAGGTTGCTTTTATAATCATAAATTTAAATTGAGACTATAAAAGCCTGAAAATAGTTTCGAGTATCGAGATTAAAAAAAACTGTGTGAAACAGAATAAAAACAAATGACGAGGGCCGAAGTTACTAATTTACAATTCTGATTTGCTTGTTAATAAATTTAATATTTTATCTCTAAATTAGTTTGTGTTTATTTAAGTTTAATTAAGTTTAAATGGATATATTTTAATTAATGGATATTTTTCTCAATTCAACTTCCCATTCATTCATTTCACGCAACACAAATAAAATCTCCTGGCTAAATATTTTTTAATTAAATTTCAAAATCCAATTAAAAACAAACAGCAAGTTTTTTGCATTTTTCGGCATTCCAATGATTTATTGTATACAATTGTTCTATTGATATTCCATATTTTTTGGCAGTTCCTTCACAGCTATCCCCAGCCAAAAAAAAATTTAAAATTATTTTTTAAAATATTTAAATGAAGCAAACTTTAATTTTATGCATCTTTGTACAAAGTCTCGATGTTATAATTGGTTGTTTTTCTGGCGAGGCATCAATTAAGGAAGTGGACAATAATAATATAGTTAAATTAAAATATATTAGAATTATTTTAAACATTTCTTAGAAAATTTATATTTTAAATTTCTTTAATTTACATATATTAATATAAAATATGTAGCTTTGCGAGATTCCGCATGTGTGAATAATTTTAAAAAAGGAGTAACTATTGTTGCAAGATCAGTCCCGTAAAATTCTGCATGTGTATTTAAATTCCACATATAATATCTGGGGCCTATTTCAATTGTCCACAGATTCTGCATTCTGTGCACAGAACACAGATTCTGTGGAAATTCTGTTTCAATTAAATTCTGTGTGCACAGAATCTGTGGTGCCCGCAGATTCTGCGGAAACATCCAATGATTCTGTGGAAACATTCCGCAGATTCTGTGGATGAAAATTTCTGTGGAAAATATAAAAATCTGTGGATTTTTTCCACTGATCCACAGAATTTGTATTTCAATTATTTTTCTGTGGTTCTGTGTATTTTTTCTTCTAAATTCAAATTTTTTATTTCCGCGTTTTTGAAAATAACAGTTTTATTGAAACGAAAAATGGTTTGGACAGTTCGGTACTACCGCAGTATTAATGGTACCTGATTTTTTGAAGTAAAACTTTAAAAATTCTTAAATTAAACTGAAAAATATTGTAAAGATTTAAAAATTTTCCCTCCAAATCACATAACATCCCTTTAAATCTCTTTGATATCACTTTAAAACCGCTGATATACCGCTTAATTTTCTTGTTCATCCAATATCCTTAAATCTCCAATTAAATTAATGTCCTAAAGCAGGGTTCGGATCGGAAAAATCAGGAGATGTCGATCCGACATGTGGCTTTTTCAAACTACGATAGAAGTTGTTGCAAGGGAGGGAAATGTTTGGGGATTGTTTAGTCAGAAATTGAGGTTCCTGGAAATCGAAAATGCCTGGAATCCAAAATTATAGTCAAATCGGAACTTTAAAATCGTAGAGGAGTGATTAAGTGGGATATCCATTGATTTTGAGGTTTAATATATTGGAGTGATTAAGGAGGAAATCTATCATTAAATAGGAGGAGAGATTATGACGGATATCAATGAGAGATCATGGGAGATATCCCAGTATACGCTATACAGATATATTCTATAGATCCTGGTAAACATCCCCTCATTAGAGATATCCATGATGATTAGAACATCATAGCTCTAAATTTCAGAATCTCTCACGTTTTTTATTTTTTTATTGCTTGAATATAACAAAAACTGCGTAAAAAAGATGTACCTTTTTCAAAATTAATTTTAAGCAATAATTTTAGGTAATAAAATTATAATTTTTATATCAAAAAATAGAGAATGATTCAAACTTTAATAATCTTTAAAAATTTTGAAATTTGGTTAAGCCTAGGCCTAGAAAAAAATTGTTAAAGTTTTTCCACAGAAAGTTCGCAGAAAAAATTTTAGGGTGGATTTTTTAAAGAATTCTGTGTATTTTCCGCAGACCACAGAAATAATTGAAACAGAAATGCACAGAATCGACTAAAAAAGCCACAGATCTGTGGATTTTTTTCTGTGCACAGAAAAATAATTGAAATAGAATTCTGTGGTTTTTGCATGTTTTTGGATGTTTTGCAGAATCTGTGGATGTTTCCACAGATTCTGTGCATGTTTCCACAGAATCTGCGGACTTCTTTTTCCGCAGAATCTGTGGAATAATTGAAACAGAATTTCTGTGGTTCTGTGGTCTGTGCACAGAACGCAGACCGCAGAATCTGTGGACAATTGAAATAGGGCCCTGGAGTTATAAAAAATCCCTTTGATTAATCCAGCGTGTGATCCCTCGTACCGAGACAGGCATCGGATGAAATATTAAAAAATTAAATTAATTTTTTATATTTTTGAGCTTACAATATTATTTTTAGCCTTAAAAGGCCTCTAGATAACCCAACCGAAGCAATAAACAATTTTTAGTAAAAATTAATAATAAATTTTTAATATGTTTTTTTTGAATTCATAAAGTCAAATGAATTTAAAACAAAAACATTTATTTACTATTCGGAGTTATTAAACCTGTTATTAAAATAACTCTCGTTTATTTTAATAAAATTAGTAAATAAAAAAATAATTTTGTAAACCCCTTTTAAAATAAAACTAAATAAATACATAATTTTATAAAAATATTTTTTTTAATAAAATATTTAAGAAGCTTTTTTCACAATTTTATTTTAGATATGAATATAATCAAATAAAATATTTATATATCAAGCAACTAATTTGTAAGAAATTAGGGACGGGAATTAGTAATTTAGCAACCCATAAATTTAAAATAATATATTTAATTTAATCGTGAAATTATTTTAAATAGAGAGCGATCACTTGAATCTTTAATTAAAATAACACAAAGTGCCAATTTAGAATTATCCTATGACAGAATATTTTAATTAACCCAAAAAAAATTTTTAATATACACGGCTCACACAATGAGATCCGTGTCAAATGTTACGTATCTTTCCAGCATGAATGCACGGTATAAAACACTTGACACGGACCCATTGTAGGAGAAACAAACTGCCATGAAAACAAGAAGGATACAAATTTTTTGCTTAAAAATTGCCAAATCTGAATTATCCAAACTTGCATATCTTCAAAGTTCGCTCTCTAATTTTTATTTGAAAAATCCAAAAAAAAATTTCAAAATAGAATCCCCTAAACAATTTATGTTGATTTTTTCCGAATTTATAGCAAAAATTCAAAATTCATTACTATAGCCAAGCTCCTCATTTCAAATTCTTCTCATATTTTATTACACCTTACATTGTAATATTCTTTGGTATTTTAATTTCGCCTGTTATTGGATTTCTTTCTAAAATTATTTAATTATTAAATAACAATATTTATATAATCTACCTATTATTGGAACACATTTCTTTGGAGTTCTTGAAGGTGAACTAGGAGCTGAAGTATCAAAAATTGTTGACCGATGTTTCTCGATTACCTATTAAATTATATTTCTTTTATCAAAAGATATATTTTTTATCAATAAATATAATTTTTAAAAAATTTAAAAATATTTTTTAAAATTAAGGACCTTCTTTTTTGGAGTTTCAGGCAATGGCGAGCCGAACAAGCGTTCCTGTGTGTTCAATTTTGGGGCACAACGCTTCTGAAATAATATTTAAAGGTTCAATATCACCACGGGAATAAATAAAATAAGTAAGATAAATCCCAGAAAAATTGGATTTCTTTGTCTATGTATACGATAATAGTGAAAAAAAATTTTTAGATTTTAATTAAACTAGCTCTTAAATTAAAAGTCTATAAAGGATATAAAATTATTATCTCTCTAATATTTTTAAAAACCCCAATTTATTTAATTCTCCATTTAATTCATATTTTTAATTAACTAAACAATTTTATATCATTCCCTCATTTATCCAAATGTCCGAATTCTCTCTTAAAATTACCATTTATAAAATTCCACAACATTTTTCATTTTTTTTTGTTAGAGGGAGAGAGAAAAGAGAGGTTTTCTTGCTCATCCTTTAATTAAATGAGTCAGCCAATCTCCCAATTTTTATTTAAAATTCGGTTTTTAGGCCGGCACAGGCTTGCAAAAAATTGGGAAAAAAGCTTAAATAAAAGGAATTCTTTTATGGTTTATATTTTAATTTTCTTTTATTCCTTAGAAAATAATTTAAATTTTCATTGGTTTAATTCACTAGAATATACTACATAAAAGAATATGGAAATTAAAATATTACTATAAAGAAAAGATAATTTAATAATTAAAATTTAATATTCTAGATAATTTTAAACAATATAAAATATTCTGTAATGATACTTAAGATTAATATATGTATGATTAATATTAAGTATCATGTTATATATCATGATACTTAATGATATATAACATTTAAATTTGGAGAAATATCAGAATTGCAATTCGGATAAGAAATTATCAGTGTTTAGGTTAACCTTTAACAACCTAATCATATATGCTTATATGTATAATTAGCCTCAAGAAATCATTAATTAGTAGGATAAAACAACATAATACATAAAAATTTGTATGGAATTTTTAATTAAAATTTAAGTATCCACATTCAAGTAAACGCTCCTGCCTATAAAGTGCTATGCATATAAAAATCTAAGTATAACTTTATAGTAAAATAAAGTAAAGATACACTAAATTATACTTAATTAAAAACCTTTTTAGGCCCCAACCAAGGCGGTGATTGCGATCTTGAACGTTGATAATATAATATTAATCCTTCATATTCCCCTTTCCCGTTCTGTTTGGCAATTCCATTTTGAATTGTCGAATTTCCTCCATTTTCCTCTATTGATACAAGTTTTTGATTTTCAATCATTTTATTTTTAAATATTTCTTGTTTCTCTTCTGATGCTTTTTCTTCTACCATTGAAGACTCCTTTGTCAAATAATTTGAAATTGGCTGGCAATTTGAGTTGTTTTTGGAAGAAAAAGGAGTAGAATAGACCGAAGACGAAGAAACAGAAGAAATTGAAAGAGAGGGAGATGAAGAAGATGAATAAGTGGTGGGCAAAACTCGGTTGGATATTTTACTACTATAAAAGCCAATACTACTAGTTGTTGTTGAGGAATTCTTTTTTAGCTGCTCTTTTTGTTGTTTTTGTCCCTTGGGGTGGGCCTTTTCAATCGTCCCTTTTTCTTTACTCTTTTCATCAGGGCGGTCCCAGCTGGCCATTTCCGCCTGGCTAGAGCCCCCAAATCGATGTTGACGACGGCATGCATCGATGCCTGGTTTGACGGAGGTAATTTGCCGAAAAGCTACCAAAGACTTGGAAGGCAATGACTGCTCAACCAAATGCGCGTTTTTGCCGTTCTCTTTAATAATTTGCCTTTTATTTGTGGCAGCCGCCATTTTTGTATAGTTTTGTGTTTATTTTTGTTTGGAACGAATAATTTACTTAGGTAGTTTTTATCTAAATTTGTTTTTTAAAAAAACTTTTGGATGAATGATTTAAACTCGACCAATTTTTTGGAACGTGGTCTAAAAAATTATGGAAAATTAAATAAAAGTTGTCAGTAAATGATTATTATCCACTAAAATAGAATCTTTTGAAAATTAAAAGAAATTATTAGGAAACTTGGTTGTTCCGATAAAAAGTAGTTCTAAAAATGGATCTTTAATAAATATGTAAAAGATTGTATCTTTAGAAATCCAAAATTATAAATTTTTGGGTTTGAGACACAGTTTTAAATCCGTTAATGAGATCCTCTAGCTAAATTTAATAGAGAATTGATTTAAATAAGCAATTTAATGTTTTAAATAAAATAAAATATAAATGATTATGTAAAAATAAAACTGATAATAATTTTTATAAATTGACAGTCAAATGCTGAGGAGATCAACAATTTCTCTCCTTCCTTCTCTCACCATAATATAGAATTTCTTCTTTTTACAAAAACAAAAATTAATTAAAGTTCAATGGAAAATATTCAAGAAAAAAAAAGTAAAAATAATAAATCATTCTCTCTCTCGCATACCTCCTTTTAATAAAAAAATTCATTTACGCAAAGTTTTTGTAAAAGCTCTCCCCGTTATTTTTTGTCAAGAAATCGAACTCTATTAACGTAATGTATGTAATAATGTTTGTAATGATTGAAAATCACATTATTAAACAGGAAACTGAAACTATTTATTTAATATAAATATGTAATATATGAATTAAGTAAAAATATTATTAGGGACAAAAAAATAACTTGAAAAAAATAAGCAGAAAAGAAACTTGAGTAGATAACAAATTAGTATAATGATTGAATATTAAAATTAATATTCTAGTATACTAGAAAAATATTATACAAACTCGAAACTGCCTTCATAAATCGTGAAATACTTTATTAATTAACATTTAAAAATCCAGATTAAATTTTAATATTCAGTTGCCCGTAACCAAAAGGAAGGCGTGAATTTAATATATAAAACTTAGGGTATATCAGAGATAAAATATCGCTTTTATAACTGTCAAAGATAATTTTCAAGAGAAATAGTTTTATCCCATTCACATTAAATTTTTATCAGAGATAAATGACAGAACTTATCGCCAAACCAACCGGTTTATCCTAGATTACAATAGACTACACTCTTTAATAACAATAATAAATCAGGGAGAATAAATTGCTGGTCTATTTAACTAATCTGTAAGGACAAACTCACAGGAGAATTCATAGCTACAACACCATTAACAGAATTAGTTCCATTAGTTGTTGGAGTCTTTACTTGTGCATTTGTATCCTTAGCTATTCCGTTTAATTTGCCATTTTCATTAATTTTCCCATTTGTAATTCCGTTTACTTTTACAGGCTTTTGTTCGTTATTTTCGGATGTTGACATTTTCTTTTTATTTTAACTTATGATTTGTTGACTAGAAATAAGTAGACGTGAGTTGGATGAATGAGTGAGTGCACAATCCAATACAAGAAATGCCAAAGTAAATGAGTAAAAAGTCAAATGTTTAAACAAGCAAATGACCCGAAGACGGAAGGTGGAAGAGGGTCGAGATGAAATATGGGTGGGCGGGTATGTATATTTTAGGGAGAGGGAAGAATTAGAGGAGTCGGCTGGCAGCATTATCCAAATAATTCAATGCTTAAAGGAGGGACACGCCTATATCTACTTGCGCCATCTTTGAAAAGGGTTCAAGCCGGTTGGTTTATTTATTAGTTTGATGAGGGCAGTAGATATTTTAAATAACACAGATGTTAATTGTGCATAAAAAATATTTTTATAAATAAATATTTTGACAAGAAAAAGTACTATTCACGATTATAGAAAATTTTTAATTTGTGATTTTCAAGCCGGTTGGTACATACACATAGTATCGAAAGGTCTCAAGATACGGGATATTTTTCATAATTGGGCCGCTCTGATTTCACCATCTTATAAAATGTTACAAGGTTATACATTCGAATCAATCAGAAATCAAAAGGATTATGTATGGGATCCTACTCTTCAATCATCTTTACTCTGAATTTTCTACTCCGAATCGACGCAACTTTAAATAATTAAAACTTTGCAAAATACTCTTGGCGAAATGTAAAATTTGTTTAAATGTCAAACGTCAAAATGAATTAGACGTTTTGCCCATCTTAAAATTGATGATAAAATAAATTTTTTATTTTTTTTTTTGATTTTTGTAAGAAAATTTTACGAGAATTTAAAATATAAAAATTTTTTTTAATTTTTTAGCGCTAGAAATAATTTATTCGCTTTATTTAGAGCTAATTTTGCATAAATTATAATGGATACAACCGATTCAAAGGATAAAATTTCCAAGGAAGAGGAGAAGGAAGTTAAAGGTTTTGATTTAATTTATATAAATTTTTAATTATTTTTATCTAGCTTTGGGGGAGGAAGAAATAGCCGCCTTAAAAAGTTACAATTTGGGGCCGTATTCCGAAAAATTGAGGCAAGTCGATACGGACATTCAAGAGGCGTTAAAGAATATCAATACACTTTGTGGTGTCAAAGAAAGCGATACTGGCCTTGCTCCTCCTGCTTTGTGGGATCTTGTTGCCGATAAACATGCTATTGCTCATGAGCAGCCTCTTCAGGTTTTTAGTTTTGTTTTTCGGTAGACCTAGTTTCTTTTCCTCAAATAAAGAATTCATTTTAAAAACAAAGTTAAAATATTTTAATAAATAATTTAAGGTTGCTAGATGTACAAAAATAATCAAAACTGAAGGTCAAGATCCGCGTTATATGATTAATGTCAAACAATTTGCTAAATTTGTTGTGGATTTGGCCACACAAGTTGCGCCCACCGACATTGAAGAAGGAATGCGTGTTGGGGTTGATCGAAACAAATATCAGGTTATTCTTTCTCGTTTACCTCATTTATTTTTCCTTTCCAGATCCATATCCCTTTACCGGCAAAAATTGATCCTTCTGTGACAATGATGACAGTCGAGGAGAAACCGGATGTGACTTATGCTGATGTTGGTGGCTGTAAAGAACAAATAGAAAAGCTTCGAGAAGTTGTAGAAATGCCTCTCCTTCATGTAATTTTTCTTTAAATTATTTCCTTGTTTCTTTGATTTAATACTGCCCTTTTACTGCTAACATAACATAAAATGCCTAGGAGCAGAGCATTATACTAAAAATTTATTTCCCACCTCCTTCACCTTGAAAATTTCTTAATTAACATCTTACTTTTTACTTTTAATTTTTATATTTCAGCCTGAACGTTTTGTGAATATTGGTATTGAACCCCCTAAGGGTGTGCTCTTTTATGGTCCTCCTGGGACAGGAAAGACGCTTTGTGCTCGTGCTGTCGGTAATTAAATAATTTTTTTAAATAATTTTTGCATATTTAACTAGCAAATCGAACTGATGCTTGTTTTATTCGTGTAATTGGTTCTGAATTGGTACAAAAATATGTTGGTGAAGGAGCGAGAATGGTTCGTGAATTATTCGAGATGGCAAAAACAAAGAAGGCTTGTATTATTTTCTTTGATGAAGTTGATGCTATTGGTGGAGCTCGTTTTGATGATGGAATGGGGGGAGATAATGAAGTTCAACGGACAATGCTCGAATTGATTAATCAGCTAGATGGATTTGACTCGCGCGGTGCAATCAAAGTGAGTAAATATATTTTTCGAGTGAGAAATCGCTTTTCTTCTCTCGGGTCCTTTTAAAACAGTTCTGGATTAAGTTTGTGTAACTTTGTTTAACATTTATCATTTTTAGGTTTTAATGGCCACAAATCGTCCTGATACTTTGGATCCTGCACTTGTACGGCCAGGACGTATTGATCGTCGAATTGAATTCGCCGTGGTTTGAATGACTTTTTTTTAATTTTATTCAATTAAATTTTAAAGCCTGATTTGGAAGCACGTGCAAACATTCTAAAGATTCATACAAAGCGGATGAGCGTCGATCGGAATATTCGTTATGAATTGATATCGCGTCTTTGCCCGAATACAACAGGTAAATTATTTTGGGAAACGTTTTTGTGAAATCCCTTCTTTTCGGCAAAATTTTGAAACTTAGTTTTAGTAGAAATTAATTTTTTTTAAGATTAATGCATTTTTCTTAATTTTTGTTCATAACAAAAATTATAAAACCAAAATTCTTATTTAGGAGCTGATATTCGTTCTGTCTGTACGGAAGCCGGAATGTTCGCATTACGTGCTCGTCGTAAAGCAATAACCGAAAAGGATTTTATTGACGCTGTTCAGAAAGTGGTGAGTAATTTTTTCTATTTAAATTAATTAAAAATTAGAGGGCGATAAATTTGGCAAATTGTAAACTCCAAATTTTAAATATTTATGGGAAAATTGTTTTTTATTTTTTTATTAGTTGTCATCATTTTTGGTAAATACCCGAAAATATTTGAATATTATTTAAAGTGTGATTGACTAATTTTTTGGACCAATTGCCGTCTATTCTGTAGTTTTTCTAAATTTTTGGGGGAGGGGAGGGTGCGTTTACTTGTCTTTTCTTCTAAATCTTTCCCATCGGTATTAATTCTGAGAAATTTTTTTATATTTTTAATTTTTCAGGTGAAAGGATATGCAAAGTTTAGTTCGACTCCAAGCTATATGACACATAATTAAAAACAATTTCTTTGTATTTGTGCTTTTAATAAATGTTTTTTTAAATATTTTTTGAATTTGTCTGTTTGTTTATTGGGGCTATAAATTAATTTTTAGAAAATTTTAAAATATTTCTTTGAATGTTTGAGTTAAAATTAAAAATTGATTTAATTTTAAATTGTAGGCACGTGTGGAAATAGTGTGGATATGTAGTGAGGGAAAAGAGAAAAAGGGTTTGCATGGAAAGTCAGTTATGTGTGTTTGTTTTATAAACTGCTTTCTTTGTGTTATAAAATATATAAATTCTCAATAAACGTCTGAACATATTTCATTATTCTTTTTAAAAGTACTCACGTATATTTTTTAATATTTAATTGAATTATGGAAGATGAACATCTTATGCAAAAAGTGGAAAGATGGGCAAAAATGCTTGAAAAAGAAGATAAGGTTAGAAAGGGGTTTTAAGGATTTTTAACTGCTTTATTAAAATTTATTGGATATTCCTAGCTGAATCCCTTATGTTCTAGATAATGTTTTATAATATTTATAGATTGGACATGCACTTCGACGGTTAGAAAATGTGGCCATTACACTTCATATTCTCAGTGCTACAGGTTTTGTTTTTTCATATTTAAGAAAATTCAAAAGTTTCAGGCGTTGGAAAAACAGTGAATTCTTTACGTAAACACCCATTATGGGGCGATCGTGTTTCCTCTTTAGTTTCTCGATGGAAAGAAATTGCACGAGCCGAAACTGCTGCAGCTGAAGAAAAGAAAGAAGATGAAGAAAGGCAAAGTGAGGAATGTAATATTTCTGATTTTATTCAAATCAAGCACCCAAAAAGTTTGATTAAAAGAGGTAAAGTTTGAGAAAAATTTGGAAAATATTAAATTTAAATTTTAGAAACTAATGGATATGTTAATGATGAAGAATTAAATGTTTCCGATAGTGAATACATTCCAACTCCAATTGTGCCAAAAGTTTTTAGATTTGTTAAGAAATTATTCTAAAAAATTTTTTAGAAAAAAACAAAATCAACTGTAACTCAAATTGAGCAAAAATCTATTAAAGGTAAATTTCTTGCTAATTTTTGATTTTCTTTAGTCCTTTTATGTATTCTTTTTCCCATTTTTTCTAATCAAAGACATTTTCTTTACTCATGTTTTTTTCTTGATTTATTAATTAAATTTTAGGCAATAATGATAATCAACAAATTGATGCTTTTTCTGCCCAGTTAGCAGCTGCTGATCAAATTTCTAATAATGTCAAAACAAAGAAAAAACTTCAAAAATTTACACCCGAAAGTATTCAAAATTCAATTAGAGACTCCTTGGCCAGTTCAATATTTACACAAGCAGGTTTAAATTTTTTATACTTATTCTAACAAGGATCAAGTTAAAAGTGTGATTTTAGTAATAGAGTGCGGTTCGTACCCCGCACTCTTTTCTTACCATTTTTTTTTCATTTTCCTGCCTTTCTCCCTTATTTTTCATGAGACAAAGTATCAAAAAGGAGTAATAGTTTTCACTTTTATCAATTATTTTTTATTTATTTTAGCACCACAGCAAAAACAACCACAACCACTTTTTTTCGAAGCCCCACCTTCATTAGATATCAATATGTTTAAAAAACCCAAGGATAATCGAAGAGTTTATGCTGGAAGGAAGAAGAATGGATTACATTTGGAGCAGAAAGTGCCAAAACTTTATGATATTTGTATTCGTTTGTTAATAAATAATATTGAAGGTTGGTTTTTTTTATTTTAAATTATTTTATAATATAGTGGGCATTTTCTGTCCCCTGAATTAGATATGGTTTTAAAATTCAGTTAACCGTTGATTGTGAGTTTTGTCGCGGAACAGGAAAATTTTTCATAAGTGGGTCATTTTTGAGAATATAAAGTGCCTTATATTTAAGGACACATTAACGCCTCTCATTAAGTAAGAACACAATATAATATACTATTTTTCTTCGGTCTATCTTTAAAGTGATATTCAACTAAATGACTGAAATTGTTTAAAATTAATTATTCAAAATTTTTTCTAATTTTAAAATTTCAGCAATTGAAGAAACTGGAGATATTCCTTTTCATGTTTTACAACCAATACTTGAAAAAGCTAATGCTATACAATTATTACGTTTAGAAGAAATAAATCCTGTAAATATTTACAAAAAATTTTATTTAATGTTTTTAAGTATTTACAAGAAGATACTGATTATATTTGGAGAACTCATTGTGAAAAAGAATTCTCAAAAGAATTAAATGATATTTTACTTGAAGTAAGTGATGATGAGGAAGAAGAGGATGATGATGAAGAGAAGAAAGAAGACGATGAAGATAATAGTAATGATGGAGAGGAAAAACAAAAACAACAAAAATATATTTATCATGATGATTGTTCAAGTTGGCGAGAGAGATATTATGTTGGTTTAAATTAAAAGAATATTTATGGGGAGGGACCGATGAAATAATCATTTGTATTTCCAAATTATTAAGAAATATTAATTTTTTAATGATTCGGTCTACAAGCTAGATTATTCTTGTTCATTGTCAGAATGTGGGTTTTTGAATTTTTAAGTAACTATATTCAACTAGGGAAAATACAAGCGACAATCTTTAACAAGAGATTAGATTGTCAGTCTTATAAACTACCGAACCAATTTAGTTTCAAAAATTTTAAATATTTTTTTAATTAAAAAATTTAGAAATTCTTCCGAGAGCGAGAACATAAATTAAAACATCTCAGCAAGAAGATAAGGACAAAGACAACTGAATTGGCTGAACCACAACGAAAAGCATTAGTAAGTTAAATGAAAAGTTTTGTTTAAATTATACAGTGGTGCACAAAAGTAATGCCCGCTGCATATAGGTTTTTGATTTCAACTTGTCACCGGCTCATTTTCTTTCTAGAAATTTTTTTGTTTGTCTTAAAATAAACTATTTTTTATGGGCTTTAATATGACTACAAACTTTAGGATGAAAAAATTATAAAAAATATTTTTTGAAAATTTTAAAAATTTTGACTAAATTTTTCATGGTGCAAAAGTAATGCCCGCTTTTTATTTTCGACAGAAAAAATAAAAATAGGCTAATATTTTGGTTTTATTTTTATTTATTATAGAATATTAAGTAAAAATAAACACAAATGACATTAAAAAAGCAATGGGAAATTCAAAAGACCGAGGTAAAGCTCAGAGGCATTTTGGGGGGCACAAGGGGGAGGCTGCATACTCATGGATATATTTCCAACAAGGTGCTAGTTTTTTCCGATTATGAGGTATCATTTTGTTCAGCAGAATGCTGTGGTACATAGGAGCATTTGTGTTGCCAGAAATTTCTGCATACGGACTAAAGCCATTGCAAGAAAGGCATCTTGGAAACGAGAATAAATTGACCCAAAATATTAAGTGTCTATTAACCCATACAAAGATCCCTCCATCAGCATTTTTCATATTTTTTGGATAATAACGATCGTTTCGAAGTCAAAGAATGTGATTTCCCATATTAGGGCCGTGAAAATTTAAAAGATTTTCATTACTCCGTAACACCCTCACAACTGCTCCACGGACTGGTGTTGATCTTGAACCACCTCTTGAAGGCGCAAAGCTTGATATAGTTCATACTTAGTGGGTTTCTTAGCAGGACTCCTAGCTAGCAAATGGTAAAGTTTCAGGACATGGCTAACATCCTAAGGTTGGTTATGGCCCCAAACATACCCCTCCCCCTTGTGCCCCCCAAAATGCCTCTGAGCTTTACCTCGGTCTTTTGAATTTCCCATTGCTTTTTTAATGTCATTTGTGTTTATTTTTACTTAATATTCTATAATAAATAAAAATAAAACCAAAATATTAGCCTATTTTTATTTTTTCTGTCGAAAATAAAAAGCGGGCATTACTTTTGCACCATGAAAAATTTAGTCAAAATTTTTAAAATTTTCAAAAAATATTTTTTATAATTTTTTCATCCTAAAGTTTGTAGTCATATTAAAGCCCATAAAAAATAGTTTATTTCAGGACAAACAAAAAAATTTTTAAAGAAAAAACGAACCCTTGACAAGTTGAAATAAAAAATTTATATGTAGCGGGCATTACTTTTGTGCACCACTGTATCTAAAACGGCACAGGATTCTTCGGCGATCATGAACAATTAAATTGGATCTTATTTTCAAAAAATTTGATCGGGGCGTTAACACCGAATTTATATAATCTTTGACATATATCGGATTTTATTTTACATAATTACTATATAATAGAGACCGGACCGAAACGAGATCTCGATTCTCGTACGACACTCTCACTCCGGTCTCTACTATAGGCTATTGGTTATACATTTAACTTATTTTGCAAAAATTAACTGCTTAAATTATGTTAATAGGTTACTGCGCCAATTGCACCTAGACACGTCCGCAAAAGACAAATACGAAGTGGAATTGTTATTTGTGCAGATTCAGTTCCTTCTGCAGTCGATTTAACTAGAGCAAGAAGACAAATATTTGAAACTGGTAAAAAATGGAATATAAAAATTGTTTTTAATTTTTTTTATTTTTAGGAAATGATGCCGATCTTCGACAAATGCCCTCAGCAATACGTAATACAACATCACAATTAGGTGCACGTTCAAGCGGTTCTGACATTTCTTCAGCTATGTCTGCTGCTAAAAGAAAACCTCAACGGGGTCCTTTAATGATGAAAACTCTAAAAATGCTCAAAAAACAACGTCGTTAATTGCAACAATTATTTTTCTAAATTACAACAAAATATTAAGGAATAGCCATATTGCAAAAAAATTCTGAGAGATTTGCCCAATTTCCTTGCAAACAAAGGAAAAGGAAATATGTGATTATTTTAAAAAATAATTAATTTTCTAATGTTCAGTCTATTAGTATTTTTTTCTAAATTAAATTTCATTTTTTTTTCCTTTTCCACTAAATAATCTAAATTTATTTTTGTTTATTTAGAACATCTTTTTTTAATTTCCACTAATTCATAGGACTGATACGTTTTGATACATTTTAATTTTCTTTAATTTTTGAGGAAAAATTTTTTCGATTAAAGCATTCTAAATTGTCTCTTTTAACGTTATCAGGCCTTATTAGTCTCTCTCTTCTCCACTACATAATTTATATGTAATTTAAATAATTGAGCCTATAACTAAAACATTTTATTTTATATAAAAATTATTTTTAAAATATTTTTTAAGTAAATTTAAGGTTCGTTCTTTTATGTTTTTGGGGTATCAAAACATTTTATTTTTAAGGAAAAATTAGAAATATAAGGACTTCCTTAATTTCACTTTTTCCCTACAGCATCAAGTGATGTATTGTTTTTCTACCATCACATGCCCCACATGTTCATATCCCATGAAGAATCAGGCCTAAAATTGTTGTGATGTAATCCTTTTTAAATCTATTTCGTTGAGTAAAATTAAGAAGGGTCTGCCCATTTCTGATCTTTTTAAAGATAGGCGGAAGTAATCGTTAATTATAAACTGAATTTCCACAAAGTATTTTTCTATTTTATAGATTAGAATTTAAAAGACAGATTTCAAATAATCTATGGTACATATTTTAAAATGTTTTTATTTAATTACATGTAAATATTTTTGTTTAAAGGCTCAATAAATTTAATTCTCATACGTGTTATTCTTTCTACATAAATGCTTATTTTCTATTATATTGAAAGTTTATGGTTATTTTAACTTATCTGATATTAAAAATGATATTAATTTCTTTTAAATATAAAAATATTTTTTAGTGTATAAAATGTTTTTGGGCGATGTTTTTAAGCTAAAAATGAATATTTAAATTTAACAATTATGAGGGAATATTTAAGAATTTGGTTGTTTTCGTAAATGAAAGGAGGATTATTTTATTTTATTATTCTTTTTGTTTTATTTATTACACTTAATATTTATTATGGAAATCCTTCATCAATTAGATCCTCTAAAGATAACGTCAATAGTTGCATGTTTCTGGGGCTTTTACGGGGGAATGGTGAATATTGGTTACATCAAAACTTTTTTAATGTAACATGTGTGAATGGACATATAAAGGCAGGAAAATTTAAAGGAATTTTCGCTTTATATTTTTGATAAATATACTGATACTAAAACGTTACAGTCCAACTAACATTATGGAATATGAAATTGAGAGGGTCTGAGATCAGTAAATTGATCATTAATTTTTGACTATACATAATTCTGTTTATTAATTAAAACCCCGAACTCTTCTATTATTAAAGTCAAATAGCTCATTAAGGTTGTAAATTGTTTGAGCGCGCGTGGTACTCATATTCCTTTAGACACTTTCAATTATTTTGAGGATGGTGTTGACTACAGTTGCAGACTACATTTTAATCAAGATTTTGAGATTGAAGGTTTATCTGGAAATATTTTAAATAAATGAGAAGAAGAATACCTTTAAGAAAACAATACTTTACCCGTCCCTGAATGTGATTATTTACCAGGAACTGGAAGATCAGAATTTGTTAGAGGAATGTTTGTTGCTTCTTGTATAAATGATGAAATTATTGGGTGTTTGGATATTTATGGAGATTTAGTTCGTTCTGGACATTTGTTTGTTTATACACAAGGCCAGCTTAGAAGATGTATTATTTATGGACGTGGACGTTGGGCAAAAACTGAGAGATTGGGTAACAATCATTACTAATTTTGTATTAAATGATTTTAGTACATAATTAAAATATAAGAAAAATAATTTAAATTAAAAGGTTGTTTCAATGGAAGTCGGGAAGATGATCCTCAAAATAAATTTTATCACGTTCCTTTGGGCCGAAGGTGGATAAATGGTAATTTTGAGCTTCGATGTACTGATAATGGAATTGTTGTTTACAAAGTACATAAGTTTTGTTATAAAAGTTTCTCCATAATACATAAGGATTAGAATAAATATATGTGTAAAAAATTATATAGAAAACTAAGTGTTTCAGTAAATCTCTCCTTAACTCTTAAAAAATAAAAATTTTAATGTAGTGTTTGGTTGATGGAAGGCGAATACATGAGGGCACTGCCTGGATAGACAAAGACGGCGTTTTAAATTTTTGCGAATGAAAATACTTGATAATGTTTTGATTTTATTCCACTTGCTTTAACATTTAATTTTTAATATTTCGTTTTAACTACATAAATATACAAAAATAATAGTTCATAAAATCGAAAATTAATTGCAATTTTACTTTCGTCAATATCCAGGAGCTGTTCTGGGTGGCGGACAATGATCACATCCACCTTGGGATCCATTATCCCCAGCAGGACCTTTATTGCCTGGAGTTCCAGGATTTCCAGGCGGTCCATCCGGTCCTTTATCGCCAGGCGGTCCTTGTCCTCCAGGCTTTCCAGCGTCTCCTGGTATTCCTGGATGACCCTCCAATCCAGGTTGGCCGTCCGCTCCAGGTGGACCAGCAGGTCCTTGCTTAGGTGCTCCTTTAATTTTTAGTATAAATTACTTCCTATTAAACATTGTTATATCCTACCTTCGTTGAGTGATCCAGGTGTTCCGGGCTCACCAGGTTTTCCAGGTTCTCCAGGATGTCCATCAAGTCCTGGCGGTCCAGGCGGCCCTTTAGGACCTGGTTTTCCTCCTTCACCAGGAGGCCCATTCTCTCCTGGACTTCCAGGTGGACCTGGTGGTCCTTGAGGGCCTGGGTGACCATCCTGTGCCGGTTCACATGTTTGACATGGCTCCACTTTAGGTGGTGGCGGGGGAGGTGGAGCTATATAAATTTTATGTTTAAGAATTTTCGAATGAATATTGTCAACCATCTTGCCCAGGATTTCCATTCTTTCCAGCTTCTCCTGGCTGGCCATCCGGACCGGGTGGTCCTGGCGGACCTGGAGGTCCCGCTGGAGATTGTCCACAACCACAGCAGCCACCACCTCCACCTGTTGATGCACTAGATGTTACTGCAGCCGTTTCTCCATAAGATGCGGAGCTGGTTGGGGCAATTGCGGGTTTTGAAGCCGGAGGCTTCTTTACAACTGCCGCTTCTCCACCTCCATAGGCTGGTGCCGGCTTTTCAACAGGTGCTGATTCACCGCCGCCATATCCAGCTTGACGCGTGTGGCGATGTAATCCACCCAATTCAGCAAGCATTTGTGTACGAGTCACCTAAAAAGCAGTAAATAGAAAATGTTACATTTTTGTTGTTTTTCATGACAAACTTCTCTCAAAATATTTCCAGCTCTCAATTTACAAAAATCAAGTTCATCATTCATTTGGGTGCCAAATTGTTGGAAGTGTTGATATGCTAAAGGCACTACCAAAACACATATTAAAGTCGCCACAGTAGAGAGACAAACACCAAAAAATGCAAGTGCTCGTAAAGTTTCAGCTTCACGACGACCTCTCTCTTCTTCCGAATGGATACCCATTTTTGGTTGGATTGTTCCTTTACTTTTGAATTTTTGCTAGGTTCTTACTGGCTTTTATGTAGCAGCTAATGCTCAAAAATGCTTATACAAAAACTGGTTGTTGCCTTTCTAATGCCGCCTTGTATGTATACACAAAAGTCCCGCTAAGTTAATCAAAAGGTTTTGGTAAGTTAAAAAAGAAGAAAAGGGGATTGTTTTGCTTTATTTAGAAATAAAAGAATGTTTATATATATATCTGATGAATTATTTTGTTATTGCCTGGGGTTGTGCGTAATAAAGCTTAAAAGGCGGATTTTTATATAAAAAATTGGATTGTTATAGAGAATAGGCAATGGATATTTTGTGGAAATGTGGATAATACCTAGTATTTATTAAATATAGGTAGTAGACCATTGAATTCGAGATAATTAGTTGAATTATTTAAGTATTCCTTTAAAAAGCAGCAAATAATTTAGATAATAATAAAGTCCCTTTAATTATGTCAAAATAATATGTATATCTATGTAATTTTATTTTAATTTTTAATTTTAAGTATAAAGATTAATTTGAAAAAAAATTTATAAGATCAAAAATTATAAAATCTCCCTCGATTTATTTTTATCCCTCGAACAAACTACACAACAAATAAATAAATGAAGGTATCGCTAAAATTTATTTGACGGACATACATTTATTTTTTATTTATCGACCAACAATCATATAAAAAAAATAACAAAAGCCGTCAAAAATATTTATTATTTTTGTTTATAAAAAATATATTTTTAGCCATTCTTTTTATTCTCATTGTGTTCAATTTATTCTTTATTATGAAAATAGTGAGGAAAACAACTAGTTTGGATTAAAATAAATATTTAAAAAAATTTTTTGTTTGGGTTTTTTTCAAATTTTGTTATACATACATATACTTCAAATAATTAAATATAATTATTTTATTTCAATTTTAAAATTAAAGTTCTTTTTTTCTAATTTATCATTTTGGGGACTAATTTTATTTATCATTTTATTTATTCCATTCAAGTTCGCGTGATATTTATTTAATTTTACTTTAATTTATTAGAGTATGTCTTAAAAATTGCACTAATTTGAAAGGAATGAATTTATAGTAAAAGTGAACAAATAAATTAAAATTGTCAGAAAATTAAATTTAAAAATCAATTTTATATATTATTTTAATTTACTTGATTTTATATATCTAAAAGTTTAAACTATTTACTATTTCGTTATATCCAGAGGTTGGAAAACACAAAATAGAAATCTTAATAATTTTATTAAAGCTTAAAAACAATTTACAATTTATTTTTGTAAATTTGGGTAATTCTATTTTAAAATTAATTTGGTTCCACTGTTCGATCATCTTAAATTAAAGGGCAATTCCTAAGAAATGTTTTTCGTTTTTATTTTATTTATAGTCTGTCTAAAATCCAATTAGCTGCATTGGTATTTTTCAAAATATTTTCTTTTAATTTTTATATTTTCCTAAAAATTAAAATTAATTTTTATTTATTTTGAAGACTTTTTAAATTAAATTACTAATTTCCAAACGTCATTACCAATATTCTCATTTCACCATCAATTTATCTACATTTAACCTCCTTCCCCTTCTCTATTCGCCAAACAGCCGCGCAAATAAATTTTTATTAAAAAACTGGTTTTTCTTTCAATTTTTCTTTAAATTCATTTGTTTACAAAATGTTTACATTTATTATTTTCATATCTTCTTCACGTGTAAGTATATACTTAAATATTTCCTTTATTTTCTAGTATTTATTGATCATATAAACTCAACTTTATATTTCAAATTTAATTTTAATTTAATTAAAAAATAATTTATTATAATAATTTATTATTCAACTACATATATTATTAACATTTTAACTTCAAATTTAATAAAAACATTTTCTCCTTCCCCGGTCTATATCAGATTATAGGGGTGGGTATAAAGAATAATTATAAAAAAATGAAAATTCAATGCTTAACGTGAAAACGGAAACTAAGAGTGAATCGGATCTGATGTCTGGCGGCAGATGATGATTCCTAAAACGTCCCCCATCCTCACCTGTCTCATCATGAATGTTGAGGCAGCCAAATCTAGTTTGTTTTTAAAAAATTTTTAGCTCGTAGTTTTTAATAAGCTGATACTCAACATTACTATTGTAAACGATATTTTTTAAAGGTTATAGTATGTAATTAAAACTGTCGTTAGGCCTACTAGAATAAATACTGTCGGTAATAAAAAATTAAATAAGTTTAATTAATCGTAAAATTCTCGAAACATTATAAATGATAAATTATGTACAAAGGGCAATCAAATTAAAAATTAATTAAAACTTTTTTTTTGATTTAAAAAAAGAACTTAAGTACTTAATTAAATACAATAAAACTTTAAATTGAACGGAAATTAGTCCATAAAATTTAATTTTATTCTCCTAAATTTAAATATATTAATTAACTTTTTGGCCAAACTTTTTATTTGTCTTCTTTTTATTTTTGATTGATTACATTAATTTAATTAAATTAAATAAATTAACGGTCAAATACACACTCACACCCATTCAATTTTCTATTTAAACAATTTTATGTTGATGACATTTTTAATTATTTTATTTTAAATTAAATATATCTTCTTACTTTAAAATTTTTTTTTCTAAATTATTTAATTAAAATTTGAATAATAAAAAAAGTTTGCTTCAAGCTTTGATTCAAAATCCTTTCTAACTTTCTAGCATCATAATATCCTAAATTATTATTGCCTATTTTGATTATCGTTGCCATATTCATTTCCGGTTCCCCTTCCTAGCCCCTTAAAACTCACCATCTAAATACATATTTATTAGGTACTTAGCTATTTAAATTACTTAAATAATTAATTTTTACATTATTTTTGAACATTAATTTTTTTCTAATTTTTAGTTTGATTAATTTAATCAAAAAATAATTTTTTGTTAACAAAAATGCAATTATTCCTTTCTCTTTTAATTTTAAAAATTAGCAGCACTTTCCTTTTAATTTCTGCTAATTCAATTGTTCGTCTAAGAAGTTTAAAAATTTCTGGAAATAATAAAAATAATATTGATGGAATTGAAAATTGTTTGTCAGAATTAAAAACTAGAATTTGTGATCCCGATAATATTTTAAATTATGAACAATTAGACAGAATTAATGAAGCATTAATTGAATTGGAACAGTCAACTAATGTTACTTTTTATCCGGTTCGTATTTTTTAAGAATATTTTTAGGCTATAAGAAAATATAAAATTTTTAAGGATATTGTGTGAAGGGAAGGGTGAATGGGGGGTAGGTGAAGAAGAGATTTTTATTATTTGTGATTTGTTAAGATTTTTGGGTAATTCAGTGCCTATTCAAATATTTAAAAATTAATAATTTCACTATTCTCATCATTTTTTCTAAACTAGACCAATTCAAAAAACCTCGGTTAGTATATTAGTTTTTCTTAGTTCATGTTTTGGATACATATTCAAAAAAGATACTGAAGCTTCCCAAAATATTTAAAAATAGTTTTTAATTTAATTTTTATGTAATTCCCTATATTTTTCAAGGCTCCACCACTTTGGGAATTTGAAAATGCAGCAAAATGTCCATCTTCTGGCTTAGCCCTTTCATTAATTATTGTTAAAAAATTAGAACAACCAGATTTGGCTACAAAAAGAATTTCTGATTTACACAAAAAATGGACAGAATTACACCCTTGTTCTAAAACAGCAATTGTTTTGGCTGAATTAAATACAAACAAAAAAGAATTAAATGACGGCCAATTACGTAGAAGGTCCCCTGAGGCTTTGAATGATGCTCTCTCTAATACTTTGCTTCGTGATCCAAAAATCCGTTTTTCTAATAAGCCAATAATGGTTGGGGCACAATTTATTGGGATTAGTAGTGCTAATTCTGATGTTCCTTCTCTTGAATTGGCACAACATTATTTTAGACAGGTAAAGAATATTTTTAAAAATAAATAACTAAAGGCTTATTCCCCGTAAATTAACTGTCAAATAACCACGTTTCCTCAGCAAATTTTTTACTAGATTTCAAATAAAAATTTAATTATTTTTTATTTTTTCAGAGTCGTTTCTTAAATGAAGGTCAAGTAACAGAAGCAATTGAAGGAATGGTTGGCGATTTAAGAAAAAATATGATGTTGAGAATGTAGAGATAATAAAAAAAAGAAAAAATAGAAGAAAATAAGCCAAATTGGCTAAAAATATTTTTTAAATTAATTTAATAGTTTTTTTTGTTTTTTTGTGATCTCTTTATATGATTTAGCTACAAATTGTGGCTGCATTTTATTTTGTGTTATTATTTATATTTTATTTCTTAACGATGTCTAAATATTTGACATTAAATAAATGTTTCTTTTTGTTATTTTTGAATTACATTTAAAAATCAAAATATTGAAAAAGTAAAGGAGCTCAAATACTTAGTTTATGAGTGAGTTTGAGAGTTTTAAAGAAATTATTTGCATCGGGAACTATGTATGTATGTGGGAGATCAATGGATTTTTTGTTACTTTGTATCATATGTATTGTAGGAAGCATCTGCTTGTGATGAGCGAGGCCTCTAGCGAATTCAACAAGCACACGATGGGATTAGGCCAGTCTACGGCATTTCTTCTGCAGCAACAAATTATATAATCAAATTTAAAAAAATAAATATTACAAAAATTAAATATTTTTACTGATAGAAAGTTAAGAATTTTTCTTAGTTAATAATTTTGGGATTTTTATTTAAGAACCATAAATATGTATAAGCACGAAAAAATATATTGAAGGGTATTTCGTTGTAATTCAAATTTTACGGTGTTTTGAATTTCCATTTCCGCCACTCAGAATAAGTTTCAATAGAAACGTTTGTTATAAATTTTGATTCAAAATTCGGAAGCTTTGTTATTTTTGACAGTATACAGGGGCATGTCATTGTAATTCAAGTTTCGTTAATCAAATCATTAGAAAATAATTTTAAACTAATATTTAGTAATTTTTTGAAATATTCTAAAAAATGATGAAGTTTCTTCACGGCCTAGTTATGAAGAAGATCAATCCTTTCCAGTATTTTATAATTTTGGGATGTGTTTGGTACTTATATAAATATTACCTTCTTGAGAAACAAGGTATAACAACAATACCAAATTTGTGTATTTTGTATTCTTTGATTTATTAAAGTTTCTATTAATTATGATTAATTAAATTACTTTTATTTTAAAAACTATGCAAAGAAATTCTAGAATTTATTTAATCACAAAATACAAATTAAATAATTAATTAATCTATATTTGATTTTTCTCTTTTTATAACTCTATTTTTAATTTTTTCTAGCACTCAATTGTTTTTACATATGCAAGTGAAAGCTTATCAATTTAGTTTGCATCAAAATAATGAGTATTTCATATTAATTGATTGAGTCAATATCATATTAATTGAGTCAATTAATTAATTAAAAATATTAAATTTTAAATTATTATTTTTAATTATTAAATATTTAGATTTTTCCAAAAATTCTCACTTTTTTAAATCTATTACATATTCTTCAAATCACTATCCCAAAATCAAAAAATTCCTTCCTTTCTCACAATTTCCCTTTAATTTACAATTTTTTATTACCTCAATTTTACATTTAAATAATCACAAGAAGCACCCTTTATTTCTGTCATTTTTTGTTAATAAAAAGTGCTTTTTCATTTTTATCAATTCAAAAATCATATCAATTACTTTTATTTTTTCTTATTTTCATAAAAAGTAATAATTTTTCAATAAATTTTATTACAAAAATATACAAAAAATATACTTTATTTTCCTTTTAATTAAACAAACTATTTTTCTTTAAAATATTTAAATATTAATTTATTTCTTCACGAAATTACTTTCATTTGCAATTCTTAATCGCCAAATAATTATTAAAAACTTGAAAAATTATTTAAAGAATTAATATTTTTAATAAAAAACTAGAACACATTAATGCGTGAATAATTATAAAATTAGGAAAAATAATTTTAAGAAATAAACAAAATTAATTATTTTTAATTAATTTTTGTGTTTCTATTTCTTCGAAAATTATATAGTAATTTTAAAGAAAAAAATGTTTTTTTCATAAGATATTCCAAATAAAAACTTTTGAGAGTAGAAAGGTAAATTTGTTGAACCTGATCTTTAAATTTTAATGTGGAAATATTGTTGTTGAATTTTTAAAATTAACACCTTACCTAATCCATCATAGTTGGTTATATTGTAACGATTGTCTTATTTGTTCATAAAAATGTGTTAACTTTAATTAACTAAAAAAAATAAATTATTTGCAATATTTAAATTCATTCGACCTTCAGAACTTTAATTTATTTTAATAATTTTTGTTTATATAACAAAACAAAATTCTGTTCTGTGAATTAGAGAAGAATAATTATCATATTTTTAAAGGATTCTATACGGGCTTTGATAAAATATCCCAATTTCAAAATTTAATGATATACTCCAGATTCCTGGCCACTAAATTGAGAAAGCCTTTATTAAATTGAATTAACCTAAAATATTCAATTTCAAAAAACTATACAAAATAATATTAAAAAATTTAAATTTTTTAAGTAAAAAATGATTATATTATTTTCTTCTATATTTATTATTTTTTTCTTTTTTGCTTTTCGAGGACTAATTAGAAGAATTAAAGTTAATAATCTAGAACATAAATCTGTGTTAATCACAGGGTGTGATTCTGGATTTGGATTTGATTTGGCTATAAAATGTTTTAATAAAGGATTGTGTGTTTTTGCTGCTTGCCTTAGTGATGAGGTTAGTAAATATTATATTAGATTTTTGATAATATAAAGTGTTGTGTCCGCACTTGCAGAAGAATGGGTTTATAATTAAGAAAAGGGTAGAAATTTTGTTGGTCGAGGATTGGGGGAAATGAGAATCTAGAATTACAAAGGAGTTTTTCCTCCTTCTTCTGATAATTTTCCTTAAATAAAATTTTACAATTTCCTCTATCTAGGGAATGAAAGCACTTGAAAAAGAAGCCTCAAAACAAAAAGAGAAAGCAAATGGAATTCTACATTTATTTCAAATGGATGTTAGAAATGAAAAATCCGTAGCCAATGGTCTTAAATTTGTAGAATCAAAATTGTCGAACAATACAGGAATTCATGCACTTGTCAACAATGCCGGAATTGTTGGCAATACTGTATGTCTCTTTGACTTGTTTAATTAATTTAAGAGATAAATAATAGAAATCTTTTGGGAAGTTAAAAATGCTAATGGATCGTTTCTCCTTTATTTTTTCATGAGAATCTCCTTACAAAAATGAGAGGGCAGTTTTGACAGAAAAACATTGAAACTAAAATTGTTACGAATTTGACTTCAAAGATTAATTGTCAATAAATTGAGAGAATATTTCCTTTTATTTAAAAAATATTATTAAGGCATGGGATGATTGGCTTGTACCAGATGATTATCAACAAGTTTGGGAAGGTAAAAATTATATTTTATAATTTTTAATTGAATAATTAAAGTTAACACTATGGGAATGATAAGAGTAACTCAATTATTCAAACGTTTAATTAAATTGGAAAGAGGTTCGAGAATTATTTTTATGGCCAGTACATGTGCCCGTGTTGCTATACCTACACTTGGACCTTATAATGTAAGTAAAAATAAAAATAATCTTTATTTTTGAAAAAACTAAAAAGTTAAACAAATTAATTGTAGGTTTCGAAATATGCTATAGAAGCTTATGCAGACACAATCCGGTAATTTAAACCGGAAAATTATTATCTTAAAATATTTTAAAAAGATCTGAATTATTAATTTTTGGTGTTAAAGTTTGTATATTAGAACCAGGTATTTTTCAAAAATTATTTTCTATAAATTATTAAAAAAAAGGATTCTTCAAAACTCCCCTAACTAGCGTTGAAAGAAATTTGGCAATGTTTGAAAAACTTTGGTTAAGAGCTTCAGAAAATGTAAAAAATGATTATGGGCAACAACTTTACGAATTTAGTTTGAAAATAATTTTTTAAATTAAAAAATACTTAAATAATTTAGGTAAAAAGAATTTATTATTTCTCATTGACCCAAAAAATCTAAGTTCCAAAACAGAACTTGTTGTCAATGCTTATTGGGAAGCAATTAGTTCTGAATGGCCTAAAAGAAGATATCAAAGTTTTCCTAAAATAATTATTTTTAAATTTATTTTTCTTTTAAGTTGGAAATGATTTCAATTTTTTCTTTTTACCCTTTGCTTGTTTGCCCGCAGATATTCAGGATCTCTTTTACAAATTAGCTTCAATAATTATTCAAACACCAAAACCTCAACTTTTAATTAATTTAAATAAATTTAGAGAAATTAAAATAACTAAGGAAGATGAGAAAAGTGATAAATTTACAAAAATTAATGGAAATTAGTTTTTCTTTTACTAAAATATTTAGCAATATATTTAGAAATAAAAATTAGTAAAGAATATATATTTATTAAAATTTATATTATTTAATATGTAGTCAAAAACAAACAAAAAAGAATAAATTTTAATAAATACAAAAATCAGACGAATAATAAAAAATAAATATTTTTTTATTTCTTTTCAAACATTAAATAATAAAAATATTTATTTTAAATTAAAGTAAATAAATAATAAATTTTATTAATTTTAATGCTTTACTCATTTAAAGGAATTATTTTTTTATTATGAATAAACAATTTATTTTTTCTGGAGAATAATATATCAAATACAATAGAGTTACAATAAAAAGTTTACAATAAAATGTCTAAACCCTTTTAATTTTTGTTTAACAAAAAAATAAAAATATTTTCTATATAAATTAATTTTTTAAATAACTCAAGAAATCTCTTTTTATTATTTTATTTTTAAAATAATTTGTAAAAAAAGAATAATTATGATTTGTATTTCTTTAAAACCAAAAAATAACAAAAAATATATAAATCTATTTAATAAAAATATTTTAATTTTAAAATTTTTGTTTTTAATTATTTTAAAAATAAATTTTGTGGAATCTCAACAATGTGGAATTTCTACTTTAGAATTACCTCCGGAAGGGGCACAATCTGTATATAGAGGGGATGATATAATAAGTGATGGACATTTGCCTTGGATGGCTTTTTTATTGGGACATGCTGTTTGTACAGGTTCAGTAATTGGAAGGTTAATAGAAGAAAATAATTTGGAAATAAATAAATTCCTTTTTAAAAGACAATATATACTTAGTGCCGGTCATTGCGTACATGCCGGTAATGGAAAATCTATTCCAGCAGAATCTTTGGTTGTTTTTGTTGGATCAGCAAATCTAAGTCAAGCAACGCCTATAAGTGTAGAAAAAATTATTTTGAGGAGTGAATATAATGATAGAATTGATGATCAAATAGGTTCTGTAACAACTTTTGATATGGCGATTTTAAAAGTTAAAAAATAAAGATTTATTTTTTAAAAAAAAGAAATTCCTTTTAAGTTAGCAACACCTATGAATTTAAGCGAAACTTTGTGGCCAATTTGCCTTTCACGTAATTCAGCAGCAATGGCTGTTACTACTGTCGAAACTAAAGTATTAGTTGCTGGATGGGGAAATACTAAACGTAAAATTAAATTGTAAATTTAAAAAAATATTATCTAAAGCTCATTGCGATAGCTCAATTATTTGGAAAATAACACATCCAAAAATACCAGAAAGACTTCAATATGGCAGGGTAATGTAACTACAAAAAAAGGAATATTTGATTTTTATTAAGGAAAATATATTGCCTACAGAAGAATGTGTTGATTTAGAGACAAAATGGCATATGGAAGAAATGGCAAAAAGAAGTAATGAAAATTACTAAAAAATTCTGATTGTTCTAAAAATATACTTTAGACGCGACAAATTTCTTCCCAGCACTATATGGAATGAATCCTAGAGAGTTACGTAGACGTGTAGCATCTAAATTAACAGATAAAATATGCGTTGTAAGCAATAAAACTGTGGTGGAAAGTGGGGATAGTGGTGGACCCCTTTTGGTAATTTTATTTGAAAAAACTTTTTGGTTTTTTGATTACTTAAGTAAAAATATTATTTTTGAAGTTATCTTCTGCCCCAGGCAAATGGACACAAATTGGAACACTGACCGGTGGCCCATGTCACGGAAAAGATGCCCCAATGCATGGTAAAAAATAATTAAGCCCAAAAAGAATTGTAAAAAATTATTTAAAGACTATTACACTCAAATTGATTGTGAATGGATTGCTATACAAACAGACAATGAAATACAATGTCAATAAAAAATATTAAAATGATTTTTTCTCTTCGAAATTTTTTTAAAATTTACTTTTAAATCAGACAAGAATTTAATTTTAACAAACATTGTGCATATATTTAATTTTAACTAAACAAAAAATTAACTAAACAAAAAATAATTTAAATTCAAATATACTCGTTGAATAGGATCTGAATTTTGGCAAGAGTTTAAAACACTAAGGTGAAGTTTATAGTTTTGACGGGGAGGGTTATTGGGTTTTTAGTAGGGTAGGCAAATTGGGAAAACGAACAATAATCCACTCCTCCACTTAAGTGTTTTAAACTCCTGCCAATTCCAGATCATAAACAAAAAATTAACTAAACAAAAAATAATTTAAATTCAAAGATCATTCTTATCATTTTTATTGTATCCCATTCCAAAATCCTCTCACTGCAGGATATATTGGTGGATTATTACTGTCATCTTCATACATTTTCATTGCTTTCATAACTTCTAAAATTCAAAAAAACTCTTAAATCTTAAAAAGAATACCTATTAATTGATAATTTTTATTAAAGACATTTTCAATAGGTGTTTGCCCCCGACAGCGAGGACATTTAAATGAATTTTTTTCTGCATAACATTGATTGTCTTGTAATATTCTTTTTACACAAGCAGAACAGGTAGTATGCGAGCAGCTGGCTATCACTGGAACTCTGTAAGTACTTCCGTATTGTTCAAAACATACTGAACATTTAAAGGACTCAAGTAGTTCTTTATCTAGATTTTTAATATAGAATAATTTTTTAAAGTTTTTGTAAACAAAAGATCTAACAAGGGAACATCGTTTACTTTCAGTGCGAATTTGTTATATTTTTGGTTTTATTATATATCTATGGTTTTTGCAAAATTAGTTTAGGCCGAGTTATGGCCGTTCAAAATTGGACCGCTAGTCTGAAGTTATAGGGTAAATTAGAAACCTCTCTTCTTTTTCATCCTAAAATAACCCACACGCCCATCTCCTTTTTGTTTATTGTGTCTAACGAATTTAAAAAAGATTAAAAAAAATTTTTTTAATTTTAAATTCAATTTTTTCTAATTTTTTTCTTCCTTCTTTTTTTCCTGCGCCTCTTTCATTCTTTTTTCCACTTTGTAAGACAACGTGAAGAAAAAAGAGAGCTCGTTCTTTTATCTATTCAACTTATACTCAACCACACCCAAGGACTGAAACCTTGAACGGCTTAACTCGGCCCAAACTAATTTTTCAAAAAAAGGATCACGCCACAATATTAAGTCGAGCGTCCTCTAACGAATGGTACTAAAAAATATGTCAAATTCCCTTGTTCCCTTGTAAGACTATGTTCCCTTGTAAGAATAAAATTTCATAAAAATAGGCCAATAAAATATGCTTACCTTTTTCCTCTTGACATTTTCTATCATCTTCTAAAAAAGCTAATCTTTCCTCTCTAATTTTTTGTTCGTTTCTTTCTGATTCAGCTGATTGTTTTTTTCTTAATTCTTGTTTTTTAATTCTTGCAACTTCAGCTAATTGGTCCTCTCTTCCAGGATCCATTAGACCCAGCTTAAATAATTTTATTACTTCTGATTTTGCCTTGGATACATCAGGATATGCACTGAGTTTGCTGGGCTAAAGATAAAATAAGAATAAAAAATGATCGCCTTTTATTTTTCACATACACTTATAATAACATGCATTTCTTCTTCACTTGTCGAATTTCTGACCCCTTTCCCATCAATTTTAAGTTTACATCGGCAAGCAAGTTCCAGCTCTCGTTGCGACCTACCACAAGGTCCCAAAAATCGTCCTGGGAATACCTAAATTTTGGATTCAAATTTATAAATATTGTAAAATAATTACTTCTCGAATATCGGCAGGAACAAAGAGTTTTATTGGCTCGCTTAACTGTTGAGATGTTGAAGTATCATTACAATATAATTTGTCTTCGTTTTCAAACTAAAAAATATATCTTAAATTTGCTAACTTAAACATATTTTTCTATACAGAATATATCTAATTAGAGTGCTTAACTAAAAATTCCAAATCTATTTCAATTTTAAAAATTATTTTACGAACAACTCGAGGTGTTACGACAATTGCGGATACGCAACTGCGAACGCGACAATTCTGTACGACGATTGCGGATTTGCCAATTGCGGATTTAAAATTTTTTTAAATTTTAAAAATTAGTGAAATGGGATCCTTTTTTTAGTCCCAGCTGACGGTTTCCGACTTCTAACGGTTTTCGAACCATTTCTAAATAAACGCGGCATTGAAAAATTTGAAAAATCTTAGATTTAAAAAAATTTATACCCTCAACTGTCGTCCTGGATTTTATAAATCATTAGGGAATAAATTTAAATCATTAGGGAATAAAAAATAAAAACTTTCAGGCTACCCATATATTTATATAATTATTAAAATAAAAATATATTTTATTTACCTTAGTATTTAATTTAGCATTTTTTGTAGTTAAATTAATATGTTCAGTTTTAATTTTGTTAAATTCTTCTTCCAAAGTTTTATTCGAAATATTTAATTCTTCAACTTTTTCCTTTTCTTCATCCAATTCTTTTTCTTTGCTTTTAATTAACTCAACAAATTGCCCACGTTCAACTGAATATTCATCCATTAAAAATTCAAACTCTTCGACTCTTTTAATTAATGTATCCCTATCTGTTTGCAGTTTTGAATTTTCTTCTCTAAGCTAAAAAAATATTAAAAATAAATTTAAATTCTAAATTCAGTTTTAATTTTTTCAATTACTATAATTTTTTTAGTTTTAATGCTGTTAAATTCTGTTTACTTCGTATATGCGAGTAACTCATACATTCTCGTATATAAAAAATGGATACTGAAATTTTTTTCGAAAATTCCAAAAATGGGAAATTGATTCAAAAAATTGAATTTTTCGAGATTGAATTTTCGAACTCAAGATCTACTAATATATAAGGGTTGTCTATTAAACTAAATCGAAAACGAATGATTTTTTGGATTTAAATATTTTTATTTACTCTTACCATCTTAGCCAATTCATTCATTGAAGTAATTTGATTATTTAATTCATCAATTGACGTTTTTAATTCTTCATGTTTAACTGAATATTCATTCAATTCAAATTCATAATTATTTAATTTTTCCTTTAATTGTTCATTTTCTGATTGAACTTTTTTATTTTCAGTGCTAAGCTAAAAAATTAAAAAATAAAAATTCTAATAAATATTTTAATTTTAAAAATTATTTTATGAACAACTCGAATCAATTTACTAAAAATTATATTTTTTTTACCTTTAAAGATGTCAATCCTTCCTCACAAGATTGTTCCATTACTTGTTTTTTTAAACGTTTATTGTCTGCTTTTAAATTAATAATCAATTCATTTTTATCCTCTTCAAATTTTATCTCAAGATTTGTATATAAATTAAGAGCACATTTCTTCTCTTTTTCAAGTTCTTCAACTTTACTTTGAAATTTCTAAATAAAAATTATTTTTTTTTTATTTAAATTTTGTTAAAAATGGAGGAATGAATTTTCTTAATCTTAGAATCCCAAAATTATTACTACATAATACATAGAAGGAATTTATTAAATTTTCGTATCAAATGAAATTATCCCAAAGTTACACAATAAAATTACCTTAATTTCCCCCTCATATTCATTTAAATTTTTCAATTTTTCATCTTCCAATTGTTTTATTAAAAATTTATTTTTTTCCGATTCCTGTGCAAAATTATAATTTTCTTCTTTTAATTTAATATTTTCTTCACATTTTTCATCCAATTTTTTATCACTTTCTTCTTCGTGCCCGCTCAAAACATCAAACGCTTAAAATATCTAGACGACTAAAAACGCTCAAAATATCTAGACTGGTAAAAACGCTCAAAACATCTAGACGACTAAAAAGGCTCAAAATATATTCGCTCAAAACATCAAACGCTCAAAATATCAAAATATATTTTTTCATTTAAAGGGGACAGTTGAGTCCGCGGAAAAAAGTTTTTGCCGCTGCGGAGGAAGCCGGGCATGTCGAGCGGAACGACGGCCGCCGCTTCGCTACGGTCGCCGCGAGCGAAGCGAGCACGACCGCAGCGAAGCACGGCCATCGTGTAGCGAAGGTCATAACTTTGTTCATACTCATCCAATCGAGCTGATTTTGGTGTTATTAGACTCAGCTCGTCGAGCCCTTTCACAACACGTCGAGTTCATGCAAAATTGGTCCTGAGATACTACATTATTCACCCCTGATGCGAGGAAGAAATATGGGACTCAACTGTCCCTTTTAATCAAAAAATATTTTGATATTTTGAGCCTTTTTAGCCGTCTAGATGTTTTGAGCGTTTGATGTTTTGAGCGAATATATTTTGAGCCTTTTTAGCAGTCTAGATGTTTTGAGCGTTTGCTGTTTTAAAAAAATATGTTTTGTAGGGTAGCCTTCTTCTTTCATTTTCTTCAAATTTTCATTCTCAATTTTTAAATTTTCCAATTCTTCTTTTAACATTTCATCAGAATTATTAATTTCACCCATCTGAATTCTATAAAAATTTAAAGTTTGATTTCCAATTACTAATTGAATTTGCTGAAAAATACTAAATTAAAAAATAACAATTAATTTAAACATTAAAATTTTTGTATTATCAATTACGAGAAATCGGGGTCTGCTAAATTCGCACTTACAGCAAACAACGGTGCCTTTTTAGCAGAAAATAAAAATAAGTGCCAAATATGAAACCAAAACCGAGCAATACACATTGTTGCACCGGTCAAAATAGTGAGAAAAAATAAAAATCAAGTACTACATATGTATCAGATAAAACCATTTAAATAAAAAACAAATTAGGTTAAAACGAGTTTATTTAAACGATGCCAATAAAAAATATTGAAAAATGATTTTTTCTTTAATTTTTTATAAATTACTTTCAAATCAGAAAAGAATTTAATTTTAACAAATATTGTGCATATATTTAATTATTTCACCACTTTCTTGGTTGGAGAAGTTGCAGATTTTTTCTTTTTCTCTTGTGCTTCACAAACCGAATCAACCAATTTGCCTTCTTTAGCCAAACATTTTAATAATTCAATTAAAAACGGCATATAATTGTGGCGACGTCGATTATTCTAAATTTATATTAGAAAAATTTAATAAAAAAAATTTCATCGAGAATGAAGTGTTTTACCGTTTCCATTTTAGCTATCGTTTAGTATTCAAATATATTACTCATAAAAGATCTTAAATCTCTAATCTTAAAATAAATAATATTCGACTAATATCCACTCGTTTTGAGGAAAATTGGATTAAGGAAATTTTTTCTCTCCGAAATTTAGATTGTGAGATAAAAAATGTAGCATGTATTTATCGTCTCTCGTATCTCAATGAATAAATGATATTAGTTTTTAAAAAACCCCAAAAAAATAATTCTAAAATTATATCACAATCTAATAAAGAATAACCCCTCCCCCATTAAAAATTTCAAAAAATATTTTTAAATAAACCTCAATTTTGTAACGTTTCATTTTATCCTTTTCATCTTCAATTAAATTTTGTAATTGACTAATTTCAAGTCCAACCTCAGCAGAATCCATTTCCATCTAAAAATATTTTTAAATTTTTTTAAATAAAATTGTAAAAACCGTGCTAAGCTCAACTATTCGCTGTTCATATTTGGAACGCAAATTTGGGACCAACGCCATTAAATTAAAATGAATCTCACCAGCAGTATATCTAATTAAATTTATTTTAAATGATCGAATTTCCTCACAGAAAAATTTTTTAAAAATTAAATTTGGGCGATAACCATTATTTTATTAAAAATTGGGAAATTTTGTAGGTTAAAATAATTAAGATGAACCCGCCTAGATATTTAAAATAAAATGTTAAGAAAATCTAATGAACTAAAAAAATTTTTTAAATAATGTAGAAAATTCTTTCTGTTTGGTTTTTAAAATTCACCAAATTTAAAATAATAAAATTTAAAAAAATTACTTCTCAATTCGTCTTTTAATGAATGGACGAACAATATCAATCCAATCAGTTGAATTATTGCCCTCCTCTTTATTAATATCCGCCAAAAAGATAGGAGCATCGCGTAATCCATCTAATTCATAAATTTTATCTTCAACAGGCACATAAGCAATAAAATGAAAATTGTCTTCACTTTTAATTTTTGGCTTTAAAATGTAAAAATAAATTTAATAAAAATAAGATTGATAAAAAATCTACAATAATTTTGAAACTTTGGATGGGAAAGATTTAGAATTAAGAACTTAAAAACCCCAATAAAATAGAGAGATTGGTCTTCAAATGAGTTCGCAAATTATTAATTTCGGGTTTAACTTATTCTTCAAAATGTGTGAAACATATTCAGAAATTGAGATATTTGACAAATGAACCTTCCTAACTGCGACCAAAAATTTCTAGATAAAAATTATTCCACCGTGTAGAGCATGGTCGATAGTCTATTCCTATGCTAGGCTTTTTTGGCCCTGACCGCCATTTTTGGTCACAGTTCGGAAGGTTCCCTTGCGAGTTAAAATTTTTATTGTTTTGTCAAAAAATTAATTTGAAAAATAAAAAATTTAAATACAAACCAAATCCATTTCCATAAAATGTTCCCGACTGAACGAATTATGCAATTTTCGGATTTCTTCACTGTTGCTTAAAGTAAGACCACGTAATCCAGCGTCAAAATTTTGAGTAAAATTTTTAAAGTTTTCCAGTGTATTCCCCAAACTAACATCATTTGAATCAATATTTAGAAGTAAATTAATAATTGCCTGTGAAGCACATGCATTCGTAATGACCTTAAAATAATTTAAAAACACTAAACAACAAAAAATAACCTGTTTAGCAAAATAGACGGGAGCATCAGGTTGAAGAGTACCCTCTACTTCTTCACCTTGTCGCCATTTGAAAAAAAAGATTAGACCATAAATTGGCCTATAATTATTAAATAAATGATTTTTTAATGGGCCGAACTACAGTCGAATGACATATAAATTTTTACTAAGCTCAAAATTGGACAATTTATATGTCAATCAAAAGAGATTAACTGAGTCGAATGGCACCAAAATTAGCTTGCGGAAACAACTCTGAGCCGAGATATAGAGCTCGAAATAGTCAAAAACCATAGGGGGGGTCAGAATCAACACCAAATTTGTTGATCTTGATGACATTCGACTAAGCTCAACGAGCTCTTTCGAATGACATATAAATTGTTCAATTTTGAGCCTAGTACGGAAACTGTAGTTTAGCCTTTGAATAGGCCAAAAAATATAACTCTGAAATTATATCACAATCTAGCAAAGAATAAACCCACCACCCCATAAAAATATCAAAAAAATATTCTTAAATAAAAATAACCTCAATTTTGTAACGTTTCATTTTATCCTTTTCATCTTCAATTAGATTTTGTAATTGACTAATTTCCAGTCCAACTTCAGCAGTCCATTTCCATCTAACATAAAAATATTTTTTAATTTTTAAAATAAAATTGTAAAAACCGTGCTAAGCTCAGCTATTCGCTGTTCATATTTGGAACGCAAATTTGGGACCAACGCCATTAAATTAAAATGAATCTCACCAGCAGTATATCTAATTAAATTTATTTTAAATGATCGAATTTCCTCACACTCTGAGCCGAGAAATAGGGCTCGAAATGGTCAAAAACCAAGCGGGAGGGCAAAATCAACACCAAATTTGTTGATTTTGGTGTCATACAAGTCAGCTCGACGAGTTCAACTGAATGGCATATAAAAAGGTACAGCCTAAGTAGGTGCGCGGCCAAGTAGGCGCAAAGCCATAAAATTATTAAGGTCCGGAAATTTTCTAGCTAGTTATGGCTTTGCGCCTACATGGCCGCGCGCCTACTTGGGCGTGTCCCAATATAAAATGTCCAATTTTGAGCTAGTACGTAACTGTAGTTTAGCCTTTTAATGGGCTAATCTGAGTTAATTTAAGGAAATTAAAAAATACTTTAATTTGTCAAGATGTTCCTCATCGTCTATTGAATAAAGCTCTTCATTTTGAACACCTTGAACGCCTATGCCATTGATTAATTCAGTAAAAACACCGGGATCGCTCTCGATAAGACACCTTTAAAATAATTGAAAATGTTATTTTAAATTTTAAATAGAAAAAAACCAGTCTCTAGCATCCGTTCCCATTTCCTCCTTGACAATAAAATCAAAATTTTAATATAAAAACTGCAAACTTTTAATATGTAAAAATAAGATACAGTAGTCGACAAAAAGATAGGGACAAACGCAAGCAAAATGAAAATCACGTATTTTCTCAGCTAAAAATCGATTTTAGAAAAAATTTTTTGATTTATTAAATACTAGATTTAATGCTCTATTTAATGAGTAGAAAATTTGCCTGTTTAATTTTTTATAAAATTCAACCCTCATTGAAAAACTAAAGGTATGCTATTTTAAGCGCGACAAAAAGATAGGGACAAGTCTTGTAACTAAGTTCTCATAGAAGCGAAAAATCTACAAAATTTATTGTAAGCATAATGATCGATAATAAGAAGAAATAAAATAGAAACTAGGTCCATATCTCATTTCGTTGTCGAAATCTAGATACCCCAAAAATCAACGTAAAATAGGGTTTTTCGACTTCAAAATTTTTTTCGGACCCCTTATTGAAGGTTTTAAATTTTCATTTTAGGCTTATTCGATAGATCTTTAATTGTGCTATAAACGTGACAATTTTCATTTCAAAAAAAATTTCACTCCCGAGATAAAGGACGACGATTCTTCAAAACGCCATTTTTGTGGGAATTTATGGGGTGTTTGATGCTTTTTGTAACATTCGCCTCTGCAACTAACGAAGTATTTTTTTCTGAAAAATGAAATTTGGCTAGTTTATAGCAAATTTCAAGAGCTATCGAATAGGCTCAAAATAAAAATTTTAAAAAATCCATAAGGGGTCGAAAATATTTTTTGAAGTTGCTTACCTCTGTTTTACGTTGATTTTTGGGGTATCGAGATCTCGACATTGAAATGAGATACGGGCCTAGTTCCTTTTTATTTTATCTTAGTAACGATCATTATGTTTGTACGAATTTTTGTAAATTTATTGGTTTGGTGACTACTTAGTTACAAGACTTGTCCCTATCTTTTTGTCGGGCTAAAATTTGCAATACTTTTTTATTTAAATTATTTCAGTATATCAAAAAATAGTAATCTGCCAGATCTTATACTTATTAAATAGAGCATTAAATGGCGTATTTAATCAAACAAAAAGTTTTTCCTGAAATCGATTTTTAGCTGAGAAAATAGGTGATTTTCATTTTACATGCGTTTGTCCCTATCTTTTTGTCGACTACTGTAAGTAGTTCTAAAAAGAAAAATTAAATAATTTCAATTTTGAGTGCTAAATTTCAATAAATTTTTAACTAAACAAAAAATAATTTAAATTCAAAGATAATTTTTATCATTTTTATTGCATATTCCTGTTTGCTCTCATTGCCGGATGGTCGGGATGTCGCGGGGAGGGAGTCTACCACAAATACGAGGAGTTGGTGGAGGTGTTGGTGGATCATCGTCTTCATACATTTTCATTGCTTCCATCGCCTCTAAAATTAAAAAAAAAACTCTTAAATCTCAAAAAGGATACCTATTAATTGATAATTTTTATTATCTAGAATATTTCCCAAAGATATCTTCCGACATTTCGGACATGTAAATAAATTTTCTTCTTTCATTCGTGGAGCACAAATTGCACAAAAAGTATGTGAGCAGGTAAATAGCACTGGAATTCTGTGTTTCTTTCCAAATCTTTGTTTACAGACTAAACATGTAAAAGCATCTTCTACTTCTTCTTTATCTAAATTTTTAATATATAAAATAACAATTTTTAAGGTTTTGTAAACAAAAGATCTAACTATAAAACAAAATTATCCAAAAAATATGTTAACAAAATACACGTACCTTTTTTTTCTTGACATTTTTTAATTTCTTCTCTACGTTCTTGTTCAATTCTTTCCGATTCAGCTACTTTTTCTTCTTCCAATTTTTGTTTAATTCTTGCTAATTCAGTCAATTGTGCTTCTCGAACAGGATCCATTCTTTTTAATTTAAATAGTTCCATAATTTCTTTTTGAGCTTTGCCTAAATCAGAAGTGTTGATGTGATAGATGGGCTAAACATAAATAAAAAATGATAGACTCTGACGTATCTCGCCGGATGGCCATTAGTTAAATTAATTTACGAAATTAATCCCCTTAAATTAATCCCTAAAATTCTGGAAATCTTCGCTTGTGGTGTTACAAAAGTGACAATCTCTTCTACGATGACAATCCTTCTCCTTCTAGATGCTTTCTATCAGAGCTGTCCAAGACTTGGCCTTGAGTCTTGACTCGAGACTTTTCATGGATTTTTCTAAAAATCGACATTTTGGCGTACGCAAAACAACAAAAATTTGCAATATGATACAAAAATTGTATCTAGTCTTATTAATTTTTGGTCTTGCGTCTGGGGAAGTCTGGGCCTTGGGGTGTAGTCTCGAGTCTTGAAAAATTTTTGGTCTTAGATCATCAGATTTCTATTTTTCACTTACACTTATAAGAACATGCATTTCTTCTTCACTTTTAGAATGTTTGACGCCTTTTCCAGCAAGGAAAAGCTTACACCGGCATGAGAGTTCCAATTCTTTCTGTGTCCGGCCCCCAGGCCCTAAAAATCGTCCTGGGAATGTCTAAATTTTGGATTAAAATTTATAAATATTAAAAATTAATTACGTCTCGGCAGTGGGGGGGCACAAAGAGTTTTATTTTCTTAATTATTTGTTGATTGAGAGACGTAGAAGCATCGTTTTCTAGCTGAAAAATAAATCTTAAAATAATTTATGCTAAATTAGATATATTTTTTATACAATATATATCCAGATAGAAGATTTAGCAAAATTGAATGAATATAAAATAGACTTGAAGCATTAAAAAATAGAAAAGAACGAAAAATCATGACCGTATGAAGACTGGGCAATCATTTTTGGTTTACCCACTTTGTATAATAAAAATAAATTTTATTTACCTCTTCATTTAATTTAACATTTTCTTGATTAAAAGCACATTTCTTCTCTTTTTCTTGTTCTTCAACTTTACTTTGAATTTTCTAAAAAATATATGTAGATTTAAATTAAGGTAAAAATGGAGGAATGAATTTTTTATCTGAGAATCCCAAAAATTCATTACTATTACATGGAATTTATTAGATATTCATATTAAATTAAATCATTTTCCACTACAGTCGAATATATCGATATTGACGGAAATAATATTTACTACTTATTATCTTCTACCAAATAAAAGCCTATTTACTTCACAATATTATTAATTATTCTTACTATTTTAGCCAATTCATTCATTGAAGTAATTTGATTATTTAATTCATCAATTGACTTTTTTAAACCTTCATGTTTAACTGAATATTCATGCAATTCAGATTCATAATTTTTTAATTTTTCCTTTAATTGATCATTTTCTGATTGAACTTTTTTATTTTCAGTGCTAAGCTAAAAAATAAAAATTCTAAATAAAAATATATTTTAATATTAAAAATTATTTTATGAACAACTCGAATCAATTTACTAAAAATTACATATTTTACCTTTAAAGATGTCAGTCCTTCCTCACGAGATTGTTCCATAACTTGTATTTTTAAACGATCATTGTCTGCTTTTAAATTAAAATTCTCACTATTCAATTCATTTTTATCCTCTTCAAATTTCATCTCAAGATTTGTGTACAAATCAAGAGCGTATTTCTTTTCTCTTTCAAGTACTTCAACTTTACTTTGAAATTTCTAAATAAAATTATATTTATTTCGATAAAAATAAATTAAAGAAATCGAGGAATGAATTTTCTTAATCTTAGAATCCCAAAATTATTACTACATAATACATAGAAGGAATTTATTAAATTTTCGTATCAAATGAAATTATCCCAAAGTTACACAATAAAATTACCTTAATTTCCCCCTCATATTCATTTAAATTTTTCAATTTTTCATCTTCCAATTGTTTTATTAAAAATTTATTTTTTTCCGATTCCTGTGCAAAATTATAATTTTCTTCTTTTAATTTAATATTTTCTTCACATTTTTCATCCAATTTTTTATCACTTTCTTCTTTCATTTTCTTCAAATTTTCATTCTCAATTTTTAAATTTTCCAATTCTTCTTTTAACATTTCATCAGAATTATTAATTTCACCCATCTGAATTCTATAAAAATTTAAAGTTTGATTTCCAATTACTAATTGAATTTGCTGAAAAATACTAAATTAAAAAATAACAATTAATTTAAACATTAAAATTTTTGTATTATCAATTACGAGAAATCGGGGTCTGCTAAATTCGCACTTACAGCAAACAACGGTGCCTTTTTAGCAGAAAATAAAAATAAGTGCCAAATATGAAACCAAAACCGAGCAATACACATTGTTGCACCGGTCAAAATAGTGAGAAAAAATAAAAATCAAGTACTACATATGTATCAGATAAAACCATTTAAATAAAAAACAAATTAGGTTAAAACGAGTTTATTTAAACGATGTCAATAATCAATATTGAAAAATGATTTTTTCTTTAATTTTTTTATAAATTACTTTCAAATCAGAAAAAATTAATTTTAACAAATATTGTGCATATATTTAATTATTTCACCACTTTCTTGGTTGGAGAAGTCGCAGACTTTTTCTTTTTTTCTTGTGCTTCACAAACCAAATCAACCAATTTGCCTTCTTTAGCCAAACATTTTAATAATTCAATTAAAAACGGCATATAATTGTGACGACGTCGATTATTCTAAATTTATATTATTAGAAAAATTTCAATGAGAATGAAGTGTCTTTTAGCTTTTGTCAAGACAGTCACATGGTACATTAATTTATGTATATTATATCGTTTGGTATTTAAATATATTGCTCAAAAAATCTTAATTCTCTAATCTTAAAATCAATAATATTCGACTATTTTAGTTATCCACTTGTTTTGAGGAAAATTGGATTAAGGAAAATTTTTCCTCTCCGATATTTAGACTGTGAGTTATAAAAAAATGTAACATGTATTTATCGTCTCTCGTATCTCAATGACATTAGTTTTTAAAAAACCCCAAAAAATAATTCTGAAACTATATCACAATCTAGTAAAGAATAACCCCTCCCCCATTAAGAATTTCAAAAAATATTTTTAAATAAACCTCAATTTTGTAACGTTTCATTTTATCCTTTTCATCTTCAATTAAATTTTGTAATTGACTAATTTCAAGTCCAACCTCAGCAGAATCCATTTCCATCTAAAAATATTTTTAAATTTTTTTAAATAAAATTGTAAAAACCGTGCTAAGCTCAGCTATTCGCTGTTCATATTTGGAACGTAGATTTGGGACTAACGCCATTAAATTAAAATGAATCTCACCAGCAGTATATCTGATTAAATTTATTATAAATGAACGAGTTTCCTTACAGAAAAATTTTTAGACAATTAAATTTTGGCCATAACCTTTATTTTATTAAAAATTAAGGAATTTTGCAAGTTAGCAATAATATAAGATAAACCCGCCCAGATATTTAAAATAAACATGGTAAGAAAATCCAATGAGCAGAAAAATTTAAAAAACTAAAAAATTCCTGTTGGTTTATCTGTTTGGTTTTTAAAATTTATCAAATTTAAAATAATAAAATTTTAAAAATTACTTCTCAATTCGTCTTTTAATGAATGGACGAACAATATCAATCCAATCAGTTGAATTATTGCCCTCCTCTTTATTAATATCCGCCAAGAAAATAGGAGCATCGCGTAATCCATCCAATTCATAAATTTTATCCTCAACAGGTACATAAGCAATAAAATGAAAATTGTCTTCACTTTTTATCTTTGGCTTTAAAATGTAAAAATAAATTTAATAAAAATAAAATTGATAAAGAATCTACAATAAAAGGTTTTCAAATGGGCACGCAAATTATTAATTTCGGGTTAAACTTATTCTGCAAAATGTGCGAAACATATTCAAAAATTGAGATATTTAACAAGGGAACCTTCCTAATTGTGACAAAAATTTCTAAATAAAAATTATTCCATCGTGTAGAGCATGGTCGATAGCCTATTCCTATGCTAGTCTTTTATGGCCCTAACCCCCATTTTTAGTCACAGTTCGGAAGGATCCCTTGCGAGTTAAAAATTTCATCATGTTTTGTCAAAAATTTAATTTGAAAAATAAAAAAATTAAATACAAACCAAATCCATTTCCATAAAATGTTCCCGACTGAACGAATTATGTAATTTTCGGATTTCTTCACTGTTGCTTAAAGTAAGACCACGTAATCCAGCGTCAAAATTTTGAGTAAAATTCTTAAAGTTTTCCAGTGTATTTCCCAAACTAACATCATTTGAATCAATATTTAAAAGTAAATTGATAATTGCCTGTGAAGCACATGCATTCGTAATGACCTTAAAATAATTTTAAAACCCCTAAACAACAAAAAACTTAAAAAAAAACAAAAAACTCAAAAAAAACAACAAAAAACTCAAAAAAACCTGTTTGGCAAAATAAACGGGAGCATCAGGTTGAAGAGTACCCTCTACTTCTTCACCTTGTCGCCATTTGAAAAGAAAGATTAGACCATAAATTGGCCTATAATTATTAAATAGATGATTTTTAATGGGCCGGACTATAGTCTCCTTACTAGGCCCAAAATTGTACACTTTATGTCTATCAATAGAGCTTAACGAGCTGAGTCGAATGGCACCAAAATTAGCCCGCGGAAACAACAATGAGCCTAGATATAGGGCTCAAAATGGTCGAAAACCATAGGGGGTCAAAATCAACACCAAATTTGTTGATTTCGGTGTCATTCGCCTAAGCTCACGAGCTCTTTCGAATGACATATAAATTGTTCAATTTTGAGCCTAGTACGGAAACCCTGTATAGCCTTTTAATGGGCCATCCTTTCAGTTGATTTAAGGAATTTAAAAAATACTTTAATTTGTCAAGATGTTCCTCATCGTCTATTGAATAAAGCTCTTCAATCTGAACACCTTGAACGCCTATGCCATTGATTAATTCAGTAAAAACACCGGGATCGCTCTCAATAAGACACCTTTAAAAATAATTTTAAAATGTTAATTTAAATTTTAAATAGAAAAAAACCAGTCTCCAGCATCAGATCCCATTTTCTCTTTGACAAAAAAATCGAAGCAAAAATGTTCAAATAAGATAAAAACTACCTAGTATTAAATAAAAATTTAAGAAATTAAAAATAAAATTGTCATCATTCCACAGATTTGGCAATGTGACGAACGATAATTTCTTGGGCACGGACTATATGGCTCTGAAACGTCCACCTCAAATATTCGTGCTGAACAAAATTGATTTTTTTTAATTTTTTCGGGAACGGGACAAATCTCGCAAAATCCCGCAAATCGAAAAAAGTGTTGGATGCGGATGCGGAATCCCGCAAAATCCCGCGTGGGATCCTGTCCCGCGCCGATTTCCCCTTTATTAGGTAACTCCATTTTACAAATATTTCAAAACAAACACTATTTAATTTTTGCAGGATTTTTTTTTGATTAGTAGTATATTTATCTTTTTTTCCGGCACTATTATCTTTTTCTATTTATTAAATAGATTTAAATGTTTAATTAACTTATTTTTAGTATTTAATTAAAAAATGGGCAAGGATCGCAAAATTATTGAGCACGAAGGAGTTAAATATTATAAAGAGGTTAATTAATTTTTAATTCAAAAAATAGAAATTTTCAGGAAGGTCAATGGCATAAATCACATATAATTGAAGAAGACGAAGTGCCAGATGTTGTTAAAAATAAAATGCTTCCAAAACTCAACCTTATACCTGAAATTCAACTTGATGTTTTAAAATATTTGGATTTCACCCAATTAGTATCTGTTCAACAAACAAATGTTTATTTCAAAAATTTTATTTATGAACATGGGAAAGTATTGGCAAAGAAGAAATTATTTGGGCTTGAAATTGTAAGTTGTCTATAAAAATTGATTCCAATAATTATTATTGTTACTTTCGCATAACTTACTTTCGCACCACTTTCCTGATAAACATATGCGGACTTTATGAGAAGAGAATGCGAAAGTATCTTATTATTTTTCAGTATCCAATCAATGAAGGACAATTAAACCATTTTAAAGAACGTATGCCGCTGCTTAACCTTCATTGCTTTAAATGGGACGAACACAAGCCTTGTGAACAAAAGCAAAAATTCTTCAAACTAGAACCTCAACTTTATGAATTTCAATTGAGTGAACAACTTGAGGAAAAGGTTAGAATTTAAGAAAGTTTTTATTTTAAAATAATCCAATTTTTAGTGGAAGGATGCAATAGAAAAACAAATTCCTTTATTTTTATCGATTGATGATTTTTCTGCTGTCATTTTTGAATTGGAACAAAGATTCAAATGGGGTACAGGTTAGCTTACAATTAATATATTATGTAATTGAACTGGGCTAGCTGTTTCCCCTCAAGATAAATTAAAAGTTACATACATAGTCGGTTTCCGTTAACAAAACTTCAAAGGAAATAAGCTGTTCAGAAAAAATTTCAATGTTACCATAAAGAACTTTTTTTTTATTATTAAAATCATATTTCTAGAGCAATACTACTTCCAATTGCCGATTATTCCAACAAATATTGAGGAAATGAAAATTACTCGTTATTACTTTGAATTACTTTTTAACTGTGCTTTCGAAGTTTTTGAAGTTTCTCGTCTTATAATTAATCCGCAAATGATTGAATTATTATTTGATGAAAATATAACAAATCTACCTTTACAAATACATTCACATTTAATCAATATATCTTTTTTGGGTGATTATTCGTTGAACTTCATTTTGAACCATTTGATTGCTAATAATCTTGCCATTGATTTTGATGCTGTAAAAGATATTGACGTTTTATTTCAAATTTTGGTAAAGGAAGATAAATTTTCCAAAATTACTCTTCAATATATTAATTCAAAATCTTACTTTTTCATTATTGAGGTTTGTAGATTTTATTTTCGATATAAACTAGCGGTTCCCCTACCCCTCTTGTTTCAGGGCTGCTACATGTTGATTATGGGTCGGGCAAAATTTTTTGATGTGTTTATAAAAAATTGTTGGGGCTCAAAATGGCCAATTCATTTTATTCAGTAGTGTCCTAGAACTAAGCTTTTCGAACCTTTATCTAGATTTTCATAATTTAAAAATTAATTATAATTTAATTTTAGCATATAGAAACATCACAGAACCTTTCTAAAATTGTCAAAGAAGTTAAATTTATTTTTCTTGATGGATCGAATATTAAAAATGAGAGAGCAAAAAATATTAAAATCAAGGTTGAAGACAATGAAAAAATTTCAAAATATCAACTCTCTAATAAATACAATCCAAAAATGAAGTTTTCTGTAACCAATGTAGAATATGCGTCTGGATCTCAAATTTCTGTAATTAAGAGAATTAATTGATATATGTAAATTTATTTATATAATATATACATAGAAAGGATGGGTCGGGTTGAGAACAAAATGTTCGGTCAATTTCGGGTCTAAAAAAGTACCATCTACTTTCCCATTAAACTACCCCGCTTTTCCCATTACCCATTAAACTTCCCTTTTTTTGTACTTAATTTTAAAACGACTCAAATTATGCAAAATTTTTATGTTTTAAAAACCTACAAAATTAAGCACACACGAACACAATTATTGATTTGAAAAAATTTTTTTGATCCCGGTCCATCCTTTTTGTGTAATTTGATTTATTTTTTACGTTTGAAAAATTGGAGCTTTAATTTGACTTTTGATAAAAATATTTAAAAAAAACTTTTTAATCTTATTTAAAAAAACATCCTAAGTCATTCTATTTATCATTCGACTCGCCAAGGTGATCGAATGGCACGTCTCTTCAATATTGGCCGAATTTCCAGTATGCCGTAACGCGATTTTTTCAGCATAGCGAACTGGAGGGATCCCATGTGAGGTTAATCCCGCTTCTTATCTAAAACTCGGGATTTCGTGGCGGGATCTCCCGTACCGCAAACAGTTAATATATTCCCTCTAAATAAAGAATTTCAAATGTTAATTATGTAGTGAAGAAATCATCATAAAAAATAGGACTACGACAATAGCATAATTTGTTGGCATGGAAACGGGTTTTTAAAGCAAATTTGGACTCAAAATATTTTTAAGATGTTACACCATTAAAAATAATTCTTAAATGAGTACTGAAATACTTCGTGTTATAATTGACGGTCTCAATGCCCCTCCCTTTGATCGTAACTTGACACTGGTCAAGTTGGATTCTATGAGCAATGAGAAGTTGTTACAAACATTGTCTGATGTGCTTAGTTGGATTGAGGGGCTTGTACCTATTTCAGAATTTATTGACATTCGGTCAGAAAGTGCTGATGAGACTGCTATGCGAATTCTGGCTACACTTCGTATTTTAAAATATCCACCTCCACGAGATATTGACGAGATGTAAATAAATTTCTAATAATTTAAGAAAAAATTTTAATATATTTATTGTAGACAGCGCTGGAGATTAGATTTGTTAGAAGGAAACAAAAGAGCAATTTATCCAATCCTTAAATGGATTTTTGAAAATGTGGATCAGCTGAAGGAGCGGATTTATATTGGGTTAGGGAATTTTTAAAATTAGAAAATCTCCATTAAACATAATGGATTAAAAAATAATCTTTGTAGGCGACATCTTACACGAGTAGAAGTTCCATTGGAGGAACAAACACCCGAAGTAACCCGTCTTATGCAAGAAATGGAATTAAAAATGGAAGAATTTAAAGTTATTAATGTATAATGTGAAAATTAATTTTAAAGTTTTCAAGGTTCTACATTCACAGAATGTGGAAGCTAGAGGTGATTTCCTCCGTGCATTGGATGTGCGGTTTGTAATGTACTTTACAAATATTGTTAAATAATATTATATTTTTATATAGTAACGACCTTAAGGCAATGAATGAAGAACGTGAACAGCTCCAGCGGAAGATTGAACGTTGTAAAAGGCGTACAAGCAGACGTCCCGATATGGGAAACTTACTTAAAGTCCTAGTTTATCTAATTAGGCTTAAAATTTAAATTTATGTTCCAGACATGTGAACGTCTACGTTTGGAAATGGAACGTGCTCAGGAATTAAAAATGCAAAAAATGGATCAAGAAAGAGCAGTAAAAATTTCCTTCCTCCCTTTTATTTAAATACCCGTGCATTTTTAAATTAAATAGGTAAATCAAGCTGAACAACGAATGACGAGATTAGGACGTGTACTTACTGAGGAAGAGCACCGAAGGGATGAAGCTGATCCAAAAACTATTATTCAGAAACTTCGAGTAAATGAACCCTTAATTTTTTAAATTTAAAATTAAAGAGAGAAATAGAAGTTAATCGTTATTTAATTGATGAAAAGCTCGAACATGACTTGAATACGTTAAAAACAAATTTAGAAGTTGTCCAACGTATCTTGGCACAGCCAAATGCGACAAAAGCGGATGTTGATAAATTGAAGGAAAGGGTGAATATTTAATTAATTTCATTCAAAATTATATTCACTTAATTTTATTAGATTGAACAATTGAACAGTGAATGTATGGAATTAGCTCTGCAACGAGACCGTAGAGACGAGGCATCGGAAGACAAACTTGCCATCTATCGGCATCAATCAGTAAATGTGCAGCGGAAGAAGGCTAATGTGGCTGATCTTTTACAGATGACAAGGCAAAATAATTTAAAAATCCGTAAACAATATAAAAATTAAAAGTCGAAACACTAATTAAATATTTTAAAAAATATTTTTTAAAAATTAAATTTTAAAAATAGAGAGGAACTCGAAAACACTGAAAAATTGTTAACTGAAAAGAAGAGAGAATTAAGTGAGAAAAGTGGTAAAGAAGAAGTTGTTACTTCTGTTCAATATAAATTATTACTTAACAAACTTCGGAATAAATCAAATGTTTATAAACGTAAGAAGGCAGAATCAGAACAATTAAAAGCTGAACAGCAAATTTTAGAAAGGTTAAATATTAATTAAAAGGGAATAAACACTTAAATTTAAAAACTTAATAAAATATAGGCGGACTTGTTGACCCTTTATAAAAAAGGGGGTGGGGCCCTTGTTGACCCTTTATGTTGACCCTTTATAAAAATGATAAAAATACCCGGTCATTAAATTAAAGGGAATACGGCACCCGTATTATAACATATTCCTAAAATTGTGGATAGCTGTTTCTGGATCTGTCTATTTTATTTTAATAAATAATTATCTATTTTAGAACATTAGAATTATTAGAAGAACAATTTGAGCAAATTAAAGAAAATAATGTGAGGAAGAAATACTTATAATTATAAAATAAAATAAAATTAATTTTATTTTAAAGAAAGCTGAAGGTCGGGGAGTTATTGAAAAACTAGATGAGGATACAATACAAAATGTACATCAAAGACCTAAAACAGCCAAACCAAAATCTGTAGACATTGAACGTTTAAAAGAAATGGTTAAACAAATAAATGAACAAATAGAAGAACAAAGGAATAAAGTAGATAATTTAAATGGGGAAATTGACAGATTTTATTTGGAAAATAAGGTGTTTAAATGGAAGAGTTTTAATTGAAAATTAAATTAAATATTTAGGAGAAAAATGAGGGATTTTATACATTAAAAGCAGAACTTGATAATTATCAAGAAGAATTTAAACGAGAAACGGAATTAAATGAAACGGTACTTTAGACAATAATTTTAAAAAGAAAATTAAAATTTAAGGAAACAATTAATTTAGAACAAAAAATAAAAGAAATGCAATCAGAATTAGAAAATACAAATAATAATTTACAAAAACAAAAATGGTTAAGTGAAAATAGTGGAAATTCTGAACAGGTGGAAAGGAACGTTTAATTATGTAAAATATTTTTTTAATTTAAAGGTTGAACGTGCTTATCACACTTTGGAGGTATTTCTTAATTTTCCAAACAAATTTTTTTATGACTAAAGTCCGTTAAGAAAATATAAGAGCAAGCAATTTTCTGGTGTTTCTCATACTTCCTATGTTCAATCGTATCAAAAAATTTTCTAATATTAAACGCCTCTTTGGCTATTAATATTTATGGAAGGCACACAAAATTTCTCGAATAATTTTTTTCTTTCTATATTTTACATAGGTAATATCCCTTTGGGCAATCTAGAAATTAATTTATAAATTTAAAAAAAATTTAGAAACAAAAAGAAGAATGTAATCAACAGATTTCTTCGTTAACTAAAGAATTTAATAACTTAAATGATCGTAAAGATTTAGTTGAACAAACACAAATGTGGCAAAATCTTGTGCAAATATTCGAAATTAAATTAAAATGTCAACAACAAATAAAGTTTTTTTATTAAAAAATTTTTTTTAATTTTCCAATCTTTTAGAAATAGAGACGAAGCAAAACCTTGGGGTGATCAACGATAAAATGATTTTAATTTTAAAATATGTATTTTATTTCAACTAAAATGTTTTTGTCTCCCTCGCTTGTTTTAATTAAAAAATTAATTGTCAATAAAAATGAAATAAAGTGAAGGAGAAATTAGAGGGAAATGGTGCAAATAGGAAATAGCTTGAGCAATTTGTAAATTCGGACCAGAGGTGGGTTGTAATTCTGATTTCCGACACCTTATTCTAACCAGGGTTTTGGTTTCCTATCCCGGTACTCCGGAAATTGAATATTTTTATTTAGCCTATTTTTCCTGTTTTCCGGATCTTTCCTTCTCAATAAAAAAATACTTTATTATTTCAAAAATACTTTTTTATTTAAAATATAAAAATAATTTTTTATTTTTTAATTAATATCCAAAAAATAATTAAGAATATACACAAAACTAAAAAACAAAAAATACTCAAAATTAATTTCTTTTTTCTCGATTTTATTTGATATTCACTTGCTTGAGCAATTTGTAAATTTCCTTGATGCATTTCAACAGCTGCAACTTCTATATTTGACTTTAAATTTAAAAAAAATAATTATTTTTAATTAAAAAATATTTAACTTCAATTGTTTCAACAACTTCATTTTGAGTATAAACCATTACAGATAAGTCAGTTAATATTTGGTTAATATCCCCAATATCTTTTTCTAATGAAGATAATGTCTACAAAATAAAAATTATTTTAAAACAAAAAGAATTTTTGTTAAAAATTAATTTTGACACCATAAAAACTGTATTAATATCCCTCCCTCAAATAATTACCACGCCTGTATTAGTCACCCCCTCCAGCGAAAGGTTGAAACAATAATTACTCTTTTAAATATAGTTATAGTTAGCCTAAAATAACCTCTATTAATTACTCCGCCTATATTTATTAACCCCTCCAGCGAGAGATCGAAACAATAATTACTTAGGGCAGTTAATACAGTTTCTACGGTTTGTTAATTAGGATAATTTCAAAAAAATATTAAATTAAATATCCATTTTAATTTATTTTATTTTTAAAAATAAATAGTAACTTGTTGTCTTTCTTTAATTTCTTCTAAATTTTGTTGTTGTTGTTGTTGGGTTTGTTTTAATTTAAAATCCATTATTTCTTCATTAATTTGTTGATCAGAAACATCTTGAATTTTTGATTTTTCGTAAGTAGCAGCCTTCCTTTTTGCTGCTTGTAATTGATTTAAGACACCTACAAAATGATCCATTAATCTATCCGTTTGTAGTTTTTGTTGACGATTCTTTAAATTAAAAAAATATTTTTAAACTTTTATTTGATAAATTTAAAAATTTGTAAATAATTTTAATTTTTGATAAAAATACTGGAAATTAAATAAACTTTTTAAGAAAAATAAACTCTTGGGAAACTATGAAAACTCTTTAAAAAATTTCATTTTCCTCATTAACATTTGAAAATTAAATTAATTTTAACAGAAATTAAAATTTTAAATTTCCTAAATTTAACCTCATTATTTTTTTCAAAAAAATTAATTAAATTTCAACATACACAATAATTATTTTCACCAAGTTTTTGAAACATTTGATTGATATTATGAGACAATTCATTACTTTTAATTAAAATTTGTGAAAAAGAATTTTGATTTTTTTCATCATTACAAGGCCCTCCTATTTTTTCTACACATTGATTTAATTGCTGAGCTATTTTTGAAAATAATTATTTAATTAAAATATTTTTAATTTAATTTAAAAATAATAAAACCTAGTTGATTCAAAGATTGAATATTATTTATTATTTGATTAATTTCAGCTGTATTATCACTAGAATTTCGATTCTCATTTTTTTCCAAATTCATTAAATCTAAAATTTGATAAAATAATTTTTGTTGGGAGTATTTTAAATTTTATAAAAAATTAAAGATCAACAATTTATTGATCAGTTTAAATATATCTATTTATACATATAAATAAGAAGGAAAATATTTTCCTTTCTGCATGTGTTGTTTAAGTAAATATGTGCTAAGGTAAAACCCCCCAACTCTAATCACCGACTGCCCTTTTAGTTTTTGATAAGGAGTTTGTTAAACCAAAAAGTTTACCGATAGCTAATTTTGACCCATAATTCCATTAAATACTAGGGGGTGATATAATTTAAAATTACTTAAATCTACATAGTATTGTTACTGTGAATTACGAGATCGCATTCAAAATGTGCTAATTTCCAACTTCCGAACGGGGGTAGTTTCTGGTTTTTAACACTTCCAATTTCCGACTATTAACGCCCGTTTTCAAATATTTTTTCTAGTTAAAATTATAAATTAAAAGGAATAACTGAAAAAATAAAACATTAAATTACCCACATTTAGGACAACCACTAACTAAAATCTTTTTTTTTTTGCTTTTTTTCCTAATTCTTTTCATCTCCCCATACATCAAAAGAACTTTTCTTCCAGTACTACTTTATTTAATCGACTCTTTTCCGCGCTCCATATATTCCCAAAAATCCCTTCATTTTTTCTTGATCATCCATATAAACTCTTGTTGTTGTTATAAATATTTATCCATTCCTCCCTTTTCTTAAAAAAATGAATAATAAACATTTAATATATTTTTTAATTATTTTATTTCCTTCACCTGATTTTTTATTTTCTTTTTTCACAGCCGGTTTTGAATGTTTTGTATGTAATACTAATTCAGATAATGATGACACAGAACCTTGTATAGAGAAGGTAGAATTCGAAAAAAATAAATGGTTGAAAGCTACCATTAAATTGCCCCTTTGGATTGTTTTAATTAATATTTTTAAATAATTTGTTTTAATCCCAATATCTATCTAGTTTTTAATTTTTTATTTTTCCACTTATGCTGTTTATTTAAATAACTCGTTAGTTATAATCTCGAGGTAACAATTATTGATAAAATTTTGTATTGAGAGTTGAACCTAATAGTCATATAGCTTCTTCATTTCGGTTCCTGATAGCCGAAATTTTTCAAGAACCGATAATTCTAGTTTATATAAATAAATTTTACTAAAAAAGATAGAAGAATGCCCAGCAGGACCGCCTGGAACACAAAGTTGTTCAACTCTCCTTTACTTCTCTAAACGAGGAACCCCTGGGCGTCCACATATGCGTAAATTTTGTACAAGTCCAGGGTTGGGAATTGGGTTGGAAAAATATCAATTGAATGAAGGAAAGAATGTTGGAGTATGTCAGAGTGTTGAACAATGGGTTAGCTAAATAATTAAATAAAATTATAATTATTTACCCTTTATTTAAGTTACTTTCTCAAATTGATCACCAATCTCCTCCCAATCCTGCTCCTTTAAATTCTTTTTCAAAAAATCAACTTCCCTTCAAAAATCACCTAAAACAATCTAAATTAAATTTGCCAAAAAGAATAATATTTAATGATGATAAATCTGAAATTTTGGAAAGGAGGAAAAGAAGTAATCATAATAATGACATTATTATTAGAGATGGAAGTCCTTCACCTCCTCAGAGTCATGTAAAAATTTAATTAAAAATAATTTTATAAGTAAAAGTGTGGATAAAAAGAAGAAAATATTTGGAAAAATATTTTATTTTTAATAAAATTTTAATTTAATAAATTTTTAAAGTCATCAACACTTTTGTGTATTTGTAATAAACAATTATGCAATGAAGGTGATTTTGAACAAATTTTGGAAAATTCACATAATAATATTGGAATAAAAAATAAAAACAACAAATTTAGTATTGAAGAAGAATAAATTTTGGAGGAGAGTTGTGGGGACATTAATTAAATAAAAATTGTGTGATATTTTAAAAATTTAATATTTACTTTTTGCAATTATTAATATGAAATTTTATATAAAATATTTTAAGGTTTTTAATTAAATTTTATCAGAAAAAAAAGAAAATGTTTTCCTTAAATTTTCCCGTTTTATTGTAGAAAAGCCTATAAATTTTAACTTAAATCATGTTAGTAATAAAGCCTTAAATAAAATATTTTTCTTTTTAATAAAAAAATACACAAACAATTAAAATAATTAAAATTCAATTTTAATCAGTTTTTGTTCTTCTATTAATATTAATATTTGTTTTAATTCCTCCCCCAATATTTTTATTTAAATTTCTTTGTTTTGTTGTTTTACTTGTAGATAATAATGAAGGAGAATTAGTCGATGAACTAGCTGTTGTTGATGGACGTAAATTAGTTATTAAACTTCCGTCTCTGTTAGTAATTATTGTTGGTGATTCTGGGTTATTAGAGACTATATTAACCATTTGACGAAGTTTTTGAATTAAACGGTCAAATTCCTCACAGCTTTGAAAATTTTTAAATTAAATTTTGATTTAAAAAATAAAATTGTTATGTAATAAACTTCTCCCATAAAGGGGGTATTATTCATATTTTTTTAAACCTCACAAAAACTTTTTCTAAAAATTATAAAACTGCCCTATTTTCTGTTTTATTTTACGAATCTTTTTTTCTCGATAATTGCTTAATATTTTTTGCTTAATTGCTTTAATAAGCATTACAATTAGCTTTTAAAAATCATTTACTGTTTAGAATCTAATTAATTTTATTTTACGAAAGTTTAAAAATTATATTTACTTATTAACTCTATTTTCTGAATTATATAAAATTTTAAAATAAATAAAATATTATTTAAAATAATTTTCAAAAACTTACTCTTCTGCTTGCCGACCTATTTGTTGTTTAAGTCTACCACTAGTTAGTCTATATCTTTCAAGAAATTCATTAATTAATTCTGCAGCTCTTTTAACTCTATTTTCTCGAATATTTAACTTTAAAATATTTAATTTTAAATTTATTTAAAATTAAAAACCATTTCAGTTAATTCCCCAATTCTTTCTTCCAACTCGGCCCTTTCTTCTCTTAATCCTTTATTTTCATTTGCAAGTGATTGGGAAAGACTTTGTAATGCTTCTAATTCTCTTTGGGCTCTAACTTGTGCTGAACGGTGCTCTTTTTCTTGTAAATGTAATTCTCTTTGCTTTTTTAATAAAAATTAATTATTTAAATTAATTTATTTAAAAAAATACCTTTTCTTCCAAAGTTCTTGATGTTTCTTGTTGTTGGGACATTTTATCATGTGCTAATTCTAATTCCATTTCGAGAATGTCATTCTTTTGCCTCAACTAAAATGTTTTAAAATGTTAACTCTTATTAATTATTTTGGTTTTTTAGAAAAGTTGAATTGTTGATTAATTTGGACACACAAAAAATACCGTCATTGTTCGTTGAAAATTTTCAAAAATATCCTAATATTCCCGTAAATTTTTCAAGTTACAAGACAGTGATTCCCAGGTTTCCAAGTCTGTTCAGAGAATTTTGATTCATGATTAATATTTTTAAATAGGTAAATAATCTTTTAAGTTACTTCATCAATTTTTATTTCTGATTCATTCCTTTCACGTTCCGACCTTTCAAAACGTTCATTTATTTGTTGTAATTGTTCATTAAGTTCATCAATTACTCTTTGATAACGTTCATGTTCTTCTCGACGATAACTAGCTTCTCTTTGTTCTGATTTTATTTTTGTTTCGCTCAATTCTCTCTTAAATTATTTTTTGAATAAAATTTTAAAAATTATTTACGGAGATTTTCAAAATCGTAATAATTTTCGAGAAAACATTTTTCAAAAAAATCCCCTTAATTAAAAAAAATATTTTTTAAATTTTCACCTCCAAGTCAGCTTCTCTTATTTTACTTTCCTCCAATTCATTATTTAAAGTTTCTATATTTAATTTAAAACGTTGTTCAATTCTTTCCCCTTCACTTTTTTGTTTTAAATTTTCTTTTAATTTTTCTTCTAAATTTATTTTTAAATTTTCATTTTCTTTAATTTGTTGTTTTAATTTATTATTTAATATTTCAATTTCTTGTTCTAATTTAATTAATTTTGTTTCTTTTTCAGCAAGTAAAGGGGTTAATCCTTCTAGTCGACGTTGTAATTCTACATTTTCTGTATGCAAAGATCGCCTTTCATCACTCATTTTTCCTAATAAATTTAATTCTTTTATTTATTCAAACACTATCCCATTATTCAAAACGGCTATTAACCTTGTTTTAATTAACCCCAAACACTAAGCAGGTATCCTCTGACAATTCACAAAGTTCCGATTTTTGTGTTGTTCTCACAAATCTGGGAGGTGGGGGTTCCTGAAGAAATGGGAGTTTTTTGTCGGCAGGATCTTAGACACTAAGGGATTCTGTTATTATAGAGATTCACTCTTCAAAAATTATTTTGGAAGATAAATTATAGTTTGGCTTCTGAGTGTTCAATTAAAAAGCGACGTCTACCTACTGGGATTCAGCTATCAAATTAATCAAAATTTAAGGGGAAAACCTTCTGCCAATCTAAGCTTTCTCTCCAATTCTTGTTTTTCCCCTTTAATCCTCAAAATTTCGGCTTCTTTTATTCTAATTTCTTGTTTAACAAGTTCTTCCCTTTCTTCAAATTCTTTCTTCTCTTTTCTTCTTTCTAATAACAAAAATCTTTTTTCTTCTTCCTCCTCCTCTTTAATTTTTCTTTCTTCATTTCTTCTCTTCCAATTATTATTATCAGAATCATCCCCTCCACTATAATCAAAACTTTCTTCCCAATCTTTAATTATTTCTTTTCTTTTTTCATTTTCTCCATTAAAAAATCCAACTCTTTTTTCTTTTTTTAATAATAAATTATTTAATAATATTTCTTCTTTTTTATCTTCAAATTCGTCTTTTTTATTTATTTTCATTTTTTCGTGATTATTAAATAAATTGGAAGAATTTCTTTGTTTTTGAATATTATTATAATAATTGTCTTCGGTTGTTGGTTGTTTTGCAAATAAAGCACCTCTGTCTGTAGCACCTCGTCTTTAAAATTAAAATTAATTTTTTGAGATATTTTTAACTTAAATTTTGAGCGAATTTAATTATTTTTCGGAATCCTTGGAACTTTTAAAAATTAAATATTTTTATTGCGAATTATTTATAAAATTTAACCAATACCAGGAATCGTAGGTGCGACCTTTTCGCTCCCTCTCGTTAAGATGCTTTACCGACAAAGCTATCGGGGTTATGATTTCACTTTCTCTCATATGGATTCTAAAACCACCCTCAAGCATTTTAAAAGCTCCCAATTGGATCTTCCCATCCTTCCAATATATTTTCTTGAATAATTTAATAAATAAACTTACAAATAAGCATTTTCCAATTCGAGCACCTCAATTTGTGTTTGCAAATTTTGTACATAAACCCCCTCTAAAAAAGCCATACTTGGCACACATTTACAATTTCCATTTCTACAATTACAAACAACTCTTCTACTATTTTGAGTTGAAGTATTAAAAACTGAAACGGCAGAAGTTGAAATTGTTGACTCTCTTCGATTATTATCAGCTAATTGTCCAGCACTTCCACTTCTTCGAATTATTGTTTTGTTATTTTTATTTAAATAATTTTGTTTTTCATTTAATTGTTGTTGTTGTTTTCTACGTGTAATTGTTGTTATTCCTCTACCAAAAGCAATATTTGTAGAGGAAGGCACAGATTTTTGTTGAGGAGGAATACTTTTTCCTTTTTTATAAAAATATTTTAAAATTTTAAATATATTTAAACTAAACCTGTAATCATTAAATTTGGATAATTATATGCAGCATAATTTAAATTATTATTCATCAAGTCGGATATGCTTGAATTTATTTTTAATTTATTTTAATGAGAATACAAGGCATTTTTTAAATAAAAAATAACAAAATAAAGTTTTTATTTAAAAATGTAATCTTTAGCCTTTATTTTTCTCCTATTTTTATTTTAAAATATTAATTAAAACTATATAGATATTTAATAATTATTCGGCTAGAAAAGCTAAATTAAAAATAGAAAAATATTATTTGGTCAGCAGTTTGGTCAGCAAATGGTTGCTAATGGCAACGACAGTCATTCAGCCTATCTTTAAATATTTTCATTAGTTCGCTACGAAAAAATAAAATGATTTTTGGATGGAATTTATGTAATATATGTATACTAATAATTAAAATTTTATATAAAAAATATTAGACATTAAATAAACATTAAATGAATAGAATGTCGTTTTTTAGTCCCGAAAAATTGAAAAATAGATTATAAAATATGCTGGTTAATAATTAATTAATAATTGGTTAATAATTAAATACTATTAGTATTTCTTCTAATTTCTTCTAATAGGGCGACCGGTCGGTTTATTTTTTAACCATCCTCTAGGGGGTCAGTTTATTAAAAGGGGTCGTCAATAGAGAGAGTCGCAAGATTAGAAGAAATACGGTATTATCAAATATTCCAAAATACTTAGGAAAGCAATTATGTTTTTTTAATTTTTATTTTCTAAATTATCAAAATGTTATATAAATGTTATATAAAAATTACAAATCTTAAAATTTATCTGTTTACAATCCATCCCCTTAACTTAAAGATATAAAAATAATTTAAAAATATTATGTGTTTTATATTTTAAACTACTCAACTCCCGGTAAAAATTGAATATCCACAGTTCGGTTTCATCGAAAGTTTGGAAATGCGTTCGGTAAACGGTTCCTGTTTCTAGTAGTTTAAAAATTTTACGTTTACAAAAACTTTATATAATGCTTATATCCCAATTAAAGCTAATTTTTTCTTTTCCTCTTCCTCTTCTTTAACACAATATTTACATTTAAATTCACTTTTTTCCATTTTTCTTATGTCACCTTTTTTATAACCTGCACATTCTCCATGAACCCAAAAATTACATTCTATACATTGAATTGAATTAGATTCAATCCCTTTACGTTCTCCACAATACTTACAAAAGCATTCATGTATTTTATTATTATCTTTAAAAAGAATTATTCGGATATATATTAATTAACAATTATCGCCCGTCAGTCTTTGAGATATTTTCTCAGTCATACTTTTACTAACTAAAAATCCTCCAGACATTTCTGTAAATATCGAAAGTGCGGGACGGATTAGATTCGAACAACTTTACTCAAAGTAACCAGAAATTATTTCAAGACAAAGCAGAATCGCAGCTCTAAAAGAATTCCCAGACTGCATAATTTATTTAAAGTTTTTAATAATTATACCATTAGCAATTATTTCTTTTATATATTCTCTTGTTATTGGATAATGTCCGATTTCCTCATAGGCAAGCCAACTATCTATAAAATTAAAGGTATTTATTACTTTATAGGCTCCAATCTTTATTTATATTCTGTTATTAAAAATTTTGTTATGAGAAGAGTTTATATCATTTGAATTAACAAATAATTTCAAGACAAAGTTGGTAAAATCTGTAAAACGTATTTCTCTATACACATAAATTAGAATAATAGGGAATAGATTTAAATTTTTAAGGTTAATTTAAAAAGATTGTTCATGAAAAACTATTTAAAAAAACTATAAAAACTCGACTATTTCTAATTAAAAGGAATATGTAGAAGGTAAGAAAAAAAGGAAAAATTTTAGGTTGATTGTTAATTAATTAATTAATTAATTAATTAGATATATATTTTTAAAAAATTATTTACTTTCACTAGGACCATGATTTTCCCATTTTACCTAAAATATATATTTAAATATATTTAATTAATTAAAATAACCAAAAAACAAATATCTCCATCAGCATCCTCAGCAACATTCAAAATCTTTTCAATTTTATCGAATTTTTCTTTTTTATCCCATTTTTGTTTCTTTTTATGATAAATTTCTTCTCCATTACAAAGCTTATTTAAACGATTTTTTAAATTTTTTATCTTAAAAGAAAAAAAATAAATATTTAATTTAGTAACTTTTTTAGGTAAATTAAATAAATTCTTTAAAAATAATTATAATTTAAATCAAATAAAATTATTTAATTAATTAACTTAACTGGATCTTCAGGCTTTATATTTTTTCCTTTTATTAATTTTAAACTTGATTTAGGTGTTAAACTTTGTATTGGAGCCACTAAATAATTATTTTAAATTAAAAAATAAATAGTTACTGAATTAAATCAAATAATTTGTCTCGACTAGATAAATTAAATAATTATGTGGATTACTTCAACCTTTAGGAAATTCCAATTAGATGAACCTCTAATTCGAAAATAGAATATTCTCCGCGGATAAACCAAAGATAGGGGTGTTACTGAATATGCCAGTTTTGGTAAACTTTTGATAAGTATGTGTATTAGAAGTGGCTAACTCATTAAAATTTCTGTATTATCAAAGTCTATCCACTTCTTTTCGGAACAGAAAAAAATTTAAAAAATATTTTAATTTATCCAAAAATAATTTAAAACTTTACCATGAATCCCTGTAGGAACTAATTCTTTTTGTTGGTAAGGAACTATTGCAAGGTTATTTTCTGTTTGTTGTTGTTCTTAAAATATTTATATTTAAATAATTATTAATTCATTATTAATCAATTTTTTTATTTTAAATTCAAAACCTCCACTTAATTTCCGATTAATTTCTTTTATTTTATTTATCAAATCCCCTTCAATTTCATTTATTTTCCCAATTTTTTCAAATAAATTAATTTTATAAGATAACAAATTAATTTCTTTCCAATTATTTTCATTCAGTAAACGTTTATAAGATTTTTCTAAATTTTTAATTTTTTGTTTTTCAATTCCAAATTTTTCTTTAAATTCTTTTGTTTGTTTATTTATTTTAATTAATGATTTATTTTCTAATATTGACAATTTGAAGTCTAATAAATAATTTAAATCAAAATTCTCATAATTTCTTTCAATTATCTGAAAAGTATTTTATTTTATTTAAAAAAACTTGGATAAAAAAATTTGTTTAAACTCTAGTTTGGTTTAATGAAAGAAGCATTAAACCACATACAATATTCATACTTTTAAGAAATTATAGATGTGCGAATACGGTCATAATTCCGGAAAAAAGAAGGGTTGGCCCTGAGAGCCTTCCAAATCAAATGTTTTAGTCGCTTAACTATCCCACCACAGAGTAGTTAATTTTAATTATAATTTATCAAGTAAAGGTTAGGAGGAAACATCACAGGCCTCAAACTAATTATAGCTACTTTCTGATATGACAATAATTCTTCTAAAATATTCCTTAACCTGTCTTTTTAATTCAGGTACTTTATTCTCAATAGGATTTTTTGGTAATTTAATTTTATATAAAATATTATTTAAAATTAAATTATCAGGAAATTCCAAAATAAATTCATCTTCATTATTTGAATTAATTAAATAATTAATATTTTTTGTTTGTTTTTTATTTTCCTTATATATTATTTCAAAATGTGGGGAAGAGCTTTGTTTAATAAATTGAAAAGCTCTAGTTTCGCTCCAATCATTTTTAACAATTATAGTAATTTTGGATGTTTGGATTAATAAAAATAAATTAATTAAAATAAATAAAATATTTAGAATAAACATTTCCTAAAAATATTATTTAGTAATTAATTTAGTTATTTTTTAAACAAAAATAACAAAAGAAGCTTTAGAATAAATTAGGTAGACAACAAGTAAATTAAAACTGAAACCACAGGCATCTTTTGTCGGGTTTTCTTACACTTCTCTAACATTTACTAATCTTTTACAGCTTAGAAAACTTTATTTGATAGAGCTTCGTCTATGTTTGTTTATGAAAATTGTTTTTTTAATTATGAAGCCCCCATAATGTAATAATTTAAAAAAATATTTCAAAATAATTTTTTTAAAGAAGGGGGGGGAAGGGGGGGGAAGGGGGGGGCTAATTAAAAATCATATGTTTGCCCTTTTTTAATTGGTTGGATTTATCAAATTTAAAAAGAAAGAATTGATTTTATCTAATAAAAATCACATGAATATAATAAATAATTTAAATTTTGAAATAAAAAAAGATATAAAAATTATTAAGTTTTAAATAGAATTTTTATAAGCCTAAAAAAGCAATAGACTAGAAACTTTTTTATAATTTTAAAGATGACAAAGTTTCATTTCACAATTTTGAAATTTTTAAGAAATACATACTAAGAAAACTCAGCCTATTAGTGCCGTATACGAGAATTTTTCGATTTTAAAAAGTTTATCAATCAGGGTGGCCCCTTCCAAAACAGTAAAATAGGGCGCAGCCACTCAAAAATAGGGCAAAAATAGGGCGAAATCGGGCAAAAATAGGGCAAAAATTAGGGCGTAGTTTTAAAAACTTAAACATAATTAGTTTTCAAATAAGGCGAAAATTTTGAGAATTTTGGGAGGCCAGGAAGCCAAATTTCTTCCATTTTTTGCGCCGCAGGCAAAAATTTTGAGGATTTTGTAAGGGCAGGAAGTCAGAAATCCTTCATTTTTACCATTTTTTAAACAAAATCCGAAGAATTATCAAAATTTCACAAGATTGTAAAAATAGGGCAAAAATATGGCAAATGAGAAAATAGGGAAAAAATAGGGCGAAAAGGTCAAAAATAGGGAAAATCCTCTATAAATAGGGTAAAAGGGCCACCCTGTTATCAATACATAAATTAACCTTTTCAACAAATAAATTGATGAAAACTAATTATTTTTGGGGGATACCGAAAATTCCCGATATTTAATAAACTTTCTGGAATCAAGATGGCAGGATAACTTGTAAGTACATCTCAAGATAAGGTACAATTTTTTTATCCTCGAGGGTATAAAAGGTGAGATACAAATGTATATATGTATTTATTCTCTTTAAATAAAAAAATTATTTGTTCCAGGGATCGATTGTTGCGCGCATTAGTTTTGGTTGTTGCGACGGTAGTGACGCGATATATTTTATTTTTATTGCGCACTCTAATTGTAATTCCTTCGCACTGTCAATTCTATCTACTTAAATTAATGCTCTATTTATTTAATATATTTATTTATTTATTGAACATATTAAAATGTTAAAATAACTTTTTTTTTCAATTTACCTTCTTATTTAAAAGAAAAAATAAAAATTATTTTTTAATGTTTAGTCTAATTAATTTAAAATTATTATTTAAAAATAACTATTTAATATTTATATTTTATTCATTAATTAACTCTGTTTATAATTGGAGTGAACAAGATGAAGCAAAAAGAATTGCTCAAGTAAGGGAAAATAATTGAAGAAAAGTTTTTTATATTATACATATTTTATAGTTTTATTATCAAAAATTTCGAAAGATCCATCATAGTTGGGTTATCGGTTCTGGACCGACCCGAACGGAAGAACCGAGGATTTTTCGGTTCGGTTCTTCGGTTCGGTTTCGGATATTCGAAGAATTTCCAGGAACCGGCTCATAACTATCCAAAATTTATATAAAAACTCATAGTTTTCATATAATTCCCGAAAATTTGGAATCCAAAGAAAAATTAATTTTTCTGATAAAAAGGCAGTAATTATTCAGCCACTGAATATGTAGTAATAAAACGAAAAAGTTAAAAAATTAACCATTCTAAATATCTAAAAAAACTTCAAGAGGGAGAACATAGCGTCAATGACGTGGTTTTGTTTTCATGATAATTTCTGAATATTTAGTCCGGTTTTTCCCAATATATTTATTTCTTAAAAGTCTTCTGTCATTATTTTAAAATATTATTTTTTAGATAAAAGAAGATGAAAAAAGAATTTTTGAATTTCAAACAGGCCAAAAATTACCACCAAATTTAATTATCAATCAAGATATTCCTCAAAATTTATTTTCTCAAAATGGTTTTTATTTTTAATTTAAAAGAATATTTTTCTTTTATTTTAATTAAAGAATATTTTCAAAAACAACAAAATTTATTTATTGAAGAGAAACAAAAATTTTCTACAGTCAATGAAAGTTATCAAGAAAGATTTACATCAAAAGATTCTCAACAAATTAATTGGTGTTTTTATTGTGCTTCTCCTTTAAATATTTTATCTGAAAAAATGCAAAGAGTTGTTAGTTTATTTAAATTTAATTATTAAACAACCTTCCACCACCTCCTCCTCTATAAATATTATTAATCCAATTTTTCCCCTATTTTGAATATTAGGTAATAACAGACATGTAATACCAAATTATTGCATATAATAATACATACCTATTTACTGATAAACTTTTCCTTAATTAAGGAAAAAACTCCTTAAAAGGTAAAAATTACCGTAAAATCCCTGATTGAATGGCTGGTCACAGTATTTTTCAATCACCATCAAAGTGTCATTCTAAATATTAGAGGGTGCCATTTAGCTGAAGGGGACTGTACAAAATTATATAGTATATTAATTCTTTTTTACATATATATGTCGGCGGAAAATTTCAATTTTAGGAAAATTTCAATTTTTCCGGAAAATTTCAAATTTTCCGGAAAAATTCAATTTTTCCGACGATTTAGGAAAATTTCAGTTATTAATAAAGTTGTCAGTTGAGTCTGGGCTAGTTTTATGTTTTTTGGTGTTGTTTGTGTTTTTTATGATTGTTTTTGTATTTTTTGGGTTATTTATAATTTTTTTTATTTAGACAAGATTACCATGTATAAGTTTGGATAAAGTTACGACACGAAAAACAAACAACATAAACCTATGGGGAGTCGGCGAGACGCTTGTGCAAAACCCCGCGCTTCGCGCGGGGTTTTGCGGCACGCGTCTCGCGGGAGTCAACGGTCGCTGGGTTCTACAATAGTATCATAATCCTACTCCTTTTGTCGATTTTCAGCATTGAAATGCCGACCTACCCATTCAGTAATAGCACAAAAATTTAAAAAAAACAAGAACTAAAAAACAAAATTTAAAAAAATAAACAAAAATATTAAAAAAGACAAACAAACCAAAAAAACAAAACATAAAACAAAAAAAAACAAAAAAGAAAAACATACTCAAAAACCGAAAATAAGCGAAATAGTGCTAAACAGACTATTAAATTAATTTAATAACTGAAATTTTCCTAAATCGTCGGAAAAATTGAATTTTTCCGGAAAATTTGAAATTTTCCGGAAAAATTGAAATTTTCCTAAAATTGAAATTTACCGCCGACATATACACAAGATTGTAGAATATATTTTTCTGAAAATATTCTCTTTATAATTAAAGGTAAAGAATTTACTCTCTGTCAGACGTGCACAATTCCCTTCATCTGAAGCAATAACTAAAGAATGTACAAATCCAAAAAATTTAGATTTATTGCCGAGACAGACATGTCCAGGCTATAGCCATTGCCAAACATTAGTTTTGACTGATCATAATGCTGGGAATTCGTTTATTCTCCGCGGGTGTGCTGAACGTTTTGGAGCTGTTGACCCCGAAGTTTTGGCCAAAAGAAAAGATAATAGTTGCCAAAGGTATATTTTTATTACATTTAAAATCCATCAATTCAATATCCAAAATATACTAATATATAATAATAATTAGCAATTATCAATATCATTATTTTAAATAAATTTTTAAGGTTGTGTAGCTTAAGGGGTTTTGCAGTAATAAAAATTTATTTGTTTATATTTTGCCCATAAATTAATTAAAGATTAATACATAGTTAAAGAAAATAATTATGAAAACATCTCATTAAAAAATATTAAATTATTAATTTGTTTAGATTGCATGATCAAGTAGACATTCAAGAATGTATTTGTGAAGTTTGATTATATTTTAATAAATTAATTATTTTAAATTAATTTAAAAGAAACGTAAATATTGCTATTCTGGAATTGAAAGAATTTGGACAACAAAATATACTGAAATTGAAAATTGGAAAGGCCCTTTAATGCAAATAAATTTTGAAAAATATAATTTTAATACTTTAGCGTTAAATAATTCTTTTAGGGAAAACAAAAAATATTTTTATTTATTTTTTATATTATTTTATATTTTATATATTTAATTAATTAATTAAAAGTTTATTTTAAAAATTACATATTTACGACAAATATATTTTGTAGAAGATTATGAATTAAATTTTATAGTAATTCTACTAATATTTTACTAAACTAAAGGTAAAGGAGAGGGAGCACAATGGAAATCAAGCAAATCCCTCTTTTTGTGTAGAGTCTTCTTTCCTTCCTTTCATTACATTCAAGTGCATTGGGTGGTGATCTCCTTTATTTACACAAAGATCTGTGGAATAATTAAAACAAATTCTGCGTTCTGTACACAAATTCTTGCGCAGAACCCGCGGGCAATTAAGGCAGTTGTCATTCCCGACCTCCAATCTTGGAATGTTTTCTCAACATATAAATTTCGACATAAATTTAGTTAACAATAACTAGAGTATTTTATTCAATAAATTCATTTTATATTAAACTTCTACATACATAATTCACCAATATTTTTTTAAATCCCTTTCCAATTTTACACAAAATTTGCCAGTTTTTGTTCTTTTCACTTTTTCGCCTTTTTTTATACTTTTTTCATTTTTCAATTCAAACAATAGAAAATTCTATTTTAGTCTCCCTTTTTTAGTTATCGGCGTTAAAAACATTTATTTTTATATATTTTTCTTGTTTGCAACCAAAAATATATTTATTTAACTTTTCTACTCTTTTTTGGCCATTTTTAGTTTTTTTAACTAAATATTTTTGCCCTTCCCTTATTTTTGGTTTTCTTTTAATCTTTTGTCTTTTTTGTAAAGAGAGCACAAAAAAATATAAATCTTCGCTTCTCTCTATAACAAAAGAAGAAGCAACAAAATATTTCCAAATTTTTAGGTTATTCAGAGTTAAAATTATGATTAATTTTGTGAATTATAGTTTTATTTTTTATATAAAATTCATTTTTTTTAGTTAGAAAAATATTAAAAATAAATTTTCTCCTCTGATAAATTCCAGAAAAAAAATAAAAATATTTTCTAACCTTCAATTCTCAGTAAAAATAAAAATACTTAGCTATTTATCTATTGACTAGAGTTGGCCGGGATCGGGATCCCGGTCGGGATCGTGCGGGATTATCCCGGTTTTTTTGAATCCCGATCCCGATTTTTCTGATCCCGAACCCGAAAGACAAATCCCGATCCCGGTTTTGGCCGATCCCGATCCCGAGCCGGGATCGGGACCGGGATCGGGATTAGCAATCGGATCCCGATGAAATCGGGATTTTATAAATTAATGAAAATATATATTAATGAGCTGAAAAGAAAGCAATTTGGCTTCTACGCCATCCAAAATTTTCAAAATTTTCGCCTGCGGCGCTAAAAATGAAGATTTTAGCTTGAGAATCTTCGAAATTTTTCAAAATTTTTGCCTCCGGCGGTGAATAAGAAGAGACTCATTTATAAAACTATCGACGGAATGGATTTGAACGGATATAATGGATATCCTAGATGTCCATCTAGATCCCAATATCTCATTAATCAACGATATCCCTCTTAATCCATCAGAATCACCTTATCGTTAATACTTTATCCCTCCTCCTTAATCCCTGATACGCCAAGAACAAATGCGCGCTGGGACTTAAAATCAATATTTCAGCACAGCAGATGAAAATTATGGAATTATATTGAGGTATATGCAATGTAAATAAAAATTTAAATTTTGAAAATTTTTTTTAACTAAATCCCGATCCCGATTTTTCAATCCCGATCCCGAGTCGGGATCGGGACCGGGATCGGGATCATTATTCCGAATCCCGATCCCGATTTCGTCCAATCCCGATCCCGCAGTCGGGATCGGGATCGGGATCGGGATCATCATTCCAAAATCCCGATCCCGATTTTACGTCGGGATCCCGATCCCGCCCAACTCTACTATTGACAATATAAACAAGTTTTTATTTGTTCGCTAAAATTTTATTTGTTTTTCAAAAAATATTTTTAAATCCTCGTGAACGACCAAAAATGTTCTGCATTTAAAAGTTGGTTGCCCATTTCTTCCATCATTCATTCATATTTAAAGTATTATGTAGTTTAAAAAAATAACTTTCAAGTGGAAGTTCAAGTGCTCATTTATAAAAAATAAAAATGTGTAGTCTTTTTTATTTTTTGAGAATTTTTGTTTCGAATATGTACTACATATTTTCTAAATAATTTTTAAAATTTTTCATAAGTATTTCTTCCGTTGAGAGAAGAATTTATGGAATTGTTTAAACGTATGGGCGATATACTAGGTATCTAAAGGAATGTTAATCTTATTTTAAACTTTTTTCACTTAAATCTAATGATTTTAATTTTAATTTATCTTTGTAATACTTTGATTGCAAAATTATAACACTTTCTACAAAAATACTTTTAATTTTAATTCTTTAATCTTAATAATTAAATAATTATATTCACATGGAAAATCATTCTTCTAACTCTTTCTTCTCCTTTCCCCCTCTATTTTGTGACAATCCAATTTCCTTTTATTTTTTTCTTCATTTTAGCCTTTCCCCTCTACTTTCCAACAACCACTTTCCAACCACAAAATCACATATATATTCTCCTCTACTTATTATTACTAGCATCGCTTTTGTATTGTGTAGAAGAAGTATATATCCATCTTCATTTAGACAATAACAATTAAATGAATAATATATTTATTTTCTTCCTTTATTTATTCATTCATTCCACCACTTGTGTGTGTTCCTTTTATTTTTTGTTTTATCAATATCGAGAATTTTTCAAGAAAAAAATATTATTTTTATTAATATTAAAATCATTAATTTCTCATTTATTTTTATTTGGAAAAGACAATAATTAAGGAAAATTTAAAAATAAAAAAAATTAAATTCTTTTTTAATTTAATTAATTTTTAAAATTATTTTAAAATAAAAGTCTTTAATTTAACTTAAGAATATTTTTGCCGCTAGGTGATTTTAAAATTAATTTTTGACCAATCACAGCTTGAAATTTTAAAATTTATTTTTCGATTTTTATTAAACAAAATTAAGGGATTATTAAATAGGTAAGTTTTGTTTATCCTTTAGCACCAAAAAATTACAAAATGAGGGAAAATCTTTAGTCAAATAGCCTTAATTTAATTTACAAATTTTAATGAATCTTTAATTTTATTTTAATTTAAAAAATATTTTTGTTTTCTGTATTATTTTAATTTCTTCAATTAAATTAAAAAAATTTTACACTTAAAATAAATATGTAGTCTCACATTTTTGTCTTTATTATTTTTTATCAAACAAATTTAAATTGGAATCAATTTGTAAATATATGTAGAGAAAATAAAAATAAAATTAGTAAAAATTAAAAAAAATTATTTTTATAAACTTCAAAAAAAATAAATTGAGTAAATTAAATTTTTTTACTGATTTGTTTATTTTTTAAAAATATTCAAAATATTATTCATAATTAATTTCGAATTGTGTAAATTAATTTAATTCCATAAATTTATAAAATCATCATTCTTCTCTTTTCTCCTTTCAATAAAATCTTTTTTTTTGTTTTTCATTTTCGTTTTAGCCATAACTCCAGAGACGATACAGTTAAATTTGTATTTAAAATTTAATTTTTTAAAAGAAATAATTAAATCTTCTTTTATTTTTTTCATATTTTTTAATTTGTCATACATTTATTGTTAGTATCATCATTTCTAAAATATTTATCAAATTCTAAATAAATATGTACAATCATAAAATGATTATTTTATTTATTTTTATTTGTTTTTTGTTTGTTGGAATTTATTATTTATTTTATAAAAATATTTTTACAAACAAATAAAAATATTTTTTTGTAATGATTCACATTTTTTCTTTCCTTTATTCCTCTAAATGGGAAAAGATTATTGAACACATACAAAATATTTATTTTAAAAATACATATATTAAATAAATATACATATTATTGGTGAAAATTTTTAACAAAAGTGAAAAAGAATTTTAATAAATTTTTTTTAATTTAAAATAAAAATATTAATTTAAAAAACTCAAAAAATAAATTTTTTTGATCTTCTAAAAATTCAAAAACTTTTTTAATGAAATTTAATTTTAAAAAATTATAATTTTAAATTTTTTATAAAAAATAATTTTTATTTTCAGAATGTTTTTGTATTTATTTCGAAATAATTTTTAATTAAAATAAATGAATAAATTAACTAATCAACAACAAAATGGGTTTTCAACTAAACAAAATAATGGTAATAATCACCATCATGTTCAGTTTGTATTTGATGATGTTGATCGACTTAATTTACCCACAAATTTATATTTGCCTATAAATGATGTAATTAAATATTTATTTGAAAAACAAATTTTGGTTAAGGAATTGGATTTTTTGATTGATAGAATGTCTTTCCCAACATTTATACCTCAGTAAGAGTTTAGCAAAAATTTAGGCATCGAAAGGGAATCGAACCTACAACTTTGCTGACAGCGCTCCTTGGCCTCGATTAAACTTTTGCAGGTGCTCTACCAAATGAGTGAGCTACCGAGGACAACTTTTCCTTTCGCTTTTCTCCTTGTGATCATTTAACCCCCCCCCCCTCCCCCTCCCCTACCTAAACATTGCAAATGCTTCCAGATTAATCATCCTTACACCTCCATCATTTAATTCTCAATATTTCCTCCATTTATGGCCCATACCTTATTTTATTAAACCCCAAATAAATTGATTAAAAAATCTATTTTAAGTCCAAAATTTGTCAAAAACAACAAAAAACAAATAATAATATAAACACAACAACCAACAACAATAATCATCAACAACTTCCCTCCACTTCTTGGCAAATGCCTTTAATTTTACCTTCTTCTGATTTAAATAACGAATACACAACTTCACCTTTACAAAAACAATTAAATAACAAAACAAACGGGAAAACTTTAACAAAAAATAAAAAACAAAAAAGAGAACAAAAAGAAAATTGCCAAAAACAATCAACAATTCCTTTAAAATTAAAAATTGTTTTGGTTGGCTCGGGTTGTGTTGGAAAATCTTCATTAACTATACAGGTAAGAATTTGGTCAAAAAATAAAATCCTATAAACTTTTCTATTTTTAAATTAAAAAAATTATTTTTTGATTATTTTTAACGTAAAATTATTTTAAAAAATTATTTAACATAAAATTAAAACTTAAATTTTATTTAAAATTATTTATAGTTTGTTCAACAATATTTTATCACTGAACATGACCCGACCATTTCTGATATTTATATAAAAAATTGTTTTGTTGATGATGTGCTTTATAAAGTTGAAGGTAATTAAATTACCTAAAATATTTTGGTTGTTAAAATTTTAAATAAAATTAAAAATTATTTAAATTTAAGATATTTTTTAGTTGTAGACACAGCAGGGCAAGATGAATTTGCTGAAATGCGTGAACCCCATTTCCAAACTGGTGATGGATTTCTTTTAGTTTTTTCTGTTGCTAGTAGATCTAGTCTTGAATATATGCTCAAATTGAGGGAATTTATTGAAAACTACAATAATTGCAAAAATTTGCCTATGCTTTTGGTTGGAAATAAATGTGACTTGGAATTGGAAAGGGAGGTAAAAATGGGAATTTTGATAAAGCACACTGTTACGTGACGGCAAACAGTAAAGTCTATGGGGAAAAAACACGGCCACTTTATCTTCATTCGATCCCCTTTAAACATTTAATTTAAATTCAAATTAATTTTAAATCAGATTTCTCGATTGGAAGCTGAAGATTTGGCAGCTAGTCTTAAAATTCCTTATATCGAATCATCAGCTAAATTCCGACAAAATGTTGATCAAATATTTCACACGTTAATTCGACAAATTCGCCAATTCCAGAATACAGAACAACAGCAAAATGGAAAGATTAAAAATCAAGTAAAAGCAAATAATAACGGGTATTTCGAGAATAATTATAATAAAGAAGTGAAACAAGAAAATGGGAAAAGGAAAAAACAAGAAAAATCAGAAAAAATTAAAAAATCTGGAATTTGTAGAGTACAATAATAATTAATTATTTGTTAAATTAAAAATTTTTACTCTTTATTTCAAATTATTAGGTGATAAAATTTGGAAAAAATTTTGTGAACATGAGGGAAAAAAATTTAAAATAATTAATACATAAGTTTTATTTAGAATGCCTCACAATTGAAAAATTAAGGTTATATATGTGTAATATTTTAAGTAATTCAATAGAACCTTGCAAATTATTAAACAGGTATAAAATTAAATTTCATCGAATAAAATATATTTGTTAAAGCATAATTTGTTAAAAATATTTTTTTGAACAAACTGGTTAGTTCTCTATTCGATGAAATAAGAAGGGAGGGAGGGGGCTTTCATAGAATTTATGAATTGGACAAGAAGATACAATGAGCCTTTTTGAAGTTAAATAAATTAAACTTATATCGAAACTAGATTCGATTTTTCTTAGGAAATTTAAAAGTTTAGTTTCTATAATCCGAAAAAAGTCTCAATTACCAACATATCCGTCCAATCCCCAATAAAAATTTATAAGAAAATAACAATTGATAAGGGAAAGTAGGAAAGTGAAAGCTCCTATTAGATAGGGAAGTAGCACAATTTAAGTTAGCACTATTAAATGTTAAATGTAAAGTGAGTGTAAGTAAAACTACTAAATCACAGATTTAAATATAAAAAACAAAAATTAGAACCACTCAAAAAAGCCTCCCAATTAAAGAAATTAAAAGCCTGACTCCTGCCTCTTCCGACTTCCCTCCAAAATTTCGTCTTCACTATCCGAACTGGTAAAGTCTTGTTCCACATCAGCCAAATCAGATGTCTTCAATGGCTTGAAACCCTTAATATTTTTATATTTAATAAATTTTGAAATAATTTAGTACCTGTTTATCAAATAAATCCTGCTTTTTTGCATGGCAAAAACTCCAATAAATTAAATAGACAGCAAAGCATATTGAGAAGAAAAGAATTATAAAGACTAAAGTGGAGCCAATGGCAAAATTTCTCGTTGCAAGTGATTGGGGATGAAGAGGGATTGAAACTAAAATATAAAAATTAATTATAGTCTGAAATATTTAGTTTTTTAATTTTTAAAAAGTATTCCCTACCCAGTAATTTTAAAATTTTGTAATTTCTAATTAATCTATTATTTTCACTATATTCGTATCTTTTCATAACAAATTTACATTCATGTTTACCTCCATTTTCCAATTTTCTTATATTCCCTCTTTGCGATTCATTTCCATTTATCAATTTTTTTCCACCCTCTTTCTGCTTTGAAGCATTTAATGAAGGTACAATCCTGCTCGAATGAATCTCAAAATGCCAAAGAATACCACGACTTCCAGCTATTTCGCCCACCCAAACATTGTTACCATTCGCCCTGAGTACATGAGGTAATTGGAAATCTCCGGATTGGGGGCGGAAGGCGTATTGAACGTGTGTTGAATTTGGCTGCACAATATAAACTTGAATTTGTCGAGGCTTTCCATCTTGTGTTGGCGGAGAAAATCCCGGTACAAAAAGTAGACCAATACCTAAAAAGTCAAAATCAGAAAAATTCTCTCAAAATCTTTACAAACCCTGTTGATAGTAGACAGAATAAACAGTTGAATAGAAATTTGGATTTTTTATGTCAAATAGCGGTTTATGGTCAGAAATCGAAAATACTTGAGTCCTCCCATTTTCCCGATCTGCAACAAAAATACGTCCTCCCTGCTCATCCTTTAAAGAATTAAAATTTAAAATTCATTAAAATTAATTACAAGTGTAATATCGTGTGGAAGGGAAAATTGACCAAGCCGAGATCTACCAGAATTGAATTCGCCAAATTGAGAAATAAAGCGTCCTTCACTTGAAAATTTTACAACCTAAAAATATTAATTCAAAATATGCTTTAATTTTTAAAGTTAACTCACTCTATTATTGCAATAACCATCAGCAACATAGACAGAACCATCCATTTTCGAAACTACAACACCTGCTGGCTTACAGAAATGATTTTTATCAGAACCTGAATTTGAAATAAAAATTGTCATGTTTTTAAAGAAAATATATTACCAGGCATGAATTTTACACCCAAACTCCATACTTGTTTAAGTTCTTCTAAAAAATAAATAAAAAATTAAACAAATATTTAAAGCAGATTTTATTATTTCTCTTAAAATCTCAATTTCCGATTCCCTTCATTAACTCTAAAAACCTAACAAAATAATCTTTCATTTATTTCATACCATTATCAATTCTCCACTTAATTACTTGATGAGATCCAACGTCTGTAGTATAAATAAATGCATTGTGATCAACAAAAATACCATGTGGAAGATAAAAACTTCAAAATTATTGAAATATTTAAATTAACAAAATTTTAGTAACTAACCGTTTTTCACCATATTTAGCTAACAATTTAGGTTTTTCATTATCTTCAACGTTGACAATTAAAATGACTGGATCATTAATAGGTGTTTTATCAGTAAAAACATTATTTTCATTAAAAGTGCTGAAAATAAAATAATTTTTTAAAGATCCCAAACAAGAACTAAAGCGAATTTTTCGTTTAGGAGGATCAAAAGAATATTTTAGGTAACTGACTTCTGATTCCAAAATCTACCAGCACGATGAAATACAACCAAATTTCCATTTTGATCAAATGTTAGACCTGCAATCTGTCCCAACTGTATATCGGCCAATTCCTCAATTCTATGGCGTTCTAATACCCCAAATGGCTCCGCACTGTGATTTGCCTGATGTCTCAATTCGGGGTGTGGAGGTAAAAGCTTCGTTCCTTCTTTAAGAGAAATGAATATAAAATTATTTTTAAAAAATATTTTACCTTCGGGGTACTCATTTGCTGGAAAAGATGCCGAATTACCAAAACATCCTGATCCATAAGGGAATGGGTCAGGGTCATTTCTGTCTTGGTAATACATCATGTAAAAATTACACATTTCATTTGATCCCATACTTCCCATCGGAACTTCTTCTGTTTTATCACTTGAGTCATAACGACTAAAAAATTACTTAAAAATATTTTTATTCACGGAACTAACCAAATAGCAGCTAAAAAGTCTCCGTTTTCAATAACTAAAGGAGTCTCTCTTAATTGGAAAAGCTGAAAGGTTAACAAAATTTTATTTTAGAAGGAAAAATTTAAAAAAACCTGTGGCCATAATGGGTTACGTTTTCCAATTTGTAACCATTTCCTAGTTTTAGATTTTTTAACATAAGCCGAAACAAGTCTTCCCATTTCGTGTGTATGCGTTCGAAAACTTGAAAGTTACGATAAAAATCAAAAAATAGAATCGAGAAAAGGGTTACTAGAATAAAGACAAAAATGGATGGTCTTCTCAAAATAAAACTAAAATTAGGAATCTAATATTAGATAACTCAAACCCAGTTTGATTGTTTACATGGGACAATCAGAAAAAGCCGAAAATCGGAAAAAAGAGAATATTATGTATAAAATTCTCTTACGCGAAAGGATATAGTTTTGTATCAGAATTATAGCTACAGCTAACATTTGTATAAAAAGCCGAATGGCCAGGTTGTATAGGCATTCCGCTAACAAATAAATAAACTCCAGCAACATATTGAGGTTTTTGACTTGTTAGATGTAAAGTAACTCCTAAAAATAGAAAAATATAATTAAACAAGGAGGAAGAAAAAACCAGAAAAGTCTATCACATTGCCTTCAAATGGCGTTGCATAATGAATTCTGAAAATTATTTTAATAATTTTAAAATTGAATTGGGTTTATATTTAAGATCTTGGGTTACTAGAACTGGAAAAAGGGTTACTAGAAAATTTTAAAAAAATATTGAGACATACCAAAAGTTTTTGTTCGTCTTTTAAACAAAAAATTTTATGAAAGAAACAAAGATACTCCCAAATGGTAAAAACGAGCAACTTAAAAGAAGGTGAATATTCCCCATATTTTTTAAATATTATATTAACAATTTAAAAAACTTACTGCAAAATAATATATTGAACAGAATCATCTTCATTTCCAATAGCAAATCCAACATTTTCTGGTAATACAAGAGGAGGTGCATTTCTTGCCTCAAAAATTAAAAAATAATTTTTTAAAAATTTAAAAAAAACCCAAGCATATAAAATATGATTTCCAGTGCTACACGTTGCACCACCTTTTCTTATAAAATAATTTAAAAATTTAAAAAAATATTGAAACCTCTCCAAAAGTTTTTGTCCGTATAAGCTGGAGTTGTACAACCGTAAAGAAGCCTGAAAAAAAATTGATTTAAATAGCGAGAGAGAAGGGGGAGAGTTTTTTTGCTCACGCGAAGGGCGAGACCTCCGCTAGTTAATTTAAAAATGGAAAGAAAAATCAGTAGAAAGCTTAAACAGAAAATCCAAGTATCAAAAATCAACAAAAAAATTAACAAACATGTGGTGAACACGATCAGCATGGGCAGCCGGCTCAAATTTTACTAGAATAAAAAATATATTAAAATAATTAAGTAAAACGTCATGTTTATAAAATAAAAAACATTTTTTAATTATTTAAGAAGATAAAAATAATTTTAATTTTTATCTAAATTAAATACAAAATATTTTAATTATTTTTTAAAAATATACCAATATAACCAGGTTCAGCTTTCATCGCCACAGACACATAATCATCATTCTAAAAAAATAAAATTTAAATATTTTTTTATTAAATAATCTACCTGTTCAGGAGAATATCCTTGAATTTTAATTGTCGATTTTCTTAATTCATTTTTATTTGAATGAATTGATGTGACAAAATTAATAAAATAAAAAATAAATAATTGTAAAATAAGGACATAAATGGATAAATTTTTATTTTGCATATCTTCCCTTTCCTTCCTAAAAATTTAATTTTTGTTAAAAATTGAAAAAATTAAAATCTAATTTATAAGGTCAACTGAGTCAAGACTCAAACGAGTCCCGGGCCCTATAACTTATTAAGGGCTGGTCACTTTTTTTTGTTCTTGGTATCTTTGGATAGAGCATTAAATAGGCTACAATATCCCAAAAAATCAAAATTTTTAACAGACTGGTAAAAAAGTTATGATCGATAAAGTGCCGAAAAATCAGATTTTTTTAAAAAGTTAGTTTTTGGATCATAACTTTTTTTATTAATCGATCGAAAATTCTGATTTTTTGGTATCTTGTAGTTCATTTAATGCTCTATCCAATGGTACCAAGAAAATTAAAAATTATCCAGCCCTTCTTGATTTATAGGGCCCGGAATCATTTGAGTCAGGACTCAGTTGAACAAATATTTGGCCAATAATGAGTTGGCCAAATATCAGATCATCAATCCTTCGCGGTAGGGGACCATTGTGTACCGCCGTTTGTGTACCGCCGTTTGTGTACGGCCGGTTGTGTACCGCCAGTTGTGTACTTGGCCGTTTGTGTACCTGGCCAGTTGTGTACCGCATTATATAGGAATATAATAAGGGAATATAGATTATATTCCCCAACTTAGAATCTTATTAGAAAATTCGAAATGCAAATTCGACCAAAATTGCCATGATTTAACAAATTTGGACAAAGTTACGATTCAAAAATAAACCAGTAAACCTATGGGCGTCGGCGAGACGCTTGTGCAAAAGCCCGCGCTTCGCGCGGGCTTTTGCGGCACGCGTCTCGCGGGAGTCAACGGTCGCTGGGTTCCGTACCAGTAACATAAACCTATTCCTTTTATCGATTTTTTGAGTTGAAATGCCGACCTATTCTTCGTAGCAACACAAAAAGTTCTTTAAGTGAAGATACGGCCTAAAATCCCCTGATAAAGTAACCTTGGGTCTAATAAGATTCTGAATTGGGTGATATAGTTTATATTCCCTTACTATCTTACCAGCAATACTTTCGTTCTGGGATATATAAAGACAAAAATTCTTAAAAATGCGGGTACACAAACGTCCCCATTTGGGTAGGTACACAACCGGCCGTACACAACCGGCCAGGTACACAAACGGCAAGGTACACAACCGGCGGTACACAACTGGCCGTACACAAACGGCGGTACACAAACGGCCGTACTCAATGATCGCGTTCCGATCCTTCGCCACTAGACATTTCGCCATAACAAGTGAATTTTTAGCAAATGTCTCACATAAATACTTACTATTAGAGGTCGGCAAAATCGTGTTTGCGGGATCCCGCGGGATAAATTTTTTTTAAAAATCTTTGCGGGACGGGATCCCGCGGGATAAATCCCGCATTCCCGCATAATCCCACATTTTAAATTTGCGGGATCCCGCGCGGGATTGCGGGATTTTCCAAAAATCGTTAAAATTATCAATATCTGTTGAAAAAATCGATTTCCTAATCATTAACGGGCTCTAACGGGTTCTTAACTGTATCGTACTTTGTACCAAATTACGAGTACAAGTTGGTACAAACACTAGGTACTTACCCCAGGTCCCCAATTATCAAAAAATCATAAGGGGCAAGCTCATACATATTGGTAGGAAAATTCAAGTATACGAATTAGAATAGCTTGAGCTGAAACATATGGGATCAACCATCGTGATAAAACAAGTTGGGCAATTTTGTTTTGATGAAATAGAGATGATTCCATGGCGGCAGGCAAAAATTTTGGGAGGCCAAGTATCCAAATTCCTAACGTTTTCAGCGCCGCAGGCAAAAATTTCGAGATTTTAGAAGGCTAGCGAGTCAAAATTCTCCTTTTTTTAGCGCCGCAGGCGAAAATTTTTTGAATTTAGAAGGTTAGGAGCCAAAATCCTCCATTTTCCAAAAATCCCGCAAAATTCAAAATATTTTGCGGGATCCCGCGGGATAAAATTTTTTTAAAAACCTTTGCGGGACGGGATCCCGCGGGATAAATCCCGCAAAATCCCGCATTCCCGCAAAATCCCGCAAATCGAAAAAAGTGCGGGATTGCGGGACGGGATCCCGCAAAATCCCGCGTGGGATCCCGTCCCGCGCCGACCTCTACTTACTATTAAAATATAAAGTTTAATAGATTTTATCGCATAATTGTGTTCGTCATTGGTAAAATACATATTGTGTTTACTTTGAAAGTATTTTTGTTTTGGGAGAATGTGTAATATTTTAATAATGCTTTTTAAATAAATAAAGTATATGTAATTTTTTGTAATTTTTGTGGTTTGCATTTCGTTGTAATTTATGTGGATTTTTAATGACTAATTTTTCAACTTATTTTTTATTTTTGCTTAATGAAAATTTTTTTCAGAAATTTAAATAAAATTGAAAGCATTGTATTGCCATAAATGACCGATTTAAAACTTTTTATTGATCCATATGAAGCTCCATATCCTAGCACAGTACGTGAATTGCTTAATGACAGTGAGTTTATAATTTTAAATTAATAATTATTAAAATAGCCGACAAGAGGAAGGCTAATATTTGTGCTACCGCCACTCCGTTAGGAAGATGTCTGCTTATCTGCAATAATCATATTTATGTTTGGTCGTTTATAAAATCTGTAGGATTTAAAGGTTTTTATAATTTACTATTATTTTCAAGGAATCTGGAATTCCGCATGCAACTCATATGGAGTTGCCTACTACTGGTTTGAAATATTCTGTGCAGCTTGTGTGCCTTTTCAATAAAAGTAAATAATTTTTTAACTATTAAAACATTAAAGAGTTCATTATCATTATATATTCATTTTAGTTTTTAACAGAACTAAAAACATGTTTTCTGGTTGTTTCAGACCCCCTGCTTTAGGGTTGAATTTCCATATAATTGAAGGCATTGCTCATAGGTTTAATTTTCAAATTTAACAGGTCAAGCTTCCAAATATTTGAGTTTGCTTGCAATTTCACCAGAGGGTCATCTCCGATATTGGAGTGAACTGGGCAAACAAACACGAAATGAACAATGTCTTCTGAATAATGAAGTTGCCCATTCTATTCAACAAATCAACTCTCAAGGTTACAATTTTAAATAAATTTGATTTTTTAAATGTTTTTTTGAAGAAAATGTTCATCGATTTCTTTTGACGACAACAACTGGTTCTTTTCACATTATTGACCTTTTCCATGGATTGGACCAGCCTGATCGATTAGCAACACGCCCTCTTGATGTTGGTGGACCCGGGGGAGGAATTGGACATCGAATGTCTCTTTTGCTTTTTGGAAGTTTGACTGCAGAGAAAGAAAGGTTGGAAAGAGGATTTTAAATATTTAAGAAAAAATCATTTTTTGAATTTAATTTTAGGATTTTGAAAACAATTTTTGTTCATGGAAAGATGAGCCCGCGTTCAGACGTTGTTAATGTTCTGAGGCGTTGCCTTCGCTTCTACTCAATTTTTGATCAAAAAGCATTGGATCATGAAGTGGATATTGCTGATTTGGCTCTTATTAAATTCAACAAAGTATCCATTTATTTAAATTTTTTTCGATTTTTTTCAATTTAAAGAACTGTTCTCGCTCTGAAAGACGTCATTTTAGTATTGTCGATGCAATTCAACATTTGAATGGAATTCTTATGCTTTTAGTAGGCGAGAAGAAGTCTAATGAAGTTGGTGGGAGAGATTACTTGGTTGATAGAAAGCTTTTTATTGGTTAGCTTTTAATATAACGTTAATAATATATTTGTTTTAATTTTATTAGGTTACTATGAGGAAAAATTTGAAAAAGATGCAATCCAGCGCAATCTTCGTACCTTAACTGAAATTGAATTGCCAGAGTCTCTATCTGCTGTGGGGATGGTAAGAATTTTTTATTGTGTAAATAGCTTGGAGTTTGAATAACGCTTAAATAATTCTTAAGGATAAACGTCTACAAACAGCTCAATTACTTTCTCCTAGTACTGATGAATGTTGTGTTGCTTTTTATGATTCTTTTGTTCTTATTCGTCATTATGCTGCCAAATCACGTTTTGTTTATTTTTGTCATTTTAAAATCATTATTAATTTTAGGTGTTTCTTTTTTTATTATCGAAAGCTATGCAACCAACAATGCAAAAAGCCCGATGCGGCAATACGCTGGTGACACACTTTTTGGCGTAAGTTGAGTCTTTAAATTCAAAATTCTTCTTTTTTATAGTCTGCTGCAATTCATGGATCTGCTACTTTGGTTCTCAAAGACGGTGGTGTTTGCACTGTTCAACGACTTCCCAGTCATTATGATTTAACTTTTTGGAAGAAAGTATTTATTAAATTCTCTAAATTTAATACTTTAATTCAGCACCAAGAAATTTTACATCAATTGGACACTCAAGAGAAATTTACAGTTACTGGCAGTGAACATCGTTTGAAGGATGCTTTTGTTGAGTTTTGTGCCAAAAATATTGTTTGTTAAATTAGCTTTAAAAACAAATTAACGATTAAATTTAAAGAAACGGTCCAAGAAATTATTGCGTGACATGCTTAATGATATGCAGAGTGCTGGTGGATCTGACACTGCTTCAGCTTCACATCAACAAGTTTGTGAAGTCTGTCAAGTAACTTTAAATATTTTAATTTTAGGAGAAACATTATGACGGATTGTCAGAATTAGCTGTTGATTTATTGCTTTATTTTCTTGATAGACAACCTATGGCTAAAGAAGATGAGCGTTGGGGATTTGTATCTGATTCTTTAATTACGAATGGTTTAATTATTTTAATAATATTTTTTAACTTTTTATTGAATTGAAGAACAACAAAAGCTTTTACGAGAATTGGCAGAAACAAAGAAATTCACACTTCTATTGCGTCAGCTCCAAATTAAATTGTCTTTTTACAAAATGTTTGTACTTTTCCTGCGTACATACAAACTTACTGATATGGTTAATTTTTATTTTGTTTTTATTGGGTTTTCATTATCTGGACCATATACTTTTTTCTGTTTTCACTATTTCTTACATTGGTTGAGTAATGATATGATGTATTTTTAGTCTATGGGATCTTTGATGTTGTTCTCATTTCGGATCCTTCATTTTCATGTTTCATTTTTCATCTAATTGTAATCTTATTAAAAATTTTCAGATTGAGTATCCATTACAATCTTTCCAAATGCGTAGTGGCAAGGCTGTTATAGCCGAATTAGGTGAAAAATTAGTGTCAATGATTGCAACATTTAGATGGCTCAGCGAGCATAGTTTTGTCTTTTTTATTTTTCTTTACAACTTAATTAGGTCAATCCTTGCCTTTGGTCAACCGAGCTATGAATGAATTGGCAAAAAGTTATGTAATCCGTTTTGGTTTGCCAAAAAGTAATCCTTATTTAAGTCCAACTGATTATGTTTATAGCAAGGTTAAGAATTTATTTTTAGATATCAAGGGCGTAGCCAAGGTGGGGGCTTCTGGGGCTAAAGCCCCCCCCCCCCGAAATGGGAGAAAGGGGAGAAAAATTAGGAGAAGTGAATTTTTTTGGCCTACGGCCTTCATAATTTTAAAAATTTTCGCCTGCGGCGCTAAAATGGAAAAAATCTGGCTTCTGAGCTCCAAAATTCAAAAAATTTTCGCCTGCGGCGCTGAAAATCACAATTTTTGGCGCCTGCGGCGCCGAAAAAGTGAATTTTTTGGCCTACGGCCTTCTAAAATTAAAAAAATTTTCGCCTGCGGCGCTGAAAAAAATAAAAATATGGTTAAAAAAAATTTGCGTCCAGAACGCCAAGGTAAACGCCAAAAATTTTGCGCACACCCAGTATTAGCCCCCCCCCCCCCCCCCCCCCCCCGAAATCGACCCTCTGGCTACGCCCTTGTTAGATATGTAAATTACCGAGTTTTACATTTAAGGTTTCAACATTTCATGAATTAGTTTCGTCTGTTGTTCAAGCTGGTGATCAGGCAATGTTAGATAATTTACATTCAAAAGCACAAGTTATTATTGAGGTTCATTCTCTTTGATTTTTATTTAATAATCTGTATTTTATTGTTAGGTTGGATCTTTACTTCTAACTTTGGTTGAAGGTGTTCAGGATGCTCGTCATGAGGATTTTGCAATTCATATAGAAAATGATATTTCGACATGGCTAAATCAACCAGACTTTCTCACCCATTTTACTGCTCATGTTTGTTTTAAAAATTTTTTTTCCTTTTTAATTAGTTTGAAATATAATCCCACACACAAACACACAATGTTACTAAATAACTTTAGCTATATTATAAGCAAAACTTTACAGGCTGTCCTCAAGAAAACTTTCCTGGATTATCTGAACATGCCTTTTAGCTAATTTTTCTAAAAAATTAAATTTCTTGCCTCATTTGCTAAATGTCCACCCATAAAAGTAATGGATGTTTATTTCTCGAGGCAAAAATAATTGAATAATGATTAAGGCATTATTGACTTTTACCTGGTTATTAATGTTGGAATTATTTATTACATTTCAAAATCAATTTTATTAATTAACCTTTCTTAAAATTTCATTTAATCTAAAATATTTAAGTTAAATACTGCTCTTGACTTTTTGACTTCATCAATTCCAGCATCAGCAGTTACAACATTAGATGAACAAACACAACTTCCCACTCCTCATTCAACAATTTATGAGCAATGTCTTCAATTAGCCCATTTTGTTCTTTCACAACAATCTTCAGCTCAACGCAATGACTCAGAAATTATTTCACGTTTTGCGATGTTGGGTCATCAAAGGGATGCTTTAGAATTGGCTGAAAAGTATAGAGTATGTTTATATTAAAATATTTTTCATTAAAATTGGGTAGCAATCAGTTTAGGGCTTAATTTTTGAGAAAATTAAAGAATTTGAAATATCTTTCATTAATAATTTTTAAATTTTTAGAAATCTAAATTAAATATTATTTTAATAAAATTAAGGATTTTACTTTCCTCGTTGTTTACTGCTACAATAAACTTGATAAACGACAATGTGAGGAAGCATTGAATAGATACAAAAAAGAATACGAGAATGATAAGTGGGGATTTTTTTTAACTCTTTAATTTCTTTCAATTTATATTTTTATAGCTTTTACGATTTTCTTTATACTTGGTATCAACAAAAAGGTTTTTCTAATTTTTAAATTTTTTAAAATTTTGAATAATTTAAAGGAATGTTTAATCATCTTCTTGCTGAACCTGGGAAAAAAGCTAGTGATTTTTTAGCAAAACGTCAAGAACTCAATTGGATAAGACAAGTTGAAGAAGGCCAATTTACACAAGCAAAAATAACATTGAAAAAGATGGCAAATAATGAGAAAGATGATAACAAAAAATTGGTTGGATTTTTTTATTAAGTAAAATGAAATTTGATTTATAATATTATTTGGTTTCTAATTTAAAAATCTAAATTAGCATAAACATTTTAAAGTATTTTTTAAATTTATTTCATTTCAGATAGAATTGTCGTTGTGTAAATTCGCTGCTGTTTGTGAGGAACAAGAAAACTTGCCTGAAATTGCTGAATTATCTAAACAGATAAGTGAATTACATGAAAAACAAAGGATGAAAGAAATGAATAGAGAGGGAAGTGAAAATATTGAAATAGAGTAAATGAAGGAATTCAATATTAAAATGACTTTCTTTAACTCTTTTATTTTTTTTCGATTTTTAATTTATTTAAATTTTCGATCTCTTTTAAATCGTCATTTAATTTAAAAATTTTATACAGAAATAAACTTGTTTTAACCTAAGTTGTTTTTTATTTAAGCTTTCTCTTTTAAATAAACGAAAGATTTAATTAAAATAAAAACTATCAAAACATAAGAAAACTGTTATGGACTTAAATAAAATTGAATATTTTTTGCTTCTCTTCATTAACAATTAGGATTTCCTGTTATAAATGTGTGTTTAACGGACAAATTTTATATATTTAAATAGAAATTTAAACCAAAATTTTCACATTAACCTACATCTTAAAATACATGGAAACTTTAGTTTATACTTATCTCGTGAGTATTATATCACGGCTCAAATTTTAATACAGTAAAATAATTTATCATAAATTATAACGAGAGGAAGTATTAAATTTTTAGTAAGATTTTTCCTCTTAATCCTGTCAATTCTTAATAGGCCCAATATTTAATGTTTCAAATAAATCTATTATGTACTTATTCTTGTTAAAATAAATTTCGTGAAAACTCTTGCGTGCGTAAAGTATTTTTTAAGTTAAATTTAAGTAAAATTGAAACATTTTCCAAGAATTATAAAATTTTTTTAATAAATTCCAATTAAACAAACACGCACTAAGAATATAATTATTTAAGATTAGTGTTAAAAATTAATGAATTGAAAAAATTAAATAAAAGAAATTGCATGCTAAAATTGTTTGTACGTTAAAACTTTCAAAAAAAATTTTTTTTTTAATTTTATAATAATTTAAAAAGTAAAGAAATGTTGCATGTTTAAAGAATTTTTTTAAATAATTTCAAAATCTCAGAATTAAAAAAGTTTTTAGACTTGATTTATTTAATTATTTTATAGTTCCAAAATTAAAAAAAATCTTACATTAAAAGAAATTTATATAAAATAAAAATTTTTAAGCAATTTTATTAACATATTTCCCAAAAATGAGTCAACAAAATTATTCAACAGCTTTGGAAAATTATCGCCAAACGGGAGATATTTGTGCTTATTTAAACATAACATTAACAACTAAAAGTGATGTAGAGAATTTGTCTGATAAATTAAATGCTTTAGATATTTATCAGGGAACAAATAAAAGTTTTTTAACAATTTATTTGCCAACAATGGCACATCAATTAATTGTTGGAGAATGTTCTTATAATTTTAAATCTCAACAGATGAATGTATAAAAATATTTTTTAATATTAAAATTTTAATTTAAAAATTAATACTTTCGAAAAATGTATGAGTCCCCGTATGTCACAAAATTTGAGAAAATTCTGGTTCGAATTTTCAGGACTAAAACCTTCAAAAACTTGGTAATAGGTTCGAAGGAAGTCAGGGTCCTAACCTGCTTCGAACTCTTGCACTTTTCTGGAGATCCACGGCCGATGCCAGGCAAAATGGGTTTAGCTTTTTTAATGTGGTTTCTGTGTGCACTTAAAAAAGTGAACGGCCCGATAGGAATCGAGGCAAGCAATTTATCCTTTCCTTCTCTAAATTTTATTTAAAAAGATCAACTTTTATAAAATTAAATAAAAATTAAAATTTTTAGACACAATCTTATTACAACAGCACACTTATCTATTATGATGAATTAAGTTTTATTAAACCAATAGTTCCTTGGATGATTATCCCGGGAATATTTACAATTATTTCTATAATTTTAAATATTTGTTTAATTTATGTTTCAATTCGAAAAATGTAACTATTTTTTAAAAATTTCAAAAAATTCAAAATTATATTTTAAAGTCCAATGGTTAGAATGTGCAATTTATTAATTGTTTTCGATGCTTTTTGTCTAATTTTGGCTGTTTCTCCTTTTGCTTTAAATTTTGTAGCTTTTATTTTGAATTTTGCGACAGTTGATTGGCGTGTTTGTTTTTATTTTCATTTAATTTCAACAATTGGCACGTATTCCTCCTTTTTGGCTATCTATTTTATTTCTTTGGAAAGAGCTTTGATTATATTTTGTCCAACAAAGTTTGTAGTTTTTAATAAATTATGAAAGATAAACGGCGAAATAAAATTAAATTTTAAAAAAATATTTAGAATATTTAAAGACATTAAAAGTAAATGCAGTTATGTGTCTGAAAAATTATATCTAAACCACCCTAAATTGAGCCCCAGTTTGTGGTTAGTTGAAATATAGAGCCGCATGGGGCTTTATTTTAGGAAATACGGTATTTATAAATGAGATCCGATAATTTATTTAAAAATCAAAAAATAATTAAAAATAAATTCTTTAAATTAAATTTTGAATTAAAGAATACACAAAATCCGTACTTCTACAATTCACCGTATTTCCTTTTTAATTTTTATTGTTTGTATTCTGTTTGGTATGATAATGGTATTAATTGAATTTAATGTTTGGACTATACTTAATCTTCCATATTATAAGTAAAATAATTAAATTTTTAATTTTAAATATATTTTATCTTTTTTAGATTATTTTACTGTAATTCTGGTTTATATTCTGATATTTTAAATTCAATTCCCTCATATTTTATTTTGTCTGCTTCTTCTTTAAATTATTTTTTAATTTATTTTTCAATTTATTGGCGGTATTTAAAATCAAAAGAAAAAAATAAAAAAATAAATAATCAACAAACAAATAATTCTTCTTCTTCCCCTTCAATTCCCGATCCAAATCTTCGAATTCTTCGTTCAGTTTTCATAATTTCTTTTATAATTATTTTTGGTTGGATATTTGGTTCTGCTGCAAGAAATCCTGTGACAACATTATGTACAAACATGGCCACAGCTATTTCTAATATTTTTAAAGACGAAAAAGGCAATCCATCACAGACAATTTATGATATTTTACGTACATATTCGATTAGTTTAATTACTTGTATTAATCCAATTTCTGCTGGAATTAACTCGATTATTCTTTTTACTTCAAAGTAATCATTTATTGTTTTTAAAAATATTTAAAAACATATTTTTTTAAATTAAAGTTCTGAATATAGAAATGCTTTCAAAAAAGCTTTTGGTATTAAACAACAAACAAATACAGTTTCTATTGGACCGTATTTTTCAAATCAACGGAATTGAAATTAAATGATTGTTAAAAAATTTAAAAGAAATTTAATATTAAATATTTAATTTTAATATTTAAACATTTTTATTTTCCATTTACACCCAATTTATTTTATAATATTTTTTATTTTAAAAATTTTGTGCAAAAATACATATTTTTTGAATTCAACTCCTTTCCCTTAATTTCCCTTGCTCATTTTTAATCCTTTTAATTTCAACCGTATTTTCTAAAATTACGAAAAATCTTTCTTAACTTTCTGAAAATCTGTTTTATATTTACTATTTTAACGTTTTTCGCTATCTTTAATAAATTTATATCCCATTTTTTGAATGAATGTTTTGGAATGGGCCACTACAAAAAGCCACCACAAAACCACAAAATCACGAATATTTCACAGTTCTAAATGCTTGAATACCTTCATTCCGTTTCATACAAAAGTAATCATCTTTAGTTAAGAAAAGAAAAACTGAAAATTTGAAGTCAAAAAAGAACAAAAAATATTTTTATGTTTTATTTTAATATGTACATAAATAATTTTCATTTCTATAGTAATTAATCAAAAATTTATAAATTTTTACTCCAAGAAATCTTCAAGTTTTCTACTTATTAAAGCATTTAAAAATTATTTAGTAAACATTATGTTAATATTTTTCTATTACTATTTATGTATATTTTTCTAAATATTTAATGAACTCCATCAATTATTTCCAAGTGTTCCACTTTAAAAATGCATGGGAAAATTAGAGCTCTGATTTAATAAAAGTTTTTAAATTATTTAAAAAATTAAATACCTGAGAGGAATAAAAATAATTAAAGCTAAGGGAAAGAAGAGACGAATAACTGGCCAGGGAAAGTGCCCAATAATAAGTAATATAGCCAATTGAAATAATTCAGTTAGTGTAAATAGATGCACAATTCTTTGAGGAATGCGTCGAATATAATGAGTAGGTGGATAGGAACGCTAATTAAAATAAATAAAAATAATTTTTTATTAAAATTAACACGTTCAAATTTATATTTGAAATTTTATTTTATTGGTCAGTTTATATTTGACTTGCTTAAAATCAGATTTTTGGCACTCTCAATTTCAGAAAAAATATATTGTCTCATATGTACCTGTTCAGTAAAAAGTAACAAAGTCCTTTGACAAATTTCATTTCCAATTGTACTTGAATATGCAAGAAAAAGGAAAACTCCATTAAAAACAGATGTTGGAAAATGCCGTAAATAATTAAGAGCCAAAAAATATGTTGGGACCATAAATAAATGTGCCAAAAGTGTAGCTAATCTTGATTCCCGATTTTTTACAATACTAAATAAATTATTATTTTTCTCAAAAAAAACTTTATTTTTTTACGTTGGCTGAACTGTTCCATTTAATAATTTATCTTCAACGTCAGCTTGGGCTTTTAAATGAAGAAATGATTGAGGTAAAGCTGCATGCATCCAAGGAAGGCAAAATATAGATAGGGGGATATTAATTAATGAAACAATCATAAAATCCCAATTTGCAGCTGGGCCTTTCTTTAAACTAAAATTAGTGGGGAAAATTTGGAAAAAGTGATTTTTGCTTTTAAAAAATGTTTGTTTTTTCTGATTCCGAAAAATAATTATAGTAGAATACTAAATAAATATAAACTTATTCTGAGCATTATCTACAGTAGAGGTAACTAGCATTTGGTCCATAGCAAAAAGTATCGCTAAAGGCAATCCCAAAAAACAGCAAAGTAAATGCCCAGTTAAAGGTAACAGCCAGAATTTTCCAAAATTAAATGCTGGGGTATTTTCATCCAAATTAAATGTTTCCTCTTTTAAAAATAAAATTTTAAAAATTCAAAAATTATGTGAAGGATTGGGGGAAGTTTTTTACATCCATTGTCTCGTTATTATGATTAACATGTTTTAAATTTACTTGGAACATCGCCAAACCAAAAATTTGCAATTAAAGTCATTGCACAAACGGCTAATGGAAGAGCATAATCCGAGACTTAATAAACAAAATTAAATAAAAAAATATAATTTAAAAACCAATTTCTCGTTTATATTTTCCAAAAAATTTTGTTTTTCGAAAGTTTGCAAGAGTTAATGCAAGCCAGGCAGTTCCAAACATTAATAATAAAAAGAGTAAACCAACAGAACGGTCACAACTCAATGGATCAAAATGAGGAGGTGGAGGTGGGTGATGTGGTGGAGGTGGTGGTGGATGAGGAGGAGGAGGTGGGGGATGATCGAAAGGGGGAGGTGGAGGAGGAGGATTGCCTTAAAAATTATGAAATAATTTTTTAATTTATAAACTAAGAATGTTTTAAATAAAGACCGGACGGGGAGCGTTATTTGAGAATCGAGATCTTAAAAAATACCGAAATTTCGATCGAGATCTCGTCTCGGTCCGGTCTCTAGTTTTAAATGGACTAAAAATTATTTATAAAAAAGTTTGCCTAAATGAGGAGAAGGTGGTGGAGGTGGATGTTGAATTAAAGACAATAAATGATTAGTTGAATTAATAAAAAGTTCAGAACAATGGGGAAGAAAGGCTTTGTCTAGCATTCTTTTTGCAGCTTTAAATGCTTCTATAGTTAAAGTACAGGCAATAAATAAACTAAATAATTCTTCTAATGATCTTTAAATAAAATTAATTAATATTTATTTTAACAACAACAAAATAACCGTTTAGCATATTTCATAACATTAGCAGCTTCAAATAAAGCAAATAAAAGTAAATAAAAACAGCACCACAAACCAATACCAGAATAAATTTGGAAAAAATCAAAATTAGTTGAATGAGAGATTCTTTCAATTACTTTTAAGAGAATAATTTTTTCAAAAAAAATTTCTAAATAAATTACCTTTAATATAAATAGAAATAGGTGGACTAGTTAATATGACCAAAAAAAGTTGCCCTCCAAATATACCAAAAAGTAACCCTCCAATCCATTGACCAAGAATTACTTTTTTAACATCTTTTTAATTAATTTTAAATTAAATATTTTTAAAAATTATCTACTAATTTTTGAGTGTGTATTTTCATCATTAAGCATTCCTAAAGCAATAGCTGTTGGAAGAACAATAAAAAATAGAAAAACGGCGGAACTAATTGTTTTTTGAAAAGAACGAGAATCTGCAATTCCATCAAGAAAATCATTTTTGTAATGAGGTAATCGACGTCTAAAATCTTTGATAAGGCCACGTCCAATATGCCATTTTGGAGACTAAAAAATAATAAATATATTTTTGTTTAAAATTATGGGCGATCTGGATTAACACTTAATGATCTTAATGTCGATCCTATGCCTCAATGACGTCACAATTGAATACAAAAATCCCTTCTTTATTTAAAAATTACCTCAACTAAATTAGTTTTTGTCTCTTTCTTCAATTCCTTTTCCTCAATTTCCTCCTCATTTTCAATATTTTTAGCTTTTTCACAAATTGCAGAAACAAATTCATATTCATTATTTGCATTTAAAAGTTCATTTCTTAATTCTGGATTAGCTAATAAAGTACCAAAAGTTCGAGTAATTTCAAAAGCTGATTTTGTTTCTTTCTTAACAACTGAGTAAATATTTTTATTTAAATTAATTTATACTTGTTGTAAAGGGCCAATAACGAGTAAAATAAATCTGACAAAATTTAGAGAAGGTCCAAAATTTGTTGGAGCCTCTAAACGAGCAAAACAAATTCGAGGACTAAATATATGTTCTAAAGAACAACTTGAAAAATATATTTTTTAAATTAAAAGAGAGAAAATAACTAACTAAAGTGCAAACCAATTTTGATCTTCAACAATACCTTTATGAAAGTCTATTTCAATTGCCTAAAATTAAAGTTATTAAATAATGGAAATCTATTCCTCAAAAAGACAATTTTATGAAGCTTTTGTTCAAGAAATTCTTAAAAATAAAATCAGAGTCCCCCCCCCCCTTAACTAATCAAAATTAAAAAATAATTAAATACCTGTAAATATTCTTGTAAATCTATTTAATTATAAGAAATTTTCTTTTAATAATATTTTAAATTACCTCGAGTATCCAAACAATTTTCTGATAAATTAAAACTATTTGTAAAAATTTTTTCAGAAATATTTGAGAAAGAAATATATTGTTTAATTGAAGAAATTTTTTGTATTTTGTCCTTTGGTACTTTATCCTTTTCGGTTGTGTTATAAAATTGTTTAGGGTTTTCTCCAATCATTCTTTAAAATTGAAATTTTTTATTTTTAATTCCTTTTTTTAAAATTTTATTATTTCTTATTCTAAATATTTTAAAATTTTTTTAATGTTGTAATATCCTCTTAATAACTTAATAATTTTGCAATTATTTTTTTTAAAGTTTAAGAATTATAGAAGCATTAAAATAATTTATATGGAAAAATTTATTGCATATACATACCTATGTAAAATAAATTTAGTCAGTAATTTAATATTATTAAAAAATATTTTTATTCAACTCAGTCTGTCTACTTAAATTCCCCATACCTTATTAAAATCTCTCCCAATTCAGTTTCCGGAATATCCAACAAAATAGCCGTATTTCCACCCAACAAATAATTTGTAATATCTAAACGGCCTCGAATTTCTTTTTGAAAAGATCGAGGGGAAATAATGGATTGACTTTTTAATATTAATTTATTTTTGTTAATTATTTTTTGTTGTTTTTGACAATTCTCTTCTTCTTTTCCCAATTCTTAATTAGGTAAATTATTCTTAAGAAAACTTTTTTAAAAAATTACCTTTATCAAGCTTTTTATTGTATACTTCCACACAAGTAAAACTATTATGTTTGTTGCAGTCATTATTATTTTGCTGTTGGGAATTATTAAATTTTAAGGACATATTTTAAAAAATCCTTTAATAAAAAATTAGAAATAAATTATTATTAACAAAATTTCTTTAAAGATGTTTGGCAAGGTTTGGCAAGGTAACTTTGTTTTTCCTTTACTTTACTAAATTTGGATTAAAACTAGGGTCTAATAGATTTATTTTATTTATACTTAAATCATCTCATGACATATTTTTTGTTACATTTTATAAATTTTTAAGATTAAATATTTAATAGGTATTTTTATTAAAAACCAATAAGGAAGGATAATGATAAATATATTAAAAAAATATATATTTAATCATTGATCAAGGGTTTTTATAAAATAATTTAATTAATCAATCATTTAATTAATTTACAATAAACTCCAAAAATTTTATTTTAATTTATTTATTTGGTAAATTTCAACGTCATTTTATTTTTAATTAAATATAATCTTCAAAAGTTCTTTGAAGGAAAAAAATTATTTCTAAAAATAAAGAAATCTCGATTAAATAAAAATTAATATTCTAGAAAATAATTTAAAATAAATTTATTTATTTTCTAAAATGTCTCATAATTTATTAGACAAAACATAAAATATATTTTCAAATAATAAAATAACCAAATCAAATTTTAATTCCATTTACTAGTTTAACGGAAGAAATGGGGATAAGAATTGAGGGGGAGAACGTAAAATAAAGGATAAACATAATTTTTTTATTATTAAATAAATATATATTTAATATTTATTTTATATTAAATAAAAAAAGATTAAATATTTTTTATTGAATATTTTTATTATATTTAAAAAAAATTTTATATATTATATTAAAATTAATTTTTAATTTTTAACATTTAGTTCAAATTTAAAAACAAGATTTAGACTGAATTTTAAATGAAAAATTTAAAATTTATTTTATCAAATTTTTGGAAGAAAATGTTAAAAATACTTTTGTAGGCTCTTCTAATGAATTATAAATTAAAGAGCTGACAAATGAGAGAAGCTTGGAAAATGAGAGAAGCTCTTTGAAGTTTTCTTAATTAAAAAAAGTTATTATATATTTTACATTAATTAATTAAAAAAATGTTCTGATCTAATGAATAAACTTTTGATAAATGAGAAAAATATATTATTTATACCAAATAATTGACCAAAATATTTTGCAAGAACGCAGAATTTGTAGAAATTTTTAATGATTAAAACCTGGTATTAAGTAATAATAGAAAGAATCACTCATCCAACTGGTAAGGTTTTATGGTGTTGTTATTACCTCTACATTTAATTTATATTCAAGAAATATACTTATATGTATAATAATACAAATAATGGATTTAATTTTTATTAATATTTTTATTTAAAAAAAACAATTTCTTATCTTAGAAAGCACTTTTAACAAAATAACAAAGTCATAAAATGTTAAAAATAAATTTTTGAGACAAAGAATCCTTAAAAATAACGTTATTTACTGATAAATTATTTAAATAAAAGAAAGAAAATTCTTGATTGCTTATTCATTTTAGTTTCAACATTTAATACATTAAAATAATTAAGCAGAAACGAAGACAATCAGTTCTGTAATTTAAGAAAACCTTTCATTAATAATTTCAACCAGGGATGAGCGCAAGAGAATCTCAAAAAAACGCAAAACGCAATGCGCTCACCCCTGATTCCAACTATTCGGATAGCTTTATATGAAAAGCAAAAAAATTTACAACTTTTAAAATCTATTGCTAAATCCAAAATATATTTAAAATTAACTACAATTTACATATGCATTTAATTATAAATTTAATTAATAATACAAGTTTATCACAATTAATTTTAATTAAGACAATGTGTATATTTTCTGTTAATATAAAATAATTTTTAATAGTTAATTTAAATTTTAAAAAAATCAAAGATTTAGTAAATATGTTTAATATTTTGTATACAACCAAAATAATATTATTTTTATTAATATTATTTTATTTTATTAATAATTCTTTTGCCGTTCGTACACAATCGGTTGCTGTTAAAGGAAAACTTTTATGTGGTCAAGCACCTGCTAGAAATGTTCGCGTTAAATTATTCGATGAGGATAGCGGTAATACATAAAATTGAATAATTAAATATATTTAAATAATTATTCAGGCCCTGATCCTGATGATTTGTTGGAAGCAGGTTTAGAAATTAAAAACTCTGTTAAATAAATAATTTCTTTGAATTCTCCCTTATTTCAAAAAATCTTAAAAAATATTTACTTAGCTTTTAGACTTTTAAACAGTCTATATGCCTTATTTATTTTAATGTTATTTATTTTATATTATTTATTTTATGTGCCTTATTTATTATCTATATTTTATCTTCAAATTTAGGATATTCTGATGCATCGGGAAATTTCCAATTAAAAGGTTCAACCGTTGAAACTACAAATATAGATGTTGTACTTAAAGTAATTCTAATTCCAATTAAAATTACTAAAATTTGAATTAATTATTTAAAGGTTTATCATGATTGTGATGACGGAATTAAGGTTTTTATTTTAAAAAATATTTCTCTTTTTAATTTTAATTTAATAGCCTGGCTCTCGCAAAATAAAATTCAAAATTCCCAATTCTTATGTGACAGAAGGGCAAAATCCGAAGAAAGTTTTTGATATAGGAACTCTTAATTTAGAAACAGTTTTTGCTTCGGAAGAAAGAGAATTAATTGTTAATAAAAAGAGAAGAAATATTTTATTTAATTGGGAGAATGAACTAATTAACGATATTATTTTTTAAATAAAAAATTATTTTTAAAAGAATTTATTCCTTAAAATAATTAAAAACCAAATAAAAAACAAAAAAGGCAAAGTAAAAATATTTTGATTAAATTGAATTGAGGAAGATGTTGAGGATGATGTTGAGTGTGTTGTTGTTGATTTAATGAAAGGTTGGAAGGGTTTGGGGGGAGGTAAAGGGATAATATATTCTCGTAAATCTGTAGATGTATATATATTTAAATCAAAAAGGTATTCACATCTTTGGCCGTGGAAGTTTGGGGCACACCTAAATATTAGTAATATGTACTGATCTCTCGTTTATTGTCTTATCAGTTTATAGGGGTATAAAAAGAAGGGGGGAAAGGAGGACAGAAATTATTCCAAAAATTGTTTTTGAATTTATACTATTTTCAAAGTTTTTATTTATTTTACTCGTTTAATAAAAAACATTAAAAGATTAAAACAAGGATTTAATTATTGTAAGGATAGGAGAAACATTGTACGGATGTAAGTATCTCTCTCACTAACCTGCAAAATGGAGATGATAATTGTTTAGTAAAATTATATTCAGAAGCTAATATATGGCAACGTCCTCCATTGTAACAATAAAACTAAAATTTTGGAATTAAAGAAAATAAATTTATCGTTTACTTGTTTAATTGTTGAAGGACAAGGCAAGATTTGTGGGTAGTTATTGAAAGAAGAACTTTGCATTGAATTTATTATATTATTATTAGAAGTAGTATTTACATTTTCTTGTCTTTTAACTATAATTTTATTAATTATACATATTAATAATTTTTAAAAATTTTAAAAGTTAATCGAGTGGATATAGGGTTATTAATTTAAATCGAGACAAAATATTTTAATGATTTTATATTGAAATTTGATTAAGTTATATTTGAGGCCACTTTGAGGTCTCATTTACAGGTAGAGTATAGTATAGTATAGTATAGTATCTCTCATTACAATAAAAAGGTTTATTTTAACTAGCAAAAAACTTAATAATTAATTAAATATTTAGAATAATAATACAAACATTTTTGTGTAGTTTTATTCCTTTTTTGTTGTTCTTTTTCAATTGTCACAGTACTTGTAGACTGTTCACTGTTAATTTCTTTTATGATTTGCCGTCGTCTCTTGAGTGAAGGCATTAAATATATTTTGAATATAAATTTACTATAATTATCTCAAGTATTTAGTATATATTTAAATATTTATATTTTGATGTAAATATTTAGTTAAATAAATTAAGGTTGTTTAAATTATATTTACATTAAAGGATTTTATTTTCAGAAATTGTCTAAATATTTAAAATATATTTTAAGATAAATCGGGAAAGATGGAAACTTTAAAAGGAGTAATAAAATATATTAAAATTAAATTAAGACAATCATTTAAATAAAATATTATAGTAGATAAAAATATCATAATTAAATCCGAATATTCGGGGATTCCCAGGATCCGCCAATCTTAGTCACAGATTAAAAATGTTAGTGATATTTTAAGCAAGATTACAAATATTTACAAAATATTTCATTTCCTGCTACCTCAAACATTTTTCAGAAATAAAATTAAAAAAGTCATTTGTATAATAATTATTTAAATTTAATTAAAAACAATTTATTTTTGATTAAATTATTTTAAAATTAACGATAAAAAAATTTAAATATGGACAGAAAATATTTAAATATATTAACCAAATAATTTTTATGAATGTACAACAAAAATATATTTATTTACTCCTCTTTTTTCTTCAAAAATATAATCACACATGCGCATACATACAACACAAAATATGCAAAAAATAACCATAGAGTGCGGAAATTTTTTTTCTTAAAAAATAAAAAAAAAACAGATTTTTTGTTGTGGCGGCCACAACTGAATTGCCAGTTGAAAAGTAACAGGTGCATATATTTATTTTTTATATTTACTAGTAACGGCTGGCCATTATTGGATAGTCAATGATATACAATTGATGAATAGTAGTGAATTGTTGATATTTAAGAATGAATTTAAAAAGATTAGAATATTCAAAAACTGGCAATAAATTAGAGGAATTTTAAAAATCTCGATGGATCCGACAACCATTAAAATTCGAATCATTCTAGATTGTTACTTGAAGTATTATTATCATAATTATTACACTTCGAAGAATTGTCAGACAATACTTCTCATCTATATTTTTCTTTTTAATAAATATTCTACTCATATAAAAATAAATTAGAAAATACATAATTATTATTAAATACATATAAATTTAAAATTAAATATAAAACATGTTTAATAATTAAAGGATTAATATAAAAATAATTTTAAGGAATTGTTAATACAATAAAATAAAAATCCTTCCAATTTTCTTCTTCTTCTTAATCATCCAAAAATGTAAACTCAATTCTCTCCCCCTTTTTTCTGTTCGGCCGCCGTTCAAACACGCCTTTTCTCTTCCGGGTGGTTGGAGGTTAAGAACAACGATCTGCTTGGTTGCGCATGGACAAACATGACGGCAAATAAAGCTTTAAATAGTTCTTGAGAATTTTTATATTTTAAATTGCTGCCAAAAGAAAAATTAAAAATAAAAAAAAATAAAAATTAATTTATCCCGTGTTTGGATCGAAAAGGAAGTACAAAACAAATAAAGAGAACAAACAATACATTCAGTATCGGCTGACACAAAAACAATTAATATGTATTACTTACTGACCTTTGGCGGTATGTTTGCTTATTCAAAAAAATTTTTTAATATAAATTATGATGCACTTTTATATTGTTTGAATAATAATTTCCCAAAAAAATATATTTCAATTAAGTTTTTAACTTTCAAAATTTTACAAAGAATTTTAGCCTAAATAAACATTTAAAGTTTGACAAATATCAGCGAATATTAATCTAGATTCTAAACGATTTTAATGTTTAAATAAACACCTTTACTTACATCCTTATTAATACACTTTTGTAAATCTTCGAATATCAAAAGTCACAGATGATCAAACAAATTTAATTAGGAAAAATAAAAGAATTTTTAAATGCGTATCTGGTTCGGATTGTAAATGAGAATGTAAGACTTGTCATTTTTACGGATTTATCCCGAATTTATTCTTCCGGCAATTTTAGTTAAAATCAAACAATTAAATAGTACTTTAAAAAATAAATATTAAAAAATGTAAACATCCCTCTCTCTCCTTTTCTAAATTGTAAACAAGTAAATATTTACGTTATTTAAAGGCTATATAATGAAGACAACTTTATTTTGAAATCATTTTTTTATTTTTAGTTATTTTGTTATTTTTTCTACTAAAATCCTTAGAGTGGTATTTAAAAAACTCATTTACTGATAAATTGTTAAAATTTAGAATTTTTATTAAGCATTCTCCATTGTTTTTTTAATAAAAATTTTTTAGTCAAATTACTATATTAACTTTATTATCTGAATTATTCTATTAAAAAACAACAAAAAATGGTTACTTTAAATGTAAATTTCCAATAAATTATTTAAAAATTTAAATATAAATATTATTTTAGCAACCAAATCTTCAAAAGATTCTCCATCTTCCGGCCTCTCAACGAGCTGTTCCATATGCTGTTATGGCTACTGCAGTTTGTGTAGCTACTTATTATCTCCTAAATGTTAGAGAACCAGTTGGAATTCATTCTCTAAAGAAAGGAAAGGACCAAACGGAAAAGAAAAATTAAACAAAAGAATGTAATATTTACAACTTCACATTCAGGATATTTAATTTTTATGATGTTTTGTTGAAAACAAAAATATTTAAAACTCTAAAAAAGGAGTTAAAATATTTTATTTTAATAGAATAACAATTTATATTAGAATGGCATGCTTTAGAGAAATGTAAATTAACAAAGAGAAATGATAGATAGATTTATGATAGGCTATGACCATTTATCTCATAAAGAAATTTGTTTTCTTGTCTTAGTTTAAGTGAGTTAATGTCAGTCTAGTTGGATATGCAGTATTTGCCTAATCCCTAGTCTCCTTAGTTTGTGATCTCCTACGTTGCTATCTTCTAGAAAGTATAGAGCGTTCCGTTTTGCTCATCAATCTTATCAAATTTGTGATATTAAGTCGTTCTGGAAGATATTAGACCTGACGTTGAGAACTTAAGTCCAAATCGAGAAGAAAATTCCTCAAGGAGCCTCACTCTTGAGATTATGTTGATACATCATGTGCTCAAGTGGTCCGTAGGACTCAATTTTCTCTGAAAAATAAGGAGACATTCTCTATTTGAAGGAACCTTCTAATGACCGCCATATTTAAATTCCAAAAACATTTCAAGTGGTAAATAAATATATTTAATGTCTATCATCGTAATTAACTTGTAATTACGAAATATTAATTATATTTTTCCTACATATTAAATTCTTTAAAAATTCACGTGAAATATTGTGAAATTACATATATTTTATAATATTGCACTTTCATTTAATAAATAGTCTGAATAGGCAATTTAAAAGCAACTTCACTTAAAAATTTTTAAATATTTTTACTTTTATTTTTAATTATTTTTATATTAAAAACAAACATAATTATAATAGTCAAAAATTAATATGATATAGGAAGTGTATATTCTTATCAACTTAATTAAGAAGTTTCAATAAAAATAAAATATACATCAACACAATAGTTTTCCTCCCTCTACATACATATGTTTACATAAGATTAAGACTTACTAAAAATCACAATATATTCGGAACTGATATCTGAAATAAAAATTCTGGAAAAAGAGATTCTGCTTATTTTCCCTTAACTCTTTTTAGATATACATAATTTAATTAATTTTTAAAAATTAAATGTTTGTTAATCTAATATTCTTATTATTGATTCAACCATCAAATGGCATTCCGAATCCTTTCAAAGGTATTATTTAAGGTTATGAATTAAATGAAAAATTAATTATTTTAATAATTTTGAAAAATACTCTACTCTAGTAAAAGGATAAATTTAAAAATAAATTTTTCTGAGAAACTAATTTTTGTAGGAAAACATAAATGTACATAATTAAATTAAATAGGAATCTGCAATATTTATGAAAATTTTACTTTCATTGAGAACCCTTTAAATGGTTCTACAGAAATAATGTTGGAGAATTATTACAAGGAATTTTTTCTAACAGAAGATGTTAATCAAAAAATAAAAAATTATTTTAAAATTTCAATAATTTCTCATATATTTTTGCTTGAACTTGCAATGGACAGAAATGAGCCAAGAAAGAATATTGGGTTACTAAATTTATTTAAATATTTATTAAATATTTATTAAATAATTTATTAAATATTAATAAAAATTTAAATATTATTAATAATATTTATTAATAATTTAAATAATTTTTGAGTATTTTTCTTGACGATATTTTGTGATATTTTAAATTTTAAAACAAAAATTTTAAAATTTTTATATGAATTAAGAGAGTCCTCCAATAACTTTATATTATTCCATTAAAGATTTTTTCGTCGAATGAATTATTGTTATCCAATAATTAATTATTATGAAGCTAACCTTTGCAATTTAATTTCATTTAAAAGAAAATATAATGAAGAATTAAAAGAAAAAAGTGGAAAAGATTATATAAAATTATCTGATAAGATAAATTGTTGTGAAACTGATCAAAAAAAATTAGAAAAAATAATTATAGAAAATATTGAAGAAATTTGGGATGCTAATTTTATAGTTTTTTCTAAGTATTTAATTAAAGAAAGAACTTCTTTTCAAGAAATGATGAGGTAAAAAAGTGCCGAAACAATAGTTAACTTCCCTTGAATAATGACCCTCCCCCCTAACGAGAGGTTATTCGAGAAAAAAAAAAGAAAAAAAAATTGGCAAATATTTAATAAAAATCGAACTTTTTTAAATATGTAATTTTAAAGACTCAACACAGAAAGAATTATTAAAACTAGCTACGGAATTACTGACTTTGCTAAAAAACTTTCTACAATGATTGGAGCAATACGTGGAATGGCTATGCATAGAATGTTTCCAGGCATTTTAAATGAAATTTGTATGTAATTATAAATATTAAAATATAATATTTACATAATACTAGAATATCTAAGTATTAAAAATGGACCTCGTTTTAAATTTAAATTAATTTAAATTTTTCAGCTGATGAAGAAGTCAATTATTTCTTATTTGTATTATTAAATGATTCTCTTTCGAGTAAATCAAAATTTATGAGATGGCGTGCAAGAGGCGCGCCGAAATTTGCGGATTTTATTTTGCGGACCCGAAATTTGCGGACCCGAACTTTGCGGACCCGAATTTTGCGGACCCGAACTTTGCGGACTCGAATTTTGCGGATCCGAGATTTGCGGACCAAAAATTTGCGGACCGACAATAGAGTCTACTGAACCTCGGAAAATTCAAAAATTTTAGCCTACGGCGTTAATTAGAATAAATTCAGGCATCATGACCTTATGAAATGGCCATATAAATGATTTTTTAAGGAATTTTCTCGATTATTTAAATTATGAAATAATTCTAAGATAAAAAATTGATAAAAATTTTGAAAAATCAAGAAAAAATCTTGAATCCGGTATGGATCATGGTAAACTCTTCCGAAATCATCGAAAAATAAAATTTTTAATTTTTCCTTTTTACTCAAGTGTCGGTCCTAAAATCATGGTTCCGCAAAGATCAGGTCCGCAAACTTCGTGTCCGCAACCTTCGGGTCCGCAACTTTCGTTCCGCAAATTTCGGGTCCGCAAAGTTCGGGTCCGCAAAATTCGGGTCCGCAAAGTTCGCGCCACGGTGCAAAGACATATTCTTGATTATTTTCTTTATGAACAATGGTACAAAACTAATGTATCTGATAGTAAAAAAGATGGAATTGACAAAATAAAAATTGTTTGGGAAATAATTTTTGAAAATTATCTGGAAGGAAATAACTTTCTTAAAGAATTTGTTTTGAATTTTAGAGAACTTGAAGAATATGAAATAGAGAATGAATTAGAGGTTTAAATTAATTTAGCGTAAATAATTAATTAATTGGTTTCGTTTATGTAAGCTTAAACTAAAAAATACATATAAAACTCCAGTTTTTGACATGGAATTTATTAATTTAATTAAAGGAATTATTTCTCAATCCATATGGCTATGCAAATGAAAATTATGATGTTCATTTAAAATATTTATTTTTAATGAAGGAATGTACTGAAAATATTTTAAAAACAAATGAATTAAATGAAGAAAATAAAATTTTAGAATATTTTAAAAAATGTGTAAATGAGGAAATATTGAAAGAAAATAAAATTGAAGAAAATGAGAAAAATTTGCGTTTACAAAAAATTATTGAAAAATTGACTAATTCGAATAAAGATGATGCTTTGTTTGAAAATAACAAATTAAGAGTTAAAGATATGAAGAAAAAAATTAATTCAGCTAAAGGTAAAATTAAGTTGTTCTCGATATAATGAACCCGAAGGGGCCAAAAAAAAAATTTGTTATTTTGAGATTCTTTAAATCGAGGGGCCATTAGTTAATAATTTAAATTAATTATTTAATATGTAGATAATGAAATTAGTGACATGTATGGTATTGATAAAAGTCAATTGCTTGAAAAAATACAAAATAAAAATTTGAAAGAAAGTGGAAAGACTGAAATAAAAGTGAATGAAATCTCGGTAATGTTTATATTTCCATAAATTTTTCATCTTCTTTCCAATCCTCACACAAAATAAAAAATCTTCAAACAAGTTTTTAGCTTTTAGTTTATCGGTCATAATTCTGAAATTTACGATTACATTAATAGAATAATTAAAGGCACCGCTATGTGGTAAGGCCGTGAGATGCTGCTTAGTATTTATTATTAATATTTACTAACAATCATATATACTTCCCCTCTACAATAAAAAAGAAGTTGAAAAAGTGGACTATTAATCATATAGATAAATGTAATGCTTAATGTTTATTTTTAGCCAATTTATAAAGAAAAAGAAATTGTTAATGAAAATGAATCGTTTTCAGAGAGATTAGAACGAATTTCCAATGAATTTAGTGGTAAAATTCTGTATTTTATTAAATTGCATTTTACTAATGATATAACGGCTTTTATTAACCCCGTAGACAAATATTTTTGAAAAATAAAGCCTGAACCCAGATAACAAATAAATTGCCCCCGGGAAATACAAAATACCTCAAAATTATTTTAAATTCAAACCAAATAAAAAATATTAATTTAATTTTTAAAAATTTTAAGAAAATGCCCAATTGAAGGATATATTCAAATTCTTTAATGATATGTTGAATTTGGAAAATGAATATAAAAATTGGATTTTTGAGACAAATATTGAAGAATTTAAATTAAATATTTTAAATAAAAATGAAGAAAATAATTCATTTTTGTATTATTTTAACAAGAAAAAAGGCAAATTTTATTATAAAAATTGGCATTCAATAAATAATAAATTTACTTTATTTTTGGCTCAAAATATTGAAAATATAACAGAAAATAATAAATTATCTGAAAAATCTAAAAAATTAATTTGTTTGTGGAAAATAATAGAAATTTTGTTGGCAATGGTTAATAATACAGATTTAACTATTAAAAAGGTATTAGTCGAAGTGATTTTATTTAAAATTTAACTCAGTAAAAAGATTTTTACAACGGGAATGTGTCTCGATTCCCGAAAATAGAGAAAAATTTATCGGAATTACCATTCAAAATTTGTGAGATTTTTATGAAAAAACGCGAATTTTTGGTAATTCTTTCTACAGCTCTCTCCAAAAATAATTTTAGCTTTTCATCATTTGAGCTGTCGAAAACGAGAATTTCTGCCTTATTGACATCTTAAAATTAAAAAAAAATTTTTGCATGCTGTGCTAGAAAAAGTCGAAAATTGAAAATAATCTGGAATTCTTTATTCCCGAAATATTCCCTCTATTCTAATATAAATTTAGTAAATTTAGGCTCTCAAAATAGATGAATTGGGATTTGTTGAAAAGAAAAATTATTTGGAACATTTAATTGGGCAAGAGTAAGTAATTAAGTATTATTTAAAAAACAAAATTATTTTTAGTTTAAGAGGACAGCCAATTCTGCTTAATGATATTTTAAATAATAAAGAATTCGAGAAGAAATTACGCGCATTTTTTGCTTATAAAACGAAGCAGAAATAATTTATTGGTCAATTAGAAATGTGCGTAAATCTAAATGAGATTTATAAGTAAAAATTCCATAAAATTTCGAAAATTCATTGATAAATTTAACCAATAATTATGTAGTATATAGTTCACAATTTTTCACTGAAAAATAAAATGACATTCTCTATTTCTATTAGAATAAATACGGTATTTATGTAAATATTGCGCTAGAATTTGTTTATTTTAATAATTACCATGTCTGAGTATGGCTCAGGGAGATAACTCAGAAGCCGGCTCCCACACTAAGATTTTGAAACACCCGGAGCTGGAGCCAGGATTTTGAAATGCCCGGAGCCGGAGCCAAGGTTTTCCAATTCCCACGGCTCCGGATATACATCCCTAAAGATGGGTGAAAGAAAAAGAAGTGAGCAAAAGATGAAAGGTGTGAAAAGGATTAGAGATCGGAATTTTGAAAAAACCGGGACCGGGAAACGGGTTCTGAAGGTCGACCGGGAGGGACCCGGACCGGGAAAACCGGGAATTCCCGTTCCCGGTTTCATCCCGGTCAAAAATGACCGGGACCCGGACCGGGAAACCGGGAAATTTTAAAAAATTTTGAAATGCATTTAAAATTTTTAAAAAGTTATGGGAGTAGTTATTTATTGAAAAATCTGATTTATAAATAGAAGAATTTAATAAATCAGTAAAATAAATCAATAAAACAAATGTAAATTACAATAAAGTAAAACATAAAGCGGATTACGTAGGGCTAAAGGGATTTAAGAGGCTAAAGAATAATTGTGGGATATTAGGAGATTTTGGAGTTTAAGATCTCTCGATAGCCTCCTCAAATTTTTTTATATCGCCTATATGTATTCCTCATCTAATTCCCTTTAATCCCTCCTAATCCACATTGATGCTGATTTAATTTTTATTTATTTAATTTTTATTTAATCCCTCAAAATCCACTCTGAACTTCTCTGTGCAATAGTGATATCAGGGATTAAAAGAGATATCAAGAGATGTTGGGATCATTAAGAGAGATTATGGAGAAAGACCTCCAACCACCTATATCACCTGATATCTATTCAAATCCCTTTAATTGGAAGGCAATGATATCATATGATTAAATCATATGATTAAGGCAGATCTAATGGATTTAGAGGGATAAAGATGGCTTAATCACCAGGTCCCTTGATAAAATACACTAATTTCCCTCAACTTTTCCTCCAATAATACCTCCAAATTTCTTTGTTCCAAATTCTTCCGCGAAAATTTCGAGAATTTTGGAAGGCCAAATAGCCAAATTTCTTCCGTTTTCAGCGCCGCAGGCGAAAATTTTGAGAATTTTTGTAAAATCTCCAATATTTTTAAGTCAAAAATCAAAACGCCAAGCAAAAATATTTAAAATTAGCTGATAGAATTTTTCCCGGTTTCCCGGTCCAAAAAAAGCCGGGATCGGGAACGGGAAACGGGAAATGAAAATTAACCGGCCGGGACCCGGACCGGGAAAACCGGGAATTCCCGATCCCGGTTTCATCCCGGCATCTTCAAAAAAGCCGGGAAAAAGGACCGGGAAACGGGACCGGGTCCCGATCCCGTTCCGATCTCTAAAAAGGATGAAAAAATTGAGACGGGTAAAAAAGATCTTTTTCATCTTTTTGAAGGATGTGTGTTAGGTTGTGTTTCCTGCACCTATTGAATTGTATTAACTTTCTAATGGGCGATCAGACATGATCCGTCCAGTTGGGAAAAAGATAGCGCTTATCAAGAGATTTCAAATGATATTAAGTTTCATTCGGATAGGATCTATCATAAAAATGTTATAGCTGAACAAATTAGGAAAAACGAGAAAGGAAAATGTGGGGAGATAACCGAAAGTACCAAAAAATTTTATTTTTTGGCGCCGAGGACGCAAAAAAATTCAAAAATTCTGAGCATTTTTGGAGCTCTAGCAGACAGAACAGGACGAATAGGCGCGGCCGAATAGGCGCGGACGAATAGGCGCCATTTTTTCGGCGCAGCCTATTTTCGGCGTTTAAGGCAAAAACGCATAAACGCATCAATTTACGCGGAAAAAAGTTTTTGCCGCTGCGGAGGAAGCCGGGCATGTCAAGTTAATACTATTGAATTGTATTAACTTTCTAATGGGCGATCAGACATGATCCGTCCAGTTGGGAAAAAGATAGCGCTTATCAAGAGATTTCAAATGATATTAAGTTTCATTCGGATAGGATCTATCATAAAAATGTTATAGCTGAACAAATTAGGAAAAACGAGAAAGGAAAATGTGGGGAGATAACCGAAAGTACCAAAAAATTTTATTTTTTGGCGCCGAGGACGCAAAAAAATTCAAAAATTCTGAGCATTTTTGGAGCTCTAGCAGACAGAGCAGGACGAATAGGCGCGGCCGAATAGGCGCGGACGAATAGGCGCCATTTTTTCGGCGCAGCCTATTTTCGGCGTTTATTGCAAAAACGCATAAACGCATCAATTTACGCGGAAAAAAGTTTTTGCCGCTGCGGAGGAAGCCGGGCATGTCGAGCGGAACGATGGCCGCCGCTTCGCTACGGTCGCCGCGAGCGCAGCGAGCACGACCGCAGCGAAGCACGGCCATCGTGTAGCGAAGACCATGCCCGGCCTACCCTCCGTAGCAGCACAAAAACAGTTTTTCCAGCGAAGATTCTGTTGGTCATAAGTTTATGCATAATTTCGAATCAAGCTGGTTTCGGTATCATCGATTCTGCTCGTCTAACTCATGCAAATGAGCTATTATTTGTATATTTAAATTTTTTTCCCTCGACGCCGAAAACATGCTGCGCCGAAAAAATGGCGCCTATTCGGCCGCGCCTATTAGTCGTGTACCCCTAGCAGATACTATATTTTGATGTTTTTGGGGAAAATAACGGTGGCACGACTCGGGCACAGTGATCCATTTGCACAGTAAGTCAATTGCACAGAGGGCATCTGCACAGTAGACAATTGCACAGTAATTTGTGGTTAAGTGGATTCGTGTTAGGTTTTACTTATTGTTATAAGGGAATAAAATGTTATTATTAGGTCGGGTCATAATTAGTTCGCTTTTTTAATTTGGATTTTTTTGATTTTTAAATTAAGTTTTTAGAAATTATTTTTTATTTTTATTACGAATCATTTGTTAGAGTATGTTCTAAAGGATCTCCGCATTTGAGAATTTTTGGTTAGGTACCGCCTTGTAGTTCTGAGTCTGCTCTATCGGATAAACACCTTTTCACATTTTTAAAAAATTTCTTACGGGACAGGCACTTTACTGAAGACGCCAATGGCGAGACTGCGTTTTGAGTGAGTCCATAGGAATTTTATAAGTCCAATCACATTTTTTAGATTTTATTAAATAAGTACAGTGCATCAGAAATCAGATTTTTTAAAAGGGGGATCCAAAAATCTCTTTCCTGTTTAAAAAATGTTGTTAATACTCGGGGCAATTATTATGTTCAGTTAATTATTTGTTCGTCTGATTCTTTTTGTGTTTTAAAGATTTTTCTCAGAAATATTATTTTTGAAAAAGGTAGAGATTGCCGAAGAGGTCGGTCGATAGTTTTCGATAAATAACGAATACCGAAAAATATTGAAAAAGTCAAAATTTTCTCAGTCGATATTTTTCGATAATATTTTTTCGGTGTCAAAAATATCGAAAAAAATCGTTCGGTCCAATCTCTAATAATTAATAACATTTTATTCCCTTATAACAATAAGTAAAATCTAACACGAATCCACTTAACCACAAATTACTGTGCAATTGTCTACTGTGCAGATGCCCTTTGTGCAATTGACTTACTGTGCAAATGGATCACTGTGCCCGAGTCGGAGCGCCAAAATTAAGCAATGATTTAAAAAAACTTAAAAATAATCTTGACGATCTTCAAATTGAATTAAATGAAGAGAAGGAGAAAACTGTTGAATTAAAAGTAAAGTTTGGATCTTTTTGAATTTTTAAAAATAATTTTAGAAAATAAATGCCGAACATCAAAAAGAAATTAAAAATTTAAAACAAAATTTTCAACAAGTACTTGAAGAAAATTATCAAAAAGATGATAAAATTAATTCTTTTGAGGAGGAAATTAAAAAGGTAAATTTAAAATTTTGTTTAGTTAAATTTTGATTTTCTTTCCTTTCCTCTTAAGATTTTCAAGAATCTTTGTTTTTTTGGGTTTAGGTTTGGTTTGACAATCCTACTGTAAGGGTGATTTATCTAGTAGTATTTAAAACGCTTAGGCGGAGGTTTAGTTAGTTTTTCTACCACTTAGCATAGATAGTTCAGTGCTAGAAGTGTGAATAAGGCGGAGCGAGCACTTGTCAGCGTTGTTGCAGTTTCGAATTCTGCCTAGTGGCAGAGTCTACCTCCCTCCGGTGCCTTCAAATTACTTGAGCATTGTAAGTCTACCTCCTTCATTACTTTTTAATACTTTCCAATTAAAGTTTGGAATTATATAGTTATGTAGGAAATTCTTTTTGTTAAATTTAAGATAAAAAATATTCTTAAAATTAATAAAATTTAATTTATATAAAAAGGTCAATGATTTATTTGAGAAAAAGATGGGCGATTTAATTAAATTAAATAATTTGGCTAGTATGTATGCGGTTAGTTTATAATTATTAAATCTGTGATAAATAAATCTTTTAAGAAATTTCTTGGAATTAAAAACAAATGGGTTATACCAACCTTCTACAGTTGTAGTGAAGGAGGTGGATATTTAAATTTAATTAATGATGAAAATATTAAATATTTTGTTAATAATTTGGAAGGAGGTTAATTATTGAATTTTTGATATAAATTAAAAAAAATATTTTTAGGTTATGATCGTTTTCGTTTGGTGTCTGCAGAAAATTCATTTAATAAACCACAACATTGTTCAGCTTATTCTTTATATTATTTTGAAATTAAGTGGATATTTGAAGAATTCCCGGAGAGGAGTACACCTTGGCTTTCTATTGGTCTTCGAAATTGTACAACAAAAGAGCATACAATTTATAATGTATCTGCATCTGCGAATAGAATTTTTCATAACCAATATTCGAACCTCGCTTATAGACTTTCAACAATTTTCAATAATAACGATATTTTTGGTTGTGGATTAGTTTATCCTTCAGCTAATAAAATGGATGAAGACTTTCCTTATATTTTCTTTACGCAAAACGGAAAAGTAATTGGTAAATATTTAATAAAATTTGAAGTAAATTTCCTTTACTTCTCCACTAAATTTATTCACAAAAATAAAAATAGGGACATTTATTTATCTTTTAAATTTATGATTTGGGAAGAGCTTGAATTGTTAGGGCGAATGATAGCTTTTAGGCAGGAATAAGCTGGTATATAAAGGGAGTGAATGATTAAAAAATGTTAAAATAAAAATTATTTTTACAAAAATTGTTTTTTTAGTTAAATTTATTTTTAAAAAATATTCATTTAAGGTAAGGCATTATCATTACGGAAGGATGATTTAAGCTCATATAAACCATTTATTATTCTGCACTGTTGTTCTGTTGAGGCAAATTTTGGAAGTAATTTGGAGACTAAACCTTTCAAATATGACGTTACAAAGCATCGAGTTTTGCAAGAATTTTATTGAGAAAATATTTGATTAATTTTATTTTTTGAATTTATTTTTATCAATTTACATACATAATATAAATTTTTTGCCCGCAGCCGGTTTATTTATTTGCAATTTTCTTTTTATTTGCAAATTGAAACAATTCGATTTTTGATTTTTTCCAGAAAATATTAAAGATTTGCTTATATTTAAAATATTTTTCAACAAATTTTGATATTTTATTTAAAAATTCTCTACAAAATGACTGAAGAAGGATCCTCAAATTCTGATTGTACTTTGGTTCAAAAACTTCAAAATAATCTCGACGATCTTCAAATTGAATTAAATGAAGAGAAGGAGAAGACTGTTTATCTTGAAAATGAATTAAAAGTAAAGTTTGGATTTTTTTTAAATTTTTTGAAATAATTTTAGAAAATAAACGCCGAACATGAAAAAGAATTTAAAAATTTGAAACAAAATTTTCAACAAATACTTGGTCAAAAAGATGATAAAATTAATTCTTTGGAAGAAAAAATTAAGAAGGTAGATTTAAAATGGTGGTTAATTAAATTTTTTTCCTTTCCTTTTAATATTTTCGGAAATCGTTGGGTTCTTTGTTTCGGTTTAACTTGGCAATCCTACTGTAATGGTGATTTATCTAGTATGTAGTTTGTTTTTTTTCTACCACTTATGTTAGCACTGGTAGTGCACCTTCATTTGTGTGAGCAAGGCGGAGCGAGCAATTGTTAGCATTGCAGGTTCGAATTCTGCCCGGTGGCATGGTCTGCCTCCCCCCCCCTTCCCCCAGTGCCTTTAAATTATTTGATTAAATTTTTTAAGATTTTCCAATTAAAGTTTTTAATTATAAGTTATGGAGAAAATTCTTTTTTTGTTAAATTTAAATACAAAAAATCTTTTTAAAATTAATAAAATTTGATTTATATAAAAAGGTCAGTGATTCATTTGAGAAAAAGATGGGCGATTTAATTAAATTAAATAATTTGGCTAGTGTATATGCGGTTAGTTTATAATTACTCAAAATTGATAAATAAATTTTTTAAAGAAATTTCTTGGACTTAAAAACAAATGGGTTATTAGCAACTGTTGTCGCAATGAATGTATAAATAGGGATAAACCTATTGGTAGTTGTATTGAAGGATATGGATATGTAAATTTAATTAATGATGAAAATATTAAATATTTTGTTAATAATTCGGAAGGAGGTTAATTATTGAATTTTTAACATATTTTTTTTGAAATATTCCTAGAGTATAATCAATTTGTTCAAGTTTACGCAGAAAATTCATTTAATAAACCACAAAATTGTTCAACTTATTCTTTATATTATTTTGAAATTAAATTGAAGGAAGTTCTTCTTATTTCCAAAATATTTGAAGGAATTTCGAGGAGTTGTATATCTTCTATGGTTATTGGTCTTAGAAATAATCGAACAAATCATCATACAATTTATAATGTTATTTATGATACAATTTTTCATAAACAACATTCAAGCTACCAATTTAAACTTAAAACAGCTTTCAATAATAACGATATTTTTGGTTGTGGATTAGTTTATCCTTCAACTAATAAAATGGATGAAGACTTTCCTTATATTTTCTTTACACAAAATGGAAAACAAATTGGTTAATATTTAATAAAGAATATTTTTACAAAATTTTTTTTAATTTCAAAAAATATTTAAGGTAAGGCTGTATTATTAAGGAAGGATGGTTTAAGCTCATATTACCCATTTATTGTTCTGCAATGTTGTTCTGTTGAGGCAAATTTTGGAAGTAATTTGGAGACTAAACCTTTTAAATATGACGTTACAAAACATTTAGTTATGGACGAATTTTATTGAGAAAATATTTGATTAATTTTGTTTTTTTGAATTTATTTTTATCAATTTATACAACTTATAAATTTTATCATTTGACCACAAGGGCGTATCCAGGGGGGGGGGCTAGAGCCCCCCCCCCCTCGAAATGGGGGAAAAATTAGGGGAAGGATGGTCGAAAAAGTGAAATTTTTTCGCCTACAACCCTCAAAGGGTGCCGGAATTTTCGTCTCTGGAAATTTCGTCTCCAAGACTTTTCGGAACTTTCGTCTCCAACAATTTCGGAATTTTCGTCTCCAGCGGAATATTCGTCACCAAGGAAATAATCGGAATTTTCGTCTCCGCAATTTTCGTTTCCGCTAGGAATTTTCGTCTCCAGAGAAAAACTTACCAGTTGACGGAACAACTTCCCCCGTTGACGGGGAAGTTGTCCTGACAACGGGGGAAGTTGTTCCATCAACGGGGGAAGTTGTTCCGACACTGGGGATAGTGTTCAGTCAATGGGGGAAGTTGCTCCGTCAACGGCGGAAGTTGTCCGTCAACGGGGGAAGTTGCTCCGTCAACGGGGGAAGTTGTTCCATCAACGGGGGAAGTTGTTCCGACACTGGGGATAGTGTTCAGTCAATGGGGGAAGTTGCTCCGTCAACGGCGGAAGTTGTCCGTCAATGGGGGAAGTTGCTCCGTCAACGGGGGAAGTTGTCCTGTCAACGGGTGAAGTTGTCCGTCAACGGGGGAAGTTGCTCCGTCAACTGGTAAGTTTTTCTCTGGAGACGAAAATTCCTACAGCGCTGAAAAGATTAAAATTTACGGTTAGACACGATTCCGTGCGCACGATTCCGTGCACACGTTTCCGTGCACACGATTCCGTGCACACGTTTCCGTGCAGGCACGTTTCCGTGCGGGCACGATTCCGTGCACACGTTTCCGTTATAAAAAACACGTTTCCGTGCCCAATTATTTAAATATTTTTATTTTTTTTAAATTTTTATAAAAAAATTTTAAAAGTTATATTTTTTTATCAACTTTGCTTCAGTATTTTTCTTTTCAATTCAAAAAATTTACGCGGAAAAAAGTTTTTGCCGCTGCGGAGGAAGCCGGGCATGTCGAGCGGAACGACGGCCGCCGCTTCGCTACGGTCGCCGCGAGCGTAGCGAGCACGACCGCAGCGAAGCACGGCCATCGTGTAGCGAAGACCATGCCCGGCCTACCCTCCGTAGCAGCACAAAAACAGTTTTTCCAGCGAAGATTCTATTGGTCATAGGTTAGAAGCAGGGTTCTTCTAATTTTTTTAAAATTAAAAAAAATTTTTTTGAGATTTTTTCCTCCATATCCACCAATATCCCCTTGTTGATGTCTCGATGTCATGCACAAGTCCCTTGATATTCACTGTACTCCTCGAAACCTTTTCTTATTGTTTATTATATTAAAAAGAAATTGAGCACGGAAACGTGTTTTTTATAACGGGCACGGAAACGTGTGCACGGAAACGTGTGCACGGAATCGTGTGCACGGAAACGTGTTTTTTATAACGGGCACGGAAACGTGTGCACGGAATCGTGTGCACGGAATCATACCCCACCGTAAAATTTATGTACAAAAAAATTAGCGTTAGGAACGCCAAAATTTGGCGCACACCCAATGTTAGCTCTATTATTTAGTAAATCGAAATTCCCTTTAAATTAAAATTACAATCTTTCTCTTAAACCCAACTCAAATCCCCATCCTTTATTATGCAATTATCCACTGTGGAAATTCCATTGTAGGATTGTCTCACTTTCCAGTTGGATGGCCGCCCATAGTTTTTTCTAGAGACTGATTGACCACTTGTAATAAAAAAATAAATTTATTTTTGTGTTTATTTTTTTATTTATTGGAAATTACATATTTTTTCCCAATATATTTTTATTTTTAATACAGATATTTCATCTTATTTTAATTTTTTAGCAATTTTTTATGGTTCTAATTTTATTTGCTTTATTATTTATTTCTATCCCTTCTTTTGTAAAACCTTCAAAAGAGGTTTTTGCTGAGAATCTATTTGTTAGTTCTTTGAATAATGGTGATATAATTACAATTTTTAATTTTACATTATCTTCACAAAACAATGAAGGTTTTCTTTTAATTTTTAATTTAAAGTTATAAATTTATTAGACAATTCAATTTACATGCCTTGGCTTTTTCTCCATCTTTTTGAACAATTTTCTCTAGAAAATTTTAAATTGACAATTTCTCAAGGATTTTGGCGAACGAATTTATGGGGCTATCAACATGTAAATACTGGTGTGGCTAGTGGAACTGAATTATCTGTTAAATTTTTTGACAAAACTAAAAAGTATATTTTTTAAGTAAAATTTAGAAAAATCTTTTTTAGTACATATCAAAAATGGCATGATTTTATACATTTAATTAATGGACTGTTTTGTACTTCAATTTTGGGACTTTTACCACAATTCAGTGTTCAACCAAAATTTAATGATGGTTGGTGGTATGGGTCTCTTGGAGGGGAATCTGTTTGTACTGAAAATTTACAATCGTGGAAAAGGTTACTTCCTTGTAAAAAGGTAAATTTTTTTGAATAATGAAGACTTATAATTTCTAATGCAAATTTTTTAAAGAGTGGACTTGCTTCTCTTTTGAAGCCAACATCTCTTCTATCCACTAGATTTCATTCTATTACTATAGAAATGAACAAGCTTAACAAAGATGGACATTTTGGCAATTTTCATTTAAATCTTATTTCAAAAACTGTTTATAATTATCAATCTTTTAAAGGTTTTTTTTAATTTTTTGAGAAAGAAAATTTTAATTTTAGAATTTACTCTTCAAAATTTGTTTAATTCTAAATTATTTTTGCATTGCCCTGTCTCCATTCAAAGTCAGCTTTTAATTAAAAAGGTTATTTAATTTTTAATATTTTTTATCTTTTAATTATTTTAGTCCAAATATTTTGATGTAATTCTTCCAAGTTTTGTCATCACTCAAACTTCACAAAATTCTGATTTAGTGGTTATTGACTTAAACAATAATTCGTCTTTTAATTTAAATAAATTTCGTTTTTTGGCAAAGGTTGACAATACGCAGCACTATACACATTCCCCAACAATGTAATTTTTATCAAATATTTTTTATTTATTCTTCGCTATAAATTTAATTTTTCCTACTTTTAAGTTCATTACATTCATTCTTGAAGAGTGTCAGTCAAGTTGGTGGCCGTATCTGTATTCAAATAAATAATCCATTTCAACATTCATTCAACGCTCGATTTATGCAAATGATTCCCTGGCAAATACGTGTATTTCTACATACTTTGACATTTGTTTGTTCAAATAAATCGAAAGAGTCTATGGATTTCTTTGGCGAATACACGCTTGCAAGGGATGGAGTGAGGCCTTTACTTATTGAATTGGATATTCTTTTACCGGCAAATTCCAAATGTAAAATTGAATTTGAATTCGAAGCAGCATTTTTAAAGTTTTTTATAACTTTTTTATAAAATTTTTAAAAATTTAATTTTAGAATATCTGAATTTCCTCCAGATGCTAATAGTGGTATTCATGTTCCTGGCGCTGTTCTTTCAATTTCACAGAATGATTCAACAAATTTGTCTATGTTTAGGTTATTAAAAAATTTTTAAAAATTGTTGGTTTTTAAGTTGCTTTGCTAAATTGAATTTTTTTCTTTTACCGGCAAAATTTTTTTTACTTATAGTAAAAAAATTTCTCTGAAATTATTTGAAAATTCTTAATATTGTTGAAGAAAATTATTTTTAATAAAAAAATTTTTTACGAACAATTTTTCAATTTTTTAGTACATTTACAAACAAATCAGCAAATCAAAAAATATTTGGCGAGCCGTTACTTATTCTTCTCCCTGTGCCTGATTTTAGTATGCCATTTAATGTAATTTGTTTTGTTTGTTCAACAATTGCTATTTTTTATGGAAATATATTTGCTTTGAGTACAAAATTGTAAATTAATTTAAATTAATATTTAAAATTAAAGAAAATATTTTTTAGAATGAAACTTTTCCCTAAAGAAGAAAAATTGTTAGAAAATGAACAGGAATCTACGCTAACAATTAAACAAAAAATAATTAAACGTTTTTTAAATTTATTTTCTCGTTAAAAATTTTTGATTAATTAATAAACGGGTAAACCAATTTTTTTTAATTTTTTGTTTTTTCACATTAATTTTTGTTTATATATTTTTTGGATTTATGGATGGATTCATTAAATTTATTTATTCATTAAAGCTTTTTTAAGAAGGCGTTAAGAGGCATTTTCTTTTAGAAATTAAAAATGAAGTTGAACTCTAACAAAAATGGGACGATTCGTAAAAAGACTCCGGTTTGTATTTTTTTTTTATTTTTAAGTTTTTCTTTATCTATTCAGAAGAGGGAGATTATTGATAAACTATATGTTTGTAAAAAAGAATCAAAAGAATTTTCGAGTGAATTGGAGCCTTTTCGCGTGCGAACTCGTTCAATGGTTCGTGGTCAACAAAAAGACTCAGAACGAACAAATAATGCTATCGAAAAGTAAGTCGGAAAAAATATTCTTTTTTATTGTTTATACTTATATTTAAGACATTCTAAGTCTATCCAAAATGTGCCGATTCTTCAAAAAACTCCGGTTTGTACTTTTTTACTAGTCTGAAAAATTTTGTTAATTGTAGAAAAATTTCGAGTCCATTAAAAAACCTTTACAAAGGAGGAAATCGAAGTTAATTGATCGACAATTTTATTCAAAGGACCGTTATTTAGATGATTTGGAGCCTTTTAAAATCCAAACTCGTTCAATGATTCGTGGTCAACAGAAGAACAAGGAACGAACAAATAATGCTATCGAAAAGTGAGTCGGAGAAAAAATATGCTTTTAAATTAGCTTAATTATTTAATTAGCTTTATTGTTTATACTTATATTTAAGACATTCGAACTCTAACCAAAATGTGACAATTCTTCAAAAAACTCCAGTTTGTATTTTTTATAATAATTAATCTTGTTACAAAATTATTATAGAAGAATTCGGATTGCGCTAAAAAACCTTTACAAAGGAAGAAGTCGAAGTTAATTGATCCACAATTTTATCCAGAGGACGATTATTTAGATGCTTTGGAGCCTTTTAAAATGCAAACACGTTCAATGGCTCGTGGTCAGCAGAAGAACAAGGAACAAACAAGCAATGCTGAATCGTAAGTGAGGGCAAAAATTAGATTGTGGTTTTAAAATTAACTGGTTTATAAGCATACAAAGCTCATAAATTTTATAACTACGAAATTTTTAAAAATGTTAAATTTATTTCAGACATCCTTTGGCGGCTAATGGTGAAAATTTCGACGACAATGAGGTATAAATATATTTTTTGTGATTATCTAGTATTTTTTAAATTAATTTAGTCCGCGTTCCGAGGGGCTTGGCAGCCTCCAATGCCGACTATCAATGTTGAAAATGTTATGCTTCGTTCTCAAGTGTTGAATCAAGTTTGCAACGAATTTGGATTAAAATATCATTCGTTAATGTTTGTTTTTATTTAAATAACAATTTTATTTATTTTTTTATTAATTTTAAGAGATAATATGTGTTTTATGGAAACATATTATATTTCTTCCAAAGCAACATCAACTAAGCTTACATTAATTATTGATCAAACATTTAATGGAGAAATTGTTAAATTTCAATATACTTGTAGCGAAAGTGGAAATATTTTAAACTTTCATTGGCCATTTTGCAATTTAAGTTTTGTTTGGGCATTTAGAGGAATTTGTGTAGAAGCATTTTTTCCAACAATAAGAGAACAATTTGGCCATCCACAAATTGAAGAACCAAATGATGAAGAATTTGCATGCCAAAGTGCTGAAAAGAACTTTTCAATTTTTGATGTTCACAATGAATTGAGATTGGATGAATTAGCCAATGACTTGATGCTCATTTATTTGCAAAAATTGTAAGTTAAATTTTTTGTTGTTTATGAGGGAAGGGAGGGGGGGGGGGAATGTTGAAAGACTCCTTCCTAATTTTTTTAATTAAAAATATTTTTGTTAATTCTCTTTAAATTTAGTACACCAAGAAAATACAGAAATCATTTAATTTTCAAGGAGGAAAATCCGAAGACTAATTTCCAACTACATTTTACAGAAACTAGAGATTCTATTTGTGTAACAACAAAAATATTGCGGGTAAAAAATTTTAAGAAAGTCGATGAAGAGAAATGGCCAAAATTTACGAGGGCCTATTTTCGTTATTCAGTCCTTGGAAAGGCGATGAAGACATTTTATCAAAACCCTATTGACAAACAAATCCAAAATTTTCCTTTAGAAATTTTTATATAAAAATTAACCTTTCAAAGCTTTATTATACACATATTGTTATAAAATTAAAAGTTTTATTCTTTCAACTTCAAATATTAATTGTACACTTTTATTCCATAAAAATACAAAAAATGAAAGAATAAATTTTTTAAATATTCTACTCACCCGGATATTATCACAATTAAGTCACTTTTGGCAAAATATATTTATTTATTCCTCATTATTGTTTTTGCAATCCCACAAACTTTACATTATTGTCTTTCATATTGTTAAAGCAGTTATTTAAATGAGATTTTATAAAAAATTTAAAATTTTGATCTTTTGTGGTATGATTTTTCCCTTAAATATTTCGATTGAATACTTTTAATGGCTTTGAATTTTCCACTTAAATGATTTTGTTTTTTCTAATTTTCTCAATTATTGATTTAATTTTTATTTAGATAGAATGTTTTTATAATTATTTTTATAAATTGATGTTACGTATACAATCAAGATATTTGGCAAGGGGAGTGGGCGCTTTTTTGAGGTTAGACATTTTTATTTTCTAAATAATTATTCTGTTAATTTTTTTAAGAAATGAAGCTGTTTTTCCACGACTAAATTTGTGCGGTCCTTTGTCTTTACGTTTTTCATCTACAGATAAAAAAGGATTTGACGACATACAAAGAACTGTGAAAAGACTTCGTGAAGAAGTTGAAATACAACAACTTGATGAACCGAAGGTTTTTTTGTACTAAACAGACTAAACAAATACCATAATATTTTTAGAAATCGGTTAGTAGACCTTGGCATGTGGAGACTGGCAGATGGATTGTTGACCACTTCAAGAACCCCAAAAAACTTTTGTACATAGGACCAAAACTTTGGTACCTAGTACGTGACCTTTTCGTACATACTTGGCATGGGTTGCGTCTATATTTCCTAGAAGCTTCGATTAGTTTAAAATATATGAGAAAATTGAAGCGGCGATCATTAACTCGAAGAGAAAGAAATCAGGTATTTTTAACACTCATTTTGTCAAATTTTTGGATTATTTGTTATACCCTTTTTCCGCCTCTTTAAATATTGCCTTCTTAATCAGAAAACTTTAAAAGCTTTTTACAACACTTGCTGATACTTTACGTTTGGCACCATTTATGGTATTTATAATTGTGCCATTTATGGATTTTCTTATTCCTTTTTATATCAAATTTTTCCCTCAAATGTTGCCTTCTACTTTTCATGGATTTGTTAAAGAGGTTCTTTTTAAAATTATTTTTTTAAATATTAAAAATTTTTTAGAATGAAAGTAATTTACGTCAATTTAAAGTTAAATTAAAAGCTGCAAAATTTCTTAGAAACACTTTGGATGAAATTGCAGAAATTAACGAGAAGAAAATTGAAGAGGCTTTGGATGAGAAGAAAGCTTATGAATTTTCACAATTTTTGAAAAAGGTTTTTTTAATTTTTCTACTTTTTAAAAATTAAGTTTAAAGGTTAGAGAACAAGAAGATGGTTATGTGACAAATGCTGATCTTTTTAAATTTATCAAATTATTTGAAGATGAATTGACATTGGATAATTTAAATGATTCTCAGTTACAAGCTTTATGTCGTCTTTTGGGAATAGCGAGGATTGGAACAAAAGAAATATTGCGTTTTAGACTCCAAATGAAATTAAAAGAATTGCAAGCTGATGATAGGGTAAATTAACAAAAATGGCATTTTATACACCTTCAGGGCTGTGAAATTAATTTTAATTGGAAATATGTCACACCAATAATAGAAAACTTTAAAATTTTATTTAAAAGAATCTTGGTCTCGAAAATTTCTAAACTATCATTTAGTTAATTGCTGCAGAGGGTGGCGCTGAAATGTTATCTATAAAAGAGCTACAGGCAGCAAATAAAGCAAGGGGAATGCGTGCTTATGGAGTTACTGAAAAAAGATTACAAGATCAGGTTTATTCTTTTCTTTTTAATAAATTTCATAATCTTTTAAATTTTATAGCTAAAACAATGGTTAGAATTATCTTTGGATGACAAAGTACCTCCATCACTTTTATTATTGTCTCGTGCCATGTTCTTTCCTGAAGAGCTTAATTTTACCGAAAGACTTCGTTCAATTATTGCTTCTCTTCCTGAAGAGATTGGAGAACATACAACTTTAAAATTGAAAGAACTTGAAGGAATTGATGATCCAAAAACTAAAATTGAGGTTTTGAAAAGTATTGAATTGTCTTTGAAAGAAGAAAAGCTTGAAGAAATTCAACGTGCTAAAGAAGCTGAAGCAGCTTTTGAACTTAAAGAGCAGCAAAAGAAGGCTGAAGCTGAAATTGAATTAGAAGCAAAACAACAAAAACCTTTGGAAATTCAAGAAGGAGAAGCTTCTAATGAAAGTTCTATTGAAGAGATGGATAAAAGAACTGAATTTGGGATTGAAGATGAAAAGAAAAATTTGAAGAATTTTTCTTCAATTGACAAACAAAAAGAAGAAGAAAATATTAATGATGTGATAAATAAAGAAATAAAAATGACAAGTGTTCCTGAAGTAAAAGAATGTAAAAATGGACAAAAATCTGTTTCTTTATAATACAAATTTGTTAGAAATTAAATTTATAGGTTGATAAAAATATTTAAATATTATTTTTTTTATTTAAAAAATTAATTTTGTTTTGAAAATATTTTTTTAAATTTCTTATTAGATTATTTATATTTTATTAGATTTTGACTTTCAACTAATTTTAATTTGATAAATCCAATTTTACTGATGTATCGTTCAACTCCTCATCGTAACCAGGTCTTCTAAAAATTTCAAATTTTTTTTATTTTTATCTTTAGGATCCCCTCCTTCGTCCTCCAAGGATGCCTGATCGTCCACTTACCCCTTATATGCGTTATAGTAAAAAAGTTTGGCCAGAAGTACGGGCAGAGAATCCGGACAGTCCTCTATGGGATTTTGGAAGAATAATTGGCCAACTTTGGAATAATTTACCTCCTGCTGAGAAATTGGTATATCAACAAGAATATGAAGTTGAGAAGGTTTTAATATATTAGAAATATTTTTAGTAAGCTCACCTTTTTAGTCAAAATATGAGGAGGCTGTGAAAAACTACAACGCTACTTATGCCCAATATATGGCCTCCAAAAGTCGAGTTAAAGGGTCACAACAGGACAAAGTTGGCAGTGGTGGTGTTAATTCTAACAGAAAATTAATGCCAGAAGCAAATGTTCTTTCAGGAGTATTTATTCAACCTGTGGATGATGAAGACCCATTAGAAATGGCTGGGAAGAGAATGGCTGCAATACGTTATGGTAATTGTAACAAGAGATGTTTTGTTCAAAATTTTCTTTTTTTTAGACCGAAATAATCGTTTAATGTCAGAATTATTTTCACCTAATTATATGCCTGATTCCCGAACATTTGTGCCACAACAAAAAATTGAACATTTTCGAAAGCAAAGCCAATCTTTAGAACAACATCAAAATAAATTAAATGATGAATTGGCAAAATTAGAAGAAATATTTAATCAAAGAAAGAGCGCAATAGAAGAAGTTTCAGAAGCTCATTCGGAAAATATAAAAAGATTATGTCAAGACAAACCTCATTTAGACCAAGAGAAATATAACAAAATTGCCGACGAATACGGTGAAAATTTATTGACAAGTTGGAAACTTTTTGAACAGAAACAAGCAGCAATTCAAGCTAAATTAGGTTTATCTTGAGTGAAATTTTCAAAAAATTTTTTGAATTTTTAGATGCTGATAAACGTGCTAATCCAATACTTAATGATCTAATAATTAGCAAAACACCTCCTTCTTACCAAACAAATGAAGAGAAAACTGATACTGAAAAGGAAGAGGAAAATAACGAGCAATTAATTAATAGCAATGAAGTAAATGATGAAAGTAAAATGGAATAGTGGAAAGTAATTTTAATTAATTTAAGTTGACTAAAATTTAATCTGCTAATTTAATTTTCCTTAAGACTTTAATTTTTTATTTTTATAAATTTTCAATTTTTTATTTAAAATAAATGTAAGAAAATTGACAAGGGGTTTTTGGAATAGAATGTGGTCTATATGAAAGTGGTTGATAATTTTTAAATTTATTTGGAATATGTGCTGTTTTATAGCTCCCTTGATGTAATTAAAGACAATTTATTAGAAGGGAATAATTATCACGAAACTTTAAAGTAATTATAACGAACAAGTTTTGAGAGAGTTTTGTGTTAGAGTTCTTGAAAAATTCGAATCTTTAATGTGAAATCTTCGATATAAACCTCTTCTATAGTACTAGTTCCTTGGTCTACTCATACTATTAGCTCTATAATTCTCTTTTTGTCGATTTTCTTGTTTGCTTTATTCATAATTTCGGTACAATTGATAATCAGCAACATCACTACTACATTAAATTTTGTAGTTATTAATTTATACCTTCAATTACCGTTCATTACTTCTTTTAATGTTTCCACGGCAACTTAACTATAAGTGTTTTTACCTATTGTTTTCAAAAGTTTCATTTTTTTATTTCACTTATAATTTTATTTTATCAACAATCCCATAACTAGAAATATGGAATTTGCTCGTCTAGAGGAAAATTATGTACGAAAAGCATATTCTGAATTAAATTTAGCAAATAAATATCGAGGAAAATTGTCTTTTGTTACAAATTTCCTTAAAAATTTGCCACAAAATTCTTTAATTTTGGATATTGGTATGTTTGTTTATTAATCATTTGTGGATATTTATGGTGATAATAACTGATAACTTTCCAAAAAATGAGATTTTTTTGTAAACCGATGAATGTCTAAAAAAATATTTCGATTTGGACAAAAGTAGTTTAAAAATTAAATATTTTACAAAAACTTTCGGCTGTACTATAGTATAGGTCCACCGAGATCGGAACTCATAGTATATACCATTCGATTCGTCTCGCCGAGCTGAGTTCAAATATGCAAGAATTTTCTGCGGGAGACAAAAACTCGCTGAGATACAGGCCCTCGAAAATCGAAAAAACAAAGGGGGGACCAAGCTGATTTTTGGGGTCAAAAATTCGAATAGGCGAATTATACCTCATTCGAAAGAGCTCGTCGAGCTGAGTCGAATGACACCAAAATCACCAAAATCTGACTTCATTTGACAAAGTTATAACCGTTTGTTTGAGCTCCTTACCTATGGGCTCCGTGAAGATTTTTGTTGCTGTGGAGGGAGCCAGGCATGACCTCATCATCGATGATAGGAATAGGATTAAGTTACGAGCCCAGACCCAGCGCCCGTAGACTCCCCGCGAGGCGCGTGCCGCAAAACCCCGCGCGAAGCGCGGGGTTTTGCACAAGCGCCTCGCCGACGCCCCATAGGTTTACGTTGTCATAACTTTGTTTAAAATCATTCAATCAAGCTGATTTTGGTGTCATTCGACTCAGCTCGTCGAGCCCTTTCGAATGAGGTATAATTTGCATATTCGAATTTTTTGACCCACAAAAATTTTCAAATTTCGGGGGTCTGTAACTCGGCCATATGAAGTCGGATTTCGTTGATTTTGGTGTCTTTCGACTCAGATCGAGGAGCTCTTTCGAATGAGGTATAATTTGCATATTCGAATTTTTCACCCCAAAAAACAGCTTGGTCCCCCCTATGGTTTTTCGATTTTCAATCGCCTGTATCTCTGCGAGTTTTCGCGTCCCGCAGAAAATTCTTGCATATTTGAACTCAACTCGGTGAGACGAATCGAATGGTATATACTATAGGTTCCGATCTCGGTGGACCTATACTATAGCGACCCCAAACTTTCTAAACAAAAAAGGTTGTGGTGAACATATTCATTTACGTAAAGATTGTTTTACAATTGGAATAGATATTTGTTTGCCAGTTGAAAGAAAAGAAAAATCAACAAATTCAAATTTTCTACTTTCCAATTTAATGTATTTACCTTTTAGGTAATAAAATTAAAATTTTATTTTCAAAGTTTTTTTAAATCAGAGAGGGCGTTTTCGATGCAATTCTGCTTATTTCCGTTCTTCACCATATCTCTGTTGAAGTAAGTAAAAATGGGAAAATATATCGCGAACCAAAAAAATATTCTGATTTTATAAATAATGTAGACACAATAGAAAATGCAGAAAGTTCCATAATCTAGTCGTTCCGCGACTTGTCAAGATCTTGATTTGTCTGTTTTTTGAGTTAGCCCGACTCGTGCTAAAAATATGGATGATTTTGGAAAAATTTAAGTCTAATTTAAATCAATGTATAAATGTGTAAATTAAAATTAAATTAAAATTTCGTGATATTAAAATAAAAATATTATTTCTAAAAATAATTATAAAATATTTAAAGCAAAGAAGGATAAATTGTATTAAAAAATGTTTATTAATATCCTTGCCCAAATTATCGCATATTTTAATTATTGTTTGGGCTAAAGAACAAAAACAATTTTTAGAATTTCCCTCTGCAGATGTAAGGAATTTAATATTAAATTTATTTTTAAATTAAATATGTACTAGATACTTGTTCCTTATAATTTGGAAAAACTTTGCATTAAAGGTTGAATTTAATATACATATTTGAAATATATTTTAAATTTAAAAAGGATATTTGAGAGAAATTCCTTTTAATAAATTTAATACAAAGGAACAACGAATAATTTTGGTAAGATTATAAAAATATTTAATAAAAAATAATTATTTGAGAGGGTAAATAATTTAGTAAATTTGTTAATTTCATAATTTATTTATTTTTAAAGAATTCTATACCAATTTATATTAAATCAATTGGTTATCCAAACATTAAATCTTCTAATAATTATTTTATTCAATTACTTATTTTATTTAAAGAAAGAATTAAACAAATATTTAAATTATTAAAAGAAAGATTTTTAAATATTATTAAAGAAATTGAAACAAAAACTTTTATTATCTGTAAGTTTAAATTAATTAATTATTTAATAACAGAAATAAAGTTTATTTGGGAGTTAAACAACTCCCATCCAAAAATACGAAAACCGATTTAGTCAGCAACTGTTATTAATGAGAAAACACTCTTAGAAATGAAAAATCTATTAATAAATAATAGATGGGTTGCAAAAAGAGAAAGAGAACAATACAAAAAATAGTACTATTTTCTTTTTCCTTTTAATTAACAAATATTCTGCGTGTATGTACAAAAGACCGGTGTAAAAAAGACCGGAACGGCCAAAAGGGGTTAAAAGACTGGCACGGGCAAAAAGCGGTAAAAGACTGATAATTTTACCGGATTAAAACCAAACGGGATTAATCCGGAAAAGTCCGGCTGAATCCGGTTACAACTCCGGAATCCGAATCCGGCAAATCGATGTTTGATTAATATTTTTTAAATTTATTTTGGTAAAATTCCGTCATATGTCCCGGAAACCGATTCGGACAAATGATATGTCATTCGAAAGAGCTCAACGAGCTGAGTCGAACGACACCAAAATTAGCCGGGGGACTCACCTATGGGCCGAGATATAGGTCCCCGAAAATCGAAAAACCATAGGGGGGAGTAAGCTCAATTTTGGGGTGAAAAAATCGATATTTTGAATGATAGCTCATTCGAAAGAGCTCCTCGAGCTGAGTCGAATGACACCAAAATCAAAGAAATTCGACTTGATTTGACAAAGTTATGAGCATTTGTTTTAGCTCCTTACCTATGGGATCTGTGGAGATTTTTGCTGCTACGGAGGCCCCAAATACGTCCAAAGCAAGGGAGATACGAATAGGTTTATGTTACGAGCCCAGACCCAGCGCCCGTAGACTCCCCGCGAGGCGCTTGCCGCAAAACCCCGCGCGAAGCGCGGGGTTTTGCACAAGCGCCTCGCCGACGCTCCACAGGTTTAGGTTTTTCGTTTTTTGTGTCATAACTTTGTCTAATCTTGTTCAATCACAGTGATTTTTGTGTTATTCGACTCAGCTCGTCGAGCTCTTTCGAATGAGGTATTATTTGTATAAAAAATTTTTATTCCAAAAATCGCCCCTTTGGATCTTCGATTTTTAGGGGGTCTATATCTCGATCCAATCAAGTCGGATTTCGTTGATTTTGGTGTCATTCGACTCAGCTCGACGAGCTCTTTCGAATGAGGTATAATTTGCATATTCGAATTTTTCACCCCAAAAAAGTGCTTGGTCCCCCCTTTGGTTTTTCGATTTTTCGGGACCTATATCTCGGCCCATAGGTGAGTCCCCCAGCTAATTTTGGTGTCGTTCGACTCATCTCGTTGAGCTCTTTCGAATGACATATCATTTGTCCGAATCGGTTTCCGGGACATATGACGGAATTTTTCCTTTATTTTTTTGGGAAAAATTTTCTAAAAATAATTTTATTTATTAATTGAAGTTTTTTTAATTTTTTTTTGTAAAAGGAAGGACTTATTAAACTAAAATTTTTTTAAATTTAAAGTGCGAGGTGAAAATCCTTACGAAAATAATATAACAGAAATAGACAATTTTGCTTTAAATATTACACAAAATATATTAAATGAAGCATTTATTAAATTAAAATTTTTACAGACAAATGTGCTTAGGTAATTTATTTTGTGAATATTTAAAAGGGGAAAATTTATAAGGGGTTAACAAATTTAAATTAATTTTAATTTAAAAGATATCGTTATTATCACGTTTTTCAATTTAATGAATTGGAAAGTTTATTTGAAAATATTTTATTTAATTCTGATTTCCGTTTTACAATAGAAAGAAGTGAATATGAACAAGGAAATTGGTGTATTTATATTAAAAGAAATTAATAATTGAAGGAAATTTATTTTTTTAAATTTATTTTTAATTTTAAATAAAATATAAAAATTAAATAATTTTATTTTTTTAAAATTATTTTTAAAATAAATTTAAGGAAAAAATAAAAATTAATATTTTAATTTTTTTGACATTCAAAATTTTATTTTTCTTTTTGTTGTTTTTCTTTATCAATATTTTTATTTTCTTTTATTTCCACATTATTGTTTTGTTTAATTTTTTCAATTTTTTTCTCACTACTAAATTGTAACTAAAAAATGACATTTAAAAAGGTTATTTTTAATTAATTAATTAAAAACCTTTAACCGTTCCAAAGGATTTGTTGATCTTTTAATTTTATATAGAGCTTTATTCGGTCTTTTCCATTGTTGTTGACGATTTATAGCCATAGAATCTTTAGCTTCTAACAAAGAATTGCAAAACCATTTTGTTTTATTTTTATTATTTTCTTGATGTCTAATTTCCATTTACAAAAATAATTTTTAAAAATATCTATATAATTTTATTTTTTGTTTAAAATTATTTAATAAAGAAATATTTTTTGATTAAAAATGATAAATTTCAGAAGGAATAAAAATGGATATATGAATAGGTTGTAGGAACAATTTAAAATTAAATTCTTAAATTTAATTCACAATTATATATTTAGAAATTAGGATCAGTAATTCCATTTTTTTTGTAAACATTTTGGAAAACAAAAGGAGCAATAACTATGTTTATAATGAACAAATTTTTATTATACTGAATTAACTTATTTTATATTGTTAAGATTAATTTTAATTTATGCGAGAAATAATCCAAAAATAATTTAAAAAATTAATGTTAACTTAAAAGATAGTTTAAATAAAAAATAAACAAAAAATCTAAATATAAAATCAGAAATGATTATTTTTATTTAAAAGGGAATGCTGACTAAGAAAAAATCTCAAGATTGTACCGCCCTTTAAAATAATTGTTTGAAAAAAAGGAAATAAATCATCTTTTTTTAGTGGAAGGTTGTGATTGAAAATAAGCTGACATTGTTGGCTATTGAGTTTTAAAAGTGAAATAATTTTTAAAAAATAATTTTTTATTTTTAAATATATACAAGAAATATATACAAAAATATTATAATTTTAATAAGAAATATTTTTTAGTCTCAATCTTTTTGTCCCCCTCCAGAGCTAGAACAACTAAATGTAGACATTTGACTATGACGACCGCTTTCTGTTTCATTCTTTAATTTTTTATTTAAATTCAAAAAAATAAAAATATTTTAACCGATTGAGAGAGAACTTGTGAATTTTTGCGTGATGAAAAGTCGTAAAGAAGAGACAAAGAAGGTGTATATGAATTTTGACGTTCAAGCCCTCTCAACAGATCAGGCGGCCCTCCAGAAGTTGGGGAAGGTAAATGCTCGCTAATTACAATTTCGGGAATAAAAGAACCTGAAGACCTTTGAAAAATAAGAGAGAGAAATATTTTTAAATTTCATTTTAAATAATTTGTAACTATAAAATTAAGAAAAATATGAAATTAAAGGATTTATATGAGTCCTGTCCATGTTTGGAATTTTGAAAATTGCTCGTACTCGTACTTTCGTACAGGCCTTTTTTACCTCGTACTCGTACTTGCCAATTTTTTTCTCGCACTCGTACACAGGTACGAGTGCGAATTTTGGTACAAGCTTCCAAACACTGGCCCTGTCCTGATATTAGAAAATTAATTAAATAATAATTCTGTTTATTTTTGAATTTTCTTTTGGAATTTTTAATTTTCATATTTATTTTAATTTTACAAATTAATCCTTATTTCCTCAAAAAACTTACTGTACAGAATTTGTTCGGGCAATATTTGAATTATTACAATTTAGTAAAATATGTGGAGATGATTTCCAAATTTTTGAAGTATTTCCTCTACAAAGCCAAGCAGTTACCTAATTTTTTTATTAAAAAAATAAAAACAACTACAAATTTACTTTCTTTTTTGCTTTCCTTAATCGCTTTTTCTGTCTTTGTTGTAAATCTAATTCTTCCCGAAATCTCATTGCATCGAGAAGAGTTTCCACCTTTTTAAATATTTTTTTAAATTTTAATTAAATTAATTTTAAAACTTCCACAGTAGACCAGGAACGGCGAATTGAACGAATCATTAAAAGAAGAATAACAGAAGAAAACTTTTAAAATATTTTTAATTTAAATATTTATTTTTCTAAAAAACCATTAATAAAATAGATATTGTATAAATCATTCTTCCAATATCTGAATGAAAAGCTAAGGGGGAAATGCTGTTAATATTATTGTTTTCTTCAATTTCTTCTTGTTTATTATTTTGTATTAGATTTTCTTTTCTTTAAAGTTAAATTAATTTTTAATTATTTTTTATAAATTTATTTATTTACTTTAAACAAAATTGTTCTAACTGAGAAAGGCATGAACAAACAATATTTTGTTTTATATCATTAACAACCATTTCATTCGAATTATTTAATTGTTGAACTTGAAAAGTGTTATTTATTAATTAAAGAATTATTTTTAAATTTTTAGGTATAATTTTAAATTAAATTAAGCCTTTATTTCCTTAATTTTTATTTTTTCCTACTACATAAAAATGTAGAATTTTTTTATTTTTCCCAAAAAAGTATTAAAATTTTTTACTGAAAGTAATTAATTATTTTATGATATTTTAAGATAATTAAAGAATAATTAATTAATTTAAAAAAACTTTTAACCTTTAGGAAATAAAATATTATGTAATGCCTCAGAATTATGCTGTGGAATTGTTTGGATGGATATAATTTGTTGTTTCATGGCAACAGTCTTTTTAAAATGAGAATAACGTTTTTAGTAATACATAAATATTTTTAAGTCTTTAAAGTATTAAATATAAAAGAGAATAAAGTAAATATTAAAAGTGAAATCAATTAAAAGAGGAAAAAAATTTTTAGTTAAAAAATTTTATAAAAAAATAATAAAGAATTAAGTAGATTCTACGTGTTCAAAAATAAAAGATAGGTTGATGGAATTTAAGAGCTTATGAAATAGATTTGTGGAAGTTTTTTGAATTAGGGAGTTAGTTGTCTGGGATTTTAATAAAAAAATCAGTTCATTCGAATTGTGTTTGAGCAAAATGGGATTAAGTGGTAGTATGATTGGTAATATAATAATTACCGTATTTGCTGAAATAATGTCCCTCTCTCAAATAATTACCCCCTCCCTATTAATTACCCCTTCCAGCGAGAGGTTGAAAAAATAATTACCCTCTCTCAAATAATTACCCCCAATTTTTCCTGAGCTAATTTTGAAAATATTTATTAAAAACCATTATTATTTTAATAATGGCCATTTTAAGGATCAATATAAAAAATAAATCAAGAGAATAAAAGTATTTGGAGAGAATATAGTGGAATTTACGAGAATTAAGAGATTACAAGGATTTGGGTGAGATTTTTTATTAAAATGGATCTATTGGATCTAAGATTATACACTTTAATGCTCCTATATCCCTAGAATCCTTATATCCCCGCTGCCTGAATAAATTCAATTAATTAGTTGATACCGTTGAAATACATATCAATCCCTCCAAGTCCCATTATATCTCCTTTAATATCAACCTTACATCTCCAAAAAATTCCTGAACTCTATCTAGATTACCCTTCTAATTTTTAAGCTTTTTATCCGAAGATTATAAGTATCTTTAGAGAATGTAGGATATATTCTCTAATAAATAATGTACATCTTGGGGTACATTATTTATGAAAATATTAAGGGAATATAGAATCTTGAAAATTTAATATTTATCTGCAAATTCGGTAACATATTGTATATCCCTGTTCATATGCTTATGATTAAATAAAAATTTTATAGGTCGAAAAAATAATGTCCCTCTCTCAAATAATTACCCTCTCTCTTTTAATTACCCCCTCCAGCGAGAGGTTGAAAAAATAATTACCTTGGGTAATTATTTTAGCAAATACGGTAGGTTATTGAAGTTGGATTTTTACCAGAGAGAATGTTGTGAAATAGAAGGAGGATTGATTTTAGGCGTCGATGTGATAAAGAACAAGTCGAAACAATTCTATGAGGAGTTTGTGACAGGTAATTGTTTTTAGCTTTTAATTTTTCCAGAATGCATATAAACAATTTGGAGAAATTTCTTTTGAGCATTTTCAAGAGAAAGTATATTTTTTTGTAGGTGGGGGTTGAAAATAGGGGATTTGAATTCAAGAATGGGAAGAATGTAAATTTTAAAGAGAGTTACTGGCTCCCATACAAAATACCGAATTCTTAAAATATGGAATCTCAAAATCGCGAATCGGCTAAAAAAGCTCAAAATATGGAATCTCAAAATATCGAATCTCAAAATATGGAATAGGCAAAAAAAGCTCAAAATATCGAAAAATATCGACAATGCGGCAAAGGCCAGTTGAGTCTGAACAAAGTTGTGACCAACTTCTTCGTAAAAAAATTTTAAAAATAAGAGAAAGTATTTTTCTAAGGTAAAAAAATGTGCTGATTACGAATCTCAGCTCGGATTTTGAAAAAGTCGAATCCCGGACCCGAACCGAATTTCGAATCCCGAACCGAATTTCGAGTTTCCGAATGATAGCTCATCTGAAAGAGCACGTCGAGCTGCATCGAATGATACCAAAATCAATGAAATCCGACCTGATTGGACTGAGTTACAGATCCCTGAATAATCAGAAAAAGACCTGCAGCGGCACTCAAACGGCCCTTTTCGTTTTTAAAAAATCGACATTTTTAACTACTTTTTAGCCGATTCGGTATTTTGAGCTTTTTTGGCCGATTCGCGATTTTGAGATTCGATATTTTAAGATTCCATATTTTGAGCTTTTTTGGCCGATTCCATATTTTGAGATATTTTTACCGATTCGCGATTTTGAGCTTTTTTAGCCTATTCGCGATTTTGAGAATTCGGTATTTTGTGCGGGCACGGAGTTACTAATGAGAGTGACGGATGTGAAATGGACACCCAGATTTCGGATATTTTCATTCTGTTGTGTATTTGGGATTGGTGGAGGGAATATTCATGATTTGGATTTTTAGAACCAATGTGGAGAGATTTGCATTTACTTAATGAGATTGAAGGCGCCGTTAATCACACAATAGTTTGTAAATTTACTAATAAAGTTTTGGAGTGGATCTTTTGATCGATTTTGGCCGCGCTACCTTTTCATCAATCTACCTTTTAAGCAATCGATCTTTTGTTTAGGAGCCGATATATCCACTGCACAATTGTCCGTTGTGCAATTGTCTCACTTTTCAATTGTCGTGTCACCGTTTTGAGCCTTTTATTGACATTTTTAGTTGTGTTGATAAGCAAAACTTTTATCAAAAATTTTTTTGCTTTTCTTATTTAAATGATTAAAAAATGAATTTAATTAATTCCAATGGTCAATGTTCTACTATAGTCCAAGCACTTCTTACTGACGAATATCAATTAAATATGGTAATTTTATTAAATATTCTTTTTTAAAAATATTTTCAAAAAAGGCGTATTCTTATTGGCAGCAAGGAATTCACAATAAAAGAGCTCGTTTTGAATTATTTTTTAGAAAAAATCCTTTTGAGGTTTCTTCTTAATTTTTATTTAAATTTTTTTTAATTTTAAGGGGGAATTTACAATTTTTGCTGGTTTAGAGGATTGCCTTAATTTTGTTAAAAATTTTAATTTTACAGAATCAGGTTATTTTTAAATAAAAATTTATTTTTAAAATAATTTTTAAAAAAAGATTTGGAATTTATTTCACAAAAATTGGCATATGCAGATAAAAACTTTTTTGAATATCTTCGACATTTTAATTGCGAAAATATTATTTTAATGGCAATACCTGAGGGCTCTATTGTTTTTCCTAGAATTCCTTTAATTATTGTGGAAGGACCTTTGGCTGTTTGTCAAATAATAGAGACGACTTTGCTTAATTTGGTTAATTTTGCTAGTCTTGTAACTACAAATGCTGCTAGATTTAGACTGGTTAGTTATTTAAATTTTAATTTTCGTAATGATGTGCGGACATATCGGGATTGGGGTGACAAAAATAATTTCTTGCGTGTTACGTTTGTTCTAAAACATAAAAACTATTCTTAAATAGGACAATGTACTATCCAAGACCCGTCCCGATATGTCCGCGTGCCTTTGTAATTTTTTCACAAATTCATTGGGAGATAATTTCTGACTTCTTGTCTTCCTTACAAGTTTAAAAAATTTTTTGTTTACTTTTGAAAAGCACTTTTTTAAATCAAATTGGCTCACTCACCCACACCATTAAAATTTTTTAGTTTGGTTTATGTTTGTAACTAGAAATTATATTTTTAATTTTCTAAATTCTTATTTTTGAATAGATAATTTGTTATTTTTTTTATAAATTCAGGCAGCGGGTGATCAAATTGAACTGATGGAGTTTGGATTGCGTCGAGCTCAGGGTCCAAATGGTGGATTGTCTGCATCTAAATATTGTTATATTGGAGGTTTTTCTTAATTAAATTTTTAAAATAAAATTTATTTTTTAAAGGTTTTGACAGTACCAGCAATCTTTTGGCTGGCAAACTTTTTGGAATTCCCGTTTCTGGAACAATGGCACATTCTTTTGTTACTGCATTTAAAGATGAACCTTTAAATAAATCAGAATTAATCAAAAAGGGTTCCGATGAAAAATTAGATTTACAAAAAATATCAAAATTTTATTTGGAAAAAATATTTGAAAAGGTTTGTTTAAATTTAAAAAAATAAATTAATTTTTAAATAGTTTGATTGGGGTATATCAAAAGAAGGAGTTAATATTGGCGAATTAAATGCTTTTTGTGCTTATGCTATTGCTCATCCAAATTCATTTGTAGCTCTTATTGATACTTATGACACATTGAGGTTTTTTTTCAATTTATTTAAAATTATCTACTAATGAAAATAAAAATGTTAATTTAAATCAAATCTTGGTAATATTGAACATGTCAGACCCCATTTTTTCTCACCAAGTTTCTTCCTATATATTTGCAGAATGGTCAGACTTCTTCAATTTTTCTTCCATCCAAGGCAGAATAAAAATTAATTCCTTTTGATTGTTTGTAGGGATGGAAGAAAGGAAAAAGTCTGACCATTCCGTAGATATTTAGGAAGAAACTTGGGGAGGAAGAAATGGGGTCTGTCAGCGTTAATTTTTGCATTTTTTTTGAATTTAAATAAAAATTTTTTTCAGAAGTGGTCTTTGTAACTTTATTGCAGTAACATTGGCTCTTAATGATTTTGGATATAAATCGATTGGTTGTCGAATAGATAGTGGGGACTTGGCTTATTTATCTAATGAAATTAGAAATAGATTTAAATTAATTGCTTTAAGGTTAGAAAAATTTTTTTGAAATTAATTAATGAGGATATGGGATTTAGATAAGATTATGTACTTCTTTTCTTTATCCGGAGTTGGATACCACAAAATCTTCCAAAAAATTTTAAATTGGAGCTATTCTAAGGTTTGAAAGTGAAAATTTTAAAATTTTTAGAATTTCGACTAAAATGACACAATTTAATTCATTCCAAAATGTCATTATCCTCACCAATAGAATAGTAGGATAGTCAGGGATAGGGTTGTCGGTTCTTGGAAAATTTTCGGACATCCGGAGCCAAACCGATATTTGAACCGAAAGATATCCGGTTCGGTCCAGAACCGACAACATTAGTCAGAAAATTTGTTTGATTTTGCTAAATATTTTTATATTTCTGTTTTAGTAGTTTTTAAAAGTTTAAAAATTTTTAGTTTTAAAATTGACTGGATAACTAATTTAAAAATTGTAGCATCAAATGATATAAACGAAGAAACAATCCGTTCACTTTATAATCAAGGACATAAAATTAACACTTTTGGTATCGGCACACATTTAGTTACTTGTCAAAAACAGCCGGCACTTGGATGTGTTTATAAATTGGTTGATTTAGATGGAGAACCGAAAATTAAAATAAGTGAAGATATTTCAAAGATGACAATACCTGGACGTAAAAGTGTATTTCGTTTGTATGGAAAGGCTGGTAAATAATTTTGAAATTTAAATATTTAATGATGTTTTATAAAATAATTATTCAATTCCATTAATTCCTTTCTAATGTAAGTCGCGATGTTCGTAAAATTCTTAAAAATGAGGTTGAATTTTGTGATAAAAGATTTCTTGCAAAGTTTCGACTTTGTTTTTTAAATAAAAAATGGGGTACAGCCCAAATCAACGCGCGGCCATAACAACGCAAAGCCATAACTGGCTGGAAAACTTTTGGTCCTTATCAAATTTGGTACCAGTCTCTTTAGCTCGTTGAGAGGAAATGTTTAATATCAAAATTGTTAAAATTCGGAAATTTTGAAGTAAGTTACGGCTTTGCGTTGTTATGGCCGCACGTTGTTTTGGGCGTGTCCCTAAAAAATGGAAACATTCCCTTGCTAAATTTTAAAAGGGATTCAATTAATGAGGTATATTACATACTAGTTTTTATCGGCAATTAGATTAACTAAATTTTTAATTATTTTAGAAAAAGTCGAAAGAAAATATAAGTAATTCAAGAAACTTAGGCTTTTTCAAATAAAAAATTAAAACGTTTTAAGTCATAAACCAAATAAGAACTAAATTTATAAATTTTTTCATAGTTTTTTTTTGCATTTTCTTTTTATTTATCTAATAATAAGTTTCATATGTTTTACTCTTAATTTAATAAAAAATATTTTAAGGATTTCCATTGGTTGATTTAATGATATTAGAAAATGATGAAGAACCTAAAGTTGGTCAAGTAAAACTTTGTATACATCCATGCAACCCTGTTAGACGTGCAAATATTATTCCACACAGAGTTGAAAGACTTCATAAAATTGTAAAAATTAATTTTTTTTTCAAATTATTAATTATTTTTAAAGTATTGGAAAGACAATTCTGTTCAACAAATTTTACCAAATATAAAAGAAATACGTGAATATACTCACCAATCATTAGTTAATTCACGTCCAGATCATCTTAGACCATTAAATCCAACACCTTATAAAGTATCTTTTAAATAAATTTTTAATAAATTTATTTTTAGGTTTCATTATCTAAAGAATTATTTGATTTTATTAACAATATTTGGCTTAAATTGGCTCCCGTTGGTCTATTACAGTAAAATTGACTGAATACTTAAAATCTACTTATTTAATTTTTCAATTTTAAATAATATTCACTTAATTAAAATACTTAATATTCCTACTAAAATTTAGGGTTGTTTTTCCTAAAATAATTATTTTTACGATCTTTTGGATTTTATTTTTGAAATTAAATATTTTTGGATTTTTACAAATCTGGGATCACAACCCTATTATAAATTATCTCCTTTTTTACAACCAGTATATTTTACAATAGAAACAATGTAGTATTTTTATTTTGATAAAAATAAAAAAGTATAGTTTCTACCTTTTTCATGTAACTATTTAATATCATGGAAAAATTTGCTTAGTTTTTAGTCATAAAATCAAAGTAATCTTAGGATTAAAACTTTGATTAATAAAGGTTGCTTTTAATAGCCAGTTGCCATTATGTGATGGATATTTTGATGGAACCTTTTGCTCCCCGTTTTTTTATTTTTACTGAGCCACTAGTTATGGGGGTTAGTCCAGCTATTCTTATCCTAATTCGCCACACCATCCTCCCTCATTTCTCGGCTACCCCTTAACTGCTGCTCATTCCTTTCAACCGCTCAGCTAGCGCACCTCCAACCACCTTCACTCATTCTTCAACTCGTCCGCTTTCATATTCCCCGCTTTCCTCCACTTTCCTCTCACTTGTCAGTCTTTTTATTTCATAGTTCCGTCATCGCTATTTTGCCCCTTCAAACCAGCCCAGAGCACCCCACCCGCTGCTCATTCTCCCACCGCCACCCTTCCCCTCCCCACCTAGTACTAGCCTCTTTTTCGACGTTGTTCCTCTATAACCACCCGTCCCCTTATCGATTTGGACCCCACCAGAGGCTCAACCCGAAGGGAAAGAATTGCCTAGGTTTTCATCAATATAATCTCATAATTGTCTTAACTTTAAATTGAGGAGAATTTATTCACGCACACTTTGAAACTAAAAAGTTTTTGTTTTTTGAGAGACAGCAATTAGCAGTTCAAAATATCTTACCCATATTTTTTAGTAGCATTTGTGGTTGGTAGTTAAGGTGGCGCAAAAATAGGGTGTCTTTTTTGCTTACCCCTCCATCTGTCAATTCTCCCACATATCCCTGCCACCCACCCTTCTCTTTTCATCTCTTTTATTCTTCTCCGACCTCATCACATTGAGTTTCCCTTCACAATGCCTCCTCCAATCCACAATTCTTATCCACCAACATTTCCCATAGCCCGCTCTTCAATCCTTTCCCCACATCCTTTTCGTCAAGCTCATATACCCGCGCTTTTTTACACCCAGGGCCGATATGTATCGATCCCTCTTTTTTACCCCACCTCCGCTTTTCATACCCCTTCCCATCACACAGCAGTTTAGCTTTCAACCCTCCTTCACTTCTCACGTTAAGTATTTTTAGTTTTCTATTTTCTTTCACTCATCCTAATAAGAGATTTATAAAATCCCCTAATTATATATCCACTATATATTAATTTCCTTATTTTTTGAGTAATTAAAAGGAATGAATAAATTATTTGATCAACAAAAACAACCGCCAGAATTAAATTTAATTAATGGATTTGAAGGGGAAGAAACAAAAGAATTTAACAACCTTAGTGATATTGAACAAAATAAAGTACAAATGGAGGCGGTGGCAGCAGCAGCGGCATTTCTCCTTTCTTTCCCCAGTGAAAATCCAACAAATAGTAAAATTAGTCAAATAAACGGAAAAGAGGAAAAACAAAACAATTCTTTTAAAACAATAATTAGGCATCCACCTTTACAACCAATATCACAAAAGGGAAATAGGTGGATTCATTTGGGTACTTTCGAGACTGAAGAGGAAATGCATCGTGTTCGAAATAAAGAAAAAGTATGTAAATTACATTGAGAGAAAATTGAAAATGCCTTTCTACATACATATAAAAAATAAATTTTTATAGGTATCCAAGAGGCGGACAGAACAACTTAAAAATGGTGTTAAAGTGAGTGGATAATAAATATATTTTGTAGTTAAAAAGCATTGTTAAGTATATATGTTAAGAATAATTGTGAAAGTCTGAAGTCCCAGATTTTTTGATTAAATTTGGGCTAATAAAGTTTCGAGAAATTAAAAAAATTTTGATGACTTAGTACGAATTAGTTGTGATTTATATATTTAAAAATAATTTTTTAAAGATAAGATATAGATGTAATACTTGGAAAAGAACTAAATGTGCCTTTCAAATGTTTAGCTTTTTTAATCCTAGTGATGGATTAATTGATCTATATGAATGTGGAGAGCATGACCATTCGGGGAGGTAAATTGTGTTGTAAAATAAATTTAATAGATTAAAATTTAATAAAGACATAAAGAAAAGATATTTTAGTCATTAATATTTTCTAATTTAAATTTAAATAATTTTCAAAAAAAATTTTCAGAAGAAAATTGGAATATGAATTGTATGGCCCAATTAGAAACAGAAATTCAGCAACAAATTTACCAATCCCAAAAGAATTTATTAATTTAAATTTAAATAAATTAAATAAACCAAAAAAATCTAAAAATGAAAATATTTCAACAAAAACAATGTCCTTTCCTTTATTTAATTTATTTAATGATATTGAAAAGACTAAACAACTTTTTAATTTATGTGAAGATTTTGGAATGAAATTATTCCAAGAAAGGTAAAAATTAATTAATTTTGGTTCAAATCTAGACATATGTATTTTGAGATAAAAAATAGGAAAACCTTAGATTGAACCTTAAATTCCCTTGATATTTTGTGGGTGAGGTTTGGGAATGAGGCTTACCTGTTTATTAGCCTTTTTTAAATCTCCACAAAATTATTTTATTTTTTACTTCCTAAAATAAACTTTTTTAGTGAAAATAAATTTTCTATTCAAAAAACTGACAAAAATGGAAATAAAAGAATTATTTTGACAATTGAAGAATTGCAAAATGAATGTAAAATAATTACAAAAGAAAATACAGAAAAATGGGTAAAAGTTGATTGGGAACAATTTAAATGGGCATTGAGGGGAAAACTTTCTTTTATTTTATAAAAATAAATTAATTAAATAAATTTTTAAATTATTTTTTTTTGGTAAACAGAAAAAAGGATTTTAATTGCTAATTTATTTTTATTTTTTATTTCACATCTTTTCTCTAGCAAAAAATTTTTAAATGTTATATAGAATGTTTAGAAAATTATAAATAATATTTTTTGTTATTTTAATATTCGCCTTTTTAATTAAAAAATATTTTTTAAGAATTTTTATGTTTTTAAAACCATCTTTTAAATTAGAGTAGCACCCTGAGCCTTCGGGGGCGGGATCATCGGGGATCGGGACCGAGAGTAGAGCCTTCGGGGTTCGGGTCGGGGTTTCTGACTAAAAATCCGTCGGGTCGGGGTTTCAGGGAACGGGGTCTACCCTATTTTTAATTAAGAAAAAGCTTTAGTATATTATACTTTAACTTAAAACTGTCTTGCACCAATAATGCCATTCAATTACCTATCCAATTAATAAAAAAACAATTAAAATTATTAATTAATATTTATTTCTTTTACACCTGTAAATATCATCACATGATAATATATAAATATATTTTACATATGTATACTAAGCAAAAAAATGAAAAAAATACAACAATTAGAAAAATGTACTCCTCCTTTTCTTTCATTATTTTCTAATTACTAGAAGGGGTTATATTTGAGATCAAAACAATGCTTTTTCACACATCTTCTTTTTTTCTTCTTTAAATTTATTTCATTGCCAAAAAATATTTTAAAGATGATCTTTTATTTCTATCAGAATTTCTTCTACTATTGTTATCCCCAATTGGTTTAAATAAACGTAGACATTTTTTGAAATGATTACTTCTAAAACAATCAGACCTTTAAATAAAAAAATTATTTTTATAAATAATTTTTAATTTTTCCACCTGCATTCTGCTCTCGTGTTTGGCAGTTGATGACTAAACATATCATGACAAAGCTCGCAAATTCTGTCCATTAATACTGGAAAAATAAATTAATATTGTTAAGTATATTAAGGGAAAGAATATTTTGTCTTCTTAAAAATTCCAGAGATTTTCATTTTTAAGCATTGGAAAAAGATTAAATGTTAAGACATTCATCTTAAAAGTGCACCCCTATATAGTCTAGAGTATCCAAAAATAATGTCCACATGATTAAAGGTACTTACTAGCCATCTCTTGGTATACTTATTTATAAAACACTATTAAATTTTATTTTATTTTTAAATATTCTAACCATGTAATTGATCATTATCATAAACATTACAACTCGAAGTGATATCATTTTTAATTAATTGTTCCTGACTATTTATTGTTAAATCGTTTCGTCGATTTCTTTCAAAAAGAAAAATGTTGTTTTCATCAGAAAAGAGTGTTCGAGATTCTGTGCCAAACAAAACGATTATGCTGACAATTAAAATTCGGAAATAAAAAATAGAAGAAATATTATTAATATTAAAATTATTAGTAGTAGAATGCATTGAAGGAGAAAATATATTTTTAAAACTTTTAATTTTATATCTATAAATATTAATAACTTTATATTTTGTTTGATTCTAATAGCGTGTCTCAATTTAAAAAGTGATGACGTGAATTATCGTTATTTAGGGTGTTACATAAGTTCTGTCGGTTTAGCATGTTTTTCGACGAATACTTTATGGATATGCATGTTCTATATACCAATCGAAAGCTTAATTCGTATCTCGTTTGGCATTTTTCAGCGTTTTTTTAATTTAAAATTTCTGAGATATACAAGGGTAAATAGGATATGGTCGGATATTACATAGAAAATGAGGTTATTTTTTAGTACTGCATTTTGTGTTTTAAATTTTTTGTTAAATCATAACTTGATAATAAATTACGGAATTTTCTATAAAAATACATATTTATTTAAATAGAGCTTACTGTAAATTTAAATACCTACATAATTTTTATTTATTTTTAAAATTAATTTTCTTTCCAATTTGAGAATAAAATTTTAAACAAAAAGTTTTAAAAAAATAAAATATGGTTCTATTAAAATATTAATGAAATAAATGCCGACAAGCAAATAAAGTTTAGAGTGCCGTGCCCTTTTACTTACTTTGAGTATTTATATATATTAAATTAGGGCTAATTGACTGGTAATAATTGATAAATTAGTTTTAAAAAGAAAAAAAACAGAAAAAGGGAAAGGGGAAAAAGGCTATAGGTAATCATCGGAAGTCCCCCATTTTCCTCCAATTTTTTTCATTTAATATAATTTTGTTCATTAAAACATCTGGCATCAATAACCAATTTAATAATAAAAGAAAAACAAAGAGAAGAGGAGAATGATGTCAAAATATTTAAAAAACATTTCCAAAATGCAAATGTGTGGCGGTAATTTAACTAAATTAACAATAAAAAGGGCGAAGAATTATGAAGTAGAGAGGAAAGAAGTAAAAAAGTAACTAGTAAAGTTGACAAACGTTTAAAAAATTTATTGAAAATATGACATCATTTTATTTTGTTTTTTTAAATATAAGAGGATAATTTTGAAGGATTTTTGAATTCATTGAGCCTATATTAATTAATACTACCTATACTGGGCTTTTTGAAATAATTCGCTTTAAGATAAATAAGAATAGGTAATTAATATTTTTTATTTATTCAAAATTCATTAAGAAAAATAAACAGTAATAGGAATTATATTGGACTGCATTTTTACCCTTCTACAAGTTTTTGTTAAAGTTTTTGCTTAAAATAAATAAAAGTTAAAAAAAAAATAATTTTGTCAAAATGGGCAGCTGAAAATAATTGTAAATAAATAAATAAATTTTATTTTTTGTTCAAACAATTAAAGAGAAGTTGGCACTTTTAAATGTGGAAAAAAATCTTGAGGTTGCAGATGTTCTGAACGGAAATTAATATATTTTTGTTTGTACAATCTGCGTCATTCAATTTAGCGGGAAAAGATTAATTTAAGAATATATTTTTTAGTAAAAACAAAAATTTTACTAAGAAAAAATAACAAAAAAGAGCATTTTAAAAATTAAAAAAATCTCAACGTAATTTTTTAAAAAAAATTATTAATTGTTGGAGAAAAGATTTATTATTATACTCTTTATATGATTAATATAATTCGCATTTTATATCCGTAACAGCGCCGAAAAAGGTTTAGTCTTTCATCAAAAGAAACAAGTGGAGGAAAAAAAAAGAAATGAAAAATGTTCAAAGAATTTAAAGAATCACACACATCCAAATATGCCCGCAAATATTTTTAATAATTCTGCAACAAGTATGTGGATATTTAGGTGGTAAAAGGGGAGAGGATTTAAAGAATGTATGGAATGTTGCCAAAATAAATTAAATTGGAAAATGAATTTTAAATTTGTGTTAAATAAATAAATTATTTATAAATTTTTTTGAATTTATTTAAGCAATTAAAAAATAGTTGAAGGTTCGACCTTAACTAAAACCACAAAACCAAATATATTTGGGAGTTAATCTAACTCCAATCCAAAAATTAAAAGGCGACAAATTAATGGAATACGTTCTAGAAATTTTTATTCGCAGAAATGAAAAATTTATTAATAAATAAAAGATGAGTTGTAAAATGTGAAAGAGAACAATACAAATAAATAGTACTATTTTCTTTTTAATTAACAAATATGTATCCTGTTCACTTCTTTTTCTTTTTTAACCTGCATTGCTGACAACCAGAGCTGTTTCGAAATTTCGATTTCTGAGGTTTTTTCTCCCGATTTTCGAATTTTTGAAAAAATTTGAATCGAAATTCTGGAAATTTTCGAGATTTCCAAATATCAAAATAATATTTTGATATTTGAAAAAAAATTTTCCACTTCCTGAAATCCATTCTATAGATGGATTACATCATATAGATGAATAAATCCCTTTTGAGACAATTTTTTTGAATATTTGAATGTAAGGATGATTCACCTAGCAGCATTTAAAACGCTTAGGCGGGCAACAAACAACAACTAGCAGGTGGTTGCAGGTTCGAATCCTGCCCGATGGCTAAACTTTTGCAAACTCTTTCTTGAATATAGTACTGCTGCATCCCTCCTAATCAAATAAACAAACTAAAAATAAATGATGTATTCACGTGCATTCACAGGCACAAATATTTTGACCTTTTCCTATATTAAAAGGAATCCCGACCGTTATCAGAGTTTATCACAATTCCCGACCCTTATATTATTATTTGTTATTCACTTGTTTACCCCAATCTTGACCTGTTAATGTCCCCTATAAATACTCATCCAAAATGGTCATTCATCTTATCTTAATATCTAATTAGAAGTGTTTATGTGAGTTCTGGCCAGACTCTTGTAATTGTCCCCTTTCCCTCTTTTCGCTATGTATATATTTTTATTTGTAAATAGTTAAATGTAAATAAATAATTTAAAGAATATAATTTGAATAATCCTCGAAAGGCTTCGGAACCCAATCCCAACATTTGGTGCCACTTGTCCCGGGCAAGCCTTGTCGAGAGAAAATGCGCAAGAAATGAAAGCACATAAAAAAAAACGGAATTCCAGTAAAGTCGAAATTAGAAATAATTAAATGTGCTAAAATAAAATAAAGTGATTAAGAAATCCTCAAAAATTGAGAGCTCGAGCTTAAACTCCTTAAATGGTCTAATTGTAAGAATTTTGCAAAAAAAAAATGGAATTTTTTTAAGAAATGAGAAAAATTTTCTCAAATTAAGAGTCTCTTCTGCAGCCTAAAAAATTAAAAGAATATTGAAATAAAAATTAGGAAAATGGAAGATAAAGTTGAATAAGTCAAAAACGAACGATAAAAGCCTAAAGAAAATAAAATTTAAAAATAAAGTTGAGCTAGAAGAATGACATGAAATCGCTTGATAAAAATTAAAAGAGATTGGTTAAAAATTATTAGTAAACCGTTTGTTTTAAATCAAAAATAAGAGAAACAATGTAGCGCCGCAGTATTTAAAAATACTCTTTGCTACCTCTGCATATCTCTTATCTAACGTAAATAAAAAGATATAATAATGAAGGCAGGTGAAGCTGGGTGCACACTCTGTCGGCTTAGTGCCAAGTACTTAATATAATGAAGAAAATCTGTACAGTAATGAAATGAATCAAGGCGGGTGCAGCTAGGTGCACACTCCGTCGGCTAGGTGCCCTGAAAAGGATATTAAGCGGGTAAAGCTGGGTGCATACGCCGCAGGCTTAAAGAGCCAAATACTCCTTGAGATAGTAGAAATATGTATCTCGAAATAAATTTTGTGAATATTGTATTGGTAATAGATTTAAAACAACTAAAACTAAAAAAAAAATATACTATTTGTGAAAATTTGTGTGAAAAAAAAATTTTTTTTTCAAGCGCAGAAATTTTATTAAAAAAAATGATCAGAATGAATATAAATTTTCTTAGGCTCAATACAACGAAAACAATTGCGCAAAAATGAGAAAAAAAAAGGCATGCAAAATAATTTAAAAAAAAAGTATAGTATGAAATTGAGTAAAACAAGAAAGTATTTTTTCAAATAAACGTGTTAAAATGTTTTGTCAGTTAAACTCATCCTGCAACTAAAAACAGAGGCTATTATATAAAACAAAAGCAAAAAAAAAAATCCCTATTTAGAATTGAAAAAAAAATATAGGCCGCTCACTTAATGAAAAGACAGAATCAGAAAAAAAATAAAATAACCTTACAAAAGATAAAACAGAGAGATAAAAGAGATCAAACAGAGAATATGTATTTTTGAAAAATGAAAACCTGCTTAAAATAATAAAAAGCAAAAGAATAAAACCGTCAAAACCTACGTTTAGAAAACGTAAGACTCACGAGTATTGATACAATATTGTACTTAAATATTGTAAAACGTAGATATTGTAAAACGATGTTATAGATAAAATCTAAAAGGTTATTAGAATAATTAACTTAGCAGTTCAAAACAAGTCATTATCGCAAAAAGACCACTCACTAATGCAGAGAATGTGATAATCAAACAGCTAAAATAAAATAATACTCATAAATGCAGAGAAATGGTATTTTAAATTGAGATTTAACATAAATTTTTTTGATATGAGAGAATTTTAATAAATGAGCAATACCACAAATAACTATTGTTGCTAACTTGACAAATCAATGTGAATTCTATTAGATAAAGGAGCCCACATATTATTGTTAGGTAAAAGGATGGCATAAAACTTAAAAATTAATAAAATTCAACCCCCTGAAATATACGGCATAGTAGAGATTGGAGAGAGAATAGTACCTACTATAGGAAAAGTAGAGATTAAATTTAAAACCGCTGCTTCCGAGAAGAAAAAAGCACAAAACTCCCGCTTTATCTGATTTCAAAAAAAAACACAATTAATTAATAATGCAGGACAAAAAGAAATCTTACTATGGAAGAGCGAGAAAAATTAGAAATAGAACATGAAAAAAGGCGAGTGTAGTAAAAAAAAATGAAAATGACAATTTTTACATTATAAATTGCTCCGACAATTTAAACAAACATTGAAATTCCGGCTATTGACGACCTTACCAAGTATCGGAAAAATATCAAGCAGAATTAAATAAACATTTGAAAATGTTAAAAATAGGAGTAATTAAAAAAAATATGAGATAAGAGAAGCAAATAAAATAGAACTAAAAGAATATATGTAGGTCTTCACCCATCCCTAAAAAAATAGGAGATTCACCGGCAAATCGAATGTTTAAAAGGGAAATGAATACCTAAATTGATAAGCTGAAACACCGGCAGGGAAAAAAATCAAATACCGTCAGAAAATAAACATTAGTCTCGCCGAGAAAAACACTAATTTGTTTTAAAATAATGAAATGCCCGAAGAAATTGTTAGTAAAATAATTCACCGGGACTTGATAAAAGCCGTCAATTTTCAACAAGTCACACGCAAAAGTCGCACATGGAGTAATATTTTTTAGAAAATTTGTTGAGAAAACCAAAAGTAAGATTTAATAAAATAACATGTAGTACATAATCCCAAAACCGAGAAAAAAGTAGAGAAAAATCCCCTGTCTTAAATTGGGAGAATCGACCGAAACATCAGAAGAAGATAACTTCCTACAACGATAAAAACATAGGCCTCTGCAGCAAAATCAACTCAGGAAGGATGAAGAAATGTTCAAAAAATCAACTAAATGGAAACAAAAAGTCTGCTCTGCAACTTGAAAACAAAAAAGGAACTCAACTAAAATCGCTGCTCTTCTACAAAGTGTTTGACTGGATTGTAATAAAACCCCTTTTAACATTTATTGCTAACTATCCAAATTTCACCTCACTTTGTTTTCCGTCTATTTACCAAAAATTTTTCTGTACTCATGTAAAACAACCCATAACCCTTTCTTTTTCAACGTAATATCCCTATAATTAATTTTTCGGAGAATTTGGCAAAAAAAAAAAAGCTGAAAAAAAAAAGAAACATTAAAGAAGAAAACTAAAGAATAATTCAAAGCGAATTATAGCTTTTACAATAATTAATAAAAGTATACTAGTAATTTGAAAGCCGTCGCCAAGACGAGAGACAATCAAAATAAAAATTAAAATTTTAAAGATAAAGCTTGGTCGGAGTAAAATTGTAAGGAAGTATTAAAAAAAAAACCGTCGTTCGGAATTGTACGATGAGGAAATTAAATTCTTAAATCTTGTAGAATATTAAAAAAAATATATATTACATTAATAAAATAGCCTAAATTACCCTCATTTTAAAAAAAAAAATTAAACTACAATTTTGAACGTGGACGTTCAAATAAAGGGGGAAGGAATGCTGCATCCCTCCTAATCAAATAAACAAACTAAAAATAAATGATGTATTCACGTGCATTCACAGGCACAAATATTTTGACCTTTTCCTATATTAAAAGGAATCCCGACCGTTATCAGAGTTTATCACAATTCCCGACCCTTATATTATTATTTGTTATTCACTTGTTTACCCCAATCTTGACCTGTTAATGTCCCCTATAAATACTCATCCAAAATGGTCATTCATCTTATCTTAATATCTAATTAGAAGTGTTTATGTGAGTTCTGGCCAGACTCTTGTAATTGTCCCCTTTCCCTCTTTTCGCTATGTATATATTTTTATTTGTAAATAGTTAAATGTAAATAAATAATTTAAAGAATATAATTTGAATAATCCTCGAAAGGCTTCGGAACCCAATCCCAACAAGTACATAAAACGAAAGAGGAGTTGTGTTGCTAAAGATATACCTATCTATATTTTAATAAATTTATTTTGTTTATTTATTGTCTTGATCCAGCGATATTTATTCGAACCCGATCTGAAAAAAATTTTGAAAACCGACCCGAAACAACCCGTGACAACCCTTATATAATACAAACTCAACGTATTTAAAATGTTTTACTTTGCTATTTATGTAATTTTAAAGTTTTTTAAAGCTAAAATTTTTTAATTTTTTAAATATACCTAATAATCTTTTAATTTTAAATTATTGTTAACTTAACATTTATTTAATTTCAAATATAGTTCAATTCTAATAATAAACATTTTAATTTTAAAATTATTATTTAAAATATTCTAAATTTATTTTTTAAATTGTTACATTAAAATTCCAAGATTTTAATGACGTTTTTCATACATAAAAAGAATATATAGACACACAAAAAGTTTTATCTTCTCTTTTTTTTATTTAAATTTATTTCATCATCCATCTAATGATACCTTTTAAAATGAAAGTCGAATCCAATTTACCCAACACATATCTGAGAATATAAATAAATAAAAATATATTCCCAATTGTATATTGTATAACACACAATTATTTTTTATTTTACGTTGACAATTCGTCTCCTCCTCTTTTTTTCAAGATAATAATTAACAAAATATTAAAATTAATGGGTATTTAGTTTTGTTGATTTTTAAAAAGTTTTTTCATTTAAAATCTTTAAATTAACTTTGTAATAAATTTTTAAAAATTAATTTAAATAACCGTAGTTTTTGATAATAAAATTACACTTCTCCTAAATCTTTAACTAATACATACATTATAAAATTTTGATTAAAAAAGAAGAATTATTCTTCCAATATATAATATCATTAATTAATTATTAAATTATTTTTTATATTTATTTTAAATACAGATTTATAGTTTAATTAATCTCATTCTGTTAAATGCTAGTAAGTTAATATATAGTTGAATCTCTCTAGAATACTTAAACGGGAAATCTGTGTTGCTCACATTTCAATTTGTTAAAATTTTCCTCAAAATTATTTCTATATGTCATTTTATCATGCCTATAATCAAAGTGGCTCATCCCACACCCTTAAAGATTTTTAATTAAAAAATTTCTGAGTTAATGTTTTTGATTATTGAAACAGAACATTTTGCGACTACTTTATAGTATTAGTGTTACTACTTTTTAGTATTAGTTAGTCAAAGTTAAGCTACCTTCTCCATAGTATCAGTCCCCTTAATACCTTTCCATGTTATCCTACCTTTAATATGTCAGTTAAGTTCGTCTGTCTCAATTATATTTATTATTATAGCAATACTCTTCCGCTAAATTGCCCTATCATAAAATTAAAATTGAAGATATCCTATGTACCAAAAAATTTGTAAATTGAAAATCGAAATTTTGATCTCATGAATTAAAAAAAATTAAAAAACATTAAACAACCAAAACAAAATTATTTTTAATTTATTTAGATATACATAAATGTCTCAATCAAAATTAAATACAAAAAATATTTTATTTTTAAATAATCCAATATTTTTAATTATTTTCTACCTCATTTTAATTCAATTTTGTTTTGCATTAAAATTAAATAATCAACAACAAAGACTTGCTAATTCACCACTATTAAATCATAAAATAAATATTAGATCAGAACAAGAAGAAGAAAAGAATGAACAAAAAAATGATAAATTAAATTTAAATAATAACAATCTTTTAAGACAATATATTGGGGGAGGGTTATTTAATTGTGGAACTAAATATGTTGCAATGCTTCAAAAACTTAATAAATTTATTGAGGTAATTTTAATTTTGATTTCATTAATAATTATTTAGAGAAAAATTTTAAAGTAGGGTAGTCTGAGTTTTGCGGCTCTGGCCCTGGGCGATTTTAAATTTACAAAAATCTCTCAGAGTTATATCTAGCACTGACTGGATATGGCACACATTCAGTCTAGCAAAAAAATCGCAGGAGAGAGAAGGAGTCGAAGATAACTCTAAAAAATATTCGAAGTCGGATCAGAGTGCAATATTATTCACAAAATTTTATAAAAACGAATTAATTTCCTTTTAATTTCTTTTTATATTAAGCATGTTCATGAAGAATTTTCCATGTGTAAGAAAGAAATGAATCAAATAAATAAAACACCATTTTCTGAACAATTTCAAATAATTGATGATTTATTTGGAGGAAATGAAGAAAATAAATGAAAAGGAAAAATAAAGGAAAGTAAAAGACTTCTTTTTTTAAGAAACTTTAAATAAAAACTGTGATTATTAAAATAAATATACTTTTGATTGTTTTTAATTACAAAATATCAAAAAAGAGTTGTAATTTTAAATTGATTTTATTTTAATATTTTTATTGAGAAATCTTATTTTTATTTAAAAAATCGTACATATTTTTCACTTTTATTTTAGAGTTCACACCGAGCCGGGCCCAGTATTTTGATGAAAACCGGCTTTCGAGTCTTTCGGAGTTTTAGTCCGGAAAACCCGGCACGGGTCATGTTTAACAAATCCGGGCCTGGCAGGGTCTAATTTGAGCACATTGTTTTTCTTTGGGAGTTAAAATTTTTTTTTATTATTTGGGAGTTTTTTATTCCCATTCAAAAATACAACTCAATACGACTTAAATTGACAATTCCTGGAGATTTTTATTCTTAGAAATGAAAAAATATTAATAAATAAAGATATAGATGAATAAATCTCTTGCAAATTATTACTAGTGTAAAAAAATCCTGCTCGCCGGTGGTTAAACTTTTGCTAAACTCTTTCTCCAGAAGTTCAACACCCTAGAGGTCAACTGACCCGGCACGGGTCATATTTGAAAAATCCGGGTCGGGTTTAATCTTGAGCAAATTTCATATAGAATAATTAATTATTCTAAGTAATTAAATGCTAGATTTGGTACTTTTCTGTTTTGTGACCGCACTTTAAAAATGTTTAAAAACGGTCATGAATACGGACAAATTATATATCATTCGAAAGAGCTCCTTAAGCTGAGTCGAATGACACCAAAATCAGCTCGAGATCTTGACTATGAGCCAAAATAAAAAGGTTCAAGATAAAAGGTTCAAAAAGGTCCGACGCTCTATAGGTTTACGTTGACCATTTTGAACCTTTTTATCTTGGCTCATAGTCAAGATCTCGAGCTTGTTTGGTGTCTTTCGACTCAGCTCGCCGAGCTCTTTTAAATGACATGCATTTTGGTCATATTCATTATCTTTGACCATTTTGATCCTTGTATCTTTTGACCATTTTGAGCCCGTACCATTTCGAATCCCACATGATTTTGGTGTCATTTGACTCAGCTCGAGAAGCTCTTTCTAATGACATATAATTTGTCCATATTCATGACCCTTTTTAAACATTTTTAAAGTGCGGTTACAAAACAGAAAAGTACCCTAGATTTTATTAAATTATTTATAATTTACTTTAAATTCGCCCACACTCTTTGAGTAAATTAAAATATAAATTTAAATAAAGGTCTCTTCTTTTTAACGCTTTTTAAAAATTATTTAACTGTATATTTTTGTTTATAAATAATTAAATATTAATATTAATTTCTTTTATTACTCAAATATAATAATTTATTAGAAAAATCCAGCTGAATATTTTTACTTCTAAGTATTTTACTTATACATATTAATTAATATATATTTATTTATTTTCACCTGAAAAAATGAGTAAATAAATAAATATTTATTTAAATAGTTAAAGAAATTAATTTAAATTGAAAATTTTTTCCTGTTTCTGTATGAACACAATCAACGATAAAGCTTTGATATGCTTGTTTAAATATTTCAAAATAATTATTATCTTATTTAAATAAATATTTTAAAAAATATTTTTGAATTGTAGTTTAGGAAAATTTTTATTTAAAATTTCATAAATAAAATTGAAATTTTTTTTTAATTATAAGGTAAAAGTTTTATTTCCGCTTCCTCCCAATTTAGTTATTTCCATATAAGTTAAGGATATTTAAATAATAATAACCAAATAAAGCTAATTGTAACTTTATTCGACAATTATTTTAATTAATTTGAAAAAATGTTTTTTGATTTTAATTATAGACTTTAATTTAAAATTTTAAAATTTCAATTACTAAAAATAAATAAATTTATTTTTGGATTTTATTTCGATTCTTTTAATCTCTCAAAAATTAATTAAATTTAATTTTGTTTCATTAAATCATTTACGAAATTCGAAAATTTTTTTTAACAATTTATGAGAATTTTCTATAAAATATTAATTTTTAAAAGTTTGGAAAAATTAAATGTATTCACATAAACTAAGAAAATTCTCAAACTAATTACGTAATTAATTCTACGTTAGATTAATTATTTTTAAAACATTTTTAAACTTTACTTATGACATAGCAACTTTTAATTGAATTTTAAAATTATGTAATTAATATAGAATTAAATTAGTAACAATTAATTAAATATATTTAAATATTAAACACATATTCGGATTATTTTGAGGGAAGGATATTTTTAGGAAATCCAAAAATTCAATTACTTTCCAATGTCTATCTCTATAATTCTAAACTTTAATGTTCACTTTGTTTAAATAATTTATTTTAAATTAAAAAAGATTTTTTAAAATTTATTTAATAAAAATATTATTTTCTCATTAAAGAATTGTTTTCCTCAAAAATCTTTAAATAAAGCAACAATATTTTTATCTTTTTATGGGTAATAACTATTTTTATATACTCTTTGGTGACCGAATAATAATTTTTTTTTGTATTTTAAATTAAATTAATAATATTTACGTAATTGTTTTGTGCCACACCCTCCCTCCCTCTTACCTCATTTTCTCTCTTTTTATTATTTAATAATTTTCAGTCAACGGACAAAGGGAAACTGTCCGGATTTAAGTAAAAATATTATTTAAATGTTTCCACGTGTAAAGGTATTCCCCAAATAAATTTTTTGATTTGCTTAGAAAAGAAATGTTTTTCATGTATAAGATTAATTACTGTCGAATTTGTTTTGTTATTTTCTATTAAAGAATAACAAAGACTGTTGAAAATTAAAAATGTAAAATTTTTTAGTTGTAGAAAATTTTGATTTTTGCGAATAGAATTATTCAAATTTTTATAAAATTAATAATTTTTAACTTATTTACATAAAAATCTTTTTTTACATTTGCCTAATTTTAAGCCGGATCGTTTAAGAAATTCGAATCCTGGCCGCCCTGGTATGGCTCGATGCGCCTCGACGAGCTGAATCGAACCATACTAGGGCGTCCCGTATCGACCATTCTGAACGATTTTTTCCCTTTTGAGCCATCTATTTAATTTATTTAATAATATATTAAAATAAACTATTTTTTTAATTTATAACTTTCATTATTTAAAGAACATTTAAAGTATTTCTTTATTTGTCATATATTTTTATAAAAAATAATAAAAAAATAAATCCGTTCATATATAAATGTTTCCCACATATAATTTTACTTTTAAAAAACCGTTCTAGGCTTCCTTTTAACGTTCCGGCGGATTTTTAGTATTTATTTATTTATAAAATAATAATAACTGTCCCTTTTTTCTTTTGCAGTCAGTCTGGTTATTTTCCCTTATTTAAATATTTATTAAGTCTTTAAGTGCGTTCTCATCATTACAAAATAAAATCTAAATTAATTGCAGCCCCATATCTTTATTTCCCGTCAGAATAATTTAAAAATACTGTAAGATTAACAAAAAAAGAAAGAATTTAATTTTTAAATAAATATTTTTTAAAAATTATAAGTAATTTATGTATAAAAATGTTTTTTTTAATTAATTTTTAAAGTTTCGGTTACGTTTTTATTTAAAATATTAACTTTTTAAATTATGTATTTTTATTTAAATTGTGTAAATATGCGGAGTGAACTTGAAATTGTTTATAATTCACTAATATTTTAAAATAATTCGAGGATTTTTAAAGTACATATTTCCTCAATTAATTGAAAGTTGAAAAATAATTACCCTCTTCCCCTCTCAAATTCTTCGCCACACTCTCAAATTTTTGAACATTCGACTAGACATCCCTTACTTAATTACATACTCCCTCGATTAATTACTCAAAAAAATATTTTTTCCTTTTATTAAATTTATTTTTCAAAATTTGTCCTCTATCACGTGCTTATATATTATTTAAACATTCAATAAAGTCATTGAAAACAATATATAAATTTGGTTTAAATATCCACTTTAAATATTTTTCTGTGTGGGAGGTTTTAAATTTATTTTTGAGATATTTATTTATAAATTTCTAAGAATTTCTTTCTTTTATTTAAATTTTTTAGAAAATATTTAAAAAATGTTTAACAACTTTTATTCGCTAATATTTATATTTGTTACATTAAGTCATCATTGGCATTCCACGCATACTTTCGGGATAACCCAAGGAATGCAACAAAATAAAAGAATTAATAATAATTTATTTATTCGACAAAATGTGGATATTGAAAGTTGTGTTAATTTAAATGGAAATATTCAACTTTTTGGTAAAAAAAAAAAAGATAAAAAATTATAAAAAATAAATATTTTAGAATTGTTGGATCGAATGTGTGCACTTTGTACTGATATGTTATATTTACGTTCTGCTTCTAAAGAAAATTGCAGGTAATTTTGAAGGGAAGGAGGAGTAAAAATATACAGATGTATTTTTAAAATTAATTAGCTAGATATTCTTGGACTCGAATAAGTTTCTATTAGAGTTCGGATCCGGACCGAGGCTGGATTTTCCGAGTGGTCCGGAATCCGGATATTTTGATAAAAACTTGATTTTTCTGATTTCCGGTACGGATAAAAAAAATTTTAAAAATCCAGAAATGGATCCGGCATTTTTCAAATTCGAACTCTAGTTTCTATCTCTTAACACTTCAAAAATTTATTTAATAAAATATTGTTCATTATCAATAAGTAAATAAATTGCTTAATTAATTTTTTAAAATTATTTATTTTACAATTATTTGGAGTTAATTTAAAATTATTTTCCAAAATTATTATTTAAATTAAAAATTATTTTAAAAAATTACTTTTTAAAGTTTCAACTGTTTCCGAAATAAAAATTTTGTTAAATGCTCTCGACTTTTCAAGCCAATTATCGGCGGAAGCACATCATTAAGAAGAGCAAATCGAATTTTAAAAGAAATGGCAGATACATTTATTAATGAAGATAATATTAAATCTAAGAAATTTTAATTAATTTCTTTTTTTTCGTTTTAACGAGAATCTATTATTATGTTTTAAATAAAAAAATGTATTTTGTGGTTTGTATTTAATATGTAAATACAAAAATTTGGTACAGAACATTCAAAATAATTTCCAAGAATTTAATTTTAGATTAAACACATCAACGCTTTCTTTTCTTTAAATTAAATATAATACAAAAATAAAAAATATTAATATATCCGTCAACAAAAAATTAAATTTTTAATTGGCCACAAATAAGATATAACAATTTATAAAAAATTTAGTAGGAGTTACAAGTATATATTTAAATCATTTAAATATATTTAAATAATTATTTCCAAATAATTTTTGGATTATAAAATAAATAAATTTGAAATTAGATTTTTTTATTTTATACATTGAGTAATTTTAAGTGCTTTTTGAAATAAAAATTTGAAAGAATCATTAAGGCATTGAAAATATTTTTGAAGTTGCTTAGCCCTGTTTTACATTGATTTTCGTAATGCCGAGATCTCGACACTGAAATGAGATATATGCCTACTAGTTATTTTTTTTATTTCCTCAATACTTAAATTTTGTATATTTTTTGTTTGTGTGAATAATTAGCCAAAGAGCACAACTTTTTATTTCAATTGAGGTTAAATATTAAAAAATATTAATCCGGCAAATCTTATACTCATTAAATGAAGATATACTCATTAAATTGAGAATTAAAGGGGGGCAGTATTCAATCAAGATTTTCATAAAACCAATTTTCAAGTGAGAAAATAGGTCCACAACTGTAAATGTACTTATATATTGATTAAACATATTTTATTTTTATTTAAATTATTTTTAAAAAAAATATTTTTTTATTTTTTTTGCAAAGAAAAAAGTTTTTTATTTAATTGTTACTAAAAATAAATATTTTTTTCTATTTAAAGTTATAACCCCCCTTTCCTCTCCCTCCCACTCTCCCACACATTCCTTTCTTTATTTTCTTCTGCAACAAAAATCAAAAATTATTTGTTTTTACAATAACCAAAAAGGGAAAATTAACTAAAATATAATTTAATAATAACATTCTTTTACGTCCATTTAAAATAAAAATATTTATTTTTATATTTATTAAATTAAATAAATATTTTTTGCAGAAAATCTTTGACGAAATTTATTTAATTAGATTTTTTCTAAGATTTAAATATAAATATTAATTTATTTATTTAGCGATTATTTTATATTAAAAAAAATTATTTTAAAGAAAGTAGCCTTTTAATAAAAAATTATTGGAAATAATTTTTTTATTTTCCTTTTCCTTAATTAATTTCAAAATCTATTACTGAGCATTTGCAGAATTTTTAAAAAATAATATATACTTATTAATTCGTCGAATTCCTTTTTCAAAACACAAACAATTACTATATTTTTATTCGTTATAATAATAATTCTTTTAATTTATTTTGTATTTGTTGATTATTTAAAACTTAGTAAGTCTAAAAGCTTCGGAAATACTTTAAATAAACCTATAAAAATTAAAAGAATTTTTATTTTTATATTAGTTACTCCAAAATTACATACTTTATCTATTTTTAAAATGATTTTTGATAATAAATTTATATAAAATTCAAAAACAAAAATTTTAAAATAATTGTTAGCTAATTAATTAAATATACATTTTCTAGTCTTGTTTTATCATAATTTCTAAATTTAAATCCCCAAACAGTCACGCGCCTAAATAATTCCTCCCTTTTTTATTGTCCCACATTTTTACTTTTGGTCACATTTCTTATAAAAAAATTTAATATATTTTTTACATTGATGCCGTCATAGATTTTGTTTGTCTTTAAAAGTATTTGTTAAATTATGACATTTAAAATATTAAAATAATCTTTCTTTCATTAATTTTAAATTTCCCACTAAGACACAAAATATGCAATAAATATATTCTTTGCAAGAATTTAATAAATAAAACGTTTTTTTTAATTTTAAAATTTATTTTTTAAGATTAAAAAATTTTTTTAAATATTTTTTACTATATATTTACACTAAAAGAGAAAAAGGATTTTTGTTTTAAAGTGAAAGGGAATTTATAAAAAATTTTATTATCATTTATTCTTTTTATTCAAATTTTCAAAAATATTTTTCTTTCTCATTTTGACCCTTTTTATTGTCTTCAAAATACTTCTACAAATTTTATAAAAAATTAAATTTTATTTAATTCACTTCCGTTATCCTTCTATTTAATAATAAAATGTTAATTTTTGCGTGTTTCTTTCGACTTCCTCCTTTTTTTTGCACCAAGGCGGGGGTGGCGCGAATGAAAATCTAAACAACAAAAAATTTGAAAAAAATAATTTTTTCTTTAAGAAATGGTTGCTTATTTAATTTTTTATTAAAACAAATAAAATATATTTAAATTTTTTGTTAAAGTGTAGATTAATTGAAAATGAGCACGCAATTTTAAAATTTTAGAATTTAAAAGAAAATTATTAAATAATTCGCAATATTCATTTTCAATTAAATATTTTTTTAAATATTCGCCAAATATATTTCTTTGTCACACCGGTTATTAAATTTTCTTAAAGCAAAGCTAATAATAATAAAATAAATTTTAAAAATACCAAAAACAAGCTCATCAAATCTCTTGCATGGGATTTAACCGTTTTATTTTAAATTATTTAATTGTAAGGAACGGTTCATAATCTTTTTAGTTTGAAATAAAAACTAAAATATTTTCAAAGAATTTTCGAGGACTACATACATTAAGGTTGGCGGATTATCAAGATTGGTTAAGGCGGGATATCAGAAAAAAGGCCGGATATCAGAAATTTTCGGTTCGGATACCGGATCCGGATATCCGAAGATTTCCAACTATCCGCCAACCTTAATGTTTATCTCATTCTATTTATTTTTTTATTTTTTATTTATTTAAATAAAAATAATTTTTGTCGTAAGCATTTTAAAAAAATAATATGCAATATCCTGTTTGTTTTTGTCCTTATTTTTTTATTAAAAACTCGTGGTTAGTTGCGCATTTAAATATTTACATATTTTACCTAAATTCTGAAAGCGTTGGTGTGTTTGTTTGTGTGTGTACTTAAATAATTATCTACCTATTTTTTGAATATTTTTTTTTAAATAATTTTCTTCTTTTATTTTGCTAAAAATAAAAAAAATAAATAAAAGAAACAATTAAAATCTAAAAAAGGCCATTTTTTGCTAAGAAATCCTTTTTTAAATAAAAAAATAATAAAATAGCAATGACCTAACAAATACTTTTTAAATACGTAGACACTTATTCTCTCACAAAAATATAAAAATAAAAATTATTTCTTAAATTTGTTTCACATTTTTATTCAAAAAATTTCTGAGAAATTAACCAATTTTATTTTAAAATTCTCTCAGAATCTTAATAAAAAATTTTTTCATATAAAGTCATTAAATTTAAAGAGTTATTACTGTTAGTCTAGACACGTAAACTGTTTAAGTGTACTGTTTCTGAATTTTTATTTATTTCAGAATTTAGTTAGGTAATTATTAAATTTATTTCCAAAAATTTTAAATATAGTTGGAATTACGTGTTTACTCGATTAATTCACCAGGGGAATTATTTTTTCAGCCCATTCGTGACATGGGGATTTATTCAAGGGGGGAGGGATTATTCGAGTTTTGAAATTTGAACGTGTAGTAGGGTATTTGGGGGAGGGGATTATTGTTTCAACTCATCCGTAGCTGGGGGAATTAATCGAGTAAATACGGTAAATTAATTAATTTAATTATTAATTTCCAGAAATTTAAGTAATATTTACGATAATATTTTTATTTTTATAGCATCTAGTAATCCTTTTTTAAATTAAATTTAAAAAATAATTTGTTAATTTATTTAAATATTTAAACAAACAAAACGTCACCTTTTTCCCAAAAAAGTTAACAATTTTTTGTTTAGCTAAAAGGTTTATTTAAACAATTTTTTCGAGAGTTAAAATTTAACTGTCTATTTAATTCACTTCCTTTTTTTACCTTTAAGTGGGAAAATTTATTTTTTAAAAGGAGTTTTTTAAAAGAATTTTTATTTGTTAAAATATTTATTTTATTTAATAGAAATTTTAGTTTATATTAAATTTTAAAGGTTACCTATATTTTTTAAAAAAATCATAATTTTATTTAAAAAAATTATTTTTATTAAACAATAAAAAAAAACAATTTCCGTTGACCTCATATATTTTCTTCTTTTTTTCATTTACTCTTTGAACATATATAAATAATTACAATTATAATTTCCGTTTTAGAACCTTTCATTCCTTTTTTGTTTTTATTTGTTGACAGCTTTTTGATGAGAATTAGTAATATTTAGTAGTTCTTCTCCTCTTTTATTTGTTTTTCTGCAAAATTTTATTTAAAATTAAAAAATATAAATAATCGCGCAACCTTTTTTCCTCTCACATTTTCCCGCCGGAAACTGCTTGAAGGCAAAAAAGTAAAGGTTTTTTGCTTGATTTGTCTTCTCTGAATTATTTTTTTATATTTTTTTGTTGTTTGTGCCCTCCTTTTCTTTTAAATAAAATTAATATAAATGTGTTAAATAAATAAATATATTTTGTATTTTACGTAATTTCAATTATTAAAGGAAAGCCTTACTTGACAGGACACCAACATTTCTACCTATTTATTATTCATTTCATTTTATTCATATTTATTAGCACAAAGCTTTTATTTGATTTTTAATTTCCAAAAAAGAATGCCTGAACCGGATATATTAGTTATAATATTTTAGTCAGTGTTCCCCCTTCAAATTTCGTTCATTTTAAATTTCCCATAATAAACACCTAAATGTCATTGAGTTTATCAAACGGTATAAAGTATACACTTTATTTTTCAAAAAATAATTTACATATTTATTAAATTAAAAAGGTTAACTAAAATATATTTAAATTTATTTTTAATTTTTAGATAATACCTAATAATTCTTTAATATTAACCTCCTCCTCTTCTTTACTAAGTTTTTAAAAAATGTCTACAGAACAACAAAATACTATTAATAATACAAACTTAACTAAGAATCTAAAAATAATTAAAAACAAAAATAGAATATTACATAAATATTTAAATACTAATTCTACGTCTTTTTATGGAAATTTATTTATTTTATTAATTAGTTTATTATTTTTAACTAAAATGGTTAAATCAACAACAGAAATTAATAATTCAAAAAATTCTGTTGAATCCGATGATGTTTCTTCTGATACTTGTGATATTCACGCTAATGATTCTTTACACGGTAATTCCTAAACTGATTAGAAATTCCACATTTCTTTTTTAATAAATATAATACAGTTGAATCTCTCTTAACATATCCACACACAAAACACTTTCCTCTTCCCATGTCTGCTCAATTCGAAAACAACACTCCAAAGGGTGTGTTTTAGCCTGATTTCTCCCTCCTCTCCTACAACATTTCCCTTCGTATGTAATCTAAGTTAGGTTCCGAGAAGTCTGAGAGATATCTTTCAAAAACCTCGTTTTATTCTCATAAGCCCGACGGCCTATTTTACATCACTAAATAGCGTCAAAATTACCGAATTTCCCATAAATATTTTTAAAACTTTTCCATAAATAAATAATTTACGTATTTTTAGCATTAATGGATCGAATATGTGAATTATGTCATGATATGTATAGCCACCAACAACCAAATATGAGAGCTGATTGCAGGTATATATTTAAATTAAAATTAATTTTAATTTAAATTTTTCCTTTATAGATCTGATTGTTTTAGAAATACCAATTTTAAACGATGCCTTCGATTGTTTAAACCAACAGGAAGAAGTTCTGCTCAAAGGCACAGAATGCGTTTCTTAGAAGAATCATTACATTCCTTTTTAATTGCTTGAAATTATTATGAAAATATTTTATTTTTAATTTTTACTAAAAAAATATGATCTCATTTCTATTCATATTTTTATTTTCTCACCTCTTTAATGTTAAAAATAATTTTTACAAAATTTTATATATTCATATCAATAAATATTGTTAGAATTTTATTTTTTGTTTGAGTAACCACAAAGGTTTGTTTGGATAGGACATTGTGTAATGTTCAATTTACAAAGAATTCGTATATAGGTAAATATAATTTTTTGACAAAATTAAAATTTAAATCGAAAATCTAATTTTAACTCAAATTTCCTTCAAAATGCTTGCTAAAAATTAATTTTTAGCAATTAACGTGTTTATAATTTTATTGAATAAAACACACAATAAAACAATTTTGAAGACAAAATATCATACATTTTGTTGAAATATAAGAAAACAAACAAAACAATTATTTTTAAAATAATTTTCAATTAATTCGATTTAAAATAAACAACAAACATTTTTAAATGCCTTAGAAGATTTCATAACTCCCCGATTCCCTATTTCAGATTTTTTTCACATGTCCATGTCACACAAACAATTTTTTTTATTTTTGTCTAAAAATATATTTATTTTAAGTGCATTTTTAATAGATAAAAAAGTAAAGCCGGCAAATTAAAAATAATTTCATTGAAATTATAAGGGCAAATTGACGTTAATGATTTTTAATGTTTAAAGCAAAGGGGAAAACGCCGACATTTATAAAAAATAAATTTTTATATGGATTTATTTATTTATTATTTTCTATCAAATGCCTTTACAAGTCGTCTATTTATTTTATTACACTTAGCTGCAAGATTCTATTTATCCATTTAAAAAATAAATTTAACTTTAGTTAGTTTCCCGTAATTTTTTTTAATTTTATCAAAAACCCCTAGAAAATTAGAAATCCATAAAAAAAGATTGGAAGAATCCTCCGAATAATTTTATTTTTTTGAATTTTGATAATTTTATTTTTAAAAAATATTTTTTAGTAAATAAAAATGAAATTTTTAACAAATCTGATATTTTTTAAAATTTATTTTTTAATTATTTTATTTTTAAATTTTTGTCAATCAAAAAGAAATATTTTTGTAGAATTTTTTAATAAAACGGGAAAATCAAAAAATGTTCAAATAGAAATTGAAAATAATCCTTTTGGTAAAGGGGCCTATGCTTGGGTAAAATTAAATTAATTATTTTTATTTTAAATTTAAAATAAAATAAAGGTATATTTTGGAAGAATAATAAATACTCAAATAATTTTAAATAATTATGGAAAAAGAATTTCTGAAATAGTAGTTAAAATAAATAAAAATCAAAAAGAGGATGAATTGGAAATATCTAATGAAATAAAAATTTTAGAAGAATTTAATAAATTACCCATTTATGAACGAGAAGGGATTATTGAACTTTATTTACAGTAAATTTAAATTTTTAAAATATTTTTAAATAAAATTAAATAATTTAATTAAAAAGTGGACAAACAATAAATTCAGAAGAGGATCAAAAAATAATATCACAAAAGAAAGAGAATAAAAATAAAATTTTATATAAAAAAGTTTTAATTTTGGAATATGGAGGGGTAGATTTACGTAGAAAAATTGATCAAATTAGAGAAAATTTTTATGAGGAAGAAATTTGGTTTTTAATTCAAAAAACACTTTTAGCTGTGAAAGATATGCACAGATGTTTGTTTTTTTGTCTGTTTAACTTTTTATTTTTTAAGTAATTATGCATCTTGATTTAAAACCAGATAATATGGTATACACTTCGAATGATTTAATTAAAATAATTGATTTTGGTTCTGGACAATTTATTCAAAATGAGGGTGTTGAAAACGATAATAATAAATTAGCTAATTATTGTAAATTACTTACAATTCAATATACAACCCAAGTATATAGAGGTCCAGAAAATAATATTGTCTGTGATGGAGAAGAAAGTGGTGAAGCTAAAGATAGAACTGGAGAAAATAAAGTAAAATTTTATTTCTTTTATTTACAGAAAATGATAACATAAAAGTAAATTTTAATCGAGGAGATTGTATTTACTACTAATGAGTATTTTTGGAGAAACCAAAAAATAGGGCCAAACCTATAAAGTAGAGTAAGACGAGTACCGAGTAATTGGGAAAAAACCGAGCTCGAGTAATCCGAGTTTGAAAAACCCGAGTTCGAGCTCGAGCTCAACTTTTTAGGCCGAGTTCGAGTTCGAGTAGTCGAGTAATCGAGTAATTTTTATAAAAGAATATTTTAAAATAATTTCAATAAAAACAATACTTTTACTAAAGACTATTCATAATCAGTGCCGTGTTTTGGGCATTTGTTAGCAGTAATGCGTTAGATCTTTATTCAAATCCCAGTTATTTTCGTTAATCCGTCTATATCCCTCTTAATCCGCAGAAATTCCAGGATATGCACACGATCCATGTTGAATCCGGGCTCCGGGTTGAACAACAATGGATAATATTATTTTGGGGATTCGTGTAGATTAAGGGGATATCGAGTGATAAGAGGAATGAGATGGAGATCAAGGGATTAAGCGGGATCTGGGCCGATAATAGTGAGATTTGGGTTATTAGGAGCAAAATCTTAGAAATTCGGGAGATTAATGGGATATCATTGGATTAGGTATATTGTCGAAAGGTGATCATGAGATCCGTTGCTCTATCCCTCTCTTTTCGCGCAGTCGGCTTAAATTTTAAGAATTTCTGAAGGTTAAGTAGGAACACCAATTTTCAGAAGGCCAGATCCCTCGCTATTCTTTTAGATCCCTTGAAATATCCGGATATCACTAAAATCCACTTAACTTGATTGAATCCTCCGATATACACAAATCTTCTTTTTTCAGCGCCGCAGGCGAAAATTTTGAGAAATTTGGAAGACTAACACACTTGATTTCTTCCTTTTCAGCGCCGCAGGCAAAAATTTTGAGAATTTTGGAAGATCCTTAAGCTAAAAATCTTCCTTTTTGCGCCGCAGATGGGGGCATAAAAATACTCGGTTTTAACCGAGTACGTCGAGTAGAAAGTTTCCGAGCTCGAGTAATCCGAGTATTATGATCCCGAGTTCCGAGTCGAGTAATTACACAAAAAACCCGAGCGGTCGAGTCGAGTAACTCGAACTCGCTCGAACTCGACTTACTCTACTATAAAGAATATCTGAAAATAATAGTATTGAGAGCAATTAATTCTAGAGAGATGATTAAGTGGGAGGGTGATTTGGGAAAAATCAAAGGTGAGAGACAAGCAAAAAATATTATGTAAGATTAAAAACTTGATGACGTTTAATATTCTAAATTTATCTAAATATTTTTTTTCTTTTCTAGTTATCCACAAAAGCAGATATTTGGTCAATGGGGATTATTATTTTAGAATATATTCTAAATAGCCCTTCAATGAAAGGGCCATTGGAAATGTTTAGATTTTTACGAGGAAATATAACAACTAATCATCGTATAGGTATTCTCCAAATATTAAAAGAATTAAATTTTTTCTACAAAATGAGAGAAAAGAAATGGAATAAGAGAATACAGGTATTTAGTAATTAATGGAGATATGTGATTATTTTAAAATTTAACTCTTTTGTGAAATTTGATTCTTACAACGGTGTTTCAAATCTTAGATGCTCGTACTTACCGACTAGGAGGTACGAGTTTTGGCACGAGCATTAAAGAATAAAAAAAGAGAATTTATAATTTTAATTTTCGAGAAAACCCTGGTGAAAGATAGTCATCTAGGCATTTAGTACCGGAGCTGTTTCAAAATTTCGATTTCTGAGGTTTTTTTCCGTTTCGAAACAGCTGTTTAGTACGAATCTAAACAAAAATAAATTTAGAATATTTCAAAAATTTAAAATATTTTTTCCTTTAAGAAAAGATTTGAAGTTTTTGTAAAAGAAGAATTAGAAAAAAGAAAGGGAAAATCTAAAAGTAGACATAACAGTAGTAGTAATAGAAGTTCAAGTACTAGTACAAGTAGTCAACAAAATGAATATCTTGAATATTTAAAACCTCCAGAAGAAAGTTATTTAGCTTATATTATTTTAATATTAAATATACAAAATACACATCCATTCATTTTTCGAATGGTAACAGCTTCGTTAGAATATAATCAAATAGATCGTCCATCGGCTATTGGAATGTTATCTTTTATGGAAGGGAAATGTTATTTTAGACATGAAATTAATAAAAAAAATAAAAACCCAATTTTTATTGTTCCAAAATTAATTTTTAAAGGATTGGATTATTTAAGAAAAAAAAGAGAGGGAATTGAACAACAAACTTTAAAAATTAATGGTAAATTGTTTTAATCAGACTAGGACACTGATCCTGATTTTGGTATCCGTATCCGGATATTTACGGCGGATACAGACGGATATCCTCAGGCATTATTACAATATCCGTATCCATGTCCTAGTCTGGTTTTATTGGTTAAATAAATTTAATCTTAATTCAAAATTTAGAGATAAAAAATAATGTAGCTGAAATGCTTACTAAATTATTAAAAAATAAAGGAATTGAAGAACAACAAGAAACAAAAAAGAAATGGAATTGTTATGAGTTTTTCTTAAATTGTTTATTGGGAAAAAAGAATAAAGACAAAGTAAATATTGAAGATAATGTAACAAAAATAGATTTAAGAAGGCTTAAATGGGATAACACAAACATTAAACACAAACCCCCACTTGTTGAATGTGATACCGAAAATACAGCTAAAGCAACATTTAATTATACAAAGAAGGAAATAGGCAATAAGAAAGGAAAAAATAAAAATGAAAAGCATTCGGAAATGAGTGGATATGAGGGAGATGCTGGTGGTCGATCATCGTTTTCATTACCTTCAACACCGATAAGGGAACAATTTTCGTCTCCAATAACTGACTATGAAACAAATCAATTGCTATCACCACAACGTTCATGGAGTGCAACACCAAAAAGAGAAGAATATTCGTCTTATACATTGAATGAAACTGATTGATAGAGTTGCGAGTTCTATGTAGTCACAAAAAATACATTATAAACGCACATATAGGTATTACAAACCAGCCGGTTTAAAATGACTACCTTCCATAATTTAGTGTAAGGCACGGTACGGTATACAGCGGTATTTTTTCCGGTATACCGATACCGTACCGGACAGAAAAATACCGCGTTATTTCGGTAGTTTGAACTAATCAAAATTTTCGCCTTCGGCGCTGAAAATTCACGAATATATCCGGAATTCACGAATATATCCGGATAACAAAATCCGTGTCTAGTCCATACACTTATATCCTACTACCTTAGTGATGTTCGGGTATCCCGACTCCCGACACCCGACTCGGGAAATTTCCCGAGTTTTTGGCCTCCCGATCCCGACCCCGACTCCCGATGTCAATTCCCGACTAAGTCGGGAAATTTTTACACCCCTAAGAATGGCTTTTTCTGATAAAATTTTATTTTTAAAAGGAAAAAATAAAGAGAAAAAAATAAAAAAAGGGAGAGGGAAAATACAATATTAAATTTTTTTCCTAGTTAGCTATTGTTGATAGGTGGTTGAGTGGTTAAGTTCAGTGATTTCAGCTAATTTGATGGGGCTGGGTTCGAATCCAGTGTTGTGAAATGTATGTAATTAATTTTTCCTTCCAAAAATAAATGGTTTTTAACATTCAATTTGATTTTATAATTTTAAAATTATTTTTTTCAATATTAAAACGTAAAAAAACTCTAGAAAAATTAATTTAGTCATGAATTTTCAAAAATGAAGAATAGCGGCGCAGAAAATGAAGAATATCTGGATTCTTGGCCTCAAACTTAAAAAAAGTTTGCTTGCGACGCCTAGGGAGGAAAAATTTGACTTCTTGATATTCCAAATTTAAAAAATTTTCGCTCATTGGCTTTACAATTCTCAAAATTTTCGCCTCCGGCGGTAAATAAAAGAAGTCTGGTTCTTAGACTTCCAAACTTAAAAAAATTTTGCCTGCGGCGCAGACAAAGAATTTGAGATTAAGAGGGATTCAAAAGATTAAAAGGTAAAAAGTCCGATGGAATAGGTGAAAAGTTCCTTGGAATAGTTTGGTTTTCGGATAAGCGGTGAAATTTTGATGGAATAGGTCAAGCCCCCCTCCTCCCCAGCCACAAAATTGGCGAAAGGCAAAGGGCAAGGAATATGGAGATCGGAAAAGTGAATTTTTTCGTCTACGACCTCCAAGTTCTCAAATTTTTGCCTGAAGCGCTGAAAATGGAAGATATCTGGCTTCTTCACTTTACAAAATTCACAAAATTTTGCCTGCAGTACAAAAAAAAACGGAATTTTTGGCGCCGAAGGCGCCAAAATTTTTTTTATGTGAATTCCCGACTCCCGATCCCGACTCCCGAGGTCATTTCCCGACCCGACTCCCGTTTCCCGATTCCCGGGTTTTTTCTTCTCCCGAACATCACTATACTACCTATACATGGTTCAAACAACAAACTATTCAATGTTTTTACAAAACTGTTATTTTTATTATAAATTAAGATATAAAATTTGAAAAATTAATTTAAATATTATTCGAGTTATTTTTTTGGTTTGTAGTAATTTTATGCTTGACATTTTCTGTTCCCAACAGTGAGAGGAGCTCTCACGTGTTATACGTTTTTTAAAATATAATCTATAGACAAAAATAATATCATTTAATCGAGATCATAAAAATAAAAGGAAAAAATTATCAACGGAGTCATTATTTCCTCCAATCATGTCCTTATTTGATTATTTTGCACGGCAGATTTTAAACCAGGTACAGGGCTGATTGTAATTTCGTTAATGTTTCACTTTTTCGTGCTCTTTTGTCGATTTCGTTTCGGAACGAAAAAACTCTAAAATTATCAAAATTTTCGCCTGCGGCGCTAGGAATGGAAGAAATTGGGCTTTGACTCAAGGGGTGGATTAAGTTACCAAGTCCGATAACACACACTACAAAAAGGCTGCGTCTTTTATAGCAGTTAGCCCAAGCAGTTAGCCGGGGTTTAGAGTTAGCCGGGGTTTAGTTTAGTGATTTTTGAGTCATTAATTTTGTACCTCACTGTATATCTGGAGATTAAGTAGATTTTCAAGGGATATCTGAGATATCTCTTAATCGATTCCACCCTAATCACCAAATATCGGTGGATTTGACGATAAAGTATAGTTGGAGATATTACGTGAGTTTGGGAGGATATCAAGTATTAAAACGGATGTCCGTCGATTTAAAGGGATTAAGGTGGATATCAGTAGACTTGGAGGGTCCTCTCTTGATTCTGAGATGCTTTCATCACGAATCTAGCTCTTGGGGCTATATTTATATTTAAATAGTGATTAAAACCTTTTTTAACTAAAAAATTAACATTTTAAATTTTTATTCTATTTCGTTTATTTCTTTTCGCTCCGAAACGAAATAGAGTTTATTTTAGCTTTCCCTTGAAGTATTCTTCTGCAATTGTTCTATCTCAGAAATCTATTTTTTTATTTTATATTTTAATTTTATTTTAATTTATATAATATAATAATTTTAATTTTTGTAATATGTAATTTAATTTTAATAATTAACCTAATTTTAATCTTTTTTAATAATAATTTTTTAAATAATATATAATTTTTTAATAATATTTTCAATAATAATTGATTTTTTATATTTTTTATATATTTTAGATTTGATTTTTATATTTTATTTGTACCGATTCCATACTTGTTTAAGAAAAAACTGTAGATTTCCTCTTTGTTGATTTTTTAAAATAATAAAAAAAATTATAAATAATTTAAATAATAATTTTAATACTTTATAATATTATAAAATATGTATTAAAATTATTATTTAAATTATTTATAAGTTTTTTTTATTATTTTACTAAAATCAACAAAGTGGAAATCTATAATTTTTAAAAAGAATAAGTGTGGCATCGGCACATTTAAAATATAAAAATCAAATCGAAAATATATAAAAAATATAAAAAATCAATTATTTTATAAGATATTATTAAAAAATTATATATTATTTAAAAAATTATTATTAAAATATTGGTGATTAAAATTAGGAATTTTTAATTAATATTTTAATTTTTAATTATAAATAATTTTAATTAATATTTTAATTTTTAATTAATATTTTATTTTATATTTTAATAATTTTTAATTAATAATATTTAAATTTTTAATTACAATAATTTAATTTTTAATTATAAATAATTTAAATTTTTAATAATAATTTTAATTTATAATATTTTATTTATTAATAATAATTTTTTATTTCATTTATTTGAATTTTTAAGAGCTGTCAAAGTCTTGGGGCTAAACATAAAATAATTTTAATTCTTAATATTTAAATGTACACAAAAATATCGGACCAAATGAGCTGGGAGAGAATTGCCTAGTCTAAACAGAGTCAACATCAGAGACCTCTCTCAATCACTTCAAATCTCCCAACTTTCCTCCAAATCCCCTGATATCACCATTATTTCCTTCAAACCCTCTTAATCCACTTAACAAAAACCTCTTAAATCCGCTCATATCACACGATATACCTCCAAATCGAAAAGAAATTAATGCAACCAATTATGTTAATTAATAGTAAGGCCAAGCAAGCGATTTCTTTCATTTTTAATTTTGAAAATTTAAATTGCCTAAGGCTTTTTTGTTTCGTTGTTTAAAAATCGTCAAGCAAATGGTGCAATTAGGACTTAATCTAAGGAAATAGTAACGCCGTTGAATTCCATTGAAAAATTACTATTTACAAAGGAACATGATTGTAAATTTTCAATTTATATAGTTAAAAGTGATAGAAATGGGACGGGGAAACTAATAAACTGGACCGGGTCACGATCTAATTTCTATCTTTACAATAAATTACAACAACAGATTAAATCTATAAAAAATTTACAACTCTCTAAAGTAAAGTCAAGGTATCATCAGTTGAATCATGTACTGAACCAACTCCAACCAGTGTATTGTCTGGGTCCCTTTCAACAATTGTACACAACTGCTGTTGTCGAGATCGTCCTGTGCTTTCACCTGAAGAGGCAACTGAGAGCGAAGAACCAGCACGCAGCTGTTGACGTTGTAAAGGTTGAATAACTCCACCACTTATATTGACAGAAGAAGCCCGATCAAATGATTTTTTCTCGTGTACCTTAAATAATTCAAAAATGAAAACGGTAAAAAATATTTGAGGTTTTCTTAAGGAATCCAAGAAAAAAAGTTAAGGGGAAAAAAGTACTCCCTCAATTTTGACAAAAAACTCACATCAATAAATATCAGTTTAACATTGGCATCAAAGTAATAAAATTCCTCCTCGCTAATGTAATGTTCCACATTCTCCTTTGCCCAATCTTCACTTTCACCAGTAAAATTCATAAATTTTGTAAAATTTTGTCCAAAAGTCGAAAGTTGACCACCCAACTTTTTTTCAAAACTGAAAAATTAAAATCGGTTAAGATATTTTCTTTTTCAAACAAGCCCTCCCTACAAATTAATGCTATAAATTTCGTGTTAAGGTAATATGTATAGATTCAGAATCATCTTTTATTACCAAACACATTTTTTATAGCTAGCATTAATCAGACCTACCCATGGATACGGATCCACTTAATTCCAAGATATTTTTAAAAGTACTAATTTCAAAATTTTTACTGTTTTAATCGTTGTCTTTGTCTCTCTTCACCCCAAAAAATAACAATTTGCAAGGCTGATTCATCTCTAGATGTTGACATGCCTAGAGCAGAAATAACTGAAGAAAGGGTACTCGGCCGATGTGCAGATTTATTCTGTGATTGAAATGAACGCCGATCAGTTAAACAGCGAACAGATATTGACTAAAATTATAAAAAATTGAAATGTTAGAAAATTAAAAAAAAACTCGTCTGGAGTCATCCTGTCCTTTTTTGTTAATGATGACATTCCTTGTAGAAACCATCGCCTCATGATTTGGAATTAACTCCCCACCTCTTCCATAAATAAAAATACTGGCAAATGCAGCTCTAAAATTGAAAAACTTTTCTATTTATTATTTTGGCATTTTTACCTATTTCCATGATTTTGTAAAATAAAATTAAATGAATTAGTTGAATTGACCAATAATTGATATCGACCATTTGCTGAGAGTAAGAGATTATTTATCCTGTCCTCAATACAAGGAGTAATAATAGAACGACCACCATATCCATGAACACAAAACTTAAATTTTTATAAAATTTTAAATAATTATATTCTGAAAAACCTTATATTTTCGAGATTCATGCCTAGATTGGCAATGAATAAAAAGATAGTTTGCATAGTGTTCAGCAGAAGTAGGCGTAAAAGAAATAACAATTTTTGGTAAGCATCCCACTCCAAAATTGAAGATACATTTTCAGCTGGGCTAACTAACTAGAAAGTAAAAGAAAATGATAATAGAAATATAGTTTAACAAATAAAAATTATTTAAGTAAAAATAAATACCTTGAAACAATTGTCAGATTTTGAATTGTTTTTTATCCAACAACGAATGAGTAACCGTTCTCGACCATAATGAATATTATGAATACGTAAAAATTCCTCAGAATCAAGTCCATCCAAACGTTTAAAACCAAAATAAACTGTATAACGAGTGCCAGAAATAAATGGTTTTACATTATTTATACTTTTATTTAAAAAGCGTGAAGGTGAAAGTGGCGGTCTTTGTTGTTGTTGTTGTGGAATACTATTAAAAGTTGTTGAATTTTTTGTTGAGTCTTTAGGTATTTGATGAATAGAACTTTGTTTAGGAGAATTTTTTAAATTATCCAAATTGATAGAATTGTTTGCTTTAGTTGGGATCTTAAAAAGGATATTTATTTATATTTATTTTAAAGTATTTATAAATAAATTTTGTTAAAGACTTCGAAATTTCAAAATTAAGTGAACGTTTAATTACCTGAATACTACTCAAATCCAATTCAGATCGGATAATTGCATTCTGGCAACGAAGAGCACTTTCCTCCCAACTGTTCTTAATTGAATATTGTGAAGTGTGGAAAGACCCAGAAGGAAGACGTAAATAGTTCTCATGTCCCAAGCGCTCATGATCTTCATTAATTACTTGCAAAGCATTTTCTCCATGTTTGAATGAATAAGATAATTCATCTGGGGCCTCCGTAATTTTTGAAAGATTTGACACAGGTACACGACGAAAAGAGCTATTTGAACAAGTACGGCCAACTGTGGAAGATGCTTGTGAAGGACTGCTAGTATGATCGATTGGCTGTTGTAAACCATCATGGTCTAAATTTTTAAATATAAATAAAATTTCAATAAAATAAGTATTTTTGTCGCGTTTCTGTGCGCTTTAATTTCTTCAAACAGCAAAAATATTAGTTAGCATTTTTAGAAACAAAACATAAAATTAGCAATTTAAAAGTCTAGATGGAAAGCAAAAGGTTTGCAAAGAACAACAGAGAAGTATTAAGTGGATGAGAAAGGTGTAAAAAGTATGAAACAAAGGGAAGGCAAAGAGAAGAGTAAAATTCAAAGATTATTTCACACGTTTAAAGCGAAATAAGAACTGCGGGAAATTTTGTTTCTAATAATTTTAGCAAAAAAGCTCATTTTTCAATAAGCGGTATGTATACTTTTTAAAAGAACGATATTTTCACCTATCAAATTTAAATAAAAAAAGCAAATAGAAACCTTCAGGAGCATCATTTACTTCACATTCTTCATCATCAAAGTTGTCATCATTAGCAAAAAATTCATTGTCATCATCATCCTCAGCGTCTCGAATATTTCCAAAATCACTTGCAGTTGTTCTATTTATTTTAGATCTGTCAGCCATATTTCTTTAAAAACTTTAAATATTAAAAAGCATATATAGAAGAAAAAAGCAAATAATAAATTGAAAGTAACAATTTAAAAAAAAACATTTTTAATTAAAAATTTTATCCAAATAAATTAAATAAAACAAATTAAAGAAGCGCTGCTCCAGATTTGGAAATAAGAACAAATAATTTCTGCAATTTATCCTTCGTCAAAACCTAAAAACGAAAATAATTTTAAAAATGAATAAGATACAAATACTTTGTATAAACAGAATGTCGGATCAAACAGCAATTTCCCGACTTCAAGGACCTTCATTGGTTCATCTGATCGTGTATGAATATCAACAAGCAATTCCAAGAGATTTGCTAGAAAGTTCTTTCGAATTTCCATGAAATCATGAGATCGTTCAACCACCAAAAATTTATAAATTAAAAAAATAAAAATTTGTTAGACTATTTTTCCTATTTTTTCATTTGCCCTCAATTTGCCTTTAAACGTATAAGTAAATGTATAAATTTACATGTAGCTGGTTTTCTTGTTAGTAGACGAATGGAAGCTTTTTGAAATTTCGAGTTAAAAGGAATTAAACGGCCCATAACCAGTTTTACTCTTCAAAATGTTAGTAAACTTAATAAAATATGTAAATCCGATTCGATCCAATTTAAAAGAAGGCAAATTGATGATAAGCAAAGAAAAGAATATGGACGAATTAAAATTGTTTAAAAACTAATTCACCTCTGAATCAGTATCACCATTATTTTCTAATGGTGATGCAACAAGCCAACCATTGGGCGCTTTTAAAATATGCTCCAACATTTCCACTACCCTCTAAATTAAATTAAAATCACAATTTACTAACGAATCATTAAAAACCTTTTTATAGAGTTCAACAAGGCGATAATATTTCTGCAAACAATCATGTGCTCGTCTAACACTCAATTCATATTCTGTTCTCCGACGAATGTCCAATCGTGCCCAACGTTCATCACTTAGTTTTTGAGGAATTTCTGGTGCCTGATCTCCTTCCATCTGTTTTTGCCATTCATCATATCTATTAATTGCTTCCTAAAAAATCAAAAAATTTCTAATAAAAACATAAAACAAACAAAATAAAATTGATAACATTCAAATTCATATTTAGCATCAAGAAGGCGAACAGGTATTTCCATGTCTTGGAATTTTTTTTGGAAACAATCAATAGCATCATCACTTAAATTTTCCGGGACCATTCTTATTAGTTCCATAGCTTCATCCATTCTATTGTACACTTAATCGAATATTTTTAAATAAGATTTTGATAGAGGGATAAACAAAAAAAATTTTGGGAACAAAAATCAGAATTCAAACTAGCTACTTACAAAAAAATTTGCGCAGTAAATAATTTGCCTCAATAACAGCATCCCAAATAGTTTCAGTACCACAAAATGTCAACCATTTCCAGGCACGTAACATCTCATTTGCAGATTTGACCAAATTTCTTTGTTCGCCATCTTTGTCGACGTCTAATTTATATTTTTGTTTAAATCGTTGAAAAAGTTCTGTGCAAAGCTGAGGAACGTCAAAACCGACATTTTGAGCATTATCCAAAATTTCATTCTGTTCTGGCTCAAATGTAATGCCTAAAAATGAACAAAATTTAAAAATAAATCAAAAAACAACCTTCAAGAAAATTTAACATTTTTTCAAATGATTGTTCTTTTTGAGGTAAATGAAATAAATAAAAAGGAACAAGAGGATTTAACTTCATTTGAATTAATATTGATGAGTAATTCTCTATTAAATTAACCAAAACATTTTCCAAATTTGAAGGTAAACGATCAGAAAATTTTAATAAAAGCAGAAGATGAATAAAGTAACGAAGCTCATTTGCTGTTTTTTGTGACTGATTATCATTTAAATAAGTACCAATATACTTGGCTACTGATGGCCAATCTTCAAGAGATAAAAATTCAAAAAGAGCATAATAAGGGTTTTCATCATTCTAACAATAAATAAAATAAAATCTCAAATTTTGTTTAAAATTATTTACTATTTGAATTTGTTTAAATATTGAATGAATATCTTTTGGAACATCTTCATTCTCAACTGACAAATCATTGAATATTAAACTAATTCTTCCACCATTTGTTGAATGTAAATCGGCAAGTGAATTATCTAAATTTTAAAGGATTCGATCGATTTTTTTAAGTAGGAAAGAAGTGAAGTACAAAACGGTAAAGAAGTAATCTAATGAATATTGTAAGAACTTGGAAAGTGAACGCCTAACCAAACTACGTCAGAACATGCTAGGAATACAAGAATAGTTTAATACGTATAAAATTTAAACTATTCACAATGTCAAAAAAGATTTAAATTTATAAATTAACCTAAAATTGCTTCAACTGCACAGCTTAAAAGAGCCCAGAGACGATCCTCAGAAGAATTAGCGTAATTAAACAGCGTCGGTAAATGTCCGGAAATTGTTGCCCAAATACATTGATCAGATGGTTGAACACGGCCTTTACCTTCCTATTAAACAAAAATTATTTTTTAATAATTTACAAAACATTCCCAACCAAAGGAATTAATTCACGAGCCATTTGTTTAAAATAAAGTCGAGACTGTGCCAAAATAAAATTATCTTCAAAACGATCCAAAGGTGTAAGTTTTTGATTTGTCAGAAATTCACGAATTAAAATAAAAATAGACAAAGCAGGTAGGCCGACATTATCCAATAACGATTTGGCTTCTTCTAAACGTCCTGAACGAATAAGTGAAAATAGCAAGGTGTTTAATGTTTTTATTGATTCTTCATCTTCTGCAACAAGTCGATCAACAAATCTTGAATCAATATGAATGGGATTCCGTAATTTCGTAGAAGCACTAAAAATTTAAAAATAATAAAAATATTTTAAAAAAATTCTTGTAATAGTGCATTAAAAATGGAGGACATGAAATTTTAATTAGATAAGGGTGAATCCAGAAAACATGGGGGAATAATTTCTGAAAAGTTGTATTCATAGTTTTGGTGCCTATGACGACAAAAATCTCGACTTTAGTTGCAAAGGCAAAAAATTTTTAGGTTGAAAAATAAGGGTTAGCGGATAAGGACTTGATAATTAAAAAACCATAGGAGCGATTGTATTATTCTAATTGACCTCGAGACCAAAAATTTAAAAAAATGTTAAATATTTTCTTACTAAATATTTTCCGTATCCGTAAGTTTTAGAGCGTCTTCATTTGAGATTCTGCTAAAATCGGTCGGAGAAAAAAGAGAACATTCTTCATTCCATAGTAAAAGGGTCTAAACGAATTTTTATTAAAGTAAAAATAACAAAAAACCGAAATGCGTCTAAACTGTTCACTTTCTCTAAAAAGCTTTGTTAGAACTGAAGTTGAAACCTAAAATAAAATGTTGAAAATAAATAAAAAAAATTTTGACCAAAATTTGATTATCATTTAACAATTTTTCAGAGTCATGCATCCTTAAAATCAATGCATAAGAAGCTCTTTCCAATGTTAGTTGATTTAAAAGAATTTTAGAATGTGGGTCAATATGAGAAGAGTCATTACAGAATTTTTCAATGCCATTAACTCCACATTCACAAATCTATAAAATTTGAGAAAATTTTTGAAAAACTCGAAGTTAAAGAAATCAAAAAATAAGGAAATAAAGGATGATTAGGTAAAATAAAAGATGATTAGAAATAAAGGATGATTCATTTCTGAAATTTACCAGTAGGTAATCGAGTGTGCTAAACGGACTCAGCGCACTTGATTACCTATTGTCATGCCTCAAAAATGTCAAACGAGCACATCTCCCTCGTTTTTTCTAAGGACCAATGAAGCAGAATATTACCGATGATTCTTTATAGAAAACAAAAAATAGTTCTGGCGGCAAAGAAAACTTAAACACGAGAAGTTGTCCTAATTCAAAAAATATTAACTAACCTCTAAAAATTTACGCAGCAACTCCAAAAACCATTCATCCTTGTTTTCCTTATTATGGCTAATCCTTGAATGCATTCCAAGAATATGCGTACAAAAATCCTCAAAAATTATACGAGTAACTTAAAATTTAAAAAGTTTAAAGAAAATAAATTTTTATTTTTACAAACGTTTAACAAGTAATTCATTTCTGTCCAAAAATTGTAAAGAAGCAAATTCATTAGGATGATTTTCACGATCTGAATTTGATCCACCAGACACTGAAAGAATACTGGTAATGTCACAATTAGAATAACCATGCCCTTTAGATTCTGTAATTATCGATGAATCGTCAATCATAATTGTTAAATTTTTCTAAAATGAAAAAATAGAACAATTAGAAAAACAAAAAAAAATCGAATCTTAAGATAAAAACAAATTTCGATTTTTATAAGTATTTTATGATCAAAATTCGTAACAAAACTCGTAGACGAGAAAAAAGAAAGGTACGAGGACGAGAAAAAATGGGCAAAATAGGAGCAATTATTCCCAATTTTGTCAACAATTTTTTGCGCCACAGAAGCTCACCCAATCAACCGAGAAAAAATGACCAACACCGATCTAGATCTGATCAACCATAGATACAATAAAATAACAATAAAAAAATTATTTGGGAGTTAAATACTCCCATTCAAAAATAATCACGTCGTGAATTAGAAAGATTAATTTTAACACGAAAACATTATTGGAAATGAGAAATTTATTAATAAATAAAACATGGGTAGCAAAAATGTAAAAGAGAACTATACAAACACACAGTATTTCTTTTTCTTCTCTAAAATATATATTTACAGCTTGTTAAAAGCCACTTGGTGAAGTGTCTCATTTTTTCTGCCTTCTCTAATTTGTTCACTCGTTTAAAGCAATACTCTCAATTTGTTGCAACATGCTTTAAGATTTTATTTTTAAAATGTAGTAATTTTAATGCAAAATTCCAGAATTATTCCATATTCCATTAAAATAAATCTAAGGAAGAGAAATCTAAGGCGATTAAACTTTTACCTCGTCCTTATTTAATGAACCATGATTAAATGAAAGTCGTATAAATTTGAATTTATAAAGGAAATTTAGGCTGAGTTATGGCCAAAAATGTATAAATTTTTTGGAGGATTAAACTATTGGCGGTTAAGCTATATGGAGGATTAAGCTGATATATGTGGAGTTGAAGGGATATCTCTTAAAAAAAGCTAGATTTCTTCTTTTTTTTTCCGTTTTTGAACAATTCCACATTGTTGGAACAAACATCTCCATCATTGGAATACTTATTTGTAAAATAAAAAAATATTTTTTGGTCAGAATGTATTCTGGTTGGACCGGTACTTTCTGGTAATACCGGTACTTTCTATAAAAATCCCTGAGATACCCACCTTTAGAATTAATTTTCGAATTAATAAAGTTTTTCAATAATATTTTTTCTTTTAAAAGGAAATTACATATTTAACATCAGTCAATCCCTTTAAAAAATAAAATGCTTTTTCGACACTTTTTTCTTTTCATGAATTGAATATTAAAAAATATTAAAAAAGTTTTTTTTCCATTCCATCATTGTTTACACCCCTTTACCTCTTATTTTAAACACAAATAGATTGGAAAAAAAGAATGAGGATATCCAGCATAGCAATTATTTTTATTGTTGTTGTACTTCCAAAAAATATACCTACTAGAAGACCAAACGATTTTTATTGGCACTCTGCGAGAAAAGAGAGAGGAATATTTAAATTAGCTAAAATATAACAATAATGGGGAATGGAATTTTTTTATTTATTTTTTGTATATTAATTTAATTTATTTAATAATCCATGTACAAAATCCTAAGAATTAAAATATTATTTTTGATTTCTCATGGAAATTTTTGGGTCTAAGAAATTAACACAAAAAGAGGGATAGAATTTAATAATAAATTTTTATTATTTTTAATTAATATTTTTTTATGTTTTCTTTTCTATTTTCTTCTTTTTTTTTAATTAATAGCAAATTTTTATTAATAATATAAGAATACAAAAATAATTTTAATAAAATTTTTAATTAAAAAACAAATTAAATATCTTATACGAAATGCCTTGTTTTATTCCATTTCTCTTAAAAATTGGAATAAGATGAGAAAAGGCACAATGACTTTTATTTGAAAAAAGAGAAATGTTTTTTTGTCCTTTGCAGCTTATTTCCTATTTATTCCTCTTTATTCTCGATTTCAATTTCCCTTTTCCCTTTTTTTGGAAAATCCAATTAATTAGTCTAAGACATCTTTAAGTAGGGTTGTCTGGAAATTCTCGGATATCCATAACCGAATCGAAAAATCCTCGGTTCTTCGGTTCGGTCCAGAATCGACTATAAGTTATCTTTTTTAACAAGTTAATAATTTGCCAATATTTGCTTCATTTCCTTCTTAAAAAATAATTTAATTAATATGAGATTTCTGGATTTTATTTTAAAGATGATTAACATTTTTGTTCCTTCTTTACATGCGAGATACTAATGAGCGAAATTTTGTTAATTAAATCTTTTAAACATTAAAATAATTAATTTTTTCGAACTTTTTCCAAATTTATTAATTCCTCTTTACTTTTTAAATGGAAATACCAAAATTAATTTTAATTATTTATTTTATTATATTTTCTATTTTCACAATTATTTTAGCAGATAGTAAGCAATTAAATAAATATATTTTTTAATTTTATTATTATTTTTTTAAAATAGGGCGTGCAATGTTTGAAGATGATGGAAAGTTTTTGCCCCACGTTCGTTTATCTAAAGATTTAGTTGAGAAATATGATAATAGAGTTCGTCCTGTATTAAATCATTCAAGGCCAACATTTGTTAATTTTACTATGAGTCTTTATCAAATTTTGGCGATAAATGAAAAAGTGCAAAGTGTTGATTTAAATCTTTGGGTTTGTTAAATTATTGAAATAAATTTGCAAAATTGTTTTTTTTTTGTTTAAATTTTATTTGAAAAAATTAAGTTCCTTGGATGGGATCCAAACAAAAAAATATATTTAGAGTGTTACATTTTATTTTAAAATTAAGTTTAATTTAATGTAAATTTTATTAATTTAATAAAAATAAAAAATTAAATAAAAATTTGGCAAAGAAAAGTAAATAATTGGAAGATTTTAATGGAGAATTCTTCTCTTTTTTCCTCTGTATTTTTAAATTAATAACTGATCACAATTTGATTATTAATTTTGTTAACTTAAATCATTTTTTGTCTCGACCTTCCAAACTTTAAAATTTTAGGTAATTCAAAAATGGCATGATGAGTTCCTTGGATGGGATCCAAATAAATATGGTTATATTTAAATTTTGAAAATAAAATTCTTTACATTAAAGGGGGAATTAATGACACAATATTGCCTCATGAAAAGATCTGGTTACCAGATACTTATTTATATAATTCTATGGTTATGAATAGAGAAGAAACTGAACGATACATTAATGTTGTTGTTAGTACTGGTAATTTAATTATAATTTAAAAATAAATGATTATTAATTAAAAGATGATAATTTTAAGCAGATAATTTTAAGATTTTTTTGTTAAAATTCTGAAAAATAAAAGTATTTTATATAAATATAAAATCATTTGACAAAAATTAAATTTTGTTTAATAAAAATTAAAAAAAAATATTTTAACTTTAAGAACATTGGCAAAGTAAACGAGGAGCACAAGTAATATTAATTTATGTAATTTACCAGTATTTTCTTATTTTTTAAAGGTTATTTTTATGTATCCAGCATTATATAGAGTTAGTTGTCGAATTAATATATTGTTAGTTTTGTTTAATTTTTTTCAAAAAAAATTTTTTAATATAAAGATATTTTCCATATGATCAACAAAATTGTACTTTAATTATTAGTTCTTGGACTTCAGATATTAGGTAATTAAATATTTAATTAGAAGAAGGGAAGTCATAATAGATATTAAAAATATATGCAGAACTTCTTTTAAATAAATCGAAAAAATTGTTGAAAATTTAAAATTTTCTTTAGACATATTCACTTAAATATTAATGAAAAAATTTTTATTTTTCGTTTAAAATTCCAAATTCTTTATTTAAATAACTAGACATTTATAATTATTAAAATTTAAATAAATGTTTTAAATTAAATAGCTCAATTGATTATCAACCAGATGCTAATTCTGTTAATTTACATAGTTTTATTAGAAACGAAGAATGGGAAGTTGTTTCTTTTGAAATTCAGAGAGTTGTGGTAATTACCTTTAGTAAATTAAACATTAAATGAAGAAATAAAGAAATTAAATAGACAAATATTTAATTATATATTTATAAAATTTTAGCAAAAATTTGTTTGTTGTCCAGAGCCTTGGGTTCTTTTGCATGCATCCCTTGTTGTTAGGCGTAAACCTCTTTATTATATTGTAAATAATCTTTTTATCAAAAAATATTTTTTCAAAAATTATTTTTTAGGTAAATTTAGTTTTGCCAACTTCAGTAATTACTTTAGTTGCCGTTACTGGATTTTTTACTCCAGCTTCTACAAGCAATGAAAGACGAGAAAAACTTAGCCTGGGAATTGATTCTGTATAGATAATTTAAATAAATTAATAATAATTAACTTTATTTTTAGTTATTGGCTATGAGTATTCTTATGATGATGGTAAATAAAAAATAATAAATTAAAGAAAAATAAAAAAAATTGTGTTTAGGTTAGTGAACAAATGCCCACGTTTGTTTTTAGATATCTCTAAAATATTTTTTTTTCAATTTTTTAGAACATCTGATTATCTCCCTTTATTTGGTAATTAATTTAAATATTTATTTAATATTTTTTTAGGTATTTTCTACCTTTCAATTATTTTAATTATTTTTGCTGGCACATTAATAACTGCTTTAGTTTTAAATGTTCATCTTCAAAAAATTTATAATAGGCCAATATCTCCGTTAATCTCTTTTATTTTCTTTCACAAATTGGCTCCATGGATGGGTGTTAGGCCCTCTACTGTTCTTTTAGAACTTTGGCAAGAAACTGGTTTTTATTTTAAATTTTTAAGTATTTTTATTTTAAAAAATCCATTATTTTTTTGGAACTTTAATTAAAAAGATTCGGTGCTTTTTTGTTTGAATTTTTTCTGAATTATAATCAAGTTTCTATTTTTAGAATTAAAATATTTAATTATTATCAAATTAATTTTAATATTTTTATCCTGCAGCTAGGTTGTTCTAGGGTATTTTTGAATTCAATCCCAGATATACCTATTTAATATCGATAACGGTAATATATATATATCGATAAGTTGAGAAGGTAATCGAAATGTTAATTCAGATTTTATTTTAGATTTAATTTAGATTTATCGAAAAATTACCTAAAAATAAATTTGATTTTTTAATTTAATTTAATTATTTAAATAAAGGTGTATATATTCGAGGACTAAGTGATAAATTATCAACAAGAAAGGAACGTAGACGAACAGCTTTTGGGAGTAAAAGTTTAAGAAACAAATCTATTCGAAGTACAAAAGATGGAATTATGTTGAAAAGGTAATTGAAATGTTGACATAAAATTGTTGACAGGAGGGATGTTGCATAATTGAGGCCCTCCTATAGTTCAAATATTTTTTTAATTCTTAAAAGTCGAATAAAACTTTAATTTCAATTTCCCTATTTAATTTTAAGATTTTCAACTGGAGGAAAATTTGGGAATAATTCTTTTAATAAAGAAGAAAGTAAAGGATTTGAATTAAAAACTCGTCAATGGCGCCATTCTCCGTCAAAAGATGATCAACAACAACAATTCTTTTCTTTAGATATTAATCACAATAATGGATTAACAATTGAAAAGTCAATTAAAGCAAGACAAAATTGGAGAAGAATTGCCCAAATGGCTTATGCTAAACGTTTTTTAACTGTTATTCAAACAAAAATATATTTTCCAAAATTAAAGATAAAGAATTAATTGAACGTGGAGGAGAACAACAAAATATTTTACTTTTAGATGAAATTCCTTATGCAGATATTTCCCCAGGCCGAAATTCTTTTATTTTACCTTCCCAACAACAACAACAATTAGATTACCTTCAATTACCATTAAATAATAATAATTTAAATAAAAAATTAATTACAATTTCTTCTCCCCCAAATAAATGCCCCCCACCAATTCCAAAACAAAATAAAAAAGAAAATTTAAATATTTACCCAACAACCTCCTCAAATAATTCTTTACCCAATTCTTTTCAATTATTATTAATTCCCCCAAAAATTGGGGGTGTTGGAGGAGGAAATGAAACAACAAAAATTAATGCTGCAGCAGTTTTAGATTTAAAACTTCGTAGACGTTTTGCACACGAATGGGAATTTTTGGCAACAGTTTTGGATAGAGTTTTACTTATTATATTTTCTGGGTAAATTTAAAATTAAATTAAATAGAGATATGAGATTTTAAAAAAATTTTATTTTTGAGATTAAAAATAAATTTTTAAGACAATTAATTAGAATTAACATAGGACTTTCATTTAATCGGGAAATAGGTAGGCGTCTGGGAAAATTTGATTATGTTTTTAAATATTTGGGGAAAATTTCCAAAAACTAAAATTACCTAGCTTACGTTCTTTGTAGTGTGGTGGTTATTCTAATCGTGTTAATTCTAGTCTGGTTTTAAAAAATTAGGTAAATGTTTTTGAGGGAAACTAAGGAAAAATCGAAAAACAAGATAAACATACATGTATAAGATTAACCATCTCCAACTAAATTTACTAATTAATTTTTATTGTCATTATTTACCGAGTATTTACAATTTTTATTGTTACACATTAATTATTTAAAGGCTTGTAATATTTGTGACTGGTGCTATGATTCTTTGCGGTGAAGTTATTCTTAGATCTTATCCGAACAGTCCAGAATAGATTTTTTTAAGACAAAAAGAATTTATAAAATATTTAGCTATACATATTTTAAATTAAAAATAAATATTAAATTTAAAAAACTATCACAATTCTTCATGTTCAACAGCCACAATACATTCTATTGCTGTTATAATTGCTAAAAATAATTTAATTAAATCTTTCTTATAATCAAATTTAATATATATTTTAGTTGCCAGTAATATGCTTATTATTAAGACTAGGGTCTTCGGGGGATCCCGCCACCGAGCGGGGATCAGGGTTTGTCGGGGTAGAGTTCGGGTCGGAGTTTTTGCCGAAAAAATAGTCGGTTTCGGGGGACTGTGTGCTACCCTAATTCAGACTAACATTCAACATTTTAAAAATTTATTCCTCCCTCTCCCCCTCCACCAAAACTTTTTAATTAAAAAATATACTACTACAGTACATTTATGTTTATTCTCTTCTAATTCATATAATCCATCATTATTACAGTTAAGCATTCTACGAATATTTGATTGTCCTTTATATTCCATAAAGGAAACACCCATATTTTGTTCACCATTATACCACTTTAAATTTTTAATTAGAAAAAATAATTTTTAACCCTAATAAATTTATATTTTTTTGTATTCTAAAATAAATTTGTAACTTTTATTTACAGTTTTCACATTAAATTTATATTGATTTAAGTTAATTCAAATACTTATAAATTTATTTAAATAAAATTATTAACTTGTAATATAGCTTCAGATCCTTTAGGAAGTCCACATTGAATATTTAATTGAACACATCCTTGAGAATCTTTACTATATTCAAATTTAATATATTTTTTATCGCCAATAATATCAACATTTTTACAAACAGAACAATCTGTCAAATAAATAAATTTCTTTAAATAAAGAAACTCTGGCTTTAATTATTATTTTTTGCTTTATCTTGTTTAATCTCGAGAGATATAGGATATATTTATTAAAATTAGATGTAGTTCAGTGAGGATCTGGCCGTAATTTTGTTCATTTAAGCTTTGTCTCCCCTATGGTCTTTTCAATTTTCGGCGGCTACCGAATAAAGTACACCTAAAAATAACGGGAAAGTACCAGGATGACATTTACAATTAAATTTCTTTAACTTATTACGAATTTATTTTTAAAAATAACAAGAAAAACATCCCTATTTAACGATTATTCAAAAAAATATTCTACATTAAAAAACCTTTTTTTAACTTTAAAAATTTTTTGCCAGAATCAACTAATTTATCCAGTTCCTCCATCATTAACAAAAAAGTAATTAAAAAACAAAAGGCAATAACCCCAATCAAAACCAATTGCCATCGAAATTTATTTTTCCTCAATAAATTTTTTAAATTTAAAATTTTTTAATTGAAAAACTACAAACTTTCTATGCAAATATTTTTTATTATTTTCTTCTTTATTGTCAACTTCCGAATTTTTATTTAATAATTGAGTTTGCTCATTTTCTTTACGACTTTTTGTGTTTCTAATATTTAAGCCATTCTCAATTAAATTCATTATCATATTTTTATTTAAAATTATTTAATGATTTTTATTAAATAAATTTATAAATAAATGAATGAATTATTTAGAATATATCTCTCAATATCTCTCAAAATTATACAGCTAAACAAATTGTATGTAGATATTCATTGTCTCTAATAATTGTCTTTATTATTTTATAATGAAAATAAAATTGTAAAAAAATAAAATTATTTATTCTTTTTACAAAAAAAATTAAATCAAAACTTTATTTAATTTTTGTGTTAAAATAGTAGTAAATTTTACTAAACTTTTGTATATATTAATCAAATTGAAATCAGATGTTTTCCAATCAGTTTATGTTTTGCTATCCCAATCGTTCAAATTTTAACGAACACTAATCAAGAAAAACTTTGGATATTGTCTCTATTTGGGTTGGAATTAAGGGTGTACCTCGTCATAAACTTCCAAACTTTAAAGAATATTAACAAATAAATAGTCAATTAACATACTAACCATTAAGAAATCAACAATATCTCTAAAATCTGTATCTTTTATGACTCATAAGTTAATTTAAAAAATAGTAATGGATCTCTCTTCAATTGACCTTATATTCATAGCAATTTCATCAAAATCATCCTTATTTATATCAAAAATTAACGGCCAATATGAAAAAGGATATGTAAGCAATAAAGGAACAAAAAATGAGAAACCGAAAAAAGATGTTAATTCCGTGAATTAAATTTTATATGTATACAGTCGCCAGCTCCGAGAAAAATTTCAAAACTATTTTAAAATTAAATAAGGATCTCAAAATAAAAAAACCTCTTAGTAATCAAGAGGTTTTGTATTAAAAATTCTCTCAGTAATAATTGTAAAACAAAAAAATAAGTTACTAATTAAGGCCCTCAATTAGACAATCCCTAAGAATTATTTATCTATCCAAGATGAATTAGGTAATCTTGAAAATATTCTTTATAAATAAAATTTTAAAAATTAATTTTTGATTAATGAAAAATATTTGAAAATTTTAATAATGACGTTCCATTCGTAATGATTTTTTCTGTTCGATACTAAAAGTAAATAACATTATTATTTAAGGCTATTGGTTTTCTTAAAACATTGTAAATTAATTTCTATTAGGTAAATTTTGTTTGAAGTAATGCAGGTTAACAAAGGAAAAAAAGGTAAAGAATATTAGTGATTGGAAGAAAAATAAATAGTTAATTAAAGAGAAAAAAAGTATTAAAGAAGAAGAGGGAAATAATGTTTATATTTATTGTTCTCTTACAACTTTTGCTAACTTTCCTTTTTATGAATATTTTCATCAGAAAAATGGTCAGTAAGCTCCAGAATTTCTTCATCCTTATTTGATTTTTGGATGGGAGTTTTTAACTCCCAAGTAAATATTATATTTTTAGTGTTTTTTGTCATTTTTAGTGTGGCTAGTGTTACTATTTTTAATGATATAATTTTTAGACTTAATTTAAAGAATACTCTACCCGATTTACTTCCTGCATAGTCAATTAATTACCCTCCCTCAACTTATTACTCCGCCTCTATCAATTACCCTCTCCAGAGAAGGTCAAAACAATAATTACCCAGGGTAATTAATAAATTATATACAAATATGTATTTTCTTATTAAATAAAATTATGCAAAAAAATATCTTTCTAAATATTTATTTCTTTGTTTGTATATTTATTAATATTTTATAAAGAAAATCTTACATCAAAAATCTACTTTTAACGATAAACAAATAAATTCGGATGCAAAAATATTTGCAAATATTATTTTGCCTATTAATATCTAACAATCAAATTAATGGATTTATTAAAATATTATTATATTTATGATAATGGAAATATTTTTTTGAAAAAATTTGGACGAAATATAAGTACAGAGTGCGGCAAATTAAGCGCGCGTTTGTTTTTTGCCATAACTTTCTTCAATTTTAATGAAAATTGATAGTTCTTTTTTTGTTTTATTCCCAACACTTTAGGAAACTTGCTGATACCAAAATTGCTTTTTAATTTTAAGTTTACTCTGAGTAAACTTCCCTCAAAGTTTGAGCAGAATTTTTTGGATAAAAATTGGCCTAGATTCAAGGCTGAGATTTTAATATTGGAAATGTTTATATCATTCGAATCAGCTCTTCATTCTGATTCGAATGACATAAAAATCATGGGGCTAAGACAAAAATCGAATGAGATACGGTCCTCTGAATGACAAATTAAAATAATTTTGATAAAAATAAAATTTTTGTGTAAAATTTTCAAAAATGAGATTATAAGCTATTTCGATGCTCCTGAACGAGATGAGTCGTTTAGTATCAAAATCATTGGTATTGAACGATTTTGAACGAAGTTATGATCAATTAAACTTTGGCATAAAAAATGTTTTTAAATTTTCCAGACGATCGAACTCGATTATCTTTGCCAACAGTGAACCAAATTTTTAATATTTGGTATCAGCAAGTTTCCTAAAGTGTTGGGAATAAAACAAAAAAAGAATTATCAATTTTCATTAAAATTGAAGAAAGTTATGGCAAAAAACAAACGCGCGCTTAATTTGCCGCACCCTGTACTTGCTGACAATTAAGTTTGTTACCTGCAGGGATGGGGATGAAAAACGAACAAAGAGGGGGAGGGGGTGGAGGGATACTTTCGGATAAACTAACTTTTTCATGAAGAAATTCAAGTTTTATTCGTTTAACTAATTTTCATGCCAGCAAGTTTTAAATACTATTAAAAACAAAATTTTCAAGAAAAAAATTTATTTATTTTTATTTTATTTTAATATTTTACACAAATTAATCTTCATTAAATAAATCTCCAATCATTTCTAACTGAGCAGCTAATTTCCTTGATTGCTCTACTGACTTTGTGCTTTTGTCCATTTTAGCCTGACAATCGGCATATTCTTGATGGGCTGTCTAAAAGGTTTAAATAAATTTTTTTCTTAAAAAAGAAAATATTAACTGCAATTAATTTGTTTAATTTTTGAAGAATGCTGACATGTTTTGTTGCACAACTAAACATTCCACGACTGAGGTATGCCTGGAAGAGATTATTGTTATTTGATTGTTTTTGTTCTTCTAAATTATTATTTTCTTCTTCAATTATTTTATTTGCATTAACAATTTCGAATATTCCATCTCCCAAAAATATAAATAAAATAGCAAATAAAGCTAATAATTTAGAGGAAGGTGGAAATATTGAAAAAGAATTTCTTCTATTTTTGTTTAATGATGAAATCGGCCTTTTTTGGATTAAACAAAAATTATTTTTATTTTCATTAGAATTATTTGTCCTTTTAATTATTTTTAACATTTTTTTGTTGTTTTTAAGTAAAAAATAAATGAGTAATTTGTTATTAATTAATTAATTAATTTTTTTTGAAATTCTGAAATAATTAAAAATTATTTTTAAAATTATTTTTTCAAAAATCTTTAGAAAAAAAAATTCTTTTTAAAATTTGCCTCATGAGAATCTCACGTGTCTCTTTAATGTTTTTGTCTAAATAATAAAGCTTTAATTACGTAAGGTATTTTTTGTATTGAATACTTTTATGTTTTTTTATAGAAAAATATTTTTTTAATTTGATTTTTGTATTATTTAAAATGTATTTTGGCATTTAAAAATTAATCTTTTTATTAAAATAAAAGATTTAATTTTTGTCGTTTTATTTTCAATAAAATAAAAATTTAATCTTTAAAGTGTGAGGAATAAAGATTAAATTAATAATTATTTAGTAAAAATAAATAAAAGAGAAGAAAAGTATTTTAAATAAAAATAATTAAATTGGAGTTATATATATTTGAATTTTGTTGAATAATTAACTAAATTTTAAATTAAATTATAATTTAAATTATTTGTATTTAACGAAAGATTGTTTGCTGGAATTGAGGATTTATTGATGTCGAAAAATTAATAGCTAGATTAATAAATTATTTTACATATTTCGAGTTTTTTCATCAAAACTCTTAACAATCTTTTTAACAATTTATAAAAAAAAATATAAAAATGTCGAGCGAAGAAGAGTCTTTTTAATCAAAAATAATTAAAATTTTCAGATATAAACAAAAAAAATAAAAACTAATTTTTTTAGATTTAAAGGAATGCTTAAAAAACAAAAAAAAATTTTTGGCTAACTAAATTAAAAGGAAAAACAAATAATTAAACCAAAAATTTTTTTAAATAAAATAAACATAAAAATAATAATAAGAAAAAACAAAAAAAACTTTGTTAAAAATAAAACACTTCCTCATATAAAAAAATAAAAATAAAATTAAAAAAAAACCTTCGGGAAGCAAACAACAAAATCCTATTTTTGTTCATAAATGGTATATTTTAAATGAAAAAAAAGGGAAAAGCTTAGATGGATATATGTATAAAGGAATTGCGCGCTTTCTACTTCTACTCACACAATTGGGCTGGTCATAAGCAGTGCCGAGAATTAAAAAAGAAAAAATTTTAAGCTAAGGAAACTTGAGAGCTTCTTTTCATTTAAATGAATGGGAATGACGGGTTATTATTTTTATTTTATTTTTACTTATGTTTGCCAAAGGAAAGGAGGGCAATTTTAGAGGAAGGGCAAAAACATTGGCAAAATGTCCGGTTTTGTCGTTCACTTAATAAAAATGATGACGTCTTTTTAGAGGAAAAAAGGGGATATCGAAACTAAAACAAACCCCCCCCCCCTCCAATTTTTTCTTTATTAAATAATGGTGGCAAAATGATATTGAATTGCTTTTTTACTGGATTAAGAGAAAATTAACTTTTAAAAAATAATTATTTATAGTAATTTCAATTGACGTGTAAATAGGTAAAAGGAAACTAGGTAGTTAATTCAAAATACAATTTATTAAAAAAAAAGATTTATTTACTAATTTTTAAAATTAAATTTAAATAATTAAAGAATTTTTTAAATTATAATAAAATATTAACTTTTCCCATCAATTGTTGTAAACAATTTTAGGCTTGTAAAGGAATAAAAAATGTTCGGAAAATGTTCCTTAAAAAATTTAGAAAATTTACAAAATAAAAGAAAAAGAAAAATAAATATATTTATTTATTAAAGTACCTAACACAAATTTAAAAAAAATATTTAGTCGGAAAATATTTTAGTAAAAATTATTTTAAAAATAATATTCTTTAATGTTAAAAATTTAAAGTAAATTAAATTTTATATTAAATTATAATTATAGAATATAAACTATTAAATAAAAGTAAAAATGACGTTAAATTAAAGGAAATTAAAACTTAAAATAAAAGGAAACAAAAGAAATTATTAACAAAAATTATTTAAAAACTTTAAAAAGGTAATTATTTTGACGCAAATGATTGGTAGAAATTAAGCTTTTTTTAAAAGAGAAATGTGTAATTAATTCTCTTTTAATTAATTTTCCCTTAAATAAAAATACCCAATAATTATTTATTTATTTTAAAATTGCCATATTTAATAGAAAAATTTAAAGAAAATCTTTTTCTTCGTTTTAAAATATTTTATGTATTTTCCCCCAATTGCCAATTTGTTGAAAAGGAGAAGAAATTTTTAAGAAAAAAAAATAAAATTTATTAAAATATATTTATTTTCCCCGCCTCCCGTAGGCGTAATTATAGAGGAGAAAAACACCGCCAATCATCTACCTCTCTCTTTCTCGATGACTGAGTGAGTGAGGATTTTCTTTAAAGAAACGTAAAAATTTTATTTTTCTTATTAATTATATGAGGAAATTTAAAGAGAAACAACAAAAATAAATAAAAATATTGAATTAATTAATTTATTTAAATTTACGTAAATAAATAAATAATTAATTAAAAAATTATTTTTTTTGGAAGTTTTGGGTTTTATTTTAAATATTAATTGAATTGATACATGAAAGATTAAAATGATTTAGAAAATAATGTGAAAAATATTATTAATTAATTAAGTAAAATAATATTTTTTAAAGAAAGGTGATTTTTAGAAAATTAATTATTTAAATAAAAATAAATATTTGATACTAAAATAAAAATTAATAAATAATTTAAAAATTAAAAAGAACAGATGAAAATTAAGACAGAGCCCTTATCTCGAATCTTTAACTGTCCGCAATTCTGAGCTAAAAAATCCGCAACTTTGTTGCTGGAGGCGAAAATTTTTAGGATTTGGAAGGCCTTAAGAGAAAAAATGTCATTTACAAGAAAATATTTAAAAAAATCCACTAATCTTCAAAAGACCCCAATCCGTTAATCCTCATCGGCCTATCAAAAACCACAAAATTAGACAAAATCCATTCGAGCCCTGACCTAGAGAGATTTATTTTGCCACACTATTTCTTTTATTAAAATCTCGTATCCCGACAATTATTGCTTCGCGTCCCGAAATAATTTTAAAACACAGTATTTTTAATAAAACAATTTAAACCGCATATCCGCTTCCGAGCTTCAGGGGCACACAAAAAGATCAAGGGAAAATATATTTGGGAGTTAAATCACTCCCATGCAAAAATACTAAAGAGCTTAATGACCAAGTCTAGTTAACGTTTAAAACATTCTTAGAAATGAAAATTTATTAACAAATGATCGACGGGTAGCAAACATGTGAGAGAGAAGAATACAAGTAAATAGTATTCTCTTTTTCTTTAATTCTTTTCTCTTTAATTATATACAATTGTTCCTACAACACAACTATTCTGTCTTCTTTTCCTTTTTTAACCTGTATTCTAGGGTTGTTGACGACAGGTTATTAACCGGTATTCCCGGTTTTCGGTTTTGGCCGGTTTATGACTCCCGGTTTTCGATTTTTGATTGACCCCCGGTTTTCGGTTAATCGAAACCGGTTTATGCCCGAATTTTAATCCACATATGTATGATAAAAGAGAATATTTTTTGTGAATTTTAAAAAACTTATTTAAAAAATAATAATTATTATTTGTAGCAGAGGAGGCGTTATTGCCAGCTTCATCACGAGTAAACAAAATAATTAACTTAGAAAAGTTTATTTAAAAGAAAAAGAAAATATCTAAAAAATATTTTTTTTAAAATATTAATTTAAAAAATAAGAAAAGCTTTCCGGGTTAAAAATTTAAATTTTAAAATTAATTATGTAAATATTTATAAAGAAATTTTATGTAATTAAATATCTTTATATTTAAAAAATTTTTTATAAATTATTTAGCATTGTTTTATTTCTACAGACGTATTTAGACATACAATTTACCTATATAAATATATTTAAATATTTATACGTTGTTTCCTTTTTGTTTCTAAATTTCTTTAATTTTTTAGTTATTGTGTGTAAAATAAGGAATTATGTGACGTAATTTTTAATTTTAAATTTCATTGATTTCAAAGAAAAAGGATAAAAACTACAAAATGTGTAAGAAAATTTCCGATACATAGATCTTTTCGTGTTAATTGATAAAATGATCAAAAAATAATCACTAAGAGGAAAAACACTCCAAAATTCTTTGTAAAAGAGCAATGTGTTAAATAAAATAGACGGAATGAGTTGAAGCAAACTTTTTCGGCAAAAAACAATCTTCGCGAGAATGGAACTTTGGAAAACATGAATTCACACGTTTTTAAAACAACTGGACAGAGGCCACCAATTTAATAAATTTATTTTAATTATCCCAATCATCCTATCAAATCAAGATTTAATCCATTGATACAATTCTTAAACATTATTCCTTAATTCAGGTGAAAACTTCCCCTTAATGACAATGTTTACCACCTAATATTTCCCCAATCTAAATATTTTGAGTACTATTTTTGTAACACATTTTGGCTGATCAAAAAACAAGTTTGTTAAAAACAACGTAATAAATTATTTACGTCTTTTAATTCCAATCTGATCAATGTCAGGGAAACTTTTTCGAAACAAATAACTTAAGAGGATCTTAGACAAACAACACACAAACATATACGTAGGTGTAAACAAACGCAAATATTTTTTGTTTTGTCTAAAAAAATAATTAAAAAAAGGAAATTTAATGATATTTTTAACGAGTACTTTTTTTAAAACAAAAATGCGTAGGCAAAAAGAAAATATTTTTTGTAGTCGAAATAAACACCAATTTAAATTATTGTTTTGATATTTAAAAATGAAATCAAGCCAGAAAAATGATAAGTGAAATACAGGCGTGTTAAAATAAGTTTTGATATTCTTCTAATTTTTTTAAGTTAAAATGATCGGAAATTCAACATTAAAGACAATCCATTTTTAAATACCAAAATCGTCCTTGCTAAAGCCTTTTAAGTCGCCAATGGCGGGATTTTTGCAACCTCGAAGAAAATCCTAGAAAAGAAAAGATTAAATCGAATTTTAAGAGAAAATCCACTCACTCGTGGCTGTACTTGCGGAAAACATTTTCCATTTGAGGGAAAAACGTCTTGCGCTGAAGAATCATCTTGTTAAGTTTCCACATTAGACTTTCAATTTTATCCAATTTGTACCCAGAACTCTTCTGTGCCACCATAAGAAACTTTAATTTAAAAAAATTTTATATAAGAAATTCACAAAAAATTCTTACCCAATCGTTTGCAGCTCCTTTCATACGTTTTGCAAGCAATAACGCAGAAATGGCAATCAGCGACTCAGAATGACGGCAGAAACTCAACGACATTAAAGTAGTCTCCAAAATATAACGAGCAAGCGTTAATGTCCCCATGTCTTCTTTGGCAATCTTAAATTTGAAAGGTTTTTAAATAATTAATAATCAAAAATTCTTCAATCATAAAAATAATTACCCTCGCAAAACGGCGCAGAAAGCGATAAGAGAGCGGAGCTCCCAAGTCAAATCCAACCACTTTAAGCATACGACGCTCCATTGCCATAAGTTGATCAGGCTTGAATACTTCCTCTGACATGTAGACAAGATCTTCTATGAGAGGCGGAGCACGTTCCTAAAAAAATAAAAATAAATTTTAAACAAAAACTTTCAAACGTCAAATTTTGAAGCAATAAAGATTCCAGTACAAGCAGCCAATTGAATATCATCGCGAGCAACAACTCCAGGCGAACGATCCATAAAGAGATCAAAAAGCTTCACAGCCAAATAAAGAGTCTCATGATTAAGTTCAAAAGTCTCCTGCAGTCCAATTAACCAATCAACCAAAGAACCGCGAACCGCCATGTCAATATTTGGCTGTCGTTTCGAGTAGTCGCTAATGTGGAAGAATTTCTTAAATAATTACAAGATTAAATAATTTTAAAAATTAAATTAAAACCTCTCTAAATTTATAATAGAGGAAAATGTCCGAAGCATATTCTGCCATAGAACCCATGTCTCCAGCACTCTCGGCATCAAAATCAGCAACAGGATCTGGCGACTTAACAGCCAACTCCAAGATCTGTTCGTTCCTCGGTGAAACAACCACTTCGAACTAAAAATTTGTTGAATAAAATGAACTATTACAAGAACGAAAAGTTTAACCTCCTCCACTTTGTTCGAAGCGCTCGCGATATTTTGATCTGAAACCTTCTTTGATGAGTTGATATAAAGTCCTTTCGTGATGTCCTAAAGAAAATAATCTCTAATCAAATATCCACGACCAACCGGAATAACTGGCGACGCAACAGCAGTGCAAGCACGCTTAGGCTTTGGCTCGTCTTTAGACCCATTCTTCTTCGTCTCTTTGTCATCCTTTATGATTCGAGCAGCCTGACGTTTTGTTGCCGCGTTAACTCCTTGTGTTGATTTCTTCCGATTTTGTTCATTGTCTTTTTGTTGAACGTTTAAATCGCGATTGCGAAGGATCATTATTCGAAATGTTAGTTCTTTTTAATTTATGATCTGAAAAAGAAAAGAATTAAAAAGTTGAAACAAAAAATAAAAATTTGATTAGGAAATAGGTGGGAAAAAGAAATGCTTTTGTTAGAAAATGGGTTTAGGATTTAAATTTAATGAGCTTTTATAGTAAAACAAAACAAAAATAATAATGAATATGAAAGATAGATATGTATGACAAAAAAATTAAAAAGGTGAATCAGACTTGTAAATCGAAGTATGTACAAATCAAAAACTAAAAAGTGGAAATAGAAAAAAACGAAAGAATTAACAACCGAACAATTAATTCCGGTCAATAAGAAAAGAAAATTAAAACAAGAAAAAGGACGCAATCGATTTTAAATATTTTAAATTAAAAAGACCGCGATCATGTTTTCGTGTTAAAAAATTTTTAATAAATATAAAACAAAGTTTTCAGACAAGGTACGGTTTGCTAAACAAAACAAATATTAGAACCAGGGCTGAACGCAATTGATAAAAAATTCTGCAACTCGCAATTTCTTTTTAAAAATTCGCAAATGCAATCCGCAACTCGCAATTGCAAAACCCCCGCAATTTACGCAATCCGCAATTGCGTGCAGCCTTGATTAGAACACCAACCATTTTCCCACTAAACTTCTCCAAATCTTTTATATTTTCCTTCAATTTTCAATCGTCGATTTTCAAGTTATTTTTTGTTCGATTTCGTAAATACTTGAAAATATTTTCGATCTTAATATTTTTGAGCTTTTTTGTTTTACAATTTTCGAATATTTTGTTTAGAAACAGCTCTGTCCGGAAAAATTAATTAAAACTGGGGTTTCTTACTCCAAATTTTAACACAAAAATGTCTGACGTTTTTTCTAATTTTAATCAAATTTAAATGAAAGATTAATAAAATTTTGAAAAATGCAGTAATTAAAATATTCAAAATTTTAAATTATGTTCCCTTCTACGAACTGTATATTTTCCAGCAAATTTTCTCGGCAACGATTTTGTTCGAATAGACTAAAATTTGCTTTAAAATAAAAAATTTATTTATTTTTACTTTTGTATTAATTCTTTTATATTCATTAATCCAATTTGTTCCCTGCTTAATTGGTTCTAACGATCGACGATTTATTCGTCCTGGTAATAAGTAAATCTTTAAAGTAGGCTGGGAACGTTGTACAAGCAATTCTTTACTAAATTTATTTTTAAACTTTTATTTGTAACAAAGGAAATAATAAAAAAACTTCTAATTTCTAATTTTTATACCTCGCGGAGCCTCTCATACTAAAAACATTAAAAAATAATCTAAAAATACCTAAAAGTATTATTCTCGTCTCTTTTATTTTTCTCCTCTTCATTATCCATTATTAATTCTGCACGCCTAAGCCTTGCTGAACGAACTCCATAACGACGAAGTGCAGAATCGCAATGTGTTAATAAATCTAGTAGTGCTGGTAAAAGCTGTAATTCGTCTTCAATCTTTCTATTTATTAAATTAATTCTTAATTTTGCAAGATGGAAAAGAATCTGAAGGAAAAAAAATATTCTCTCAAAAATAAAGAAAAATATTTTTTAACATGTAAAAATCCTCGAAAAGGCAACGCAGGTGCACCCGAAGAGACAACAATTGCTGTCTTCTTATCATTTCCAAAGAAAAGGCTACTAATTTCATCAAATTTCTCTTCTAAAGCATCACAAGTTATTAAATTTGTTAATTCACATTTTCTAAAAGATTTTACTTTTATTATTAATAGAAATAATTTCTATGAAAAAGTACCCCCTTAAGGGTTCTGGGCCCGTAAAATAAGAACTCGGTTGCTGGTTAGGTAACCATCGTCAGGTGACCGAGTTCTTATTTTACGGGCCCAGGGATCAATGAGTTTGAAACCATCCCTTAATCATAGTTCTAAAGCCATAGAACAGAGGCCCCTTAATCCAAAAATATAAACAACAATCACACACAGTAATCTTTCCTTTACGTCAAAAATATGAAAATTCGGGGGAGAAAGAAGGAAACAAAAACATAACTAAATTACCTAATAAAGGCACGAATTGCTGGTAATGAAATAAGAAGTGTTTGTTTTATATTACAAAATTGCAAATATAAATAAACTGCTTTATCTAAAACTAACAAATGTTTACTTGTTTGTCCATAATTTATTGGGAATACCTTAAAATAATTATTTTTAAGATTGTTTTTCTTTAAAAACCTCAGATAAATGAGGCTTTTTTGTTCTATTTAAAAGCCCTAAATCATCAATTGTACTTTTAGATGATAAATTTCCAATTGTAGAGGCTATTGATAGTGTTGATCCAATGGAGTTTTTATCAAATTTTTGGTCATTTAGTCCACCAACAAAATCGCTGAAAATGAGTAAAACATAAATGGAATTAAAAAGAAAATTTCTACAATGCTATAATATTTCAATAATTTATCTTTAAGAAATTTTAAATATTAACTTGGGTCTGAAAAATGATATTTAAAAATGAGGGGTGTCTTAAATTGAGGGTATCGCTTTTTTTTATTTAATTAGAGAGGTAAAATATAGGTAATAATTTTTATCTTTTACATATTTTGTTTCCCAGCCAATCTAGTTTGATTTTCTTTATATAATGGATAATGATATTCAAGTTGATCCAGAACCAAAAGTAAAGTGTCTCTAACTAAAGGAACTTTAATCATCTAAAAAAATTAAAAATATTCAAATTTTATATTTTTCCTTCATTACTTCATCAACAACAGATCTAACAGGTTGTTCTGGTATATTAAGTAGTGGAGGGATTTCTGAATTTTCTATCCAAATATTCTCATTTTGTGCCAAAATGTGGTCAACGCTTAATGAAGGTGATGAGTTAACTTCGAGAAGAATAGGGGTGCCATCTTGCCGTACAAGAATATCTAGACCAATTATCTTTAAAAAATTAATTTTTGTTTAAATGTTTAGTTTTAATCCATTAATGATGTAAGAAAATATTTAGAATTTAAATATGTTTACTTGAAAGCATTGAGGTGCCTGATATTTAAATTCACAAAAATGATGTTCATAATTAAGCATTAATTCTGGAACCATTGCTAACACCGTCTTTACTATAATTAATTTAATTTCACGCCATAAACGACGAGTTCTCACTCCTTTGTGTTCCATTTGGTGAAAAACAGTAGAAAGTAGTCTTTTACTTCCTTTTTAAATTAAAAAAGATTTTTTTAATCCTTTCCCGAAAATGAAGAAAAACCTTTAAGTTGTTCTTTTAATGATTTACTGTGAATATAAGCATTATTTGCTTTATTTAAAGAATAATTAGTTAAATGTGCATAAAGATTAGAAAAATTTTCTTTAGTTGGCATTCCCGGATATTTTTCAGTACAAAAACGAGCCATTCCTTTAAAATAAAAAAATATTTTTCTTTAATTTTTTTTCACCTTCCCTGGCTACATAAATTGATAAAGGATTAAGGCTTCGAATAACTGCATAAACACGTAAATCAAATTTCAATCCATCAGAAAGTAGATAGGGATCAGGCATATATTCTTGAATAAGTTGACGATTGGAATTTGTTTGCAATAATTCTGATGGTGAACTAATTAAATAAATGCCAGTTCCTTGAGCACCTTTAAATGTTATTTAAATAATAGCTAGGGTTATCTTCATTCTTTTTTTATGTAAATTGGCCCCAAGACTAACAAGGAGAGGTTGCGAGGTGCCCGATCTAAAAAACGGTCGAGACCGGGCTAATTCGATGAAGAATGTGCTCTTTCTAGCAAGGATTTTGAGCCGTTTTTGCCCGTTTTTTGATTTGGCCAAGATATACCTCGCAACCTCTCCTTGTGAATTTTTTAATTCAAAAAAAATTTCCTACCATCATCTGGTTTAACAATAAAACATTTATTATTTTCTTCCTCAAAAGTTAGGCAATAATCACTAAATTCTTTTAATTGTGCAGGAAGAATCCAACTTTGTGGATAAAAACTATATTCTGAAGGAAAAAGTTCACGCATAGAAACAATTGCCTGGGTAAGCGATACTTTCTTTGCAAGTTCAGTCATTCCTATTTTTTAAAAAATATTTTTGACATTCAAAAAAAATTTGCCTGGAAATTTATTTACTCGAGCACCAGATTTAACAACAGAATTCATATCAGGAAAGACAATACTATGCCAATAAATATCACAAGGAAGCCCATCGTCTCTAGACTCCGTGAACTCCTTCAAACCTAATTGACGGGCACAGAAAGAAACGACAGGGGCATTACTGAAAATATTAAAAAATTTATTTATTTATTTTTATTAAAAGATCACCAGCACCTTTTTGCACGAGATGTGTCAATACTAAATTTATCAAGAGATTTTCCACGTGAAGAGGGTGAAGTTATCCCTTGGGGAGAGGACCCAGAAAACATTAATTTATAATTTAATCAACATAAATATCCTCTCTAAAATAATTATCTAGTCTATAAATTATTTAAAATAGTAAAGAAATTAACTAAAAAATATTTTAAAATCATTGGAGCAAAGAGAAAGTTGCTAGGGAAACGCTAGTAAACAACAAAGAACAATGGGAATAATAAAGAATTTAAGAGATTATTTGTTCAAATTTTTTTGAGAAGTAAAAAAAAACTTTAAATTAGTAGCTTTAAAAATTTTTTAGACTTTCGTCATTTTTCAATTTGGACGAGATCTACTAAAAAAAATTTTTAACAATAAACTTTTCCCTAATTTGAAATTTTCTCAATAAATGTCTAAAATTTTAATTTTATATAAGATTTATATTTTATTTTCTTTACAAAACTTACAATATAATAAGTATTTAAAAACATTTAAGAATTGAAAAAAATATATAAAAATTTCCTTCTTAAATTTCTCCTCTCCACATTTTTCCAAGTGTACCTTCAAAAAATCCGCAAAGACAAACGGGTATTAAAGTGAAAGGTATCAAATAAATCAAGGCAGGTTGGCCAGTTTCCATTAAAAGTAAAGCAACAAAAGTACAGAACATTCCAAAAGAATAACCTTTAAAAATTTAAAAATTATATTCTTCTAAAATTAAAAACCAATTAAAGAGATTAATCCATACAAATGAAATTTACTCTTTTTAATTAAATCAACATAAAAACAATAGGCAATCAAATACCCTAAAATTATTTTTTAAAAATATTTTTTTAAATAAAAAACTTGCCGGGAAGAATTACATCCCCTAAACCGAGCAAAACATTTTTAAATTCTCTTTCGACTTGTATATCAAAACATTCAGCCATAGGATCAGCTAATAAAGGCACGTAAAAAAGCAATGGAAGCTTAAAAAATATAAAAAATAGAAGAGAATTTTCGTTTTCAAAAATTATCAAAAAAATCTCTTTTGAGTAATAACTAGGGTCATTCCACGACAGGGGGGAGGCACGGGGATTTTTCGGGGATGCAGTGCTACAGGGGTGAGGGGGGCGGGGGAATTAAAAAAAAAACTCACAAATTCCCCGACTTTCGGGGAACCCTAATAATAACCCAACATTTTATTAAAAAACATTTAAATCCACCTTTTCAGGTATTTTTGTTTTTATATCAATGGGAGCAACTGGTTGAAATTCACCTTCCGGTAATCTTGTTGGTTGACAATCAGTACCCGTAACTACCTAAAATTTGTAAAATAATTTTATTTTTAATTCTTTGTAACAACCTGTAACATAACAGAACATCCATCTGAAGTAAGTAAACGAGTTCCAAAAACCATAAAAAGATCATAAACAAAAAAGGCAAGTAAAAAGAAAGTAATTAACTAATAAATTAAATTAAAAAATTATTTTTTTGGCACGCGGACATATCGGAATATTTCAATGTACGAACAGTTACCCTACTGATTTCGTGACCTACGGCCACTGGGTTTTGGACAGTATATTGTCCTGTTGAGGAATAGAGTTTTTATGTTTTAGAACAAACGTAAACACGCAAGAAATTATTTTTGTCACCCCTCCCGATATCTCCGTTCACCTTTTCTTCAAAAATTTACCCGTAAACTTCTAATTCTGCTAAATCTAATTGCATAAATACAAATAGTAATATTGATAAAATCTAACAAATAAAATGCATAATATTTGTTTCGAATATAAAACCAGTAGAGACAAATACCCAAAGAAAAAATGAAAGAGAGGGTTGAAAATAATTTAAATGGATTATCCAAAAAAGACTTTTTGGAAGAATTTTGTTGTTGTTGAACTAGAAGAGGAGAAAGAGATTTAAATAAATTAAAAATAAAAAAACAAACGGGAATTCGATGAATTTTGAGCATTTTGTTGATTATTTAATTCTTCTCTTCTTTTATTAAAACAAAAAAATATTTGTCGTAGAGAAAACATTTCGTATTCATAACCATTCAATAAATATTGCAAAATAGCATAAAAACAACTTTTAATTGCTATAGAACCAAGGAAAATTAAAAAGAAATTGAAACCATTTACTTTAGAAAAATAATTTTTAAATTTTATTTTTTAATTTAAAAAAACCAGCATAATCTCTAAAGAAAAAGGCAAACATTAATATAAAAACAACAAAAGATAAAGCAATAAAAACTGAAATACAATGCTGCCAAACACTCATATTTGCAAGTTCAGAGCTTTGTGAAGAACGTTTTCTTTGAAAATAAAAAGTAAATTTAATTATTAGTATTTTTAAGTGGGGGGTGACGCTTTTGTCAGTTTCGAATCGAAAGTAAAACTTTTATTTTCAGAGAAAATAATTAAACAAAAACCGAAAAGAAAATCTTCGGGTTTTAAATTTCGATTCAAAACTGACAATTCTAATTAGGAAATTAATTTTTTAGAATTAATAAAAAAAAGTCAGAGGGAGAATAAGAAAACCTTATCAATTTTGGAAAAAAATAATAAGTTTTTGTTAACGAGTTTTAAAGAATAGGTGAATTTTAAAAAAATTCCTCAAAATAAAATATCTGATTCAAAACAAAAACTAAAGGTTCCGTTATCCAATCCCAATTTTAAAATAAACAGAATAGTTAATGATTTTAAAGAAAACCTTTCATTTTGTGCTGTGGAATTTTGTGTTGTGGAAAACCTTTCATTTTGTGTTGTAGAATTAACGCTAATTTCCGTAATTTGTGTAAAAGAAGCTTCTGTAGATAATGGTAAAGAAGCTAAAAAAATTTTTTAATCCAAAATAAAAATATTTAAAAAAACCATTCTGATTTAACTGTAAATCTTCTAGTGCTGTGTTAACATATTTGGCTAATTTATTTTTAATGTCCAAAACAGACCAAATAGAACCTTAAAAATTTGGGCAATAAACTGAAGTAAAAATTAAAAGAAATTATTTTGAAGGCAAAAATAAACATAAAAAATTATAAATTAAGATTGGCGGACAGTTGGAAATCTTCGGATATCCGGAGGCGAACCGAAAATTTCCGAATATCCGGCATTTTTCGGATCCGGATCCGGCAACCTTATTATGAATTAAATAATTATTTTAAAATTAGAAAATAATTTTGACTAAGAAAATGTTAAAGAAATCTTTAAAAATACCTATAAGAATTGAAATAAATGCAAAACCCCAAAGAACAACGACGGCTGGGTCCATTGGAAATAAAGATTTGGGTTGATAAATTTTCAGTTTGCCAGTTTTAGAAAGTAACTAAAAAATAAATAAATTAATTTTCTAAAAATAAAACCGGTTTAATTTCCTTCCAAAAATTGTTTTCATAAACATAAAAAACATTTAAAGATTTGTCTTTAATGCTATTAAGTTCAGCGTTGTAGAAATGAGTGAACTAAAAAATGAAAAAAATAAATTTTAATTAAATTGGGCTAGAAAATTTTTGTAAGGATAAAGAGAAAATTAACTTAAAAATAATTTTAAAAAAATTAGAAAGAGATCCAGGGCAAATTTTGACAAAGGGAAGGTGGCCCTATCTGAAATTGATCCGACATCCACTTTTTCCTAAAAGACATCAAAATCACTGTGATTGAATAAGTTTGGACCTTACCACCATTATACTTTACTACAGCCGAGAAATTAACTCATTCTCCCCTATTTGAGAAGTAAAGGAAAAATTGGATGGCGGCATTAATTTCAGACAGGGCCGGGAAGGTTATTTAAATTAAAATCCTTAAACAAAAATTTAAAAAATAACCAAATAATTGTGTAAATCATAAGCATTTTTCTTTCCCTTTTCAACCAAAAAAAGAATATTTTTAATAGAAGCAGCCATCATTATTTTAACCTAAAAAATATTTTATTTAAATTTTTAAATAAAAAGAAAACCTCGTTTCTAACAGAATTTGGATCAGAATAATTAAATCCTGGCTGTTCACTACATAATTTACGTAATTTGTTAAATTCAGTTATATAATCGGCCGGAACGATGGAATTTGAGGGAAATTTAAATTCATTATATCCTTCACAAATGTTGGTATTATTTATTTTGTTCCACCAAAAGAGGTTAAAAATTGGCTAAAAAATTTATTTAAACATTTTTTAAAATATTTTTAAATTCAGAAAACAGGGGAAAATAAATATTTAAAAATGAAAAAATCGAATTATTTTTAATTTATTATTAAATAAATTATTATTTTTTAATATTGTTTTTCAGCTTTATGAATTTCAGAGGAAAAAAATAAAAAAAATAAATATTTTATCAATATTTATTTTTCTAATTTCAAGAAAAATATTTAAATTTTACCGCCTCTTCAAAGGACGATGGCAATTCTTTTTGCTTCCATTGTTGATAATTTATGCAAAATCTTCTTCCTTCCAAATTATTTTCATTAAGTAAAGAAAGAAAAGAATAACTAGATTCGTATTTATATTTTCGAGAATTGACAAAAGAAAACTTTAAAATAAAATTTAATTTAAATATAAAATTAATTCAAAATCAAACCTTTAAACACAAAAGTAAAATATAAAATAAAGTAAAGAAATTTGTGTTGAACATTAAATGGGTTAATTAAATATGTATAAGTAGGTAGTATATATTTTAAATAAATCTAAAATTTAATTTAAAAAAATTTTTAAAAAATTTACTAAAATTTTTTAAATTTTTTAATTACAACAGAAATTAAAAAAATTTTCTTTCAATTAAAATTAAGAAAAAAATTTTCCATGAGTCATAGTAAAATCGTTTGAGTCTGCTTTTCGCATTATATAATGTTTAAGAGTCTATGTATGTATCTTTCCAAAAAAGATATTTTTGTTGAGTAAAAGCAATTTTCTTGTGAGTAATTTAATAAAAAAATTAGCTTGTAATATAAATTTAATTTGGTAGTTTTTCCGGTATGTAAGCGTTCTCACTCTGTAAACGGATAGATTTTAAATCATGAAATAAAAAAGTACATTATTCTTTTAGGAAATGATGGATTAATCCCTCTGGTATAAGCAAACTAGAATTTTAAATAAAAAAACATTAATAGCCAAATATTTATAAAACAAATATTATTGACATAAATAATTTGAAATGAGAGAAGTTTATAAACAAAAATTTTAAATTTATTTTTGAACTAAAATTGAATTAGTAAGTAAATTTTGATACGGAAATAAAAATAAAATGTTTAAGATATTCATTAAATAAATTTACGCACATATAAGTCAAATTCTGAAAGAGGAGGGGGGAGTTAAAATTTGTTATCATTTAACAATTGAGAATTTTGAAAAGAAAATTTCGATTCAAGTATAAAATTTATTAATCAAAAAACAATCATTAAAATACATAAAGGAGTTTTTAAACTATTTATAAAAAGAAGACAAAAATAAATAAAATAATTTAATGGGACACGCGGCGCAAAGCCATACTTACTGGGAAATTTCTAGATCTTAACAATTCTGGTACTAATCTCTTTAGCTGATGAGAGGAATCGTCTAATACAAATTTGTAAAGACTCGGAAATCTTGAAGCAAATTATGGCTTTGTGCCTACTTGGCTGCCCGCCTATTTGGGCTGTCCCCCAATTTAATTATAATTAATTATAATAAAATGTTTTTTAAATTCAAATAAAAACAGATGAGAATATTAAAAAAAGCTTCTTTTTTTGTTCCTTTTATTTTATAAAAATACCGCTATCAAAATTTAGTATAGGTTTTTCCTGTTTTTCCTGTTATCCATTTATTTATAATCTGGAACATAAAAATAAATTTATGGCTTAATTATTTCCTCTTCCTCTAATAATTTATTAAAACAAATTAATCTTTTTAAATGATCTTTCCATAAAATATTAGCTTTAAAAGGCTTATTTATTTATTGCGCTACTCTAAATTTGTCCATCAATCAAAGGAAAAGGTTAGTCATGAAATATAGGAAGTTAAAAAATATTACAATTTCTGCTCTAATTATGCTTGTCAAATAATTCTGGAAATAATGCGAAAATAAATAAAATTACATATTTGGAATAATAATGGAAATATTTAATTAAATAAATAATTAATCGAAAATTTTTAAAAATATTATTTATTAAGATTTTTTTAATAAAAAACTTATGTAAATAAAAGTCGAAAATAAATATATTTAACATTTTCGCAACAAAATTCAAATGATTTTTTTAGCATCTCTAGTAAAATAAAATCTAATACAGTTAATTTAGTCAATTAAACAGTTAGTCAAGTTAATTTTAATCCCAGCCAATTTAACAGTCAACTGTCAATCTAAAACAGTCGTTTTGTGTAAACCTCTCTTTTGTGATTTTTAAATAAAAATAATTGTAAACATAAGAATCAAAATTTTCAAAATTCAATTTTCTCCAAAATTAAATATTTTCTTAGCCTCTTACAATCAAGTTTAGTGTATGTAGTTTTTTATTTAATAAAAATAAAATTAAGTAATAATTATTTAATTTTTGTTTTGTATTTATTTTTAAATATTGTGTCCTCTCTTTTTTACATATTAACTTTTTTATTGAATACATTACCAATCACATACATCAAAAACATTTTTTTTCACACTCATTGTTGCGCATCATTTATTCAATCGTTATTTTTGTAAAAATGTCTTCTTTTCTTAAAAAATTAAAGAAAAATAATTAAAAATATTTTCTGATAGTAACTTGTTTTTTTAATGACAAAAAATATTTTTTAAATTTTTTAAAATAATTTTTAATCAATTCCTTTAACCTTTTTTAGTTTTTTCGTTCCAATTCTTCTAATTTTAAATTTAGGTACTAATGTTAATTCAAAATTTCTTTTTAAATATTATTTTTATAATTTTAATCTGTAAATATTTCTGTCAATGTAATAATCAAAATTTAACATTTCCCCAACAAAATTCAACAAAAAATATTTTTGAAATTAAAAACGAAAATAATACCTTAATAGAGACAACAACTGAAAATTTAAAGGAAGAAGAAGAAGAACCTGCTTGGGCTTGTGGTACAGATGCTTTTATTCAAGTAATAAATTAATTAATATTTAAATTTTTAATAAAGTTTCTTTTTTAGATGATTGCCGAATCGACAATTGAAAAAGATTGTCCAGACAAAAAACGTAAATAAATTTTAACGAATAAAATTATTTTTTTGTCATGAGGGAAACAGAAATAAATTTTGTGTATTTTTTGACAAAAATTTTGTAGAATTTATGATCAAATCTATTTTTATTTTTTTAAAGTCTAAAATAAACAAAATTCAATTCAAAATAATTTTACATTAAATATTATTAAAACATAAATAAATTTTATGTATATTTTTTGACAAAAATTGTAAAATTTAAGAACAAATTTATTTTTATTTTTTTTAAATCAAAAATCAAAAAACTCAATTCAAAATAATTTTACATTAAATATTAATACCAAAAAAAACAAAAAATTTTCTTAAACTAATTAAAATTTTATTTATTTAAAGGTCCAATTAATAATTGTTGTGTTAGTCATGATAGGTTAGAACAGGGCTCTCATCGACAAAATGCCACTCAAAAGTATCAAAATCTTGATAAAAAAGTATATAGGGAGAAAATTTCCAAATTTAAAGTATACTCAAAATTAAATTGGAAAATATTTGTTCGTGCTCAAATCTTTTATATTTCTCTCTTAAATGAATCTTTTCTAATAATTTCTTGCTTCCATTGGGCATTTTGTGCATTTCAACGCATGACATGTCAAAATTCGCTGATACAAGAAATAAAGCCCTGACAGTCTTAACCTCAAGCTTTCGTCCATTTTCAGCGCCGCAGGCGAAAATTTTTTGAAATTTGGAGCCCAAGTAGTCAGATTTCTCCCATTTTCAGCGCCGCAGGCGAAAATTTTTTGAAATTTGGAGCCCAAGAAGCCAGATTTCTTTCTTTTTCAGCGCCGCAGGCGAAAATTTTGATAATTTCGAAGGCCCAAGGCTAAAAAAATTCACTTTTTTGCCCAATCCCTTCCCCAATTTCATTTTCAATCCAAAATGTTGATTTTAAAGTATATACTTTCAATAAAGTATAAATTCAATTTCTTAAGTATGGAGGTCGGTTTCAAAGTATAATACTTTCAAATAAAGCACGAATGAGAGCCCTGGGTTAGAATATTTTAAAAAATATTTTTAAAATATATTTTTATTTAGTTGTTATGATGACCAAAAAGGGCGTAAATATTGTGATGATATTTTTTGTGAATGTTTGGAAGTAAATAAATTTTTATTTAAAAAATATATTTATTTAATTTAGATAGCTTCTGCTGGAAGTGAAGAATGCTCTAAAGTTGATACAAAAATGTTTTGTGATTTAGTAAGAGAATTTGGACAGTCTTTTTACAATGCTTCTGTGAATACCACAAATACACCTTCGACAATAAATAATAGGTGAACAATAAATTTTTAAATAAAAAGAGTAAATAAAATATTTTTTTGAATGAAAAGTGTTTTTTTAAATTTATTAAAAAAATATTTTTTAAATTTTTACGTCTTTATTTGCTTATTTTTACCTTAAATATTTTTTTGAAATTTTTTAATATTTAAAAATTTATTTTTTTAAATTTAACAGAATAGAAATAACTACACCAACAAATACAAAACCAAATAATGTTTATAACAAAATAGACAACAAAACAATTCCAATTAAAAGGATATACTAAAATATATTTATTTATTAATTTAAAAGAAAATAACCGGTAGATATTAATTGACTAATTATTTAATTTTGTAAAAAATATTTGTATTTAAATAAAAATAATTTAATAATTTTTTTCTTCGTTGTTAAGAAAATGACAATAAATTTTCAATGGTGTGTAAAAGAATACTAAAAATTATGAATATGTACAACTAAAACACAATTTCGCCCAGTCTTGTTAATTTATCGAGGAAAATATTTGAATAAATCAAAAAAATATTTATTTGCAAAATTAAAGCAAATAAAAAATAAAAAATTATTTATGCAAAAATATTTAAAACTAATTTAGCTTTAAATTTAATTTTTGATTTCTCTAAAATTCTCTGACGGCAATGAGCAGATTAACAAATAGACAATTTCTTCAAAAATTCTAAAATTATATACAAAAAAATATTTAAAAAATTATTTTTCTAAAAAAGGTATAATTTCGATATTTTGAGAATCAGTCGATTTTATGGCAAATTTCGCTAAAAATAATTATTTTTAGGTTTTAAATGTATGTATCTAGTATGTAAAATAATAAAACATTAACATAAGTGGTCGGAGTTATTATTCTGCTAAAAATTCAAAATAAGAGAAAAATTATAATAAAAAATAAAAAAAAAGTTTCATAAAAAATAATTTAAGCTATAAAATTTAATTTTTGCTTTTTCTCTCTAAAATTCTTTGTCGGGAATTAACAGATTTACAAACAAACAAAAAATTTTTCTTAAAAATACCAAAGCCCACCAAAATAAAATATCTTGCCAAAATAAATTTCACCATAAATAAGAGGTAATATTATTGAATTAAAAATATTAAATAATAAAAATAAATAGTTGAATCCCATCACAAGTTAATTAATTAAAAAAATATTTTTAAAAAATATTATCCCAAAATTTAAATTAAATAATTAAATTCAAAATGAAAATTCCCAATTTCTTTTTAAATATTATTTTAATTCAATTATTTATTTATTTTTGTCAAAGTAATGAACAAAATTCAGGAACAACAGCACAACCTGAATGGGAATGTGGTACAGATAATTTTACAAAAGTATTTAAATTTATTTAAATAAATCCTTTGAAATACAAATTTTATAATTAAATTTAATTATTTTAGGAATTAGCTAAGAAAACAATTCAACTGACTTGTCCAAACGATAAAAGTAAATTTTTAAAATTAAATTATTTAATTTAGAATTTTTATATTTTATAATTTTTGATTTTGAAAATATTATATAATCAAATTAATTAATTATATGTACATAAATCTTTATTAAAATAAATACAATTTAGCTCAAATAAACGCTTGCTGTATTAACCATGACAGGTTGCCTTTTTATTAATTTAAAAATTTTTTATAAATAGTAATTTGAAGAAATTGTAAATAATTCTTCATTAAAAATAATTCTTCATTAAATAATTCTTCAATTTTAGAGCCGAAAAATGGCAAAATAAATTTTGTAAATATTCGCTAATTTCATATAAAATTCGAAATAGTATGTTAACTAAGAATTATTATTATTCATGGGGATATAAACAGAAATTAAAGTAAAATATTTAAATAAAAATCGAGAAAAATATCCAAATAAATATTTTATATACATATTTATATTTAAATTGGAAAATATTTTATCAGTTGCTATGACCAGCAGAATGGGCGTAAAAATTGTGATGATAATTTCTGTGGATGTTTAAAGGTTTGGAGTATTTAAAAATATTAAATTATTAAGGTTTTTTCAAAATTTTAAAAATGATCAAATTTTAGCTTTTTCACTGAAATTTTTCATATTTTGAATAGAAAATAATTAAAATTTGGTGTCATCTTTAATCTATACGCGTTTATTCAGAGGATTTAGAGATATTAATGTGGATTTAACTAATTAAGGGAAATATTGGTTGATTTAGCAGGATCTTGAGGGATTAATAGGGATTCACAGGGATTAGATAGTCACCGATATACACCTAACTCCTCAATATCCCTCTCTATAATTATTTAATCTGGGGATTGATGGGGTTAATTTGGATTTGGAGGATTAAGGTGGATATCGGGGATTTACTTTGTTTGCGGAACAAAGTTGCGCAATTTGAGTTAACGCAATTTGCACATTTTGAGTTAAGCGGCTTGTCGGTGGGTTGGCGCATAGATTCACATACATGGCGGCAGAATCCCCTAATATACTGTTGTATTATGGGGAGTTTAGGGGTCCATTGTCCAAAATTCCCTACACCGGAATATCTATAAGAAAAATATTAATAAAAGTATTAAAAGCTAAATTTTTAAAAACCAGGTATTTTATAAAAATCTAGTGTCCAAAAAATCATTGTATTTTCGGAAAAAAATAATTCCCCAATTCTTCACCATTACCGAATAAGAGGCGTATCGGTTATCTGGAATGATTAAGGGATAGGTTTAGCGCCGCAGGCGAAAATTTTTCAATTTTTGGATGTTTAAGGAGCCAGAATTGACCTAAAAGTCAGAATATTTTACAAAATTTACTCAAAATTTGACCCGGGCCGGGCCCGGGTTTTTCAGATGCTACCCGGGCCGGGCTTCCGGGCTAAAAACCTCGAAAACCCGGAAACCCGGAAAAACCGGATTTTATCAAAATACCCGGTTTCCGGGCTAACGGGCCCGGAAAACCCGGTCCCGGGCCCGGCCCGGGGTCGAGCTCTAATATATATTAAAATATTTCAAAATATTTTTTTCAAATTAATTCTTAATTTTTTTATTACTCCCAATGAAGATTTACCGAGAAAATATTTTATACAAATAAAAAATTTTTTTTAAAAAGGTATTATCTCGCCATTTTGTGATTCATTTGATTTTATATCGAATTTTACTAGAAAAGATTATTCTTAGGTTTTCTATGTATCATCGGCAGTGATGTCAAAGTTCCAAAATTTCTCTGGAACTAGTTCCAGTTCCAGAACTAGGTTTTTAATTTTTGTAGTTCCAGTTCCAGTTCCGGAACCAGGTTTTTAATTTTCGTAGTTCCAGTTCCAGTTCCGGAACTCCATTTTTGAAATTCCTTAGTTCCAGTTCCAGTTCTGGAACTAGTTCCAAGCTAGTTCTAGTTCCAAATTTTTAAATTTTTTTTGAATATGAAAATATGGCTGTAGTATACAGAGTGACAAGAAAGTAACTGCAAAAAGTTAAAAAAAGTAACCTGATATACATACAACTTACAACTCTTGAGCCTTGATATCACTCTTTATCTTTTTTCAAATCCCTCCTTATCCACCCAAATCTCTGTTCCCTCTTATTATCCTCCTTATCCATGATGTGGACCATGCAGTCTGGTAAGATACCGAGATTAGGAAATATGTAAAAAGATAATGCTATCGTGGGATTACGTAGGGTTTGGAGGTATCTCTCAAAATCTTTAGATCTCCCCATAATTATTCCATTTTCAGCGACGCAGGCAAAAATTTGAAGAATTTTTGAAGACCAGAAGCCAAATTTCTTCAATTTTCTGCGCCGCAGACAAAAATTTTGAGAATTTCGGAAGGCCAAGAAGCCGGAAGTCTTCCATTTTCAGCGCCGCAGGCGAAAAATTTGTGAATTTGCGAAGACCAAGCCACCATATTTCTTTTTTTGGCGCCGCAGGCGAAAATTTAAAGAATTTTTGAAGACCAAGCCACCATATTTCTTCCTTTTTTAGCGCCGCAGGCGAAAATTTTGAGAATTTTGGAAGGCCAATTCACCAGATTTCTTCCTTTTTAGCGCCGCAGGCGAAAATTTTTAGAATTTTTGAGCTCAAGTGGCCAGATTTCTTCCATACTCAGCGCGCTGCAGGTAATTTTCGAGGAAATTTTGCCAAAAATATACCCCCAAGAACTAGTTCCAGAACTAGTTCCAAAGCTAGTTCCAGACATTTACTAGTTCCGTAGTTCCAGTTCCAAGCTAGTTCCAGACATTTACTAGTTCCGTAGTTCTAGTTCCAAACTAGTTCCAGATAATCGTTAGTTCCGTAGTTCTAGTTCCGGAACTGGAACTAGAACTAATTAGTTCCGGAACTGGAACTGGAACTTTGACATCACTGATCATCGGCGATTATAAGAAAATAAATTCTTTACAAATTCAATTATTAGCTTTAAATTTTTATTTTAAACTTTCGATTTATTCTTCTAAAATTCTCTGACGGCAATGAACAGATTTACAAACAAACAAAAAAATTTTTCTTAAAAATACCAAAATTCACCAAACTAAAATATTCTTCAAACTACAGGATTTTACTAATTATAGAAGAATTAATATTATTGACTTAAAATAATTTAATAATAAAAAGGTAAATCCTCATCTCGATTATTACCAAAATAATTTGATTAAATTCAAAATGAAAATTCCAAATTTCTTTTTAAATATTATTTTAATTCAATTATTTATTTATTTATGTCAAAGTTATTATCAAAATTTAATATTTTTACCAAACAATAATTATTTAAAAGAAACTCCTTGGGCTTGTGGAGCTACAGGAGGAGTTTCGGAAGTAAATAAATATTTTATAGAAATCTGAATAATATTTTTATTATTTAAGAAGATTTCTAAATGGTTTGTTAAAGCAACCTGTTCAAAACATGAATGTAAATATTTAATTAATATTTTTACTTTCATATACAGTCGTGGAAAAAAGTATGGAAGCGCTAGAAAATTTTTTTTTATTTCTTAATTTTTCATTCAAAAAATACGTTCTATATACCAATCGAAAGCTCTATTCGTATCTCAGTTGACATTTTTCTGCATTTTTCATGAAAATAAAAATTGGCCGAGATAATCCGGATCTACCGGATATACCAAATCCCACTTTTTCGGAAAAATTTTTCGGAACAAATTTAACAAACCCAAATGATAAAGCATATTTTTCTGAGTATTTTCCACAAAACCGCTTAGAAATATCTTTTTCCGGTCCAGAGATATGATTTTTTGAAAATATCATTTTTCGCTTAAAAATTGAATTTTTTGCAAAAATAGACGAAAAATGCCATTTTTGAAAAATCATATCTCTGCTCCGGAGAAAGATATTTCTAAGCAGTTTTGTGGTAAATGCTCACAAAAATATGCTTTATCATTTGGGTTTGTTAAATTTGTTCCGAAAAATTTTTCCGAAAAAGTGGGATTTGGTATATCCGGTAGATCCGGATTATCTCGGCCAATTTTTATTTTCATGAAAAATGCAGAAAAATGTCAACTGAGATACGAATAGAGCTTTCGATTGGTATATAGAACGTATTTTTTGAATGAAAAATTAAGAAATAAGAAAAAATTTTCTAGCGCTTCCATACTTTTTTCCACGACTGTAAACAGTTTACCTATTATTAAAAATAATTTATTATAAATTATTGAATAATTAATTATTTTATTTAAAAATTTTTTTTATAAATTTCTAATTTAGAATTGCTGAATTCATTTGTTTTCTAAATTACCCATAATCAATTCTAAAATATATTTAATTAAAAAATAATTTTTTTTAAAATATAGGTAACATCAACAATTGCTGTATTAACCACGATAAGTTGAAATTAAATTGGTTAAAATTCTTTAAATTTAACTTTATTAGTTGCTATAATAGGCAGAATGGGCGTAGAGATTGTGATTATTATTTCTGTAAATGTTTAAAGGTAAATAAAATTCGAGAAATATATTAGGGAATTTAAATCAAACCCCTTAACATGCTAAATTAAAATCTAAACAGGCAATCTCTACCAAAAGTATCAAATGTTCTAATATTATTAACTCATTCTGTACAGCTGTAAAATTGTTTGGCAAAAAAGCTTACAAGAATGCGGCAAAAGATAAATATAAACCTTGTAAAATACCAAACAGTAAGTGAAATAATTTTAAAAATAAATTTTAATATTTTTATTATAAATAATATCGAAAAATTAAAAAAAAAGTATTTCACCAATATGTGAAGCATTATTTTTTGCTTAGCTGACTGAAATTAAGGTTAACTAGAATAGCCGTAATTAACAATCATATAATTTCAATTATTGCCAATAAAAGCTTCACTAAATAAAAATATAAGTTTTCCATAAAATCGTTTTATTTTAAAGATTGTGCAAGTATAAATTGAATATACTAATCACTCCCAGCCCCGAATAACCTTTTGCACTAGCTGAACGAAGGAAATTTCTATAGCCCAGTCTGTTCTACTATACTTTTAATCGGCTTTTAATAAACATTTAAGAATATTAATATATATGTATGTATTATATATTTTATTTCAGATAAAATAAATAAAATTTAAATTTAATTATTTACTAAATGTAACAAAATAATTTAATTTATTCTAAATAAAAATATTTGCAATTATTTAGAGTTTAATCATTTTTCCAAAAAAATTCTTTCACTAATTTTTGATTTACAAATTGTATTTAATGGAATTGAAGAAATAGTAAAAGATTGATTAATGCTTTTGTTTGAACCCGTTCTTTCATTTTTATTTAATTGTTTCTAATAATTTTTCTGGACTCGTGGCCTTCCAAAATTTGCAAAATTTTCGTCTGCGGAGCCAAAAAAGGAAAAAAAACTGTCAACGAAATACAGAGTAATTATGCCGCGATGCCAAACGTACATTTGCCAAAAAAGTTTTTATCTCGCCATTTTGTGATTCATTTGATTTTATATCGAATTTTACTGAAATGAATATTTTTAGTTTTATTTGTATCATCGACGATTATAAGAAAATAAATTCTTTGCAAATTCAATTATTAGCTTTAAATTTTTTATTTTAAACTTTCGATTTATTTTGCTAAAATTCTCTGATGGCAATTAACAGATTTACAAACAAACAATTTCTTAAAAAATTCTAAAATTATATACAAAAAAATATTTAAAAATTATTTTTCTAAAAAAGGTATAATTTCTCTAGTTTGAGAATCAGTCAATTTTATAGCGAATTTTGCTAAAAATTATTTTTAGGTTTTAAATGTATGTAGTATATATCAGTGGTGGGCCTCGTCCCGCAAAATACAAGACACGATATTCACAAGATACGAGATAAAATTCTCTGACGGCAATGAACAGATTTACAAACAAACAAAAAATTTTTTTTTCAAAATACCAAAATTCACCAAACTACTACATTTCACCATTTATAGGAGGTAATATTATCGAATCAAAAATATTTAATAATAAAAATAAATAGCTAATTTTAATCCCATCGCAAGTTAATTAATTAAAAGAATATTTCTAAAAATAAAAATATTTATTATTTGGTTAAACAAAGAATGAAAATTCAAAATTTTTTTTCAAATATTATTCTGATTCAAATATTTATTTATTTTTGTAAAAGTAATAATTATAATATTTTTACCAAACAAAAATAATTATTTAGGTAACCAAGAAACTCCTTGGGCTTGTGGAGCTACAGGAGGAGTTTCGGAAGTAAATAAATATTTTATACAAATATTGCAAATAATATTTTTATTATTTAAGACGATTGCTAAATGGTTTGCTAAAGCAACCTGTTCGAAATATAAATGTAAATATCTAATTGAAATCTTGTCCAAATTCAATTCGGCCGGCCAATTGGGGACTGAAACCCCAAATTTTGGTGTTACAAAGTTGGGGTATGGTTCCAAAATATTTCTTCGTGTTCTAGACCTACGCCCACCTGATCTGGGACCGTTCCGTACTTTATACCTAATTTAGAATTACAAAATTTATATTTTTTCTAATTATCCTAAGATAATTAATTTTCAATTAAAAAGATTTTTTTTCTTTAAAAATTTTTATAAAATATTTCAGGTGACGTCAATAATTGCTGCATTAACCACGATAAGTTGAAATTAAATTAGTTAAAATTTTTTAAATTTAATTTTATTAGTTGCTATAATAGACAGAATGGGCGTGGACCTTGTGATGATGCTTTCTGTGGATGTTTAAAGGTTTGGAGAATTCAAAAAATATTTTAGAGAATTGAAATTATATAAATATTAATTAAAAATATTTTTGTTCTAAACCAAAATAAAATTTAGAGTCTCTAATAAGGCCAAATGTTTTGATGGTATTAAAGCATTTTGTTTAACTGTAAAATTGTTTGGAAAAAACGCTTACAAGAATGCAGCAAAAGATAAAAATAAACCCCCTAAAAAACCAAACAGTAAGTAAATTAATTTAAAAAATATTTTTGTCGACAAATTATTGTTTTAATTGGGTGCCGGAATTTTGGTCACCGGAATTTTGGTCACCAAGGATTTTCGGAACTTTGGTCACCAACTTTTTTGGAATTTTGGTCACCAGCGGAATTTTGGTCACCAAGTCAAAAAACGGAATATTGGACATTGAAATTTTGGTCACCAATAGGAATTTTGGTCACCAAGTCAAAAAACGGAATATTGGACATTGAAATTTTGGTCACCAATAGGAATTTTGGTCACCAAGTCAAAAAACGGAATATTGGACACTGAAATTTTGGTCACCAATAGGAATTTTGGTCACCGACCGGAAAAAATAATCTTATCTAAAACTGATATCAAAGTGATAAAAAATGATTTTTCAACCCCCAGTTGATCAATTTCAATGTTGATCACTCTCATGGCTGATCACTCCCTCAGTTGATCACTCTCGATCACTCTTCCGGATGATTGATTAACTGGCAGAGTGATCAACATTGAAATTGATCAACTGGGGGTTGAAAAATCATTTTTTATCACTTTGATATCAGTTTTAGATAAGATTATTTTTTTCCGGTCGGTGACCAAAATTCCTATTGGTGACCAAAATTCCAAAAAAGTTGGTGACCAAAGTTCCGAAAATCCTTGGTGACCAAAATTCCGGTGACCAAAATTCCGTACACCTTTTAATTAGTTGACTTAATTATATACTTGAATAGTCTTAAAGAGAAAATATTCATGACCTAAAGAATAGAAGTATAAAAAATTTGTAAAGTCTCATTTTAAACTAAAAATAATATTTTGGAGAGAACTTTCATTATAGGCTTCCCCCCTCCCCCCAGTTTACTCAACATTTAGAACCACTAACAATCCAATAATTTCCCTTATACCAAATTTAGTCTTTACAAAATAAAAATATACAAATCAGTAAAAAATTATTTTATTTTAAAGATTGTAACAAATACAAATTAAAATGAAATAATCGGGTGAGGGGCACAACTTCGAATGACAAAACTCCGAATTACCTAAAAATTAATTTTAAAAACTATTAATATATTCTACTATTTCTGATAAAATTAATAAAATTTAAATTTAATTATTTATTATTAAATATGTATAAAAAACAATTATTTATTCTAAATATTTAAATAATTACACATTTATTTATTTCTAATTATTTAAAGTTTAATCATTTTTCCATCAAAATTTCTTTCACTAATTTTTGATTTACAAATTGTATTTAATGGAATTGAAGAATTAGTAGAAGATTGATTAATAAATTTATTTAAATTAATTCTTTCATTTGTATTTAATTGTTTCTAATAAATATTTAAATTAACAAAAATTTAGATAAATAGAGAAAGTGTTACTCTTTATTAACTACATAAACCTAAACAAATACTACATATAATCCCTCTCAATTACTCCTCTATCCTCCCATAATTTATTCAAAATTTTACCCCATTATAATTCTCTTTAAATTCATTAATAACTACATCCCCAACAATATTCCTTTGCCTTTGTTTATCCATTAGAAATCGGTGAATTAAAATAATAGCCATTATAGCTGCTTGTGTTAATGTTAATATAGAAGAACCCATAAATAATGACATCTATATTTAAAAATATTTATTTTCTTTTGTCAAATTAAATTAACTTGACCACCAATTTGAGCAATTAATCCCATAAAAGTAACTGTTGCTACTTCTTCTATTAATTCAAATTGTAAATCATTATAGGAAAGATCAATTCGATAAACAAAAGGGATTGGACTTGAATTTCCATAAACTAATAAAGCATCTATTTTCTTTTTTTTAAATTTATTTTTTAAAATTATTTAATTAAAAACCTCCATAGAAACTGTATATTCCCAACGATCACAGGCAAGTATACACTAAAAATGATTAAAAAATAAGGGGTTTTATGGAAGGGATTTAATGAAGAGAATTAAATGCTCGAGGGGGGGGGGGGGTGTAAGTAACGTTAAATAATTTTTTAATAATTATTTTTAGAATAAAATTAAATTATTATGATTTGAAGAGCACCAAAACCAGAATTTCTAGGCTTAAAATATTAAAAATTTTGAGGAAATTTCTTCAATGGGGGATAAACCGTTAATAGTAGATAAACTTTAAAATGCCCTCTCTAAACGTTCAAATTTTTTTATTAAATTATTTACAGATTGTATTGTATAATTCGCATTCTCTACTGCATTTGAATAATTTTCAATAATTGTATTTGGATCACAACTTTAAATTTTAACAAAAATAATTTTAAAATTTAAAATTAATTTCTCAAGCCTTGAAAGTTTTGTTGGTCTAATTTCATTCATATAAGGATATGTACAGTTTAATGGGCCTTCCAAATATGTTTGTATCCAACGCTCAATGTAACAAATATCTTTACCTACATTTAAATATTCATCACTACAAACCTTTAAAAACAAAAATTATTTTTTAATAATTATTTTTTAGAAAATTATTTTTCTTTTTTAAAAAGTATTCTGTTTATTTTTGTTCAATTTAATAAAAATAATTTAAAATTAAAATTACTATCCAACAATTATTTTTTATTTATTTTTTACTTCAGCAGCAGGAAAAAGTCTAATTCGACGGGCAGATAAACGCATTTTTGTCCAAACATTCGGGTACAAATAATAACGAGGAAAAGGAGCTATTTGAGGTTTATGTTCAGCAACAAAAGCAATTATTTCCTTAAAATTTTTTCAAACAATTTTTGAAAAATAAAACTACTTTTATTTTATTTAAATTTTTATCCATTTCTGGTGGATACATTAATTGAATTCTTAATTTCCCTAATTCGTCAAAATTCTTTTGATAAAGTGAAATAGTTCGAAAACAACGACCTCTTCGAATTAAATATATTGGTTCAAATACCTAAAAAGAAAAATACACAAAAAAATAATTTCAAAAATATAATTACTTTACAACAATCTAATTTTGTATCCCCCAATTGACAATGTTGAAGGAATTGTTTACATTGAAGGCCAAAATTATCAAAAAACTTTAAAATTAATATTTTCTCCTTAATATTTTTTCCCCAAAAATCCCCTTACATAATGAAAGAATTCCTCAATTGTTCTTTTTCCTCGAAATATCAAATAAAAATTGTTCATTCGTTCTCTTGCTTGTTTATCCAACCAACTCACGTTCATTTTCTAGTTTATCCACAGAAGAGAGAGTTTTTTAAAGAAAATTCCAAACTTTTATTTAAAAAATCAAAACTTTTCTTTTTTTTCTTTCAATTTTTTTTCCAAATTTTAAAAATACTACCTGAAATCCAGAACCGGCAATCATGTAAAAAGCAAAATTAAATACATCCTCTTTTGAATATTCTTTAATTTGATTTTTATTAGCTACAAAAAGATGCTTTTCCAATTTTTCCAAATCAATGTTGGCTGCATTTGTTGGACAAACTGTTAGTTGAGGCAATAATAATTTATCTACCTTCAAATTAACAGTTTATAATTTTTCTCGAGAAAGGTATTAACCCAACAAGCTTCGAAATTAAATATTTGTTCGTACTTGTACTTGGTACCACCCTTAATTTTGCCTCGCATTCGTACTATAGATTAACACATTTTTTGTTCGTATCCTACTATTTCTATTACAAATTTTGGTACAAGCGTCGAAGCACAGGAAGTATTTTTAAATAATTAAAAATTTCAGTTTAATAAAACATATCTCTAATTTAACTCGTGCTAACCTTCTCACTAAAATCATTAATTTAAACTTTCTAACCGATTTAACATTTATAAGTGTTGCAGATGGAACTTGAACATATTCGTGTATAATTCTAATAATTAGATATACTAATTTTATAAGATATATTTTTTAAAAAACCTATAAATTGTAAAAAGTCCAATTAAAAGGCAAACACTTAAAATACTAAACCACAATATTCTATACCAAGAATATCTAGCATTTAAAACACTATGTATACCCAAATAATCAAGTCCTGGATAATCTTCTGCTAAGGTTCTTCTAACTAATTCTTTCTTTCCTTGTTTTTGACTGAAATTTAAATTAATTTTTTTTGATTAAATTAGGAACTGATCGAGGTAAAAAGAACTGATCGAGGTAAACACTGAACTAATAAATTCTCTCCTACTCTTGGATATTTTTTATTTGTACTATTTTACTTTATTCTGCCTCTTAAATTGTTTATTACTCCAAAAATTTTTGTGATAGAGGAAAAAATTAATTCTATTTAGACTTTTTACTCTACATAGTGGTAACAAATTCAAAAAATCAAAATTTAATAATTAATTATAATTAATTTTAACCTTAATGTTGAACTTTTATTCATTTTTCGCAATTTATTTAGCTCCTATTTGATAATGCATACAAATATGTATCTAATTGTAGAGTTTAATAAAAGTAAAATGGATTACAAAATTAATATTTATATAAATATAAAACAAGATTATACATATTTTTATTATTTACACGTTTATTTATTGACCAACAATAAATTTTTGTATTTTTACAAAAATAAATATTATTTTCTCTCACTCTCTTTTCACTCTTCTCAATTTCAATTTTTATTCTTCGAGGTAAACAATTGAAAAAAGTTTTTGCGTGACTGTCAGTGCGTGGAAGAGATTACATTGGTTAAAGTGAGGGAAATATTTTGTTGAGTTATTTAAAGAATTGTGGAGGGTGATAGATGGATGATGATTTGAGAAGGAAAAGGGGGAGTAAGAAAAGTAGATTAATAATGATTTTTGTATTCTAAATTTTTGAAGGGGAGGTTGTATTATTCGATTAGAAAGGTGAATTTTGAAAATCCCTGCTTAAATATTTTTTAATTAGCAACTAAAACTTAATTAGCAACTAAAGACTTTTTAATTACCCAACTAAAAACTAATAAATCACAGAAATAAGCATTTAAAATATTTAAATAGTAATTTAGAATTGTATTGAAGAACGTTTGTTATGTTAAAAATTCATAATCTACAAAATTACAAAAAATATTTTTTTCGAAAGAAAAAACAACACATTCCTTTCAAGAATAATCCATTAACTACAAAATTAACAAAAAAAACACGAAAACTATCCAACCAAAATAATTCCAAAATTTGGAGTAAAAATAAAAAAAACATTCAGTTAAATTATTGGAGCGAACAATCAGATTTTGTTTTTTATTTGATTGGAATTTTCAAAATTTTGCGAAATGTAATAAATTTACAGGATTTTTTAGAAATAATAAAATGATAATAAAAATATTTTTTAATAGTACGGATAAATAACTTACCGTAAAAACTGTATTAATGTCCCTCCCTGAATTAGTTGCCCCACCTGTATTAAATACCCCATGTAGAGGGAGATCAAAACAATAATTGCCCTCCCTTAAATAATTACCCCCTATTTTTTACTACACTAATTATAAAGTTGTTAAAAAATCGTTATAAATTTTAAGGATAATATACATACATAGAAAAGAATCGGGAGATTAAGAGGAGATAGGGAATATATCGGGAGATTTGTGTGAGCCAAGAGGAATATCGAGGTTCTAAGAGCGAAAATAGCGAATTAATCTTCCATATTAATCTTCCAAATCTAATTAACTTGTTGATAACGTTCAAATACCTCTTAATCCCTCAAAGTCCATTATATCTCCTTTGATATCAACCTTACCTCCCCCTAAAAATTTCTCAAATCTATCTAGATTCCCCTTTTAATAATGGCATTTAAGGATCAATATCAAAAAATAATTTCGTCTTCATTTGCATTAAAAGCATCTGACCCTTCATATTCTTCACCCTTCATATTCCGCATTAGCCTCTAACTCATAATTTTCGATTGACTAGGTGACTATATATCCCAAAACGGGATTATTGTTGGTATGGCACCACTTTTAGGTACATTATATAAAAGTATATTAAGAGAATAGGGTATATTCCCTAAATAGGAATCATAAATGCTTGTATACATGCTCATCGTGTCTTTATATATCCCAGGAAGGAAGCATTGGCGTTATTGTACCATCTTGTGGTATATTATATATGAAAATTAAGGGAATATATGTATGTAGAATATCTGTAAAAATTTAATATTTATCTCTACATTCGGTAACATATTGTAAATCATTGTTCATATCTTTATGATAAAATAAAAAATTTACAGGTCGAAATAACAATTGCCCTCCCTCAAATAATTACCCCACCTCTATTATTTACCCCCTCCAGCGAGAGATCGAAACAATAATTACCCAGGGTACAGTTTTTACGGTATATGACGTAAAAATGATTTGAAATTAATCATAATTTTAAAAGTAAAAAACAAATATTTTTACATAAATATTTTACAATTTTACAACATATTAATTTTTAAATTTAAAATTATTTCTTTTAAATAATTCTTTGGACTTTTAGTTTCCAATAAATTAAATAATTAGATATAAATATTAAAGTAATTAAATTTTATTCTCTAAAATTGTTTGAGATCAAAATTATAAGATATATATTATCAAAAAATATAAAGAAGTTGTTTAATTAATTGTTCTTTAAAATTATTTTTCTTCTCAATAAAATTAGCCAACACGCATTGCATGCATACGATCAGTTGGGTTACGTTTAGCTAATGGTCCATCTCGCTATATTTAAAATTAATTTTAATAATATTGGATTAAATAAAGTTATTTTAAGGTAGGAGTAATTCTTAATTTACATAAACTTGAAATTATTTTGCTTAACATAGACTGAAAATTATAACAGAAAACTAAAAGTAAGTAAGAATTATCTCAATATTTTACATATTTATTAAAATTTGTATTAAATCAAAAATCACCTCAACAGATTGAAAAAGTCTACGACCATCATTCTCTCGATAAGCAGGCATTCTTTGTACAATATCACGCCAAATATGCGTATAAAAATTTCGTTTAGTTGGCGATCCTAAAAATAGTTGATCATATTTATTAGAAGATTTGGAAGAAGTTTGTGATGATAAAGAAGAAGATTTTGGGTTATCTAATATATCATTTTTGTTGACTTAAAAAAGAAAAAAAAGATAAAATTTTTGTAAGGATAATTAATTCACGAAATTAAGCCCTCCTTCACCTCCCCCCCCCCTCCCCTACCAGTAATTTAAAAAATTATTTTTAATTAATTTGTCCAGCACCTTTCTCGGTATTTTCATTAATTTCAGGCTCTTCTTGTAAAGTATTAGATGGCGGATCCAAAGAAAGAAAACGATAACCAAAAAGGGGGCTAACAAATGCCCCTCTTGCCATTGGAGCAAAACGTCGGTAGAGATTTTGGGGACGTGTTAATATTGTATCTACAGCCTCGTTTTTGTCTTCAAAATTAAAAAAAAATTATTAAAATATTTTATCTATTTTATTTACTTTCGTCAAAATTGTAAACTGGATAATAAGCAGAAACGCTGCTTAAAATAATTAAAAATGTAAATGAGATAAATGAAGAGAATTGTACTGAATTAAATAAAGTTGCCATTAATTTATTAAATTTAATTTTTAATCTATAATTTAATTGAATTAAAGGGAGTATTATAAAGAGAATTATTTAGTTAAATTTAAAGTTCGAAATATAATAATTCGAGAAAATATCAAGCTTAACTAACAATATTTTAAAATAATACTATAAATAGCAACTTGATTAGAAGAAATTTTTCTGTCTTAAAGGCGTTGGGGCAGATTTTTTGACCTGCCAAAGTTATTATTTTTCAAAAACTTTTCCGAAAAAATTCAAAAACCTTTCCCGATGTCTCAAAATGCCCAAATAAGGCCCTTGAGCCTTTATTGGACCAAGTATTTTTTGCTCAAAATTATGTGAGTTATTAAAAAATTTTTTAAAGATTTTTTATTTTAAAATATTTTAAAAAACAAAAAAGTATAATGTAAAATTATGTTAATGTATAAAATTTTTTTTTAAATTGAAAAAAAAATAAATGAATGAATGATGAGAAAAAAAAGAAAAAATATTCGGGATGCTTTTTTTAATTAATTATTTATATACACATCATTATCTAGAGAATATTATTATTATTTTGTTAATGTAATAAGTAGTCTGTCTTTTCATATCTTCCAAGAAAAAAATGAGTAAATTAAATATTGGATAAAAAAAAGAAAGGAAAAAAGGAAATGTTCCTCTTGTGTTTGGTCTATTTTTGAAATTTTTTTAATTAAATTAATTTAAAATTATTTTTTTCTTTTTTTTGTGTTTTATTCTTTTTTGTCTCTTAAAATTATTTTAATTAATAATTAAGAGAAGAAGGAAATCATTTAACCATCAAAAATTAGCAAAATCAAGGTCAACAAAAACTTCCACATTTTTATGTTCTTTCCTTTTATGGTTAAAATTAGTTATTTAAAATAAATTTAAAAAGAAAATATTTATAATTAAAAATTCTTTTAAATAAATTATTTTGCATTAAATTTAAGAAAAATTTAAATTTAATAATTAGGAATGGGAAGAAAGCTTTTAATTATTGTCCAGACCGTTTTTATATTGTGAGATAAATTTTAATTTAAAACTAAAATAAATTTAATTTTTTTTGAAATGGGGAAAATGTTCAAAATTCAAAGAATTTATTACATCAGAATCTTGAAACTGAAAAATATTTATTAAGTTGGAGTTATCGCTTAGCCACCCCCCCTATCCAAAAAACATTAAACCATCTAATATAAATTACTGGGAATAAATTAAATAGCTGATAAATTAATTATTATTTATATTAAATTAAAATATCAATCTAAACTTAACGAAAAAATTTAATTACCAAATTTTTAATTTTTGTCAGAAATTCTCAAAAATATATAACTAATTTTAATTTTCCAATTAAAAATGATTTTTATTAAAATAAATTCTTTTAAAAATCCATCATTCAATAATTATTTTTCAAAATTAATTATTTGTTTTATTTTTCTTTTTAATTTATTTGAAAATTTTATTGGAGAAAAAATTAAACAAAACAACGAAAATAAAATATTAGAAAATTTGGATGTTTTGGAATTACCTGTTAAATTATTTCCAGAACCTCATTGTAATCATCAAGTTAAATTACATTCAGAACAGGGACCTCTTGTTAAAAGGTAGAAGAAAATAAAATTTAAAATTAAGGAGAGATTTAATAAAAATATATTTTTATTTGATAAAGTTAAAAATTATTTTAGAATAAAATAGAGGAAATGATAAATAAAAAATAAAGCTAAAAAGCAGTGTGGCCTATAAAACTAAATTGACCTTTATTTATATATTCTTTTACCTCATAAAATCTAAAATATCACGCAAACATTTATTTTTTCTTTGAAGCTAGAAATATATAAATAAATTATTAAAGTAAATGGTTAATAAAGAGTTTTATATTTAACATTAAGAAATAAAAAATAATTTTTTATTATGCTTGTAATGTACTAAAATAGTAAAGGCAAAAAATATTTTTAATCAAAAAAAAAATGATTGTAAAGTGCTAATTTCAGTTAATTAATAATTACTATATTTTTATTTTTAACATAAATTACGTGATATAAACAAATTTTTAAATAGAAATTAGGGAATATAAAAATTTATTTTTTATATTTAATTTACTTGTCAGAATTAATTTTTCACTACGTATAATTAAGTGCCTGTTTGTTTAAAGAGTATATTTTAGTAAAATAAAGTACAACTACTGGTAATTATGTATGCTTAGAATTTTATATTAATTAATTAAAATTAAAAATTAATAAAAAATTCTATTTCCGGATTAAATTTCTGATTAATTAATTAAAATATTTACTTAGGTTATTTAAAAATTTTAAATTAATTCAGAATAAAAGGCTGTACTTTAGTACGTGGGTCCCGGAGTTAATATACAAATGTTATACCATTCGAAAGAGCTAGTCGAGCTGAGTCGAATGCCACCAGTTTTAGCCCGAGGAAAAATTTTTGGACCGAGATATAGGTCCCTGAAATTTGAAAAAGCATAGGGGGGACCAAGCTCTTTTTTGGGGTGAAAAATTCGAAAATGCAAATGATACCTCATTCGAAAGAGCTCCTCGAGCTGAGTCAAATGACACCAAAATCAACGAAATCCGACTTGATTGGACAAAGTTATGATCTTTTATTTTAGCTCCTTACCTATGGCATCTGTGGAGATTTTTGCTGCTACGGAGGCCCCAAATACGTCCAGAGCAAGGGAGATAGGAATAGGTTTATGTTACGAGCCCAGACCCAGCGCCCGTAGACTCCCCGCGAGGCGCGTGCCGCAAAACCCCGCGCGAAGCGCGGGGTTTTGCACAAGCGCCTCGCCGACGCTCCATAGGTTTAGGTTTTTTGTTTTTTGTATCATAACTTTGTCTAATCTTGTTCAATCACGGTGATTTTGGTGTCATTTGACTCAGCTCGACGATCTCTTTCGAATGAGGTATAATTTGCATATTCGAATTTTTCACCCCAAAAAGAGCTTGGTCCCCCCTATGCTTTTTCAAATTTCAGGGACCTATATCTCGGTCCAAAAATTTTTCCTCGGGCTAAAACTGGTGGCATTCGACTCAGCTCGACTAGCTCTTTCGAATGGTATAACATTTGTATATTAACTCCGGGACCCACGTACTAAAGTGACCCCGAATAAAATTAAAGGAAGTTATTTTATTTAATAAAAAAGAATATCTATATTTATTAAAGTAACATCGAGAAAATTTCTGGGAATATTAGCCATACTTCTAGCTAACGGCTGTCATTTATTAACAATTTTAAAAACGAAAAAATAAATTTAGAAAAGTCTCTATTGGCGAAACAATTGTGCATATATGGAGTTGTTCTTATGGAATTACTGAAAATAATTCAATAAATAATTGGAGGAATATTAATTATAGAGATCGTACTTATTGTATGATGGTGAGGAACTGCACGGTAATTAATTTTAAATAGAGAAATATTTTTAATTTAATGCATCACATATATGTACATAAGTATTAATAATAAAATAATTAAAAAATATATCTAGTATACATATATTTATTTATTCCCTTTAAAAATAAAGTTTCAGGTTTCCAATCAAAGTCGGCAAACAAAAAGTCCAGAAATAGGTGTCTCTGTAGTAGAAATTGTAGACGAATTTGGCTGTTCTAATTGGCCAGATATTTTACCACAAATAAAATATCATGGAGATCTAAAAGCAACATTAGAGGTGCAGGCATTTGCTTTAGAATATGATAATGTATTTTTAATTTAAATTAGGTTTTATAGAGAAAATAATTTTTTAGACAGAAATGAACTTTTCTTGCCAAATTACTTTACTTTTGAAAAATAATGGTCGTTGCCGACGTCCACAATGTTTGAAAACAAAGAATTAATTAATAAAAATAAGCCTGATAAACAATAAATATTATCATATCTATAATTAATAATTGGTTTTTAATGTTTTTTACTAAAAATTTCATAAATTCGCACTTAAAACTTGACTGTATTCATTGACGCCTCATTATAATCTGAATTAGAAACCGAACTGGGATGATCGTACAATAATATTGCGAGATATCTCGAAAAATAATGATATCGATAACTGAAATTTTTGTTCGATAACTCCTCTCGATAACAGAAAAATATTTAAATGTATTAGAAATTGTATTTCTTAATACTAAATAAAATTAAGAAAATAAATTTAAATATTCTTAAAAATTTATTCTTTTTTAATAAATCCTAAACAATTTTTAATAAAATTTACTAATTTTATCTATATTTAAATCTTATTAACGTTTTCCATAACCACCACTCATCCCACTCATTCCCATATTTGATCCGTATCCACCACTACTTCCCATAGTTGGTCCATATCCACTACTTCCCATCCCCATTGAACTTCCCCCTCCACAACAACCACCACCGCCCATATTACTTTAAATTAATTAAAATAAATGAATTTTTTTTAATTTAATTTTATTTCTTACCCTCCACTAAAACTTGGCTGTCCATAATCTTAAAAATAAATATTTATATAAATATTTTAATAATTTTTTACTTCTTATCATCCTAATAGCCTCACTTCCAATAAAAAATGCAAAAACAAAAATAAAAATAATTGAAAAGAATTTCATATTAGAAAACTCAATCTAAGATAAAAATTAAATATAATATATTTAATTTTTTTAAAGAAATGGCAAAAAATCACAAAAATTTCTGAAGAATTTTATTTAAAAAATTTTATTAAAAAATAAATATCTGATTTGATTTTTAAAATTAAAAACAATTTAAATACTTATTTGACTTATTGTTTTTTTAAGTAAATGGCCTAAGGGGTTATTTTACGTAATTTATGTATAAAAAATATTTTTGGCCAAAACAAAAGATTTTTTAATTAAAAAAGAACAATTTAAAGTAATTAATATTTCAATGAAATTAATTTTTAAATTAAAAAAATTTAAAAAAAGAATAAAAGTGCAGATTTAAAAAAAGTATTTATTTTTAACCGGTTTTAAATTATTTTTTAAATTGTAATTATACATATTTATTTTTTATTAAATTATTTTAAAATTAACTATTATTTGGAATGATGTAAATTCTTAATTTTAAAAATTGTTATTGTGGAAATTCAAAATAAATATTTTTAAATAAAAATATTTTTTACATTTTTTAATTAATTTAAATATTTGAATTTTGAAAAATAAACTTTTTTAAAAGAATATTAAAGTTGAAAGAGTAAAGCTTACTAGGAGATTAATAAAATTAATTGACTTTAACTAAAATATTTTTATAAATTCTTAAAATAATTTTTATTTTCCCTTTTTTCTTAAACAAAAATTTAAATATTTTTTCCTTCTTTTTTGTTATTATCTATACAAATATTTAAAATTAAAAATAAACAATGGAAATAATAAAAATATATATAATATTTATTATTATTATGCAAACCATTTTTTTTATTTATTTAGGCTACTATTTAATTAATAAAAAGAAAAGAAAAAATTAAGTATTAATCAAAGATTTTCACATTTTATTATTTTATTTTCCATTCACACTAAATTAAAAAATGTTTAATTTAAAAAATAATTTTAAATTTAATTTTCAATTAAATAAAATTAATTTATTAAATTATTATTTAATAATTATTATTAAATTAAATTTATTTTATTTTTCATCCTCTCAACAATCTTGGCGTTAGTTTATCTTTAAAATCTTTTTATGATTTAGAGAATGTGATAAAGACAGTCGTTGATTTTTTAAATTAAATAAAATTAATAAAGTTAATTTTCAATAAAGAAAGGCGAATAAGAAAAGCGAAAAAACTCCAAAAGAAATTTTATACTTTATTTAATTCAAAAATTTATAAAAACGGGAAACTTCAAGTAATTCTTCCAATATTAAAAATAAAAATGAGAACATTCTTAATTTTTATATCTGATTAATCCAAACATTTAAGTCCAATCCTTTTAAGTTTTGAATATTTTGAATAATTTAAACATAATTTTTTAAACAAAAATATTTTTCAGCATGTATCCAAACAGGTCCAGGAACTGGTGTTTGTGATGAAAAAATGGTTAAATAAATTTTAAATTTCAACAAAATTTAAAAAAATAATTTAGCCCCCCACTCCTTGTATTCCCTCTCCAAATGATCCAAATAAACTTGTTTGTCCATCACCAGATTGTCAAAGAGATGAGGATTGTTTAACTTTCGGTTGTAATCAACAAACTAAAAAATGCAATGAATTTATAGAAAAAAGTTTGAAAGGGATAGAATTTTTTAAAATATTTTTTAAATTATTTTGAGATGTCGGAGATAGTTGTAGAACACATAGAGAATGTGGATTAAATAAATTATGTGATGGAAGTCAATGTAAACAAGTACCTCAAGGATCACCTTTTGAATTTAGCACTTTTAGTAAGTCTAGTTAAAAATTTATTTTTCTTAAAGAATAATGGGCATTGGGGGGATGAGAGGTGGGAAATTAATTTGAAGTATGGTAATAGGTATTTTTCTAAATAAAATAAGCACCTTGTAAACAGTTCATTATGTCATATAAACCAATTTAATATCAACATTTAATTATTTATTTTTATAATTGTGTACTGTAAATCCTCCATCTGGATGTGAAGAAACGAGAGGAATGGAGGAATGCAGACCAGACCCAGATCCTTCCACAAATAGAGGTGTTTGCCTCAAAAAGAGTTCAGATCCTGCAGCTAGAAAACAACTTGATGAATTAACAAAAAAAGGTGGAGGAATTGGTGGTGGTATACTAACATATGGCGTTAAGGAAGGAGAAGGTAGATTTAAAAATATATGATATTGAGTGGCAAATATTATCTATAAAATTATTTAAAATTAAGCTTGTACAAGAGGAATTACTCGTTGTGAAACGCCTCTTTATTGTGACGGTGTTTGTAAAAAGACTTGGAATTTGCGTAATGAAGTTAGTGGGCATAGAATACCTCCTCCTCCTGGCGATCCAAATTGCAGAGATTCTTTAGATTCTGACGAAGTAGATGAAAGTAAAACAAAATGTGGTGAAGTTGAGGAACTTTGTAATGTAATTATTTATGTCCAATTAATGAAAGAACAATGTCCAAAAACTTGTGGATATTGTGATGATCCTAGTTTAACTTTAATTGATTATGATAATGAATTTGATGATGAAGAGGAAGAAAGTTTTGAAAGTGAGGAGAGTGATGAAAGTGAAGAAGAAAGGAAAAGAAAATATGGAGGGAATTATTTAATTAATTATTCGTGATAATTTATGTATAGTATTTATTTAGTAAATAATATAATAGAAAAGTGTATTTAATAGTTTTTAAATTATAGTCATGATTTTTTAAATGAAATTCAGTCACCGTGAGACCGTAAATTTCTAAATTGTTATTAATCCTTGGCAAAAAATTTTTGAAATATTTTAAATTATTTTTCTTTACACTTTTATTTTAATATACTATTTTTGTAATACCTATTTTAATATTTAAGATATTTTTAGAATTTATTTTAATTAAATTCTTGACCATTTATATTAATTTAATTTTTAACTATAAATATTTAAAAATGGTTAATAATTCATCAAACACATTTTTGGAATATATGTACCTTCCTTAAAAATGCTTAAGAAAGAATTTTTTTCTTCCCTGGTTTTATCCTTGGTATTTTATGACAACTGACGGCTTTTAAGAAGAATAAAAAAGAAAAATTTTAGAAAAAAATGTGTGAGATAAAATATAAATTGAATGTTTTGGATAAATTAAATGCCAGCTGTCACAGAATTTCTCTGAAAATATTCTTTAAACTTTTTTTAAGGATTTAAGCAACAAATGTCTTCTTCCTTCAATCTCCGATCGAATAAATGTTCTTTTTAAGCACTCAAATTGTCAAACAAAACTTAAATATTTTTTACTTTATTTCAAAAATTCTTTAAAAAATTTAAAAAGTTTAAAACAGTTAATGACGTTTTTAAAAAAATTTTTTTAGAAATTAAACTACACATTTTTACGAAACATTTAAATAAAAATATCATTTCCCCTTTATTTTATCATTTTATTTTCAATTTTTAGACTTTTTAAAAAATTAAAACTTGGACTAGATTTTAATAAAAATGTCCGCTCCACGTAGTGTTGCTAGCGGTGTTGGTGCTGCTGTTATGAATAAGGCAAGATAATTTAACTGAAATCTTCCTAACATAAGATTTAAATTTCTTGTAAAAAGTGAAAATTAATTTTAAGCAAGCAAGTAAATACAATGAAGTTGAAGGAGAACTCCTTCTTAATTGGATTAAGAAAGTGACAGGCGAAAATATTGCTATTAACGGAACTAGGGAAAATTTTGTGAAACAATTGAAAGATGGGACTTTGCTTTGCAAGTAAATAAATATTTTGATTTAATATTAATATAATTATTCAAATTAATTAAAAATAGATTTGCTAACAAAATTGTGCCAAATTCAATCACTAAGGCACAGGCAAAACCGAACAGCACATTCCAGTAAGCAAACTTTGAAATTTTTCTTCAAATATAATCCGGATTAATAGGAATAAAAAGTAACACTTAGCAAATCCTTACGGCCCCAATAAAGCAGAATTCGGAGATTCAAAAAATTTTATCCTTTTATTTTTTGTTTTTTTCTTTCTACATACAAATATTATTTCAATTATTAATTAAAGTTTATTAAAGATATATGAGCAATTTGGAGCTGTTCTTAACGTTTATTTCAAGCCAAGGAGTCCCTAGGGAGGAACAATTCCGAGCAGTCGATTTAGTTGAATCTCGTGACCTCTACTCTGTTTGTATGACATTAAATTCTCTTGGCCGCATTGTAAGACAATTTTTTAAAAATAATTTCCAAAAATTAATTTTAAAGTTGGAACGTCAAGGGAAAACTCATCCAGAGCAGGTTAAGTCGTCAGAAATTCTTAATTTGGGTACTGGTGACCAAGTGCGCCTTCGTGTTTAAAGATGGGAAATTGAAAGAATTCTGTTTAAGAATAATAAAAAGACATTTTATGGCAATAAAAAGAAAGTCAAAAAAGCTTGTCTTTTAAATATTTTGGCAAAACATTTTACTTTCACAAAATTTTAAAATAAATTTATGAAGACTAAAAAATCGTTTATAAGATTTAAAATTAAAAACTACATAAAATAAATTCGTTTTTTAGTTTTAATTATCTTTAAGATTTTTTTTCGTTTTTTTCGTTTAGAGTTCATCTAATTTAAAAATTTTTTGTTTTTCTTTTATAGTTTTTCAAACTGAAAAATCGTTTTCTTTTGATTTTAAAATTGATTTTAAAATTGATTACAGTTCTTTAAAAAATACATATTAAAAAATCAAAAAATTATATTCCATTTTAAAAAATCAAATCGTTCTTTTATATTAAAAAAATCTTAAGTGTTAAAATATACAAAATGTAGAAAACGCAAAATAAAAAATACAAAAATAGTTTATTAAGGCAGATTTAAATTGATATGGCTATATTTGAGTTCTTTTAAAAAATACAAAAATTATTAAAACTCCAAGTTAGTACAAAAATTAAAAACTTATTTCTTTTATTGAATTCTTTTGATTTTAAAATCACAAGAAGAGTGTAAACTCAAAATAAAAGGCCCTTCTTGACCAGATTGAAAAGTCATTGGTTGAATGGAATAAATGCCTGCTGGAATCTTTTCTAATTGTAAAATTGTACATCCTCGCCTAAAATATAATAAAAAATTTTTAAATTCAAAAATATATTGAGGGGATATAATGGATATAATTGAATTGAGGGGGATATAAAATTAAATAAATTTCAATCTACCTAAAAGGTCCAGAATCTTTCCTTTCAAAATCCTTTTTTCGAAAAGAAGAAACTTGGCAAAATTCTAATCCAACACTATATTCTTTTGGTCCTTTCAAGTCAATTAAAAATTCATTTTCATCACTCCCATCTTCAAATTCAATATGGAAAAGAGGATTCTTTAATCTAAAAAAGATAAATAAATAAAAATAAAATTCTAAAATAAATACCGAAAATTTCCTCCATTTGAATCATTTCCACATCCCCCAGCCATTTCTCCCTTCCAATTACCCGTTTCCTTAAATTTATTCTTTTAAATAATTTCTTTATTAAAAACCTTTTTGTGGTATTTATATGGAGATGGAATGTTTCCACATTTAAATTCTGAACTAGCAAAGATACGAAGACTATAATAAATTGTTTTCATTTTTTCATACTAAAAATAAATAAAAATAATTTTTAATTTAATTGGAAAGGATTAAGATTTAATTCCTTCAAGCCCGTAGCCAGGATTTAATTTCGGGGGGGGGAATCACTCCCCCCTGGCTAAGGGCCTGAATTCATTTACAAGTATATCCCTCTCTCCCCCCTCCCCCAATAATTATAATTTTACCTGAGCCAAAACCAATGTAAATTTATTTGTACCAGGATCACGTACAATAAGCTGGCAAAGGTAGTGAGGACTATTTATTCTCGTTCCTTCCAATATTGGTTTAGGTTCATCTAAAAAAATTTTTATTTTAAATTAAAAAATAAAAAACATACGAGGTAAATAAACTCGTTTTCCTTCATTTTTATATACAATTACCTAAAATAATAAAAATAATATTTAATTATATGTATATAGTAACCGTTATGTATTCTTTATTGTTGGCAAAGTCATCCTAAAAATATTAAAATATAAACAAAATTATGAAATATATTTTAGATTTCTTAATTGTTTTTTTGAAATTTCTCTCCTCTGTAAGCTTTCAAATCCAAGGGCGTAGCCTGGGAGCTGTAGTGCACACCCCATTTTAGACCCTGAAATCGACCACACGGCTACGCCCTTGTTCAAATCCCAAGCTCTCAATTTACTCATTTTTAGGACTGAATTAATCCCAAATGTCTAAACAAAATCCGAAACCTTTTTAACAAGTGATAAACTCTAATTTCGAGACAACTGTCATTTTTAATTAATTTCTTTACCTTATCAGTAATATGACGAGTAAGTAAAATCCAAACAGAAGCAGTTCCATGTTTATTATTAACTTCTAATAAATATTGTGGATTTTCTCCAATTGTATATAAATCTCGAATTGGTCCCATTCCTGCATGCCACGAACTAAAATAAGAAGATTTTTAAAAATATTCATTTAAGAAAACAAACGAATGCAAAACATAAGAAAAGGGAAACAATTTTGGATTCCAATTAACATAAAAGACATCAAAAAAGGCACAAACAGATGGATAATCAATCCAAAAAACTCCATCATCGAATTGTTGAGCATCTTTTGGATTATAATCTAATTTGGCACAAAGTTCTTAAATAAGTCGAATTTACTAAAATATCTTTAAAAAATATTTACCAGGTGTCCAAGTTGCCGAATCACTTTCAGAATAACGCCCCTTCCATCTCAAATGTGTCCACGGATTTTTAACCAATAAAAGACATTTACCATCAATTTTTCTTAAATCCAAAACAGCATAAGCATGTGCATCAACTAATCCAGTACGTTCTTGTTCGCTTCTATCTAAATGCCCAGTTGCCAAAGTTATTAAACAATGACCTGAAAATGTTAAAATAAGAGGTTAGACAATGGAAATAATTTTTAAGATTAATGTTCCCCCTTTCAATAACTCATTATTAGAGTTAAATAATTTAATAAAAAGAATTTCAAAATTTATAAATATTTCTAAAAATTCTTATATTTAAAAGAACCTTGATGAAAATGTGCAAAAAGCCGTTCAAAAACTTTTGAAGCATCAAATAATTCATTCTCGTCGGGTCTAATAGGTATACGTTCAGGTATCCAACCGGTAAGTGAATGTAAATCAATATTCTAAAATAATATATTTTATTTATTTATTAAAAACAAAAAATAACCGAGCTAGAACCAGGAAAATCATATCCACCCATCACTTTTAAATAAGCCTTCTCTAAAAGAGAAACCCAAAGTTCACTTCGATTTTGACTATAAGAACAAAGTAATTCTCCATTTTTTCCAATCGGAAACAAATCATCAATTATTATCTTTTTAAATAAAAATAATTTTTAAAATTAAAAAGAAACGAACCTTTCTCCAAATTCCATTTATATGTAATCGAACCATATATTTTCCTGATGGATTATACAAAGGATCTCCATTTTTGTTTTGAGGATAGATGATGCTGGAAAGAATGTTTAAATTAACAGTTTTTTGGATTTTTTGAGAATTTATTATTTTTATAAACTTAAAGTTAGGTTGGGAATAAAAATAAAACAAAAAGGATTTTAAATAAATCCCATAAAACTTGTATGAATTAAAAAATGTGAGAAAACATGTTTTTTGGACAGTGACAAGTCCAGAAAAAATTAATTAAAAAATATTCATTGCTATTAAAATTTCACAAATGACAATTATACCAAAAAACCCTTATTCCTAGAACTCCCATTAAAGATCTGATTACTGAAAAATTTATTTACCCCCCAAAAAATTAATTTACTGTGTAATTAATTTAATTCCAAAACGTCTTTCATATCTCGCAGCAATTGCAAGTGAAGCAACAAAAGAACAATCAGAAACTATAGTCTTTAAAGAAATTTCTTTTTAAAATCAAAATCGAAAAAACCTGTTTAATAGTCCCAGAATCAATTTTATCAATTATTTTTGGTTCATCTTTTATAAATTCATTAGGTCTAAGCCATCCTTTTAAATTCTTTTTCTGTTTTTCAGATAACGGCAAAAGTCCGTCCTTGTCAGTAAATGGAATTGGAAGAAAAAAAGATTCATTTTTCAAATCACATTCTTCAATAAAAGGAATATATTTTCGATTATTTATAAGAGAAGTTGTTGCCAAAACAGAAATTTCATTTTGAGATAATTCTCCAAAATTTTTCTTTTTTTGATCAGACCAACGACGTCTCTGCTGTTTTCCATTATTTTTATTTTCTGTGTTTGGTTTAATTTGTGAGGTTGATTGATCATTATTTAGACTAACCAGACTAAATTCTAAAATTAAAAATAAAATTAATTTTTCCATTAAAATTTTAAAAAAACCGTTGATTGGAACTTTTGGAAATATTTTATTTAAAAAATCAAAATTAATCTCTTCTTCTACTTTTTCTTCATCATCACTTAAAATTGGGGCTGATGGATTGTTGTAACCTTGACTGTTGGTATTTAATGATGATTTAATTTTTTCTGCTCTTTCTATTGCTAATGAAGTTAATTCTTTTAATTTTTGTATTTTTTGAGGATTATTTGGACTTTTAAGCTAAAATAAAAATTAAAAATTAATTAAGAACTTTTTTAAAGAAATATGAAAATTTTTTTCAAATTTAAAAATAAAACAATAAATCGTAGTAAATAATAAGTCAATTTAGAATTAAAAGTTTTTGTTACTTTTCCGTTACCCATACCCCCTATCTACGGACTTTGTGGTTATTTATTTGGATTTTATGTCGGAGCTGTGGTCCGCAAAAAGAATAAAAAAGTCCGCAGAGGGGATAAAAAAATACTAACAAGGAGAGGTTGCGAGGTGTCGGACCCAAAAACGGTCGAGACCGGACCCATTCGATAGAGAATGTGCCCTTTCTAGGAAAGATTTTGAGCCGTTTTTGCCCGTTTTTTGATCGGGCCAAGATATGGCCCATCAAAGTTTTTTAAGAAACACAAAAAATAATCTTTTTAAATAACCTCCAAAAGCCCCAACTCAGCCCCTTCCGTATACAAATTCAAAGCCTCATTATAATTTCCCTTCTCATCATATTCCAAAGCCTTCATAACAAAAGAAAAAGAATCATTCTGTTCTGGTTTTACTTAAAAAAATTAATTGAAAAATCAAAAAATATTTTCAAATGATTTACCATGTTTTTTCAATTCCTCACATCTATTTAAATATTTTAAAGAAATTTCTTTATATTTTTGAGGTATTTTTTTATTTTCGATTAATTTAAATATTTGATTTGCTGCTTTCTAAAAATATTTTTAAAAATAAATTTTAATTAAAAAAAATAAACCGAATAATAAATAATTGCATTATTAAAATCACCAATATCATCATATTTTACTGCTAGTTGTGCTAATTGATGTAATTCATTAATTTCCATAGAAATACTAGCGAAAATTAATTTTAAAAAATTTTTGAATTAAGAAAAAATCTAAAAATAAAGTTAATTAAAAAGGGAAAAATTTTTGAAAGGATTTAATTTTTTGTAACTAGAAAATTATTTTTCTTTTAAAGGAAAAATTCGAAAAAAAATTCCTGACCAACAACCAAAGGTCGTTTCAGTGCCATTTAAATTATAAATTTATTTATTACTTTACTTTTTCTATTTTTTCGCTGGGATTGTATTGAGATTCTAGGCTTAACAGGAATCGAAAATTTATTTTTTCCCAACTCTCACACTCTAAACTTAGCTTTAGGTTTAGGGTGAGAAAGGGAAGAATCTCGAAAAACTAAAAATTCTTTCATACGAGATAAAGAAACAATTACCCACAGGTTATAAAAAGATAAAAAGTGTATAGAAATTAGTGATTGTCAGAAAACTAAATAGTTAATTACAGAGAAAAAAAAAGTATTAAAGATGAAGAGGAAATAATGTTTATTTTTAATGCTCTCTTTCAACTTTTACTAAATATCTATTATTTATTAATGTACATATGTACATAGTTTTTCTTTTTACATGTATTTTATCAAGAAGAAGCATCATCTATTTAGTTTATTTTTGAATGGGAGTTTTTAACTCCCAAATAAATTTTACTGTAAATTCTCCTAATAGGAGCACATCTGCTTCTATTTTTCAACCCTATCGTAGAGTGTGCTTGTATTAGGAGGTGTGCATTTATTAGGGAATTTACGGTATTTGTTTTCTGTATTTTTTGTCATTTTTAATATGTAATAACTAGATTTTTACTCAATTCTTAATTATTTAATTGCGAAACTTAATTTAAATGATCCATTTCGTTATACACCTATTTAATGTAATTACGGCATAGGGTCGGTCCTTGAAAAATCCTCGGATCCAACTTCGAATGTCCGGACTTTTTCTGGATCCGATATCCGGATCTGTAATCATATTCCGGCATAGCACCGTTTTACTTTGAACAAACAAAAATTTTAAAAAAAGTAGACTTATATTTTATTAAAAAAATTTTTAAATTTCATTAAAATGAAAACTGTGTAAACATATAAATATTCACTAACACTATAAATAAAATAAAAATAATTCCTTTAATTATTCTATAAATATTCTTTATTTTTAATTTAATTTTCTCAATTCTTCTACTGTCATATATTTAGATTTTAACATAAATTTAGCAGTTTCTTCTTCAGATAATTTATTTTCTTTAGCCAATATTCTCAAATAACTTCCTTCTATATTTCTCACAAATTCTTCAAATATCCCCTCTTCTTCTGATATAAATTCAAATATAGGCAATCTTTTTGTTTTTATTTTTTCATCTTTTTTAATTCCAATTAACCAAACATTACAAATCCAAGAATTTTGTTGATAATTAAAAAAATATGGGGGGCATTTATTATTTTTAATTATTCTTTTTGGGTGTATATGACAATAATTTATATTTAAATTATTTTGTTTATTTTCTAAAGAAAATAATAATTGGAGTCTAATTCTCGTTTCTACAAAATTACAAAAAGAATTTCCATATAAACTTGTAGGAGAATAATAACAAATAACGACTAAATAATGTTGGTACTTGAAAAAATTAAAATTTAGGAAAAGTACATAATGCCCAGAAAAACCTTTTCTTCAAATTTTTTGCCTTTTAACCATTTAATCCATTCTTGTTTGAGAATTATTGTGGGTATTTTATCTTGTTTATATTTATTTAATGCAAATTCTATATTTTTTAATTCTTCAATACCTTAAATACCGTAAATTAAAGCTAGTCTTTTTTTAGAAAAAAAGTAAAAATAAATTATTAGAAATATTTCATTTCAACTAAATTATTAAAGAAAACACAGCCTAATATGAAAATTTTTATTAAAATTTTAGATATAATTATGAAAGATGGAAATTTCATTAATTAATTATAAGAGACTAAAATACCATTTTTTAAGTGAACGGCACCTTCTACCGTATTTTCTTGATTAATTCCCCTCCCTTGAATAATTCCCCCTTTCGATTAATTCTCCATGCTAGAGTAGCCCACCCCCAAATACCCTACTGCGCGTTCTAATACCAAAACTCGATTAATTCCCCAGGGGAATTAATCGAGAAAATACGGTAAATTAGATGTACCCTCCGAGAAGGTATTGAAAAATAGACAGCTACCTCACATTTAAGAAGATTTTCAGTGTTTATTTTAATTCAATTTTTCTAATTAATTAATAAATATATTTAAATTTTGAAATTAAGTAAATTTAATAAATTATTTTTAATATTTCCCCAAAAAAACCCCTCCCTACCTTCAATTAATTCATGTCTAATAATTGTAGCTGTAGACTGATTTATATTAAAAGCAGCATTTTGTTCAGGAAATGAGGGAGTAATTACTGCCCAAATAATTTTTGTATGTTTTTCCATATCTGGATTTAAATTTAATTTAAAGTGTTCTTTTCTATCAGAAATTTCTTTTTCAGAATTCCAAATAATTTTTTCATCAAATTCTGTTATCCATTTTTGTTTTATTATTGTTTTATTTAAATTAATTTGTGGGAAGTTTCTTTAAAAAAATAAAATTATTTATTAAAAAAATATTTTTTGTTTTTACATTTGTGAATATATTTCCATAAATTCTTTAAATATTTTGATAATGGAATTATTGTGAGGATTTTTAAGAATAATATTACAAATTAAAATTGCAAGAGTTGTGCCATTTATAAAACCAAATTTCCCTCCATATATGGAATGATCTTGAAAAAAAATTAAATTTAAATAATATAGGTAATTTATTTAAATTAAATTTTACTTTGAAACCAAAATTTCAATGTCATAAGTACTAAACGGAAAATATTTGTAGAATGTCCCAATAAATTAATTATCTGTACATTTGCTCGATAACCTTAAAAATTAATTACATTTTAATCTAACAAATACCCTAATAATTATTCTCTTAAATCCAATAATTTCATTAAAAATTTCAAAAATAAATACCAGAAAGTACAAGTAACATTCCCTTTCTTCTATCAGCCCATTTATTTGCCATTAACCTATTAACCCCAATTTCTTTTAAAAAACGTTCAATTATATTATCAATTATGTTAATATTTAAATGTCCATATTTAGGTACTAAATTATTCATTTCTTCATTCCAGGGAAGTGTAACTATATTTAAATCAAATTCTAAACCAGAAAAGAACAATTTTATTAGGAAAACATTTGATTTAATTTTTAATAATGATTCTGTTGAGGAATCCTTAAATTTTAAATTATTTATTATTAGACATTTTATCACAAAAATCTGCTCTTACATATTTATTGTTTCAACAAAAGAATTATTTAAAAATATTAATATTTATATAACCTACCCAACAAAAAATACAATAAAGTGACCATCCTTCACATTTTCTTGTTTCCATGTTGCATTCTGATTGGCCAAAAAATTCTTGAAAAATAATAGTTTCCCAATTAATTATTTTTGGATTATAAGGTATTAATATAACACAATCTATATCTGATTTTTGAGAATAACCTTCAAATAAATAAGAACCTCCAATTAATAAAATTGAATTATTTTTCTTAAAATAATTTTTAAAAATATTTTTAAAATTAATTAAAATAATTACCCAAAAATTAATTATTCCTTTTATTTGTTCTATAATTCCTTCAATTCTATTCTTTTCAAAAGATTCTATTTCATAACATCCATTTTCATTCAAAACATCAATTAACTATAAATTAAATTTATTTTATGTAGTAAAAAAGTAAAAAATAATAATTTTGGAGAGGTGGACAAGGTCTATAATCTATTGGAGAGCAATAAGGTTGGCGGATCCGGATATCCGAGATATACCGGACCTGGATATCCGAAGTTTTCCAACTATCCACCAACCTTAGAGAGCAATAATTAAAAGTAAAAATGGCGTGTTTTGATACAAGATAGTTGGAATCAGTCCAAAATTAACTCGATTATCCGGACTTCACAAATTTACAAATTAATTAACAAAATTAAATAAATACTTTTTAAAAAATATTTATTTAATTTTCATTTTCCCAAAAATTATTTAAGAAAACATTTTTACTAAATTAACAAACCGTTCCCTGTTCAACTTCCATTTCCTCAATATTAATTAATTTATCCAAAAATTTTTTCAATTCTTTTTTAATTTTTCCAAAATTTTCAATTCTTTTATTTAATTCAAATTCTTTAATTAAATTCCATTCTTCATTTAATAAATTAATTTTTTCATTTAATATTTCTTTTTTATTTATTAAATATTTTTTTATATTTTTTTCGATATAATTAATTAAATTCCCAATTTCAATCATTTCTTTATTTTTTAATTTATTTTTAAATAAATTTTGATAAAAATGATTAAATCCATTATTAATAAAATCTATAGGTAAAATTGTGTATTTTGATGTTGAACTTGAAGGTCTTTCTTTAATTATTTTAATTATTTTATTTAATTTTTTATTTGTTGTTTTTGTTGTTAATATTTCATTTTCTTCAGCAGAAGAATAAATCTTTAAAAATTAAAGTGATTTATTTTTTGGAAATTAAGTAGAGGCTTTATACCTTACGACCTAGTAGTGTATTTATTGTAATAAATTAGAATTGTGATTTGGTTGCCGAAAAATTTAAGAAATTTATTTTTATTTTTAATGCTCATATTTAGATATTACGAGATATTAACTAAAAAATTCAATTAATTTTTGACAAGAAATTGAATTTTGAATAAGTAGTCGGCACGTTTTTTAATCATAATTCGATTCATAAAACTTTATTTATTTTTTAGATTCCCTATAAATTTACTTATTTCTTAAATATAGCTAGATTACCGTTATTTTTCCTTTTTCAATTAATTCCATTCTATTATTATTATTATCATCATTTATTATTATTTCATTATTTTTACTTTCTTCACTGTCAACAATACTAATCTCTTCTTTAATAATTTCCTCATTAATATTTTCTCCAATATTTTCTTCACTTTTAATTAATTCAGAAGACTTTTCTGAATTAACTTCAGAAGATTTTTCCTTTAATTTCTGTTTTTTATTTTTCTTTTTATTTTTCTTTTTTAATTTTTCCCTTTCTTTTTTACTTAATTTATTATTATTTTGATTATTATTTTTAATTATTTCCTTATTTTCTTCTTCTAAAAATAATTCATTTTCATTAATTTGAATATTTAATATTTTCATTATTTTTTCAAAGATATTTTCATTATATTCCAATATAAAAAATAATTTTTGCTTTTCTTCATTCAAATCTAAAAATGATTTTAAAAATATTCCCTTTTTGGATTAAATTCGGGAATTTTAAATATCAAGAGGAGTATCAAAAACTTATTTTTCTGTGTCATTACTCTGCCTACCGATCCTCCGTCCCAATTTCCGAAAATCTGGAATCCTCGAAGTTTTTGGTGTCGGGAATTCTGATTCTAAAAATCGAGAATTTATTTCGAAAGGATTTCTGAAATGACACACATTTAGGTAAACATTTTAAATAGAAAAATGATTTAACATTTTACGAATAATGATAAAATAAAAGTTTCCTGAGGATATTACCTCAATTAAACAGTTAGTAGGATTAAAAATCATGATGGAACCCCTAAAACATTTCAGAGTTATCTCGAGCTAATTAAGTTTAATTTTTCAATTACTTTGTTTAATTATTTGAATAAATTTGTTAATTTTCTCTATTTCATTTTCATTTATTTTTTCTTTTTCAATTTTTTCTATATCAATTAAATTAATTAATTGTTCCCCATTTTGTTGTCCAATCCAATTAAAATATTTATCGGTTAATTTTTCAGTATTATTATTTTTCTCTTTACCTTCAATTATTGAAATTAATTTTTGTGATATTTTATAAATAATATCATCTTCTTCCTCCTGTTTTTTATTTTCTTTTTGTTTTTTATTATTAAATAAATAATATAAATTAAATTGCATATTTAATAAATTTGTTTTTTTAATTCTCAATTCTGGCAATTCCTCCAAATCAAAAATTTCATCATATTTAATTAACAATTCCCAATATAAATCGTCCCAAACATCAACAAATATTTGTATAAATTTATTATTTTGATCAGAATTTTTAAATTCTCTTTCAAACCAGCGATACCAAGAGAAATAGTCAATACCTAATTTATTTGCTAAACGAGTCTTTTCATCATTAGATGTTATTGCTTGTATAAAATGATAAAGAAGACGTACATCTGATGAAAAAACTGTAAAAAGAATATTTATAAATAAATTAATTTTTTAAATTGAGTCTAATACATAAATTTAGTATATACCTATGTGTTCTAATTTATACATATATACCTACTAATGTTCTTATAAGAATTGTTCTTATGAAAACCCAGACAGTATTGTCCTTATTTGCGCGATTCGCGGTCCATCCAGTAAAGAAACCTCAAACCGTTCATCTTTCTATAGATTAATGAAAAATGCAAAAAAAAACTCTATTTATTTTTTTAAATATAGGCTATGCTTTTTAACCTAAATTTCATGATATCTTTCATTAAACTCTAAAACGTTAGAATTTTCGAATTCTTATTCCAAATATTCTCCAAATATTTAATAATTTAATTAAAAATTTAAACAAACTATCAAATAAATTATTTATTCTTAATGATGGTATCATCTTTGTTAAACGAGCTTTTTTGCCAGGTTCGACTGTTAAATTTCCAAAAAGATGTTCATTTGATTCAAAAAACATTTTGTGTTGATTTTCAACAGCTAAATGTACATCTTTTAAAGCTACTTCTTGTTGCTCTTCATCATTACAAAATTCTCCATTCCATTCTAATATTTCTTTTTTAGATGAAAAATTATTTTTATTAATAGCCATTGAAATAAAATGAATAAAACGTTCTAAAAAACAAAAAACTTTTGGAGACATAATATCATTTTCTTTATCATTAAAAATTATTTTTTTCGCCCATTTAATTTTATTTTTAATTATTTTAAATATATTTTTATTTTCAAATTCTGCTTTTTCTAAAGTTATTAATTGTTGAATTAATAAAGAAATATTTATTCTCATTTCTGCATAGTTTGAATTAATTTTATCATTAAGATATTTTTTGTAATATTCAATTCTCATATTTGTTTGCATTTCATCTGTTGAAGTATAAAAGTAAAATTAATTTTTAATAGAGCCCGGCTCGATACGATATTTTTCAATATTTTTCGATATTTTTATATCGAATATCGTCCGACCCTCCGGCCGGGCTCTGATTTTTAATATTTAAAAAAAGAGAGAATTATTTTTTAATTTTGTGCAAATTATTTAAATTTATATAATTCAATCCCATCGATAAATAGGAATGGAATTGAACTTATGTATGTATTTAATAAGGAGATAAATGTTCTGTGTATTTGTGGGTTAAATCTTGCTAAGACACATCTTTCGTGATCGAATTTTTCGGACGTATTAAAACGTGTTATTGGGGGAGACGTACCTATTCTTAATATTTCTGGATGCATTCTCTCTAATTTATCTAAAAAATCTATAGAAATTAAATCATGAATTCTATCCTTCATTTGTTTTTCAGAATTACACAGAATACTTCTAAATTGCTCATAATTTTGAATTAAATATTCCAAACATTCAAAATGTATTTTCCTCATTTTAAAAACATTTAGAGCTTCTTCAATTAAATTTTGTATATTTAATTCTTCAAATTTAACAGAAGAATATTTCTGTAAGAAGTCTAGTCCCTAAAATTAAATTTTTAGTTCATACATATCTTTTAATAAATTAATAAAAACATCAATTTAAAATGTTTTTATTTTACTTTTTTGTTTTTAATAATAACAAAACTATTAAAGACATAAAATTACAAAAAAATTTATTTGAAACCTAATTTTAATTAATTTACCTTTAATCCCTCATCTTGATATTTACTTGCAGTTTTATAAATTACTAATAAACATTTACAAACTTTTTCTTTTAATTCCTTTAAATTATCTTCTTTCGACCTTTTTAATAAATTATTTAATTCAAAATTATTTAGTTGGTTATTATTAATTGCCTTAATTCTTTTAAAATTCCACAAAAGTACCTCAATATTTAATTTTTCTAACGCTTCATCATGAACTCGATTTTCTTCTATTCTATTTTTTATTTGTAAAAATTTTTGATAAGCTTGGATTAAATCTAAAAATAAATAGGTAAATATATTTTTTTCCAACTAAAAACTTTTTAATTTAAAATAAAAATTTTAAAATCTATTACTGGCAAATAGGTACTTTAGATACACTGTTGAATCCTCCTCCCCTACTCCCCCCCCCCCAACAATATCCCCATTGGGTGGTTCTACGCCCACTTACAATTATACCTTTGCCTTTCAAGTGTGAAATTTTAGGGACACTTGTAATATTAAAATTTTAAGTCATTGTAAAATGTCCCAAAACATATATCGACCAATGTATATTTAAAAGTAAATAAAAATATTAAAGTAAAATATATTTAAACCTTCATTGTCATCATCTATTATTTTGTCAGCTCCTAGCGACGATTCAGATTTATTTCCATTAGTTGGAGGGCATTCAAAATAAGTTAACATTGATGATGGTGATGGATACATTGACATTATCTCCTTTTAAAATATTTAAATGTTTTATATATTTCAATACCTAGTTTTCTCAATTTTAATTTTCTTTAAATTTTTATTTAGTAAAACATTTAATTTCAAAGATTAAATATTTTACGAAGAATCCGAGAGTATTCTTCACAATTTAAAGAGAAAATATGTAGTATAACCCGAAACTTTTACTAAAATTATTTTTTAATAATACACTGTGTCAGAAAAAGATTTTCTTTAATATTTCGTAATATATTCATGATATTTTTTTTTATTTTTTCTGACAGGGGTAAAACAGGGGTAAGCAATTTCAAAAATATTTTCGACCCCTTATTGATAAAAATTTTCAGATAAAAATTTTCAAATAATAATTGGAAAATTTTTCCTAATTATAACCATCTTAGCATTTGAAAGAATAAATTTAAAAAATTTCTAAAAATATCTTAAATCTGGCACGAGATATGACAGGAAGTATAGGTTCGTCTATCATTTTCCGACACAGTACCTAATTTTTCTATCACTAATATAAAAAAATTAATTAATTAACTACTTTTTCAATTTCTGATTTCATTATTTTTTCTTCTTCTTCTTCTTCATTTTCTTTTTCATTTTTATTATTGTCATTAATAATTTTATATTTTCTATCAAGGGCATCAAAATCAAACTCTTAATAATGAATATTATTTTTAATATTAATCTTCATTAAATTTTAATTTAAATATTTTGTCTACTGTTAATTATTTAATTTTAATATTTTCTTATTTAAAAACGGACTAGGACGAGGTCAGGGAGGTTCTCTTAGATGTAAATGTCGAGGCGGGAACCTCGTCATTCTTTCATTTTCAACCTCGAAAAAATTCTAAAAAAAAGGAGGAAAGATGTCGGAATTTTGGTTTCTTGCCCCTCTGAAAGCTTTGTAATTCAAATTCTTAAAAAACCTTTGTAATTAAAAATTCAAAAATTCATCCTTTCAAATTAAAATTTTTTCTTTTCCTTGTTAAATTATTTCTAAATATTCTTTTTATTAAACTTACTAGTATTACTAATTCTTTCTTTAAATTCTTTATTTGCTTCTGCTAATTTTCTTAAATAAATTTCAAATAATAATCTTAATTCTTCTTTTTCTTTTTCATTATTTAATTCTGGTAAAAGAGGTATTGAAATTTCATCAAATTTTTCTTTTTCCAAAATATTTATTTCTTCTTTTAACCAACCAAATAAATCCCATTCTTTTTCATTTATTTTTAAATTTTTTAAATTATTTTCTTTTTTACTTCCAATTATTTTTCCTCCTTTTCCTTCAATAAATATTTTTATTTTATAAATTATATTTTTAAATAAATTAATTAATTTAATATTTAATGATTTATCTGGCTGTTCTTCTTGTAAATTTTCAATAAAAAGAAAAATTAAAGAACGAATATTTATCCAATTAATTAATAAATTTGGAATAATATTTTTATTTTCTTCAAAAAAATTATCAAATGATTTTATATAAACAAGTATATCAACAGCACTTTTTGCTTCATATATTTCTAGGTCGTTTTTTGCTTCAAATGATTTTATATAACAATATTTTAGCCAATCATATAATATATTGATATTTATATCTTTAAATAATTAAAAAATATTTTTAGGAAAATTATTTTTTGCGAATTAATTGATTGGGGATAAGTAGGGATCTGGTTCTGTTCGGACCAGACGTGGGCGAAACGTTTCGTTTCGTTTCGTTGTTTCGTTAGTTTTGTTATGTTTTTTACTGTTTCGTCTCGTTTCGTGACGAAACACTTTTTAATTTGTTTCGTTTCGTTTTGTTAACGAAACACCTGTGTTTCGTTAACGAAACATTAGGTACTTTTTAAGCCAAAATATCACTCAAAAACTGAAAAATTTTCCACTTTGGTGATGGAAATTCAAAAAATTTTTGCCTGCGGCGCCGAAATCTGAATTTTAAGAGTCTTCAGCGCATAATTTACAAGATTATTTTTGATTTTTTCAATTGACAATATGTTTTTGTTCAAAAATTCTTCATATTATGTTCTATACTCGACTATGTTTTATACACCGATATCCCCATTTTTATGCTTAATGGGGATATCGGAGAAATTGGGGGATTAATAGTAATATCGAGGGATTTTGTGGGAAGAGATATCGAGGCAAGTGTACATACCACCCTGTTTCAGTTTGTACCAGGCTCATTTGGGAGGCATTTGCCCTTTTTACCTTATCTGAAAAAAGAAGAAATCTGGCCTATTAGCCTTCAAATTAAAAAAATTTTCGCCTGCGGCGCAGAAAAAAGGAATTTGTTGGTCTACAGCCTTCTAAAATTTTCATAATTTTCGCCTGCGCCGCTGAAAATCATAATTTTCAGCGGCGCCGAAAATTTGGTGCAGTAAATTTTCCTCCCTTTATCCCCACAAAAAAATCCTGGCTATGGGCCTGATGGCGATATAGGGAATTAGGTGAAATTAAGAGAAAAATGAACATTTAAAATGATTTGCAATGGCTAAACACAAATTGGGATCAAAAATTGTTGCCCCATGGCTAATGGGACCACAATTTGTGGTCCCACATAATTATATGATGGTATAAATGTCATTAATGGCCAATTAACAAGCTTAAAATTGAATAATTAATAAAATAATTAGGTTTTTTGAGATTTTTTTGGAAATTAAAATGTTTCGTTTTGTTTCGTTTCGTTTCGTTAAATTCTGACTGTTTCGTTTCGTTTTGTTAACGAAACGATTTTTAAAAATTTTTGTTTCGTTTCGTTTCGTCCAAAAAAAATTTGGAGTTTCGCCCAGGTCTGGTTCGGACATGTCTTCGATTTAGTTTGCCTGTTGTATTTCATAATAGAGCTAAAAGGGGAGAGGGTAACTGGATATTTGTTCAGTCTAATGAAGAGTTTATTAAAATTTATTCTTGCTACTTTATGTATAAGAATGGATGAGTATTTTATTTGTTTTTCCTGATCCATCGAATAAATAAATATACGTATCGAAGGGTTAAAAATGGAAAATTTACCGAAATTAGAATTTAATTAAATTTTAAAATAGCAAGTATCCATCCCTAAATACCCTATATTTCATCCATTGTGCATTAAATAGACTAATATATTTACCAAAACGTAAAGCAATTGCCAGTGGATCCTCTTCTCTTAATATTTGTACATCCGTCTTGTCTGTTCTAAAATATTTGTAAAGTCTTGCTCTCGATCCTTTTGTTTTATCCAAAAAATCTTTTATTTTATTTTTTTCATAATTTTCTAAAAATATTTCTTTAAGTGAATTTGATACTTTTGCTTCTTGAGTCCCTTGATCCAAATTATATTTTTTATTAATTTCTTTCCAAAAATTATATATTTCATCATTTGATTTAGTTTTATCTAATATTTTATTTATTTTTGATTGCCAAAAATTTTTAATTTTATTTTTTGCTTTTTCTTTCCCTACTTTTTCATTTAAAATTGTCAAAATATCCTCAAATATTATGTAAAATGATATAATAACTCTAGACTTTTGTGCTAATGTGGTTACAATAGGATTTGAAAGATAAATCTCCAAAAGTTTTAAAAATTCACTTGTCTCTAAAATATCTTTAAAAAAATAATTTTAATTTTATAATTGACTAAATAATTAGATAATAATAAATATTAGTGTTAATGTATTGGTGAATTAACATAAAATTTTAATTTTTGATTCACCAAATTTGTGAAAAAAACTTTTTTATTTTTGTCCTACTTTCAGAACATGTCCTACTTTCTTATTCTAATGTATAAGCCCATCCGAGGAGACCCATTGAAAAATATAAGCCCAGAGCTTATATTAGAGCATTTACAGTTATCTACTATCTATATTCAAAATCTTAATTTTCCCCAATTGATGTAAATAGGGTGTGTGTTAACCTCTAAACAATTACAGAACTAAAATACACTTTTAAATCTTTGAAACAAAAAAAAAGATTTCCAAAAAATTATTTAATACATTTACCTAATCTAAATTTAAAAGGGTCCTCCATTTCCAAATTCGAAAACATTTCCCGTCCAAATACATTACGCATTTTTTGTTTAATTTCAACACATTTAAAATACTCCATTTCCTCCATAGATTCAATATTTTTATTTAAATCAGAATTTTTATTCAATAAAAGTTTTTTAAATATTTCTATATGTAATTTATCTAAAGGATATTCCCAAGTATTTTCATCCCATTTATTTTCTAAAACATTAATTCCAATATTTTTATTAAATTCCAAATCTATAAAAATTAATCTTCTAGCTTCATTTTGCCAATTAATTTTTTGTTTTCCTTCTTTTTTTAATTCTTTATTTAATTCTTCTCTTATTTCCAAAACTTTTCCAAATATTTCTTTTAATTTTATCAAATCTTTTGATTTTATTAAACTCATTTTTCCTTTAATTTTTTTCCCTTTTCCTTTATTATTTTTATTTTCTTTTTCTATATTTATCCATTTATTGCTAATATCTCTATCAATTAAATAGGCACTTAATTGCCAATATTTTGAAGACATTTCTTCAAAATTTGGATAATCTTCAAATATTAATTTTAAATATTCTTTGTTTAAATCTTCAATACCTAAATTAATTTATGTATATGTATACCGTATTTACTCGATTAATTCCCTTGGGGAATTATTGTTTCAACCATCCGTGCCATTCAAGAGAGGGGAATTATTCGAGTTTTGAAATTTGAACGTGTAGTAGGGTATTTGGGTGAGGGGGATTATTTTTTCAACCCATCCGTAGCAGGGGGAATTAGTCGAGTAAATACGATAATTCTTAAATGAATTAATAACCATAATTTTCTTCTTCTTGTTGTCCAAAAATTATTAAAATATTTCCAAACAAAAATAAAATAAAGAATTTCATAATTTCTAAATAAATAATTTAAAATTAAAAAAATTTTTTGGCAATCATATAAAAAAGTTAAAATAGTAATTTGGAAATTGAATAGAAAATAAAAAAAAAGTTAATATTTTGAGGGATTTTTAGGATATTCTTAATTGGCACCTAATACTTGTTTTTATTAAGTTTATTCTTAAATGGAGACATAAATAAAATCCAAATCTAAGCTTAATGAGCAAGATAGAAATGTAAATTGAACATAAGTTTGTGTGGAAGGACTGGCAAATTCTGCTTTGTAAAATTACTTATGTATTTGTGTAAACAGAAAAGGATTTTTTAATTTGATTATTTTTAATTGCTAGACATTTTATTTTTAAATTTTTATTTAAACATTTAGAAAGAATGGCGGAAATAAAAAGAAGGGAAGCACTTTAATGAAAATGTAATATGATAAATAATTTTATTGACAATTTTTTAAGACATAAATAAATATTTTATTTCTCAATTCTTTATTTCAAAATTAAGAAAAAAATTAATTGTAAATACTATATATAATTTAAATTTCATTTTTAATTTAGGTATTTGTCAAGGAAAAGTTGCAAATTTAATTTAAATTATAAACTTGAATGTAAACGTTTTAATAAATTTGATAAAATTAAATAATAAATTTTTGTAAAAAAAAGATTTTAATTTTTACAATAATCTCCATTTTTAATTTCAATTAAATGTGTAGCATTTATATCCCCTAATTTATTCCAAGCATTCCTTAATTGTTAACTTTTAAAGATTTTAAAAAATAAATTACAAAAAATTTTTTATTTAAAAAACTAAAAAATTCTTTAGATTTAAAAAAAGTACAAATATCCATGAGAGAAAAATAATAAAAAATTTAAATATTCAACGAGGAAGAAGAAGATTGTTGATTATTATTGTCACCTTCATGAAAACTTGCATATTGAGTAAAGACAGCAAGAAGTGATTGCCAACAAGCAATAATTCCTCTGTTGCCAAAACAATGGGAAATCTGGAATTTTTTAAAGAAAATATTTTTTTGGAAAGATATTTAATAAAAATTATTTAATAAAAATATATTAGCAAAAATAATTAGAGAGGGGGAAAATTTGTGAAAAAAGAAGAGGAATGTTGAGTAGAGACCGGACCGAGATCTCGAGCAAAAATCTCTCGAGATCTCGATTTTCGTAAGACCCAACCAGTCCTATCTCTAATGTTGAGTAGTGGATAGCTGAGTTTGTCAATTACTTCTCCAAAAATATTTTTAGAAATATCATTTGCTATTATATTTTTTTGTAATTTTAAAAGCATTTTTAGCTATTTAAAATAAAATAAAAAAATTTTTATATGACTGGCCCTCGCAAAACGTTTAAATTGATTAAGAGTGTCAGGCATTAATTGCTGCATTTGTAATTGTTGTGGGTCTATTAATTCTCCAGGCATTGTTAATTCAAGTGTTTCTTGCTCAGTTGCTGTTTGAACAATTGAAATAGCCTCTCGAAGTATTCCCCTTTAATTGAATTTAAGAATTTAATTTTACAAAGATATTTTTTTGTTAATTTTTGGGAAGGAATAATGACTAAAAAATAAATTTCCTCATTCCTAACGATCAAAAATATTAAAATTGGATTTTTTCTCATAGGTTTTGAGTTATCCCTTAACAAAAACATTCCATTCAATTTTTGTCAAAAGAAGCAACTAGAATAAATTTGTTGGTTTCCAAAAATTCTTATTCTTAATTCCCAAAATATTGTAAATACCAACATAGAGCTTTTTATATCATCAAGACTTTGATTTCCTCGACGATGCATTTCCATAGCTATATGATGATGAGGGAATCCATTACTTGGGTCTTTAACTAATTTATCAAAATCTTCAGCCAATTGAATAGCCTCTCCTTAAATTTTGTTTATTTTAAAATAATCTTTAATTATTTTTTACTTTCACAAAGTGTAGAGAATGCTGTTACTAAACTTGATTTACGTTTTCCAGGCTGGAGATTTAGACCGCAGTCATATTTACCCAAATCTTCTCTCAAACTTTTACCTCCATTTTTATTTTTAGCTCTGAAATTAAACACAAGTATTTTAAAAAATTGAAAGGATTTTTGTCAATATTTTCTAAAAATAATTTAAATTTATTTTTAAATTTCTCTGGACCGAAGGGAGAAAATTTTCATTTTAATCTCCTACCTTCGAAGAATTCCACTCAAGTAAGAGGTATTCAAACATTCAGGCATACTCAACCTTCTACATAATTCAGCTAACGATATTGGATATTTTTTGTTATTATTTAACAATGAGAGACGAGCGGGGACCTAAACTAAATAATTTTTAAATTCAAATTAATTATTTACAGATTTTTCATAGAAAATCATTTCAAGGTCAAGTAGTTGTCTCTCTCCATTATACGTAATCCATCGCATATAAGGCGGGAATTTTGGCTCTAAAAATTAATAAAAGAGTTCTAGTTATTTTATATCATAGATGTCTAATTTAAATTAAAAAATATTCTAAATATTACAGAAAACAGAGTAAAAGTACCGTTTGTGTTTCTCCTTACTTCATATTTTCTCATCTCCCAAGAAAAAAAGAGAAAGAGGTTTGCCATTAGGGGTTAATCGAATTGCTGAGTTCGAATATGAGGCCAGATTTTATTTATCTTAAATCCCTGACCCTAAATTCGACCAGGTAAATTAAATTTAGAAATTAAAAATTAAAAACTGGCACGTCCTTCGAGCTCGAATTTTAGGTGCAGAATTCGAAATAATATCTGGCATCATATTCGAACTCAGCATACTCAATTACCTACTGGCAAACCTCTAAAATATTGAAAAAGCTCTTCTCTCCTTCTGGAGAGATGAAAAAATGAGAAAAAGGGGAAACACAAACGGCACTTTTACCGAAGTTTAAAAAATATTTAAATTTACCATTAAGAGCCAAATCAAGACTTTGGCCTGTTTTAGCACTTAAAGCGCTTTCTTCAGAAGAACCTCCACTGCTACTTTCATTCTTTTGTATATCTAAAGAATTTTTAAAAATATTTTTTAACAATATTTTTTTCAATAACACCTTTAATTATTCTTTCAATTCCTGCAACACCGCTATCTCTACTTAAAAGAATTTTTATTTTTATTTAAAGAATTTTAAATTTACGCATTGCTAAATGTTGAAGAATTGCTTAATTGGGAGGAAATTATTTGTTGCTAAAATAATTTTTTTATTATTTAGACAATTCTAATTCCTCTACCTGCCCACCAGATGCAAATAATCCACTTTGGAGCATTTGTTGGGGATAATTAGAAGGATATCCATATACTCCATAAGGAGTCATTTGAATATTTTCAGAAGAACCAACGCCGCCAGTAGAGGAACTTTGAGCGCCTGAGAGATTATATTGGTGGCGATTTGGTGGACGAATTGACGGGAAAACTGAATTCCCAGCAGCAGCTGCAGCAGCAAGTCCTTGACCTTTTAGTAAATTAATAATTAAAAATTAAATTTATCAGAATTTTAATCAAAATTATATTAAAATTCTAAAAACAAAAAAGAAAAAAATCCAAATTTTTATTACCCCAAATCGCAGCATGTTGCAAATTTCTCAATGTAGCTTGCTCAAAATTATAAGGTGTTGAATGTGCAAGTGGGGCATAATGCATCTAAATAATCGGAAAATTAGTTAGGGATTTTTAAAGGATTAAATTTAAAAAATAATTTTAAAGACAATTATTACATTTCCAAAATTTGGAAAGGTCGAAGCAGTCGAAGAAATTAAATTATTATATCCATAATGTTGTTGAGGTGTAGAGTAATTAAATTGTTGCTGATTATAATTTGACCCTCTACCTGAAGAATTTAAACTTTGTAGTAAAGCGGAAGTGTTTTGATGTTGTTCAAGTTTTATTGGTGGAGGACATTCTGGTGAGCTACTGCTGGTTCTGAAAAATATTTAGAATATTAAATGTATTCATTGTAGTTAAGAGGTGTTACGACAATTGCGGATACGCACGTGCGGATATGACAATTACGGATTAAAATTTTTTTAATTTTTAACTGATTAAAATGATATCCTGTTTTTTAGTCCCGGCTGTCAGTTTCAAACTTCTGACAGTTTTCGAATCATTTTTAGACTGATGTGGCACTGAAAACTTTAAAAAATTTTCATATCCGCAATTATCGTCCGCAATTGTCAAAGCCGCACGTGCGTATCCGCAATTGTTGTACCGCCAGTTAAGATAATATACAGTAGTCGACATAAAGATAGGGACAAGAGTAATTTAAATGAAAATTAACTATTTTTCGGTCGAAAAATACGTTCTATATATCAATCGAAAGCTCTATTTATATCTCAGTTGACATGTTTCTGCATTTTTCATGAAAATGAAAATTGGCCGAGATAATCCGGATCTGCCGGATATACCAAATCCCACAGCCTCGGAAAAAATTTTCGGAAAAAATCTAACAAACCCATTTGATAAAGCATATTTTTGTGAGTATGTATCACAAAACCGCTTAAAAATATCTCTTTCCGGACCAGAGATATGATTTTTTGAAAATCGCATTTTTCCCTTAAAAATTGAATTTTTTGCAAAAATAGACGAAAAATGCCATTTTCAAAAAATCATATCTCTGGTCCGGAAAGAGATATTTTTAAGCGGTTTTGTGATACATACTCACAAAAATATGCTTTATCAAATGGGTTTGTTAGATTTTTTCCGAAAATTTTTTCCGAGGCTGTGGGATTTGGTATATCCGGCAGATCCGGATTATCTCGGCCAATTTTCATTTTCATGAAAAATGCAGAAACATGTCAACTGAGATATAAATAGAGCTTTCGATTGATATATAGAACGTATTTTTTGACCGAAAAATAGTTAATTTTTATTTAAATTACTCTTGTCCCTATCTTTATGTCGACGACTGTAGTCTTGTAGATAATAAGGGGAACTTGGGGAATACTGTAATAAAAGCATAAATATCTGCGGGTCTCCTCGATAAATCTCATCTAAAGTGCCTCAAAATTCAAAATCCTTCACTCACTTAGCCGATCGAAGTCCCCCACTACTCTCACTTTCATCCTCAACTTCATCTTCCTCGTCTTCCGCATCTTCTTCAGCAGATCCAGAGGACTGGATATTTTCAAATAAATTCTTTTGAGTATTTAAATAAGGGCGTTTATTGGAAGGAATTCCACAATTCTCCTAAAATATAATTTTTTTATTTTAAATTTACATATTCCATTCTTCTACTTTTTCTTCTTGATTTAAATGTTCTTCAGTCAATTGTCGTTTATGTCCAAGAGATGAAGATAAACTAGTTGGAGTTGGATAAAAATTATGTTGTTGTTGGTGGGGGTGTACAAAAAAATTTTCCTTAAAATATTTAAATTTAAAATTTATTTTTTTCCTTCCTCACATTTGCATAACTTTCATTGTTTAAATTCTGTTGTTGATTTTGTTTAGACATTGAAATTAAATGTTCGTTTTTGTCTTGATTTGAATTTCCTTGTTGATTAAACATTTTTTTATAAAAACTATAAAAATATTATTTTAAATTATTTGAATTAAAATTAAAAAAAAATTTTCCTTAAATTTTTTCCTTAAAAAATTTTCCTCTCTAAATCAATTCCAAAATCAATCAATTTATTCATAATTTAATGAATACATTAACGTTTTTGGTAAAATAATCTTCTCTCCTTTTCATCCATTAAATTTAATTTACTCTCCAGAAAAACCTCGCCTATCACATACTCATCAAAAAGAGATCAAAAGAAGGGAGAGTGAATGAGTGTAGGTGCAAAAGAACACAAATGTTAAGATACATAAATTTTTTAATAAGGAAAGAGAGAGAGGTTAAAAAATGAGGATTATTTTAAATAGAAAAATAAAAAAAAATTAAATTTATTTTTTAAATTTTTGTTTGGTATTTAGCAATGTTTAGAAAATATAACCTAGTAAAATTGAGGAAAAGTGGTGATTTTCTCAACACCTAATAAATATATCAAAAATTAAACGGAAAGGTGTAAATTTATAACTAAATAGTTTTTCTCACGTTTGGAAAGTAATAAATGGAAGCAGAATTTATACAAAAATTATAATTGTATCATTAGGTTGAAAGGGCAAAAATAATAAAAATATAAAAATTTATATTGAGCTTGAACTTGGGCTTGTCTCTGCTCGATACACATACCCGGCATTTTCTGATATTAATATAAAATATTTTTAAAATTAGTTTAGGAACACGAGAGGTTAAATATTTAAATAAAGAACTAATTTTTCTGTTAATGAAAAACTGAATACGGAAGAAATGAGTTAATTTAAAAAAGAGGGGAAAGTACTTGATTGAACACTGACAATTTTTACGTCGATTGAGTGCCATTCAATTAAATAAAAAGGAAGAAGAGTTTTTGTAATAAATATTTAAATATTCTTCTCCCAATCTGACTATCGACACTTTGATTACCTAAAATTAAATATTTTTTAGACATTCTAGGGATTTCTAAAAGGCAAACGAAAATACTAACTTCCTTATTTTCCTTATAATGAGAAAATAAAGTTTATAAGTTTATGGGCGTTTTACCCTCTATTTGAACTATATATTTATTTTCTTTTGTTCTAAAAGTTCCTTTTTAACGTGAAGTAAAAAAGGAAGCAAACAATTTTTGAACGTGAAGAATTGTCTGAATATCGGCATTTTGAGAGTGAGGGAAAGGAGTAAATAAATATAGACAATACGTGGAAAAAAATAAAAAGAAAAAGAAGTTACTGGAGAATTTTAAACAAAATAATTGCTTAGCCTTAGGGGACAAATATCTTCACGGCAAACAATTAAACTTAGCTGACCCTTTTTATTTGATTGATAAAACAAAGGAAAGGCAAAAGGATGGGAAGAATTGAATATATTTAAATTACTGTCTCTTTTTTGCTAAATTTTATTTAAAAATTTCTTAATTAAAGTTGTTTAGATTTTCCGGTCCTATCTGATTCAACCCAATAATTACTAGACCAGACAAAGACCTATTTATGAATTTTAAATTTGTTCTATTTAGAACCCTTTAATAACATAATTATTAACGAATAAAATTAAAATTTTTGGCAGTATTCAAAAAACATTAGGTGATTGTTATAATTTCGTACTAGTTCTAGGGGCTAAATAAGTAAAAATAAAGGAAATTGTCCCATGAATAACCAACAATAAATTGATGATATATTTATCAAAAAGGTTTTGTAAAAATATAAGAGCACAATAAGAGATTTAAATTTGCAAAATAATTTTATTGAGAATCTGAAAATAATAATAATTTAATATTCTAATTTATAAATCCCCTTCATCTAATTTAACTGGATTGTTCGAAAATAAACGTTTGGCCTTCGCATCATCAGTTTCTTCAGAAATATCAGGAATTATCTAAAAAACATTTTACATTTTGTTTCGAAAAAATATTTCAAAACCTTTAATGCGTCTCCATGTACTCTAAATCGGTAAAGACATGTCAAATAGGAACCCCAATTTGTCAGAGTTTCTAATTCAATAATATTTGTTAAACGAGAATCCCAATGCTTTAAAAATAATTTTTTGAATAAAATTATTATTTTAGCTTTACTTGGACATGAAATATTTGTAAAGGTTCACCCTGCGCGTCATAAGTAAAATTGCCTAGTAACGTACGAGAGAGCATATTATCCATATCTTGATAACTCTAAAATTTTAAAAATTAATATTTTTTATTCAAAATTATTTTTAAAACCCCCTACCCAAACAAGAAAATTCTTAGGGGCTGTTCTAATATTTCCATCAGGTGATAATTCAATTGGCAAATGTTCATATGAAACAGCTGTAACATTAATCCGACCAGATAAACCAATAGTTAAAAATCCATGACCTCCATAAAATGCCCAACACTCACCAGCAGAGGCTCCATAACCTTTTCTCTAAAAAAAGAAAATTTTTTAAATTAATTTAAAAATAAAAAATTAGTTGGATTTATCTAAAACTTTCAATGGGGAGATATTGTTTAAAAAACTCAATTTCTGTCATTAAAATTCTCACCACCATTTCCTTCCACGTTAAGGTAATTTTTAATTTTTAAAAATTAAACAAAAATATAAGAAATACCCAAAAGGGAATTAATCGAAATAATTCTTAAATAATTTTTTTTTCAATTAAATACCAAAAATTAAATAAAAACTACTTGAATAACAGTCCTTGGACTATAACTTGTATACCAAAGTGGAATCCCAAAAAGTTTTTGAGTTCTAGATTTTTCATTATATTGAACAGTGCAACGAGTACTTAATACAGACCCGCCTTTAAAAAATTTTTCATTTAAAATATCACAAAATTTTACCAGAACTTTCCAAAGCATAATCGGGCATTCCAGTGTGATCAGCTTCATATAAACGAATTTCTTTTTTAATTAAATACCGAACTTTTTCAATTAATGAACTTTCATCTAATTCTTTAATTGTTTGCTTAAATTGAATTTAAATTTTAAAAATTTTAAAAATCCAAACTTTATTTTCAATTATTTTAACAATTTCTTTTTCTTCTTTATTATTTAATTTGTCATAGAATTCTTCTTGAACTTTTTTTAAATATTTAATTTCCTCTCTAAGTTGTGTATATTGATCATTAAAAATTTGATTTTGTTGATCTATTTTCTATAAAAATATTTTAAAATTATTTATTTAAAAATATTTGGATATACATATACTTCTCCAGAGGTAGGTCGGAACGGTCAGAGCTGTCGGAAATCGGAAGAACCGGAAATCGGAACTGGCTCAAAAGTTGAAACTCGCAAATCAAAATTTTTTGAGAAATCGGAATTCCGACCCACCTTTGTACTTGTCAAAAAAACAAGTCTCTCATTTTTCTATCCCTCAATTACAAATAAATTTTAAATACTTGTGTAAGCTTAAATTTATTTTTTTTAAATCAATGCTCCCTCAATTTATAAAAAAATATTTTTTTAATTAAAATAATTTTATTAATAATTACCTCATCAATCTCTAATTTAATATTCTTCTTCCATTCTTCATTGTATTTTTTAAATAAATTAATTATTTTTTCTTCAAAATCCTTCAATAATTTATCAACATTTTTTTCTTCTTTTTGTGAATTATTTAATTTTAAAAATTCAATTTTTATCTAAAAAAATAAAAAAAATTAATTAAAAAATAAAATTAAACATTTTGTTGAATCAATTTGTGGATATTTTGTTGAAAGAAAATTCTTTCCTTAGCAAACATCTGATAGAAAATTTTTTGAGTATTTTCGTTAGTCTACAACAAAAAATATTTTTAATTATTTATTTTTAACATGGGAACATATGCTACTGTCACCACGAATTTGATATTTTTTGGTACCATTCGATAGTAGACCCCCGACTTTCTATTGGATAGTGCTATCCGTTTTCTTGCAAAATGACTTTAGACGGTCATAACTCGGCCAAAAGCCATTTTGCAAGAAAAAGGAAAGCACTATCCAATAGAAAGTCGGGGGTCCACTATCGAATGGTACCAAAAAATATCAAATTCTTGGTGACAATAGGATAAGGTTCCTAGTAAGAAAAACCTCCTCCTTTTTCTCTTCTTTTTTAATTGACAAATTTTTCGAAAATAAATTTTCTTCCTTTTTAGGTTTAAAATCATTAAAAAATTCTTTGCAATAATCAAAAATATAAAAAATAATGTTTGTACAATTTTGAAATATTTGAAGCAGACAACTATGAATCCAAATAATAATTGTTTTGACTAAAAAATTTATTGAAAAAAACAAAATAATTAAATTAAATACCAATTTGAGCACAATAACTTAAAAAATTGACAACTAAAAATAAAAAATCAAAGTAAATATAAAAATAATTTAATAAAAACCTTTCTCTCCAAAAGAAATAAAATAAATCTTATAATTTGAAAAAATTTGTAACATTAAATCCTTTAGAGATATGAATATTCCATCGAGATATGAATAAGAACTTTCTAAAAAATAATTTAAATTAATATATTTAGTGTTAGCAAAGACGTATCCAGGGGGCTGGGAGGGCTAGAGCCCCCCCCCCCCCCTCCGAGATGGAGGAAAGGGGGAAAAATTAGGAGAGGGATGGTCGAAAAATTGAAATTTTTTCGCCTACAACCCTCAAATTTTAAAAAATTTTCGCAAAAAAATTATTTATGTACAAAAAAATTTGCCGTAGGAATGCCAAAGTGAACGCCAAAATTTTGGCGCACACCCAATGTTAGCCCCCCCCCCGAAACTGGCCCCCTGGATACGCCCTAGATATCTGAAAGAACTTTTTAAATAGAATATGTACGGAACGTGGAATTCCAAAATAATTCAGACCGATTGTTTTTAGAGCCAAGACCGAAAAACAGGCCGTAGCCAGGGGGGAAAATGTAAATAATTTTTAACTACTAACCAAAAATGTAAATAATTTTGTTATAAATATTTATTGCAATATTTGTTGTATTTTCTTTTAAAATAAATAAATATTCTGCAGTAATTGATAGAAAGGAGGTACCATTAGAAACATTTTTATTTAAACAAAACGGACTAATTAAATCAGATTTTTGATTTTCCAAAGCTAAAAATTAAAAAAATAATTTTAAATTTAATTTAAAAAATAATTACGGCATATTTTATTTAATTCTTCTAGTTTTTCATTTTCTTTAAATTGTTGAAGAAATAAATAAATTAAATAAACAAAAAATAAAAATATTAAAAGATTTAGAAAATAGAATTTTCTAAAAATAAAAATTAAATTAAAAAATAATTAAAAAAAACCTTTTCTTAATTTTTTGTAGTTTATTTATTTTTTGTTTTCGAATTGTCGAATAATTTGTAAATTTTCTTAAAATAATTGAATAAAAAATTGAACGAGTAAAATTCCAATAACTTTCTGATTCTAACCAAATCTAAATTTAAAATATTTGTGAAATTATAGAAATTACAAAAAATTTTAATAAAATTTTGAAAAATTTTTTTGGTCACAATTCGGAAGGGTCGAATATTCGCGCGGCCATAAGGTCGCCAAGCCATGACTTGCCAGAAAATTTCTGGCCCTTATCAATTTTGGAACCAATCTCTTTAGCTCGATGAGAGGAATAGTTTAATACTAATTGTAAATTTGGAAAGATTCGGAAATCTTAAAGCAAGTTGTGGATTGGCGACCTTATGGCCGCGCGACTATTCGGGCGTGTCACAGTTCGTAAGTTTCCCCTGTAGCCCAATTTAATATTAGGTGCGGACATAATTAGTGACACATTTTTTCAATCGCTGATAAAAATATTAAACTCTTATATCTTTCTTTTAATTTATATATCATTTTAAAGCTGTTACCCAAACAGAGGGGAGTTCCAGTGCCCCGAAGATCTGCACACGGAAAGAAGCTTATGCTGTGTTTTTTGGTCAATGCGTGGTCCGGTGCACTGGGAACTTCTCAAACCTAATACGAGTATTACCTCTGATCTCTTTTGTGACCAATTAACAAATGTGGATAACGCCGTCCGAGTTTTGCGTGGGCTGGGGCGCTGGGAAGGGCCGGTGTTTTTCCAAATGGATAACGCCAGGCCGCACACCTCGGCAAAGACACTCCAGCATATCACGGAAACACTCCGATGGCGTCTGATTCCTCATCCGCCTTATTCCCCAGACCTTGCTCCTTCTGATTTTCATTTATTTCGATCTTTAAAAATTTTTCTCCGTGGCCAGAACTTCAAGAATTCCGAGGATGTCGAAAATGCCATTGGCTTGTATTTTGTCTCCAAAATGCAAACTGGTTTTTTCGAATGCGGAATTCGCAAACTTCCCCATCGCTGGCGTGATGTAATTGACTTATCTGGTGATTATCTCGTTGATTGATATTTTATTTGATTGTTATTTTGCCAAAAAATAAAGTTATAAAAATGTGTCACTAATTATGTCCGCACCTAATAATATTTTTATTGGTTCCCTAACGTTTCGTCACTGAACTTTTCGTCACCGAACCTTTCGTCAAAACCTTTCGTCACTGAACCTTCCGTCACCAAACCTTTCGTCACTGAACCTTTCGTCACCAAGACTTTATTTTTAAAAATCAAATAAGAAGTTGTCAAAAATGACAAATTGATCATAATCGGTAATTTAGTTATATTTACTGTGTTGCTAAATGATAGGAGATTGGGTGATAGGAGATTGGTACCCAATTGGGTCATTAGCTCGCTGAGCAAATTCAGCAAATATTTGTTGCAAATTTTGGTCTTGAATGACATAAACCGACTTCCGCTTAAGTCCCTTTCCTCGGATACCGTTTGCCGGTGCATTATTATAGTCAGCAATTATTTGTTCCCATCTTGCAAATTCTTTGATCATTCGCTTTACAAATTTACTTAACAACGGAGTAAATTTGACAACGTAAATTTAACAACGGAGTAAACAGCCTGTCCAAAAAACCTAGTAACCGCAAAGATAATCAGTGTTGGGTATTGATGGGGGCTTTTTCTTTGAGCCAGAGCCCAGCTTTGATTTATAGTTGTTGCCATTGACCTTAAGTCCTTAGAATCTCTCCATTGGAGTGAAATAGAGGAAAAGAGAGTGAAACAGAGAAAAATATTTTTACGTTGTTGGTATTTTGGTGAACTAGCCACATATCTCTCATATCCCCTATATAGTATTAACACCCCCTATGCAACATTAGTCATCCTTAGATATCTCTCTTTATTACTGCAAATCCCTCGTTATCTCTTCAAATTCAACAAATCCTAGTAAATCACTGAAATCTGCTATACTACAACTCCACAGATTCTTCAATTTTGAGCGCCGCAGGCATTAATTTTTAGGATTTTAGAAGATCCTTAAGCCAAAAATCTTCCCTTTTCAGCACCGCAGGCGAAAATTTTTGGGAATTTTAGAAGTCCAAGAGGCCAGATTTCTTCATTTTTTACAAATGAAAATATAATTTTGTCAGAAAAATCCATTCTTAGGGGTGTAAAAATTTCCCGACTTAGTCGGGCAATTGACACCGGGAGTCGGGATCGGGAGGCCAAAAACTCGGGAAATTTTCCCGAGTCGGGAGTCGGGATCGGGATACCCGAGCATCACTACTACGTACTGTCTCCTATCATTTAGCAACACAGTAAATATAACTAAATTACCGATTATGATCAATTTGTCATTTTTGACAACTTCTTATTTGATTTTTAAAAATAAAGTCTTGGTGACGAAAGGTTCAGTGACGAAAGGTTTGGTGACGGAAGGTTCAGTGACGAAAGGTTTTGACGAAAGGTTCGGTGACGAAAAGTTCAGTGACGAAACGTTCGGTCACCTTTTTATTAATTAAAATTAAAGCGTTAATTGAATTAAAAAATAAAAACCTTACATATTTAATTTCATTCAAAAAATTTTGAAATTTGTAATTACTTGTATTAATTGATTTAAAAGCATAACTAGAAATCATTGAAAAATAAGAAAATAAAGCTAAACCTTTAAAATAAATTAATTTTAAAAAATTAATAATTAAAAAACTTTTAAAGTAGAAATATCTCCAAATTGATGTTGAAAAATAAAATAAATTAAAAATTTGTGAAGAAATTAAAATAAAAATTTTTGTAAAAATATTTCGTCGTTCAATTTGAGTAAATTTTGTTGGCGTAAAATGAAATTTTCGACAAAGCCTAGGGTGTATATATTCTCTATTTCCGACATTTGTTTTGTAGGCAAAAGTATAGGAATAAGTGTAATTTGTTTCATAAGGACTTTAAAAAAATTAAAATGGTCATCTTCTGCTTCATTGGTCCCTAGAAAATGAGGAAAAAGTGCTAGTGCTTAGATTTTTACCCCAAATTCGACTTGATCGGATTCGGGTCCGGGGCTTAAAATAAACAAAATCTAAATTCATATTTGGACTCAGCGCACTTGATTACCTACTGGCATGACTCAAAAACGTCGAACGAGCACTTTTTCTTCATTTTTTTCTAGGGAACAATGAAGCAGAAGATTACCAAAAAATAAATAATAAATTAAAAAAAACCTTTCTAAAATTTCATTGATTTCCTCTTTAGATAATGAAGTAGAAGTTGAGTGTTTTGATGGTGAAAAACTTCTAAAAATATAATTTTATTGAAAATATTTAAAATTAATTAAAATACAATCGTCTGTAGACATCCATTTTAATTTAAAAAATTAAATAATATTTTTGTTAAATATTTTATTTTCTAAAAATTAAATAAAATTAATGAAATTTAATTTAACTAAATTAAAAAAAATTTAAACAAATTAAAATTAAATAAAAATTAATTTAAAAAAAATTTAAAAAATAAAAATATATTTTTTCGAAATTTAGATAAAGCATGGGCAGACATTATAATGCGGAGAAATATCATACATATAATAAAAAGAGAGTGTCATACACTCAATTTTTTTATTTTTATTCGCTTTTGGTGCCAACCTCCTTGTGCTGAACTGTCAATTTTGACTGTCAATGAGTGGGGGGAGTGTCAATGAATTTTTATTTAATTTTGTAAAAACACCTTGTTTTGTTTTTCAATTCTTATTTTTTTAATTTTAGCTTACCTCAAAAATACTAAGAATTTGTTCAAATTTAAAATATGGCAAATTTAAGGCATACTATTTCTCTGCTACGTTCTGTTGAAACAAACTTCGGTTAATGATTTGGAGACTAAACCATTTAAATAATTCACAGCATTTAATTATGAAAAAATTTTATGATTATTTTTGTAAATTGGAAATTTTGGTACTTATCCCTTATACCACACCCCCTCAAAGTAGTGTCCAAAATGTCATATATGGGGTAATAAAGGGTGCTGATCACGATTATGGTGTTTATTTCTCAATATAAGAACCCCCTCACCCATAAATTGTCATGGTTCATAATGGTCAAACTTCAAGTTTGGACGCATTTGACTACCACAATGGCAGAAACGTTCAGTATGAAGCAAACCGCAATTTTGAAAAAATTTTGCAGCGTTTGATTCATCAGGACATCCCCCATTAGTGTGTCGTAATTATATGGCATTTTTTATTTATTTTTATTATTATGGGTTCAAATGAATGAAATCGTTTATATGTCGGCGGTAAATTTCAATTTTAGGAAAATTTCAATTTTTCCGGAAAAATTGAAATTTTCCTAAAATTGAAATTTTCCGCCGACATATATACTCATTAAACGACCAATAATCACACAGAAAATAAATATTAAATCTTAGTGCATTAATATTGCTCATACCTACATATATATTTATTTAAATAAAAACTTGAAGTTTGACCATTATGAACTATGACAATTTATGGGTGAGGGGGTTCTTATATTGAGAAATAAACACCATAATCGTGATCAGCACCCTTTATTACCCCATATATGACATTTTGGACACTACTTTGAGGGGGTGTGGTATAAGGGATAAGTACCAAAATTTTTAAATATTTTTTCTGAACTTGTTAAATTTATTTAGTGCTTTAAGGAGGATATTACTCCTATTTTTGAGTTATTCCAACAGAAACTAAATTAGCTCTCCGGACATGCACATATTTCCGTTCTGTATACCTAAAAATAACCACACATCTTTAACGGTTATTATTTTTGAAATTATTAAATAAATATACAAATAATTAAATATTTTTGGGAATAAACACAAATAAATTTAATGCAAATGAATTAAATTTTCTTTAATTTCAAAAAATCAAATTTAATATTAGTAACAACACAATCTTATATTTATTTAAATTTCTAATTTTATCTATTTAAATATTAATAAATGCTAAAGTTTAAGTAATGTTTCACGTATTCTGCACAATCTTTTGTGTAACCTTTCCCTTCTTTCGACTTCAATACTATTCATGGGTATTTTGGAATCATTTAATAAAATATCTGTAGTATATCCCCTTTGAATTGCCAATAATTTTTCAAATTGTGCAACACCAAATAAAGTTAATATATTTATTTGGCCTTTTATTCGAATTGGAATTCCATTAAATAAAATATCACTTTGAAAGTGTACCTAATTAAATAAATTAATAGAATTTAAAATAATTTAAAACCTCATTTTGTTCTGGTACTATATTTGAGTTGTTTAAATTTAAATGCAAATTTAAACCGTTGCTGGGGACTGCCTGTGGGGAAATTTTTAATTAGTTAAAGTTATTATGTTTTGAGAAAAAGGTGGTGGTATTTTTAATTAAAATTTCTGGTCGAGCTGGAAAATATTCTAAGGCTACAAATAATTTTTTGAAAATAAAATAAACGGTTCTCGAGGAATTAAATTACTAATGATGGAGATTAAACACTTACTAGATCTCAAAAACTAATATTTGGGTTTTGATAGAGTGGGATTTTACAGGTTTAATTCTACGGGGTAAAATTAATTTGTTTACAATATGCAGCCTTTTAGAAATTTGAACAGATTGAAGTAAATTTTGTTGTCTTTCACGTTCCTTTGCATGGGGAATTCCCGCAAAACATATTCCTCTTGTTAATTCAATTAAAAATTTATCTGTTAATGAATTATTTTCATCATCATTATTATCTGATATTTGTTGTTTATTATTAGACATTTTAATTATAATTAAGACTAAAATAAATTCTCACAGAATTTTAATTAGAAAATATTTTGGCTGAAAAGTTTAGAGAAAATTGAAATAATTTAATTAAAAAATTTTTGTTCTAACCAAGTAAATATTTTTTCTAAAACTAATGAGGTTTGGTTAAAAATAAGAAAAAAAGGATAGAAAGATATTATCTCAAAAAGAATCTCTTTCCTCAAACAACCTCAAAACAAATTCCTCTAAAAATATATCTAAAATGAACTGTCATGCCCATTTTTATATTTAAAAAATAATATCTTCTCTTTTTTCCCTCATTAATATTACTTGCGTTGATCCGCTAAATTGATAAGATTTTTGTTGAAAAAAATTTTTACTTCTACTTATTTTTAAATATCGGTAAAAAGACAAATGAAAAATAAACTTGAATTAATTTTTATTATGGAGAATATTATACTTACATATGTGGTTTAAACAAAAATTATAGTAAAATATTTTTAAATAAATATGGAAATCAAAAATTTAAAAATTCAGAGCCATTGAAGTTTATTAAACCCCTAAAAACATCGACAAAATTATTTGTTCTTTAACCTTGTGTTTAAGGATTCATTTAGTCAATCCCATATTCTACAGATGGCAAAACAACGAAGGTTAATATAAAAAAAGTTATTTGAAAAAAATTAAAGAGAATTTCTTACAACTAAACACCTTTTTATTTGGGGACTATAAATATTATAATGGCAACAAACAAAAGATTTTTAGGCGGCTGCTCTTACTACTCTTTTTTTAAATAAAATTCTATATAATTCATCATTCATTATTAATGGGGCCCGGCTAATGAAGAATTTAAAAACAGTGTTTTTATATATTTTTAACTAAAGGAACAAAATTTAGGGGAAGATAATTTTTATAAATAAAAAATATTTTGTCACGGAAATATAAAGGCTTTTATCTTGTTGAGACTTTTAAATCACTATTGTAATTTGTATGTGTGAAGTTTAGATGGTATTTTTCCGTTGTGCCAGACCCCCTCAGCTCAGGCAATATCATTTATCCTGAGTGGTAAAGACAAATGATAACTAATTCGACAAGGCATTCGTGTTGAGTCGAATGGTACAAAAAGTTTGTGCAAATTTTTAGCATGTGAGAAATAATAGAAGAATCACTGGCGAATCATCATTATAGCACATATATCATAAGGTTTTTAAATTTATTTTAAATTATTTTAAATTTATGCTCAGCTGTTTATTTGGTCCGAAATGTTAAAGATTGGTTGACTTGGTTTCAAGTTTATCATGTCGAAATGAGCAAAGTTTATATCGTTCAAATCGGTTCTTTAGATTGATTCGATAACTTCGAAGATGGCTACTTCGTTACAAGATCAGTATTTGATGAATTAACCAGATTTCCTAATTTATTTTTAAAGAAGTAATTGTGTTCAAACAAAAATTATTTTCTGATATTTTTTCCAATTTCTACAAAAAAAAGAGGATTATAAATTAGTTTAAAAAATATATACATAAAACTATTTTATATTATTTAATATTATTGATAAATCAATTTTTCCAATTCTTTTATTGTAAATATTTTTAAATAGTACCAGAATTATTTTATAATCCTGGAAAATTTTCTAAAAATAACCAAAAAAATATTTTAATTTTAAAAAATTAATTATTTAATTATTTTATGTCCCATCCAGAGAAACATACATATATTTTTTGTATCGATTCAATATTTGTTTTAAATATTTTTTTTACAAAATTATTAGTAATAATCGTGAAAAAATAACTGTAAATATATGTAAATAAATTCTTTTATTTACATAAAAGAATTTTACAAAAAACAAATAGACGTGGAATTGATTAACAACAACAATACTTAAATATTTAAAATAATTAAGCCTTACAAAATTATCAAGCATTTTTTAAAATTATATCCCTTTTTAATTTAACAAAATAAAAGTTTAAAATATTTTATAGCGATCGAAAATATATTTTTATTCAAAATTAAATATTTTATGGCGAACGATTAAAGGATTAATTTATATTTTATTTAAATTTGTAATTTAATTAATTTTTATTTAAAAAAATTAAAAATATGGAGCAAATAAAAGAGAATATATCAAGTAAATTTTTTATTTACCTATTTTTTAACCAAAATTTTTTTTGATAAATTAATTTTGGAACAAATGAATCAAATAAATGAAAATATAAAGAAAAATAAATTTTCTATAATACTTGGTGATCAAATATATGAAATATGTACAGAATTAAGAATTAAAGGGAAAGAATTAGAAAAAACAAATAAAGGTTTAGAAATTATTAAAAATAAAATTAATAATTAATTTTAGATGATTTAGATAAATTTTTTTCTTCTATTCGTCTTGCTTCTTGTCGTGAAGATGGAGAACTTGGATTACCTTGTAGAATTAAAATTCTTGAATTATTAGAAATTCGTTTAATGGGATGGAGAAATAATTTATCAGTTAATAATTTTTTTAAATAAATTATTAAAAGAAAACATTTTTAAAGCATGCTCGTTATTATGCAAGAAAAGAACGTGAATTGGAAGAGTTAAAAAATGAAGATTTATATAGTTCATTTCAATCAAAAACTAATTCCTGTACATCATCAACTAATTCAATTTCACCAAAATTTATAAATAATGAGATTAATAATTTATATTCAAAACAAAATTTTGTGGTAAATTTTATTTTAATAAATTCTCCTCCACCCCTATTATGTCTGATTAATTCAATACCCAATTTTGAAGGATTACAAGTATTCCAATTTTATAAGAGTTTTTCATTGTTTTGCAATTTTAGCTCATATGTACTACCTAATCTCTTACATTTAAAAATATTTGATAAGATTCCATATTTTTCATATCTTCTGGGAGCATTTAAATTAAATAAATTTTTAGTCAAATAAAAATTCCCCCCAATCACCACCATCACAACAACAAAGGCCACTTTCAATAGATAATTCTGCTTCTGATTTTCAATCAACAATTCCATTATTTCCAGCTCAATTCAATATTCCACCTCCTTCACTTCCACCACCAAATTGTTTGATTGATCAAACAGTCGACAATAATGTTCTAATTTTTAGTATAAAAATTAATTTCCAATTTAATTTTTTGGACTAACTATTTAATGTTGTAGAAACATAATAATTTTAACAATTAATTTGCGTTAAAATTGTTTAAAAATTTAATTTATTCAAAACAATTGTCCGGCGGTTCGGCTTTAGAGAATTAATTTTAATATTTTAGGCAGGAATGGCTAGACCAGCAAGCTTTTTCTTCATTCCATCCCAAACCGGCACATTTGTTCCTGTCCCTCCAGCTATTACTGGCTTTCATCCAACAGAGAATTTAGGAATGTTTTCTTCTCCTCCACCGCCATTTAAATTTATTCCTCCAAACTTTTATAGTAAATATTTTTTTAATTAATCAAAAATAATTCTTTTTTTAATTAATTAGAAGAAAATAATTCATTAAACAATACAAATAGGAATATCAATGTGGCAGAATATGGAGTGTCTGAATTTGAATTATTACAGCCAAAAATTAAATCAACTCCAAATCTTTTCCGAGAAGAGATTCAAATTCGGAATTCTGATTCTGGAAAAGGTTAAAGAGTACTTTTAGTTTATGCGGAACACAATCCACAAATTTTTTATCCTTCATGAAACTGGTTTTATCCTAAATTTATGCCACTTTCTGTCTAGATATGTGTATATCTATTGCTTATTGTAAAGCAATAAATACATACCGTATATGCTCAAATAATTACCCTGTGTAATTATTATTTCAATCTGTCGCTGGAGGGGTTAATTATCCAAGAGGGGCGCTGAATTTGAGGTGTACATATCTCTTTAAATTGCCGACTATGTTGATTTATTCTTTGATGTTGATTCTTAAACTGTACTAATAATTAAAATTAATAATGAATTTTGTTTTAAAAACTATTGTTGGAAAATAGGGTAATTATTAGAGGGTAATTATTTGAGAGAAAGTAGTAATTATTTGCGCATATACGGTATCTTGATAATTGAAATTAATTTATACTTTAAGTAATGGGAGTAAAGGGTCGTCGTGTGGCATTAATAGAGGAACTTAGTAATACAGTTATAAGTTTCCAAAAAGTGGATCCAAAATGTCAAAGTCGTCAATTAACAATAATTGCCGAGGCACAAAATGCAATAGAAAATGCAAAATCTTTAATTGCCGAAACTATTGAACGAAATATTTCACCAAATAGAAAAGTAAATTTTTCAATATATAGTTTTAAGAAATGGGAAAATAAATGACTAATTTGTAGCGTATAAGAGAAACTTATTTAGATTTATTTATTCATAGCAAATAAAAAAATTACCTAAATAGTTTCGTTTATTTCCTTGAAATTTCTAGGCATTCAAACATGAAGAAGACAAAATAATTTCAATTCCACAGGAAGATAAGAAAAATAAGATGATTAATAAAGAACAGTTTAAAATTATAAGAGAGAATGAGGGTTCTTTAAAAATTGCCTCTAATGATGCTGCTCTTTTAAATGTATGTTTAATAATTTACTTACCGTATTTACTCTGGTAATTCCCCAGGGGGATTATTGTTTCAACCCATCCCCATGGTGGGGAATTAATAGAGACTGGGGTATTACTAGAGTAAATACGGTAACTTATTTCCTCAATTAAATAATTACTCTGCGAAAATTGATTGAAGCTGATATGGAAATAGTAAAATATATTTTAGTTAGCTCAAGAAGCAGTTAACGAATGTCTTAAACAAATCTCTGTTAAAGCAATAACAACAAATAAAAGTTCTCAAAACCAAATGGAAGACAAAGAAATAAAATCAAATTCAGAGACAACACCGAGGTGTGAAAGTTATTTTATTTATACTTATAAATAGGGTTTTGAAATTTTAACTATCAAATTGATTTTCACAATAATCAAGGGATAAACTAATATTGAGAGTTGAAATATATTTAATATTATTCTAGCAATAAGGAGAGCAAATATGTATATGACAGAGATGCAATGATGGAAATCAGAAAAATAGTGCAAAATAGTCCTTCAATTATGGCTGAAGCTAGTCAACAATTACTTAATGATTTGGATATTCTTTGTTTATAATATTATTATAAAAGATTCAAATTAATTTACGTATGTAAATAAGTTCTTTTTGAAGAACTCGGCAAGATGAGATATGGGGACTAAAATAGTCAAAAATATTTACAAATATGTAAAAGTTTTTTAAAAGTTTTGTTGAAAAATGTCCAGATATATTATTTCTGTCAATTTCACCATATGCGCCTCAATTTCACCATCTGCGTCGCGATAAATGTGTGATGTCCAGGTTTTTCATACATATTTTGTATCAGCTGTTTATATGGCATAATTTCTGTAACATGTATCTAGCAGGTCTCTATGCACATTTTAATCGTCCCCCAAAGTGATCTTGGACAATTAGAGGGGTTGATGTCGGGGCACTTATTGCGTCCACCCCCCCCCCCCCAGTCAGTTTTTTACTTTATATAGAAAATTGTCACTTTTTCCTTAGAAAAATAGGATACTTTACTCCTATATGTACTTATGGATTTAAACACGTTTAAATTGATTTATGTATTCATTTATTAATTACAAGGAAGGATTCTTTCATTCCTCCAATTTTCTTTCATTCCTCCAATTTTCTTTCATTCCTCCAATTTTCTTTCATTCCTCCAATTTTCTTTCATTCCTCCAATTTTCTTTCATTCCTCCAATTTTCTTTCATTCCTCCAATTTTCTTTCATTCCTCCAATTTTCTTTCATTCCTCCAATTTTCTTTCATTCCTCCAATTTTCTTTCATTCCTCCATAAAAATTTTTTAAAAATAATCTTCATGGGAAACGCAAAAAGACCCTGCACATCGATTAATACAGACAGTGAGATTGATCAAACACCGATCTTAACACAAACACAACTTGAACAAATTTCCTGTAATGTTGTCCAACTTCTCACACCAATAATCGAAACAACTATAAAAACATTATTTCAACAAATTCAGCAACAACTAAACATTAATCTTCCTCAATCCGAGCCCCAACAACAAAAAACTTCTCGATGGGGTTGCCCCCCAAACTTAATGCCACCAAAAATTAAACAAGCTGCAATGACAATTGAACAGCTTCAACAGCCCGTATTTGATGAAAATTTGAAAGAACTTTATAAAAAGAAGAGTTTTTACGCAGTCATTGAAAGATTTCCAGAATTGGAAAATGAGGAAGAAGACTTAAAGAACATAGAAAGAAATGTTCAAATAGTAATAAACAACAAAAACTTTAAAGAAGCAAAAAATTTCGAAATTAAACGACACGGGATCAAGAAGCAAAACAATTATCATCGAATCATCAAAGTTAAATTTTCGACTCCAGCTGCCGCACATTCATTTATTAATCAATATAGAACAATACACAAACCTACCTTAGGTGGGCATAGTCCTTTCGCAAGAAGGGACTTAACCCCACCTGAACTACAACTACAAAACTACCTCAAACAACAGGTTAAAGAAATCAATACAAAACATGGAAATGGCACAGCTTGTTACCGTAATCTTAAAATTTTTTATAAAAAGCAAGTGAACTTGGACTAGGATTTAGGGACCTCACAGAAAAATACTCAAGAAAATAACAAAAAAATAAAAAATTTAAATTGCTTACTTTTAAATATACGCTCCATTAATTCCGAAAAAGTTGCATATAAATTAGTTGAATTGGAAAATTATTTAAATAAAAACAATATTCATGTAGCGTTTATATCCGAAACATGGCTAACCGATAAAATATCTTCCGAATCCCTCACAATTTCTGAAAATTATAATTTATTAAGAGTAGATAGAGCAAAATCAAGAGGAGGCGGCGTAGGTGTAGTTTATAAAAAGGAACTAAAAATTATATATATTCCATCTCTTTCAATCTCCGAATTTAGTCATGAGCTTCTTACCCTCGATATATACTCTGAATTTAAAAGGATTCGATTCCATCTAATATATAGACCACCAAATACAAAATTGTCAGACGATAAAAAATTTTGGGAAATTATAAAGAAAAAGTACAAAGATGAACTTTCAAATGTTATATTAGGGGATTTCAACTTCCCAAAAATAAATTGGCAGGAGTTTGCACTTCCGAAAGATAAACAAAGCTTATATTTTTATAATACAATAAATAAACTAAATTTAAATCAGGTTATAAGGGAGTCAACAATGTGTAACAATTCCCATACACTAGATTTAATTCTCCAAAATAAACAATTAATCGAAAAATATAATATTATAGAGGACTTAGTTCTGAGTGACCACAAACCGATAGTATTTGAAGTAGCTTTTCCAATCGATAAAATAACATCTGAAAATAAAAGAAAAGTTGTATTATTTAAGAAGGGAAAATATAAGATTATCAATTGGTATTTAGCTCAATATGACTGGTTCAATCTATTTAATGACAAAAATCCCTCAGAAATGGCTGAAATACTAAATTCTATAATAAGCCAAGCAATCCAAAAATTCATCCCATCTAAAAAATTTGGCAAAAAAATACCCATGAAATATCCTAAAGAAATTCGAGAAACAATCAAACAAAAGGCTGTTTCCTGGAAAAAGCTAAAATTAGGTGAGATCAGTAAGGAAGAATATAAAAGTCTTGAAATTAAATGTAAATTACAAATAGAAAAATATAAAAACAATTATCTGTCAAAAAGGATAGGATCTGGGCATATAGGGGAAATTCATAAATTAATGAAAAAAAATCGATATAACTTCTCTGGCATACCAATACTTAAGCAATCTGAGGAAAGTGACCCAATAATATCTGACACAGAGAAAGTTAATATATTTAGAACTATTTTTGAAGAAATAGTTAATGGAGATATAAACAATAAGCAAGCAAACCTTGAAGCCGATTATAGGGATGAATACCGGGAAGAAATTATTTTCGAACCATATATAATAGAAAAATTGCTTAAGAAGCTCCCCAATAAATTATCTCATAGCCCTGAGAGTAGCAATCAATATTTCTTAAAAAAATGTTCTACCCCATTAGCCCTTCCCTTATCAATTTTATATAACAATACATTCAAGACAGGAATTGTCCCTGAATTATGGAGAACTGCACATATTCTACCTATATTTAAAAAAAGGGGTCATTAAATGACCCAAAGAATTACAGACCAATTGCTCTAACATCTCCAATCTGTAGAGTTTTTGAGCGCCTCGTAGCGAATAACATATTAGAACACCTTAACAAAAATAAATTAATTGCCGAAGAGCAATTCGGATTTTTACCTAAGAGCTCGTGCACTCTCCAAATTCTATCATCTATGCAAGACTGGTACAACTCTCTTGATAAGAAAATAGGTACGGACATCATATATTTTGATTTTGAAAAAGCTTTTGATAAAGTAGATCACGAAATACTTATTAGGAAATTACATGAAATTAAAATAGATAGGGTAACAATTGCTTGGATAGCAAATTTTCTATCTAATCGATCTCATACTGTAAAAATAGGTGAGAATTACTCCGAACCATTTTTTCCGAAGACAGGTGTCCCCCAAGGAACTGTGTTAGGACCATTGCTGTTCCTGATATATATAAACGATCTACCCAAACATATTCCGACAAACATAAAAGTAAAATTATATGCAGATGATTTTAAGCTTTACTCAGAAATTAAAACCGAAAAAGATTGTATAGAACTACAAGAAGCTATAAATAATGCTAGTAAATGGGCAATAAATAATAGGCTAAAATTCTCTATCACAAAAGTTAAAGTTTTAAAAATATGCAACAAAATTAAGTTTAACTATGAGATAAATGGCGAAAAAATCGAAGAGGTTAATAACATAAGAGACTTAGGTATATATATAGATAACAAACTTAAATTTGATCAACATATAGCAAAAATTACTAAATCCTCATTTATAAGAGCAAATAATATCCTAAGAATATTACCAAAAACATTACCAATAGACACATATGTTAAGGCATTCAAGACATACGTAAGACCAATTATGGAATATTCCACTGAAAATTTTAGCCCAAAACTAGAATATCTAAATAAGCAATTAGAGAGACCTCAAAGAAGCTTTACAAGGAAAGTTTTAAGATATAAATACAAATACCAGAAAATAAGCTATAACGAAAGACTAAAAAGATGCAAACTCCCTCCAACTAATATTCGTCGTATAAGAACAGATCTTATGACAACCTTCAAAATAATAAAGGGGTGCTATAAAATAAATCCAGAACAAATATTCTCAAAACCTAATAGAAATAATCCGCGCTTGCACAGATATCAAATATTTAAGAAACAAGCTAAGAATAATCATTTCTTTTCACATAGAGTCATAGATAGGTGGAATAAACTTCCAAAAAAAGAAATTGAGAAAATCAATACTATACCACAATTTAAAAAATTTTTAGACAAAATATTAACTACAGAAGATTATAATTTATCAGTATGAATTAATGGAGTGTATTAACATAAAATCCTAACCCAAATGTTCACTTTCTTACCTAAACAAATTTACTTAACATTTAAATAAAATTATTTTTAATACAAATATTCTTTTACACCTAAATATACCTATATATTTTTTATAACATCTAATTTTATACATTTAATTTGTTTTTTTTCTGTGGAGTCCATTATTTATTTATTTTTTTTTAACTTAACATTTAAAAAAACCGTCATATTGTATTTGATTTTTTTATACGTTACCTCTCCATAAGTGATCCCTGTGGATCCAGGAGTTTTATTTTATTGTTTCACATTATATTTATTTGTGTTCGATAAAGAAAAAAAAAATATTATTTCTGTCAATTTCACCATATGCGCCTCAATTTCACCATCTGCGTCGCGATAAATGTGTGATGTCCAGGTTTTTCATACATATTTTGTATCAGCTGTTTATATGGCATAATTTCTGTAACATGTATCTAGCAGGTCTCTATGCACATTTTAATCGTCCCCCAAAGTGATCTTGGACAATTAGAGGGGTTGATGTCGGGGCACTTATTGCGTCCACCCCCCCCCCCAGTCAGTTTTTTACTTTATATAGAAAATTGTCACTTTTTCCTTAGAAAAATAGGATACTTTACTCCTATATGTACTTATGGATTTAAACACGTTTAAATTGATTTATGTATTCATTTATTAATTACAAGGAAGGAGATGTAAGACATGTCATCTTCTGAACCTTATTTCTTTCTCCACATATATGCTGGAAAATAAATCTTATATGTTCCTTCTGCGCAAGCAAACTGTTGTTAAACAAATTCTTAACCTTCTGTAATTCTTTCCGCCGTTTGTGTATGAGTCCCAGTTTCAGTATCCTTAGATACTGAAACTATCCACCTTTTTATTATTTGGGGACTATATTATAATGGCAACAAACAAAAGATTTTTAGGCGGCTGCTCTTACTCTTTTTTTTAAATAAAATTCTATATAATTCATCATTGATTATTAATGGGGCCCGGCTAATGAAGAATTTAAAAACAGTGTTTTTATATATTTTTAACTAAAAGAATAAAATTTAAAGGAAGATAATTTAAAAAATAAAAAATATTTTGTCACCGAAATATAAAGGGTTTTAACTTGTTGAGACTTTTAAATCACCATTGTAATTTATATGTGTGAAGTTTAGCTGGTATTTTTCCGTTGTGTCACACCCCCTTAGCTCGGCAATATCATTTACCGTGAGTGTTAAGGACAAATGATAACTAATTCGACAAGGCGAGATGGTGAGTTTAATGGTACAAAAAGTTTGTGCAAATTTTGAAAATGTGAGAATTAATAGAAGAATCACTGGCGAGGCAGCATTATAGCACATATGTATTTTACCAGATTTTTTAATTTATTTTTAAAGAAGTATTTGTATTTAAGCAAAAATTATTTTCTGATATTTTTTCCAATTTCTACAAAAAAAAGAGGATTATAAATTAGTTTAAAAAATATATACATAAAACTATTTTATATTATTTAATATTATTAATAAATCAATTTTTCCAATTCTTTTATTGTAAATATTTTTAAATAGTACCAGAATTATTTTATAATCCTGGAAAATTTTCTAAAAATAACCAAAAAAATATTTTAATTTTAAAATATTAATTATTTAATTATTTTATGTCCCATCCAGAGAAACATACATATATTTTTTGTATCGATTCAATATTTGTTTTAAATATTTTTTTTACAAAATTATTAGTAATAATCGTGAAAAAATAACTGTAAATATATGTAAATAAATTCTTTTATTTACATAAAAGAATTTTACAAAAAACAAATAGACGTGGAATTGATTAACAACAACAATACTTAAATATTTAAAATAATTAAGCCTTACAAAATTATCAAGCATTTTTTAAAATTATATCCCTTTTTAATTTAACAAAATAAAAGTTTAAAATATTTTATAGCGATCGAAAATATATTTTTATTCAAATTAAATATTTTATGGCGAACGATTAAAAGATTAATTTATATTTTATTTAAATTTGTAATTTAATTAATTTTTATTTAAAAAATTTAAAATATTAATTAGTATGGAGCAAATAAAAGAGAATAGTATATCAAGTAAATTTTTTAATACATATATTTTTAACATATTTTTTTACAAATATTTTCTTTTTGATAAATTAATTTTGGAACAAATGAATCAAATAAATGAAAATATAAAGAAAAATAAATTTTCTATAATACTTGGTGATCAAATATATGAAATATGTACAGAATTAAGAATTAAAGGGAAAGAATTAGAAAAAACAAATAAAGGTTTAGAAATTAATTTAAAATAAAACAAAAATTAATTTTTAGATGATTTAGATAAATTTTTTTCTTCAATTCGTCTTGCTTCTTGTCGTGAAGATGGGGAACTTGGATTACCTTGTAGAATTAAAATTCTGGAATTATTAGAAATTCGTTTAATGGGGTGGAGAAATAATTTATCAGTTAATAATTTTTTTTAATTATTAAAAAACAATTTTTAAAGCATGCCCGTTATTATGCAAGAAAAGAACGTGAATTGGAAGAATTAAAAAATGAAGATTTATTTAGTACATTTCAGTCAAAAACCAATTCTTGTACATCATCAACTAATTCAATTTCACCAAAATTTATGAATAATAATAACGAGATTAATAATTTATATTCAAAACAAAATTTTGTGGTAAATTTTTTTTTTAAATTTCCTCCCCTAGTATCTTGTCTGATTACCTAATTCAATTCCCAATTTTGAAAAATCTTCATCTCTTCTGAGAGCATTTAAATCAATTTTAATTAATTAATTATATAATTTTTAGTCAAATAAAAATTCCCCCCAATCACCACCATCACAACAACAAAGACCACTTTCAATAGATAATTCTGCTTCTGATATTCAATCACCAATTCCATTATTTCCAGCTCAATTCAATATTCCACCTCCCTCACTTCCACCACCAACTTGTTTGATTGATCCAACAGTTGACAATAATGTTCTAATTTTTATTATAAAAATTAATTTCCAATTTAATTTTTTAGACTATTTAATGTTGTAGAGACCAAACAATTTTAACAATTAATTTGCGTTAAAATTGTTTAAAAATTTATTTAAAACAATTGACGGCACTACTAAAGATGAGGGTGCTATTTCTGCGGACTTTTTTTTTGCGGACTTTTTCCCTTTCTTTTAAATGTTTTACTTGTAGAAACTAACTGTCAAAGGCCCTCCCCTCATTATTTTTCTTGCCTAAGATTGTACATAATGGTCAGACTTTCTTCTTACTCTCCTTCCTCTATTTGCCCTTTGACATATTCAAACAAGAGACATTGATAAAGAGAAGATTAACTTATTTTTTGCCTTTGGAAGACACGTCATTCAAAAAGAATTAAATAAAATTGATTTGGTGTATAACATTATGATTTTCTGTGTAAAAACATTACATTCTTATTTATATTTAAAAATATTCAACAACTGAAAAGAAAGCTTGGCTAGAAAGCTTGGTCTTATTCATAGAAAATGGACCCTTAGATTTGGAGGTTGAACAACTATCAAGGTAAAAAAGAACCAAATCATTTGATTTTAATCTTCTTTATAAATGTTTCTTGTTTGAATATGCCAAGATCAAATAGAGGAAGGAAAGGAAGAAGAAAGTCTGACCATTTTGTACAATCTTAGGTAAGAAAAATAATGGGAGGGGGGGGCATGGTTTGAAATTACCCGCATTTCTGTTCCACAATCACTTGTTCTTTTTCTATGAAGCATTCCGAGATCAGTGATCCATTGTTGAAATTCAGCATCGGGTAATTGCATTTTATCATACAATTTAGTTAAAGTAAAATTTTTTATTAATTGTAACATTTTTACGTTTTTAATGTTTATGTTTATGGTAAACACATATTTTCAAATTGGCATAAAAATTAATCGCTTGACAGTTAGTTGCTACAAGCAAAATTTGCTGCAAGCAAAACAAACAGACTATTTAAAAAGAAACATTTAAAAGAAAGGGAAAAAGTCCGCAAAAGAAGTCCGCAGAAATAGCACCCTCATCTTTAGTAGTGCCCAATTGACTCATTTTTAGTTACAATAAGACCCGTAGCATAGATGGGCTTAGAAAAAGTCCGTGGTTTCAGCTTTAGAGAATTAATTTTAATATTTTAGACAGGAATGGCTAGACCAGCAAGCTTTTTCTTCATTCCATCCCAAACCGGCACATTTGTTCCTGTCCCTCCAGCTATTACTGGATTTAATCTAACAGAGAATTTAGGAATGTTTTCTTCGCCTCCACCACCATTTAAATTTATTCCTCCAAACTTTTATAGTAAATTATTTTTTAATCAAAAATAATTCTTTTTTAAATTAATTAGAAGAAAATAATTCATTAAACAATACAAATAGGAATATCAATGTGGCAGAATATGGAGTGTCTGAATTTGAATTATTACAGCCAAAAATTAAATCAACTCCAAATCTTTTCCGAGAAGAGATTCAAATTCGGAATTCTGATTCTGGAAAAGGTTAAAGTGTACTTTTAGTTTAGCGGAACACAATCCAAATTTTTTATCCTTCATGGAATTGATTTTATCCTAAATTTATGCCACTTTCTGTCTAGATATGAGTTATCTAATGCTGATTGTAATATACATAGCGTATATGCTCAAATAATTATCCTGGTTAATTATTATTTCAATCTCTCGCTGGAGGGGCTAATTAATCGAGAGGGGCGCTGAATTTGAGGTGTACATATCTCTATAAATTGCCGACTAAGTTGATTTATTTTATGATACTGATTCTTAAATTGTATGTACTATTAATTAAAATTGATAATGGTTTTTTAAAACTATTCTTGAAAAATAGGGTAATTATTAGAGGGTAATTATTTGAGAGAAGGTAACCATTTGCGCATATACGTATCATAATAATTGAAATTAATTTATACTACTTTAAGTAATGGGAGTAAAAGGTCGTCGTGTGGCATTAATAGAAGAACTTAGTAATACAGTTATAAGTTTCCAAAAAGTGGATCCAAAATGTCAAAGTCGTCAATTAACAATAATTGCCGAGGCACAAAATGCAATAGAAAATGCAAAATCTTTAATTGCCGAAACTATTGAACGAAATATTTCACCAAATAGAAAAGTAAATTTTTCAATATATAGTTTTAAGAAATGGGAAAATAAATGACTAATTTGTAGCGTATAAGAGAAACTTATTTAGATTTATTTATTCACGAGCGTTGAGGTGCCGCTTCGCGGCACCTCAACGCTCGTACATTAGTTTTTTAAATTTTTAAAAATTCAAATTTAATTTTTTTGGTTTTATTTTTAAGTAGTTTTTTGTAAAAAATGAGTTTTTGTTAAAAGGTTTTTAGACATAAAATATTCCGCGATCCAAAAATAAGTTTTTTAAAATTCAGATTTCAGAGGTTTTTTTAAAAATTTTAAATTATTAGCAACAAAGTAGAAAATTTTATTTTTTGACTTAAGATTTGGCTTTAAAACAGTGTATTTTCGACAATAAATCCAATTAGTTCATAAAGAAAAGAAACAAAATCATTCAAAATAAAGAAACATGCGCATATCTAAACAAAGGATTTAAGGGAAAAAGGGATATCTGGAAAACTTATACTTATGTATATCTGAATGCTTATGCCCCTAAATGATTTCGCATTTGTTCAAACCAAATTTAATTTCAGTGGGTTATCAGTAGGGCTCCCATTTATATGGAAATCCATATTTTTTTCCTGAATTCCTATGACTATGAAACGTACGAAAAACATGTTTTTGGCACGTTTTAAGATTTCTAGAATGGTCTTTATAATCCATATTTTCCATATTTTTCCATATTTTGGCTTTATGCCCATATTTTCCATATTTTTCCATATTTAGCCTTTATTTCCATATTTTATATCAATATTTCGCCTTTTTTGAATATTTTGGTCCATATTTGGTCATTTTTTGTTAAATTTTAGTAAAAATTGGCGAAAATTTTCAAAATTTTTGGTAAAAAAAATTTGTTCGAAAATTTTTCAATAAAATTTATTTTCAAAAAAAGTTAACAAATTTTAATTTCATAAATTCATCTAGAACGTTCTTAAAATGCAAGGATAAAGGCAAAATAATTGTTTTCTACATAAAATACTGATTTTAAAAATATCTTTTCACTATTTTTTTATCCATATTTCGGGATTTTATATCCATATTTAGTGTTTATTTCCATATTTATATCCATATTTCAGGATTTTATATCCATATTTTATGTCCATATTTTTCGATTTTATATCCATATAAATGGGAGCCCTAGTTATCAGGAATTTTGATTGTGTTAAGGGAATTTGTAGGGAATAAAGACATATCGGGGAAAAATTCCGTCATATGTCCCGGAAACCGATTCGGACAAATGATATGTCATTCGAAAGAGCTCAACGAGCTGAGTCGAACGACACCAAAATTAGCTGGGGGACTCACCTATGGGCCGAGATATAGGTCCCCGAAAATCGAAAAACCATAGGGGGGAGTAAGCTCAATTTTGGGGTGAAAAATTTGATATTTTGAATGATAGCTCATTCGAAAGAGCTCCTCGAGCTGAGTCGAATGACACCAAAATCAACAAAATCCGACTTGATTGGACCGAGATATAGACCTCTAAAAATCGAAGATCCAAAGGGGCGATTTTTGGAATAAAAAATTTTTCACACAAATAATACCTCGTTCGAAAGAGCTTGGCGAGCTGAGTCGAATGACACCAAAATCACCATGATTGAACAAAATTAGACAAAGTTATGACACAAAAAACAAAAAACCTAAACCTAAGGAGCGTCGGCGAGGCGCTTGTGCAAAACCCCGCGCTTCGCGCGGGGTTTTGCGGCACGCGCCTCGCGGGGAGTCTACGGGCGATGGGTCTGGGCTCGTAACATGAGCCTATTCCTATCTCCCTTGCTTTGGACGTATTTGGGGCCTCCTTAGCAGCGAAAATCTCCACAGATGCCATAGGTAAGGAGCTAAAATAAAAGACCATAACTTTGTTCAATCATGTCGGATTTTGTTAATTTTGGTGTCATTCGACTCAGCTCGATGAACTCTTTCGAATGAGCTATTATTTTTCATATTCGAATTTTTTACCCCAAAAAAGTGCTTGGTCCCCCCTATGGTTTTTCGATTTTCGAGGACCAATATTTCGGCCCATAGGTGAGTCCCCCAGCTAATTTTGGTGTCGTTCGACTCAGCTCGTTGAGCTCTTTCGAATGACATATCATTTGTCCGAATCGGTTTCCGGGACATATGACGGAATTTTACCCATATCGGAATAGCGTCTAGCAAAAAACCCAAGTATAGCTCGACCTGTTTTATTTTCTTTTTTTCGTTGCAAGGTGTTTTGCCACTAATTTTACCCTTTTTTTTCGTTTTTAAGAATTTTATAAATTGAGGCTTTAAGACTGCGGGCCACAAAATGTGAGCTTTCAAAGCAGAAGAAAAACGAATAGCTTTTAAAAATTTTTTGAAAATTAAAATCTTTCGTTTTGCTTCTAAAATAAAAATTAAGAGTCGCGTTTCTTTCGATACCGAAACGTTTTTTAAAAAAATTTAGGTTTCGTTAAGTTTCGCTTTGCTGAAAAAAATTTTGCTGACAGTGCAAGTCAGCACTTGGTTTCACTCAAAATCTACGGTTATTGAAATATTCCCCTAAAGCCCTCTTGAGCCTACATACAATCAATCCACAAAACACTCGATTTTCCCTTTGGAACCTCCAAAATACGGTAGTTCAAAACCGGTTAACCGATCTCCTTTTGTTGATGTGGGTTAAGTTTCGAATCCAGGTATGGAAATGTACTTAAAAAATTTTCTTTCCAAAAATAAATGTTTTTAAACTTTGATTTTAATTTTATGGTAGTATTTTTTAATTTTTAACTTGAGAAAAGTTTAAAAATTTTAACTTAGTCGTGAATTTTCCAAAATTTACGCCAACGGCGCAAAAAGGATGTGATAATAAGAATGTGATAGCTTCTTTCGGCAAATTTCATGACTTTTAAAAAGGGGTACACCCCAACTTACCGCGAGCCCAACTCGTCGCAGAGCTATAACTTCGTTCAGAATGGTCGAATCCGGGACGCCCTGGTATGGTTCGATTCAGCTCGTTGAGGCGCATCGAAACATACCAAGACGTACCGGATTCGACAATTCTGAACAAAGTTATAGCTCTGCGGTAAGTTGGGCTTGCAGTAAGTTGGCCTGCTCCCTTTAAAAAGTATAGATAGCAAATTAAAAACAGTCTATAAGAGGTCGAAAATATTTTATTATCCTTTTTTGATTCCCTAAATCCCACTACCGTATTTTCTCAATTAATTCCCCTCCCTCGAATAATTCCCCGTCTCGATTAATTCCCCCTGCCAGAGAAAGGTTGAAACAATAATTCCCCTCCCTCGAATAATTCCCCTCTCTCAAAAGAATTACACATTTTTTTCTTCTCCTTTTTCCCTCTCTTAAAAAAGTAGACATGGATCAAAGTAGATTTAACAGCTGAAATATCAAGGTATAGGATTTAGGGATGGCGTATTACAGGATAGCAATAGATTTGAACGTAATCAGGAAATATCAGAGGATTGAAGGGATAACAGGAGATATATTCGAAGGAGACGAAATTTAATTCAAATAGTGGGATAATGGGATAGTACAAAAAATAATATATAAAGCAGGTAAGTTTATATGGTTCCATACGTGGTGATATAATATATATCCCTTAGTATCGTATCATACAATGACCCCTTATGTGGTACCATAGTCTTAATACACCCATTTTCGAGTGGCGGTACGACAATTGCGGATACGCACGTGCGGATGCGACGATTGAGGATAGAAAATTTTTAAAAAGTTTAAGATTTTTTAAGTGCCACATTTGTCTAAAAATGATTCGGAAACCGTCAGAAGTCTGAAGCTGACAGCCGGGACAAAAAAACGGAATATCATTTCAATCATTTTTAAAATTTTTTAAAATTTTTTATCCGCAATTGTCGCATCCGCACATGCGTATCCGCAATTGTCGTAACACCTTTCGAGTACACAATGAACTAAGTAACCATAAGCATGTTTTATGGATTCATGATGGGGAATATAATGAAATAGAAGATAAATAAAGAAAGAAAAGACAATGCCAAAACTTCATACTTTTTAAAATTCAGGAATGGGTTGAAAAAAATAATTCCCCTCCCTCGATTAATTTCCCCTGCCAGAGATAGGTTGAAAAAATAATTCCCCTCCCTCGATTAATTCCCCCTGCCAGAGATAGGTTGAAAAAATAATTATAATTGAAAAAATAAAAATAATTGAAAAAATAAAAATAATGCCAGAGATAGGTTGAAAAAATAATTCCCCAGGGAAATTAATCGAGAAAATACGGTATATCCTACAAACAGTCGAAGACGATTTAATCCATTCTACTTTGTTAAACAACATATTAAGACAACGATTTGCCTTCTAGATTTTGGCACGAAGGCAAAGCTTTAGTACATTATGTACCAATGACACATAAAATTCACATTTCCTTTGAAGATTAGACCAAACATATAATTGACCTCGGAAAATCAACTATTTGATTAAATTTGATTTCATTTATATCAAATGATATAATGGGATGATCAAATATCAAATAATATGAAAGTTATTTGATTATCCCAAAAATTCAATTTTTTAGTTAGAAAATGGTGAAAAGTTGTTAATTTAACACCATATAGTCTAAAATTGATATCATGGGATTGAGGGGGCTATATGGGAATTAAAAGTGATACATGGGGATTAGGATGGCTATCGGTGGATTAAGGGTGATATAAAATGGCTTGGGTGGATATCGATTGATTAGGAGGAAAATCGGGAGATTAAGTGGGATATCGGGGGCTTTGCAGGTAAATCATCAGATTTGTAGGGATATCGGTTGATTAAACCTTAAAGAATTCTCAAATTTTTGCCTGCGGCGCATTAAAGTAAGAAATCTGCTGTTTGATCTCCTTAAATTTTCTAAAGTTTAGGCTATGGCTGTTAAAGTGCGGCTGCTTTGAAGTAATATATTGTGTTGATTAAAGAAGGATTCTTCTAAATACCTTGATATCTCCCTTATTTCCTTCAAAACATTAATCTCACAATACTTTCTCCTCCAAATTAATTACACTTTAAACCACCACTTTAATCCCTCTAAATCCACTTATATACCCAGAAAACCTTTTTATCTTCAGATCTACTTATCTCTTAAAATCAACTTATATTCTCAGGTATCCCCTTTAGTCACTCCAAATCCCCATTAATTCCTGATAAATTAACCAATACGTCCTGAGATCGTTATATTTTTAGACTTTATCCTGTAAAAATTTTATTACTTAAAACACCGATCCTCTGTCACGAACTCAACTTCCTCGCTGATTCGGTGCGGGGAACCCCGAAATGCCTGCTCCTGTTAGTTCGGAGTACAACCCAGCTTATTGATAGGGCTCCCATTTATATGGAAATCCATATTTTTTTCCTGAATTCCTATGACTATGAAACGTACGAAAAACATGTTTTTGGCACGTTTTAAGATTTCTAGAATGGTCTTTATAATCCATATTTTCCATATTTTTCCATATTTTGGCTTTATGCCCATATTTTCCATATTTTTCCATATTTAGCCTTTATTTCCATATTTTATATCAATATTTCGCCTTTTTTGAATATTTTGGTCCATATTTGGTCATTTTTTGTTAAATTTTAGTAAAAATTGGCGAAAATTTTCAAAATTTTTGGTAAAAAAAATTTGTTCGAAAATTTTTCAATAAAATTTATTTTCAAAAAAAGTTAACAAATTTTAATTTCATAAATTCATCTAGAACGTTCTTAAAATGCAAGGATAAAGGCAAAATAATTGTTTTCTACATAAAATACTGATTTTAAAAATATCTTTTCACTATTTTTTTATCCATATTTCGGGATTTTATATCCATATTTAGTGTTTATTTCCATATTTATATCCATATTTCAGGATTTTATATCCATATTTTATGTCCATATTTTTCGATTTTATATCCATATAAATGGGAGCCCTACTTATTGATGTTTTGAAAATTTAAAAAATTGATATTTGTTCAAATATTTGTCATTTTTGACCATTTGTTTCAAATATTTTCATTATATTTAATTTCGTTTTTTTCTCGGATTTACTGATTTATATGCATATTACCTCGAAGCTTTTCCAAATTCAAATCCAATACCCCTCTTTATCCTAAATTCTCCTAATCATAATCCTTAATCCTCCTAAAATCACCCAATTTTCCACAATGACCCTTTAATACTATGTACTCAACTATACTGACTTAAATGGTGTTACAGTAAAGTATCATAGTTGCGACAAAATTAGCTCACGCGATTAAATGGCACTCGGCTGGTCTCCCTGCGATTAAATGGCAAACGGCTGGCACTCCTGCGATTAAATGGCGGACGGCTGGTTTTTTATTTACAGTTAATTTTTCTTCAAAAATTAGAGAAAAACAACTTTTTCTTGAGCGTAGAAGTGCTAACAATAGGTAAGAGAACACTACCGCGGCCGTGCTAGAGAAATTTTTTTTTGTTATTTTTCGCTTTTATTTTTAAAGTCTTTTGTTTTTTTTCTCTAAATTATCGTTTAAAAATTTTCGCTTTAATAAAAATTCACTTTTTTAAGATGAAAAACTTGTAAACAATTATATCGTTTTAGTATAGTTAATAGCAAATAAAAAAATTACCTAAATAGTTTCGTTTATTTCCTTGAAATTTCTAGGCATTCAAACATGAAGAAGACAAAATAATTTCAATTCCACAGGAAGATAAGAAAAATAAGATGATTAATAAAGAACAGTTTAAAATTATAAGAGAGAATGAGGGTTCTTTAAAAATTGCCTCTAATGATGCTGCTCTTTTAAATGTATGTTTAATAATTTACTTACCGTATTTACTCTGGTAATTCCCCAGGGGGATTATTGTTTCAACCCATCCCCATGGTGGGGAATTAATAGAGACTGGGGTATTACTAGAGTAAATACGGTAACTTATTTCCTCAATTAAATAATTACTCTGCGAAAATTGATTGAAGCTGATATGGAAATAGTAAAATATATTTTAGTTAGCTCAAGAAGCAGTTAACGAATGTCTTAAACAAATCTCTGTTAAAGCAATAACAACAAATAAAAGTTCTCAAAACCAAATGGAAGACAAAGAAATAAAATCAAATTCAGAGACAACACCGAGGTGTGAAAGTTATTTTATTTATACTTATAAATAGGGTTTTGAAATTTTAACTATCAAATTGATTTTCACAATAATCAAGGGATAAACTAATATTGAGAGTTGAAATATATTTAATATTATTCTAGCAATAAGGAGAGCAAATATGTATATGACAGAGATGCAATGATGGAAATCAGAAAAATAGTGCAAAATAGTCCTTCAATTATGGCTGAAGCTAGTCAACAATTACTTAATGATTTGGATATTCTTTGTTTATAATATTATTATAAAAGATTCAAATTAATTTACGTATGTAAATAAGTTCTTTTTGAAGAACTCGGCAAGATGAGATATGGGGACTAAAATAGTCAAAAATATTTACAAATATGTAAAAGTTTTTTAAAAGTTTTGTTGAAAAATGTCCAGATATATTATTTCTGTCAATTTCACCATATGCGCCTCAATTTCACCATCTGCGTCGCGATAAATGTGTGATGTCCAGGTTTTTCATACATATTTTGTATCAGCTGTTTATATGGCATAATTTCTGTAACATGTATCTAGCAGGTCTCTATGCACATTTTAATCGTCCCCCAAAGTGATCTTGGACAATTAGAGGGGTTGATGTCGGGGCACTTATTGCGTCCACCCCCCCCAGTCAGTTTTTTACTTTATATAGAAAATTGTCACTTTTTCCTTAGAAAAATAGGATACTTTACTCCTATATGTACTTATGGATTTAAACACGTTTAAATTGATTTATGTATTCATTTATTAATTACAAGGAAGGATTCTTTCATTCCTCCAATTTTCTTTCATTCCTCCAATTTTCTTTCATTCCTCCAATTTTCTTTCATTCCTCCAATTTTCTTTCATTCCTCCAATTTTCTTTCATTCCTCCAATTTTCTTTCATTCCTCCAATTTTCTTTCATTCCTCCAATTTTCTTTCATTCCTCCAATTTTCTTTCATTCCTCCAATTTTCTTTCATTCCTCCAATTTTCTTTCATTCCTCCATAAAAATTTTTTAAAAATAATCTTCATGGGAAACGCAAAAAGACCCTGCACATCGATTAATACAGACAGTGAGATTGATCAAACACCGATCTTAACACAAACACAACTTGAACAAATTTCCTGTAATGTTGTCCAACTTCTCACACCAATAATCGAAACAACTATAAAAACATTATTTCAACAAATTCAGCAACAACTAAACATTAATCTTCCTCAATCCGAGCCCCAACAACAAAAAACTTCTCGATGGGGTTGCCCCCCAAACTTAATGCCACCAAAAATTAAACAAGCTGCAATGACAATTGAACAGCTTCAACAGCCCGTATTTGATGAAAATTTGAAAGAACTTTATAAAAAGAAGAGTTTTTACGCAGTCATTGAAAGATTTCCAGAATTGGAAAATGAGGAAGAAGACTTAAAGAACATAGAAAGAAATGTTCAAATAGTAATAAACAACAAAAACTTTAAAGAAGCAAAAAATTTCGAAATTAAACGACACGGGATCAAGAAGCAAAACAATTATCATCGAATCATCAAAGTTAAATTTTCGACTCCAGCTGCCGCACATTCATTTATTAATCAATATAGAACAATACACAAACCTACCTTAGGTGGGCATAGTCCTTTCGCAAGAAGGGACTTAACCCCACCTGAACTACAACTACAAAACTACCTCAAACAACAGGTTAAAGAAATCAATACAAAACATGGAAATGGCACAGCTTGTTACCGTAATCTTAAAATTTTTTATAAAAAGCAAGTGAACTTGGACTAGGATTTAGGGACCTCACAGAAAAATACTCAAGAAAATAACAAAAAAATAAAAAATTTAAATTGCTTACTTTTAAATATACGCTCCATTAATTCCGAAAAAGTTGCATATAAATTAGTTGAATTGGAAAATTATTTAAATAAAAACAATATTCATGTAGCGTTTATATCCGAAACATGGCTAACCGATAAAATATCTTCCGAATCCCTCACAATTTCTGAAAATTATAATTTATTAAGAGTAGATAGAGCAAAATCAAGAGGAGGCGGCGTAGGTGTAGTTTATAAAAAGGAACTAAAAATTATATATATTCCATCTCTTTCAATCTCCGAATTTAGTCATGAGCTTCTTACCCTCGATATATACTCTGAATTTAAAAGGATTCGATTCCATCTAATATATAGACCACCAAATACAAAATTGTCAGACGATAAAAAATTTTGGGAAATTATAAAGAAAAAGTACAAAGATGAACTTTCAAATGTTATATTAGGGGATTTCAACTTCCCAAAAATAAATTGGCAGGAGTTTGCACTTCCGAAAGATAAACAAAGCTTATATTTTTATAATACAATAAATAAACTAAATTTAAATCAGGTTATAAGGGAGTCAACAATGTGTAACAATTCCCATACACTAGATTTAATTCTCCAAAATAAACAATTAATCGAAAAATATAATATTATAGAGGACTTAGTTCTGAGTGACCACAAACCGATAGTATTTGAAGTAGCTTTTCCAATCGATAAAATAACATCTGAAAATAAAAGAAAAGTTGTATTATTTAAGAAGGGAAAATATAAGATTATCAATTGGTATTTAGCTCAATATGACTGGTTCAATCTATTTAATGACAAAAATCCCTCAGAAATGGCTGAAATACTAAATTCTATAATAAGCCAAGCAATCCAAAAATTCATCCCATCTAAAAAATTTGGCAAAAAAATACCCATGAAATATCCTAAAGAAATTCGAGAAACAATCAAACAAAAGGCTGTTTCCTGGAAAAAGCTAAAATTAGGTGAGATCAGTAAGGAAGAATATAAAAGTCTTGAAATTAAATGTAAATTACAAATAGAAAAATATAAAAACAATTATCTGTCAAAAAGGATAGGATCTGGGCATATAGGGGAAATTCATAAATTAATGAAAAAAAATCGATATAACTTCTCTGGCATACCAATACTTAAGCAATCTGAGGAAAGTGACCCAATAATATCTGACACAGAGAAAGTTAATATATTTAGAACTATTTTTGAAGAAATAGTTAATGGAGATATAAACAATAAGCAAGCAAACCTTGAAGCCGATTATAGGGATGAATACCGGGAAGAAATTATTTTCGAACCATATATAATAGAAAAATTGCTTAAGAAGCTCCCCAATAAATTATCTCATAGCCCTGAGAGTAGCAATCAATATTTCTTAAAAAAATGTTCTACCCCATTAGCCCTTCCCTTATCAATTTTATATAACAATACATTCAAGACAGGAATTGTCCCTGAATTATGGAGAACTGCACATATTCTACCTATATTTAAAAAAAAGGGGTCATTAAATGACCCAAAGAATTACAGACCAATTGCTCTAACATCTCCAATCTGTAGAGTTTTTGAGCGCCTCGTAGCGAATAACATATTAGAACACCTTAACAAAAATAAATTAATTGCCGAAGAGCAATTCGGATTTTTACCTAAGAGCTCGTGCACTCTCCAAATTCTATCATCTATGCAAGACTGGTACAACTCTCTTGATAAGAAAATAGGTACGGACATCATATATTTTGATTTTGAAAAAGCTTTTGATAAAGTAGATCACGAAATACTTATTAGGAAATTACATGAAATTAAAATAGATAGGGTAACAATTGCTTGGATAGCAAATTTTCTATCTAATCGATCTCATACTGTAAAAATAGGTGAGAATTACTCCGAACCATTTTTTCCGAAGACAGGTGTCCCCCAAGGAACTGTGTTAGGACCATTGCTGTTCCTGATATATATAAACGATCTACCCAAACATATTCCGACAAACATAAAAGTAAAATTATATGCAGATGATTTTAAGCTTTACTCAGAAATTAAAACCGAAAAAGATTGTATAGAACTACAAGAAGCTATAAATAATGCTAGTAAATGGGCAATAAATAATAGGCTAAAATTCTCTATCACAAAAGTTAAAGTTTTAAAAATATGCAACAAAATTAAGTTTAACTATGAGATAAATGGCGAAAAAATCGAAGAGGTTAATAACATAAGAGACTTAGGTATATATATAGATAACAAACTTAAATTTGATCAACATATAGCAAAAATTACTAAATCCTCATTTATAAGAGCAAATAATATCCTAAGAATATTACCAAAAACATTACCAATAGACACATATGTTAAGGCATTCAAGACATACGTAAGACCAATTATGGAATATTCCACTGAAAATTTTAGCCCAAAACTAGAATATCTAAATAAGCAATTAGAGAGACCTCAAAGAAGCTTTACAAGGAAAGTTTTAAGATATAAATACAAATACCAGAAAATAAGCTATAACGAAAGACTAAAAAGATGCAAACTCCCTCCAACTAATATTCGTCGTATAAGAACAGATCTTATGACAACCTTCAAAATAATAAAGGGGTGCTATAAAATAAATCCAGAACAAATATTCTCAAAACCTAATAGAAATAATCCGCGCTTGCACAGATATCAAATATTTAAGAAACAAGCTAAGAATAATCATTTCTTTTCACATAGAGTCATAGATAGGTGGAATAAACTTCCAAAAAAAGAAATTGAGAAAATCAATACTATACCACAATTTAAAAAATTTTTAGACAAAATATTAACTACAGAAGATTATAATTTATCAGTATGAATTAATGGAGTGTATTAACATAAAATCCTAACCCAAATGTTCACTTTCTTACCTAAACAAATTTACTTAACATTTAAATAAAATTATTTTTAATACAAATATTCTTTTACACCTAAATATACCTATATATTTTTTATAACATCTAATTTTATACATTTAATTTGTTTTTTTTCTGTGGAGTCCATTATTTATTTATTTTTTTTTAACTTAACATTTAAAAAAACCGTCATATTGTATTTGATTTTTTTATACGTTACCTCTCCATAAGTGATCCCTGTGGATCCAGGAGTTTTATTTTATTGTTTCACATTATATTTATTTGTGTTCGATAAAGAAAAAAAAAAATATTATTTCTGTCAATTTCACCATATGCGCCTCAATTTCACCATCTGCGTCGCGATAAATGTGTGATGTCCAGGTTTTTCATACATATTTTGTATCAGCTGTTTATATGGCATAATTTCTGTAACATGTATCTAGCAGGTCTCTATGCACATTTTAATCGTCCCCCAAAGTGATCTTGGACAATTAGAGGGGTTGATGTCGGGGCACTTATTGCGTCCACCCCCCCCCCCAGTCAGTTTTTTACTTTATATAGAAAATTGTCACTTTTTCCTTAGAAAAATAGGATACTTTACTCCTATATGTACTTATGGATTTAAACACGTTTAAATTGATTTATGTATTCATTTATTAATTACAAGGAAGGAGATGTAAGACATGTCATCTTCTGAACCTTATTTCTTTCTCCACATATATGCTGGAAAATAAATCTTATATGTTCCTTCTGCGCAAGCAAACTGTTGTTAAACAAATTCTTAACCTTCTGTAATTCTTTCCGCCGTTTGTGTATGAGTCCCAGTTTCAGTATCCTTAGATACTGAAACTATCCACCTTTTTATTATTTGGGGACTATATTATAATGGCAACAAACAAAAGATTTTTAGGCGGCTGCTCTTACTCTTTTTTTTAAATAAAATTCTATATAATTCATCATTGATTATTAATGGGGCCCGGCTAATGAAGAATTTAAAAACAGTGTTTTTATATATTTTTAACTAAAAGAATAAAATTTAAAGGAAGATAATTTAAAAAATAAAAAATATTTTGTCACCGAAATATAAAGGGTTTTAACTTGTTGAGACTTTTAAATCACCATTGTAATTTATATGTGTGAAGTTTAGCTGGTATTTTTCCGTTGTGTCACACCCCCTTAGCTCGGCAATATCATTTACCGTGAGTGTTAAGGACAAATGATAACTAATTCGACAAGGCGAGATGGTGAGTTTAATGGTACAAAAAGTTTGTGCAAATTTTGAAAATGTGAGAATTAATAGAAGAATCACTGGCGAGGCAGCATTATAGCACATATGTATTTTACCAGATTTTTTAATTTATTTTTAAAGAAGTATTTGTATTTAAGCAAAAATTATTTTCTGATATTTTTTCCAATTTCTACAAAAAAAAGAGGATTATAAATTAGTTTAAAAAATATATACATAAAACTATTTTATATTATTTAATATTATTAATAAATCAATTTTTCCAATTCTTTTATTGTAAATATTTTTAAATAGTACCAGAATTATTTTATAATCCTGGAAAATTTTCTAAAAATAACCAAAAAAATATTTTAATTTTAAAATATTAATTATTTAATTATTTTATGTCCCATCCAGAGAAACATACATATATTTTTTGTATCGATTCAATATTTGTTTTAAATATTTTTTTTACAAAATTATTAGTAATAATCGTGAAAAAATAACTGTAAATATATGTAAATAAATTCTTTTATTTACATAAAAGAATTTTACAAAAAACAAATAGACGTGGAATTGATTAACAACAACAATACTTAAATATTTAAAATAATTAAGCCTTACAAAATTATCAAGCATTTTTTAAAATTATATCCCTTTTTAATTTAACAAAATAAAAGTTTAAAATATTTTATAGCGATCGAAAATATATTTTTATTCAAATTAAATATTTTATGGCGAACGATTAAAAGATTAATTTATATTTTATTTAAATTTGTAATTTAATTAATTTTTATTTAAAAAATTTAAAATATTAATTAGTATGGAGCAAATAAAAGAGAATAGTATATCAAGTAAATTTTTTAATACATATATTTTTAACATATTTTTTTACAAATATTTTCTTTTTGATAAATTAATTTTGGAACAAATGAATCAAATAAATGAAAATATAAAGAAAAATAAATTTTCTATAATACTTGGTGATCAAATATATGAAATATGTACAGAATTAAGAATTAAAGGGAAAGAATTAGAAAAAACAAATAAAGGTTTAGAAATTAATTTAAAATAAAACAAAAATTAATTTTTAGATGATTTAGATAAATTTTTTTCTTCAATTCGTCTTGCTTCTTGTCGTGAAGATGGGGAACTTGGATTACCTTGTAGAATTAAAATTCTGGAATTATTAGAAATTCGTTTAATGGGGTGGAGAAATAATTTATCAGTTAATAATTTTTTTTAATTATTAAAAAACAATTTTTAAAGCATGCCCGTTATTATGCAAGAAAAGAACGTGAATTGGAAGAATTAAAAAATGAAGATTTATTTAGTACATTTCAGTCAAAAACCAATTCTTGTACATCATCAACTAATTCAATTTCACCAAAATTTATGAATAATAATAACGAGATTAATAATTTATATTCAAAACAAAATTTTGTGGTAAATTTTTTTTTTAAATTTCCTCCCCTAGTATCTTGTCTGATTACCTAATTCAATTCCCAATTTTGAAAAATCTTCATCTCTTCTGAGAGCATTTAAATCAATTTTAATTAATTAATTATATAATTTTTAGTCAAATAAAAATTCCCCCCAATCACCACCATCACAACAACAAAGACCACTTTCAATAGATAATTCTGCTTCTGATATTCAATCACCAATTCCATTATTTCCAGCTCAATTCAATATTCCACCTCCCTCACTTCCACCACCAACTTGTTTGATTGATCCAACAGTTGACAATAATGTTCTAATTTTTATTATAAAAATTAATTTCCAATTTAATTTTTTAGACTATTTAATGTTGTAGAGACCAAACAATTTTAACAATTAATTTGCGTTAAAATTGTTTAAAAATTTATTTAAAACAATTGACGGCACTACTAAAGATGAGGGTGCTATTTCTGCGGACTTTTTTTTTGCGGACTTTTTCCCTTTCTTTTAAATGTTTTACTTGTAGAAACTAACTGTCAAAGGCCCTCCCCTCATTATTTTTCTTGCCTAAGATTGTACATAATGGTCAGACTTTCTTCTTACTCTCCTTCCTCTATTTGCCCTTTGACATATTCAAACAAGAGACATTGATAAAGAGAAGATTAACTTATTTTTTGCCTTTGGAAGACACGTCATTCAAAAAGAATTAAATAAAATTGATTTGGTGTATAACATTATGATTTTCTGTGTAAAAACATTACATTCTTATTTATATTTAAAAATATTCAACAACTGAAAAGAAAGCTTGGCTAGAAAGCTTGGTCTTATTCATAGAAAATGGACCCTTAGATTTGGAGGTTGAACAACTATCAAGGTAAAAAAGAACCAAATCATTTGATTTTAATCTTCTTTATAAATGTTTCTTGTTTGAATATGCCAAGATCAAATAGAGGAAGGAAAGGAAGAAGAAAGTCTGACCATTTTGTACAATCTTAGGTAAGAAAAATAATGGGAGGGGGGGGGGGCATGGTTTGAAATTACCCGCATTTCTGTTCCACAATCACTTGTTCTTTTTCTATGAAGCATTCCGAGATCAGTGATCCATTGTTGAAATTCAGCATCGGGTAATTGCATTTTATCATACAATTTAGTTAAAGTAAAATTTTTTATTAATTGTAACATTTTTACGTTTTTAATGTTTATGTTTATGGTAAACACATATTTTCAAATTGGCATAAAAATTAATCGCTTGACAGTTAGTTGCTACAAGCAAAATTTGCTGCAAGCAAAACAAACAGACTATTTAAAAAGAAACATTTAAAAGAAAGGGAAAAAGTCCGCAAAAGAAGTCCGCAGAAATAGCACCCTCATCTTTAGTAGTGCCCAATTGACTCATTTTTAGTTACAATAAGACCCGTAGCATAGATGGGCTTAGAAAAAGTCCGTGGTTTCAGCTTTAGAGAATTAATTTTAATATTTTAGACAGGAATGGCTAGACCAGCAAGCTTTTTCTTCATTCCATCCCAAACCGGCACATTTGTTCCTGTCCCTCCAGCTATTACTGGATTTAATCTAACAGAGAATTTAGGAATGTTTTCTTCGCCTCCACCACCATTTAAATTTATTCCTCCAAACTTTTATAGTAAATTATTTTTTAATCAAAAATAATTCTTTTTTAAATTAATTAGAAGAAAATAATTCATTAAACAATACAAATAGGAATATCAATGTGGCAGAATATGGAGTGTCTGAATTTGAATTATTACAGCCAAAAATTAAATCAACTCCAAATCTTTTCCGAGAAGAGATTCAAATTCGGAATTCTGATTCTGGAAAAGGTTAAAGTGTACTTTTAGTTTAGCGGAACACAATCCAAATTTTTTATCCTTCATGGAATTGATTTTATCCTAAATTTATGCCACTTTCTGTCTAGATATGAGTTATCTAATGCTGATTGTAATATACATAGCGTATATGCTCAAATAATTATCCTGGTTAATTATTATTTCAATCTCTCGCTGGAGGGGCTAATTAATCGAGAGGGGCGCTGAATTTGAGGTGTACATATCTCTATAAATTGCCGACTAAGTTGATTTATTTTATGATACTGATTCTTAAATTGTATGTACTATTAATTAAAATTGATAATGGTTTTTTAAAACTATTCTTGAAAAATAGGGTAATTATTAGAGGGTAATTATTTGAGAGAAGGTAACCATTTGCGCATATACGTATCATAATAATTGAAATTAATTTATACTACTTTAAGTAATGGGAGTAAAAGGTCGTCGTGTGGCATTAATAGAAGAACTTAGTAATACAGTTATAAGTTTCCAAAAAGTGGATCCAAAATGTCAAAGTCGTCAATTAACAATAATTGCCGAGGCACAAAATGCAATAGAAAATGCAAAATCTTTAATTGCCGAAACTATTGAACGAAATATTTCACCAAATAGAAAAGTAAATTTTTCAATATATAGTTTTAAGAAATGGGAAAATAAATGACTAATTTGTAGCGTATAAGAGAAACTTATTTAGATTTATTTATTCACGAGCGTTGAGGTGCCGCTTCGCGGCACCTCAACGCTCGTACATTAGTTTTTTAAATTTTTAAAAATTCAAATTTAATTTTTTTGGTTTTATTTTTAAGTAGTTTTTTGTAAAAAATGAGTTTTTGTTAAAAGGTTTTTAGACATAAAATATTCCGCGATCCAAAAATAAGTTTTTTAAAATTCAGATTTCAGAGGTTTTTTTAAAAATTTTAAATTATTAGCAACAAAGTAGAAAATTTTATTTTTTGACTTAAGATTTGGCTTTAAAACAGTGTATTTTCGACAATAAATCCAATTAGTTCATAAAGAAAAGAAACAAAATCATTCAAAATAAAGAAACATGCGCATATCTAAACAAAGGATTTAAGGGAAAAAGGGATATCTGGAAAACTTATACTTATGTATATCTGAATGCTTATGCCCCTAAATGATTTCGCATTTGTTCAAACCAAATTTAATTTCAGTGGGTTATCAGTAGGGCTCCCATTTATATGGAAATCCATATTTTTTTCCTGAATTCCTATGACTATGAAACGTACGAAAAACATGTTTTTGGCACGTTTTAAGATTTCTAGAATGGTCTTTATAATCCATATTTTCCATATTTTTCCATATTTTGGCTTTATGCCCATATTTTCCATATTTTTCCATATTTAGCCTTTATTTCCATATTTTATATCAATATTTCGCCTTTTTTGAATATTTTGGTCCATATTTGGTCATTTTTTGTTAAATTTTAGTAAAAATTGGCGAAAATTTTCAAAATTTTTGGTAAAAAAAATTTGTTCGAAAATTTTTCAATAAAATTTATTTTCAAAAAAAGTTAACAAATTTTAATTTCATAAATTCATCTAGAACGTTCTTAAAATGCAAGGATAAAGGCAAAATAATTGTTTTCTACATAAAATACTGATTTTAAAAATATCTTTTCACTATTTTTTTATCCATATTTCGGGATTTTATATCCATATTTAGTGTTTATTTCCATATTTATATCCATATTTCAGGATTTTATATCCATATTTTATGTCCATATTTTTCGATTTTATATCCATATAAATGGGAGCCCTAGTTATCAGGAATTTTGATTGTGTTAAGGGAATTTGTAGGGAATAAAGACATATCGGGGAAAAATTCCGTCATATGTCCCGGAAACCGATTCGGACAAATGATATGTCATTCGAAAGAGCTCAACGAGCTGAGTCGAACGACACCAAAATTAGCTGGGGGACTCACCTATGGGCCGAGATATAGGTCCCCGAAAATCGAAAAACCATAGGGGGGAGTAAGCTCAATTTTGGGGTGAAAAATTTGATATTTTGAATGATAGCTCATTCGAAAGAGCTCCTCGAGCTGAGTCGAATGACACCAAAATCAACAAAATCCGACTTGATTGGACCGAGATATAGACCTCTAAAAATCGAAGATCCAAAGGGGCGATTTTTGGAATAAAAAATTTTTCACACAAATAATACCTCGTTCGAAAGAGCTTGGCGAGCTGAGTCGAATGACACCAAAATCACCATGATTGAACAAAATTAGACAAAGTTATGACACAAAAAACAAAAAACCTAAACCTAAGGAGCGTCGGCGAGGCGCTTGTGCAAAACCCCGCGCTTCGCGCGGGGTTTTGCGGCACGCGCCTCGCGGGGAGTCTACGGGCGATGGGTCTGGGCTCGTAACATGAGCCTATTCCTATCTCCCTTGCTTTGGACGTATTTGGGGCCTCCTTAGCAGCGAAAATCTCCACAGATGCCATAGGTAAGGAGCTAAAATAAAAGACCATAACTTTGTTCAATCATGTCGGATTTTGTTAATTTTGGTGTCATTCGACTCAGCTCGATGAACTCTTTCGAATGAGCTATTATTTTTCATATTCGAATTTTTTACCCCAAAAAAGTGCTTGGTCCCCCCTATGGTTTTTCGATTTTCGAGGACCAATATTTCGGCCCATAGGTGAGTCCCCCAGCTAATTTTGGTGTCGTTCGACTCAGCTCGTTGAGCTCTTTCGAATGACATATCAATTGTCCGAATCGGTTTCCGGGACATATGACGGAATTTTACCCATATCGGAATAGCGTCTAGCAAAAAACCCAAGTATAGCTCGACCTGTTTTATTTTCTTTTTTTCGTTGCAAGGTGTTTTGCCACTAATTTTACCCTTTTTTTTCGTTTTTAAGAATTTTATAAATTGAGGCTTTAAGACTGCGGGCCACAAAATGTGAGCTTTCAAAGCAGAAGAAAAACGAATAGCTTTTAAAAATTTTTTGAAAATTAAAATCTTTCGTTTTGCTTCTAAAATAAAAATTAAGAGTCGCGTTTCTTTCGATACCGAAACGTTTTTTAAAAAAATTTAGGTTTCGTTAAGTTTCGCTTTGCTGAAAAAAATTTTGCTGACAGTGCAAGTCAGCACTTGGTTTCACTCAAAATCTACGGTTATTGAAATATTCCCCTAAAGCCCTCTTGAGCCTACATACAATCAATCCACAAAACACTCGATTTTCCCTTTGGAACCTCCAAAATACGGTAGTTCAAAACCGGTTAACCGATCTCCTTTTGTTGATGTGGGTTAAGTTTCGAATCCAGGTATGGAAATGTACTTAAAAAATTTTCTTTCCAAAAATAAATGTTTTTAAACTTTGATTTTAATTTTATGGTAGTATTTTTTAATTTTTAACTTGAGAAAAGTTTAAAAATTTTAACTTAGTCGTGAATTTTCCAAAATTTACGCCAACGGCGCAAAAAGGATGTGATAATAAGAATGTGATAGCTTCTTTCGGCAAATTTCATGACTTTTAAAAAGGGGTACACCCCAACTTACCGCGAGCCCAACTCGTCGCAGAGCTATAACTTCGTTCAGAATGGTCGAATCCGGGACGCCCTGGTATGGTTCGATTCAGCTCGTTGAGGCGCATCGAAACATACCAAGACGTACCGGATTCGACAATTCTGAACAAAGTTATAGCTCTGCGGTAAGTTGGGCTTGCAGTAAGTTGGCCTGCTCCCTTTAAAAAGTATAGATAGCAAATTAAAAACAGTCTATAAGAGGTCGAAAATATTTTATTATCCTTTTTTGATTCCCTAAATCCCACTACCGTATTTTCTCAATTAATTCCCCTCCCTCGAATAATTCCCCGTCTCGATTAATTCCCCCTGCCAGAGAAAGGTTGAAACAATAATTCCCCTCCCTCGAATAATTCCCCTCTCTCAAAAGAATTACACATTTTTTTCTTCTCCTTTTTCCCTCTCTTAAAAAAGTAGACATGGATCAAAGTAGATTTAACAGCTGAAATATCAAGGTATAGGATTTAGGGATGGCGTATTACAGGATAGCAATAGATTTGAACGTAATCAGGAAATATCAGAGGATTGAAGGGATAACAGGAGATATATTCGAAGGAGACGAAATTTAATTCAAATAGTGGGATAATGGGATAGTACAAAAAATAATATATAAAGCAGGTAAGTTTATATGGTTCCATACGTGGTGATATAATATATATCCCTTAGTATCGTATCATACAATGACCCCTTATGTGGTACCATAGTCTTAATACACCCATTTTCGAGTGGCGGTACGACAATTGCGGATACGCACGTGCGGATGCGACGATTGAGGATAGAAAATTTTTAAAAAGTTTAAGATTTTTTAAGTGCCACATTTGTCTAAAAATGATTCGGAAACCGTCAGAAGTCTGAAGCTGACAGCCGGGACAAAAAAACGGAATATCATTTCAATCATTTTTAAAATTTTTTAAAATTTTTTATCCGCAATTGTCGCATCCGCACATGCGTATCCGCAATTGTCGTAACACCTTTCGAGTACACAATGAACTAAGTAACCATAAGCATGTTTTATGGATTCATGATGGGGAATATAATGAAATAGAAGATAAATAAAGAAAGAAAAGACAATGCCAAAACTTCATACTTTTTAAAATTCAGGAATGGGTTGAAAAAAATAATTCCCCTCCCTCGATTAATTTCCCCTGCCAGAGATAGGTTGAAAAAATAATTCCCCTCCCTCGATTAATTCCCCCTGCCAGAGATAGGTTGAAAAAATAATTATAATTGAAAAAATAAAAATAATTGAAAAAATAAAAATAATGCCAGAGATAGGTTGAAAAAATAATTCCCCAGGGAAATTAATCGAGAAAATACGGTATATCCTACAAACAGTCGAAGACGATTTAATCCATTCTACTTTGTTAAACAACATATTAAGACAACGATTTGCCTTCTAGATTTTGGCACGAAGGCAAAGCTTTAGTACATTATGTACCAATGACACATAAAATTCACATTTCCTTTGAAGATTAGACCAAACATATAATTGACCTCGGAAAATCAACTATTTGATTAAATTTGATTTCATTTATATCAAATGATATAATGGGATGATCAAATATCAAATAATATGAAAGTTATTTGATTATCCCAAAAATTCAATTTTTTAGTTAGAAAATGGTGAAAAGTTGTTAATTTAACACCATATAGTCTAAAATTGATATCATGGGATTGAGGGGGCTATATGGGAATTAAAAGTGATACATGGGGATTAGGATGGCTATCGGTGGATTAAGGGTGATATAAAATGGCTTGGGTGGATATCGATTGATTAGGAGGAAAATCGGGAGATTAAGTGGGATATCGGGGGCTTTGCAGGTAAATCATCAGATTTGTAGGGATATCGGTTGATTAAACCTTAAAGAATTCTCAAATTTTTGCCTGCGGCGCATTAAAGTAAGAAATCTGCTGTTTGATCTCCTTAAATTTTCTAAAGTTTAGGCTATGGCTGTTAAAGTGCGGCTGCTTTGAAGTAATATATTGTGTTGATTAAAGAAGGATTCTTCTAAATACCTTGATATCTCCCTTATTTCCTTCAAAACATTAATCTCACAATACTTTCTCCTCCAAATTAATTACACTTTAAACCACCACTTTAATCCCTCTAAATCCACTTATATACCCAGAAAACCTTTTTATCTTCAGATCTACTTATCTCTTAAAATCAACTTATATTCTCAGGTATCCCCTTTAGTCACTCCAAATCCCCATTAATTCCTGATAAATTAACCAATACGTCCTGAGATCGTTATATTTTTAGACTTTATCCTGTAAAAATTTTATTACTTAAAACACCGATCCTCTGTCACGAACTCAACTTCCTCGCTGATTCGGTGCGGGGAACCCCGAAATGCCTGCTCCTGTTAGTTCGGAGTACAACCCAGCTTATTGATAGGGCTCCCATTTATATGGAAATCCATATTTTTTTCCTGAATTCCTATGACTATGAAACGTACGAAAAACATGTTTTTGGCACGTTTTAAGATTTCTAGAATGGTCTTTATAATCCATATTTTCCATATTTTTCCATATTTTGGCTTTATGCCCATATTTTCCATATTTTTCCATATTTAGCCTTTATTTCCATATTTTATATCAATATTTCGCCTTTTTTGAATATTTTGGTCCATATTTGGTCATTTTTTGTTAAATTTTAGTAAAAATTGGCGAAAATTTTCAAAATTTTTGGTAAAAAAAATTTGTTCGAAAATTTTTCAATAAAATTTATTTTCAAAAAAAGTTAACAAATTTTAATTTCATAAATTCATCTAGAACGTTCTTAAAATGCAAGGATAAAGGCAAAATAATTGTTTTCTACATAAAATACTGATTTTAAAAATATCTTTTCACTATTTTTTTATCCATATTTCGGGATTTTATATCCATATTTAGTGTTTATTTCCATATTTATATCCATATTTCAGGATTTTATATCCATATTTTATGTCCATATTTTTCGATTTTATATCCATATAAATGGGAGCCCTACTTATTGATGTTTTGAAAATTTAAAAAATTGATATTTGTTCAAATATTTGTCATTTTTGACCATTTGTTTCAAATATTTTCATTATATTTAATTTCGTTTTTTTCTCGGATTTACTGATTTATATGCATATTACCTCGAAGCTTTTCCAAATTCAAATCCAATACCCCTCTTTATCCTAAATTCTCCTAATCATAATCCTTAATCCTCCTAAAATCACCCAATTTTCCACAATGACCCTTTAATACTATGTACTCAACTATACTGACTTAAATGGTGTTACAGTAAAGTATCATAGTTGCGACAAAATTAGCTCACGCGATTAAATGGCACTCGGCTGGTCTCCCTGCGATTAAATGGCAAACGGCTGGCACTCCTGCGATTAAATGGCGGACGGCTGGTTTTTTATTTACAGTTAATTTTTCTTCAAAAATTAGAGAAAAACAACTTTTTCTTGAGCGTAGAAGTGCTAACAATAGGTAAGAGAACACTACCGCGGCCGTGCTAGAGAAATTTTTTTTTGTTATTTTTCGCTTTTATTTTTAAAGTCTTTTGTTTTTTTTTCTCTAAATTATCGTTTAAAAATTTTCGCTTTAATAAAAATTCACTTTTTTAAGATGAAAAACTTGTAAACAATTATATCGTTTTAGTATAGTTAATAGCAAATAAAAAAATTACCTAAATAGTTTCGTTTATTTCCTTGAAATTTCTAGGCATTCAAACATGAAGAAGACAAAATAATTTCAATTCCACAGGAAGATAAGAAAAATAAGATGATTAATAAAGAACAGTTTAAAATTATAAGAGAGAATGAGGGTTCTTTAAAAATTGCCTCTAATGATGCTGCTCTTTTAAATGTATGTTTAATAATTTACTTACCGTATTTACTCTGGTAATTCCCCAGGGGGATTATTGTTTCAACCCATCCCCATGGTGGGGAATTAATAGAGACTGGGGTATTACTAGAGTAAATACGGTAACTTATTTCCTCAATTAAATAATTACTCTGCGAAAATTGATTGAAGCTGATATGGAAATAGTAAAATATATTTTAGTTAGCTCAAGAAGCAGTTAACGAATGTCTTAAACAAATCTCTGTTAAAGCAATAACAACAAATAAAAGTTCTCAAAACCAAATGGAAGACAAAGAAATAAAATCAAATTCAGAGACAACACCGAGGTGTGAAAGTTATTTTATTTATACTTATAAATAGGGTTTTGAAATTTTAACTATCAAATTGATTTTCACAATAATCAAGGGATAAACTAATATTGAGAGTTGAAATATATTTAATATTATTCTAGCAATAAGGAGAGCAAATATGTATATGACAGAGATGCAATGATGGAAATCAGAAAAATAGTGCAAAATAGTCCTTCAATTATGGCTGAAGCTAGTCAACAATTACTTAATGATTTGGATATTCTTTGTTTATAATATTATTATAAAAGATTCAAATTAATTTACGTATGTAAATAAGTTCTTTTTGAAGAACTCGGCAAGATGAGATATGGGGACTAAAATAGTCAAAAATATTTACAAATATGTAAAAGTTTTTTAAAAGTTATGTTGAAAAATGTCCAGATATATTATTTCTGTCAATTTCACCATATGCGCCTCAATTTCACCATCTGCGTCGCGATAAATGTGTGATGTCCAGGTTTTTCATACATATTTTGTATCAGCTGTTTATATGGCATAATTTCTGTAACATGTATCTAGCAGGTTTCTATGCACCATTTTAATCGTCCTCCAAAGTGACATGTATCTAGCAGGTCTCTATGCACATTTTAATCGTCCCCCAAAGTGATCTTGGACAATTAGAGGGGTTGATGTCGGGGCACTTATTGCGTCCACCCCCCCCCCAGTCAGTTTTTTACTTTATATAGAAAATTGTCACTTTTTCCTTAGAAAAATAGGATACTTTACTCCTATATGTACTTATGGATTTAAACACGTTTAAATTGATTTATGTATTCATTTATTAATTACAAGGAAGGAGATGTAAGACATGTCATCTTCTGAACCTTATTTCTTTCTCCACATATATGCTGGAAAATAAATCTTATATGTTCCTTCTGCGCAAGCAAACTGTTGTTAAACAAATTCTTAACCTTCTGTAATTCTTTCCGCCGTTTGTGTATGAGTCCCAGTTTCAGTATCCTTAGAATTCTCAGAATGATTCACTTTCTGATGTGTATAACCCGTTTCGATTTTTGGTATTTTATTATATGCTGCCAACAATCACTATGAATCTCAGTTTCTATTTTTGATGTATATGTACTAATCCAATTTCATTTTTTACCTTCTCTAATATATTATGCAATAAGAGGCAAGAGGGTTTCAGCATTTCTTTTCTGCCACTCAAGTGGTACCAAAAACAATTTCTGTTATTTCCTCGTTCCACGCCTCCGAAAAGCCAAATTTCCGTATTTGCCAATTCACGGCCTTTATTATATTTTCTTCTTTATTATATTTTCCCCACTAAAGAAGTTCCAGTTAATTCCAGTTAATTCCAAAGAAGTTCCAGTCCCCACTAAAGAAGTTCCAGCCATCGAAGCTGAAAAACAACAAAAAAGCCTGTAAATAAATATTGTATGAAAAAGGTGAAATGAGGTAAAAATATCATAATATTTTATTATATACATCTATACGGATTAAAGACACGGGCATGCTCTTTATGATAAGTTAGGACTAAGCCGACTGCGTGAATGATGCATAAGGGAAAATATATGATAATTCCTATTTTACTAATTTTCTAAAAAAAGTTTTATCATTTTGTACAAAAAGTAAAAAACCGTCTTGGGGGGGGCGCATTAAGTACCGATGTAGGTAAAATTTAAAGCAGGGAATTACCACATATAAAAAAATAAATAAAATGTAAAATATAAAGAAAAAAATATAAAAAATAAAAATATTAAAACAAAAAAATACAAAAACAATTTTTCTAATTAAACAAATAAATATAATCAGTTGGGATATTCAAATTTAAGAAAACTTTCATTTTTAGAAAAATTAAATTAAAAAAATTTTTTTAACATCACCATAACAACAGAAAATTTTTCATTTTTTGTGTTTTTTCCGTTTATTTTCCTAAATATTTTATGTTTAAAATTGTCGTTGTGTTGCAGTGCTGTGTATTTCAATAATTTTGAAATTTTGTTTGTTTCTTTTTCCCAGTTTTTGTTTCTTCATTTTTTCCAGAATCCTCGTTTGAGTCTTCTACATTTCCATCCTTTCTATCATTTAATGAAAAAAGCTTTCAAATTGATAACAGTTCTTCTGTTTCTTCGCCCTTATCTGAGCCGTCTGCTTCAAAACATTCTTCATCTTCATTTTAAATTTTCTCTCTTTTTCAATCTCTCTCTTGTTGATTTTAATTTTTTTGTTTTTGATTTGATTTGTTTTTCCTCTTCATTGTTGTTGTTATTGTTGTTTTTGTCTTCCTCTTCTTCTTCCTTATTTGTTAATTATTTTATCATATTTTTTGATCCGAAAAAACATATGTGTGGGGGGTGGGTTATAGTATATACGATTTCTACATTTTAACATTTCTCAAAATTATTTTCCTGTTATTCTGTAGAAATCATATATCTATCTAATCTAATTGGGGAGATGAAATTAATTTTTTACAATTACTCTTACTACGTAATTACACGGACCTCTGATTAGCTCGTTCATCTCCAACGAGCTATAATTTTGTCTCGATTTCTATTGGGATGGTGTGCTTAGTATAAGCCTCAGCCTTTTATAGTCGAGAGGGCACTACTGAAGAAAAGGGTGCTTTTTATGCGGACTTATTTTGCGGACTTTTTTTACTTTTAAATGATTCTTTTTTAATGTTTTGGCTGTCTTGCTTGTAGCAAGTTTTGCTTGTAGCAACTAACTGTCAAAGGATTAATTTATATGCCAATTTGAAAAATATGTGTTCACGATTAATTTGAACATTATAAACGTAAAAAATGTTACAATCAATAAAAAATTTTACTTTAACTAAATTTTCAATTATCCGATGATGAATTTCAACAATGGATCACTGATCTTGGAATGCTTCATCGAAAAAGAATATGTGATTGTGGAACAGAGATGCGGGTAATTCCTTGTCCCCCCCCCCCCCCCCCCCATTATTTTTATTACCTAAGATTGTACAACATGGTCAGATTTCCTTCTTCCTCTTTTTCCTCTATTTGAGCTTGGCATATTCAAACAAGAGACATTGTTGATAAAGAGAAGATTAATTGAGTTGTTCAATATTTTTAATTGAGGTGTTCGATATTGAGTTCAATTTATTTTTTCAGTTGTTCAAGATTTTTTAAATATAAGTATGAATGTAATGTTTTTAAACAGAAATGCATAATGTTACACACCAAATCATTTTATATAATTCTTTATTTTGTTTAAATTGTTTTCGAAGGCAAAAAATAATCTTCTCTTTATCAATGTCTCTTGTTCCAGGGCAAATAGAGGAAGGAGAGCAAGAAGAAAATCTGACCTTTATGTACAATATTAGGTAAGAAAAATAATAGGGCCTTTGACAGTTAGTTGCTACAAGTAAAACTTATAAAGGAAAGGAAAAGTCCGCAAAATAAGTCCGCAGAAAAAGCACCCTTTTCTTCAGTAGTGCCGTCGAGAGTTAGTCGGTTGCCAGATAGTCAATATTAGTCCGTATTTAAGCTAGTTTCCGCTCCCGCGCATATTCCCGCTTATTCTATTGTGTTGTTCCCTTCGTAATAAACCTTGTTAATTAGTCCTTCTGTTAGTATCGAACACCCTGGCGTCAGTACCAGAGCTGACCCGACATTTCGGTTTTCGCCGTTTTTTTCGCTTTTTGAATTTTTTTCTTCCTAGAATTTCGATTTCGATATCTTTGGATTTCTTTCGATTTCCGATTCGAAGTTTTTTGCTTCGACGCAGCTCTGCTCGGTACGCAACATTCTATTTCTTTTCCATTTTTTAAAATATTTATATCCCCCAAACTGAAATTAAATTTTGTCTCTGGTTGTTATAGTATCAGCGAATTTAATTTTTTCCTTTGTTAAAAACACTTCCTTATTTTTATTATTATTTTTTTGTTGGGGAATAAGGAAAGATTTTCTAAAAAAAAATTTCGCCTGCGCCGCTTAATATGTTATAACCGCAATAATTCTGATATTAATTGTACCCAAGCTTATATTTTCTTTGTTTCTAATCCCGAATTGCTCAATAATTTGAAAATTAGTGATCCAGTTATTCGGAGATTTTAACTATTTTACGTAATTTCGCCATTTTTCCGAATTTTGGGTATTTTTTTTAAACCTACCGCCTTTTTCCGAACTAACATTAACATAACATACACAGCACTGCAACACAACGACAATTTTAATATACATTAATATACATACATATGCCTAAAAAACGACAATTAAAATATACATACATGTCTAAATCTATTGCGGGAGGAAATGGTTAGGTAACAGAGCGTATAGTTTAAAGTCGACGGGTTTGTTTAACATCATTTATAATTTCATTAAGCTTATCTTTGACATTCAATAATCTATGGTATTATTTGCTGTGCTTGTATTGTAGTATCTATTATTATATCCCATTTAAAATTTTATTATTATTAAAACTAATTTAATAATAAATTATAAAAAATTAATATGCTAAAATATTTTTAGTAATAAAAAGCAAGCGAACTATATATTTAATTAAAATTAATAAAATCCAAATATTTATTTAAAATATACATACATATGTCTAAATCTATTGCGATTTATAGATTTTTGCATATATTTTTTATTTTTCATTATACTAATCGATATGAACTAATTTAGCCACAGAATACAGCCACACAATTGTAGAGCAGCAAGTTTGCACATAAATAAAACACAAGCCAGAATATCGATCATTTCATTTAAAACGCTGAAAAAATAGAGAATTAGAGAAATAGAAGAAAATCTGTAATTTTGGGCGTGAAAGAAAAATAAATTATGTGTTGGTTAGAGTTAGAAGAAGATAGAAGGGGCGAGGCTTACCATAGTTGGTTAGGCGTTGGATAGGATGGAGGGCTGTAATAGTAATTTTGCTAACAAAGAAGCGACGCCTTCTCTATTTTGTGAGCGACGCCTTCTTTATTTTGAAAGAAGGCTTTTATTCTAAAGGTAGTTTTCCTCTTCATTCATATTGATTTCCCCCTCTTGTGTTGTGCTAACCCACTGCCTTTTAGCAAAAAATATGTGTATGTATGAATAATATGTATGTAGTTCTCCGAGCTGGTTGAATGGTTATAAAAATTTATGATTGAATATTTGTGAAATTTTGGCACATTGTTCATATCCCGCCCCACACCTATTTGAGTCTCAGATTAGTTTTCCATTTATTGTCAATCTTTTTTTCCTTAAGCATTACAAGTAAATAAGTTAATGAGCAAAAATTTGGAAAAGAAAAATAGATGGCAACGACAAAAAAACTACATTTATAAGGAAGGAAATTTGATCATTCCGAGAAAATAATGAAAGGGAAATTAATCTGAGACTCAAATAAGGGTGGGGCGGAAAATGAACAAAGTACCGAAATTGTATTTATAACAATTTCGGTATTTATAATTAGTTTTTCGGCATATTTTTTACCTTGATCAGATGTTGATTGAACTCATAAAATGGCGCATAAACTAAAATTTTTCTTCATATACATAAATTAAGCTTATATTATTTTAAAGAATTTTTAGTATTTAAATGTATCATATCAATACATAAATGGCTACATTTTTAAAGACTGAATACAGTAGAAAGAAAATGATTTTTGAGGTTTAAATTTTATTTTTTTATTTTCTAAAATAATATTTAGGGTTATGTTTATGTCCGTAACGCTTTTAGTCAAGATAAACAAACCAAATATTGGATATGTGAATTAAATGAACGAAGAGGAGAGCATTCATGTATGGGCAGAGCTGTAACTAGTATGAGACCTGGGTCTGAAGATTTTGAAGTAACTGTCACTCAAAGCCATAGCCATGCTCCTGGAATTGTTAGTAATTTATTTTCTATTTCTTTACCAGTGTTCATAAATTTCAATTTTGCTCGTACTTCGTACCACCCCTATTTTTGGCCTCGTACCTAGTACTTTTACTCGTACTTTAGAAAAAAGCAAATAGTCTAAAATTTTTATGATTTATTGGAGGTAATTTTAGGACTATAATTCCTCCATGTAAAAATAGAATAATTTTTAAAACAAAATTAAACTTATAAAATAAGTTATTTATGGAAAGAAAAAGGAAAAAATTCCTTGTTCTCTGACCAGGAAGCGAATCCACCTCTAATAGCGTCTTGGTTTAAGCCTAACACCCTCACCACTCGGCCACTCGCTCGTATAAGGGCAATGAAAGAAATTAAACATGTATTTCTTTTAAAAGGTACGCCAACGTTCACCAAGCACAGAAAGTATCAAAAGTGACAGAACTGAGCCTGGAAATGTTCCAGACACTTCTGCCTTTGCTGATGAAATGTCTGAAAATAACGAACAACAAAACGATCAAGTGATTGATGAAATTATAGAAAAACTAAATGATGAGACAGATCAAACAATTATTATTGACGAAATTAAGGCGGTAAGTACTTACGGTTTTCGGGTATACCGAGTTTTGGGTTCCCCTCGTTTTTACTTATTTTTTCCTCTAATTTTTGTTTTTGATAAGTAATGTTAATCAAAAAATGATTAATTTCCTCCTCCGCTTATGTCATCTAGTATCGGAAAAGAGTAATTATGGGATATAGAAATCTTGATTAATTCCAAAAATAATAATTTTCATTCACAAATCCTTGAATCTTTTCGATCCACTTACAAATTAGTATAAATTTTAGCCTAGTCCCCGAGTCAGCAATGATTGTAACACCACACACTTACATACCTTATTGAATTTATCTGGCGCAAAAGCTTTTATGATATTTGAGATTTTTTTTCAATTTTGAAAGTCATTTCGATAAAAAAAATTCTATTTTTTTAGGAAAATATAACAATCGGCCCAACACCTGATCATACAATAAACACTAGTATTCAACAATCAGATAATTCACAACAACTTGATATACCTCCTTCACTTACAACCGAAGAACCTCCACCTATTTTAGAACCTGAAATTGATAATATTTCTGTGTCAGTTTCTGATGCTCAAGTTACCTCTAATAATATTTCAACAGAACCAACCAATTTTTCTCTCCAAAGTTTGAATAAAATAAAACCCTCAACACCTAATGGTAATGCTATATTCGCTTAATCAAATAAACAATTCGCATTTTCACATGCAAATAAAAGTTTACTCCTTTCTAAATATAAAGGTCTCCCGACCTTATCATCCAATTCTTGACTCTTATCTTATTTTTGTTATTCACTTTCTATTCACCCTTAGATTGACCCTATAAATATCCCCGCCTTTTTTATCAGATTTGGCCTAGCCACTTCTTTCCCTTATTATTGTATCCCATATTTATTGGAGAAATAGAATAAATTAATAGAATAATTTAATTCAGTCTAATATGAGCCCCCAGAATAGTAGAACCCGAATTAAGCTACATTCTCGAATAACAAGTATTTTAATAGATTTTTAAAATCAAAATAACTTTCTTTTTAGGCTTTTTATTGTGGTCAATAGATTATAAACGAAATAATCAACTTGGGGTTTCCAGACACTTGGGTTTTGCAGAACATTCTGAATTGCAGAAAATAGTTAGTAAATTAATAAAACACTTATTATTTTTATTTTTAAAGGTGGGAGCAAAGTGGCATACTTTACCAGATGAAGAAAAAAGGATTTGGAATGAGAAGGCGGATCGAATTCGTGCGGCTAAATCGGCTATTCACAAAATTCCAATATTACGTCCTAAAAAGAAAAAAATAAAGGCAATAATAATATATTTAAATTTAACTAGATGTATACGTATGCAATGGCGGTTAGTTACAGCACTCTGGCGGTAAAATTTTGCTCTGCCCGTTGGAAAGCCTAACGGCTTTGGGGCGCGCTTCGCGCGCTGCTAGAAGGCTTTTTTTCTTTATAAATTTTATAACATCCCGTTTTTAACCGTGCTTAGCCATTGTTGTATAATATTTAAATATTATATAACAATAATAAATAACAAATATTATATAACAAAGTTCTATAATAGTTAAATATTATATAACAATGCCCAGGGTACACCACGTGGAGGTGCAAGGAGGAAAAAGGTCAAACCTTGTACCCCGACCCGGTGCAACCGTAGGCCCCGTGCCCGGTTAGAACCGCTGGCACAGAAAAAAGTTTTGAAAAAAAGATAAAAATTTTAATTTAAAAATTTTAAAAATTAAAAATGTGATAAATATTTTTAATAGGGTATTTTTAAATAAGATCGATTTTTAAAAAATATTTTAATTTTTCTATTTTATATATTTTGCATAAATCTGGTCATTTACATCGCACATAGGAAAGTATATAAAGGTGGATACGTCTCGGCATTCCGTACAACGCATATAGGAAAGTATATAAAGGTGGATACGTCTCGGCATTGCGTACAACGCATATAGGAAAGTATATAAAGGTGGATACGTCTCGGCATTCCGTACAACGCATATAGGAAATTATATAAAGGTGGATACGTCTCGGCATTCCGTACAACGCATATAGGACAATTTAATAAAGGTGGATACGTCTCGGCATTCCGTACAACGCATATAGGACAATTTAATAAAGGTGGATACGTCTCGGCATTCCGTACAACGCATATAGGAAATTATATAAAGGTGGATACGTCTCGGCATTCCGTACAACGCATATAGGACAATTTAATAAAGGTGGATACGTCTCGGCATTCCGTACAACGCATATAGGAAAGTATAGAAAGGTGGATACGTCTCGGCATTCCGTACAACGCATATAGGACAATTTAATAAGGTGGATACGTCTCGGCATTCCGTACAACGCATATAGGACAATTTAATAAGGTGGATACGTCTCGGCATTCCGTACAACGCATATAGGAAAGTATAGAAAGGTGGTTTACATTTTTATATTTTTTAATTTATTTTTTAAAAATATCTTTAATTATAATTTTTAATTTTCACTTAAAATCGGTGCATGTCGGTATTCCGCTTATGTTAGAGCTGAAAAATAAATATCGGAAACTCATAATTGTTCCATATTGAGAAACAACAACCTTGTATTATTTCAGAATATAAAACAGTTATGATAAAGCATACCAGTTAATTGTTTAAATCTTAAAATTCAAATTGAAAACTTAATAAACGAAAAATAAAAATATACTCTAACGAAAAATTAAATCTTATTTTTAAATCATTAACTAAATTATTTAACAAAACAAACAGAACAATTAACTGGTATGCCCCCTGTCCTAAAATCCAGTCAACCATTGTGCAGTCAAACCCAAAACCCAGATCGATTGGTGCGAATACACCAACGGATCCGGTACTTTTCAATTTATTTAAACGTATTGACAAATAATTAAAAAAGAATTACTTTGTAACCTTTGCTAAAATATTGTTAAAATTTTCGTAAATTTCAATCAAGGTACCTAAATAAATTGAGAAGTAAATCAATTGGGGTCGACCGCGGACAGGGTTAATTGATGACTGAATGGAATGTTGATGGAATGTTAAAAAGAATTTGACTGAGAAAAGTAAAGTAAATAAAATTTGTCGGCAGTTCGCTCATATAAAGTTAGTCAAAACGGATTCCTCTTGCTACTACATTTCTCATAGCAACATTTCCATTATTATCGGGTTTTTTACCTGGTGCGAATACTCTAATATTTTCTCCACTTCTTCACCTTGAAAAAGCGGTATATGTTTGTCCATGAGCGAAGGGTTCATCACTTATATCGATACCTAAACGTTCACAAGTTTGCCCTTGGGCTTTAGTTATAGTCATGCAAAATGCTACCCTTACTGGGAATTGAAACCTTTCAAAACTAACTCCGTCAGGACGAAGTTCTTTATAACTATTTCTTGCTCTACAAATTCCCACAACAATACCACGTTCCGAAGAACCACTTATGGTTTCAGCTTCAATTAAGTCTGGCCGTAAACGCTTAACAATTAATCGGGTCCCGTTACATAAACCCTTTTGGGTATTTAAATTTTGAAGTAATACTATTACTGCACCAACTTTAAGCTTTAAATTGTGGGCTGGCAACCCCTTTGGTGTTAATCTGTTTAATTGGGCTACTTCATAATCGGCCAAGTTATAAGCAAAAGGGTTCTCACTTGTCGGATTATCTATTGACAAATACTTGTGCACAGGCGCGTTTATCAAATCAATAATTTCTGAGTTAATCAAATCAACCACTCTATTAGTTGGTGACAGTATTAAACGTTTTAACAATTCCTTAACAGGTGCATCAAAACCTGTATCAAATACAAATCTATACAATTCTTGCCTTGAATTAACTCTCATCGCTTCCGGAATTATAACAGAATCGCCAGTTTGCCCAGTTCCTATACTATAAAGCCAATCCTTAAATTGGATTTCCGACTGAATTACTCTCATATTCTGCATTAACTTATATTTTTCAAATTTTCCATACAGCTCTGATGACTGAATTGACGCTGCTACCTGTGCTCCGGGAGCCGATGATTCCTCAACTACAGGAAGAGACTGCTTCCAGTCACCCGATATTATAACAATTTTTCCCGCAAACGGATCATTTTTAAATTGAGGAATTAATGTTTTACATAACAGATTTACATTTTCAAATATTGTTTTATTTAATATTGTAACTTCGTCAACTATTATCAAATTAGCTTCAATTATTCTGCGCCCAAAGTATCTATCTACTGTCACGGGTGGAATTACACCGGGTTCCACATTAATACCGAACCTAAAGGCAGAATGAAATGTCATTCCTCCCGCGTAAAAATTTGTGGCTGCTATACCGGTCGAGGCGGTTGCTAATACTTTTAGTCTCATTTCTCGTAATTTATAAATAATATAATTGAGGAGAAAAGTTTTTCCAGTACCGCCATCTCCAGACAAATAAAATAATTTATTTTTAGAATTAGGATCTAAAACTGAATCTCGAATTAAATTAAAAAATCTTTTCTGTTCTGGATTTAAATTAGTATTATCAAAAATAGACGTATCTACGGCCTCATCCATTTCATCATCATTAATATGATGTGGGAAAAAAAACTCGTCGAGAGCCCTGTCAGGATCGTTTCTTATTGGATTATTTGGAGAAGGGAGGTTAAATTCTTGCAAACTACGACCGTTACTAAGTAAAAGTTTTTCTATTATTGCTAAAGCTCTATCAATACGTATCGGTCTTACATCATCAGTACACCTACGGTCATAAAAGTGATCAATAAACATATTCCATAGTAAAAGACCATCAATAACACACTTTTCAGTGCCACCAAATACAAGTATATTGGCAAACAACTGTCGCATTTGGGAAGGATTTAAAGAAATAGATCCCTCTCTTAAAGTGCGTTCCCAAACATTATTATCTTCAAATAACCCTCTCAATCTTGCGGCTTCGGCAAAGGTTTGACATTTATACCCATTAACAGTTAATAGATCTGCTGGGGTCCCAGAAAAATGTTTAGTTAGTATATATAAAGCAAATTTTTCGGGATCTCTAGGGGACACAGAATAAATCCTTCCAATACGTGGTTTGCGATTTTTATTTTTATTGGAAATTTTTAGCTTCTTCCAAATTTTATGTTCTTTATTAAACGCGTAAGTTTCTGGCATGTTTTCGAAAAGTATATTTCTAACTTCAGAATCCGTATCACATAACTTCCAATAAGCAGAAAGAGGTGAATCCGGAATATTACCTGAATTTATAGCACTAATCATTTTACTTGTATTTTTTCTTGTAAAATAAATTTTCTGATTTTCTGGTAAATGTATCGTCAAAGCTTTTACTATATGAGATAAAAAAGCATATTTATACGACATTATCCTTGAGTAAGCTTCAGTTGGACTGCGATAAATCATCCTAGCATAATGCAACGGCTCATCTACTGTTATAAGACCGCTCGCTTCGCTACGCACATATGAAAAGCTGGAACCTTTGAAAGGATATTTTAAAGCATACTTTAAATTATCAGTTTGGCCGTATGCGAACTCTAAATTATGGTGGCATTGAAACATAACCAAAATAAGTGGATTATACGGTACTACTTTAGAATTATCATATGTGATCACTGCACTCCCACGATTTATTTTTAACACTTCTCCGCCATCTTTAGGAGAAGGACGATAATATACTGCTGGCGTATTTTCATGCAAAACAGTAATATTACTAAAAGGCTTTGGGAACCCCTTTTTACATTTTCCATTAGGTGTCTTACAATGTTCTGAACAGTCATGAAACTGATACAGCGGTAACAGTTCTCTAACTTTTCTCATAAATTTTGCCCACCCAGAATTATCACCTGCAGGAGGTTCAGGTGGTATATGCGCATAAATTAAATTTGAAATATTATCTGGGGTTGGAACTATATCAGTACAAAAAACTCTATGCAAATGCGGGCCTCCAATCCTTTTCTGAAACTCTCTACTCTCACCATATCCCAAAATTTTTCCAAAAATATTTTTTTTGTTTAATAAATAATGAAGATGTCTTAACTTGTCTTCATATACACGAGAAATGATATCAAATCTGTCAACGCTTTTCTGATTTTTATAAAATAAATTTCTTTTCGTTTCAGGCCAGCGCGGATTACTCGTAAAAGTGAACATGAAGGAGGAGTTCTCAGGTTTACGTACTTTAGCCATAAGAGTAGTGGCGTCGTAAAACATGTCCTGAAAATATGGTCGTGTCCCTGGGTGATAAGCTCTAAACAATACAACATGCCCTAAATCAGCAATAGAATTAGCACCAGAGTCCCTTTGTAACCACCTAAGAGCATCAGGACCGATAGTACCGCGTAAATCCATGTCTTCATTACGTAAATAATTTGCTACGTCCGAATCAATTCTAGCATTATAATCTAAAGCGTACTTTTGACTTAAACCTCCCCCAGAATTCCAAATATTATGATAATCCTCGTGTTTTCTTAACGCCAACCTATATTTTATATAATCCCGAATACTTATATTTTTTCGCCTATTATCTGAAAGAGGATCAATTTCACAGTCTGAATTATTATCACTATCTTCTTCGTTTAAAACTTTTCTAGCAATCGGAATCTTATTATGATAACTATCATCACCACACGGAAACAAAAGTGGGTAACATAATGTATCTGTTTGAGGATGATGAGGTGGAAAGATAAATAACTTCCCTTGCTCCCCAGTAATAAAAAGCCCCTTCAAAATAGGAGGTTCACTTTCCTCGGTATGTAACGAAAACAATGTTTCCTCTGTAGGAAGATTAACTTGTCTAACATGTAATGTATTATCTATAATAAGTTCAGGCGCTTCTCGCTCTTCCAAAAGTACGAGTCTAAAATTCTGGACAGAATCAGGGCCGTCCCTTTTCAATTTGTCTAAATATTGTTCATGAAAAGATTTATAAGTATTTGCAAGGGGATGGCAATTTCTAAGTAAGGTATCTAAACTTTTTAATACATCTGGATTCACTCTATCCCCTCCGTAAGCAACATTGGAAACTCGATGCTGAAAAGCAGTATCAGCATCTAATATATATAACTGGGAAAATGATGGTCCTGAATCTCCAGCTACCATCGAACTCATTTTTCTAACAAATTCGCCATTTAGCAGATAACAAACCCCACCATAATGTTTAGTTTCTCTGTGGCCTACATAAATTGACGCAAAAGCAAGGAGGGAATTGTATACATTTTGTTTTTTCAAAAAATCTAAAGAATCCTTAGTATCACCTTTAGTTAAGTCTTTTAATAACTGAGGATGGGGTTTAAACGAAGGAAGTTTAACTAAGCCACAACGACAACAATATGAAGAGGAAATCTTTTTAAACTTCTTATAATGTGCCTCATTAATTTCAGAATTAAACAACAATGCACCGCAATAAAAACAATCCTTATCTCCAATATTTCCAGAATCGTAGTAGCTTACAACATGTCTGCGCAAGGATATAATTTATGAGACCAATGACAATGGGGTGTAATTTCCTTTAAGTTATTAAGTGTAATATTATTAATATTTAGTTCGGATACATTATCTTTTTGCATAGATTTAATTCTTGCAGACCTTCTTAAGTTTTGTGAAGGAGGATCAGGTTCAATATTTATTACCGGTAAATTATTAACTACACAGTTTTCTTGAATTTCTCCTGGAAATTCTAAATTAAAATTAAAACAATTCCCGTTAGGCGTATTCGCGGAATGTATCAAAGAAGGTCCTATATATTCAATTTCATTAGCCAACGCTAAATTAGAAAGATTCCAAATTATTCGTTTCCTTTCATAATTAATATTTAAATCAGGAATCAACATATTACTATTATTAAACAAATACAATTCACAATACAAGCAAACAAAAAACCCGCAATTAACCCCGTCAGTTTGTTCACTAAATTGAGTACGAGGAAGGGTTTGAATCTGAATATTATCTGCATCAATACCAGGTGTCAACTCACTTATGCCTTGTTTTATCAAATCAATACGCCTTATATCAAATCCAGGATATCGAACATTAAACAATCTATCAACAGCAGGCAAAGAATCAACAAACAAACATTTAATATCATTTCTATTATAACGGTCATATATTATAAGCCCAAAATGACCTGGAAAACAGATGGGCATGAGCAAAATGTCATAATCAACAGAATAATTAAAACAATTTTCTATAGGAATTAGCGGATCTCTATCCCCATATTGATAGTCAACAAAAGAAAACGCAGGGTCAAGTACAACAATTCGTTTATTAGTGCGAGTGGTTAAGTAGTTTAAATAATAATAAATATAGTTTTCTTCTAACCACGAATTGGGATTGGACCAAAGACCTTTAATGTAATCTCTCACTGGGTTTATATTTTGAGCAAAAATACGTATATCTGAACGTAACAAAGGACCATAAGGAATATCTAAAGATTCTAAATGCTCAAAATTCGTAACAATATCAGAATGTAACACCTCACTATTTTCTACAACTTTCTTCCTACCACCGCAGCTTGTTTTTTTTAATGGTCTGCCCCTTTTAGGCAACAATGAAACTTCACTAACAGGGGTAATACACCGTGAAACAGAACTCGAAAAATTACTCATAATATCAATTTTACTTATATCGCTTTCAATACTCGTATCACGTTCAACCACAGACTTTTCTAAAGTATTTTCAACTAACAAATTATCAATCTCAATACAATTTTCACCTAAACAATCATCAACAAACATATCACTACCCCTACCAACAACCAAAGAATCTCTATTTAAACGACCATCATCCACAGAACTACTACATTGATCTACAATCAAAGAATCCCTACTTAAACAACCATCATCCAAAAAACTACTATTACCAACAACCAAAGAACCCTCATTTACAGAACCATCAACCAAATTTTCACTTTCAAAAGAACCATCAACCATATTGCGACAACGCTTTCTATTATAATACTCACGTTGTTGCGTTCGCTTTCGTCGCAAATTAGAAGGCATTAAAAATAAATAAAATAATATAATTATCTAAATATCTAAAAAGCAAAAAAATAATATAAAAAGAAAACTAATTTAGAAATAAATTCGGAATACCAAATATTTTCCAATTGGAACATCATTCGACTCAGCTCGACGAGCTGGGACGACGCTAAGAGCCGAAATACGGGGCGCGAAATGTAAACCTATTGGTTATTGGCGAACATGATTGAATCAGCTCGATTGAATGTTCCTGAACAAAGTTATGACCAACAGAATCTTCGCTGGAAAAACTGTTTTTGTGCTGCTACAGAGGGTAGGCCGGGCATGGTCTTCACTACACAATGGCCGTGCTTCGCTGCGGTCGTGCTCGCTTCGCTCGCGGCGACCGTAGCGAAGCGGCGGCCGTCGTTCCGCTCGACATGCCCGGCTTCCTCCGCAGCGGCAAAAACCTTTTTCCGCGAAAACCTTGTGGAAGGGGTAAAAACAAACGGTCATAACTTTGTTCAATCACGTCCGATTTCGTTGATTTTGGCATGAGATCCCATTATCGCAATTGCAACACTTCAACAGAACTAAACAGGTTCGTCTATTTATCCCTCCTCGGTTAAAAGAGTCGCTCTCTATTAATCAGGGTTGTTTCCTGATTAGATGAACCTTTTATAGAGTAGCGTAATGCTGGACTTTTTCTTAAAATCCGGTATAGAACCTCGCTTTATTAAGAGGAAACTAATCTCGGGGCATTTTCTGATTAGGTTTAAGCCTGTAAAAGGGCCTTACCGATAAAAAAACCGGCATGACCCCTCTATCCAAAATGAAACATAATCAGAAAATGCCCCCTGATTAGTTTACTCTTGATAAAGCAAGGATCATAGCGGATTCAAGAAAAAATCCGGCATGACCCCTCCTTTATAAAAAGTACAACTAATCAGGGAACACTCCCTGATTAGCAGGGATCAACTCCCTTAACCGAGGGAGAGAAAGAAACTAACCTTTTTAGTTTTGTTGAAGTGTTGATGTTGATCCATCCACTCAAAGCAGCCAATACCATTAAAAAATAAAAAGAAAATTAAAGATTAAATTAAATTAAAAAGGGTGCTTTTTTACTTTCTCCACCAATCATTTTTTTCGGTAAATATCTAAAGATATTTGGTCTGTTAGAGGCTGAAGAAATCGTCGAGATGTGTCTAATGACACTAAAACCAAAAAAATCAGACTTGGTTTGACCGAGATACAGAACCATGAAAATCGAGCAACCATAGAGGCGAAAAACCATATGGACGAAAATTTATGCAAATGATAGCTCATTCGAAAGAGCTTATCGAGTCGAGTCGAATGACATTAAATTCTACGTGGTTGGACAAAATTTAATAAAGTTATGACACAAAGTCGCCAGCCACGGAAGATCTACATAATGTAATAACTTTATCAAACTTTGTTCAATCACATAGCTTTTAGTGTCTTTCGACTAAGCTCGACAAGCTCTTTCGAATGAGCTATCATTTGCACAAACTTTAATTCCACAAACCCACCCCTGAGGGGTCAAAGTTTTCGGGGTCTGTATCTCGGTCAAACCGCTTCGGATTTTTTTGATTTTGGTGTAATTCGATGCAGCTCGATGAGTTCTATAACATAAGACAGACTGCCTTTATTCATATTTACCGAAAAAAATAACCTGAGAGGAAAGTTAAAAAGTACCCTAAAATAGCCCTGATCACACCCCAAACACAAATTTTGAAAATTTCAAAAAACCCCAAATTTCCTAATTCTTTTCGGTAACCTTAACATAAATATAATCTACAGGTCCTAAATTATAATTTATAAACAATGAAACCCCACTAAAATCTCGAAAACCCCAAAAAAATCGTGAAAAATTCGAAAAAACTCAAAAAAATGCAAAAAGTGAATTTTTGCAGCTTTCAAGATTTTTTTCGAGATTTTTCAGAAAAAAAAGGGTTAGGGTGTGATCAGGACCATTAAATAACATAAAAATAAAAAAAATTAAAAAGGAACCCAGAAATTTTCAAGGAAAACCCCAAAAAACCCCAAAAAACTGAAAATTTTAAAAATTAAAAAAATGAGAAAAAAGGCAAAATTTGCCTATGGACAAAATGGTCAGGGGGACAAAATGCCCACGGTTTATTCTATCGCTGTCTGAACCCTAATCAAAATAAAAAAGGTGGGGTAATAGGTTATCGACTACGGGCAGTTTAATGGTCATGGCCATTTTGGTGCCACACTCAAGTGCGACACCGAAATGGCCGGATGAAAAATTCAAAGTCTCATAACGGGTTTTTGAGAAGTGGGGGGTTCTTCGGCCTGGGAGTGATGTTGGAGGGTTGGATGTTGGTAACATATGAGATGTTGACCATTAGAGTCTCCGATGAAGTTTTGGGGGTCATATGGGTCAATGAGTCAGGGTCGAAGAGTCGATTTTTTTAAAGGCGTTTCAGGTTTCTTCAATAGCCTGTTCGAAAGAGCGTCCCCTGGGGCTCCGAAAAAGGTATACATTGTTGGGGGTCCACTTGAGTCTCAAAAAGTTATGGCCAATATGCGCAAATGTCGCAAAACTTTATAACACTCTAAGTAGGCGGGAAAATTTTTTTAAATTTTTCTGAGACCGGATTCGGACCCAACGCATACAAAAGCACCTTATAGAATGTTTTTCTGAAATAAGCAGAAAATTTTGACACATCAATTTTTTGCTTCTATTTTGAAACTCAAAAGTTAACAAAATATTTAAAAATTCATATCTCCTCAAAAATAAAACGTATTTAAATATTTTAAAAGACTAATATGTAGCAAATTATATGTAGTATTTTATAAAAAATAGTTGCAACCACCCTCGGCCTCGATATACCCAAAAAATTTTCAAAAAACCAAAATTTTTGAATTTTCAAAAAATCGACCCTAAGAGGCCTCGGGTGAAAAGTTTCAAAAATCTAAAGAGCTCAAAAAATTTGTAATTTTTTGCTCTATTTTATAAGCTTTAATTTGTTTGGTTGCGACAAAAACGAACAAAGTTACATGCGATTTAAATTTCACAAAAAAATTTCAATAGGGGTACCCCTTCAAAAATGGGTCAAAAAATCGATATCGAGAAAAACATGTTTTATGGTACTCTGATGGGTGCTGAATCCGAATCCGAAGTCCGTTTATTTTTAAAAAATTTTTAAAAAAAGTTATAGACAAAAATATATCAATTTTTCACCCCCAAAATGCCACTTTTTGGCATATAACTTTCCCAGACTCAAGTGTACCCCCAACAAAGTATATATTTTTAGAGGTTTCAAGGGACGCTCTACAGGATAGGAAACTCAAATCGAGTTTCAATTCACGCGTTAAAAAGTCGACTTTTCGACTTGGACCTTTTGAACCTTATCAACCCCAAAACCAAATCCGAGACTCAAGTGGCCCCCAACAAAATTTTAGCCAACTAAATGCCCTAACATACTAAAAAAGAGTTGGAGCGATTCGGCCTCTCATAAGCACTTTTATAATCAGACCCAATGGGAGCCACCCTTCCCGATAGGGGTCCTGGACATTTTGGACCTTTGGAGTTCTGTAACTTTGTACAAAATGGTCAGAAAAAATTAAACTAAATTTTCCCAGACTATACTCGTCGAGAGCTATCGATTGGTATATAATTTGAAAATTGTCGGTGAATTTCGTCGGACACGCTGTCAAAATTCATGACAAAGTGACCCTCAGTTAAGGCGGCACATCGTACTCAAGTGTCACCCCAAAGTTTCCAATTTTTTTCCCAAGTTGTAGCCCACATTCGGGGGGAGTGCCCTTTCCCCAAGCACTTTCTGATCCGACTTCACCCCTCCAAGTTACGGCCGTTTGAAATTTTCAAACGGCCGTTTCGGCGCGGAAGTACGTTTTGGCGCCGAGTTCATATTTTTCCCAGATGCGCCTCAAAAAGTTGTAGGACCCATCCACAACTTAAAAAAATCCACGACAAAGCCTTAAAGAGATTTTGATTTTGGCAGCGATTTTACCACCAAAATAAGGGACAAGTTGGGGTTTTTTATATAAGTATTAAATTAATAAAAATATTTTTTTAGAAGAAAATAATGCAAAATGTTATTCCCGAAAGAAGTACTTCTCTACCTCTAAATACTTTAATTTATGAGAATAATCTTCAAGAATCTTCAAGTCAACAAATAATAAATGAAGGAAATGAACAAATACAGATTATTAATAATAATGTTTTGGAAGCTCCAGATAATTATGTAAAATAATTTGATTACTTTCCTGTTATCGGCCCTCGTTTTTATTTTCCTTTTTTTCATTCTCTTAGAATGGTCAGTGAGTAGAGTCAATCATTATGTTCATATTAAGAAAGAATATACCTAGTAGGGTTGGACACAAATAGTTTATCCGAACCAGAATCGAAAACAACCAATTTTTCTTTCCCTTCAAAAGGAAAGGAAGAGCAGTGAGTATAATGAAAAAAAAGGAAAAAAATGAGGGCCGGTAACAGGAAAGTACCAATAATTTTTTTAATGAACAGAATCCTTTAATTTAAAGTTTTTTCTTCTTCAGATTCAAAATAATTCTTCCAATAATAATCAAAATAATTCGGCATTTGACGATATTAGTTACAAAAATGAAGTTAAAAATTTAAATTGTTTTGTTGCTCAAATGTTGTTGTCTTCGTATAGAGATGGGAAATTAGCAACGGCAGAACAATTACATAATGAATTAACAAATGCGGGAATATTTATTGACATTTGGAATTTAAATATTTATTTAATTAGAATGAAGGCAAGTTGTGTTGTTTTTTAAAATTATTTAAATTAATTTAATTTCTCTTTTAGTTAGCAAAGAAGCAATATTTAGTTCCTCTTTATTCAAGTCCAAATGAAGGCCAATTTTTCCTAATAGGATCAGACCAAGAATGGCGCAAATTTAAAGCAACAAATTATTTAACTAAACATTCTATTCACGAATTGGATTGCCTTAAATGTTTAAAATTGCGAAGGAAGGAACGTTCAAATGCTTGGTAGGTTTTTAAAAAAGAATTAATAGTATTTTTCTCTCTCATTCATTTTCCCATTTAAAATGGTTTTTAAGTAAAATTTCTTTCGTTATTTGAAAGTCTGACTCGTGAGGAGATTTAACTTTTCAAAAAATTTTTTTTATTTAAATAAGGGGTCAACTTGGAAAGGCAGTTTTGCGTTTTGGAGAATTAGATGATAATGTTCCAATTTTACACCATCAAAATTGCAATGGTGATTCTTTAGAATATTTACATAAACTTCATTATTCACCAAACAATGCCCCAGAAATTGTTTCTCCTCAATTGGAAGTTAATATTCAAGACAGAGTTTCGGTAGGTTTTGAAGTTCTACTAAGTAGTCGTGAGAATGACCTTTAAAATCTAATAAGTGAAAAGTAAGGCATTCTTCTTGTTGGGCAAATTTCAAGCAAAACTTTAAACCCTACCTCTTTTCCACTTTAAAAACTTTCTGAAGTATTTAAATATTTAGAATTTTTTGGAAAATGCAACACCTCTTGAAATGTTACAAGAAAGTGTTAGAATGGTTACTTCTGCACAAGAACAACAGTTACAACAACAACAACCATCTCCAACACCACTCCAACAGCAGCAATCATCATCTACATCATCAAAAACACCTTCAGATATATTTCCACAACAGCAACAACAATATTTTCTTTCCAATCAATCATCTTCCTCTCAACAACAACCAACAATTTCTGAAAATCCCAATTATTTAGCTTCATCTGTTCTTCAACAATTTTTAGAAAAATCAAAACAAACATTAACAAACAAAGAAGTTATTTTAATTGACGATGATGAACAAATTACAAATAATTCAACAATAACTACAGCAACAACAACATCTAATAAAAATATAAATGAAATAAATAAACCAAATAATAATGAAAATTTGTCTAAATTAATTATTGGATTGTCTGAAATTGCTAAAGAATTATCTCTTTCTCTTATTCAACAGCGGTAAAAAACATTTTTATAAAATACATTTACATACCTAATGTACATATTAGTTTAATTTTTTCTCAGGAGACAAGAATTAAAATATTGCTCCCGTAACGGAATTTTTTTCAAAATTTTTACGGGACAGGATCCTGCGGGATTAATCCCGTAAATCCCGATAATCCCGTTCGTTGCTTAAAATACAGGATTTCGGGATATGGTCCCGCAAAATCCTGTTCGGTATTTTGACAGGTCCCGGCCGATTTATAATTAAATATATTCCATCCATTTTTTATTTTAATTATTTTTTCTGAATTAACAACAAACTCTTTAAAATTCTATACCCATTCTATTTTTTGGAATAAGGAGAAGATATTGATCATAAAATTATAAAACAATTTTTAATATTTTTCAAAATTCCTTATTTAATTAAATACTTTTAATTTCCTTTTTAAAGTAATAGCAACAACCTTATTGTTTTACCTCAAAACATTCGTGATTCAAAACGTTCCCTGTCAATCATTCCAATGCCCGATAATATTTTAATTGTTAATGCATTTCTTGGAAGTATTTTACAGGAAACTTTACGGTTATTTAAATTTAAAATATTTAATTTATTTTTTTAGTTGGTCTTCTTCAACTGATGGAATGGATCAATTGTTATATGCACTTAGAGGAAAGTGTTATCAATTCTTTTATAAATGTCCAGCTTTAGTTACCCAAGATAATTGCCAAGGAAATTCTGGATGGATTTTGAGAAATGATCATTTTCTTTAAAATTTTGACAAATTTGTTTTTTATTTTTTAAATTATTCTTTTCTTTTTATTGTTAAAATTTATTTATAATAAATAATAAAAATTGGGTAATAATTATTCTTAATTTTTTCTTATTTGTTAATTATGAAGATTTTTTAAATTAATTAAGTAAAGCTTCAACTTGATCGATAATTTAAACAATCGATAATTTAAATATTAAAAGGTTTTGTAATATGTACATCTTAATACTTATAATATCAAAATATTTTTTGTTCAAGTACATTTTTTTCGAACATCTTGCAATTTAAATATTTAATTTTTGTTTTTGCAAGCTAGTTCTGAACGTTTCTTTTTATTGACATCTCCACTTGACTTTTTGGAATAATTTTTTGTAATGTATGTAAAACTAATAGTATTCAATGCTTTTAGGCTAGTAATTATGTAAAATATACTACTTAACAACTTATATTTAAAGTTTTAAGTAAATTTGTTCTTGTTTTTATGTGAACATACAAGAAGAATTTTTCTAAAAGAGTTGACAAACAAAAAGCAGAAAAAACTGATTGTAAAGAGTGAATGGAGAATAAATACATTTTTTGAGATATATGTAACTCTAAACCGTTGAATGAATGTTTAAACAAAAGAAAGATATTTTTTTCTTTTCCAATTTTCTATACAAAAATTTCTTTAAATTACGACAAGATTCTAAAAGTATTTTTGTTTTTATTATAATAAATTTGTAAAATATAAATATTTTTTTAAAGTTCTTAATAGTAATTATTAAGAGAATAATTAAGAAATAAACTAAAAATGGATAAAGACCCAGGTTGGCAATATCTTCGTCTTGCCCCTGATATACTTTTAAAGGCAATAAAATTAATTATCTTATAAAATAATTATTTTAAATTTTAGGAGCAAAGTCGTCCGTATGATACAAAAAAGAATTGTTGGGTTCCTGGTAATTTTTAAAACCTTGCAAAAATCTTCCTTCCATTAAATTATTAATTTCTCTTAGGCTAATTTTGTTGGATTGCGCCTTTAATTAATTCCAAAATAATCCACTCTATTTTAAAATTTGAAAATATTTTTTAGATCAAGAGGAAGGCTATGTTGCAGCTGAGATCACCTCCACAAAAGGAGATCAAGTTACTGTAAAAATAGCATCTGGGGAAGTATGAAAATAATTTAAATATTTTATTTATTATTAATTTTTATTTAGAAAACGGTCAAAAAAGAATTAATTCAAGAAATGAATCCACCAAAATTTGAGAAAACTGTTAGGAGTTTTTATTTTATTAAAAAGATAATTTTTAAATAAATTAAACAGGAAGATATGTCGAATTTAACTTTTTTGAATGACGCTTCTGTTTTGTATAATTTAAGAGCTCGATATAAAGCCATGCTTATTTATGTTGGTTTTTTAAAGAATTTTTTTCTTGTAATATTTTTAAATCAGCAAGAATTGTTTTGATGTTTTGGTGATTCTGAATTAAGAATTAAGATTTAAAAATATTTTGAGGATTTTTAAGATCAAGTTTTTGAAAATTTCAATAATCTAAAAAAAAATTTCAATATTTACTAGACATATTCTGGCCTCTTCTGTGTTGTCATTAACCCTTACAAACGTCTACCAATATATACAGATTCTGTAGCCAGATTTTACATGGGAAAGCGTCGAACTGAAATGCCTCCACATTTATTTGCTGTTTCCGACGAAGCATATCGAAATATGCTTCAAAATAAAGAAAACCAATCTATGTTAATTACTGGTATTTAATTAGAATAAATTGGAAAAATTAAATATTTATTTTTTAATATTAAATAGGAGAATCTGGTGCTGGAAAAACTGAAAATACAAAAAAAGTACCTAATTAATTTATCTAATAAATAAATTAAATAATTAAAAAGGTAATTGCCTATTTTGCTTCTGTGGGTGCAAGCCAAGCAGAGGCGGCTAAAGATAAACCAAAACAAAAAATGGTTACTTTGGAAGACCAAATTGTTTGTTTTTTCTCGAGGAAAAAATTATTATAATTTCAAAGGTCCAAACAAATCCTGTACTTGAAGCTTTTGGTAATGCAAAAACTGTCAGAAATAATAATTCATCTAGATTCGGAAAATTTATTAGAATACATTTTAATAGAGCTGGAAGAGTTGCTTCTTGTGATATTGAACATTGTTAGTGTAATTATTTATTAAAAATAAGGTTCCAAAATTATTCTTTCTTAATTGTTAACATATTTCTTAAATTAAATTGCGGAATTTGATAAAAAGAATTTAAATATATTTTTTAATTTTTTAATAGATCTTCTGGAAAAATCTCGAGTAATTCGTCAAGCTCCAGGCGAACGTTGTTATCATATTTTTTACCAAATTTGTTCTGGTTTCAAGCCTGATCTAATGAAAAAATTAAAATTAAATAAGCCATTAAAGGAATATTGGTTTGTTGCTCAGGCTGAATTAACAATTGATGGAATTGATGATAAGGTAAGTAATTAAAGAATTCGGATGTTACTTATATAGAGTTTAGAGTGAAGGGGCTCATTAAAAATATTTAAACATGGTGGGCTGAGTTAGTGATTAAGCATATCAGTTATATTTGGAGTCTATATTATTAAGAGATGCACTTATAAAGGGATTTAAGCAAAGTGACCCTTTTACCACCTTTAGGGGCATTTGCCCCCTTTTTATCACTTTTTTGAGTGGCCATGCCCCCTTTTGGGATTTGGAATGGGTCGCCCAGAATTTAAGTAATGATAGATATATTTTAATTGTTTTTTATAATTTAAGGAAGAATTCAAATTAACAGATGAGGCTTTTGATGTATTAAATTTCAGTGAAACAGAGAAAAACGATTGTTATAAAATGATGGGAGGAATAATGCATATGGGTAATTATATAATTAAAAAATTATTATTAATATTGAATAAAAGGAAATATGAAATTTAAACAAAGACCTAGAGAAGAACAGGCGGAACCAGATGAAACGGAAGAGGCAAATTATGCTGCGGAAAATTTTGGTATCGATATGGAGGTATTTAATTATTTAATTTAAATATTTTAATTTATTTTTTAGCAACAATTAACAGCTTTAACTAAACCTCGTGTACGTGTAGGGAGTGAATGGGTTTCTAAAGGTCAAAATCTTGATCAAGTTAATTGGGCAATTGGTGCAATGTCAAAAGCTTTATATGCCCGAGTATTTGAATGGCTAGTCAAAAAATGTAATTTAACATTAGACCAAAAAGGACTTTCAAGAGATTCTTTTATTGGTGTTTTGGATATTGCGGGATTTGAAATTTTTGATGTAAAAATTAATTTATTTAAAAATATATTTTTACTTATTTATATGTAGTTCAATAGTTTTGAACAGCTTTGGATTAATTTTGTTAATGAAAAATTACAACAATTTTTTAATCATCATATGTTCGTATTAGAACAAGAAGAGTATGCACGTGAAGGAATTGCTTGGACATTTATAGATTTTGGATTAGATTTACAAGCATGTATTGAATTAATTGAAAAACCTATGGGTTGGTTAATTGAATATATTTTTAAATTATTATAAAGAAGGGAAGATTCAGCTGGCAAGTATTTGAAACTGATTAAGTTTGAGGTACATATGAGAGAAAACAAGGCCATAACCCGAGTAGCTCTCATTTGTCATTGTAGAGTTATTTACACATGGTGAATGCCTAACAATAACTGCGAGTAATTCCAGAATTTGAACTCAGTTATTACTTTTTTAAAGCTCCAAATCTTATCCCTTTCTCAATCATTTTTATTCCTTAATTCTGTTTAACAATCTTCTTTTTATTTCAGGAATTATTTCAATGTTGGATGAAGAATGTATTGTTCCAAAAGCATCTGACCTTACTTATGCACAAAAATTGGGTGACCAACATTTAGGCAAACATCCCAATTTTGAAAAACCAAAACCACCAAAAGGCAAACAAGGAGAAGCACATTTTGCAATGCGTCACTATGCTGGGACAGGTAATAATTTTATTTTTATCAAATTAAATATATTAAAAATCAAAAAGGAAGGAAAGTTAATCTCTCAACTCTCTTTCTTACTGTGGGGAGGGATAAAGAGTTGGTCTTTTTGACTAGATCAGAAATAATGAAAAGATTCAAAGAAAATTTTCCAAAATTATTAACACAAATTTCTAATTTCCTCAACAACCTTTCAATTATTTTCAGTTCGTTATAATGTAACAAATTGGTTAGAAAAGAATAAAGATCCATTGAATGATACATTAGTTTCTGTAATGAAAAATGCTAAAGGAAATCAACTAATTATTGATATATGGGCAGATTATCAAACACAGGAAGAAGCAGCTGAAGCTAATAAAAAAGGTGGTGGAGGAAAGAAAAAAGGAAAATCTGGATCTTTTATGACTGTTTCAATGCTTTACAGAGAATCTTTGAATAATTTAATGAATATGTTACACAAAACACATCCACATTTTATTCGTTGTATTATTCCTAATGAAAAGAAACAATCTGGAATGATTGATGCTGCTCTTGTTTTAAATCAGTTGACGTGTAAGTAGTAGAAGATGAAATAATAATTTGACTTAATATTTTAAAATTTTTTCGTTTTCAGGTAATGGTGTGCTAGAAGGAATCCGAATTTGTCGAAAAGGCTTTCCAAACAGATTACCTCACAATGACTTTAAAGTTCGCTACGGAATTCTAGCTGCTGCAGAGGCGCGTTCCAGTACTGATCCAAAAGTTTCTAGCGCTAATATTCTTGAAAAGCTAGTTAATGCCAAAAGTCTTGAAGCAGAAAACTTTAAAGTTGGGCACACCAAAGTTTTTTTCAAAGCCGGAGTTTTGGCACATATTGAGGAATTACGTGACAAATGTATGAATGATTTAATGTGTATGTTTCAAAGTGCCTGTAGAGCATACCTTGCCAAGATGGGGGCGGCTAGACGTCGAAAACAATTGGACGCTTATTCGATTGTACAACGAAATATCCGTTCTTGGTGTGTTTTACGTACATGGGAATGGTATTTATTATATGGAAAAGTTAAACCTTTATGTAAAGGAGATAAACATGCAGAAGAATTAGAAAAAATGGAGGCTGATCTAAAAGCATCGGAAGAAATTTTAGCCAAACAAGAAGAACAACGAAAGGCAATAGAGGCAGAACATAATCGTTTGGCAGAAGAACGTCGAAAATTACAAGAACAATTGGAAATAGCTAGAAAAGGAGGAAGTGCTGTAGAATCAGAAATGGGGGCTTTGAATGCACAGAAAACTGAATTGGAACGTCGTTTGGAGGATGCAAAAGATAAACTTAATGAACAACAACAAAAGTCGGAAGATAATCAACGAAGTTTAAAACGAGCAGAAAAAGATAAGGAATCACTTAATGACCAAATAGAAACATTAAATGAAACATTAAATAGAGTAGAAGAAGAAAAACGTAAAACAGAAGAAAGAATTCGTGAAAGACATGAAGCTATTGCCCAACAAGATGAAGCTATTGCTGCTGCAAATAAGGAAAGGAAAAAAGCAGAAGAAGAGAATCGAAGACTTGCAGAAGAATTACATTCAGAATCTGAGAAGGGAGGACAATCAGTTAGATCAAAAGCAAAACTTGAACGTTCAATAGAAGATATTGAAGATACTTTAGATAGAGAGCGTAGACATAGAATAGAACAAGAAAAAAGTAAAAAGAAAGCAGAATCAGAATTACATTTAGTACAGGAACAATTGGAGGAATTTAAAAGACAAAAATCTGAAGCAGAATCAAAACAACAAATTGTTGAACAAAATATCGTGGAATTAAATATAAAATTGGATGAACAAAATACTTTAGTTAGTAAATTACAACGTTATTTGAAAGACCAATCTACACGACTTGTTGAATTAGAAGAAGAATTGGAACAAGAAAGGGTTAATCGTTCAAGAAGTGATAAAAATCGAGGGACAGTTCAAACACATTTAGATGAATTGAGTGATTTAATTGATGAAGAAGCTGGAAAAGCTGCAGCACAGGCAGAATTAGCTAAGAAAAAGGATTTGGAATTAATCAGATTAAGACAAGAATTGGAAGAAATAAATCAACAAAGTGAACAACAATTATCTTTAATTAGAAAAAGAAATAATGATGAAATTAGTGAAGCAACTGAAAGACTTGAAAATTTACAAAATGCTAGAGGAAAAACAGAAAAGGATAAAGAAACGCTTAGAAGACAAATTGAGGATATTCAATCACAACAACAAGATGAACAAAGGCAAAGGAATGAATATGAAAGGCAATCTAAAAATTTAGGTGATTTTTAAATAAACTGAATAAACTATAATGTATCTCTTGGGCTCTTGGGGTATAAATATAATAGGTACCTTGGATTGGAGGTACCCTTTGGCAACTTCTCACAAATTTTAACTACGGGCAGTGCTTTACTACTAAATATTAATCAGAAGCCATTGATAAGAGCCTTACTGGAAAAAATTTGTAGTCTCTTCTTAGGGATGTATATTCTTATAAAATTTGAATATTTAGAATCACAAGTACATGAATTACAAACAAGATATGAAGAGCAACATAGACTTATTCAAGAATTACAAGCAGTTAAACAACGATTACAAACTGAAAGTTCTGATCAAGAACAACAATTAGAGGAAAGCGAAACACATTTAGGGCAAATAGGGAAATTAAAAGCACAAGCATTAGCTCAATTGGAAGAAGCTAAAAGATCATTAGAAGAAGAACATCAAGAAAGAATGGAAGCTAGTGCTCAATTAAAAGGTTTAGAACACGAAATTGAACAAATAAGAGAGGCTATAGACGAAGAAATACATAATAGAGAAGAAACTTTGAAGCATTTAAGTAAAGCTAAAGCTGAAACACAGCAATGGAGAGGAAGATTTGAAGGGGAAGGATTAGTTGCTGCTGATGAATTGGAAGAGGAAAGACGTAGACGTTTAAATCAAAAATTGGATTTGAGTGATCATTTGGGTGAATTAAATTCTAAATTGGCTGCTGTTGAAAAAACTAATGCAAAAGTTGGGGAATTTATTTACTAAAAACATAATTAATTGTTTAAAGTTGTTGACTGATGCAGAAGAAGCTAGGGCAGAAGCAGAACGTGCACAAACACAAATATTCCAATGGCAAAAGAAACAAGAAGCACATGAATATGTTATTAAAGATTGGCGTAGACAATGTGATGAATTAAGTTTGCAAATTGAAAGAACACAAGAAGAATGTAGAAGGAGTGTTTCTGATGTATTAAATAAATACCTAATTAAAAATAAATATTTTTACAAAAGGTTTTTGCTTTACAAAGTGCTTCTACTTCTCTTTCTGATCAGGCAGATGAATTACGCAGAGAAAATAAAACTTTGTCGTTGTCATTAAGAGATCTGCAGGTGTTGATTTTTAATTAATTACTTGACAAAAAATTTTTTTTAATTTCCTTGCAAAGCTAGAGAGAGCAAAATTAATAATTAATTAGAATATTTTGAGTTTTTTGTTATTTAATTTCCATCCTTCTTTAGGATCAATTGTCAAATTGGCATCGAAATATGCACGATATTCAAAAAAAGATAAGACAATTGGAATTAGAAAAAGAAACATTGCAACATGCTTTAGAAGAAGCTGAATCTGCACTTGAATTGGAGGAAGGAAAAGTGCAAAGATTGCAAACAGAAGTGAAAATAATGAATAATAATATTAAATTAAAAAATATTTTTTAAAGGTTTCTCAAATCCGAACTGAAATTGATCGGCGTATTCGTGAGAAGGAAGAAGATTTTGAGGTGTTATTTTAATTAATTAATTCTTTTTTGGGAGAAAGTTTAAGAAAAATAATTTTATTTTGAGCAAATTACTTTATTTTCTCTAAAATTATATGTAGGTTGGAACAATAATTGCCTTCTCTCTCTTAATTATAGCTAAATATAGTAAGTATTCCTTGTAGCGATAGTTCAAAGGCATTAACTCACTTTGAATTTTTATTAGTGTAAATATGGCAATTCCTAAAATTCCATTTTATATCTCAAGATCTTTCATAAAAAGTAGACTCATGTATTTATGTTGAATTTTGATATATTTAGTGATCCCCGATTTTAAAAAACACTCGATACAACAAACTTTTCTTCGGTCTCCATTAATTAAAAATTACCTAATTTAGATTTTACATTTTTAAATATTTATTCTTTATTTCCAAAAAAAAAATTTTAGAATACAATAAAGAATCATCAACGAGCTATAGAATCAATCAGAACTTCATTAGAAAATGAACAACGAGCAAAACAACAATTAATACAATCAAAAAAGAAATTAGAAACTGACATAAATGATTTAGAATTAGCTTTAGATATGGCAAACAAAACAAATGTTGAAGCACAAAAAAATATTAAAAAACAAATTGCTCAAATACAAGAATTGCAATTACAAGTTGAAGAAGAACAAAGAAAACGTGAGGAACAAAGAGAGAATTTCTTAATGAGTGAAAGGTGAAGGGAGGAATTTTTGAAACAAAAATAATAATTTTTATTTAGAAAATTAAATATAATAGCTAGCGAAAGGGATGAATTATTAATTAGGAAAGAAGCTATTGATAGAGAAAAATCTCGTATTGAGGCAGAAGTACAAGAAGAACGTTCACGTAAAGGTGAATATCAGGTTGAAAATGCACAATTAAATGCTGTTAAGAGACAATTAGATAATGATTTACAAATTGTTAAGGTAAAAGGAGAATGATTAAATATTCTTTTAAATATTTTTAATAAAAAAAATAAATCATTGAAAAGGGGTTCTACAAGGAATGGAATTTATTTTACTTTCCATCTATCGCTTTTGAAAATTCGGCAGGGGCCCGTCCCTGTTTTCCAACTAAAGTGAACAACTTCATAGGTGTAAGTTGAGACCGGACCAAGACGAGATCTCGATCGAAAATCTCGGTTATCGAGATCTCTACTACACTCCCAGTCCGGTCTCTAGGTGTAAATATATCGAGAAGGATTTTTTACTTTAGATTTATTATTGTTTTAGTAATTTTTATTTTCCTTTCCATAGTAAAAATTTATTAAAGACTTGATTAATCTAAATATTACTAAAAAATATGTAATCATAAAAATTATTTTTTAATATTTTTAGACAGAATTAGACAAAACATTAAATGAATTAAAAATAGCAGAAGAAGTATTCAAAAAAGTAAATGCTGATTTAACTCGACTTAATGAAGAATTAAAAAACGAGCAGCATCATCACGATCATTTAGAAAGACAAAAAAGATTATTAGATTCTCAATTAAAAGAATTACAACTTCGTCTCGATCAAGCAGAAGCTACAGTCCAACGTGTTGGTCAAAGGACTGTTGATCAATTACAACAATTAATTATTGCTAGAAATAATGAATTGGATAGCGAACAAAAACGTCATAAAGAAATTATTAGACAATTAAATAAAGTACTTTTTTGTATTTATTTATGTGAATATTTGGATTTAAATTTTTTTAGTCAGAACGCGAAGTTCGTGAGAAACAATTTCAAGTTGAGGAACAACGTAAATGTTGCTCTAAAATGCATGAATTAATTGAAAAACTTCAAGCAAAAATTAGAGTTTACAAAAAACAAACAGAAGAGGCTGTAAGCTTTTTGTGAATTTAAAAATAAATTAACAAACAAAAAATTATTTAAAGGAAGAAGTAGCAGCAATGAATTTACAAAAATTCCGACAAATTCAGTCACAATTAGATGAAGCAGAGGAAAGAGCAGATGAAGCAGAAAATTCTTTGTTGCGTGTTCGTTCAAAAATAAGAGTTAACGCAACACCAAATGCTTTAAGTTCAAGTAGATCTTCTGCTCATTTACCTAGAGCTGCTAGTTCTGCTTATATATCTTCTAATAATTTAGGAAAATAATTTTAAAAATTGTAAAGGGAATAATCGAATATAGATTGATTTTTAAATGATTATTATAATTAAATAATTTGTAGTTTTTTTGAATAAATTGATAATTTAGGAAATTAAATTAATAATTAAAATGTAGTTAAATTTTAAGTATTTTACGCTCATTTTCAAAGAGAATAATATTAATATAGTTTTTAAACTCAGACAAAAAAAAGAACTTGGGAACGAGTACCCGAACCTTCCTGAAAATTACACATTATTCACGGTTGTTGATGAAGGGTGACTAGGAAAATTATAGCCTTAGTTTAAACTAATCATTAAAAATTAAGTTCAACTTAAGTTGAATGGCTTATAGAAGTTGCCTCTCTTTAAAATTAAAAGGTAAGAATATTTGTAGTATTGTGATTTATATATTCGATTTATAATTTATAGTACTAAAAAATTTAAAAATAAGGAATATTTGCTTAAGTCAAATTGATGATTTAATCAAGTTTTGCCCTTCTTTCCGTTATTCATTGCGAAGGTGCAAGACTAATAACACCACAAGCCAAACGAGGCCCAGCATTGCCAGTCTTCTTGCTCTCCTCAGTCTTCTCATCCCCGCCATGACCTTAATCATTTTATTTAAATAAATTATGAGCGATATTTCATTAAATTTTTAAGTGAAAGTCCAAGGCCAACAAATAAATTGAAAAAAATTTGGAGAGAAATGTAAAAATGGTTATTTATCATTTGCTGGTCACCTGATATGCTCATTAATTTCTTTCTGCTTTTTTCATTGATTTTTGAACTTATTTTTAATTTAGATGGTTATAAACAAAAAATATTAGACAAAAAATTAAAAATTATTATTAATAAAATTTCAAAAATAATTATAAATAATTTTCTCATTTTTTCCTCAATTTTAAAATTTAATTTCTTAACTCAAAAATGCGTTATTACAAGCCCTCTCATCTCTACATAATATTTTATTATTTTATTTTCTTCACTTTTTATTGTTTTTATTCATCATCTGGTAATTATAAATAAATACTTTAAATTTTACCCTAAAAAATTTCAAGCCTTTAATTGGAAATGTGCTGGCTGTAAAACTGGTGTTGAAGTAATTCGATATCTTTATGAAGTATTTTTAATTTTATTATCTTTTTTTTTATTTTTTAATTTTTGTAGATGAATTACACGAAAACAGAAATTTTAAACACAGCAGAATATGTCTGCAGACATTTTGCTGATCAAAAATCTTTTGTTTGTAGAGGAATTACCTCACAATTTAAAGTTTAATTAATGTCCAAAATCTTTAAATTTTAAAATTTCTAGGACGAATTTCTTTATGTTTTAGAGAAATTGGTTTTTCAGCCAAGCCAGCTCTGTGGATTAATTTTGAATGGATGTGGAAATCCAATTAATCCATTTGACACGAATTGGTAGCCTTTTTAGACCCTAACCCTTTCCCCCTCCCTTCTTTTTTTAGGAATGTATCTCTCCCTCCTTCTCCTCCAACTTTTAAGAATTTTAAATCGTCAACAAATCAAACAAACAAAACAACACCTATTAGGATTTTGCAATTATCAGATATTCATTTTGACCCGGCTTATTTGGAAGGGAGTGAGGCAGATTGTGAGGAACCTGTTTGTTGTATTAAAATGCCGAAGAAAGGAGAACTTGTAAAAAAGAAAGCGGGATATTGGGGGACAGCAGCAAAATGTGATATTCCCCTTCGAACTGTAGAAAATTTGTTAGAACATATTAATCGAACTCATAAAGTAGGGAAATTTTTTATTAAAAAATTTTCTGTTGAAATTACATATTTTTGGAATTTTTAAACGAATAGGGTTTATTAGATACATATTTCATCCTTTATTTTTAGTATTAGATCTGATTTTTGCCTGTTTTTGCTGATACTTTTTAATTATTCCTTTAATAACTCTCACCTCTTTTTATCCCTCGAATAGAAGATTTTGTGTATTCCTAACATATAATTGTGATTAAATTTACAGCTTGATTTTGTACTTCTTTCTGGCGATTACCTTCATCATCGAGATTGGGGTAATTCTTTATCAATTAAACTTATTTTAATTTTGTCTTTAAATAATTTAAGAATTTTTTACTAGAATATACTCGTGAAGGACATCTATCAGCCATTGCCAATTTATCCGCCCTTTTACAACACCATCTACCACAAATTCCAATATTTTGGGCTCTCGGCAATCACGAGGCTGTCCCAGTCAATGCTTTTGGGCCTCACTTTGTACCTGATCAGTTTAGACCAACTTGGATGTATCGAGCTTTACTGGCTGAAGCACATAAAACAGACCAGGGTCTTTTATCAGTTGAAGCTGATGAAGATTTTGTTTAGTTAGTTTTTTCGTTTTCTTTGATAGCCTTTGCCTCCCTCTCTCGACTTACAGTGGCGGAAATTTAGTTAAGAAAAAATATTTTTAATAATATTTCTGAAAATTATTTTTTCAAACATTAATTTGGAATATTCAATTTTATATAATTTTGTAGCCTTATTTATAAGCTATCAAATGAGCACTCATTTATTAAATAAAAGTTAACAAGTAAGCCAGCAAAATTCATTTATCTAAATCGGGTCTAAAATTGCGCGGAAATTTAGTTAAGAAAAAATAACACACTTTTATTTTTCATAGTTCCAACATTGGAAAAAATCCACAAAAATTCCATCAAATATATATAGTGATATAATAATCAAATTTAAAAAATTAGGCCAATATCTCTGCCCAGTGTCAAAATCCGGATACTTCGAAAACGTCTAAATCAACGTAAAACTCGGTAGGTCTCTTTAAAAAATATTTTCGACCCCTTAAAGGTAAAATAGAAAATTGATTTTAGGCTCATTCGAAAGCCCTTGAAATTTACTACAAGATAGCCGAATCGAATTTATCAGAAAAAAATTTCATAGAGAGATACAGACCTGTAACTCTTCAGAAGCAACCGCAAGGGGCATTTTATCGGGTAAATTAAGCGTTTTCGTTGATTTGTATGAGTAACGGTCTGTATCTCTCTATGAAATTTTTTTCTGATAAATTCGATTCGGCTATCTTGTAGTAAATTTCAAGGGCTTTCGAAAGAGCCTAAAATCAATTTTCTATTTTACCTTTAAGGGGTCGAAAATATTTTTTAAAGAGACCTACCTGTGTTTTACGTTAATTTTAGACGTTTCGAGGTGTCCAAATCTTGGCATTGAGATGAGATATCGGCCTAATTTTTTTTATTTGTTTATAATATCACTATATATATTTAATGGAATTTTTGTGGATTTTTCCTAATGTTGGAACTATGAAAAATTCAAGTGAGTTATTTTTTCTTAACTAAATTTCCGCGCAATTTTAGACCCTCTTTAGTTTAATGAATTTTTCCGGCTTAATAGTTAACTTTTATTTAAAAGATGAATGGTCATTAGATAGCCTATAAATAGAGCTACAAAATTATATAAAATTGAATATTCCAAATTAATGTTTGAAAAAATAATTTTTAGAAATATTACTAAAAATATTTTTTCTTAACTAAATTTCCGCCACTGTAACGTTAAAAGTCATTGTAAAAAAGAAATATAGCGGTACTAAATATCACATTGGACCAAAATACTTTTATTTTTTGACATTTGAAGGGAGGGACGACGGAATATACTAATTATAAAAATTTTTATAGCAGAGGTTCTTATGCAGTTGATTATGGCAATCTTCGACTAATTTCATTAAACAATGGGTATTTTATTTTTAAAAAGTAAAATATTTAGTTAATTTAGTTATTGTGACAATACAAATATGTTTATTTATATTAACCAAACAGATCCGGATGGTGCTTTAACTTGGCTAGTTAATCAACTTTGGAATGCCGAGAAAAGTGGAAAGGTATGTTAAAATGTTTTATTAAAATTAAAAGAATGTTTATAATTTTTATTTGCCTGCGAAATTTTTTGAGAGTAATTAATGGATGGATTCTCTCATTCTTAAAATGTTTATTCCTTTTTAGGCAGTCTACATTTTGTCACATATTCCTCCAGGCGATGAAGAGTGTCTTGAAAGTTGGTCACGAAATTATTACAGAATTGTTGTAAGGTTAACTAAAATTTTTAGAAATTTAAATAAAATTGGATTGGGAATTGAATTTCTATTAAAAAATTTTTATTTTCAGATTTGAACAAACAATTAAAGGGCAATTCTTTGGACACACTCATTATGATAGTTTTTCCCTCTTTTTTACTGATATGAACAATAGAGGCACTGCACCCCTCTCTGTATTATTTACTGCCCCAAGTGTTTCAACTTTCGAAGAGCTTAATCCGGCATATAGAATTTATAGTGTAAATCCAACAGATTGGGAAATATTGGATTATGAGGTGTTTTTTGAATATTTCAAAAGAAAATTTTCCTCTTTTTTAGACTTATTTTTTAAATTTATCAAACACAAAAACTTCCAAAGAATCCCCAAAATGGGAATTTCTTTACTCTGCTAAAGATGAGTATAATTTAAAAGATTTGAGTGCTACAGAATGGAATGAATTAATTAAAAGAATTGAAAGAGATCCAGAAATTACTAGAAAATTTAATAAGTAATTTTAAAAGAGAATTCAAAAGAAAATTGTTTTTTTAAGAAATTATGTTCGTCGAGATGATGTATTTTGTGGAAAGAAATGTTTAGAAAAGAGAATTTGTTTAATACGCGCCTCTCATCATAATCAGAAGGAATTGTGTAAAAATGAGAATAAGAATAAAAGGATAAAATTGAAATTAAAGGCAATTTTGAATTTTTTTGATTTTTAAATTTTTTAAAATTAATTTTCTACTTTTTTCTTCCTTCCAAACTGATTTTCGGGGTAAAAAATCAGAAAATACAAATGAGCTCGTTTGAATGAGCTCGTCGAGCTGAGTCGAATGACACCAAAATCAGTTCGATTTGATGGTGCAATCATGTCAGATTTCGTTGATTTCTGTGTAATACAGCTCATCTCGACAAGCTCTTTCGAATGAGCTAATACTTTTATTTTCGAATTTTTTATTCAAAACTCAATTAAATGGTTAATATTTGGTTAATGTTAAATTAAAAATTGGTTAATGTGAAGATATTTAATTAACACAAAATCATAATGCTGAAGTTAAATTACTTTACTTAAAAAATTGTTGTTAAAAACTTTTTAATTCAACATCTTTTAAAATTATACATATTTACCAAAACAAAAAAATATTTAATTTTAATTAATATTTATTTGTTTGGTCCAACATTCGGCTTAATTTATTCATATCCTTAAAAATATTAAATAATTTTTAAGACACTAAATTAACAAACATGTTGTATCATGCATTGTATGGGGGTAAAAAAACAATTTTTTGAAACGCCCCCAATTAATTTTAATTCCTTTAAAATTAATTATTTTTTAAAATTATTTTAAATAAATTACTTGTTTTGATATTCTAATTAAAGAATTTCTGGTAATTGGAATCAGAATTTTGTTATTTTCATTTTGATATGAACGTTGAAATGATCTAATTCGGCGATTTTGTAAAAGTCTTTCCATATTGTAACTAAATTAATTTAAATTTAATTTAAAAATGTTTTTTAATTTCTTAAAATTAAATAATTCCAAAAAATATTTTTTAAACATTTTATGTTTACTACATATTTGTAACAATTTTCGTTTAATTTAATTTTAACAAAAAATTATTTCCTCTGGGGAAATTTAAAAAAATATTTTTTAAATTAAGAAATAATGAATTAAAGAATAAATAAATGTGTTCTGTTTTTTCTTTAAAATATGAAATACTAGGATTAAATTTTTCAATAAATTAGACCGGTAGATAATTCTAAAAAACTAAAATTTTTTCTTAATTGAATCTTTTTGATTTTTAAAATTTTAAATCTTTCCATTTAAGGTTAAAATATTTTTTAAATTTATTTTTTCAATATTTTCTTCAATCTTTACAAGAATATGAAGAATCAAAAAATAATTTCAGAAGAAAAAAGAAAAATAACAAAATTAAACAATTTATTTAATTATAATTATTTATTTAATTAAAATTATTTAAAATTAAACATTAATTAAAAAGTGTGGCGTTATTTATTTAAAATTAAAATTAATTATTTACCAATTAGTTTCTTTAAATAATATCAATAAAATAATAAATAAAATAGTATTTTGTTTTATTTTATTATTTTTAAACAGCAACATAATATTAATTTATTTGTTAGTTATTCTAAAAAAATTAAATTAAAATTATTAAAATTAATAAATATGTAAATTAATTAAAATATTTAATAAGTGCGTGAGAGATATATTTTTTAAATTCGTTTTTGAGTAGAAATAAATTCACAATATTTAATAGATAAGGATAAATTGTTTTAATTAAAATAAATATCCGCCTCTTTTTTTGTATTTTTTGAGAATGAGTGGGTTGAGGTGGAGGGAAATTAAATTTAAATAATTGCGGCAAAAAAGTAAAAATTTTAGAATTTTGTTTAAAATTTTATTTTTGATTCTTATCCAGTTTATGCGTCCCATGAGAATTCATGCGTCAGCTTGTCGAGCCCTTTCGAATGAGCTATTGTTTGTATATTCGAATTTTTTCACCCCAAAAATCTCCCCTTAAATGACCATTTCGAGACCTGTATCTCGGCCCATATATGAGTCCGCGGGCTAATTTTGGTATCATTCGACTCAGCTCGCCGAGCTCATCTATTTATAGATCACGTTACTAAAGTGTAGTTAGGCCGAAATTATTTTTTAATTATTCTTGTAGTATTTTTTATTCGTTTATTGGATTTGTTTTAAGGCTGTACCGGCACCAAACATATCGCAGCGTACCGTGATAACAAGCCTCATAAAAATTGATCAACTAATATTTTTAGGTTGTTTTAAAGACTTGATCAAAACCCTAAGAAATATCTTTATTCAAGACTTAGTAAGATCAAGCATCTTCGACATCTAAAAAAGCTCAAAAGTTGTTGGCGATGGCTATCGTTAAAACGGAAATATAATTGACTGTATGAATCGAAATTTATCTATTATTGGATTTAAGTAAAATTAAGGTAAAGTATCAATCTCAAAAAATTGAGAACAATATTTTGGTGAATTTATTTGCTATATTTAAAACTATTAAATAAAATTGTGTATTAAAGCCTAAATGTTTCATTTCTACAATTGACACTTTTCACTAAATTGCGTTTAAATTATAATTATTCCGGATGGATTAAGAGGAATACCGGGGATAAAGAAAAATATCATGGAAGTAAAATCTTTTAAATATATAAAATTGATAGCTCTACCTGAATAAAAATTGTCACTAATGTTATAAAACAAAAAATTCATAAAAAAATATAAACTAAAAATTTTAACATTTAATTGTCTAATTTAATTGTCTGTTCTCTTTTCAGGTCCTATAATTTCATTATTTGGATTCTAAACCGAAAAATGGATCCTTCTGTACGCACTCAATTGCAAAAGGAAAATTTCACTGTTGAATTGTGTTTATTGGCAATTATGTATTTTGTATATTTTAACCCATGGGATTGCTCAACTTCAACATTTTTTGCTTTCTCGTCCAATTTAAAATTTGATAAGGAAATATAATTTAGGATAATAACAGGAACCATTTTTGAACAGTCTTTGGATGTTTTTATATGCTAAAATTTTAATTCATTTTTGAGTAATTTTTTAAATTAACTTTAACAATAAGATCATAAATACGTGACATTTCAAAACAATTGTTACTTCTTAAACAAAATTGAGGTAATTTATTTCCTTCATTTGTTAAAATATTGAATAGAATATTTATTTGATCCTCTGAAATATTATCTCCGAAAAAAGAAATAAAAGTAGATTTAGAAATTGATAGATGATTTAAAACGAAGTTCAAAGTATTTTCAAATAGTATATTCTTTCTAAAACAAATGTAGGGTCTTTGTACGTGAAATTTTAGTGGCATTAATTTGTAGTTATCAAATAATAAATTAATTAATTCTGGATTAAATAAACATCCAAGAATATTGTAGAAACGTTCAAAAGCACAATCAAAAAGCCTTTCTAACCAACATCGGATAATAATCATTTCTTTTATGTTTTTGGGAAAGTCTGGCAATTTTAACATATAATAACTGAGTTTCTCATTCCTTGTTCTCTCCAAAACAATAAATATATTTCCAGATCTACCAATATCATGCAAAGCTAAAGGAATTAATTTATCTATCGATGTCTGCCACTAAATAAATTTAAATGTAATTTGTGTTTAATATAATTAATTAAACCTTCTCTTCAAGTCGATCATTTAAAGTAAATTTAAAAATTCCGGATTCCACATCAATAATTTTATGTTCTAAATGCTTTAGATCAGTAGGGTCAATGGAACTCTATAAGAATTTAAATTAAAATTAAAAATAGCTATTTACTATTCTAAGTCCATTAAATTTCATTCTCGCCAATCCACTCTCATATTTACTAATAAAATTATGAAAATAAAAATTTGTTTGTTTAACAGAGAATATTTGATCAAAATTAAGACATTTTAAAACATCGAGTTGAACTTCGAGTGGTAGAGATTGCATTTTTAAATAGCTAAAAATAAAAGTTATCTTGATTTTGTACAAGATTTTATTATTTAAACCTAGAAAATTATGAGTTTAAAAAAACTTTGAGAAAAAAATCTGTTTTATTTAAAAGTTTTTATGTATTATTAATGATTTGAAAGTTTAATTTTTAATAAAAATTATTTTTCTTCCTTTATTTATAAGCCTCACTCAGGGTCAAAAATAGGGCAAATGCCCTGTAAATAAGGTAAAAGAGTCACCATGGCCTCACTACATTTTTTAAACTTGAGCTTTTTATGTTATTAGCAGAATAAGGTTAATGGGCACAATTTAAATTTGAAGAAAGGGAATATCTAAAATTAGTTTGAGAGGATTATTTTAATATGCTTGGAAATATGTATGTAGGTAAAACTAAAAAATATTTAAATGATGAGAAATATTTACAGTTGTTTATTAATAACATTAAAATATTTTTTGAACATTCGCAATGCTTTATCCAATAATTTACATGTAGTATACTCTAAACTACCTGTCTAATTTACTAGTACTCACTTTTTGTACATTAATTATTTTTGTAAAATCAAAAATCATTTTTTAAAAATGTCAAAAATAATTTGTTTATTATACTAAAAGATTATTTTATACTTTTTTTAAAATAATTTTTGCTACCTTTATAAAAAAATGTCAATTTTAGTCAAAAAAAAACCTTTTTTACTTTTAGTCATTTCTTCTCCACTCCATTTCCGTCAGAATTTATTTTAATAAAAGCAAAACTTTTACTTTTAAAAAACCTTTTTAACAAAGTTTTTAGCCTTTTATTCATAACTTTTCGGCACTTTATATTTTTAAATTATATTGTTAAAATAAATTGAATAAATAAATATTATATAATGTTACTTTATTTTATAAAAACTTCAAATTATTATTTAACATTTATATTTATTTTAAATTTATTTAATAAATAAATTTTTTTCAAAATTTAATAAAAATAATATATAATTGGATAAAACTATTTAGAAAAAATAGATTTAGGAATAACTTGGATTTTAGCTTCTTGTTAATTTTAACATTAATATTTTAGTTCCACAATTTAATATCAAATTTAATATCACAACGGGGAGGGAAATGAATCTTTGCAAGAAAATTTCGAGTAATCTTCAGGTGCTCTAGAAATTAAAAATTCACCTTTCCATCGTTGGGTAAAATGTATAGGGGGAATTCGGGGGAACCATGAGAAAAAGGGGACGGTTACCTTTTTGATAAAAAAATTTTTAAAATTATGAGCTTTTTCTGTTTTAATTATTTAAATAAATTTCAGAATATGTAAATGTAAAATATATATTTTATAAAGGCGGAAATAAGAAGTTTAAAAGGAAACTTTCTTTCTAAGTTAATTTTTTTTATTTTTTAAAATCTACGCAATCATTTAAATTTCAAAAATTCATTTTTAGCAAATGATGTACATAAATAAATACATTCAATTCCATGCCGACAATACGTAATTTGCATTAACGTAAAAACAACTGACGTTTTCCTTTAATTTTTCCTTTCTCCCTTTTTTTAGTCTGTCGGTCGGTGTGTTAACTTTTCATCTTCTTCCTTTAAAATATTCTTCCTTTCAAAGCTTTAAAAAATCATTTTTCCTATTTTTGGGAATATTTCCTTTTTTATATTTCCCAAAATTTCTTTTGAGGTTTTGTCCTTATTTGTTTATTTATTTATTTTAAAACTACATACAACGTAACAAAACAAAAAACAGCTGTCCAAACATTGGGAATATTTATAAATGTTTAAAAATAATAATTTTAAAATTTATGAAGCTACACTTTTTTGTTAATTAATCTGTAAAATTAAAGTTACTAATCTGTAACATGGATTTATTTAAATTATTAAAATAACTTATATGTAGTATTCTAACTATTTAGAAATATAAAAATTTTAAATCTCTGAAAAGTTGATTTTAAATATTTGATAAATTATTAGACTTTATAATATTTACAAATTCTTGTAAATATTTTAGTGTAGTACGAATTTTGATGATTTATCAAACACTCACTGACTTTGTCTCAATTTAGGTAGCTAATTTTAATTTTTAAATTTTTCAATTGGGTAATTTAAAATTAAATAGACAACCTTTAAATTTTATTAATTTATTTACCCAAAACATTTAATGCCACTTTTAACATCATTCTCACACATCAATTCCCCCCCCCCTTTCCTCTTTAAAAATCCCCTCGAAAAAAAGTTTATTTCCTATCAATTCCCTATATTTAGATATTTACTTTTTCCTCGTTATTTCCTCCCCCGCCACATTTTTGGCAACTACCTAACCAAAATAGCCACTTTTGGGAGCGGAAATTACGTTTTAAGCATTTAAAAACTTTTTTATTTTTTTGTCACTTTGCTTTATTTTTATATAAAAATCGCCCTTTTCCAATTTAGTACAATAATAAAAAAAATTTTTTTTATTATTTTTTTATTTTGATTATTTAAATGGGTTGTTTTTCTAGATAATTATTCAGTTAAAAATACTTTTCTAAAAAATTTTGGAATTATAATTATTTTAGCTTCATTTACTAAATTAAATTAAAATTAAACTTTTAAATAATCAAAAATTAAATTCCTTTTTTAGGGTTGTTCCCCGTCTACGAAAGTCGGGGAATTTGAGACGTTTTTCGATAATTCGCCGTCACCTCCCACGTGGCGCTACTTCCACGAAAATTGTTCCCCGAAGCCCCCATCTCCTCCCGTCGGGGAACAACCCTATTTAATATACCTACATATTCTTTTCTCTTTAAATAAAAATATTAATTAATTAATCACAATCCTTCTCTAAAATTTACATAATTTTATTTCCACCTCTCTCCCTTCTTAATATTTTCTAGGAATATTTATTTCTTTATTTTTTGTCTACTTCCAAGTCAGGAGAAATTATTTTAAAATAATCTAATGATTTATTCATTTAATTTTTTATTTTTAAACATTTCCTTGAAAAAGGAGCAAAAAAAGAAAAAAAAGTTTAAATATTCATTGGAGCAAAATAAATTGTTTTTGGCACTTTAATTTATCTAAAAATTTATCTAAAAATAATTAATTGGACAATAACCATAAAATTTAGACTTTTTTGTTGAAAAAAAAAGAAAAGCTAAAATAAATTAATTTTTATTTTATTTCCTTTTTTTATTTGGGTAACAGCAATTTAACATAAAACTTTAATTATTTTTAAATAGCAATTTATTTTATAACATTTTACTGTTTATCAGAATAGTTTTGGCATTTTTGGAAGTATTTTTAAATTTTATTTTAATTGATATTATTTAATTGATAAAAAAATAAAATATAGTATATAATTTATTTTATAAATTTATTTGGACTAATAAATAAGATATACATAAATATAGCGAGGTGTTTTCTCTAAGCAAAAACGGGGTTCACTTTTAGATATCTTTGGGGCGAAAAAGGATAATCTTAAAAGGATGATTACTTAATTTTGAGATATCGGTTAGCTCCCTCAAACAATTACAGTCAAATTAAAAAAATATTTTAAATTGGGTATCTCTAATTTTGGTGTTGATTGTAAGTTTGATTGTATAGTGGAACTGAGAGATTTTTACTTATTCCATTTTATTTTTTCACAACATTAAATTCCATTTAATATTAAATTCGCCCATTAATTTCTAAAAGTATGCTTTAAGTAAAATTATCCATTTTTGCTTTAAAATGTATTTTCTCCAAAAATTTTCCTTCAAAAAATATTTTTAACTTTTTTACAATTCAATAAACAATTTTTTAACCTTCACGTCATTAAATTAATTCTCAAAAAATTTAAATTTATTTATTTTTACAATTTCTTAACATTTTATTTTTTAATTTAAATTCTGTCAAAAAGTTTTTCTTTTAATCAAAAATAAATGTCAAAAATAAATTTTAAATATATTTTACATTTAAACGTGTTAAGTTCACGCTATCAAAATTAATTGGAGAGAGGGAGTAAAAGTAATGACAGTTTTTTTATTTATGGAGAAGCTAATTTAAAGTTTTTTTTTTTGAAATTAATTTTTAGGAAATTGTTTTTCTTATAATATGTACATTTTACTTTTTTTAGTAGAAATACTTTTTTCTTAAATAATTTCAAAAAATATTTTCTGTAAGATATAAACTTGCTTATATTTTCCCAAAGCTAAGCATTTGGAAGTTTACTAACCTAAGGATTACTATTAATATTAGGGTTGCTCACGACCGGTTATTAACCGATACCTCCGGTTTTAAGTTTTAGACAAATACGGGTTTTATTTTGGGGGAATTTTTAATAAAATAACACATTTTCAGAAGTTTTCGGTTTTTTAAATTTTGTAAAAACGGTTAATTTTTGGCAAAAAATATCAAAATTAATATTTAAAAACTTAATTTATTTAAATAATTTATAAACTAAAGTTTGTATTTTTTAAATAAATTTTTGATTAAAATTCTGTCATTGTTTTATCTTGAGTAAAATGTAACAAGCTGATTTGAGAATTTGATGGCACCAATTTTTTAAATTTATTTTTCTATCGAGAAATATTTTTATTTTTAATCTTCCTAATTTATTTATTTTAGGTTATACTTATTTTTAAATAATTTTATTTTTAATTTTTACATCAAAAAATGGACACAAAAATAATAAAAATTAAACAACACCAAGAAAAATCAGAAAAATTAGAAAAACTTTTTCACCAAAAAAGAAAATTAACAAAATATTCTTCAATTAATTCTTTAAATTTAAAATTGTTTTTAATGTGCTTTTTTGTTTGTTTTGACAATAATAACTGTTTTTTGTTTAAAAAAGCAGAAGCAATGCCTCTTTTACATTTATTAAGAATGTATAGAAGCAGCAATAATAATAATCAAAATGGTTAATAATAATTTTATTTTTAAAATTTTATTTAAAAAAATTAAAAATTTGAAAAAAGGGGAGAGGGAATTTCCGAAAATAATTCAAAATTTAATTTAGAACAAATAACCACTTAAACTATCATAAAGTTTTAATCTTCCTGTAAAACTTTTCCACACGCTTTTAAGATTTGATAGACTACTAGGTGGGTGGGGGAGGGGTTGATTAAGCGATATTCCCTATTTAATTCCACACTAATAAAACTTTTAACCCCTAAAATTCTATTTTTCCTATCTAAGTCCAAACTTTAATTAAAAAATAATTTTTTTTTGCTTTTTATTTTAAATTATATTTTTTAGTAAATCCAAATGGATTGCTATTTACAAATACAAATTACTTTTACCATCCAAATCAAAATAATCAACGACTTAATTATTTTGGCAATACTCTTTTAAGAATGAAAAGTAATAATGTAAAATATGACGAAATGAAGAAAAGAAGTAATAATAATATTGTAAGTTTTCTTTAAATTAAAGGAAATTTAATTATTTAAAAATCAATTGAGAATCTGTAAATATATTGAAGATTTGGATAAGTTAGTCCTGTTTCTTATTTTTAAGTTGCCTAAAGTTTGTCCAATTCAAAAATATATTTATCAATTAGTCCTAAAAAAGTTTGCTTTTCGGGGCTGTTCTTGGTTTCCTGTTAAATATTTTCTTGCCATTATCAAATTCAGACTTTATCGCTTCTCAAATTAAAAATATTTTTTTCTATTTTTATTAAAAATTCTTATTGTATGTACTAACAAAAAAAACTTATTTACACTGAAAGTACATTATATATTAAAAATTTAAAAATATACGCACAAATATAGATATATTTGCATAAATATCGAAAACAACAAAAATATAATTATTTATGTAAATTAAAATAAAACAAATCTTTTTCTAGTTTAATAACCAAGCATTGGACGATGACAATGATGCTATTGTGGCTGGACTTCTTCGTCAAGAAAGGAATGAAATGAATGCAGGAGCACCAAAGATGTATGCCCAAAATATTGGGGAACTTGGAAGTACGATGTTTCGATTTGGATAATTTAAAATATGAATTTCCTTCAACAAAAGAATATTTAGAAAGTCAAACACAAATGGAAAAATTGTCAATGAACAAGAACATTAATTTTGATTTTATTAATTTTTATTGGTTGTTGGTAATATTTTCTCGTCGATCTCTTGTCTTTATTTTGTGTACCTCCCAGATATAATACTAATAAATATGCTTAATGTTTTGTGGTTAAAATAGAGTTATAAAAATGATTTGTTTTTACTAAAACTGAACTAGATTTAAGCAAAATTCTTTTGATCAATTCTCATATCTTATGAGGTTAAAGCTTCGTATTTGGAATTAATTTTAAAATAAATCTGTGCATATAGAACTAGAATTTCCTGAAAATCAAAAATATTTATACTTGTTTTTACTTTACTTTTTAAAATGTAAATAAAGTCTCAAAATAGAAATACAATGTAAATTTGAGAAATAAATAATAAACATGTAAAAAACAATTTGTAGGTTATGTAAAGTGATAAAATACCCCAAAACAATATGGGGATAAAAATAAAAGGATTGACAAATGCATATACCCATAACAAGATATAACTGAAGATTTATAGAATAAAATATTTTTAGACTCACTAGTATGCAGTGATGTAAAAGTTCCAAAATTTCTCTGGAACTAGTTACAGTTCCAGAACTACGTTTTTAATTTTTGTAATTCCAGTTCCAGTTCCGGAACTCCATTTTTGAAATTCTTTAGTTCCAGTTCTGGAACTAGTTCCAAGCTAGTTCTAGTTCCTAATTTTTTAATTTTTTTGAATATGAAAAGATTTATCAAGTTTAACAAATAAAGGCATAATTTTATTTAAGTTTTCTCTTTTAAATAAACGAAAAATTTAATTAAAATAAAAACTATCAAAACATACATAAGAAAACTGTTATGGACTTAAATAAAATTAAATATTTTTTTGCTTCCCTTCATTAAGAATTAGGATTTCCGGTTATAAATGTGTGTTTAACGGACACATTTTTATATTTAAGTAATAATTTAAAACAATATTTAAACCAAAATTTTCACATTAACCCACATTTATAGAAACTTTATTTTTTAATTATCTCGTGAGTATTATATAATAAATCACGGTCAAATTTTAGAACAGTGAAATTATTTAAATTTAAAATTCTAACGAGAGGGAGTATTAAATTTTTAGTAAGATTTTTCCTCTTTTAATCATGAAATTAATTGGCCCAATATTACTGTTTCATATAATGTATTTATTCTTGTTAAAATAAATTTCGTGAAAACTCTTGCGTGTGTAAAGTATTTTTTAAGTTAAATTTGAGTTAAACTGAAACCTTTTTCAAGAATTGAAAATTTTTTTAATAAATTTAAATTTAACTAACACGCCAACTATAAATAAAAATATAGTAATTATCTAAAATGTTAGGAATTGAGGAACTAAAAAAATTAAAACAATTTTTTGTATGTTAGAATTTTCAAAAAAATTAAGATTTTTTTATAATACATAATTTAAAAAGTAAAGAAATGTTGCGTGTTAAAAGGATTTTTTAATTTTCAAAATCTAGGAAGTAAAAAAATTTTGTCTGTATTCGTGTAATAATTTTATAAATTCAAAATTTAAACACGCAATATACCTACAACCTTTTATTAAAGAAATTTATATAAAATGAAATATTTTTAAGCAGTTTTACTAACATTTTTCCCAAAAATGAGCCAACAAAATTATTCAACAGCTTTGGAAAATTATCGCCAAACTGGAGATATTTGTGCTTATTTAAATATAACAAAAACAACTAAAAGTGATGTAGAGAATTTAGCTGATAAATTAAATGCTTTAGATATTTATCAGGGAACAAATAAAAGTTTTTTAACAATTTATTTGCCAACAATTGCACATCAATTAATTGTTGGAGAATGTTCTTATAATTTTAGATCTAAACAGATGAAAGTACTAAAAATATTTTTTTAACTAAAATTTAAATTTAAAAAATTAATTAAAGAGTTTTTACCCTTTTCTCGAAGGTTCAAACCCTGAAAACTTGATAACATGTTAAAAGAGCCTTTGAAATGCCAGGTCATGCCCGTGACTTGGTTCGAACTTTTGTTCCTTTGAGATCCAAAATGATGGGGGCAGTGTTTTTAATGTAGTCCCAGTGTGCACTTAAAGAGTTGAAACAGCCCTTATGGACAAGCAATTTATCCTTTCCTTGTTTCTCTAAATTTTATTTAAACAGATCAACTTTTATAGAATTAAATAAAAATTAAAAAATTCTTTAGACACAAGCTTATTACAACAGTACACTTATTTATTATGATGAATTAGGTTATATTAAACCAATGATTCCTTGGATGGTTATTCCAGGAATATTTACAATTATTTCTATAATTTTAAATATTTGTTTAATTTATGTTTCAATTCGAAAAATGTAAATTTTTTTAAAAGATTTCAAAAAAAAATTCAAAATTATATTTTAAAGTCCAATGGTTAGAATCTGCAATTTATTAATTGTTTTCGACGCTTTTTGTCTAATTTTAGCTGATTCTCCCTGCGCTTTAAATTTTGTAGCTTTAATTTTAAATTTTGTGACAATTGACTGGCGTGTTTGTTTTTATTTTCATTTAATTTCAACAATTGGTTTTTATTCCTCTTTTTTGGCTATTTATTTTATTTCTTTGGAAAGAGTTTTAATTATATTTTTTCCAACAAAGTTTGTAGTTTTTAATTAAATTATGAAAGATAAACTTTAAAATAAAATTAAATTTTTTTTAAATTTTAAAGACATTAAAAGTACATGCATTCTTAGGCCTAAAAATAAATTAAATCGGAGTATTTCCATAATTTATGGGTACTGTATTTGCTCGAATAATTACCCTGGGTAATTATTGTTTTGACCTCACGCTGAAGGGGGTAATTATTCGAGAGGAGGTGCTAAATTTGGGTATATCTCAATAAATCGAGTAGGAAATTCATTAATTTTGTGATATTGATTAATAAACCGTAACAATGATTAAAATTGACAAGGATTTAAGATTTGTGTAAGAAAATGAGGGGGTAATTATTAAAAAGGGTAATTATTTGAGAGAGGGTAATTATTCGAGCATATACGGTATTTCCCCTCATCCAGAAAGTAAATCAAATTTAATAAATGTACTTAAATTGAGTATATTTTTGTGAATTTTATCAATGAGATTCGACTAGTTTATTTGAAAATTAATTTAATAATTAATTTTAAATTTAATAATATCAAAACTTAATTTTAATAAATTAAAGAATGCACACAATCCATACTTCTACAATTCACCGTATTTCCTTTTTAATTTTTATTGTTTGTATTCTGTTTGGTATGATAATGGTATTAATTGAATTTAATGTTTGGACTATACTTAATCTTCCATTTTATAAGTAAAATAATTAAATTTTTATTTCAAAACAAATATTTTGTTCTAGATTATTTTATTGTAATCCTGGTTTATATTCTGATATTTTAAATTCAATTCCCTCATATTTTATTTTGTCTGCTTCTTCTTTAAATTATTTTTTAATTTATTTTTCAATTTATTGGCGGTATTTAAAATCGAAAGTAAAAAATAATAAAATAAATAATCAACAAACAAATATTCAAAATTCTCCCCCTTCAATTCCCGATCCAAATCTTCGAATTCTTCGTTCAGTTTTTATAATTTCTTTTATAATTATTTTTGGTTGGATATTTGGGGCTGCTGCAAGAAATGTTGTGACAAATTTATGTACAAACATGGCTACAGCTATTTCTAATATTTTTAAAGACAAAAAAGGCAATCCATCACAAACAATTTCTGATATTATAAACACATATTCGATAACTTTAGTTACTTGTATTAATCCAATTTCTGCGGGAATTAACTCGATAATTCTTTTTACTTCAAAGTAAAATTTATTTTAAAAATATATATTTAAGAAATATTTTATTAAAGTTCTGAATACAGAAATGCTTTCAAAAAAGCTTTTGGTATTAAACAACAAACAAATACAGTTGCTATTGGACCGTATTTTTCAAATCAAAGAACTTGAAGAAAAACAATTTTAAAAGAAATTTAATCTGAAATATTTAATTTTAATATTCAAATATTTTTATTTTCATTTTATTTTTTCCTGTAAAAGCTGTAGATAAAAATACTTTTTAATACTTGTTTAAAATTTGCCTACTAAGTGGGTGGGGGAGGTGTTGCCTAAACGATATACCCTGTTTAATATATACAATAGGGGTGGACAAAACCGTTTAACTAAACGGTATACGTTAAACGGGTTTCTAAATTTAAGCAAAAATTTCTTTTATCAGTTCTCATATCTTATGAGGTATTTGGAATTAATTTTTAAATTAATTTGTGATCTAAATTTCCTAAAAAACAAAAATATTTAGACTTGTTTTTACTTTTATTTTTAAAATGTACTAAATAAAGTCTCAAAATAGAAATACAATGTAAATTTGAGAAATAAATAATAAACATGTAAAAAACAATTTGTAGGTTATGTAAAGTGATAAAATATCCCAAAACAAATATGGGATAAAAATAAAAGGATTAACAAATGCATATACCCATAACAAAATATAACTGAAGATTTATAGAATAAAATATTTTTAGACTCACTAGTATGTATTTCTAACAATTTTTAAAGAATTTATAATAAATACAATTCCTTTCATTAAATAAAGTTGTTAGTAGGAGTCTATTGTTAGTATTTCGAGAATCACTCAACGAAAAACAGACGGATTTTGAATAAATTAATAAATTAGTATTCTAAATAAATATTCTATGACGAGGTTTAACTTTAAAATTTTCATTTCCATCAATTCAATGATGGAGATGTGTTTGAACTTGTTACACTACCAGATACAAATCTCCGCATACGAGCACTGCCAAAACCTCCTTCACAAATCACCGACCCCATAGTAATTGTCTCAATATTCTCATCTTAATAAATTTAAAATATATCAACTTTAGTCAAATCTTCTATACTTGACATTTGTTGCCGGTCCTCTTTTACAAGTTCAGCAAACATATCAACTTTTGATGGATTTTTTGTCAGATTTAGTGAATTAGTTGATGTATTTATGTTATCTATGTTGTCAGAAGATTTGTTATTTACACGGCAGAAGAGTTTACCAGTAACAGAAATGGGCGGTGGACGTGTTTTTGGAGCACTAGTTTTCCTTTGTTGATCCAATGGGGGTGAGTAAGCAATAAGAGGCTTAAATTTTAAAAATCAAAAATTTATTTAAATTATCGTTAAACACTAAACTATGGATATAATAAAGCGGGAACTATTAAAAGGGAAGAAAACTTTCATTAGCCACAAAATCTATACTAATATATTTATAAATTTTAAAGACTAACCGAATTATCAAGTTGTGATAAACCAGCGGCCACTTTACGACCAATACTAATACTTGCGTCACTATCGCATTCTTCAGATTCTGTGTAAATTAGTCCATCAAGTTTGTCCGTCCAAGGCTGGCTGTTTGATCTTTGTGGTGGCGCAATTACAGGAGGAGGAATGGACGGAATTATATGAGGAATAGGCGGTGGAATGTGATGAATAAGGGAAGGAATCCGTGGAAATCGTCTATCATGTTCGACAAAACTAGAAGGGTAACACATTGAACAGAGCTTAGGCCACCAAGGGCCGTCAGGAGAAGCTTTATAGTTATGCCATTTCTCAATATTGTCATGCCATACAGAAATGAATTTGTCTTTTGTATTAAACTAAAGTTTATGAAATGTTATTAACATTTATTTTTAGTTTTACCTGTGCCAAAATTCCATTTTTTATTCGAGTCTCTACAGGATTCCCAATTGCAGCAAGCGAACAAATACTAATTTTCTGTCCCAACGCGAGATTACTAGTGCAGTGTCTATGTTCCAGTTTATACCATTTACCAATCTCTGGACTTCCACTAATTCTAAAATTAAAAATATATTTCAAAATTAAAAAAGGTTAATAAACTTGTTTGGCGGATCTGAATAAACTCGATGAGAGAATTTTCCTTGCTCCTTGTCAAAAAATAAAAAGACTGAATCTCCATTTTGTCTAACAGCCATCAGAACAGCCATAACCATTTCTGATGGACCTTGCTTGTATACAGAAGCGCTATAACCAACAATCTGTCTCTGTTGTGGCTTTACTGATATTTGATTATCCTGTTTTTTATCCTGTTCTTTTGTATCATTCATGATAATTACTGGAGAAGAAGACTGCGTAGATACATCACAATCATTATTCTTAAGATCTTTTTTATTATTTAAAAAATACTTCAAATCATCGAAAGAAAAAACAAAAGAATCGCGCATTCTCCTTGCAAATTCCTCCAATTCGCTCGGTTTAGATTTATCCTTTTGAAATTGTAAAATATAATGAATAAATTTTTCCCCTGCCGAAACTCTAATTCCTTCGCCATTAATATTATTTTCTGTCATACTTCCATTAGTTTTTGTATCTACCACATCAGATAAACCCGGGAAACATTTTCGACATAACCATGGCCACCAACCCATATCCTCGTAATAACAATTCTTTTCCAAGCAGGGGAAGACAGTATGCCAAACATTTAGGAAACGATCCTGCTTTGTAGAGAACTAACAAAAAAATAAAACTAAAAATTTTATAGCTGAATAAAAAAACCTGAGCACAAAGTCCATCTCTAACACGAGTAGTAACAAATTTATCTACTTTGGAATAAGCCAGTATAATAATTTGTGTTTTGTTTTGCGGAATATCCATATACTCCAACTCAAACCATTCTCCAAAATTAAATTCGAAAGAAAGGCTAAAATTGTATTAACAAATTTTAAAAAACATTAAAAACCTTTTATGGAATTTAGCGTAAGATCTTTGGGTAAATTGACCCGTCTTTGGATTATAGAAAAGAAAAACAGCATCAAATAGAACAGCTCGAACAGTCATCAAAACAGCAACAGTTTTCTTTCTTTCATTTGAAGGTAAATGGAGCAAACTAAATTTCGAAAAATGACATTAAGTAAAAAATATAAATTACTATGTAGAAGGCGAATATGAATCATCTCGATTATCAGAGACATAACCATTTGATTCATACCTTACCAGATCGTTGCTGTTAGACTTAAATTTTGAAAAATGAACACAATACAAAAATAAGACGTAAGGAAATACAATAGTTCAAAAGAAAAGTAGGCAAAATATATGCTCGAAAAGCATGACTTATTTAATTCAAATACTAATCTAAAGGGGTGAGATATAAAAAGAATTGCCCCTTGAAAATAATCAGCTGAAATCCAAGTTAAAAGCTATTGTTTAGACTTTAGGAACTTAACAATGCAGGTAGGCTCCGCTAGCTAGTACTGAATTTGAGCTACAAAAAGTAAAGTACCCATAACCAACATACATAACTGTGTAACTCGACTTACTTTGTTTTCCTTAACAATATCTACAACAGTCCATGCAACCGACCATTTAGCTAAATGCCAAGTAGGCCTAATTTGCAGTTTCAATGGCATTTTATCATCCTTAAATTGAAATAATGATAAGTCTACCTAATATTAAAACAAAACCTTTTTAGGATCAAATTTTTCTTTGATAATTAGAAAAGGATCCATAAGAATACCCAACCACGAAAGAACATAATGTGAAGTTGTAGATTTACTAGAAGTAAAATCGACATTCCTTAATGTCAATTCAAACTATAAATATAAAATAAAAAAAATAATATACTAAAAAATACCAAATCGCTTCTAACTTTTCTTAATTGCAATCGTTTGTCAGAAGAAACATTAACTATTTGTGGGCAATCAATAGCAATAGTAACAGGACAATCATAACAATTAAGCTTACTTAAAATATTAATAAAAAATATTTTAATTAAATTAAAATTCACAATTTCCAATATACTCTACATTCCCCAAATAAAGCTTTTCGCCTTTCAGGCACAATAGAAACAACCATTTCTGCACTCTTATTAAGCAACATACAACAATAAAAACTTTTTACATCCCAAGGGCATGCAACTTGTTCTACCACAATTCCCTCATCACGCAAAGGTGAGCAGAAAATAGATACAAACGGGTACTGAAAAAAATTAAAATCTTTCGCTTTAAAGAACATATTCAGACAAACTTCTTCATAATTCCAGGGTTTAATTATCCCAACATTTTGAGGTGTCCATTCAGGAAGCACTCCAACTGCATAAGATCTTGAAAAAAAAGGAGAATTATTAAAAAATGGATATTAATTAATTACAAATTAATCTTAAGAGAATATAGTTGATCCGAATAAGAACAAAAACCATACGACCATTTAACAGGCGAAATGAACTAAAATAAATATATTTAATCACTTTGAATAAAACCTCGTTTACATCCGTTCCAAAAAATGGGCAAATTGGAATACCAAGAGAATTTGGGTTCTTCAATGAAGGTGTATGCCCAAACACATCCATTCCTGACAAGTCTGGAACGAAAAATACTGGCAAAACTAACTTAAATTAAAAGATAAAAAGGTAAAAATACAATTTAAAAAACCTCTATTGTTGTCTTTCCAGAACCATTTTTTTCAATTTGACGAATCAAATTAGTGGGCACAAAATTGGCAACATTCTTATAGGATCTTGTTTGCCCATTTTCCTCCTTATACCACTTTCCAATTATAAATTCATCCTCAGATTTACACCGTCTAGTCAAAACACACATAGGATCATCCAAACGTATTAGGTGAGCATAACTAACTTTATTATCTGTAAACCCAACACCCAGACAAAGCACCAAATCGTTCATTCAGATAGATATCTACAAATAATAAAATAAAACCAGCATTAGCTTTAATGCATTTGTTCTTAACTGAAAGAAAAATAATACAAAATCATTTTTAAAATCTAAACAAAGAAAGGCATTCAAAAATTGAAAAATCAATTAAATATAAAAAAATCGACTAAAATGTATGAATAACTCACAAAAAGACGAGAAAAAGCCACTAAAATCAAATTAAGCCTGACTATGACAAGTTGTCAAATTTAACCCTTAATGGCGAATTGTCCAATTGACAATTATCCAATTTTACCCCTATTGGCAAAGTGTACAATGATAATCGAGAATTTTCATGAAATTTCTTTACTTTTCTGCTTGTTTTAGGACGTTAATTTCAATACTTTTGTTGCGATTTTATGACTATTTCTTTAAAAAAATTTTTTATAATATTATTTCTTTAATTTTTATAAAGAATCAATTTTTAATTTTGTTATTTGGTTTTGTAATTTTATTATGGCTGGAATTGACTTTGGCAATATGAATTGTTATCTGGCTGCGGCCAGAAATAAGGGAATTGGTTATTTAAAAAGAAATTTTCTTTATAAATTATTATATTTAGAAGTGTTGATGAATGACTATTCCCTTCATGCTACCCCGTAAGTTTTATAAATATAAGATAATTTTTAAACTATTTTTCTATTAATCATTCTCCCGTTATTCTTAACAAAACGTCTATTTAAAAAAACCTTGAGAAGCAGTTTTTTATTTTCCTCAGGTCATGTATTTTGTTTGGGCAGACATCGCGTTTAATGGGCTTTGGTGCACGCCAACAGTTAAACATGCACTACAAGAACACAGTCTTATACTTCAAACAATTATTGGGAAAGCAGTACTCTGAGGAATTTATTCGTTTATTTGGCTCTTCAATTCCCTGCGATGTGAGCTTCTTTATTAGATAAAACCTAAAAATTTGCAAAAATTTAACTCATTTTAGATTGTTCAACTCAAAAATGGGGACATCGGCCTAAAGGTTTGGTTAAATCTTTGATCGAGAAGCCCCTCCATAATGTCATTGATTTTGTTTCATTGGATTTTTAACCCATTGTTATATTTTATTATGATTTGACATACATCCTCATCTCTTTCTTTCGACCAAATTTTAATTTAGGTGATGTATTTAAATGAAGAGAGGATTTTTACACCTGAACAGGTTCTTGCATGTCTTTTTACACATCTTCGACTACTTTTGAGTAAATCTTTGGGAGCTGATATTAACGAGTGTGTTATGAGTGTATGTTTTTAAATTTCATTATTCTAAATATACATAATGTTTTTTCAGGTTCCTTTTTATTTTGATGAGAAACAGCGTTTGGCTGTTATCGCTGCAGGTCAATAATATATCAATTTTTCTTTAAATATTTTTAGGGAAAATTGCTTCGTTGAAAATTCGTTTAATAAATGAGCATGCTGCTTTGGCCTATAATTATGGGATTTATAAGGGAATGAATTTGCCAAAATCGGAAGAACCACCAAAGATTGTTGCTTTTGTTGACTGTGGGCATTCTTGTGTACAAACATCCTTGATTGCCCTCATTGCTGGAAATGCTAAAGTTTTTTATTTTCTGTGTTTTTCTATTTTTTTTATTCAGGTACTCAGTGCTGCTCACACTTTGGAAGTTGGAGGACATTATTTTGACTTACTCTTACGTGATTATTTTGTTGTACAATTCAAGGAGAAATACAATATTGATGTAACTAAAAATCCGAGGGCTATGTTCCGTTTATTGGATGAATGTGAAAAGGTTTGCAAATCAATATTTGCTAATTATTTTTTGTTTTTAGCTTAAAAAGCAAATGTCAGCAAATAGTCAAAATATTCCGTTTCATATTGAATGTTTCATGAATGATGTTGATGTTAGTGGAAGCATGCAAAGGTTAGCATTTATTTAATTAATTTTTTATTTTATAATTTATATAACCTTGTTAACATTCAAAAATCTTTTAGAACGCAATTTGAAGAAATGGCTCACCATCTTTTTGAGAAAATAAATCTGATGCTTCATACGTTATTTGAGCGTGCACAGATAAATGTGGAGGACGTTTCGGATGTTGAAATTATCGGTGGATCTTCTCGAATTCCTCGAATTAAGCAAATTATTGGAGGTTTGACTTCTATCCAACTTCACTTTTACATATAATCTTTTAAGAATTTTTCAAAAAGGAGCCGAGAACTACAATGAATCAAGATGATGCAATTGCAAGAGGATGTGCTCTTCGTTCTGCTATGTTTTACCCCGCCTACCAAATGAAAGAATTTGCCTTAGAAGATCCTTTTGATTTAGTTTTGGAAACTAGTAAATTGCCTACTGAAAAGTCTGTTGCGGAGCTACTTAAAATTGAGGTATATTACTTATTTAGATAGCCATTTTTTAGATAGGCCTAATAAAGACTAATCAGACAATGGAGGAGGGATGATTCGGTTTTATTTTTACCTCGTTAACAAATTAATCGTGAATATTCCCTTTATGTATTTTTTGTTTAAGAAAGATATGCAAGCCGCTGATCAGAGAGCTACTGAACGTTCTGATGCAAAGAATGCTTTGGAAGAATATTGTTTTAGAATGCAACATACTTTTGAAAATACGAAAGCTGTAAATTTTTTAAATATTTATTTGTTTAATTTTGTTTTTAAGTGTGAGGGTAAAGTGACAGAAGACGTGCGACTTTCTTGCCTTAATGAATGTTCTGAAGTATTGGAATGGCTTGATATGAATTCTACTGAATTACAGAAGAAGGTTATAAACTTTTAAATTAATTTTTTTAAATGATTATTTTTAAGCAAATTGAATGCCGGCATTCTGAACTTGAAAAGTATTGTAAACCAGCTCTTAGTAAATTATTTGCTGTATCTGAAGCGAAGAAAGAAAAACAGGCTGATGTGCCAAAACAAGAAGATAGTAATCAGAATGGAAAGGATCAGCCAAATCAAGGTTATATTTTTAATTTGGAAAGGAGCATGTGAGGGGTGTAGAAAATGTTTTTAAGATATGACCAGTTTTTAAATTATCGCATTTTTCCAACCCTCTTTTATTTTCTCCTTCCGTTCTTAACCATTTCTAAAAATTATTTTTAGATATTGAAGCAAAATGTGAGGATGAGAATGTTGATAATAAGACAATGGATTCATCCAACCCGAAACCTGAATGTAATGATGCTGAAATGGATTAAGAAATATAAAATATTGATTATATAAAGGGATTCAAAGGGAGGAGAGCTTTTTGACCTTTTACAATTTTCTTCATCGTTTATAAACAAATTGAAATGAGTCTCGATAAATTGTTATTTTTTGAAATTTTATGAAAATCAGAATTAGGTAGGTAATTCTAGAATTGTTGACGCGGCATCCCTTAGAAGAATAACTTAATTGTTTGCTAGTTTTATTTTATACCCGAAGGTTTTGCAATTAATAGAAAATTAATTAGATGACATTTAAACGTTTTAGCGAGCTTTAGGATCTATGAAAGTCTGGCAAGTAAACTTTTCTCATAGTGGTGTTTAATAGATTTTTAATGGATACTGATTAAATATTGTATTCTCGCATTTAAATACATAGTAATTTAAACACGTTAATTTACTAATGTCAAGGTAAAAATTAAGATATTAATGTCTAAGTTTCATAATTATATTTAGTTCTAGTGAAAATAAAAATTTTAGTCGTCTGATTTATTTTTTAACTATTTTCATATAACTAGTAATTTTCTGTTTTTATTTTTTTGGTTAAGTTATAATTTAAACGTGAGTAAATAACTAATATGTTTATCTCCATGACAACTTGAGTGCTAAATTTTTTATTTAAAATTTTTGTTTTAACTTTAAATTCTTGTATGTATTGTTGAAAAAATCGCAAAAAGTATTCTCTTAAAAATTCTGAATTTCCTTAAAATATGGAAATTGTTAATCAGCCTGGTACTGCACTTGTATTGGAGCCGGGTGGACTTGATGCACCTTCTATAGGAAATAATAATGTAGAGGAGATACAGTGCCAAGAGAATATTAATGGAGGTATGGAAAATAATTTGGAAGTATTTTTCTCCTTTAAAGTTTTGGAAAGTTTTTTTCATCTCTATGTTTCAAGTTTTTGTGCCTCTTAAATTCTCAGTCAGAATATTCTCGTTCGACTTAATAATGAATTTCTTTCAGAGGGGTGGATTGTACTAAAAAATGAGAATTAAAGAATTAATACAAATTAAGATTAATAAATTTAAATGTGATCTAAATGTACCCTTAGCTCTCCTTAAATTATACAAAAAAGAAAATGGCAAATTTAATATTTAAGAAAATCAAAATGTTGTAATTTCAACTAATCCTGAACAACAACGTGAGGCTGATGAAGAAACTATACAAATTGATGAGGAAGAAGATGAGGCCCGTAGCCGTGTTATTGTTCATAGACGAGTAACTAGAGGCGGTGGATTTTTTTCTCGCCGTAAAGATAATATAATAGCAACAAATAATGAAGAAAAAATTATTGAAAGACAAAATGGTAAAAGTAATATTGAATGGCAACCATCAGCAACAAATGTAAAACCTGGATATTCGAGTTTTAAAAGTGGTATAATTAAATTAACACCGGAAAGCTTGAAATGTAAATTGTATTGCAGGTAAGAAATTGAGAGGAGTTTGAGAAGAAAAAATTATTTTAAATTATAAAATGGAAGTTAAAATATGAAAAATAATTATTTAGATGTTGAGGGGGTTAATAAGCTTTTTATAAATTTAAATTAGAAAAAATTAGAACGGCTGAATTTTTATCAAAAATTAAACAAAAAATACAGTAAATATCCTAATAGAAGCTCATGCCCTATTAGAGCCCACTCGATGAGGGGTATTGAGAAATACGAGCCCCCAGGGCTTCTATTAGGATATTTACGGTATCTAATAATTACATTGTCTCCGGTTGTACCAACAAGATAGTTTCTACTAAATTCCTCTCCCTCCTTAAATAAATTTACCTAATAAAAATAATTTTTAAAGAGGTTCAAAGTGTATTTATTGCAATCCAGAAAATTGGAATGAAGATCAACAAGCAATTCGTGGTGTTTATTCTAATTGGTGTGTGCCTCTTTTTTTTAAATTAATATTTTTATTTAATAAAATTAGGATAGATGAAAATATTTTAGCTATGGCACGTCCAACAGAGAGAACATTTAATGAATTTAATTTAATAGAACAATTTAAAAAAGAAAAAATAAAAACTTTAATAAATCTTCAATGCGTTAATGAACATGATTTTTGTGGTCCCCAATTAATTACTCATACAGGGTTTTCTTATGACCCAGAAATTCTTATGAGTAAACAAAGTTTGGGTTTTAAATAATTAAAAGAAAAAAAGTTTCTTTTAAAGTTTATTATTACAATTTTGGAATTCCTGATTTTGGTACAATTTCTGTTCATTCAATTTTAAATATTGCTAAAGTTATTTGGTTTTCACTTAAAAAAGGTGAGAGAAAATATTTTTTAAATAAAAGGAGAATAATTGAGATAAAATTAATTTGTAAATATTATATTTACATACAGTGGAATCCCACTAATGCGTCACTCTCGGAACCGATGTATGATTATGATGTATATTACCGAGATTCCCTGTATGAGAAAGGAAAACAGTATTAAATATTTTCTAAAGATTCCTATGAGAAAACTAAAGACTATAAAATATACATAAATTATTTTTAATCTAGGCCGTGTAGCTATTCATTGCCACGCTGGTCTTGGTTTGTTTTAAGTGATTTAATTAAATATTTACTTATTTCTAGGTAGAACAGGCACATTAATTGCTTGTTTTTTAGTTTGGGCTAAAGGGATAAGTACTTCTGAAGCTATAGATTTTGTACGTAATGCAAGGTAGAGTTTAAAAATTTATAAAAATATTGGCCTTTAATTTTATCAAAGGCCCAACTCTGTCCAAAGTTTGGAACAAATAAATGCAGTTGAAGGTAAATAAAGAATTATTATTTTAAATTAAAAAATAATTTTTAAAAAGAATTTTCTTATCATGTTTATAAAAACGGCACAGCTTTGCCTAATTCTTTATTTATTTCAAATAATGGAATGATTAGTTTAAGACAATTAATGACACGCCAAAGACAATTTCTCCCAAATGAACAGGCACGTCGGTTTGCTCACATTCCAAAGGTGTTTTTTTGAATTATATTGGAAATCTTATTTTTCTGAGACCTCTAAAAAGGTCAAAATTCTAATATATTATATTAAAATATTGACAATATAGGGATCTGATTTTTTTCAAAATACGTTTAAAACTTTCTTAGTTCGAATCGAGAAAGGCCTGGATTTTGTGTAAAAATTATTTATTTATTTTAGTTACTTTACATGCTTGGAGATAATCTTCTTCGAATGGTTTTTGGACCTCAAGGAATTTATTATGCCCCTTTAACTGATAAACAACACCACGCCCGTTCATGTACTTTTGGAACAATTCATGTAAATTGGAGAAATGCTTTTACACCTAAAGGGTTTTTTTAAATTAATTTTCAAATAAAAAATATTTTTTAGAAAATTACAAGTTCGCCAAGTAGTTAATTTATTTGCTCGTTGTTCTGCATTTCCTTATGAAAAGGACCAAAATTTAATTGGAAAATTTCAACAAATTAGTTTGGTTACTATTGACTCTTTAATTAAAGAAATGGATATTTCACAATTGGTAAGGGAGGGAGGGGTATTTTAAACTGAAAACTTTTTTCAAAAAAAGATTTCTCTTTTAAATGCTTTCTTGGAATCAATTAAAAGGCCTTATTGTTCACGTCGAGTATTAATCGAAGTATTAGGCCAATTCTCTCCTGATAATCCAATTGAACCAATTAATAACCAATTAATTGAGGAAAATAATAAAAATGAAGAAAATTTAAGTGAAAATAATACAAAAATAGAAAATGAAACGATTAAACAAATTGAGGAAAATTTAAATTTGGAGGAATCTAAAAATGAAGAGGAAGAGAAGAAGGAAGAAGAACAAAAAGAAATGGTAATTTAATTCCTTTCCTAGTCAAATCAGGCCAAAATCTTCTAATTCCAATAATTTTTTTCTTTTTTTAGTTGCCATCCACTAGCAACGATAACGGAAATGAAATAAATAATGATAATCAAGAAATTGATGAAATTGCTAAACAAATTGAAAATGAAACTCCTGTTAATGTAAAAATATTATTTTTTATTCCAAAAATATAAAATAAGTTTAAACTGAGAAAGAATATACTTATATAATCACTTTGAAAAATCTGGAACTAATCCAAAATAATATTTAAATAAAAATTTAATAAATTTAGGAAATATCGGACGAAACTGCTAAAAATGGGAGGACATCAGTTGATGAAGAACAAAATTTAAATGTAATTACTGGTAAATTTAATAATTATTATTTTTATTTTAACTTCAATTTAGAAGAATTGCCAAATAAAAATAAATTAGAAAAAAATTCAAAACTTCCAATATCTGCTGGAAATTCAATTGAAAGGCCGACAACAATGGATACAGAATATGATAGTTATTATGATAATAATAATGAATTTTATTTGTTTGATATTCAAGATTTACATACAAATAAAGATGCTAATTTATATGCGGTAAATATTTAATAGAAAAATAGGAGGGGGAAGGGAATATTAACAAATATTCGAGATAAATCACTAATGTTTTTTCAAATCTAAGCCAGAAATTATTAAGATAATTCTTTTGATTTTTTAATTAATTAAATACTTTCCAACCAACAAATATAATTTAATTTTTATACCCATTTATTACCTTTAATTTAATGACCGCCATTTTATTTTTCAATCACCCTCCTGCTTGAAGTGGGGGCGTTATAGAATATTAAATGTTAAAAAATATTTGTGGTATTTGTTCAATTAATTATTCTTTTCCTAATATGTACATAATTACTCTACTTTAAAATAATTTTATTTTAAGGACTGGCAATGTATTGTATTTTATGTTTGTAATATTTTGAGTTATTTAACTGGTTAATTTTAAATTATTTTTTAATTCTGAATATTTTTAGGAGAAAATTATGATTCTGTTGTTGATTTATTAACTTTTTGGTTTGCTGGGGACAGTAATAGAGATGTTAAACAAGCAATTTAGTTGAATATAAATAAATACATATATTTATTTTTAAAAATTATTTTAAAGTTGTCACATGAGGGATTTATTTGCAAGAAATATGCGTCAACAAGAGCAACAAGCAACTGCTTGGAGACGTAGAATGGGATTACCTGAGAAACTTAAAAATTAATTTAAAAAATATTTATTTATTTTTCATATTTAAAATCAAATTATAGTAGGTTTTTAGAAAAATTATTAAAAAATTTGCTTAATATCTTTTATTCTAAAGAAACTTTTTTTTGATAGAAATATTTAATTCAACATATTCTTTAAGTTGAAAATAAACTTTTGGACCCTAGAAATGAACACTTTTTATAAATTTGAGAATTGTCAAATTATTGTTGCTGTTGATAAAATTTGTATTCATTAGAGAGAGCATACTCTAAATAGTCTATCATCTTAAGTTATAAGGTAGCGAAAAAAATATTATCAAGTGTGCATAAACTTTTGCAGCGCAGTGTATCCTTTGAAATCCCCAATATCTCACAAATTCACTTATCTCTTTTAATCTGGCCAAATATGCTGATTTCCTCATTAATCTCAAAATTTCCGATATTTCTTATAATTGCGATACGAAAAAATGAAAATTTTTGGACGCGGCAGGTTGAGCAGAGGTAAGAATATCGACACTCCCGGATTGTCCATTGATGGACGTCCAGTCCCGACATAAAAAATATTAATTTGGGAGTTAAAAACTCCCATTCAAAAATATAAAACAAGATGTTCAAGAGGGGGTTGAATTATCCTGATAGGAAAATATTCGTAAAAAGGAAAAAATTGTTAATAAATATTAGATATTTAGCAAACAATAGTAAGAGAACAATAAAAATAAACATTATTTTCCTCTTCTTCTTTATACTTTTTTTCTCTTTAGTTAACTATTTATTTTCCTCACAGTCTCTAATCTGTACACTTTTTTCCCTTTCTAACCTACATTACCATCAAAAGTTTTTCGAGAGAATTTAATTGGCGCTGAAACGACCTTTGGTTGTTGGTCAGGAATATTTTTTTGAATTTTTCCTGAAAAAGGAAATTATAATTTTCTCGTTACAAAAAATTACATAAATCCTTTATAAAAAATTTTCTTTTACAATTTAAAAAATATTTTTAGAAAGCAGCAAATATTTAAATTAATTGAAAATAAAAAAATATCAAAAATACATATAAAGAAATTTCTTTAAAATATTTAAAATAGATGTGAGGAATTGAAAAAACCGCAGTGTAAAAATTTATTGGATTTTAATTCACAATGTTATCCAACAAGAAAAAACAAGAAAATATTTTTCACAAAAAATATTTAGCTAATAATAATTAAAATATATTTAAATAATTAATATATTTCTTTAAAATCTATTTTTAATCATATTCCCCACCAGCCATTAATTCCCAAAATTCTAAAAATTAAAATAATTATTTAATTTCATTTCCATTCAATTACCCTCAAATTCAATTTTCCCCGATCCATCCTCATCTATTTCATCAACAGCATCATCCAATTCTTTATCACTAAGATCTGGGGCTATTTCATGTAAAAGTTCTTTTAATGTTCCCGTAGAAATATACCCATAACCCTTTTTAATTTTAATTTAAATATTTATTTTAATTAATTTACTTCTTTATCAAACAATCTAAAAGCCTCTTTTAATTCATTTCGAAGTGTCTCTTTATCTACACTATTTGCTACTGTATAGACTAAAGCACAGAATTCATCAAATTCTAATTTTCCAGAACCATCAGCGTCGAATTTTCGAATTAATCTTTTTTTAAATAATGAAAAATAATTTTTAAATAATAAGAAACAAAAAATAGTTTTATGTGTACTTTTCTTGCTTCAATTTTTTATTTTTTGCGAGCAAAAAACTCAATTCTGGATTTCACTTTATTATAATTTTTTAAATAATTTTTTTTCCTTTTTTCCTTATAAAAATTACTTTCTCAAAGTTTTTTCATCATAATCCTGCTCCATAACATCCATTATTTGGCTAAGTTGTGTAGCCATTATATAACCATTCTTACCTTTATCAAACAAATCAAAAAAGTGTTGATATTCTAAATTGAGAGAATAAAATATAAAATGAAATTCAGAAAAAGTAAAAATAAATTATGAACGGGTTTTTAAATAAACTTTAATTTTTTTTTTAAAAATTTTTAAAACCTTCAATTTGGTCTTCATCAATTTCTGCTAATATTTCCTCAATATTTTCAGCCTAAATTTTTGTTAAATTTTTAAATATTTATAAGGAACGATTTTACACAAATTTACCATTTAAATAGAAAAAAACAAATAAATTATTTTGTAGATTAGAGAATATTTAAGAGAATAATATTAGACAATAATTATCAAAACACAAAAGAATTTTAAAAAGTTGCTTTGACTAAAGTTTCATTTTAGAAGAAGCTTTTCATTTATTTACTTTATCAAGTATTAGCTCTTTGTTTGTTTGACAATCATACTTTTTCAAAAATATATTTAGAGAGATGAAGAACAGCTGGAAAGAGAGGAAGGATAGTATCTTTCAAGATTTGCGCAATCACTTTAAAGTATTTAGTAAATGGGGGGATAAGTGTTTCTTCCTTAAATTAAAGCAAAAACTGATATATTTTTAGTGTAAGAATAATGGTGAAAGATTTTATAAGATCAACAGTTTTACTATAATGAAAAAGTTAAGACTTTATCAATTAAAGTTTAGTTTAATAAATGAGGGAAAGAAAAGAAAAAATTCATTGACAAGAATATTTAACTTAATTTCTAAGTGGCAGTACAAAATGTTAGATTAAGACGTATTTATTTCAAACAAGTTATTGTTTAACTTGAAATTAACAAAATACTTAGTATAGATTGGATGTCAAAATATTCAGTAATTTTTTAAACCCAAATACAACGTGAATTTTTCTGATTTTGAAATTTAATAAATTCCTCAGCTCCAGCTAATTAAATTTTGAGAGTATATTCAGATTTAAATAAGTTGTACTAGGAAAAGTTTTAATCCAAAAAATATCAATATAGCAGTAAACATTTACATACAATAAAGAAAGGAAATAAGTAAATACTCGCAATGACCAAAATCGAATTAAAAATAAATTAAAGGCACCCAAAGGGGAAAGATAACATTTTTAAAAGATTAATTTAGAAATAAAAATTAAAGTAAATTATGCTTAAGAATATTTTTCTGTCCATTCCCATTTTTGATAAGCATTAGCAGAATCACATTTTCGTAAAATAAGTAAACTAGAATCCTTTTCTTTATCGGCTGTTAAACAAGAATCAGAACTTGCAACACGAATTTGTTTTGTTTCCTAAAATGAATATGTATATTTTTTAGTTAATGACTATGTATATTCAAAAGGTGTTCAGGAAAAAACGAAGGTGATTGATACAATACTTTTGATACAATTTATTTCATACAATAAGTATGAAATAAAAAGCAGTACATATTATACTTTTTGCTTTTTTCATCAAAAATTTTTTTTCGATTCTACCCTTTATTTTTTCATCTTTTCCTACCTACACAATAAATTTAGATTATAAAAAAGAATTATCAAAATTATATCAACTTACCCTATTATAACTAAAAGGTCCATCCACTTTTCCCTTTGGGCAGTAACCACTATGTATTCGTCCTCCCCAACCACTTGAAGGTGTTAAACACCACTCTCCTTGTGTCATTTGTCCTTTTGTATTTAATTTTACAAGTTGATTCCCTCCATAACCATGACATGGTGTAGCACCAATTACTCCAGAACTTCCTTTTCCCATTGTATCAATACACTTATCTATGTTTAAATTAATTATTAAATAATTTTAAATAGTATTTACCTGATGCATGATTTTTAGCTTCGCCCCAAACATCATTCGGTGGGGGTAAAGGAAAATCATTAAAAACATCATAAGCAACATTATCCATAAACCATTGAAAAGATTTACATTTTAATTGTTCTCGTAAAGCAAGTTGTTTAGAAATATCACCAGGTTGACGATACAAGGCATTTGGTTCTCTAATAAAATAATATTTTCCATAATCATCCATCCAAGTTTTTATTACGCGAAGCAGATTCTTTAAAAAGAAACAAAAATTATCAAAACAAAATCTTTAAACTTACAGTAGAAATAACAGGTTTTCCAGATAATTTACCAAAATTATAAGGCATATGGTGTCTGTAAACATGCCCCACATGAGAACATGGTACAAAAAGAATTCCGCCTCCACATTGCCAAATCTAGAAATTTTTAGTCAATTTAAAAATAAAATTAAAAAACCTTAAAAGACAATTCATATTGCTCTCCACCCCAAATTTGTAATCCAGGATCATAATATCCAAGCTTTTCAAACCATTTTTTGTCTATTGCAAAAAGCCCTCCAGCATGTGTTGGAGATCTTTACAAATATTTTAAAGAAGTTAAAAATTAAAAAAAACCTAAAAGGTTCACTATCTTTTTGTCGATGCTTCTTTTCTCTGTCAGGCAAAGCAGTTTCTTTATATAACAATCCCCATTCAAAAATTCCACGAAAATGTCTATTTGCTTCTCCATAAACACGTTTATATTCCCATGTATTCATATCAATACCATCAATAACTGGAACTGTCATAACTTTTCTAAAATTAAAAAAAATAAAGAAATTATTTACAAGGGAACATTCCGAACTGTGACCAAAAAATTTTAAGTAAAAGTTCGGAAGGTTTCCTTGGTAGAAAGAATTTTTAATCAAATTTTGTAAAACTATCGTTTTCCCTACATTTTCAGTCCATCGTAATTTTTTACAACCTAACAAGGGCGTATCCAGGGGGTCGGTTTCGGGGGGGGGGGGCTAACACTGGGTGGGCGCAAAAATTTTTGGCGTTTACCTTGGCGTTCCGGACGCAAATTTTTTTGTACTTAAATTTTCATCTTTTCTGCGCCGCAGGCGAAAATTTTTTGGAATTTGGAGCCCAAGAAGACAGATTTCTTCTTTTTTTAGCGCCGCAGGCAAAAATTTTTTGGAATTTGGAGCCCAAGAAGACAGATTTCTTCTTTTTTTAGCGCCGCAGGCGAAAATTTTTTGGAATTTGGAGCCCAAGAAGACAGATTTCTTCTTTTTTTAGCGCCGCAGGCGAAAATTTTTTTAAATTTGAGGGTTGTAGGCGAAAAAATTTCACTTTTTCGACCATCCTTCTCCTAATTTTTTCCCCCTTTCCCCCATTTCGGGGGGGGGGGGGCTCTAGCCCCCCCAGCCCCCCCCCCTGGATACGCCCTTGCAACCTAAAACATATTTTTTTGAATTACGAAGAAACGAACACTATGGAATTTTCCAAAAAAATTATATGAGAATCTATGCCGATTAGCATATATTCTAACCTGACAGCAACTTGGTAGTTAAAAATAACCTATTTTTTCTAATTGGTGCCAACAAAGGAGGTAACCAATTTCTATTAACTTCACAATGTGCATCCAAAAAGATAACAACATCGGCAGAAGATGCTTTTGCCCCAATTGTTCGTGTATTAATTAAACCTTCACGTTCTTTATTTCTTACCAAAATAACTTTTCCATTAAATTGTTTAATATATTCATCTAATTTTGTTTTTAAATGTTCTAAAAAAGAATTTTTAAATTAAATGTTAAATTCAAAAAAACCTTTATCACTAGCATCATCAACCAAAATTACTTCTTTTAATAAATGAGCGGGACTACGCAATAAGACAGAATGAACAGTTCGAAGTAATGGGGACCAGCCTTCATTGTGAAAAGCAATGACAACAGAAGCACTAGGCAAATCTTTAAAAGAATTTTATTCAAAAGATTGTGTAAGAAAAATCCAATTGCTAGCAACTGGACGCATGCATGCTAAATTTTTAGTCTTATGATAATCCTACTAATGAAAAAAATCTCAGCGATGGCTCAGAGAAAATATTATTGGAAATGAAGAAAGCGAAATCTCAAAAGGAAGGCGGCGGTTCCGGGCATCCATAGACTTCCCAGGAACCGCAATCCTTAATCGAAACCCCCTTTAATTTTTCTTCTTGATTTCGATTCAATTAAGCGATTTTTTGTTGGAATTAAGCGTTTTTCAATATCAAGGAACTAAAAAATACTTGCCGGGGAATTTTAGGTTTTCAAGTTTAAAAAATATTTTAAAATAAAAATATAACCTTCCGGATAATGCCAATATTTACATCTAAAAATATTTTTTTAATTTTATAAATCAAAAAAACAACTAACTCTTCAATACGAACATCAGGAATTGATCTATTCAATCTTGTTTTATCACTAGCAAATGTGTTAAATCCAAATTCAGAAATTGCTTTTTGGACTTCTGGAGAATTTAAATCTGTCATAATTGGTTTTCCCTCTTCTCCTTTAAAAATTAATTTTATTTTTAATTAATTAACTCATAGAAAACCTGGAGCATTAACATCATCCGGTGGAAAAACGACAGGAATTTGTTCAAAATTTCCAATAATTCCATCCTTAAAAATTGTATCGGGATCACGACTTCCTGGCAGTTCTCCAGAATTTTCTGAATATTTCTCGTCCGAAATAGATTTTTGATGGACTTTTTTGTTTATCTTTTGAAAATCCTAAAAATAAAATAAACTTTTAATAAAATATAAAATTAATATTGGTGTAGGACAACCGGTTTTAAAACCGAAATTTTTGATTTTTTTTGCCAAAAATTAACCGTTCTAAAATCTTAAAAATCGGAAATTTATGAAAATGAGTGATTTCTTTAAAAATTCCCACAAAATAAAATCGATATTTGACAAAAACTCAATACCGAAAACCGGGGTCTTGAAATTTGGATTAACCGAAAACCGGTGGTACCGGTTAATAACCTGTTGTGTCCTACCCAGACTCGGTAATGAATACGATATGGATATAGATAATTTCGAAATGCCTGCGGATATCCGCAAAAAAAAATATTAAAAATATTATTTTTTGCAAAAAATATTATATCCGGATACCAGATTCCATGTCCATTACCAAGTTTGGTCCTACCCTAGTTAATATCCTCATAAAGTCCTAATTAGAGTAACTGGTTAAATCAGGTATTTTAAAATAAAAAATATTACTTTTAAAAAATTATTTTAAAAAATATACCTTCTCTCCATTATTCAAAGAATCAAGTTTATTATTTCCAGAACTGATGAAAAAAATAAAGCCAATAACAGAGATCAAAAATATTAAAAGAGAAAGAGGTCTAAAAATAAAATTTTAAATAACTTTAAAAAATAAACTAACTGTTTGTTAATAATCCTCTTAAATTCAAACCAACGTCTTCTCAGCGACATTATAAAAAATAGGAAAATTCAATGAAGCTCATAAATAAATTAAAATCTAAAATAAATTTATAATAAAACCAAGTTTTAAAAATTTCTCGTTCCTATCGATTTATTTAAAAAAATGTTTATGTGAAAAATAGTGCCACGTAATAAATGAAATGATAAATAGGTAAATTCTTTTGTATTTCTACCAAATTTATGAAAAGATGAAATAAATTTGAGAGAAATATGCTTTAAATTGAAAAAAAATTATTTATAAGAATTAAATGTTTGTAAAACCTTAAAAAAACACGTAGCATGTTTAATAAATTTATGTAAGCCTCGAAAAAAATATAGTATGTGCACTATCCAGAGTGTGTGGGGCAGGGCAGTCCGCAATTGCGGAGTGCGGATTGGTGAAATTGCGTGTTTTTTGGACTTGTGGACTGCGGCTACGGATTTTAAAATTAAAATTGCGGACTGCGGATTACAGCTGCGAATGGTGTGGGGTTTGGACAACTGAGCGCCACTTTTTTAGCCTTGATCTAATCTGACGAAAGACATTGATATGCGGAATCTTTTTCCAATTGGATGTGTCGGCGGAAAATTTCAATTTTAGGAAAATTTCAATTTTTCCGGAAAATTTCAAATTTTCCGGAAAAATTCAATTTTTCCGACGATTTAGGAAAATTTCAGTTAGTAAATTAATTTAATAGTCTGTTTAGCACTATTTCGCTTATTTTTAGTTTTTTGAGTATATTTTTCTTTTTTGTTTTTCCTTTGTTTTATGTTTTGTTTTTTTGGTTTGTTTGTCTTTTTTAAATATTTTTGTTTATTTTTTTAATTTTGTTTTTTAGTTCTTGTTTTTTTTTTAAATTTTTGTGTTACTACTGAATGGGTAGGTCGGCATTTCAATGCTGAAAATCGTTAAAAGGAATAGGATTTTGTTACTATTGCAGAACCCAGCGACCGTTGACTCCCGCGAGACGCGTGCCGCAAAACCCCGCGCGAAGCGCGGGGTTTTGCACAAGCGTCTCGCCGACTCCCCATAGGTTTATGGGGTTTGTTTTTTGTGTCGTAACTTATCCAAATTTATCCATGGTGATATTGTTTAAATGATGAAATTTATAGATAACCCAGAAAAAACAACAAACACAAATAACCCCAAAAAACATAAAACAAGCCCAGACTCAACTGACAACTTTATTAATAAATGAAATTTTCCTAAATCGTCGGAAAAATTGAATTTTTCCGGAAAATTTGAAATTTTCCGGAAAAATTGAAATTTTCCTAAAATTGAAATTTTCCGCCGACAGATGGATCAATGGGGTTGAAGTCAACACTCTCAATTGTTAGCACTCAACTGACCTTTACACAGATTTTTTGAAATTAACAATTTGATTTATTTTAGCCAAGCGATCTTTAGAGGAATCGACATTTTGACCCATTCTGGCCTTTCGATATTTTGCACGAACGATCTTTTAAGCAATCGACCTTTTGGTTAGAAGTCGAGTGAATTCAATTGTGTACTTTTAAAATCTGACGTAAAAGTGCATTCATTTTCTTTAATTGTTTAAATTAAATTAATTGATTTATTTTAACCACCATGTATTTTTTTTAATATTTTAAAGTTTTTAGTAAAAATGGAGCCACCAGTAACGGTTAGCTCTACAAACCTTCAAAAATTTAAAGGGCTTTGTTTTACAACTCTAATAATAATTTCTTCGTTTCTTGGAACTATTTATGTTTTAATACCTCTAACGCCCTTAGCCTGTAAGTTTTATTCTCTAAAAAATTAATTTTTTATTTAAATTTTAGATTTTAATCCAAAACTTTTTCGTTTAATTGTTGACTTTCTTATCGGATATTGGCTTGTACTTCCCACAGTATTTGTTTCAAATTTTTTAAATTTAATTGTTATTTTTTAGTCATTGGTAGAATGGATGTTTGGGGTGCGAATTCAAGTACTTGGTGATGGAATTGACCCGAAAAGGTAAAAATTATTTTTATAAAATTGGTTGTTGGTTTTGAAAGAATTGAAAAAAATATTTAAAATACCTGCTCACTAAAGATCTGTCTGGATCTGGATCCAGTCTGGATTTTTCCAGATCCGGAGTTTTCAAAATACCGATCTCTACTACTCACGCCAGAAGCGTTTGACAAGAGATTGAGTGACCGAAATAATACCCTTCTTGGCAGTTTACTTTCAGGCTGATTTACACTAAAATACAGACCTAAAAATTAAAATAAAACTTTCCTTTTTCATTATTTTTTAATTCATAAATTAACAAAAAAATTTTAATTTAGGCCAAGTCTTATAATTATGAATCACCGAACTTGTTTGGATTGGCTTTTCTTTTGGTGTGCACTTTGGCGTATTGATCCTAGCTTAATTACTACAGAAAAAATTGTTTTAAAAGGAGAAGTAAAATATTTGCCTGGTGCAGGTATTTTTTCTTTATATTTTTTTCAGAAAATTTTTGAAGGTTGGGCAATGGCATATAATGCTTTTCTTCTTTTGGATAGAAATTTCCTTACGGATAAGGCTCGTATTGAAACTTTTGTTGAATATTATGCTCGAATGGATCGAAAATATCATGTTTGTTTAATTCTTTAAAGAAATAATAATTTTTTTAATTTTAAGCTTTTGCTGTTTCCTGAAGGGACGGTATGTTTTGTAATTTAACCAGAAATTTTTTTGTTAATTTTTAAAGGATAAATGTCCTAGAGCAACTGAGAGAAGCAATAGTTTTGCAAAGAAAAATGATTTAGTCCAATATGAATATTTATTACATCCTAGGACACTTGGATTTGTTTTTTTGTTACAAAAAATGCGAAAAGGTTTTAGATTATTTTTAAATTTAATTTTATTCTTTAATTTTAAATGTTCATTATTTTTAAATATTATTTTTTTATATTTTTTCTAGAAAAATGTGTTGATTATATTTATGATGTTACTGTTGGATATGGGGACCAAATTGTTCAATCAGAAACTGATTTGGTTAATTAACAAAATTCTTTAAACAATTTTTAATTTTTAGGTTTTGCGCGGAATGTGTCCAAAAGATGTTCATTATTTAATCCAACAAATACCCGATTCTTCTTTGCCAAAAGATGATGAACAATTAGAGAAATGGTTAAAAGATAAATGGGCGAAGAAAGGTTTAAATTGGTTTTAAAAGGAAATTAGTTTTGAATTAATTTTTAGAGAAAATTCTACATAATTTCTATAAAGAGAAGGGATTTCGACGTCAAAATGGTTGGTCATCTCAATTTAAGAATTTTCAGGTTAAATTTTATTTTTGAAAAAATTTTTAAATAAGAGTTAATTGTATTATGTAAAAATTAATTTTTGAGACAGAAATTAATTTTATTTCTTTAAAGTTAACTCCAAAACTTAAATTATTGCAAATTGCTGTCGTTTGTATTTGGTTGGCAGCTACCTATTTTTGGTTATATTTATTTGTTAGTTTAAATCATCAAATTTGGTATTCGCTTTTGGCTCTAGTGGTTAGTTTTTAATTTTTTTTTAAATTACGCGAAGTTTATCTTGGCATGAAATCTGGAATTTTAGTGAATTTTGATTGAAATATTTTTTATTTTTATTAATTTAATAAAATATATTCTAAATTCGAAAAAATTATTTTTTAGTCAATTGTTGGTCTACAAATTTATTATAATGGTTTTGAAATGTTTTTGGCTCGTTTGTCTATTCGGTGATTAAATATAAATTAAGTTAAGTTAATATTAATTTTTGTTATAACCTCTTGATAGTTTGGTTGTTGGTAAATAATTATTTAAGTTAAAATTTTATTTTTTTTTTAAATTTTTAAGAGATAAAAACATTTGTGTTATTAAATTAAAAAAATTCTTTTATTTTATTTTTTGTCAACAACCATTCTTCATTCTCTCTATTTTTATAGGTAATAACTTTAAAATAAGCATTTTTGATCTTCTTTCTATTATTTTTTTCTTTCTATATATAATTATTTGTTTTTAAATATGCAAATAATATTTAGTACCAAATAAGGCTATAAAAATGTTTTTTTTCTCTTTTTCTAAAAACTTTGCTCATGTATTTTTTTATAAATAAATAAAAATTAATTTTTTTTTAATTTTTTAATTTAAATATTTATCTTTTTGTAGGATTTTTTAATGTTTATACTAAACGGAAAATTTGAATTTCAGCCCTTAATTTCCATTAAAAAATTATTTAGACGTAAATGGCTTCTTTGGTATTTCTTTACACTTATTGTTAGTTAAATATTCCCGAAAAACAGTTTAATAAAAAGAATAATTCCTAAATAATCCCCAACCTTATAAAGTTTTTTACTCTTTTAAAAGTTATTTTTTAGGTACTTTATTAATATCCCGCCCCCCACCCCTATTTGAGTCTCAGATTAATTTTACTTTTTATTTTTCCTGTCTCGGAATGGTCAATTTTCCTTCTTATAAATGCTTTTTTTGCGGTTGCCGTCTATTTTTCCTTCCTAGTACTTGCCTTTTACCTGCAATGTTTGAAGGAAAAATGATTGAAATTAAAAGAAGGGAAATTAATCTGAGACTCAAATAGGGGTGGGGGGCGGGATATTAATAAAGTACCATTTTTTATTCTCTTCAGATTAAGATAAAATTTGGGAAATTAAATTTTTTATTTATTTCATTTAAAAATCAATTTTAATTTTTCTTCGCACATTCAGCTACCCCTTGAGTAGTGCAATCTATACATTTTTGTTTTGTTGCGCCAGAACCTGATTTTGAGAAAAATCCGTCTTTACACTCTTTCTTACATTTTTTATTTGTACATTCAACACATTTACTTGCACATTTTGTATTTTTGTTGCAAGCTTGATGGCAATCGTTGATTGTTTTACTCTACAAAATTATTGAAAATTTTAAAAGAAATTTTTAAAAATTAAAAAAAAAACAATTTTTTGAATAAAAAAATAGAGAAAAGTCTTCTAGTCTTTAAAGAAATTTCAACAGAAATTTAAAAATTAAAAAATACTCTCAAATAAAATTTTTGGGTAATTAGTAACTGGAACAGAATACATTTTTTAAGTTTTAAATAATTATTTTAATTGGGGCTGGACACGACCGGTTCTAAAACCGGAAATTTATGAAAATGAGCAGTTTGAAAAAATTCCCCCAAAATAAAACGGGTATTTGACTAAAACATCCAAACAGAAATTCGGTTAATAACTGGTTGTCTCCAATACTAATTTTAATAATATTTTTAATAAATTAAAGACTTACTGATTCAACAGTCAAAATTGAAATAAAAATTAATAAAACAACAAAAAATACCAAACGTGAGAAAAGCATTTTTTAAATTGTGATTTAAATTCTAAAATATTTTTTAAAAAATGAAATTAAAGTTTAAAGAAAAAGAAAAGATTATTTTTAAACAGTTGTTTGAGGGAAGTCACATTTTAAAAAATATTTTTATTTGAAAAATGACTGAAAGGAAGAAGAAATGTGTTTTAAAAAAAAGAGAAAAGGGAAAAGTATTTTCGTTAAAAGAAACAAACAAATTAGTCATTTAATTGGAAAATGTTCTTATGAAATAAATAAAAATATTTTTAATGGATAAAAGAAGTAAAAGAAAATCTTTTGATTTTTTCAGATCTGTGTAAAAACCCCGTATATGACAAATAATTCCCCTCTCTCAAATAATTGCAGCGAGAGGTTGAAACAATACATAATTATCCAGAAGTAATTAATTATTCGATGATAAAGTAAAAATTATGGAATTTAAAAAGGGTGAAGAAAGTTACCAGCATAGATTTAAATATTTTTTTAATAAAATTTTTGAATTATGTATAAATACAGTGGTGGAAAAAAGTATGGAAGCAAGAGCTTAAAAAGTAAACTTCGTTAAATTCCTCGACGTACGAACCCTAAATCATTTTTTGTCTACTATAAATTTTAAAGTCCTATCGATTACCTCTAAAATGAGTATAAATAGAAACCACTTTTATCGAGTATTTATCTTTTTATAATTGGCTAAAGTAAACAATGTAAATTTTGCGCGGAAAAAAGTATGGAAGCAAAAAAATTTTACGTTCTAAAACAAGTCGAAAAAATTTTAAAAATTTTTTATAAACATTTCCATTGATATTGAATGGAATTATAGAAAAAAAGAAGTCTGTACTTGCTTTCTTCATCGAGATCTCAAATCTCAAAAATCACTGGGAAATCGGGGTACAGTACTTTAAAAATTATTTTAGCTCCCTGAGACTTGTATAAAAAATTTCTTTTAGACCTATCTGAAAGCCCTTAAAATCTGCTACAAAATATGGTTGGTTTCATGTTTGTACAAAAATTTGTCTAGGAGATAAGGAGGGAAACATTTCATTATGAGCCGAAATCACTCAAAATACCCTATAAAATGCTTATTTTAAGTTTTAAGTATTTCGTCCCTCCTTATCTCCTAGACAAATTTTTGTACAAATATGAAACCAACCATATTTTGTAGCAGATTTTAAGGGCTTTCAGATAGGTCTAAAAGAAATTTTTTATACAAGTCTCAGGGAGCTAAAATAATTTTTAAAGTACTGTACCCCGATTTCCCAGTGATTTTTGAGATTTGAGATCTCGATGAAGAAAGCAAGTACAGACTTCTTTTTTTCTATAATTCCATTCAATATCAATGGAAATGTTTATAAAAAATTTTTAAAATTTTTTCGACTTGTTTTAGAACGTAAAATTTTTTTGCTTCCATACTTTTTTCCGCGCAAAATTTACATTGTTTACTTTAGCCAATTATAAAAAGATAAATACTCGATAAAAGTGGTTTCTATTTATACTCATTTTAGAGGTAATCGATAGGACTTTAAAATTTATAGTAGACAAAAAATGATTTAGGGTTCGTACGTCGAGGAATTTAACGAAGTTTACTTTTTAAGCTCTTGCTTCCATACTTTTTTCCACCACTGTATTAACAGTTTTCATTAAAAAATAACTTGGAATATTTAAAATATAATTTTTTGATTTCAATATTTTATTTGCAAAAAATATTATTTTTAGGTAACCAACTAACTCTTTACTTCGCTTTTTTTCTTTAAATTCTCGGCGATGATTCATTCTTCTTTTTTACAAAGTCGAAATAAATAAATACATATCTTTAAGTTATATTCTAAGAGAAATTAATGTGGCTATGACATTTTTTATTAATTAGGCGAATTGACAGCCGATAAACCCAAATTATGTTCATATAATTATTTTTAATTAATTTTAAGTTATTGACAAAAAGTCAGTAACACCTAGAGGTAATTTTTTAAATTAATTAAAAAGAATAAAAATCCTTTAATTTTAATTAAAAAAACAAATATTCTCTTTACACAATTTTTAATTTAAATAAATCATTTCAATATTCTCATCTGATAATATTGCATTATCTCCCAGCCTCTCCCCAATCTTCTTTGCCATCATTTCGTTTTCTCCCATAAGTTGCATGGTTTTTAAAATTTTTCTAAAATCAACGAATATTTTAACATTTCCTTAAATTTAAGAAGCAACAAAAATATTAGGTAGACCGCAATATGGTTACTTTTTGAATAACCACTTCTCCATTTTATATTTTCCTTTTAGTTATAAAAAAAGGAAAATAAAATACCCAATTTAAATTTTTATCTTTTATTTCTTTTTAAAATTGATCACCTTTTTGTCAGAATAAAAATTCAATTATTTCCTAAATTTATATCAAAAAATAAAGCACATTAATTTATTTTTAGGGGGGATTTTGGTTATTTTCTTTGGAGCTGTTCTGAGAGTACAAAAAAAATTTTTTAATAATTATTTCTAAACTTTTCTTAAGGTTTAATAAAAGTTAAAATTAATAAAAGTTTGTAAGTCATTTAAGCCGTAATATCTACTACATATGTATATATCAACAACTCTATTATTGAGTTGTTAAGACACATAAGGGAGTTTTAAAATTTCTAAAGTTAATTATTTTAAAAATATTTTTAATTTAAACTTTTGTTTAAATAAAGGTGATTGATTAAATTAATATTTATTGATAATTATTTTATTAAAAAATTAAAAAAATTAATTACAAATATTTTTGTCTCAACAAATTTTCACCAATTTATTATCTTCTAATTTATTACTTTCTTTATTCTTTTTAAATTAATTTAATTAATAATTTCTCAAAAAAATATTTATTTTTAATTTCCGTTAATTTTTATTTACTATTTTTTTTCAATAATAACCTTAATTTAAATTTAAGTAAATGACTCATCAAAATAATTTATTAAAAGAAAATTTAAATTTAAAAAACAAAAAAGAAGAAAATAATTATTTAATTAATGATTCTGTTAAATTAGTAGCTTCTTCTAAAAGCCCGTTCCTGACACGACAAATTAATGAAAATATTTTGGAAATTAAAGGGGCGGAAATAGAAGAGGAAGGAAATGTTGAAAATAAAAGAAATAATTGGATAAATTTTAAAAATTTAAAAATAATTAAAAATAAAAACAACAATTTTAAAATGACTGGTAATAATAGGTAAATTAAATATATTATTTATTTCGTTTGGAGCTGTTCCGGGGATGAAAAATGAAGAATAACATTCTTTATACCATGAATCCGCTCCCTTCCGCTTTTTAAAATTCTGCATTAGTGTTAGACACGTTCGGTAATACCGCGGTACTACCGTCATTACCGGGCCGGTACTTTTCGATATGTACAACAGATATCAATAAGATTTTGGGAACCAGTACTGGCTCTTTCCGGCACTACCGGAAAAACCGGAAAAATCCATTTGCCCAACACTAGGTCCCATCTCTGCTTTATACCCACATCATGTAGATTTTCCTAAATTTCACCCCAAAATTTTCAATTTAAATAAAAAATTTAAGGAGAAAAGTTTGGAATAAAAAAATGGCTGGAGTTGGAATTATTGCTTTACTTCTTTTAACATGTAGTTTTGGAATTCTTGATTCATTTTTGGGTAACTCAGATAATGGAGAAGAAGAAGGAGAAGGGGATGAAGAAATTAGTGAAGAAGATGCTAAAGTAAACTTTTTAAATTGAATTATTTTATTGAATATTAGGATTATATTACTCTTTTAATATTTTAAAAAATAAACAAAAATTTCAAAATTAATTTCCCCCTCTCTTTAAAATCAGAATTATTTAAATCAATTTGGCTACATTGAGGAACAAGAAGGTAAATTAAAAATAAAATTAAAAAATAGATTTTTAAAATGTATAGGACGTGCTCGTGATGAAATACAAAAGCATAGAACGGCTGATCAAATGCTCGAAGATTTTTCTTTAGAATCTTTAAAGTAATTTTCTAAAATATTTTTTAAATTTTATTTTTTTTCTTCCAAAAAAGATCAGCAATTTCAAAATTTCAAGAATTTGCTGGTTTACCTTCTACTGGAGAATTAGATAATAGAACAAGAAAGAAAATGAAAAAGCCGAGATGTGGAATGCAAGATGTTGAAATGATTAGGGGAGGTAGAGGAGGAACTGGTTGGTAAATAAATACTTAGTTTTAGGAATAAAAAAGATAACAAGCAATCCATGTTTATTCCCTAATTTATAAGATTAGAGCTCGTCTCGATTTTTTGATAAAAACGGATCTATACTTCTGGCTAAACTCCAATGTAGAATAATATACCAATTAATTTTTTAATTAAAAGGTACAACATTAATGTGGAGAAAAAAGAGATTGACATATCGTTTAGAACATGCAACTAACGATTTGCCAACATATATGCAAAGGTGGATATTAGTAAATTAAAATAAATATTTTTTTATAAAAAAGAAAATCACTTAAAATGGCTTTTGATGCTTGGTCTCAACATATTCCATTAGATTTTGAAGAAAATAATGGATATGGAAATGTTGATATTAGAGTTCGTTTTGCTAAAAAAAGTCATGGTGATCCATGGTCTTTTGATGGAAGAGGTAGGAAAAGAGGAAAGAAAATGTTGGGATAAACATATTAATTTAAAAGGTGGTGTTTTGGCTCATGCTACATTTCCAACAGATGGACAATTACATTTTGATGATGATGAACAATGGGCATTTATGGATGCGGCAAAGATTGGAAGGTTTTAAAAAAATTAAATATTTTTTTTAAGAAGAGAGGAGGGGAGTGTCAATTAAAAATGAGGAATATTTAGTAGAATATTCAAAAAATATTCCAAAATATTTATTTTTAGTTATCGATATACAGATATGTTTTGGGTTTCTTTACATGAAATTGGACATGTTTTGGGACTTTCACATTCAAAAGTTGAAACAGCGGTTATGGCTCCATTTTACAAAGTATTTAAATTTAAAATAAATTTAAATAAAAAATTATTTTAAAAGGATCCATCAGAATTAGTTGATTGGAGAAATAATTATAAAATACCAGAGCTTACTCATGATGATATAAAAGCAGCTAAAGCTGTTTATGGTAAAAGAGATTGGTCTAGAAAAATTTTTATATTTAACAGGAAATAGAAATGGTCCAAAACCAGTAAGAAAAGATCCTCTTGTTGATATATTTGATAATAGCGAAGAAGGTGATAATGATAGACCGAGAAAAGGAATACCTGGTAATTATTAAATTAAAGAAATATTTTAAATTTAATTTTAGATAAAAATAATCCAGATAATGGTGAGAATGAAGAAGATGCATTAAGTAAAGTATTAAACGAAATATTTAACATATTTTCAAATAAAGGAATAAGAACGACAAACAATAATTCTAAAATTATTTTTATTTTATTTTTAACATTAACAATTTTTCTTTCAATTTAATTATTTTTTTGTTTGAGTTAACAAAATATAATATTGTACAAATAAATATATTTGAAATTTAAATCGCAGGATTTAATCTTTTTTAATTTGTAAATTGTGGGTCTATTTCCTTAAACTTATCGAATTCAAATTATTATAGACACACCTCAAGTATCTGAGGAGGTATAGGATGCTAAAAGTATTTCAAAATCCGAGTCACTGTCACTATATAGATTTTAAGGAATTTTCAAAATTCGTAACTTTGCAAAAATATATATACTCCACTTTCCCGTCTAATCCGTACCCCAAGGGTTTAAAAAACTGCCGCAGATTACGTTAAATTTAAAAAATTCCCCGAGAAGCTCGTTTGGGGACACCTCGTCTCCGGGCCCCAATAACTAATTTCGCAAACAAGTCCCCCGTAAAATCGGTCCCTGCCCCCCCCCTCCACGGCAGGGAATCGGAGTACACCTTTCTTGCAAAGTTACGGATTTTGAAATCAATATGTATTCTTTTAAAAGTGAATCCAAAAATTAAATCCTGTGACTAAAGAAGAAAAAGTACCGTGGTTGTGCCGGGTTATATTCTTATAAAATTGAGGTCATCAGAAAAAATGGAATTTAAAGTTCACTATGCTTTTCTTTGTCGATTACTTTGTTCTTTTCTTCTTTGTTATCCTCATTATTTAATATTAAGACTTCTTTTATTTCATTATCTAATTGTGTCCATTCCGGAATTATTCTCATAGCTGATTCTAATTTTGGTTCTTTTGTTTGAGGATTGTTACACTAAAAAACGAAACAGATTTTTAAATTAGTTTAAAATTTACCAAATCAATAGTTTTAGAATTCGTTTTGGAAGCATCATCACACCTGGCATAATTTAAAAAATTTACAGTTGAAGAATTTTCGAAAAAAATTGGAGTGGTTAAAAGAAAGACAGACTTAAAAATTAATTTTTCATTGATGAAATAACAAAAAATACTAACTATGTATAAAAGTTATATTTAAATAAAAATTTCAAAAATTACCAAGTTTCACACCAAAGCCATTCTTGAGGCAAAGAGTGTATTCTAACTTGATGTATCATATTATTTGGTAGATCTTGATCCAAATTTGAAAGAGAATTTGGATCAGAACTAAGCCCTTGATATTGCCCTCTAAGGCGATCACCAGCAGCAATTTGTCTAAATTTTAGAAGGTCCACAACATAAAGTGCGCTAATATGGTATTTCCGTCCAGCCAAATGAGAAGCCCAATATCCACTTTTCCAAAATCTAAATCCATCCATGGATGTTCTGCTATCACAAAAAGGTGTGTATCTAACAAAAATATAATAAAGTTAATTTTAAAAATAAAAAAATAATTAACCCATAAGGAGCTCCATGTAAATCAAGCTCCATTAATTCCATCATATCAGCACGGACAACTTGATCAGCATCAACAAAAATTATTTTCTTTACATCAAGAGGGAATAAAACATCCAAAAATAGAATTTTGTAACTGAAAAATATTAACGATTTAAAAATATTAAAATAGAAAACTAACCCCCACATAACTCTTTGTTTTTCAGTTTGTTGATGTAACCAACGTGGCCATTTATATTCGATTAATTGATAATCAAACCCGTAATGTTTACCCAAAATTGGAAGAGATTCCTATAAAAATTATTTTTTTGTAAAATATTTTATTAAATTATATACTCGAAATTGTGGAGAAAGGTAGTTGTTGAGAAGCCAGAATTTGACTCGATGTTTTGTATTTTTTAAGACCTAAAATTAATTTGAATTAAAAAAGAAAAAAATTAAATAAAAATATAATTGATACCGAAAGCATCATTATGCGCAAGAAACGTTCATATAAATGTCCAGAAGCCAAAGAAAAAATATTTATTACATCATACTTTTCACCACCCAATAATTTACTAAAAAACAAAAAAAAATCTTTTTAAAAAATTAAAAAAATACTTTGACAAATTCTCAACAACTTTTTTAGGCGCAAAATTGGACCATATTGAGCCCTCATCATCATCATCTTCCTCGTCCCTTTCAGATCGTTCACCTGCATTGTTTCCTTTATCACTTTCTTCACTTAACAAATTTCTTTTTTCCATTCCTTTCCGTTTAGCCACTCGCATTCTTATTGTTTTTCCAGTAAAGCTTTCAACCTAATAATGGGAAATATTTAAAATGAAATTTTATAAGAAATTAGTTAAAAAGTAGGCAAAACTTAGGAAAAAACCTAACAAAACAAAACTTTAAACTAGGCAAAATCTGTGTCAAATAAAAGATATGAAACTTACAAGAACGTGCAATTCTTCTAATTCTCCATTAGCATTGTTTCCTAATTTTGTCTTTTCTGCACCAACACTTCCTTTTATTTCATAAATTTCTTTGGAACGCCCTTCACGGAGACGTAATATCCAGGCACCTATTCAAATAAATTAAAAAATATAAGAATTTTATATTTTTGTTACCAGGTCCAGCTTTTAATTGAAAATATCCCAAATTAGCCATCACTATTGTATCAAACATTGCTATATTTGCACGTGTTCCTAACACAAACTGAAGACCTCTTGGAGGACTTCCATTTTGCTCATCGAAGCAATGGCCCTCAAGAAGAATATGTCGTAATTGAAAACGAGCAATAACTTCTTTTTGGACCTAAATAAAAAAAATAAATTTTTATTGAAAAAATATAATGAGACCAATGCCAAGCGAATATTGTCAAGGTCATGGTCAGACCATATTGGCTGCACCATCCACGCTTCTGGCACATCCAAATTTAATGTAAGAAGTTGTTTGTGAGGTAAGCCTTCAAAAAGAGCAACGTTAGGCAATAATTGTCCATCTTGATTAAAAGCAGGTGTGTCAAGAAGAACATAACGATAATAACTGAAAAATAAATTACAAAAAATTAATTTTTAAATTTACCGTTTTAAGGGAAGTTCAGTAATTTTAGATTTTGGATTCAAAGCCAAAGTTAAATCAACATTTAAAACTTTAAGTAATATTTGAAGAATTGGAATCAATTTTTGAGCTACACGAGAAATTGGATTAACAATTGCAACAATTTGGAATATTGGACGGTCATCATCTTTTGCCAACAAATTCAAAACACTTAAAAAATAAATCCACAATTTTGTTAAAATTAATTTACAAACCTTTCAAATTCCATTCCGACATCGATAGAATGGCGACGTTTTTGTATAGCAAAATTTTCAACAAAAGAAATAATTTGTAACAACGTATCAGAAGGATTTTTGACCTTAAAAAGCATTTTTAATATTTTTAGTTCGCATGTTAACTAAAAATTTTTAATCCTTTTCATACCTTTTTGTCATTCTTCTTCCACCCTTTAACCATTTCTGCAATTTTCTTGACACCCTTTCTTTCAGCTAAACGTTCAGCCAACGCAAAATCATCAAATCCAAAATTCTCATCCTTATCAAGAGGTCCATAAACCTTTAATATTAAAAAATTTTTTTAATAAAAATAATTATTTAAACAAACATTTGAATTAATAATAACAGCTATTTGCCCTTCAATTAAATTCAAATCATTAAGAGCAAATGCAGATTGAAGTGCCAATCTTTTTTCAACATTTCCATTCTTTAATTCAGCCAAAATAGGATCTATATTAATTCCATGTCCACCAATTTCTTTTAATAAATTTTCAACTGACTTTTCATTAAATATTTCTTTACTAATCTTCTCAATTTCTTCTAATCCAAGTAATTTATTTAATGCTCTTTTTGCTGGCGCAGAAGAAAGACGTGTCAATATTGCTTCACAGATGTGTGCGATTGTCCAAGAATTCTTTTTAATTTCAGGTCCATTGTAAATTAAAGTTAACCTCATATAATTGCTTTTCTTCAATGCTTTTAATGCATCACGTAATAATTGCTGTCCTTTAACTGAATTTAAATCTGCGACTAACCAAACAGTAAACCAATGAATTGATTCATCAAGCATTTCATCAGAACGAACCAAATAAAACCTTTCTTTTATCAGACAATTGAATCGATTCTGAGAGCTGAAAAATTAAAATCAAGTTATTAAAGTTAGGCCCGATAATATTGGACATTATAAAATTAGAAAACAATGTATTGAAGCGAGAAATTTTGCACACTATTTTTTAGGGGACACGCCCAAGTAAGCGCGAAGTCCTAACTAGCTGGAAAATTTCTGTACCTTAACGATTTTAGTACCGATCTCTTTAGTTCGATGAGAGGAATCGTGTAATACTTAAATTTAAAAGATTTCAAAATCTTGAAGCAAATGGCTTTGTGCCTACTTGGCCGCGCGTCTACCTTGGTTATGCGAGTTAATGAGGACACAATCGTTAAAAAATAAATTTATAGCACAAAAAATAAAACCTCATTTTTTCAAGCAAAGTATTATCTTCACACGAAACATCATCATTTGAAATTGAAATAAATGGTTGTAGTGTCTTCCTTTCATTAGTATCCTCATCATTATTTCCAATTAATCTGGGATTTAATCTAGGCAAAACATCTGGCCTTGACATAACCCAATTTAAAATATTTTCTTTATCTGTTAAACTTCCATCCATAACTGCTCGTTGCAAAGAACTTGTTTGTCTCATAATTGAAAAAAGTATTCCATCCTCAATTCTATCAGAAGATTCTAATGCTGAATTATCTAATGGAATTCCATTAACTAAAACTGTTGGCAATTTTTTAAGTCCACTACGACGATAAAAATTAATTCCAGTTGAAAGATTTTTGCTGTAATCAGAATTAAGACCAAAAATTTTGTCAAAATCAGAATCTTGAAAATGTACTTTAAAAAATTTGTGGACTTCAGAAACTTCAATTGGCGATGACAATTCTTCGTGAATCTAATAAAAAAATAAATATTTAAAAAATAAATCTAAAAGAAACCTTCAAAATAAAATGAACTGCTTTTAATATTCCTTTTTTTTCTTTTATAAATTCAAAAATATTATAAATAGCAACTTCAACATTTGATTTTCCATCTAATGAAGGTGTATCATCAATAACAAAAATAAAACCAATTCTTAAAGGAACTTGGTGCATGTAAAGAGAAAATGTTGTTTTTAATATATCACGAGAAGAAGGCAAAGAAGGATTTAAAATACAAACCTTTAAAGAAATTTTTTATAAAATTTTTCTTTTAATTTACTTACCAGAGAAAATAAATTTCGAGCAATTGGTCGAATCATTCCTGGGAAATATGGTTGAAGAAGTAACCGAACACTATTGCCCCAATCAGAATATTGTTGATCTTTGTCTAGATTCTATTTTAAATTAAAAAAAAATTATTTTTATTTTAAATGTATTTTTAAGTAAATAATTCTCAAGGGTTAACATAAGTAAAATTAAGTTTTTAAGATATTAAAAATTGGGAAATTCTTTAATGGTGATAAAATCCAACTTTCAAAGGGCCCGTCAGCAGAAATAAAAATGGGGTGAATTGAAGTCTCGCTCATAATTTTTTAGCTTATATTTAAAAAAATATAATAAATTATCAAGAAAAGAACAAAAAAATATACAAACATTTATCCAATGAGGATCACCATCTCTAAAATCCAAAGCCCAAGTATTTGACTTATCTTCTGACAAATCAATTGTTTGTAAAATATTTAAATATTCACGCTTAAAATTAAAAAAAAACTTAATTTATCTAATCAAAAAAAACTTTATATCCAATTTGTTTAAAATAATTAGCAAGTAAGTGTTCTTGTCTCAATGTTTCAAAAAGATGAAATAAATCGATAGAATCAAGATCATGTCCAATATTAATTCCATTTATCCACAGAGCAGATTCTCCTTCAGAAAGTTCTAATTCTTTATTCCAATGATGTTGGTTAAATAAAATTTCTTCACGAAATGATTGACTGACTTTGATTTTTGTTAACGATCTGAATAAAGGAAATTAATTTCAAAGAGCTTATAAAAATTTTAAACAAATCCCACCTTGATTTATAAGGGAAATTTTGCGATAAATCTATAAGTGAAGAAATAACATTTTCAGGCGAATTATTCATTATATGTTGGGCTGCCTTAAATAAAAATATAATTGAAATCTTTTAAAAGACAAAAACCTGAAATCCAATATCTTCAAGTTCGTCCTTCTCCAAAGGCGTTAAAATTTCTAAATCATTTAAATCAGATTGTTCTCTAAACTTTTTATTTAAAAATTTAAATAATTTTAAAAATAACCCATTATTTTCTTTTTCATTATTTACCAAAGCCAAATCATCTAAAGCTTTATATTCAGTACTTTTAACAGCCAACTCAACTCCATAACCAGATAAAGAAACCAGAGGGGTTGAAATAGCCTTTTAAAAAATAAAATTATTTAAATTTATTACAGAAAAAACCTTTTTATCAAAATGTCTAAAAACATATTTAATTAATCCTTTATTAGACATTTTAACAAATTCTTTATGAAATTGATGGAAAAGTTTTGGTCGAGCAATATTAGCATACAAAACAATAAGAGAAGTATTTGCTTCAGGTAAATTAATTGGATAAATATGATCAATAGCATAGATTGGGCTGGATTCTCTAAATTGAAATTATTAAAATTACAATAAAAAAATCAAAGAAAAAATAAAACGAGGGAAATTTTCTTTGTCTAAGAAATTACGAAATTTTCAAAGATATAAGCCTTGAACAAACGCTTAGCTTTGATCTTAACGAAAATTACGATTAACAATCCGGTCGAGGTCCAATTTTTAAAAACTATATTTTAATTAAGTATTAAAGAAGAAATCCGTCATATCAAGAAAACAATTTTTAAAAATAAAAGAAAACCTTTCATTTGCCTTTTCAAGTAATTTATCAATTTCCGAATATTTACAACTAACAATTCCATGTATTTCATAAAAGGGGCTGTCATCTGAACATTCTTTTTCTTTTAATTTTGGTAAGAGACCATTAGCAATCTTAAATTCAAAAAATATAAATAAATATTTAAAGTTTAAATAAACTTGTCTATGTAATTGAATACGCGCAGAATAAAGCCTTAAAGACAAAGATAACCGAAGAAGAGAAATTCCAGACTGCCCATCAGGCAAAAGATTTTCAGCAATTTTAAGTGCCAAATTAAATTCTTGTTGATAATTATTTAATTCCATATTTAAATATTTTTCATCCAAACATTCCTCCACAAAATTCCAAAACAAATTCCCGTTAGAAATTGTATTTGCAACAAATTCGCTGAAAAATACAAACTTTTACAGATAATTTATTTGAAAAATACCTAGTTTCTGCTAAAAACGATGTTTGTGTCCAATTCGCATCAAGTGAGCTTCTAACTATTTTATAACTTTTAATCACATTTGTACAACAGAAAAGAATAAAAAGTTGAATGAATAATTTACTATTTAGATTTAAAATATTTTTAAAAAAATCGAATTTATACATTAAAAATATCTGAAAAATATTTAATTAAAATATAAAAAATTTTGATGAAAATTTCATAAAAATGTTAATGAGAATATAGGAATAAATTAAATAAATCTGTTTCTGATTTATTTAAAAAGTGCAAAATATTCCACGCGATTTGTAAAAAAACTAATTTAGCATAAAATATCCGGTTAATAGTGAACGACATATCTACGTTTTCGTCGATTCGCGGCGAATAACTACTTTTATTCGCGAACGACTATTTTTTAATACAAAACGCCAGAACTACGTTAATATCGATGTTTTGCGCCAAACGATTGCGAATCGACTTTTTTGTGTCTCTTTTTCTCTGCTCTGTCATTATATTTCCTTTCTCTTTTTCTATTAATTTTCTATGTCGTTGTCTCTCCATTGGAATTCTCTCCATTGGACTTTCCTCTTAACATTTCTCGTGAAATGCTCCAACAATCCAAAATTCTTAAAGTGATCCGAAAGAATTTGGTCAAGAAGTGTATCGAACTTTTTGATGAAATTGCTGAAGACAAGGACAACTTTAAGAAATTTTATGAACAATTCAGCAAGAATCTTAAGGTTTTTTTAAATGTTTTTTTGAAAATTATTTGTTCTTTAGTTGGGTATTCACGAAGATTCTGTCAACCGTAAAAAGCTTGCCGAATATCTCCGTTACAACGCTTCCTCTTCTGGCGATGAACTTGTTAGCTTGAAGGATTATGTTGGACGAATGAAGGAGAATCAGACTTGCATTTATTATATTACTGGCGAGTCTAAAGAAGTTGTTCAAAACTCAGCTTTTGTTGAACGTGTTAAGAAGCGAGGTTTTGAAGTTATTTATATGGTTGATCCAATTGATGAATATTGCATTCAACAATTGAAAGAATTTGATGGAAAGAAGTTGGTTAGCGTGACTAAAGAAGGTTTGGAGTTGCCAGAAAGTGAAGAGGAAAAGAAGAAGTTTGAAGAAGATAAAGTTAAATTTGAGAAACTTTGCAAAGTTATTAAGGTATTTAAGATTTTGTTTAAAGAATTTTGGAATATTTGTTTTATTCTTAGTGTTAGGATATTTTGGACAAAAAAGTTCAGAAAGTGTCTGTTTCAAATCGATCGACTCCGACCAAGATGACAAAACTGCCAAAGATTTGGTTGTTTTGCTCTATGAGACAGCTTTGTTGACTTCTGGCTTCTCTCTTGAAGATCCACAACAACACGCTTCACGTATTTACCGAATGGTTTTTAATGTAAAAGGTTTTGATGGATTGATCTCCTCGTTGACTTTGTTTTTCTTTAAATTTATTTTGTTTTGTCGTCCTTATAATTATTTACTTTGTTTTTGAATCACGGATACATAAATTAATTTCACAAAAAAGTTTGTCTTGATTTTTAATTTGAGATGTGTTTTAGGGGAGGTGGGGAAACAAACGGCAGGATCAAGGTAAGCAGCACATCTGATGATGGAAAGACTTTCCGGATTTTCAATGAAAATTTCACTCATTTTCCTGTTAAAGGCTTTCAATCCACTTTTGGCTAAAGCTGCTCTGACAAATCATCTCCTCTTACTTCTCCTCTCCATCTAGTAAGAATATATGTGGAAAAATCCCTAAAAATTACAGAAAAGGGACTGAACATTTATAAAAATGGAAAATTGCAAATTCCAAAGGAGAGACTACACGAACGAAAATTAATAGAAAAAGAGAAAGGAAATATAATGACAGAGCAGAGAAAAAGAGACACAAAAAAGTCGTTTCGCAATCGTTTGGCGCAAAACATCGATATTTACGTAGTTCTGGCGTTGTGTGTTTAAAAAAAAGTCGTTCGCGAATAATTGTAGATTTTTTTAAAACGACTTTTTTTCCTTAAGAAAAAGTCGATCGGAGCAGTTCAACTGAGTCCGCACGATTGAGTCCCCACGATTGAGTCCGCACGATTGAGTCCCCACGATTGAGTCCCGGCACAATTGAGTCCCCACGATTGAGTCCGCACGATTGAGTCCCCGTTGTATATACCTCAATTGAGTCCCCGTTAAAAATTCCCGGTAGGGGACACTTGTGTACCGGCCGTTTGTGTACCGCCGGTTGTGTACCCACCCAAAGGGGGACGTTTGTGTACCCGCATTATTTTCCTAGATTTTTTTATTGTTTTTTTTTATTTTTTTGTTTTTCTTTTGGGGTTTGCAACTAATTTTGTTAATTAGTTGACCGAGCATCCACTCAAGTCCATCCGAGCACTGAATTTTCTCAATGAGGACGAGAGGGAGGACGAGAATCTTGTGTAGGTAAAAGTTTAATTTTTATTTTTTAATTTTAGATTTTATATTTCAGGTTGGTCTAACTTTGCTCATCACGTGTCGGACTTCATCCCACGGCTGCAACGATGGGAAATTTGAAAAGGTTTGGAATTTTTATTTTGTTTTTCGTTTTTATTTTTAAAATTTTTTAGTTGATTTTCGTCAGTTTCTGACTGGCGATTTTCAAGTTCACAGTTTCTGAAGGAACGAAGGTGGTGAACTTAGGAGAACAAAAAACGAAAGAAAGGCCCTTCTTTGGCACAATAATTGAAGCTAGACTTTGGTTTTTTTTTAATTTTTTTGATAAAATTTTTAAAAAATATTTTTTTATTTTTTTTTTCACATTTTGATTTTCTCCCGTATCCAGGTAAATTCTGCCGGAGTCCGGAAATTAGGAAGGAGTTTTTACGTTCGTAAATTAGATAGTTTCCCCTACCCTCCATAGCAGCACAAAAAGTTTTTCCAGCGAAGATTCTGTTGGTCAAAATTTGTTCAGAATCATTCAATCAACTTGATTTTGGTCTTATTCAACTCATCTCGTCGATCCCTTTCGAATGAGCTATTTTTTGTTTATTCGAATGTTTCGCAACAAAAATTCCCCATGGAATTCCACCAAAAAATCCACCATTTCGAGCCCCATATCTCGGCGAGAACTTGTTCAACAATGTTGATTTTGGTGTCATTCGACTCACTACTTTCGAATGAGCTGTCATTCAAAAAATCTCTCGATATCCCTCCTAATCCCCAAACCCACAATATCCATCTTAATCTCTCCGAATTTGTTGATATCTGCCTTAATTCAACCGATATCCCCGCTTAAATCTACTTATATCCCTTGATATTCACCAATATCCATCTTGATACCTCGATGTCGCATACAAGTCCCCTGATATTAACATTAATCCCTCCAAATCCCCAAATATCCCTCTTAATCTTTTTTAATATAATTAAATCTAGGGGACTCAATTGAGGTATATACAACGGGGACTCAATCGTGCGGACTCAATCGTGGGGACTCAATTGTGCCGGGACTCAATCGTGGGGACTCAATCGTGCGGACTCAATCGTGGGGACTCAATCGTGCGGACTCAATTGAGGTGTACCGAAAGTCGATATGTCGTTCACTACCGGTTAAGGACGATTCAGTATCACAATTCGCTGAAAAAATATTCAGTATAGCCGATTCAGTATCGCCGATTCAGTATCCGCCGATTCAGTATATGGCCATAACTTTCCTGATATTCGACCGATTCGAATAATTCTCATATCATTCGAAAGGTCTCGAGATTCGACATCTTTTTCATAATTGGCCCGATCAGATCTGATGATCACAAAAAAAGTTACAGCGTGAAAACCGATTTTTTATGCCTGTGACGTCGTTTATCAGTGATAACTTTTTGTAGAGTGATAAGATCAGATCAGTCCAATCATGAAAAAGATGCAGCACCCCGAGGCCTATCAAATCATATATAAAAATTCGTACAATATTGATCGAGCAAAAAGTTATGGCCAAAAACCCCAAATACTGAATCGGCGATACTGAATTGGCGATACTGAATTGGCGATACTGAATCGGCGATACTGAATCGTCCCCTACCCTAAAATATCGGTGACCGACAATTGGACTGGGGACAATTAGACAATTGATCGTGATTACCTGCAGTCAGTAATCCTGTTAATATTTGGAAGGAAGCATATTTTGTAGCATGCGTCAGGCAAAAGCTTCAGGGTATCCCGGAGCCCGAACCCTTCCCGGACAAAAAATCGAATGCAAAATTTTTTGCATTTTATACGTCAAGAAAAAGGAAAAAAAACATTTTGCCAACATTTTTTAAAATCCCGCAAAACCCGCAATTCAAATTAAGGATTGGGCTTGTGGTGAGCTGCTATTTTAATTTTTTCTTATTATAGTCCTGAATAGAAAAAATTCTTATATGATTTCAACCTCATAAAATTCTCTTTACAAAAATATCAAAAGGAATTTGTAAAAATAAATTTAAATTTTTTGTTCTTTTAAAAGTGATTGAAGTAAAATATTATTAGACTCGACAGAATACAGGGGGATTTAATATGTAGTTAATAATTATTTTAAATATACATATTTATGATAAAATAAAAAATTTATTTCTAATACAATAATTTATTATTCTTTTTAAATTTTCAATAATTTTTTTACTAAAATACAATTTACACTTTATGAAAACTATTGAAATTTTGATTAGTTGATTGAATAAAACTTCGAATATTCTTAAAAACATAAACAATTTTTAAAGGTTCCTCCTCAATTTCTGAAAAATAATTTTAAATAATTAAATAAATTTTTTAATTAAAATTTCAAATAAAAATTATTTTTATAAAATAAACTTGCCATTCTTCTCATCTATATTGATAGGATTTACTGTTTTACTTTTATTCCCATTTGTTGTTGTTAATATAGTTGAAAATAAAAGAAACAAAAAATAAATTTTGGTTTTATTTTTCATCAAAAAATTATTTAAATAAAAATAATTTCAATTATTTTTTTAAGTTTATTTGTAAAGACTTCATAAAAATATATTATATACCAGGGATCTAGCCGACATAAAAATGAAATTTTCGATTTCCCGAAATCGGGATTTCGAACCAAAAAACCGTCGGGAATTCTCGATTTTCGGGAATCGGGTCGGCGAGATCCTCGATATATGCTTATGTATTGTTTTTAAATACCTACCTAATATTAAAATTAATAAAATAAACCATTTTATAAAATAATTTTGTTATTTTTAAATTTATGTGAATATTTAAATATTAAATTCTGATTCATTTTTATTATTGACATTTTTTCGAAAAAAAGAGATTTGCATTTTTAAAATAATGTAAAAAATATTTTAAATTTATTATGAGTTTATTTACCTAGGTATATATAATTTAAATATTTTTCTAGATAATATATTAAACGCTTAGAAAAATTGAAATTTGGGAGAAATAATTAGATTAAAATTTAAAATAATACTAGTTTTTTAAATAAAATTTTATTTACTACTTTAAATTAAAGTTAATTATTTAGAAAAATAAATTGTGTATATTTCGCTAAAATTTAGAAAAAATTATTATTACATCTCTTCAATCAAATATGTTCAAAATCAAGTTTACAACCTCCATCCATTACAGATTTTATTGCCAATTCCTTTTAAAAAAATTAATATATTATTTTTTAAATTAAAAAAACTTTAGTTTCATTAATTTCTTTTAATAATTCTTCTTTTCTTCCACCAATATCAATTATTGCATTAAATAATATTTCTTTTAAATTTTCAGAATTTCTTTTCATAATTTCAGCTACTAAATCGATATTAACCTTTTTAAATTAAATTTAAATTTAACAAAAAATAAAAATTAAAAACCCCTTCTTCACTATCTTTCCAACAATCATAATCTGTTACAGCAGCTAAAGAAGCATAAGGAATGCCCAATTCTTTAGCTAAAACTACCTAAAATATTTAATTTAAAAAATTTTTTTTATTGTGATTGGGAGGAATTTACTATATCTCCAGGAATACCCCCCCCCGTTAACTTTTCAATTACATACTAAAAAGTGGGACTGTAATTCAATATGAGGGCCTATTTCAGGAAACACTTTAGGTAAAAATTAACGGGGGAATTAATATTTCAACCCATCCCTGGCATGGGGAACTATTCGAGGGTGGGGAACTAATCAAGTAAATACAGTACTTCAGGGCAAAGTGTCATTCCAATAAGATCAGCCTTCCATTGACGAAAAACCTCACTTTCAGCCCTCGTAGAGAATCTAGGCCCTTCTACACAAACAAGAGTTCCTTTTGTTTGGTAATTTAATTTTGTTTTTGAAAGGGAAGAAATTAAAATCTTTTTAAAAATTAATTTAATTTTAAATTTTAATTTTTAAAAACTTGTCTCATTTTTTCATTAAATGTTGGATACATTGGAATATGACAAATACCCTCAGGATGACCAGGCAAACCATCATAGAATGTTTGTGAACGTTTTGTTGTTCTAATTGTGTTATAAAATTTATTAATAATTTAGTAATTTAAATCAAAATTAGTTGGTAAAGAAATATAATAGGTAGGTATATTTGGAAAATATCAGCAAGGGAAAAATTTTAAAAATTTTTGTAATAACCCCTCAATAAATCAATGTTTGGAATTTAATTTTTTTTTAATCTTTATTTAATCTTCACAAGCCTGTCAATAAAAGAATCCAAAACGGCAAAATGTCCGGGGGCTAATTCTTCTCGAAGTGATCCACAAGCAGTCACAGCAATTATTACAGAAACGCCCGCCTTTTTAAGCGCCCAAATATTAGCTCGATAATTAACATTTGTTGGACTAATATAATGACTACGTCCATGTCTAAATAATTAAGTTTAAATATTTAATGAACCTAATAAATATTGAGAGCTGAGGGATCGAGACTATATATTTTCTATATTAATACCTACATATAATCAAATTTGGCTGGATTAAAAGAGATCAGTGGATTTATGAGAAATCGGGGATTTCAAAGGATATCGTAGAATTAAGGGTCGCTCACTGCCTATATTACTCACTACCTAAATTTATATTGCCGAAATCACACGGCACTCGTTTTTTACTCCTTTTACGGAGAAAAAACTGGATAATGAGTTCTTAATATGCTGGTTCCCGTCAATCATTTAAAATTTATCCCTATTTTCAATATTTTTAATTATTATCTCCAAAAAATCACCGCGAGAGTATAACACAAGAAACACCATTAATATTTCCTTCAAGCAATATATCAGAAGGATTTCCAAAAGGGGTAGTAGCAACATTTACTTCTTTGGTTTCTGTCATAATATCAGAATCTTTTATAAATCCTGTGCCTCCAATTATGCCTACCTTTAATTTAAAAATTTAAAAGTCGGAATTGGCGTTTATTTTTAACAGGTCTCATTGTTGGCTACTACATACATATTAGGGTTTTACCGTAAATAAAGAAATCTCATATTTTATATGTAATTTGTTGAGGCTAAATATTAACTTACTTTAAAAGTCGAATTCATTGTAATTATGACAAATTAATAAAATATTAAAAATTAAATAAGAAATTATTTAACAATCCTTTAATTAAAATAATATTTAATAATTATTATTATTCCCCCTTTAAATTTTTAAAATTTTACATAAAAGCTTTTAATTAAAATGAGGACATAACAGTTATAGGAGGGGGGATAACCAAAATGATGAAAAAACAAATAATATTTACTTTTTTCAAAACGGAAGATTTTAAATGTTTTTATTTTAAATAAAAATTCTGAAAAGATATTGGAAGAAAATTTAGATAAAAATCTTTTTTTTTAGATTTTTATAAAGAAAATTAAAAAAAGGAGAGGGGGATTATTCGATTTATTTGATCACCGTTTTTATATAAAAAACATTTTTTAATTTTATGTAAATGATTTTTAAATTTATCAGATATTAAAATTACTAAAATCGAAGTCTAATAAATTAATAATTAATATTTTTGTGTTGCGATTTTACTTAAGACTTTTTTTAAAACGGAAGATTTTTAAATTTTAAAGTAGTAGACAATTTGTTTTAAAAAACTATATTTATTTATTTTTTATGTGAACACAGTTTGTGTGTCTATGTATTTTATGTATACAATCAATAGATTAAAATAAAATATTTAGTCACTAACAAAAAAAACTTTGGCTCAACAAATAATGAATAATGAAGGGGGAGGGAAGGGGGGGGGGTAAAAATGATGTTAAGTACAAAATATTTAGTTGATAACATTTATATTTTTCTATTAGAAAGAATATGAGAGGCAGAATAGGCAGAATATCTAGGCAGAATCCTGCTTGGGATCCCATTTTTTAAAAAAAAACTACTATGTAGTAAAGGATGTAAGAGCTTTCTTATTAGTTGGGTTTTCACAATAATTTATCTTTGTAGAAGATTATGGCAATTTAATGAATAAAATAATTTTTTATTAAGAAGGTATTTTAGTCAGAAAGTGTTTCTGTACACAAAGTGTTTGTCAGATTGATCGGAAGGCGTTATGTGATTTCATAAGAAAAATTTCCTTAACGCCAAAAAATCTGCGCCGAATTGTCTATTTCAATTCCCCCTACAAAACCTATACCTTTTGGATTCAAGTTTTTAGCTAAAACTTGAGGTCAAAAGGTTTAGGTTTTGTAGGGAAGACGGTCGAAGACAACTCGGCGCCGACTATCTGGCGCCGATATTTTTGTTCTCAAATTTTTCTTTGCTAAAATTTGGTGTCCATTAAAGAAAAATCCTTATATCGTTAGCTTGCGAATGGTGTAAAATTTATTAATAAAGTTTGTTAATTTTAAAAGTTTTAGTTAAAGAAATAACTTCGGCGCCAAAGTTATTGGCGCCGAATAGTCTTTTTAATCCAAAAGGTTTAGGCTTCAATAGGTTTAGGCTTTTTATGAACATTTCGGCGCCGACAACTTATCGGCGCCGTTGGTCGATAACTTTAATCCACATTTCGATTCATGAACAGTATCGGAAATTCATTTTAATTATGAAATAATTTTTTTCTTTTAAAAAATAAAATTTTAATCTATCTTTAAGTTTTTTAAAAATTTGTATAGTTTTGCCGTTGAAGTTGTTGAATTAACTGAAATAATTTTTGAATTTCAGAAAGTTATAAGGGGAAATTTTTTACATATTTTTTTACTTTTCAGGTTTATTTTTAGTCATTTTTAATTTTCTTGCTCCACAATAGACACAAGTTATTTTTTTAATCATCCAAGGGATTATTGCGCTTTGAGCAATTCTCTGAGAAACTGGTTTTTATTTTAACTTATATGTTTTTAAATGTTAAGTAAATATCCAATGATGTAGCAACGGTGGTTCAGTGGTAGAATGCTCGCCTGCCACGCGGGCGGCCCGGGTTCGATTCCCGGCCGTTGCAAACATTTTTTGTTTTTATAGAATTAAGTAACAGATTTTTGAATAATTTTTATTCATAACTTTAAAATTATTAATTATTATTTTTTATTTCCTTTAAATATTTATATAAAACGCCAATCAAAAAAATATTTTTTAAGTGGCAAAACTAAAAAAATCCCTTTACCTGTTGTGCTTTGCTTATCCAGCAAAGAGTTAATCCTTATTTATACCGACAAAAGGGGAATTTTTATTCAAATTAAAAAAGCAAGAAAATTGCTTTGGACATTCTACAAAAATTTTTCCAAAGCAAAATAAGGGGGGGATATGGAGGCCAAATAAATTTTTCAGTTCCTTTAACTAAAAGAACCGCTTAAGTAAACAAAATATAAATATTTTTTAAGTTTTTCATGAGCAAAAAAATATTTAATTTTTAAAAATAATTATACAAAATTTCTTTTTGAAAAAATTTTTTAGAAGAAATTATGAAAAATTTCGGCGTGGACACTAATAAAGAGAATTTTTTTACTAATTTTCAGAGTTGTTTTTGAATGTTTTATTTGTTTTCTTTTCAAAAAAGGATCTAGGATTAGACTTATTTTATCTAAAAAATTTTTTTGATAAAAAAATCTAGGAATTTACATGTGGTGATGCCCTGCAAAATTTTTTTGATAAATTTTGAAAATATTTCTTAATTTATGCCTCAGAATCTGAATTAGGGACTTTGGTATCTATTTCTGATATAATCTCCTCTAATATATATTTATTTAATGTTATTATTTACCTATCTAAATATCTATATATTTTTAGTAAAACAACAAATTAGCACACAAATACATAAACAATAGAAAATCTAAATATCTTCCTCTTCCTCCTCCTTTTCTTCTTAGTTTATAATCTGACAATTTATTATTAGTTTTCATGGCATTTGTCTTCTTCCATTTTCTGTTGTCCCCATTTTTGGATTTAAAGAATTAAAAGAAAGGAAAAGAAAATTTTTTGAAAATTGCAGGTGTTGTTGCATAATTGTCCGAACATTTTTATGGCATTTTATTGTTTATATATTTGTTAAATATTTTGGTTAAATTATTTTTAAATATATTTAAAATTATTTAAAAATAGAAAAAAATCCCCTTCTGTAAACTAAAAAAATAATAAAATAATAATTCTTATTAATGAAATTATTCTCCTAAACAAAACATCCAAGACGGTTCTTTTCCTAATATGTACATATTTTTTAAATAAATTCTTCGAGCTACATATTGCTGAATTCGAATTCGATATAATATATATTTTTGAATTAATTAAAATTATCAGAAATATTTTAAAATAAATATTCTTAATTTAGATCATTTAATTTTAATTTTTAAATTAATTTACATATAAAAATTTATTTGTTAAATTATTTTTCCTGAAATTTCCGTTAAAGAAATTTGATCCCAATAATGGTATGTAGATTTTCTCTTTTCTTCTTCTTTTTTTAATTCTCATCATTTCTTCCATTCTTCAATCCCGCCAAGTAATAATAAGAGGTTTTGTAAAGAAAAGTCAAGAAAATAATAAAGCATTTAAATAAAATGAAGGAAAAAAGCCAATTAGAAAGAGAAGAAAAACATGAATTGGAAGGATTTGGGAAGAAAAAAGGAAGGAAATTGTTAGGAATAATTTAACATTTTCACAGTAATTTTAGGGAAAAATGGGAGGGACTAAAAATTTATTAAAGGAAATGGATTTTCAGCTTCAATGAATTTTTAAGTTGAAAAAAGGGGTTCTATAACGGCAATATATCTTTTTATTTTTTATAAATATTTTAGAAAATAAAGATTATGTAATAAATTTATTTTTTGAATATTAAACCAGACTATATAATGAACATGGAGTTTGGTATCCGTATCCGATATTTACGGCGGATACAGGCGGATTTCCGCAGGCGTTTTTAACTTATCCATATCCTATCCATTACCAAGCCTGTATTAAACAATTATTTAAATATCCTCCAATTTCACATAAGTTTAGATCCGATCCATTTATTACTTTCAAATTATAAACTAATTTATTTAAAATATTTAATGTTTAATAAATGGAAAGTACAAGTTGGAAACCAAATGTTAATAGTTGGTCGTGTGAAGGATTCAATCAAGAACAGGTTATTTTAGAAGAAAGTATTATAATCAAGTTCTAGATCACTACTATTACCTATTTTCGAGACCGCGTTGTATTTATTTTTTATAATTATATTTTTTACATTTAAATTGATTTAATTTTGGCAAAATCCCTAAACTTTTTGTTTAAAAAAACGATTGAAAAAAATTTTGTAAAGGAGGGATTTTTAAATTATTCGGGAAATATGTGAATTTTAAACCTTTTATTAAATTTTTAGATTAATTTTGTCTGTCAATGCTTATTTCAATGGGATGAAGGAGAACGTTTAGTTAAAGTTTTTAAAAAGAATTTTTATCTATTTATTTATTTTTTAAATTTAAATTTAAAGTTATTTTCAACAAATCCCCATTTATTATCCACTCCATATATTAAATCCTCAACAGTTTTGAAAGCTTATTTATTTGTTTTATTTCATAACAGACAATTTGAAGCATTCTTTAAAGTGATAAGTGAAAGCAAATTTGAGCCTTCTCACCATTCAGATCTTGTTAAACTTTGGTTTGTTTAAATATTTAAATTAAATATGGAAAATAAAGTTAAAATAGGGCTGCGATTCGTACTTACCGTATATGCTCTAATAATTACCCTGGGTAATTATTGTTTCAACCTCTTGCTGGAGGGAGTAATTAATAGAGAGGGGGTAATTATTTAAGAGAGGGTAATTAATAGAGCATATACGGTATTTTTTAAGTAAACGAATTTAAAAACCACTTTTGGTTGAAATAAATTAAATTTAACTTTAAAATTCTCAAAATTTTGCCTACGGCGCAAGTGAATTTTTTGGAATTTTTGAAGTGGAAAAACAATTGATATTATAAGAAACTTATGAGAATTAGATTTTTAAATTGTAATTTTATAGGGTACTTCTAAATATTTGTAAAAATTTTTTCAGTGTACTTACAAATTAATCTTTTTTTTGTATTAGAGATTAAGTTAAATAAGTTAAATTAAATTAAAAGCTACCTACCTTAGTTAAAATAAGGTGTATCTATTTATTGAACTTGGATTTTCCTTATACATTCCTAAATATTTTTAAAAATGGCTAGTAAATCCTAATATTTTAAGTTAATTTTTCTTTAAAAAAGGTATGATGCTAAATATGAAGAAGATAGAAATAAAAAATTAAAAGAATTAGTTCCTGTAGATAAATACAGAATCAGAAAAAAGAATCCTCCGCCTAGAAGTATTTGGGATGGAGATGAATTAATTTATTCATTCAGAAAAGGTGCTAGAGAGGTAAATAAAAATATTAATTAACTAATTTTGGTACGAGCTTATAAGCACTGCTCACAAATCTCTTTACAAAAGAATATCAAAAAACAAATGTTTACTTAAACTAAATATATGTATTTTTAAATTTAAGTTACTTAAAGAATATTACAATCAAAATAGATATCCAAATTCTGAAGAAAAACGCGAACTTATAAGGAAAACGGGTTTAACAAATACACAGGTAAGAATAAAATTTAAATAATTAAAAATTATTTTAAGATATCAAATTGGTTTAAAAATCGAAGACAACGTTCAAAGGGCGAAAGGCGAAAGTAAAAAAATATTTCAAAAATAATTTTATTTACCTACTATATATAATTTAATAAAAATTTATAAATATTTGTAAGCACAAAATTTCTAGGAAGGGTTCCTGCTGCCTAACTTCTCTCTCTTATTTAACTTTTAATTTCAACAAATTATTAGAAAATTTTATTTTCATTAGATACCTTTCTTTTATCTGAAATTTACACAGATTACCTAAACATTTTTTATAAAAATAAATTTTTATTTTTCTATCAAAAAATATGTATATTTCCCAAAAATTTATTCTTTTCAAAATTAATTTATTTATTTAATTTTCCTTTAATTATTTTTATCTTTCATTCTTGCACCAAACGAGTATTTCCAGATGGATCTTGTATACATTTCCAAAGACCATGTCTATCAGATTTTTGTCCACCAACCGGAATTCTGTCTCCCATTAATGAGACACAAGCAACTACCTTTAAATTTATTTATTTAATCTTTAAAATTGCTAAAAGGGGGGAATTTTCGAATTAGAAAACTTTTTTTTAATTAAGTATATACAGTAAATACTCTAATATATGCTTTGGGCTTTAATTTTTCAATAGTAAATTTTGAAAAAATTATTTTCCCAAAAAATTCCCACCCATTCCTCCTTAGAGTATTTACGGCATGTCTAAATTTATTAATTATTTAAATACCTTTGTTTGCCAATAATTATGGTGAACATCGCAACGCATAATAAATGAACGATAAGTCTTTAATTTAAATTAATTTTAAATTCAAAATTCCCCCCTACCCATTCCTCTCCATTTCTATATTCCTTTCCTTGATGAACACAAACACCTTGTCCATAAATATTTGCAATTAAAGCGAATAAAGTAATTAATGTTAAAATTGTTTTAATTTTAGATTCCATTTTTCTTTTGAATTTAATTATATGTAATCCCAAATAGCTTAGAAAAATAATTTATTTTATATTAGTAAAAGACGATAAAAAATTATTTCATAGTCGAAGATAAGATGTCGTCTGATATGTATTAACTAGTGACCGGCACCGGACCGGATTAATCCTGAAAAATCCGACCGGATCCGGTCCGGCTCAAGTTAAAAACCCGGAATCCTAGTCCGGAAAAATCAATTTTGCCGGCCACTAGTATTAACCGTCCCTCGAAAATTAACAGACTTAAAGAAGTATGTATTTGGTTATACAATGGATTAGATCTGAAGAAAAATTAGTAATTAGATAAAAATTAAAAAAAATATTTTATAAAAAAGGGAAGTTATTTTAAATTAAAAATATTTTTAGAAAATTTAATTTTATAAAATGTTTTAAGACTTTAACAATAAAATAAAAATTTAATTAAACTTAAAATTAAAAGTAAAGAAGGAATTAATTATATGAACATATCCTCAATTAAATTAAACAACAACTGTTTTAAATGAGTAAAGATAAGGAAAGAAATTAAAGATGTTGGTTGAATGATTTATTTTAAATAAAAAAATTAATTAATTGATTAATTTATTTAAATAATATATTTTTTTGACAAATAAATACAAAAATTTTAATTTAATTTAAACAATAATTTTCAACAATTATTTTTATTTTCATTAAATTCTTCTGGAATTTTCAATGGAACAAGTCTTTTCCAAAAAAATATCCAAAATAATGCCATCAATAAAATTTCAGTTCCTTCTAAAATCCAAACAGGTCTAGGGCCGTAATTGTGGTAAAGTAACCTTTTTAATTAAAAAATTAATTAAAGATTAATACTTGATTAAATAAAGGAATATTTATTTGAATCAAAAAAATTTTTTTAATTTAAATATGTACTTCCTAATTTTTAATTTAAATTTTTCTAGAACAAAAATATTCCCCCCCCCCCCTTCCCCTTCTCTTTGATTACCCAATTAATGTCGGCCCCAACATTCTCCCCAAGCCTCCAAACAATTCAAGAATTCCCTGCTCTCTTGACTGCATTCTCGGTCCAATCATTCTCGAAAATAAAGTATTCATTGTTACATTTATATTTGGAAAAGCAATTCCCATACATAAACAAATCTTTTAATTTTTAATTAAACATTTAATTACTTAAAAAACATACAGAAATATAGTAAACCCAAACATTTATTTGTTTTAAATCTTTACACCAATATTCATTAATTATATCACAACCTAATCCTTCTTCTGTTAAATTTGTTGAATCTAAAAATTAAATTTAAAAAAAGGACTAATTTATTTTTAAATTTTATTTTAAATATAATTTTGGCAGAATAAAAAAATAAATTTTTAAAAACAAATTTAATAATTTATTGTAAAATTTAAAAAAAAATCCAAAAATTAGATTTATATTTTGTGTTGGGGTTAAAAAATTAAAGATTTTTATTAATTTTCATTAATCTTTAAAATTCGAGTCGAGCCGACGTTCAAGTCATTTTTTCGGGCTTCATTTTTATCGGGCCGGCCCGGTCTTTTTCTGGCCACAATTTGATGCCCAACAGGATCTTTCGGACCGGGCCCCCAACCCTAATTTATATTTAATAAAATTAAAATAACCAACTAAAGGTAACAACATTATCTTTGTAAAAAGGCCAAGAATAAGTAATTAAATGAAAAAATATTAAAAGAAATAAAGAAAATAAACAAACAATTCTTTCATTTAATCTTTAAATTTTAATTTTTAATTGGAATTAAAAATAAAAAAACCTTTTTCCTAAATTAAAAATAATATAAAAAATATAAATAAATAAAGTTAAAGCTCCACGCGCCGTGTGGGCAATTGATTCATAATTAACTACTTGTTTAGTTGACCATACAAACATTGCCATTGAAAATGAAATTCCAATTCTTTAAATTTTTTTGGATTTTTTAAATAAATTTTCTTTTGATTTTTTTACGTTTCTAAATTTGTAAAAACCAAATATTGAGTAAATCTCATTGCACAACAAACAGCAAAAGCTAGACGATCATATGGAGGTAGTTCTTTGTTTATTTGATTTGGAATGCCCTTTAAATTTATTTTAAATTATTTTTCGGTTAAAATGTTTAGAGAAATAAAAGATTTTCTTAAATTAATATAATTTTGTACATATCTTGTGTGATTTGTTCATAATCCTATTAAGAACGAGTATTAATTTAATAAATTCAGTAACACATTATTTCAAATGCTCAATTCCTTCCTATATTCGTCCAGTATTTTTTGTTAATAAAATTTATTAATATTATCAAATATCAATAAATTTCCTAGGCTAACATATTTAAAATACTGAGTATTTTGCTAGGATTTTAGAAGTATTCTTTTTCTCTCCCTTATTTTAAATTTTTAAAATGTAAATAATTTTTTTAATTTCCTCACATTTAAATCTTTTTTATTATTTCTTTTATGTATTAAAACCCCAACATAACTTTCATGAAAATAAAATTGTAAAATAAAATGTAAAATTAAATTCATAATTATTGCAAATAAAGCAGGGGCAGTAAATAAATTTAAATATAAATTGTTAAATAAAAATAAGCCAGGATCGAGAAAAGTAAATAAATATTGGAATGCTGTTAAATTAATTAAATTATTTTTAAAAATTTTTTTTTTATTTTTTACTTGGTCCCATTGTAACACCAAAAGCTATACCGCCAGTAATAAAGGCTGTAGCTGTTGATCTGTCCTTTAAATATAAAAATTGAAATTTTGATGTTAAATTGAAGGTAAGTAGAAGAGGATTTCCTGTCGATTTTTCAAAATTTTCTTTGGATCGGGATTCAAGTATAGACCGGACTTGTTGTGTCGTACGAGAACCGAAATCTCGAAAAAATCTCGATTCTCAGAGATGTTAGAGCAGAATTATCGCAACGAAAACGAATTTTTGATCGAGATCGCGTCACGGTCCGATCTTTAGATTCAAGTTCTGGACCCATGACATACTTTATAGCTAGTATTTTAAAATAATTTTAAAGATTATAACCACATTTATATTTTGTTATTAATTTTATTAGAAATTAATTAATTTATTTACTTTATCTAAACTTGCTGAAGCTGCATAAGAAATTAAAAGACTATTTTGAGCTTTAAAAATTAAAAAAAAATATTTTTTTATTTAAATATATTTAAATACCTGGACCAATTCCAGACACTAAACGTGCAATAATAAATATAGTTTTAATCCAATTATTTGGAAATACTTCAACGAAAAAATAAATAATATTTCCAAACTATTAATTTTAATATTTAAAATTAATTAATTAATTAATTAACCAGCATAAAAAAATTAGTAATTAACAAAGGCAATTTAATTTGTTCAATTTTTTCTGCCCAAATTCCAACTAAAGGAGTTAATACCATTTGAACTAAAGAATAACCGCCAACAACAAATCCAAAAAATATTTCAGTTATTTGTGGATCTAACTTTAAAAAATATTTATTGAAAATTATTTTTTTAAATTATTTATTTATTTATCTATTTTCTCGATTAATTCACCCGTGGAATTAATATTTATTTCAACCCATCCCTGGCATGGGGAATTATTCGAGTTTTGACTTTGAACGTGCTTTAGGGTATTTGTGGGTGCTTTAGGGTATTTATTGTTGTAACCCATCTCTGGCATGGGGAATTTATCAAGAGTGGGAAATTATCCGAGGGTGGGGTTATCCGAGGTAAATAAAAAAATATTTAATTTATCTATAGTCTATAGTTTAATTTATCTACAAAAAGTAACTAAAGTACTTATATAAATAGATTTCCAATCTGTTTTTAATTTTTTATTTAATGAAGGAAGACTAGAAGATTTAGTTTCTTTTTCTTCTTCTTCTTTTAAATAAATAAAATTAATTTCTGGTAATTTAATATTATTTGGAGAAATTTTATTTTTATTAAAAGAATTGTCAAAAGTTGGACGTTCATCTGTGAATGCTGGCATTTTTATTTAACTTTAAATTATTAAAAAATATATAATTTCAATTAAATATTTTAGGAAGTTATTATTTATGTACTAGGGTTGGACAAGGTAGGTCTTAAAACCTTTGAAATTTTTCGTCAAAAATTAACCGTTTTTAGAAAATTTTAAAAACCGGAAATTTGTGAAAATGTGTGATTTTATTAAAAATTCCCCCAAATAAAACTGGTATTTCTCTAAAATTCAAAACCAAAAACCGTGGGTACCGGTTAATAACCGGTTGTGTCCAACCCTAGTATGTACATGTACAAAATATAAAAATTAAAATTGCTCAAAAATTCTGAAAATTTGATTAAAAATTCTAAAATTTTTGTAAAAAATAGCTAACAAAATATATATTCTCGATTTAAATTTATCAAGATTTAATTAAAAATATTTTAAAAAATAATTTGGTATTTTGATAATTTGGTTTTTTATTTAACAATTTTCTATTTTTGTTATAAATAATCCTAAAATTTATAAAATTTAAATTAACTTTAAACATTCCCAACAGAACATTTTAAATTAAAAAAAATATTTTTAAAATAAAAATAAAAGATAATAAACATATATTAACTGATTATTTTATTTATTTTTAACATTTAAATATTTTTTGGTCAGTCTTGAGTGCATAAAACAGACATGGAAAGTCTTTCTAAACTCTGTTTGGGTGTGTCAAAAAGCACAAGACAATTAAAAAAATGGGGAGAATATTTACTAATAAACTGGCATTAAACTCTTTGCCCCCAAAATTTGTCATTTATTTTTTTATTTACAAAATAATATTAAAGATAAGGAAAAATCAGAAATCAAAGTAAAATATATTTTATTTTTAAATATACAAGTTGCATTTTAAATATTGCATCACTTTATTCTTTTAAATTAAAACTTGAAAAGCAAAAGTTAAACTGGGGATAAAAAGATTTATTTTAAGAATGGTTTACTACTATAAAACCAAAAATAAGTTAATTTTGTGGAAACTCTAAGGAAAAGCAAATTTTAAGGACTAAAAGATGAGACATGAACACAAAAGGGCAATTTTAGAATTAAACAGTGACAGATTGAAAAAATAGGAGAAAGATGAAAATAAGAAATATTATTAACAGAAATGAATAATTTAGATTTGTAAATATTTTTACCGGTTGTTCCTAGACATCTTCAGGATACCTAATTAATTTTAAGGCCATAAATATCTAATTAACATAAAACTTGCATTAATCTCCCTCCCAAAAATGATTACCCCGACAAATCGAAAATTTTATTTCTAACTTGTTCAAATAAATATTTCAACTTCCGGCGGTCGATTTGTTATTCGGAGCAGTTTGTATAATAAAGAAATTTTCGAAAATATATTTTTAAAATTTATCAAGAATAACCAAAAAACAAAGTGAAAATAAATATATTTTTGTAAATAAATACCGGGTCACTACAAGATACATCCTTAAAGATGAAATGAATCATGATGGGGCGGTAAAGGTACTCCAAACTGGCCAAGCAAATTAGAAAAAAATATTTTAAATTGAGGTGTATCTTATAATGAAAAAATATTATTAGGTATAGTATATTTTTGTGTCAAGGTAATTTTCATTGGGAAATAAAGTAGTAATAGTAAAATAAATTTGAATGTAAATAGAGCTTGGAATAATTTAGCATTTGTAAAAAGGGGATTAAAAAATTATTTTCAGTCAAAAATTCGTAAAATTGTCATTTACGGCCACCTTTTTTCCACCGAAGATTTTTTTCTATTAATTGGCCAACTTCCAAAACAAAATAAAAATTAATCCTTTTTGGCTGCTCGTGGCAAAGTACAAAAGGGGTATTGAGAAGAAAGGAAAATGACCATTCTAATATCCATTCAGGAAAAAAGTTAGGGAGGAAAAAGGGCCATAAACAACAATTTTACCAAAAATTCACAAAATTATTTTGTTTCCAAACTCTATTAAAATCAGATCAAAACAAAGGTAAACAAATTTTGATGGATGTCAATAATCTTTTAAGTCCTAAAAATAATTCATTTATTCACTTCATCAACTTCAATAATTTCCACTTTTAATTTATTAATTTGAGCAGGCAATGTAGTGAGAGAATCTTGCTTTTTAATTTTTTGTTGTGGCTGTTGAATTTCAGAGGGAGGATTTTCATTTTGCAAAACTAAATTAAAAAGAATTATTAATATTTACATATTATTAATTACCCTTTCCCTCACCTCCAACATTTTTGCTAATTGAAATTGGTTCCCCAACACTAATATTTGCGCATGCACCAATAGAAGCTTCCGTCGAACTACTCAAATTATCATTAGATGAAATTGGTGGTGAACGAGGTCTTTTTCTGTTTGCTGGGCTAAAATTAAACAAAAAAAAATTTTTTTTATTTTTAAGAATATTTACGTTTGTAATCTCTCCAAAGTATTTGACAATAATTTACTATCCACATTTTTATTCTTCCTTGTAAATTCAAAACAATTGGCAAATTCCATTGATTTATCAAATTCTCTCTTGTTAATCCGAACATTTACAGCCTAAAAATTAAATTAATTAAAAAATATTTTCTCTTTTATTTTACCCCTTTAAATCCATTTTTAAGCAGAATTTCTTTATCTTTTTGCGTTAATTGATTATAGAAATTTCTGACTGGAGCTTGCATTTTTGGCTGTGCTTTCTTTGCAGTTTTTCTTAAAAGAGGAAGAGCTTTCAATGCCGGCGTTTCCTTCTTCCTTAATTGTGGACCTTCACTTAAACCATTTCTTAAATGCTTAAAAATTCCAAATCCTTTAAGTTTGTGTCCAGAACTTGTTGTTGGAATGTCTGTAGCAATTGCTGGTGTTGAAACAGAAGGACGAGCAAAAGTTGGGGTTGAAGAGGAAATATTTGATTTAGCTGTAATCGGTTCGGGTGTCTAAATTAATGATAAATATCTACAATTTTAAAGAAAATAAACCTGTACAGTGTTTTTCGTTTGAGACTGTGATTCGGCTACAATTATTGTTGACATCTCAAAATAGTTTGTCTAAAAAAATAAAAAAAAATTTAAAAATTTATATGGGGTTAAAGTGTTTTATCAACACTGTTATAACCGAATTTACAGATATTTCAAATATTTCTAACAATAAAAATTAAAAATAAATTAATTACATTTTTGTTTGTTTCCGAAGTTTTAGGAACATTAATTTGCTCTTCTTTTTCTAAATCAAGAGCATTTTTAATTGCCACACTTTTTGATTTAAGAAAATGAATAGAGGGTATTGTTGATTCTGACTAAAAAAGTAAAATTATTTAAATAAAAAATAATTTATTTACATGTTTATTTTCAATAGCAGTCATCCAATTATCAAACTCTTTTTGTGTTGGAATTGTATCAGAAATTGAAGAAATTTTACAATGTACAATAACTCTATCCCATTCAATTTTAAGTTCCTTATCAACTGAAAAACGTCCAACAGGATATGGAAATTCACATTTATGAACACCGACAATTTGCACAATCTAAAAAAGAATAATTTCAGATAAGAGCGTAGCCAGGGGTGCTGCTGGGATAGCCATCCAACCTAGCTACGCCCTTGGTTTTAGATAATCTAGAACATTTTTGCGGACACAATTTGATAATATTCCCATGCTTTAGTAATTTCACAAACGACAGTCTTTAGAAAAAAAAGTCAAAATGTATCCGACAGTTACATATTTAAATTTTATATTTTAAAAACAAATTTATAAAAACCTTATATCTTAAACTGTCTTGAGCTTGAGAATGTTCACTTCTAGTAACATTAGGTAAATTATAGAGAAATCTAACAAAGGTTCCAATAATTGTTTTTGAAAAACTTTGATGGCGAACAATTTTAAGAATTTCTGAACGCTTCAAGAAAATTTGAAGTAACTCATTATATGAAGTTATCTTCAAAAAAAGTATTTAAAATTAATAGACAAATATATTTTTATTTACCTTATTTTGTTTTTCGTAAATAATAGAAGCTTCTTTATTGGCTAATTCATAAAGTTTAAGGTTTTTCTCAAGCAAAGAATTTGTTCGGCAACTATCAATTTTGACATGTTTTGATATAACAAATTGTAAAGTTGGTACAATTTTCTAAAATTATTTCAATTATTGGAATAAGCTAGAAGAGAAAATAAATATTACTTACATTAACCTTAATTGATTTCTTTGCTTTAGTACTTATAGCCAAAACCCATTTTTTAAATTCTTCATTTGTCGGCTGTTGATCCAAAACATTATTTAAAGTCAATTCAAAGAGATCATCATTAGAATCCAATAAAATTCTTTTTTGGAAAAATAAATCTTCATAACGATAAACAATTTCAGTATCCTCAACTTTACAAATTTTTGCCAGCTTAAAAAATAAAAAATTCAAAAATCATTTTTATTAAATTAAACAACTTTATATTCTTCTTTATTTGTCGATTCTTTACTCGTTCCTTCATTTTCATTTGAATCTTTGTCATATTTAACAAAAACAAAACAATCAGTAACCAACTGATTAAATTCAGCGGAGTGCATAGTTTGTATAATAAATGTTTTTGATAAAATAATTGGCAAAATATCATCCAAATATTCAATCTAGCAAAAAAATAAATAAAAATATTAAAAAATGTACCTACATATTCAATAGGATTTTTTTCTTTCGCTCTTTGCTTATTAGGAGACATAACACTTCCAATAATACCATCATCATCAGCAATACAAATTTTGAATCTTCCATCCTCAGTTTGATATCCACCAATTAATGTATCAGAATTAATAAAAGCCTTTTAATTTTAAAAATTAGAAAATAATTGTGAATTCAGAGAACCTGGTTAGATTGATTGTCGGAATGCTGAACACCTTCATTATTATCAAATATTTGATTGAATTCACTAGGAATATTGTCAATATTCATTCCAATGTCTGGTTCATGTATTATAATGTCTGGTTCTTCAGGTTCATTAAAAATCTTAAAAAATAAGAAATTTTACAAACATATTAATTAAAAATTAATAAACGATCAATATAAAATATTTTTCATTCAGTAAAGCTGAATTATCCAAAAATCTATGTAAATACCTGTTCTGCAGCCATTTCACTAATTTCCAAATTTTCAGTTATTTCTTGATCTATAAGGTATTCATTAATTTCCTCACTTTCTACAGATTCAACAACACCACTTAAAACATGTTGAACATCCGTAACTTCTGATTCAATAATACTCTCAACCAAATTAATTCCTTCATTTATGGAATGATAATCAGGCTCTGTTTGTCTGTAAATATTTTCAAAAAAATATTCAAAAGTTAATATTTACCTTTCGTCAGGAGAAAATGGCCAAGAAAGAGCAGAAGAAATTTCAGTAATTTTATTTATAAGTTGATCAATTGAAGGTGTTGGCTTATTCTGAAATAAGAATATAATCAGAATAAAGAGAATGCGAAGAATAACAATAATGTCATTAATGTGAAATACTAATATTATTTTCAAAAAATGTCAGTACACTCATGTCAATTTATTTCCTTAATACCTATAATTCTCTATTTGCCTAAAAAATTTTGGTTAATAATTTTGGTTAATATAGTTTGTAAAAAATACACTCCTTTGTTTGAATGCCAATGGGAAGGAAAAACCATTAATTTTAATTAATTTAAAAAAATACCTTTCTTATCAAACTCATTAACCATTGTTGAATTTCAAGCTCTTCTGCCTGATCTTCAGAAATTACATCTAAATCAATTTCCGTTTTATCATCTAATTGTAGCAATTTCCCTTTATTTTCACCATAACATCCATGATCAAGATTATCCAAAACAGAGACAACACGTGCAATCTAAATGTAATTTAAATAGTATTTATTAAATTTATACTCATTAATTTCGAAATTTTAGTTTTTTGATTAAAGTCGGAAAATACAAAAATTCCAGAATAATCAAAAATTAATCAGTCTTTGAATTTTGCCGGCAAAAACTCAACAACCAATTTTAAAATCCTTGCAATATATTAATAAAAATCAAATACCTTACCTTATACTTTTTAATGTCTCCATTACTACTTTGATCAACAACTCGAACAAAACAATCAACAATAGTTTTAGCAAAATCTGGAGATGAAAATAATTTAGAAATGCGTTCACGCCCAAGTATGCAAGCTCTTATCCCTTCAGATGGCTCATCTGGATATTGAATTGATTGATGAGAGGCAGAATTGCAATTATTTGATATTCCATTGGAAAAATTGGAAGAATACTTATCCGATTCAATAGACATCTATAATACTTACTGTTAGATTGAAATATAATAATTAAAATACATAAAGACAAAGATATAAATAATTAAAATGTCTTTTTAATATAACAAATTTCGTAGAATTAAATTTTTATTTTTATAATTTTTTATGCACGACATATACAGAAACACTACAGGACAAGACCGAGGACTATTCAATTTTCAAAAAAGAATATGGCTGAAGAATATTAATTTTTCTAAAAAGGATAAGGCCATAATAAAAATACCAGTACATATATAATACATATTTTAATGTAAAAAAATAAATTTTAGCGCGTTCCGAAAATAAACGTTTGTAAATTCTTTATGTATCACAATTTGTTTTTGTCCTTCCTTTTTTCGTCTGCTATTACGTAAAGACCAAAACCCAATCCACCAATTGATGGCCCAACATCTTCAATTTTTCCTTCAGCCAAAAGTTTAACTAAATGGTGTCTAACATTTAATAAAGCGCCTAAACGTCTAGAGGGAAGAATATTCTAAAAAATAATAATAAATTAAATACCAATTTTTGTTAAACCGTATAAATCGAATTAGTTATCTGCATAGTTGTAGCAGGTCCATCATTTGAAATTACATTCAAAATTTCTTGTTCTCGTCTATTTCTGTTTTCAATATATTCAAGAATTTTTTGTTTTGGATCCTCCACAACAGGACCATGACCTAAAAATTGTGTTAGAAAGATTGAAGGTTTATCGACAATTTGTACCTGGATATATTCGTTTCGGTGCTAAATCCAAAAGCTTTCGAAGACTTTTCATATAATCATCTAAATTTTCAAAAATAGCTGAGCCTTCCCCGAGTACACAATCACCACTAAATTATTACATTTAGATTATATTTAACAACAAAAACCTAAATAATGTTCCTTCTTCTTCTAACCAAAGAGCTGTGTGATCGGAAGTGTGACCAGGAGTAGAAAGAAAACTGAAGTAAAAAAATATTAAAGGCCAAAATATTTATTAAGAAAAGAATTTTAAAAAAACAAGACAAAATCTTATCAGTTAGTTATACATTTCAGAAAAATTTAGAACCCAATCTCAAAATTAGAAAATTTACCGAAGAGTTGTCCCTTCAACCTGAAGTTCATGACCATCCTCCACAAAAGTAAAATTAAACTCATTTGATTCTGGTTGCCCATCTGTGCGACGAAGTTTGTAGATTGGTATGTCCTTAAAAAGTTATGAGAATTTAGTCAAATATTAAAAATACTTTTTTCAAGTATCGGAGAATCTGTCCAATACCTCCAGTGTGATCAGCATGCCAATGTGTCAATACAATAGCTTCTAAAGTGCTGGAACTTTTACTCAATGAATCAATTAAATTGTTTAAATATTGACTAACATTTGGCTCTCCAGCATCAATAAGAATTTTCCTAAATTTGAAGGTTAGGATTGATCAATAAAACAAATTTTTCGTTGTATTTTATTTAAAATTTAAATTTTAAAAATACTTTGCTCCTTTTCCAACCAAATAAGTATTTGTGCCTTGAAGTGTAAAAGCGCCCGGATTCTGTCCTAAAAATATACATTATGTCTGCGTTACATACTTCATATTAAGAGTAATGAAAAGTGATTCGTAAAAATTAAAAATTCGTAACCGAATGGTTTTTAAAAATTTAAAGATCGTACCAAGAATACGTAGCACCAAAGGAGATAGTTGACTAACGTCTTCTAGTGGAGTCAGACCCGATGGAATCTTTTTACTACTTTGCAGCTTTCTTGTAAACATTGCACAACCAACAGCACCAAAAGACAGAAGATCTCTCGGCAGCTGGAATAATACCAAACGTGTCAACATTATCAGCACATCGTAAGAAAACGAATAATACATGAGACTGAAATAACGAATTTGAATAAAAATTTGTTGGATGCATTTGAGTCAGAACTCAAAAAATATATCCAATCTGATAGTGAGGACAAAATTGGCTAACAATAAGAAATATTTATTTCGGTGCTCTAAAATTTTTATCTCACATCAGAAACAAAATTAAGAAAATATATCGAACAATTTTTTATCACAAATTTTAAACATAACTTGTTGCAACAAAAATACGTCTAAGCTTTTGCCGTTTATTTTTATTAAAATGCTTTTTACTTCTTTTTTCTTCTTCTATTAAGCTTTCTCCTGTACTGTTTTTTAATCTCATTGTCACAACACCTCTTTTAATATCTAAAACTAATCATTTTTAAAAATTCAAAAACAAAGTTTAAACCTTCCATTCTTGGAAAGAATTCTTTCTCAATGCGTGTCTCAACTTGATTTGTTTTAGTTAATGTTTTATTAAATTCTTCATTTCCACAAGTGTCCAATAATAGGTCTCTTCTTTGCATTTGTTCAAGTAAATTTTTGCCAACCTCTTTCCCATTAGAATTTTCAGTCTATAAATTAAAATATATTTAAATTAAATTAATTTTATACATTTTTAACAAAATTTTTATATGTCCAATTATCAAATTGCTCTTGAGATATGCCTGGTGGGGCAATGCACCATCGAATCTCTCCTTGAACAACATCTCGTAAAATTAGTCTGGCAGATCTTGAACAATCCTTTGAAGAAATTTATTGTCTTATTTAAAAAAAAATAAAATTTACAGGAATTCCTGACGAACTCATATATCCTTTTAGAAAAGCGACAGCTGTTAAAAAATCATGAGCTTGCACCGGTTCTTTTTTAGGTAACAAAATAGAATAATGTCTTTGTAGAACGTGACGAGGAATTCTGTTACATAATAGAGAAATTGGTGAATAATAATCTTGCATATGAGCAATTGGTAATATTCCTTGAAAAGACTTTTTAAGTTGTAAATCATAAAAAATAAAATTACCATTTAAAATCATTTCACTGTTACTTAATCCAAAAGATGGCATTACAAGTCCGGGACAATCACACAAAGTTATCTATTTTAAATTAATTTAAAAATTATAATTTTACAAACTCTTTCATTTGCCACAAGCGTTTGAAAATGTTTTGTTTTTCCAGGAGTAGATGAGACTGCTATCTTTTTTGTACCAATTAAACGGTTAATAGTTGAACTTTTGCCAACATTAGGATAACCTACCATACCAATAACAATTCCATTATCTTTTGGAGTTGTTGTAGCAAATGTTTCAAAAATTTGTAAAAGATCCTTGAATATAAATTAAAAAAAATTTTTTTTTGAAAAAGAAAGTAAGATTGTCCTCATTAAAATTTATAAAAACTCACTGATGGAGATTCAACAAAATCTTTGTCGGAACATTCAATTTGCGAGGATAACTCGGTAACCGATGTTTCACACTTTTTGATAGACTCATTCAACTTTTCCTCCTTCTCATCTTCATACTCTTCAATATTCTCCTCATCATCAAGTTCTTCGTCACCCTCGTCAAACTTTTCACTAGATTCTGAATCTTTACTTCGATATTCCGATTCATTCACTTTTTCAACATTTTTAACAACAGTTTGTTTATTAGACCTAATAAGATTTTGTAAAATTTTCAATTTGTGCTCGAGTTTTACCAAAATACTGCAAAAATTCCCTTCTCCTCAAAATATTTTTTCCAGCAAATAATTTGTTCAGAGCTGAGTAAATCAGCCTTATTAATTAGCAACAGATTCTTCTTCGATGGATCAACTTCTTTTACAAAATGTTCTAGGTCAATACTTCTAAAGAGCAATGGATTTCGAGCATCAACAATCTTAAAAAGAATATTTATTTTCAATTAATTTAATGTTTAACCTGTACAATAACATCGCTCCGTTCTACTACACGCCACAATTGACGCCATACTTCTAAATTTCGTTCAAATGGAGTTATAACAATTTTACTTCCCTATATAATTTTAAAAATATTTTTAATTTATTTGTAAACCTCGGAAAGTTTAGCCAATTTTTGTCTCCAATCGAGAAATTGTGACGTCTCGAGAGAGTCCAACTCCTCTGCAGTTTGATAGGTATCAGGTTTTGGCCTACGCGGTATACTTAACAAATGACCATATTTTACATGAAGCTCATCCAAATTTTGTTCTTCCAAACCTTCCAAAAGAGTGGTATCTCCTTTTGAACTAAAAATTTAAGAAAGGTAAAGTTATTCGAGAAATTAAAACCCGATAATTTTAAGGTCACTTCTTTCGGCTTCGAAATTTTTGTTAGCTAGTTCATAATTCGTTAAAATTTCCTGAACACTCGATTCATGAGTTCGCGAGTCAAATTTTCCAGCATCCTGCTTAAAAGTATTCAAAAATTAAAAAAAATAAAATTTACCAAGGTTGATTGTTTTTCATTAAAAGATGATTTGGTTCTAGCCTGGTTAAGTAAAGACTTTCCCAATGAATTGTTGACACCGGATGGAAAGTGGGATTTAAGTCGCCTCTTTGTCATTTATAAATATTGACTTTATGCTTTTCCAGCTATTAAAAAAAATTTAGAATGAAAAAAAACAAAAAAAAAATAAAAATAATTATGGATTTTGCCTTTATTGGCATAATAGATTGCTAACATTAAACATAATTAAATTTCAAATTTATAACAAACATTTTATAAAATTTCAATAAATTTGTCAACACAAATAAAATTACAATGATTTATAGGTCTTAATTTAACTTATTGAATAGGATCTGGAACTGGCATGAGTTTAAAACACTAAAGCGGAAGATGGGTTATCGTTATACTTTTGTTCGATAGGAAAGTGGTAGGTTAATAGGGGAGTTTGTTACGGCGAAGTCTATTGGAAAGTATGCTAGAGATAGGAAAATTGGGGAAACTATAATGATAATCCAATCCTTTTTTTAGTGTTTTAAATGCTTGCCTTTTTTAACCTTTTAAATTCTAACCTTTTGCTCGATTTGATGTTCGTCTGTAAACATGTATAAAAAGCCTGCGGCGCTGAAATTGAGAAATTTGGAGGTATTCTCGGAGGTAAAGTGGATGGGTGTTGGGTGGGACACGCCCTCCTTGTCGCGGGCCACCTTGTCGCGACCACCTTGTCGCGACCACCATGTCGCAGGCCACCTTGTCGCAGGCCCACCTTGTCGCAGGCCACCTTGTCACAAAGGGGTGAAAAATTTTTATGCTGCCATGGAGGTTAGGAAAAGGCCTCTGGGCACGATCGGGGTTTTCTGGAGTAATTTGGATCGGTTTTACTCCTTCAAAAACTCCGGCAGAATCTACCCGGATAAGAGAAAAATAATAAAATGAAAAAAAGGCAATCCCGGAGAATCGTGGTCCCTGCGGAAAAAAATCTTAAAAATAAGAAAAAGGATTTTTCTAGGGTAAAAAATTATGCTGATTACGAATCTGAACTCGGATTTTGAAAAAGTCGAATCCCGAACCCGAATTCTGACATTCGACATTTTGGAAAAAATTTCACAAAGCGCAAATTGGTCAAATAATAGCTCATTCGAAAGAGCTCGACTAGTTGAGTCGAATGACACCAAAATCAGCTTGATTGTTCAAGTTTGGACAAAGTTATGACAAAAAAACTTAGGCTTACGTTGTTTGTTTTTTGTGGTATAACTTCGTCCTATCTTGTTCAATCACGATGATTTTGGTGTCATTCGACTCAGCTTGAAGAGCTCTTTCGAATGAGCTATTATTTGCATATTCGAATTTTTCAACCCAAAATCAGCTTGGTCCCCCCTATGGTTTTTCGATTTTGTAGGACCTATATTCGGGTCCGGGTACGACTTTTTCAAAATCTGAGCTCATATTCGTAATCAGCATGTTTTTTTACCCTAGAAAAATCCTTTTTCTTATTTTTAAGATTTTTTTCCGCAGGGACCACGATTCTCCGGGATTGCCGAAAAAAACACTTAAAAACTTTATCAAAAAATTTTTTAAAAAACCATTGTCGCGCTTCACTAATTAAATTTGTGACCCTAAGCAGGGTCGTTTGGGTTTGTTTTTTTGTCCACGTTCTCCTAATTTCAACATCTTCGTTCCTTCAGAAATGCGAACATGAAAATCGCCAGTCAGAACTAACGGAAATCAACTAAAAAATTAAAAAAAAACCTAAAAAACAAAATAAAATTCTAAGCCTTCTCATATTTCCAATCGTTGTAGCCGCGGATGAAGTACGGACGTGCCGAGCAAAGTTTAGGTCAGCCTTAAAATAAAAATCAAAGGAAAGCTTGCGACAAGGTGGCCTGCGACAAGGTGGCCTGCGACATGGTGGTCGCGACAAGGTGGTCGCGACAAGGTGGCCCGCGACAAGGTGGGCCGTACCCGTGTTGGGTATGTGCTTAGTATAAAAGGCTGAGGCTTTAGCCAGTCTGGGAGTTACAGAGTTTAGTCTACAGTTAGTCTGTTAGTTAGTCGTTAGTCTATTCCGAGTGTCAGTCAGTCTTAGTCTTGTACTCCAGCAGTTAGTCGTATTCCTATTGTTCACCTTTATTGTATAGTATTGTAGATAAACGTTGTTAGTTCGGGATCCCGTCCCGGCCTCGGTTAAGAAAAGAAATCCCGACTCGGGATCCCGGAAGTGCGATTTTGCCGACCTCTAATTTAATTAAAAAGCTTGGCGCTTAATCGATCGCGCCTAATCGGCCCGCGCCTAATCGGGCTGAACCTTTTGTTGTTAAAGAAACAATTAGCTTTTTGGGTTTAGATTTTTGCTTTGTTTTGGTTTAACATTCTTTTTAGAAATTTTAGTTGAGAAGAAATGAATACTATTCCTATAGTGCAACCTACGGTTGCTGGCCAAGAAGGTGAAGATAGTCTTTATCCAATTGCTGTTCTTATTGATGAGCTTCGAAATGAAGATGTTCAAGTACTTTTATTAAATTTTTGAGAAAAAAACATTTCGAATTTTTAGCTTCGTCTAAACTCAATCCGGAAGCTTTCGACCATCGCTCTTGCACTTGGTGTCGAACGAACACGTAAAGAACTCATTCAGTTTCTAACTGGTAATTAAGTTACTCTAGCCATGAAATGTTAATTTTTCAGACACGATTTATGATGAAGATGAAGTTCTTTTGGCTCTTGCCGAACAATTAGGGAATTTTACGCCGCTAGTTGGTGGACCTGAGTACGTTCATTGTTTGTTGCCTCCATTGGAAAATTTGGCAAACATTGAAGAAACTGTCGTTCGTGACAAGGCAGTCGAATCGTTGCAAAAAATTGCTGAAAAACACTCCGCAGCGCAGCTCGAAGAATATTTCATTCCGATGGTACTTCGTCTTGCTTCAGGTATTCCTTCAGTTTACTCTTTTATCAAATTTTTTAGGCGATTGGTTTACTTCTAGAACTTCATCCTGTGGATTATTTAGTGTAGCGTATGGACGTGCTAATCCAGCACGGAAGACGGAATTACGCGGGTTTTTATATTTTTAGTTTTTATTATGTATAACATTAATTTATTTAAGAGCGTTTCGCAGTTTATGCCGTGATGATACTCCAATGGTCCGCCGTGCTGCGGCTTCGAAGTTGGGAGAATTTGCTAAGGTGCAGGAAAGTGATTTTCTGAAAAACGATGTTGTGCAAATCTTTGAGGATTTGGCAAAGGACGAGCAGGTGAATGATGGTTTTTTAATTCCTCAATTTATACTTTAGGATTCCGTGCGTCTTCTTTCTGTTGAAGCCGGTATTGTGATTGTTGGTTTGTTACGTGATGATGCGACTAAATTAGCCCACGTGAAGCCGATAGTTAAAGATTTAGTTCAAGACAAATCCTGGCGTGTTCGCTATATGGCAGCTGTTAAAATCGTTGAGGTATTTCATTGATTTTTTGTAATGTAAATAATATTTCATTACTGAGTAGATACAGCAAGCTTTTGGAGACAAAATTCCGATTGAGGAGATCATTGGTTGGTATACTGGTCTTCTTAAAGACTGTGAGGGAGAAGTTCGAGATGCGGCGGCAGAAAAATTACAATGTTAATTGATTTAATATTTGTGATTTAAAGTTTGTTTTTAGCATTTTGTGCGGCATTACCCGAGGATGGTCGTAAAAGAGGAATTACTGATGAGATTCTCCCTGTAATCAAACCATTAACTACTGATGCAAATCAACATGTAAAAATTGCTCTGGCTCACGTTGTAATGGGATTAGCACCATTGCTTGGAAATCAAAGTACAGTGGAACATTTACTTCCTATTTTTTTGGCAATGTTGCGCGATGATACACCTGAAGTTCGTCTGAACATTATTTCTTCATTAGACAAGGTTTGCTTTAATTTTTAATTTTCCCTCAACAAATTTATTTTTAGGTCAGTAATGTGATTGGTGCGGATGAGTTGCAATATTCTTTGCTGCCTGCTATAATTGATTTGGCCCAGGACGGTAAGTGGCGTGTTCGTCTTGCACTTGTTGAATATATGCCATTATTGGCTGAACAACTTGGACAGAAATTTTTCGATGAAAAACTGTTAAAACTTTGCATGAACTGGCTTACTGATCACGGTATGATTTTATTTTATTCTTTAAAGATTTTGTTTTTTAGTTTATGCTATTCGAGAAGCAGCTACTAACATTCTTAAGCAACTTGCTGAGAAATTTGGTGCCGACTGGGCTGTAAAGTCTGTTCTTCCCCGTGTAATTGAATTGGCAGCCGACAGCAATTATTTACATAGAATGACTTGTCTCTTTTGTTTCAACACTTTGGCGGAAGCACTGGGAAAAGAACACGTATTACATGAGATGTTCCCTACCATCAAAACGGTATTTATTTCTCGAGTATAAACTTAATTGTCGTTTTAGCTGTGCAATGATTCTGTCCCAAATGTTCGTTTTAATGTTGCTAAAACTCTAACACGTATTGGAAAAGTTCTTGATGCCCAGTAAGCTTATCATATTAATTGATATTTTCTTTTTAATATTTTAGAACAATAAATACTGAGATCAAACCACTTGTTACAAAGATGGGCGAAGATCAGGAATTTGATGTTCGCTTCTTTGCAGAAGAGACAAAAGAAGGTAAAATATAAAATTTTCTGAATTAAAAAGAAAATTAAATTTTAGCTCTTGGATTGGCTTATTAAAAAGAAGATGTAAAAGAAGAACGAATATAATTGATGCAAATTCTAAATAAATGAACTCATTCTTTTATATAGTTAAACAATTTAAAGGATCATCTCTGTAGTATTATTGAAACAATTCTTTATTTTAATCCATGAATAAAATTCCAATATTTGTATATTATATTGGTTACATTACTGATTTTTGTCGGTACATTTGTTCTTATTTTTAGAAATTGTTTGAATTAAACTATAACATCAATAAAATAGGCCTAAATAATTTTTCCTTAATATTGTTCACAATAAATGCGTTTCTGTCAAAAACTTTTTGGGTCAGCCAGAGTGGTGAGGTCAAGCGGTTCCAGACTTGGGAGCCCAAAAGGTCGTCAAGCTATCAGCCTTACCCAAGCTGCCGTTTCAAGAATAAAAGAACTTATTCTACAAAAACCTGGTGCTAAAGCGTTGAAGGTTATTTTACTTGAAATAAAAATTTTTTTTAATTTTTATTAAAGATAGGTGTTCAACAAAGAGGATGTAGTGGATTAACTTATACTTTAGAATATGCTGACCAAAAAGGAAGGCTTGATGAAGAAGTCGAGCAGGTTTAGATTTACTGTGTCTTCGATACATTTTAAAGTAATTTAAGGATGGTGTAGTTATTTGGATTGATTCAAAAGCTCAATTAACGCTAATAGGGTCTGAAATGGATTTTGAACGTTCTAAACTGGCTGCAGAATTTATTTTTCACAATCCAAATATAAAAAGTACTTGTGGTTGTGGTGAAAGTTTCAGCATGGATACACCATCAATTAATATTACAGGTGAACCTCAAACAATTAAAGAAATAAAAAATGAAAATTTTATCAATCCTCAAACATGACATTTTTTAATCTTTATTTTTGTGTAACAAAATAGAATTTACAATTAATATCACAAAAATTTAATTCAAATTAGTTTTCGTTAATTAAATATATAAATACAATTAAATAATTAACCGGTTTTTAATATAAGCAATAAATTTTAATTTAATTGGTTTATGAGGGGGAAGGGTGAAAATATGAAGAGGGAAAGGTCTTAGATTAGAAAAATTTTAAAAATTTTTAACCGGTTTAGAAACATTTAACATTTTTTCAAAAAAATCTTTTCGAGTTCCTCCATTCTTTGGTTTTCTCTAAATTCTTTATTTATCAAGTATCTTCCCAAACTTCGGCAAAATCAGGATTAAAAAATTTATTAATAATACAACTCTCCCTTATTTCTCTTTCAATAAGCTAAAAAATATTTTTTAAATAAAAATTAAAAAAATATTTTTTACATTAAAATCATGGATTAAATCCATAAGTAAACCCAAACGTATTCCAGTAGCCGCAATTCCATAATTTAATATTAAATTGTTGTGTAATTCACTATAAATTATTTCTCTTGTATTTGAATCCTGAACATCCAAATAAGCAACTTTAAAAATTCAAAATATTTTCCAATTTTGTGATTAGAATATCAAAAAATTTAGTTGAGGTCAAAAATAAGGGCTTATCTCGTCGATAAGAGTTCTTTTGGATGTTTTTTAGTAATTGATTTACATTCCCCCTTAATGTTTTTTTATTTTATTTCTTCCTAAAAATTTTTAGTTACCAATTAATTGGAGTCCCAGAATATAACATAAGAAACGGAATATCTAAAAACACGGGAAATCTCATTCCTCCTTCCATAACAAATCTAATTAATTTTTCTATTCAATAAGGAATAATCAAAACAATTTCAAATTTTATTTAAAATTTCTTACGTTCATTCCAAAGAATAATAGCAGCTATAGCAGCAACTTCCACATCTCTAATAGCCATTTCTTTCATTTTTTCAACTGTTTGCATACATCTTTGAATTGTTTTAATACACATTTTAGCTGTTTGTGCCGGGTCTTGTTCATCCCCAAAAAAATATTCAATTTTATTTGTATCAGCATATTGCCCATAATGAAGTACAAATCTCGTATCATTCTTTTCTGGGAATACAGAAATTGATCTAAAACATTGATCCAAATGAGTAAAACGATTGGAGAAAACACGTAAAGCAGCAACTTTTAATTCTTGATTTAAAGAATTAAAATTTGGGAAACAATCTGTTAACTTTAAAGAGAGAAGTTTAAATTAAAATTAAATTAAGTACCATTGAATACATTAATGAAATACAACCTCTTTCCATTTTAACATATTCTGAATGTTTTACTAGTCGATACTAAAATAATTAGAATATTTAATAAAAAAATATTTAAATTTGTCTGAAAATATTGAAAATACTTTCCCTTAAAAATAATTATTAAAAAAAGGAAGAAAAAATAATTTTTTTCAAGTTTTTAACGGTTTACATACAAAAAAAAGAAGTTAAATTCTTTTAAAAATTAAAAGAAAACCTGTTCCCCAGAGAATATACTATCTGGATACATAACTGTATATAACGATTTCTGTGATGCCTGAAAATTTCTGTATCCATCAACTAAACGTTTAAGAATTGAATTTGAAGAAGTTGAAGGAACTGGACAGGGTAATAATGCAAATGCCGAATTATTCTTTAAAAAAATATTTTTTTTTAATTTAAAAAATCAAAAGAAAACCTCTCCTCCTCCAATTAATTTATTTTCAAAATTATTTTGAATAGGCCAAATATTTTGGGGTAAAGCAATTTTATTTAAACTACTTGCATTAATTCCAATAGGGGAATTGCTGTTTTTTAATAAATGTTCGGAATTTAAAGGGGAAATTATTGGGTTCTCTTTAATTATTCTTCCAAATGCTGTTTTAATGTCATTATTATTTATTTCTTCTTCGTCATTATTAACCGAAGATTTATTAATTACATTTCTTTTTCCAATTGGGTCTCTATTCATTTGAACATCTTTTTAAAAAATATATATTTAGTTAAAAATTTAAAGAAATAATCGAACAAACTCGAATTCTATCCCTATCCGTTAAGGACATTCTTATTATAGAAAAAAGTTAAGTAAACAATTTAACTTCAAAAATAAAAAAGGCTATCTGAAGGGAAGTACAATGATGTTAGTGGACTCCCTTTCGTTGTACTATATTTATTTTTTTAATTTTAAATAAATATATGCCACACGGAAATTAAGTAAAATTAAGGGAGGAAGACTGACCGTTTTTTTCATATTAAGGAAAAATATGTAGAAGATTGACTAGTGTAAGGAAGCAGGAAAAATATATTTACGCCCCTCCCTTCAGATAGGACTCAAAAAATTACCTTCCTTATTCATCCCCAACCGAATACACCGTTCAAACCGACAAGCTCTACACATATTCCTCATTTCTTTAAAATATTTTTTAAAAACAAATATCCTCCTTCCAAAAAAACCTTTTTTAACCGGACATTGACCATTTTGTCTACAAAAATAATTTTTATTTTCAACCACAGTTCGACGAAAAAATGCAGCACAGGCCCTATGAAAATTATTTTTTTAATTTAAATTTAATTCAATAATTACCTGCAAGCCAAAATTCCAAAATGGAATCCATGACTCATTTGCCCACAAATTAAACATAATTTGTTTTCTGTAGACTGATTATTATTTGAAATTAAATTTGTTTCATTTCCAGTTGTTGATTCGACTAATAAAGATTGTGTGGGGAATTTTGAGGAATTAGTTGATAAATCCATCAAAAATAAGAAAATATTTTTAATTTATTTCTAAATTAATAATTTCTGTCTACTAAAAATAAAAATGAAAAATATTACTAGAAAAGCAATTTTATTCTTCTGTCACATTAAATAAATACTCACAAACTACAAACAAATAAAAATTAATTTGTAGTGTGTACATACTTAATTCTATTGAATTCATATAAAATACAAACTACATAAATATTAACGTCAAATAAAGTAAAAGAAAGGAAATAATTTTTTAGATAAATAATTAAAAAGAATAATTAAAATAAAAATTAAATTGAAAAAAATAAAAAAATATTTTTTTTTAAATTTACGAAAGAAAAGGGGTAAAATTTTCTAATACAGTCAGTTCTCTATTTTACACTGGGAGGCAATATTTTTTTCACGTACAAGTTAAATTTAGTTTTTTTTTCATTTTTGTTGACATTGAGATTTATTTTTGTCTACTTTTATTTTAGAGAGGGAAGGAAGGAAAATTGGATGACTACAAAAATACATACTAGAATCTACAGTAATGGAATAATTAATACATTTTTAATGTTGCCACTCCGTGGGGGATAAATGCCTAAGCGATACCCCTACCTCAGGGTACCCCTCATTATTCAAAATAAATCTCTATCACGTATTTATTCAAATAGAAGGGGACTAAGGATGGCGGTTCCTGGGAAATTTTCGTATATCCGTTGGTTTTTCGATTTCGAATACTCGGAACCAGAGATGGGCGAAAATAGAATTTTGCCCTCAACGAAACGAAAACGAAAAAAATAAAATCATTAATGTACGAAACGAAAACGAAACGAAAATACTTTTTCAACGAAAGACAAAACGAAAGAAAAACGAAAATAAATTTTCAAACGAAACGAAACGAAAATTTTCGCCCATCTCTGTCCGGAACCGCCAACCTTAGAAAATCCATTCTATTTTTCAACTTCCATTCTAATAGAACAATCTCTAATAATCTCTCTCTCATTACTTCTCTCAATTGTTATCATTAAAAAAGAAAGGGTGTTGTTTAACACTTGAAGTAAAAGCTAATAAATTTTTTTTTTCCAATTTAGCAATTCTTTTATCTAAATTTCTAATATTTTCCGGCCAATTATTAAAATTTCTTAAATCTAAAGGATTTTCAACAATTTCCAAAATAAATTCATAAACAAAATTGTGACATCTAAATAATTTATTCCAACTTCTTTTATTTATTATTTTAATTGCTATTTCCTTAATTTCTGTCATTTTTAATTTTTTTGTTTTTATTTTTTTATTTAGAGGAAATTCTTCCTTAACATAATAACCTCTAAATTTACTTTTCTCTATATTATAATTTTCGCTTTCTATTTTTTCTTCCATATTTTCGTTTATTATATAATTTGTTTGATGTTTTCTATCATAAAAATTTAAACCACCACTATTAAAGTGAACTTTAAAAATATTTTTTTTTAATTATAAAAAAGGGGAATTAGGACTTATATGTATATTAAAGTTGCGTCATATGTATCTCTGACGTGTGAAACTTGGAGTAAGAAATTTGATGAGGAAAAGATTCCTTTCAAAAAGACACTTGGGAGGAGGGTGTAAATTTAGCCTAGGTCTAAGCAGGGGTGAACAAGTTTCGCCTTTCGCCGATTTTCGCCTTTTTTGGACTTTCGCCCTTCGCCCTTCGCTTTTTAAAATCACTTTCGGCACACCCCTGGTTGTCAGCGAGGTTCTAAGAATTCGACCTCGGTTTTGAGGTCAGCAAATCAAAATTCGAGGTCGAAAAATTAGCTAGTTCCTCGGCAACGGTAAGGCTTCGACTTTGTGGTACGTTACTTTAAATTCTAACTAATTACAAAAAATATAATCTAAAAAGATTACATCTTCCTTTTTCTTCACCAAAATTATTAATTAAAATAGCCATTGCATGCCCATCTATATTTAATTTTAAATAATGATTATCTCCTTGTTCTTCATTAGGCATTAGCCATCTTTTGTTATTTTTATTTAATTCTTTTATTAATTCTAAAATATTTCTTTCTTCACCTTTTTTACCCAAAGAACAATTTTTATTAAATTTTATTTTTCCACCTTCTATATCTTTAAAAAATATTATTTTTTAAATAAAAAATAATTTTTCTAATTTTTACATTTAACATCAATTCCATTATAAACCTTTAAAATATCTTCAATAAAAATAATCGAATCTTTTTCAAATTCAGTATCTTTTATTTTATGATCTTGTAAAATGTAAACTTCTCCACCTTCATCTTAAAAACAAATATTTTTTAATTATTTAAATTTATCCCCCAAACTAGCTTAAAAACTAAATTTAACTAAAATTCAAAATTGCCCCCTATTCATCTTTAAATTAAAATATCTGTACAGATTTTAACTCCAATTTGAATTAAATAATTTAATCTTTCTTCAGTCCTAAAAAATTTTGAAAACATTCCATTTGCATTAGTTTTAATTAATAGAAAAATATAAAATAATAAGCATTGTTTTAAATACATTTTTATTTATTTAATCGAAAAAGAATATATTTTGATTGAAAATTAAAAAATAATTTAAAAATATTTTTTTTAATTATTTTATTAAAAATTGATTTTTACTTCCGCTTTATATACAATCAACTACTTTCATATAAAGTTAAAGTGCAAATGCACTAATAACCTTTTAATAAAGACACGAGTTTAATTTAAATTAATTTTATTTCGAAATTTATTTTTTTAATTAAAATTAAGAAAAATCTCTCCTAATTACTTATTAAAAATTTCTAATTTTAAAAAATAACTTTAATATAAAAATTCTTTTAAATTTCAATTATTCATTAATCTACACTCCGTTTCTGATTAAACAAACGTCTACTTTTCATTATTTTTACTAAAAAATATTTAAATGAATTTTTTATTAAATGCAATTTTTAAAAAATAATAAAAGTTAAAAATGCGAAAGAAAAAGTTTAAGGTTATTGCAAATATTAAAAAGATTCAAAAATAAAAATTAAATAAAAGGTCTTTTCCAAAATTTTCGAAAAAAAAATAAAAACAAATCGACGTTTTTTGAACAGAAATTTCTCCCAATCCTGTCTCGAGCCAATTGTAATTTAGTTATACAATCGAGCCTCACTATAACGTTATTGACTTTAGATAACTCTCCCTTTAGTGTAATTTTTAGAGGAGTTTTTTGATTGGTGACGCTATAGTGAAGTCCGATTGTAATGAAAATTTTTGAAAAGATTCTTTTATTTTTTTGCACTGCAAATACTTTTTTTCATAAAAATTCAAAAAGATTTAAAGCGTTTAATAAGATGCTGAGGATGAACTTTCTCTGGCAGTAATATATTTACTGCTATTACTACTTGGAGATGTATCATGTTTAACTGATTCTTTTTGGTTCCTTTCTTCAATTTTAATTTTGTTTGTTGTATTGGGTTGTGAATCTGTAAATTTCTTTGTTAAATTTAGAAAGCAAAAGAAAAAACAATTTTTTGTTAAAAACAAACATTAGAAAATCTCTAAAAATAATTCTCAAAAAATACCTTCAATTTTCCTTCCATGTCGATCAGTTTGTGTTAACGATCTCTTTCTCTGTTGAATGTTTGGATTGTTATTTGAACTTGATTGTTTTTTCCCAATATCATCAGGTGGACTTGCTGTTCTCGAAGAAGCTTCAGAACTTGGACTAACTGTTCTAGAAAATTCAATAGCATTTAATGCTCGTTTGGCAGTTGGAGAAAATGGTGGAGGATGAAGTAATTGTTCAGAAGCACTAACTACAGAAATTTTTGGACTTTTGTTGGCAGTTATAGAAGAATGGTGTTGATCAAAATGCCGTCGATTCCGTGAATTATTTGTACCAATATCATCTAAAAATTAAACTATTCACATTTTATAAAAATTAAACAAACAAAATTTTTTGTTTTTGCTATTTGGTGAAAATTCGTTAACATCAGGAAAGGAGGAACAACGTTTTAAAGCAGTTCCCTCATAACCGAAATAATTTATCCAGAGAGATTGAACTAATTCTGTGCCAAAAATAACTAAAAAAATTAAAAAGAAAATTATTTTTTTAATTTATTTTATTCTTCTTTTACCACCAGTATGAAGTGTAAGTAATCGAATTACAAAGAGGCCATCAAGACGTAAATAATCATTAATAAAACGTTCGACGTCCTTTTTACTTTCTAATAAATAAAAATTATTTCGAATGTTTCACTAGTTTTAAAGAGTAAATAAAGATTTATTTAAATTTGTGTTAAAAAAGAATTTCTTAAAATCCTTCGAAATTTCTTTCACCCCCCTCCCCCTCTCCCTCACGCCTACAGGCCAAATAAAATAAAATCCTTGCCATAAGGATCAAAAGTCATTTCACACATTTCCAGATGCATTGCAATAAATCGACGATTTGGCCAAGGGAAAATAACAACACTTAACCAAAAAAGGAAAGAACCAAAAGTTAAAGTAAGAAGGCATAAATACCTAAAAATGAATTTTAAATTAATTTAAAAAAATTAAATACCAAAACCAAAGGAGGACAAAAATCTAAATTAAAAATAATTAAATTTTATAACCCTTCCTTTTTTAAAAACCTTTTCATTAAAAATATTTATAACTAGAACACACTGAATTGTGTAATCTTGTAAATTACCCATCACTCTGACCTTTTGAAAAAAGTTAAATTAAAATTCGTGTTGGAAAACCTCAAAATCACAAAGAGAAACACGAGGGAAAACTCCACTCTGTTCCCAAGTTGTACCATTTAACAAATCAAGTAGTGCCCCAAATCCATAAAAAGAGTATTTACTTGTCTCCAAAAAACTAGAAAAAAAAAGTAAAAATTGTTTCCAATAGAGAAAAAGTTAAGAGAACAAGTCCAAAGGTAAATTAAGTTTTAGTACTCGTAAAACATAAAATTGCAAGTGTTAATTGTAAAAATTTTCCACGAAAATTACGAATCCTTTCGAAATTCGAAAAAGTTGATTAGACTGGTTTCAAGTCTATTTTTGTTGTTGTTACCAGGCCCGCAGGCGTCTTATCTACCAATAAGATTTTCAAATAAAATAATATTAGAGCTGACTCATCGAAATAACAAAAGCCAAATTCGACAAATCCTAAGCTCTAATAAAACCTTTCCAAAATTTATTAATTAAAACTTAACTAACCTATTCATAATTAAAAGTTGAGAAGAAACATTAAAAAGATAACAAAATTTTGTTAGCAAATAAATAACAGTAACATAAGAAGCAGAATATGGCAAATTAAAAAGGCGAACAATACGATGTGGGCGAATTTGGTGTTTCTTTAAATGTTTATGAAAACGAAGAGCTCCTTGTAAATGAAGCTTAAAAAAAATAAAAATTTTTAAATAAAAAACATTTGAAAAATTTACAGTCATGGCACGTATATTAGCTTTCCGAATTTCTGGTTTTATGTTGTTTGGATCAGAAGACATTTTAATTATTTCACTAATTTTTATGCCTAAAACTGGGAGAATAAAAATATAATTAATTAAGTAAAGAATATTGACCTGAATGCCCTGACATGTAAGACCAAAGAAGATAGGGAAGACGAAAACAGGCAGCCTCCAACAGAAGAAAAAATGGAACCTTTTGAAAGAAAATAATTAATTGTTGGTTGAGTAATAGCTTACCCATTGGTAATAGCTAATTCTCCTCTGTCCCCTATCGACTTTAGAAATATTCTCTACAAAAGTAGAAGGTGCTACAAAATATGTATCCTATAATTATTTAAAAATGATTTTTAGATTAACAAAAAAATTTACCTGCGCCCAACAATAATTCTCTGCATACTAAAACTTAAAAATAAAATGTTCATTAAGGTAATTCAAAAACCTGTTCCCAAGCACCAGAAAAAATATCTGGAACGAGACACTCAATTGGCTTCCCTCCAAATTGCTAAAAATGTGGAAAATAATTTTAAAAAATTTTAAATTACTTTAAAACTGATAAGAATTGAGAGACCAATCAGCAAATTCGTAGTGAAATAGCTATGTAACCGATCAACAAAATCCCGATCGTCCGTCTCCGACACATAACGCATCATCGCGAGGACCTACAAGTTATAACATTCATGATATTTAAAATTTTAATAATTTAAACTAACCGTTGTCAACACCATTTTGCTGTAGAATATTAGTTGCGAAAATAATTAAAATGTACTAAAATAGACAAAATTAGTTAATAAACATTAAAAGAAACAAAAATAAATTTAGTTTCTTCTTATCTTAAAAAAACAAAGGACAATAAATTACCTCAGCGAATAATCAAAAAAAAGTAAAAAATTATTTAAAAATAATTTTTGTTACAAAAACAAAAATTTGCAAAAAATCAGACATTTTATAATGTAAAAGCAATATATTTAAAAATTGTTATAGAATTTACAGGAGAATGAAGGGAATGCGCCAAAGAATTTAAAAAAACTAAACAAATTATTTACTACTAGCTGTAAATTATACTTTGAAAAAATAAAGAATATATTTCTTATTGAATTGTGAGCTCAAAAATATATTAAAAATTTTAATTTATTTCAAGTTCTCAGAGTTAAATGACAATAATAAAGGTTTTTTTTAGATATTTTTAGACTCACAATTATTCAGAGTAAATTAAAGATTACCAAGGACGTAGCCAGAGGGGGGGGGGGGCTTCTGGGGCTATAGCCCCCTTTGAAATGGAGAAAATGAAAAATTTTTAGGAGGGAAATGAACAGAAAAGTGAGTTTTTTACGCCTACAACCCCAAAAATTTTAGCCTGCGGCACTAAAAATGTAAGAAATTTGGATTCTTGGCCTTCCAAAATTAAGAAAGGCCAAGTAAACACCAAAATTTTGGCGCACATCCCATTTTAGCCCCACTGAAATTGACCCCCTGGCTACGCCCCTGAAAATTACATAAATTTAAAAAGAATTTAATATTCTTCTCTTTATGTCAATTTATTTTTACAATTTAAAAGAATGAAGATTTTAAAAGTAATTATTTAAATATTTGTTTTTAAATAATAGTACAAAAGTAGAGAGATGGAAGTGACCGGTGATTTGTTACATATAGCTTGAAAAAACAATGACACTCAATAAAAATAGAAGAGAAAGCTAACTGAGATTGGTGGTTATTATTTTTATATTTGTTTTTTAACTTCTCTCAAATTCATAAAAAGTTAAAGTCAAAAAATATAGCCAGTTAGCAAACCAAAAAGTAGACAAAACTTAAATTTTGAAAAAAATTTTAAGCATCGATTTTTAAAGGATAGGAAAAATTAATACTCACTGGAAATTAACGAGCAGTTTTTGAATGTTGAATTAACCATTGCAAGGTTATATCTAAAAACAAAAAAAATTAAGTTTTATGAATAAAGCTTTGGCCTTCTAAATAAAGTCACCAAAAGACCTACTCCAGTTTTTTAATTCTATTTTTGCTTTTTAATAACAAATCCCCCCAATCCGTCCAAATCCATCTTTATCCTTTTAATCCGTCCATATCCCGTGATTATACTTATGAAGGAAAAGTAGGTCTTTTTGGTGTAGGTCTTTTGGGTGTAAGTCTTCTGGGGTGGAATCAATAAATTCCCTAGAAAATTTAAAAAATAACGAAAAAATATCAATTTAAATTTAACAAATAGAAACATTCTAACAAATCATTCAAATAAATTACCCAAAACCAAAAAGGTGGTAGGAAAGATTAGAATATATTGAAAAAATTATTTGAAACTAACCAATATTAGACTTTTCCTTGCAAGAGATCGAATAGCAACAAATTTCGCGGTTTTGAATAGTAGAAAGATTCATCTGTTCAATTAACTGTCCCTCATCTAAAGCATCAGGCAAATCCTTTTTATTTCCAAGAACCAAAACGGGAATTGCCTCCAATTGGGGCTTATCCAAAAGTTGAATTAATTCACTTTTTGCCGCTTCTAATTTGCCCTGATCTGCTGCATCGACCTTTAGAAAACATTTTTTTGAAAATTATAAAAAAATAAACCATAAAAACAATAGCGTTTACACCACGGCAATAACGTTCCCACATTGACCGAAACCGTGGTTGACCTCCAATATCCCAAAGCTAAAAGAAACGAAACCGTTTTTATCTCAAAATTTAAAACCTTTATAGTAACATTCCCTTTCGTTATCTTTCGCATATTGAAACCAACAGTTGGAATCATATCCTCAGTAAATTGCCCGCTCTAAAATTTGTGACAAAAATGACAAGGAAAAAGTTAAAAACAAACCGCAATAACATTAACAAAAGTTGTTTTTCCCGAACCTTGTAAACCAACAAGAGTCAACTCCATTTCTTCTTTCCAAAACAAGGAACGAATCCAATCAAGCAATTTGTTAATCATTGTAACAACACCAGCCATTATTAAATTTTTATTTTAATTTATGTTTTGAATAAATCTTAAACGTTTTAAAGTCAGACTTTATGTTAGAGGTCGGTAAAATCGCATTTGCAGGATCCTGTAACAGGATTAGGTTTTAAAATTTCGAACAGGACAGGATCCTGCAGGAATAATCCTGACAATCCTGAAAACTGAAAAAAAGGCTGAAAATCCTGTGCAGGGTCCTGTCCTGTGCCGACCTCTAATTTATGTATTAAAAAATAATTAACAAATTTAAAAGAAAATGTGCAGAAATTTTTAAGGTAGAGGACATTTGCCGAGTTATTTCGCCGATTTAGGCAGTGAGTAATATAGGCAGTGATTTTGGGCAGTGGGCGAAATCACCATAAAAAATTTTTTTATTAAATTTTGTTGGTGCAGGTTAGAAAAGGAAAAAAGGTTAAAGAATATTAGAGACTGTAAGAAAAGTAAAGATTTAATTACAGAGAAAAAAGTATAAATAAGAAAAGGAAAATATTATTTATTTTTAATGTTCTCTTATGCATGTTTGCTAAATGTCTATTATTTATTAATAAACTTTTACTTTTTCCGAATATTTTCTCAAAGGAATGCGTTGTCCAAATTAGCTTGTTCTTATTTTTGAATGGGAGTTTTAACTCCCAAATAAATATTTTGTTATGTCGTGACCGGACAATCCGTGGTTGAACAAATTCGTAATTTTTATCTCTGCCCAAAATTTTCATTTTTTCGTGTGGGGATTATAAGAGATATCGGGAATTTGGAGATTAATGAGGAAATCAGCAAATTTGGCTAGATTAAAAGAATAGTGATTTGTGAGATATCGGGGATTTCAAAGGATATCGTAGAATTTAGGGTCTTACAAGAGATTTACTGCCTAAATCACTCACTGCCTATACATATTACTCACTACCTAAATTTATATTAGCAAAACCATCTCTCCAATAATATTCTTATTTAATTAATATGAACTAAGACAGCTTAATCTAATCAAAAAGAAATCACCAAGTGGAAAAAATTGAAATGAACTTTATAAATTGTAAATTCCAATTAAAAATAATGCATTAATAAAAAAGTTTTATTAATAACTAGAAAAGGAATGTGTAACAATTAATAAAAAATGAAAAGCTGAAAAATTCTTTTAAAATTTATTTAATTCTTGCATCACCCAAGAAATAGTTTAGAAAACGATCGATCAGAAAACAACAAAAAAGATCTCCTATTATGCAAAGAACCAAATTATTTCGAAGAAGTTCAGGTATATGAACAAGTTCTAAAAATTACATATTAGAAAATATATACTTTTTTAAATATAAATTTTACCAAATTTATTATTCATTTCTGGGGCTATATTTGATGCAAAAGCAACCATGACTAGGAAGGAACAAATTATTGAGTAGAACATTGGGCGATTTTCTAAATATTTTAAAATTTATCTCGAATGAAAGGAGTCCAATTATCAAGGTTAAAAATATATCCCAAATTAACAATAAGTCAAAATAATTGAGACATTATTTAAATAATTTTCACAAGTAATTTTCTCTTAAAAACCTGTTAAACTTTCCATGAAAGGTTTTCCACGATAATTTACTGCAAATGTGGCTATTTGAAGTGTTGACGACATTAAATAGACGGCAGTATTTAATAAATTTGGTTTGAATTCTTTCTCGAGATCGATATTTTTTGGTCTTAAATTTAAAATTTTAATTTAAAAAATAAAAAAAAACCTTTCTTCTAAATTATGTGCTAATTTAACAATGTGGATTAAACAGGCAAAATGTACAGAAAATTGTAAAGTAATTGTTGTTAAAGTATAAACATTGAAAATATTGGCCATTGGTCTTTGTTTGGAAAGCGTCCTTAATGGTTTTGAGCGTGAAATGAAAAGAAAACAAGCAGCCAAAAAAATTCCTTGCACAGTTGCCTTAAAATAAGAAAAATAAAACAGAATTTTATTTAAAAATAACCTGAGTATCAGAAAATTTAACTCCATCCAAATAAAGTACACTTTGACTATATGCGAGAACTAGAGCATTGAGTGCAAGAATTTTAAACATTTGCATTGTTGTAACCTTTAAAATTAAATAAATTAAATTTAAAAATAATTTTAACAAACCAAAGTACACCTTCCTTGTTTAATTATATTGCAAACTTTAAAAAATTGTTTTCAAAATATAAAAAATTAAAAAAAGATACTTGACTGAATAGAAGTTGATTTTGATGTAAATGGAGCAGCATAAGAAGCATCACCTAATCGTACCTTAGCTTGTTCTTCTTGTTCCATTTCACGCATCATTTGATCCAAACGATTCTTAAAAGACAAATTTTAAAAACGAATAAATTTTGAGGGCTTTTTTACCTGCATCTGACTTTGACGAGTTAAAAGTTGTTGACGACCAGATCCTTTGGCTTCATTTCTAGATACAATATTCGAAGGTAGATTCACAGGAAGTTTCTTTACAGTTTTTAAAGGATTTGAAACATCATTTTCAGTCATTGTCGGTTTGTTTTCAATTGATTGTGGTGGTTTTTCTTCGTTTTTAATTGGATGTGAAAGAAGTGCAACCCCAACTTCAGAATGTTTTAAAGCTCCAACATCATTTGTTCTAACAAATTTTTTAAGACTTGTTAGTTAATAATTATAAAAATAACTAACCCATCTCCACACATCAGAGTTACAAATCCCATACGTTTCAATGAATTTACTGCCTTTTCTTTTTGTTTAGGTGACATTCTAGCATAAACACGAACATTTTCAAGAACTATAAATTACATAGCTATACTTTAATCTTATTCTTACTTATTTTAAATTTCCAAGATTCAAGAGAATCATGCAAATTTTCAAAAGAAGAGCCTGTTAAACAAAGTTCGAATTTTCGGTGACGAGCAAGTAAGTGATTTTTGGTTAAAAGAACATCTGTTGTCAAACTTGTTGTACCGTCAACTGAACGCCAAAGCCATTTATCCTGACTATTTTGATCTTCTAAAAATAAGCCAAAATTTAAAAAAATTTAAAAGAAAAACCTATTTGATCCAAAATTAACGCCACTCTATTTTTTCGAATAAATTTTAGTTCATTTGCGACATGTAAAGCAGTCAAAACATTATCGCCTGTGATCATTACAACCTGAATATTAACAAAATAAGTATAATTTTTATGTATCAATTTACCCTGTGTGAAGAATCGATTATTTCTCTAATCATTGACCGAGTATCCGACTTCAAAGGACATGAAACAACGGCAAAACCAGCAAAACTAAGTTCACATTCAAATTCATTCCTTTATTTATTTATTAACTAAAATAACATTAAAAATGAATAAACCTGGGAGTTTCACGAATCTGTTGCGTACTCAAAGGACCAAGTTCTCTAATCCCCAAAGCAATAATGCGAGCACCTGCCCTAGCAAGACTTTGATAATTCTCATCATATGAAGGAGGCAATTCATGAAACTAGAAAAATACAAAAATAATTAAACAAAATCCCAAACCATTCCTCGAAGGATTTCTGGTGCTCCTTTCACTGTAACAATACAATTTGTTGTAGTTTGACCAGAACTTTGATATGCAGAAATAACTGTCATTCGTTTCATTTGACTTGAAAAGTGAAAACGACGAAGAATTTTAATTGGAGGAACCTTTGTAGTTTTCTTTATGGGAATAACAGAATCTTCTAAAATAAAAAAAAACTTTTTAAACAATAAAAGATATTAACGTTTTGTAACATTCCAATCAAGCCATTTAAGAATTGCCTTCTCTAAAGGATCGCCAACTAATTCCTCATCAAAACGGACTAAAGAATGACATGAAGCAAGAGCACGAACAGAATTTAAATCACAATTAGAAGGTAAACGAACAATAGAAACATCATTCTCTGAATTATTTGAGGAAGTATTGTCGAGTACTTCAGAGGATTCACTAAATTAAAGTTTAGTTTAATTATCTCAATTACAAAAAACCTCTGTATAGGAGTTAAACCGGCAACTCCTTCCATTACTAACTCATCTGTTGTTAACGTCCCAGTCTTGTCAAAACAACAAACATCAATTTTGCCAGCAAAAGGAATTCGAAAAGGTTCAGTACAAAATATCCCCAATTTTTGTAAAGCAAGTAATGAATTATTTACAGCCAAAGATAATTCAATTGGTAATTCTGGTGGGATTACACTTGTTAAAATAAGCACACATTCCAAAAATAATTTATAACGAGAACGATTTTCATCTTCAGTTCCTATTTTGTAAAAATGAATTTAAAAAAGTAAATTATTAAAAAAACCTTTAATCCAAAGATATGCGGAAGCAGCGATAGCAAAAATTAACAGAAAGAGAATAAAGGCAAATGTTTCCAAATTGTTAGCACTAACTCGTTTCACGCCAAACTTTAAAAAATAAAATTAAAAATAATATTTCTTTCTAAAGTAAATGAGATTCTGACCGAAAGAGGCTCAATGACCGAAACATTGTGAGTTAAGTTAATAATTACAGAATACCTAAATTAATACTAGTCCTAGTCAATTACTAACAAGCAAGGCTTATTTTGAATAATTAAACTTTTAAGGAAGGTTCATAAAAATTCTTAATTTTAACCTAAACAATTAACCAAGTCATTTTTACAACTTATTTAAACTTTAAAACAAACCATAATAGTTCTCAATAAACTTCCTTGGTTTGTATTAAATCCAGTTCTCAAAACATAACAAATAACACCATTATCAGGGGCTTTTGTACCTGCCTCATTTTTTGCTAAACTTTTTAAAAATAAATTTAAAAAATAAAGAAAACATACCCGGAGGTGTGTGTTGAAGAATTTTAGTTCCTCCAAACAAAACATGTAAACGGCTATCAATATTTGAATCAAAAATTCGTTCCCTTTCCAATTCTTCAATTGATTCTTTCATTTGAGGAATAGATTCTCCCGTCAACATTGCTTCATCACAAATTGCATGACCTCTCAATACTTAAAATATTTTTAGAATTAAATTAATTAAAAAAATTAACAAACATAAAAGATCGCAAGGAATTGATTTTTCTTCCCCCGCCTTTGTTGAAGTAATTGAAATTATATCGCCACAAATTAATTGATCTATGTAAAGAATAAATGTTAAAATGCCAAAAAATATTTAAAACCTGAAGATAGTTTATTCCATCTCTTCCCACGATAAACATTGACCAAATAAGGCTGTGAACCCATATTTCTTAAATTAAAGAATTTTTAGAAAAAATTTTTCGAAAGAATAAACCTAATTTCTGACATATTACGCATTTGTTGTTTAACAATTGTGACCTAGATAATAATGGAAAATAAAAGTAAAATTTTTTTGGAAAATTTATACCTCAAATGTCACCAACATGAAAAGAGTTAAAAGAGAATAATACCACATATCTTCTAAAAAATATTTTTAGAATAAAAATCAATAAGTTAAAAAAATTGTTGGTAATATTGGACCTGACAGACCCGATTTTTCCCTCGCCAATTTTTCACCTATATTTTCCTCCTTTTATTTGTTTTTGGTTAAAAAATTAAATGATCCTTTTTGTTTGATTATAGAAAATTAGAAAAGCAATTTGGATGGAAGAAAGAAGAAAGTAATGCCGTATTGCATAAATATAGGGGAAAAATGGGCAGAAAAAAGGCTGTCCGGTTCAATATTATCAAATTGTTTATAGGACCACCACCCAATTGAGTTATTTAATTTCCATAAATTTAAGGAATATTTTCTTGAAAAAATTGCGCAATAAAAATGTCAAAATAACTCATTCAAAATTAAAAAAAAATAAATAAAAAAATAAAAATATACCTAAACACCATAATCCAACACAAAATACTTGAAAAATAAAAAAGGGCGCAGTAGCTCTTTCAGTAAATAATTCAGCAAATTTGGGGACTTCCATTTCAACTCTTGTAAAAACAATTTAAAATTTATTCAAAAATTACCTACTTATTATTCCCATATTCAAGCTCTATTTCCTTAACTTTATCCTCATTTTCAATTCCCTTCCAATCTTGAAATATTCGAAAAGGCAAATTTGTATTGAAGGTAATTGCCTTGAACTAAAAAATTTTTTAAATTTTTATTTCATAAAAGACCAACCTCTCCCAATTCTTCATTATATTTATAATGAATTTTTTGAAAACAAAAAGATAAACGTAAATGGTCATTGGGAAGCTAAATTATTTTTTAAAAATTTAGTACAAGTATTAAAAGCAAACCTTTGTTCTAATAAGAGGGACAAATTCAGTCCATCCATTATTTGGTGTCGGTTTAACTTTAACTAATTGTGCATCATTTACAAGATTATTTACTTTTACACAATTTAAAAAAGAATCAACTTCAACAAACCAATAACAAAAAAGTGCAGTTAAAGCCTTTTAAAATATTTTTAAATTAAAATTAAAAAATAGGCTCTAGTTTAGGACATGCGTCCCAAGGTAGTGTATGCGTCCCAAAAAAAGTGTATGTGTGATTTTGGGACGCATGTCCTAAACTCGAGTCAAAAAAGAAAATACCTGTAAAATTAATATTCCAACAAAAATTATACAGCCAAATTCCCAATAATCTTCAAAACCCAGATTTTGCCAAAAACCTAGCCAACAAGCGTGAAAGACCAAAAAAGGAGTCTAAAAATAAATTGTTTAATTTTTTGTAATTTAATTTAATACAATAAAAGCATGCATAAAAATAGGCCGTCTCCGATAAGCGGAAACATTTTCAATAAGTTGATCTATTGCCATAAAATATTTTAGCTAATATTGTAGATAGAGAATAAGCTAAAAATAAAATTTAATTTAATATTCTAAATATGCGAGGCCACGGAACGTCCCACTTGTGTACCGCCGTTTGTGTACCGCCGTTTGTGTACGGCCGTTTGTGTACCGCCACTTGTGTACCTGGCCATTTGTGTACCGGCCGTTTGTGTACCGCCGGTTGTGTACCCACCCAAAGGGGGACGTTTGTGTACCCGCATTATTTTTAGGATTAGGAGGGATTAAAGGGGATATAGTTGCATTCAGAGTGATTAAGGGGGATAATCGAGAGATTTTGATTTGATATTGGGTCAATCCAAATTCAGGAAACGAATTACAGACCCCTAAAAATCCAAAAAAGGGGTCAGATTCAATTTTGGGTAAAAATTTTTTAATTGCAAATGATAGCTCATTCGAAAGGGATCGACGAGATGAGTTGAATGACACCAAAATCAAGTTGATTGAATGATTCTGAACAAATTTTGACCAACAGAATCTTTGCTGGAAAAACTTTTGTGCTGCTATGGAGGGTAGGGGAAACTATCTAAATTACGAACGTAAAAACTCCTTCCTAATTTCCGGACTCCGGCAGAATTTACCTGGATACGGGAGAAAATCAAAATGTGAAAAAAAATAAAAAAATATTTTTTAAAAATTTTATCAAAAAAATTAAAAAAACCAAAGTCTAGCTTCAATTATTGTGGCCAAAGAAGGGCCTTTCTTTCGTTTTTTGTTCTCCTAAGTTCACCACCTTCGTTCCTTCAGAAACTGTGAACTTGAAAATCGCCAGCCAGAAACTGACGAAAATCAACTAAAAAATTTTAAAAATAAAAACTTGAAAAACAAAATAAAAATTCCAAACCTTTTCAAATTTCCCATCGTTGCAGCCGTGGGATGAAGTCCGACAGTGATGAGCAAAGTTTAGACCAACCTGAAATATAAAATCTAAAATTAAAAAATAAAAATTAAACTTTTACCTACACAAGATTCTCGTCCTCCCTCTCGTCCTCATTGAGAAAATTCAGTGCTCGGATGGACTTGAGTGGATGCTCGGTCAACTAATTAACAAAATTAGTTGCAAACCCCAAAAGAAAAACAAAAAAATAAAAAAAAACAATAAAAAAATCTAGGAAAATAATGCGGGTACACAAACGTCCCCCTTTGGGTGGGTACACAACCGGCGGTACACAAACGGCCGGTACACAAATGGCCAGGTACACAAGTGGCGGTACACAAACGGCCGTACACAAACGGCGGTACACAAACGGCGGTACACAAGTGTCCCCTACCGGTGAGGCCATGTATTTCTTAATAAAACAAAGCCGATTTAGCCACGTCTTATTTGTTAGTGCCCAATCGGCCGCTCTCAATGGGTGGCACTCAACTTTCCTTAAAAGGTCGATTCAGAGTTTTCAGAGTCGAGATTCAGAGAACATACCAGTTTAGTACAATTTACCGTAATTTATTGTTTAAGCACCAATCTGAACAATTTATAAAACAATTCTAATAAAGCTCTATAAATGAACTTGTATTTTTTAATTTAGCTGCACCGATCAGAAAAAAAAGTTCAAAAGCTTTAAAATAATAAAGTTTGTCCAGATTGGTTCTAAAAGAAAAGTTATGGTCAAGAATGGCTGGTACTTGCAGACAGTACTTAATTATATGAAGTTAGTGGATGTATAAATAAATTATTAAAAGTTCTATAGTTCTCCCTACATTTTTAAAAATTATTAAATAGTTTGAAATTTTTTATATTTCACTGATCACATTCTTTTCTCTCAACACTAACCCTCCGTTCTTTCAAAAAAATTATTCATCTCGTTCATTCTCCAAATAAGTATACATATACATATTCATATTTTTCAATCCAACTGGTTCTCTCCCCGCATTTTTTTAAATTTCTTTTACTAAAGAACTAATAAAGAAAATACACATATTTTCATTTTTCTGTTCATTTATTCTTTTAACAAATATTTTTCTCTTTTTTTAACTAAATAAATTTAATATTAAATTGCGCATTTAATCGATTTTAATTTTTTGAAGTTTAATTTTTTTTAAATTACAAAAAAATTGTTTAGAATAAAACACGTGGATTTCAGCATTTAAAATTTTATTTAAGCAATATTTAGTTGTTTAAACAAATAAATGAGAGAGAAAAAGTTTTGAATGGGAGAAAAAATAATTTTTAGTTAGAATTTGCCAAAAAATTTAAATTATTTTTTATAAAAATAAATATTTATTTGCAAAAATAAATTTAAATATATGTAAATTATGATATTTTTGGGTTTTTAATTTTTATTTAATTAATTTGCAAAAAAATAAAATTTAAAATAATTTTTTCGCATTTTTCATTCATTCATCCCCTTCTCCAAATTATTTTTAAATTATTTAATTTTTTAATTATTATTTAATCCTTTAACTGAAATCCCTTTAATTTTTTAAAAATTGTTACTTTCTTTACTCCTATAATTTTTATTGACAAATTTTTATTTCTCAAGGAAAGGAGTTAACATAATTTTCGTACTGATTTTTTGTAATATTCATTAAGTCTTCGCCAAACATAATCTGACACACATTTATTTTTTTATTTAGTTATTTAAATCTAAAAATAAAATGTCAATATTATTCAAAATAATTACTAATTTAAATCCCTCCTCCTTTCTAAAAACACGTCTTTTTAATTCGAATAATGGAGAACAACCTTTACTTTGTAGTTTTGTAAATAATGAAGATGAGGAGGAATTGGAAGATTTTGAAATGGATTTTAGGCAGGGAAATGGATGGAAAAAATCTGGTAATTCTTGAATTTTAAGAGAAAAAAATTGGAAATTTTAAGGAAAAAATTGGGGAAAAATCGGAGATTTTAGTGCATTTTAAGTATAAATTATTATCTTTAATAATTTATTTTTTAATTAAAAAAATGTGATTATTCTGTAAAAAATAAAAGGGGAATATTTAATAAAAAGTACTAAAAAGTAACAATTAAATATATCAGCAATTTAATTGTTAATAAAAAATTATTAATAAATAATCAATCGAATTATTTTAACAAATTTTATTAAGGGGATTTAGTACGTAAATTATGTTAAAAATATATTTTTAATCCAAAAAATTATTTTTGTTTTCCCTCTTATTTTATGCAAAATATTTTTTAAATATTTTATTTAAAATAATTATTTTAGTAGAAAATAGTTGTAAATAAAAAATATATATATTAAATGATTTTTAAAAATTCAGAAGATTTTGAAGATATAATAATGAATGAAACTGAAAATGGTAGTGGATTGAAAGAATATTCTTGGCCTAATGGAAAGAAGAAAAAGGTAAATAAATTTTTAATTTAAAAATTAAAAGTGTTTAATTTATTTAATAATTTGTTTTATTCAATGACTGTCCTTCTGAATAATATTTTATTTTTAAATTTAAATTTAATTTAAATCCGAAGGATATCCCAACCCAAGAAAGACCTCTCTAGTAATAACTGCTTTTTATTTTTTAAATTAAAAGTACCCAGCATGTTCATATGTACAACGAAGGTTAGAAACGGGCCTTAATTGGATAACGGCTGCACTTTTTATTATTGCCGATATGGCAGGGGGAGGTGTTGTTGCTATACCTATAGCTTTACTTAATTCTGGTAATTTGCAAATATTTATTTGAAATAATTATTTTTTAAGGTCTTTTAATTGGTTCACTTTCTATTTTATTTATTGGAACAGCTTTTTGTTATACTGCACATCTTCTTGGGGAGGTAATAATTTACAAAACTTCCAAACCTTAAAACTAAAAACACAAAAGACATATGTACCTCTAGTTAAATTCCTGACTTATCCCACCGTTCAGAAAAAGGGGTACTTGTGTAGGCAAGATGGATAGTTAAACTAGAGAGTCAGCTTAATAAAATTATTATTTTCAAAGAATTGGATGACAATGTGTAGACGTTGGCCAGAAGTTTATGGACGTGAACATTGTAGAAAACCTTATCCTGGTAAAAAAATATATTTATTTCTAAATAAAAAAAATAATTAATTATTTATTAGAAATGGCATTTCGTGCATTAGGTGAAAGAGCTCGTTTTTTAACTTCTTGTACTTTAAATGTTATGGTAATTTTTGGAGAATTTTGGAGGAAAAATAATAATTTTATTAAATAAGCTTTTTGGAGTTTCCGTTGTTTATCTTTTGTTGGCAGCAAAAATAACGAGTGAATTATGGGCATCATTTAGTCCATCACACAGTTTTGGTCCCTGTGTTATGACTTTATTTTTGGCTGGGGCTTTATTGCCTGTAACGTTTTTAAAATCTCCACAAGATTTTTGGTAAAGGAATATTCTAAATATTTTTAAAGAAGTAATTAATTAGGTGGGCAGTTGTATCAGCAATGTTAACAACTTGCTTAGCTGTTTTTATAATTTTACTGGGAACATTATTAGATTTACCAAAATGTTCTTCTTTTGCTAAACAACCAAATTTTACTTTTAATAATTATTTCCTTTCTATTGGAATTTTTTTCTTTGCTTTTGGGGGACATGGAGTTTTCCCAACAATTCAACATGATATGAGAAGACCCAGAAATTTTACCCGTTCTTCTTTATTTGCATTTATTGGTTATTTTAAATTAATTAAATAAATTAAATAAATTAAATAAATAAATTATTGAGATTAATTAAATAATTTAATTAATTAACTTAAATTAATCTTTAAAAAATATTTATTTATCAGCTGTTGCTGCAATGTATATTCCACTTTCATATTTTGGTTATTTTGTTTATGGAGATTCATTACAAGAATCAATTATTTCTTCCATACAAACATCTATTCTTCAACAAGTAATTAATTAAATAATTTTTAAAAATAAATTCTTCGTTGCTTAATTCCTCAGTAACTTTTGGAAAGAAAAAATGGAAAATTGACTTATATTTAGATAATTTTTTTGAGAAACCATACTTTCTATTTACCTTTTATCTCTCTTAATCCTTCCTAAAAATTATTTTAATTTTCTTTAAAATACTCTAGTTAGCCAATTTATTAATTGCACTTCATTGTATCCTTACAATAACAATTGTAATTAATCCATTAAATCAAGAAGTTGAGCATTTTATTGATATTCCACACCGTAATTTAATTTTAAAATTAAAAATTATTTTACAAAATTTTCTGACAGATTTTTGTTGGCAAAGAGTAATTATTCGAACTTTTGTAATGCTTGCAGTCGTGTTTATTGCACTAACAGTCCCTAGTTTTGGGCCTATTTTAAATTTAATGGGTGGAACTTGTGGTAAATTAATTTTTTTTAAATCAAAAAAAAAACAAAAGTCAGTTATAATAAAAATGAGATGGATAATGTGTAGTTATAGATTTTTTAGTTATCCAAATGGGAGGCTAAAATGGGGGTAAAATGTGGGGAGAATAAAGGAGTAATCGTGAAAAATGACGTCACCTACATATTTCCTCGAGAGTAGAAAAGTAAGGAACTGGGAAAGTTTAATAAAGGGAAATCAAGATAAATAAGGATATAAAAAAAAGGATAGTTAATTTCAGTAAAGTGAGACAAATAGCCTCACTGTCCCTCTCCCCTTATTATTTTATTATTTACTCAACCAAACAAAAGTCGATTGGATAAACATAAGAATAAGAGCCAAAGAAACTGTGTTCACAAATTATCCAAAAAATATATTTTTCAGTTTCTTTAATATCTGCTGTAATGCCTTGCCTTTTCTATCTTTATTTACACGCATCAGAAGATAAGCCTAACCCAAAATCAAAATTAGAAAAAGATTTACCAATTAATGATCGGCCAGTAACTTTTGTGAAGTAAAATTTATTTTTAATTTAAAATTAAAAATTATTTTTTCTTTAAAGTGTAATTAAAAGAACACCAAAATATACACTTTTAATAAATATTTCTGTTATTGGTTTGTTTCTTAAAAATTATTTAAAAAAATATTAAATACTTTAAAGTAATTTCTATTTTGTGTGGAATTGCTGCAACAAATTCTGCATTTTTAGAATTATCAACTAGTCGATTTAGTGGTCCTTGTTATTTATCCCTTTCTTCAGAAAATAATAAAATAATTAATTCTGTCCAATCTTTACATTGTTGTGGAACTTTTAGAAATATTTCTAGGTAAATTAATTAATTTTTGAAAATAATTTTAATTCTTTTTAAAATTTAATAGATGGCCAGATATATTTCAATGTCCAAGTTATGAACCTCCAAATTAATCTTAAAAAGAATGTGCTAAATTAATATATATATTTATATATAATAATTTTAAATTATTTATATATTTTAATTTTTAAATTTCTTCAATTTTTACTTACATATATTTTAATTTATTTTATCCCTGTGAATATTTTTTTATTTTTTTCTTTAATAAAATTTTTTTCTAAAAACTATTTTACCTAATTTTCTATTTAAATAAATAACAATTAAATAAATATAAAAAATAATGAGCTAACTTCCGGAGAGCTCCAAACCTAAAATCTTAATTTGAAAATTCCAGAGCTTGTTATTAATAAAGAGCGACTCTAGAAATACTATACACCGTAAATACTCTAATAGAAGCCCTGGGCTTGTATTTTTCAATGGGTCTCCTCAGATGGGCTTGAATTAGAGGTGGAATCTACAAGATTTGGGCTTCTATTAGAGTATTTACGGTATGTACAATTTACATAAGAATATTTAATATTATATTTAAAAATTATTTTGAAATTAAAAAAAAATAAATTTAAAAATTCTGGAAAGTGCAAATAAAGTGTATGCATGACAACTAAAAAGACAATTAAGAAATAAATTAATCGGGTCTCTCAATATTTGGTATTCACGTGAATTAAAAATGAATTTAATATTTTTTAATTAAAGGTTTTTATTCATGTGAAATTAAAATTAAATTTTAAAATTTTATTTGGCAATAAAAAGAGAGAAAGAAATGAAAAAAGAAGTTTTTCTATGAAATAATTACTTCTTATGTCAGGCTTGTCTATATTTTTGGATTTCTTTACAAAATTTCCAAATTTACGTAAAGTGATGTAAAAACATTAAAGAAATACTTTCTCTTTCAAAGAAAAGAAAAATTTTCAATGAAATGCCCTAGACAACCCTGTGATTTTTCAAAGGAAATCCCCGTCTTTAATGCCGGCATATGGTATTTCTTTGCCCTTTTAAATTAACGCACTTAAATGTAATAATTAAAAAGTCTAGGATATAAAAGAGGGAAGTAAAATTAATTAAAAACAGAATTAAATTTAATTTAATTAATTATTTAAATAACCTTTTAAATAAAATACCTACATATTATATTCCTAGTCTCAAAATAAACACTCAAAATATTTTTTATGTTATTTATGTTTATGCTTTTGACTCTCGTTAAAATCCCACCTTTAAGGGAATGAACGTATACGAATGACCGCAACTGACCGCAATACTTGTAAATTACAAAATAAAGTCAGTCATAGCTCCAGGCCGAGGCAGAATTTCTCAAATTAACTAGTACTGTAAGAACAGTTAGTTTAAGGATTTGGGCAGTCGATTTAGGATTTAGAGTTTAGTCTGGTTGATTGTTAGGTCAAGTAACATATACAAAAATGAACAATAGGGGAGAGGTATGACATTGCTTTCATTCTTTTATGTGGGAGTACGAAAGTCAAAGGTCAAACTTTTTAATCAAAACTTTTTAAAAAAACAATATTTTTAATAATTTATAGAATAATTCTAAAACAAATTCAAAAAACTTTTTCACTACAAAAAAGACAATAATGCGTCATTGCCGTGCAAAAATTTCTTTTGTAGTGTTTGTTTTCTTTTTGGTTTTTGAGGTTTGGAATTCTTCATTTGCCTCACCTCTAGCAAGTCAACTTTTACCCAATTTAACCCCTCAACATTTGTTGGAAGCAAAGAAATTTAATGAACAAAAAAACAAAATTTCTGCTTCTTCCCAATCCATTTTATACCATCCTGCCATGCCTCCTTCTTCTACACTTTCGAAAACATTGAGTAATCCTACAGCAATAATTGTGGCTCCCCCAAAACCAATTACTATTGAAAAAGAAAATGAAACAATCAAAAAAGAGATTGAAACTTTAAAAATTATGGAAAAAGAGAATGGTTATCTTCCATTGGGGGATTTACTTGGAGATTTTCAATCATATCATATGGATAATTTGCCACAAATTAAAGTTTATGTTGAAGGAAGTAATCAACAATTTGTTATTCGAAAAGTAGAAAAAAGTTATGACATATCTGCTCTTTACTACTTACTTTCCTACTACTTACCTAAAGAAAAAAGTGAAAATGGAAATTTAACAAAAGAAGATGTTATTCAAATTATTTGGGATTTAAAATATGGGAAAATTAATGCTTTGGTTGCTGTACAGACAAATGGTAATAATTATGAATATGGAATTGAAGGCTATATTTTATATAATTATGCGGCTTCAAGTACACGCGGAAAGGTTTGTTAATTTAAATTTTGCTAAAAATATTAATGGAAAGGAGGGAGGGAGGGAGAGAGGAAGAGATGGAGGAAGTGAGGGATGGAGGGAGGAAGTGAAGGAATGTTTTTGTGCAGTCAAGAATTGTGTGAATAAACAAGAATATAAGGGAAATCTACTAGTATCTCTTATAAGCCTGATTTTGGGAGCTGGGAAATACATAAAAGCTCAAAATTACGGAACTGAGAAATGGGAATTGGAAGGATAAGACTACGCAGAGGTGTTGAATAGAGGGATTATAAAATAAAAAAATCTAATTGGGACCTTATCCATCCCTGCTTCATTTATTATCAAATATTTACTTATTTTCTAAATTTAAATAAAAAATATTAACTTTAGGTCATCCATCTTCAGGATATTTTTGTAAAGGAATTGTTCAAGAATAACCACAAACTTGTGATGAAAGGATTGCTTGAAGGAATTATTAAAGTTTGTTTTAAAAAAGTTTTATAAAAATAATTGGCCTATTTAAGGTTTCCAAACAAGTGAATGAAAATATTCCAAATATTTTTTGGACGGCAACAAAGGAGAATAATAAAGTTGGGGAAATATTAAAGGAATTAATTCCAGATGTTAAATTTGGAGTAAGAGATTTGTGGAGATTAGACCTTTCTGCTTTTAAAAATATTCTTAATGCTGATGACGATAATAATATTGTAATTATAATTTAAATTTAAAAATTCTGTGGACCTCCTTCCTTTTTTAATTTTAAAAATAAATTATTAGCTTGTTTAGTAAAGTAAATGTCCCATAATTTTGTTGGGAGGGAAAATAGCTATAATTTAAATCCATAGAAATTCAATCTTGGTACAATGTTAACAAGCTGAATTGAGTAATACTAAAGTTGAAAGGATTTGACTTTAATTACGCTGATGGGATTTATTTAATAAAAATAAAGAGAAGATCTATGAATAATTTTGAAATTTTTTATTAAATAGGAGGGAGCCATCAAAACATTTTAAGTACTAATTTCAAAAATATTTTTTCTTTAGTTGATTAAAGAGGAAGGTGGAATTCGTGTTGAAGAATCTAAACAAATAGCTGAAGATTGGAATTGTATTGTAATTCGCAATAATGGTAATAAAAAATATTTAAATAATTTAAATTTAAAAATTACTTGAAGGTCGCCCTTCAAGTCCAATACTTTCCGATTTAATTAATAATGGCCGTGAAGGGGGAATTTGTGCTTTACGTGCCTCTATTCTCCTCACAAACAATCTTGTTGGGATGGCCTTATATAATTGTGATGCTTATTCTGGAAGTTCTGGGAGATATTTGTGGTTGGATAGACTTTTTGTTGAAAATAGTTTAACAGGGAAAATAAATGGGGAAGAGACAGTTATTGCTATTTTGGCTAAAATGGTTGAGGTAATTAGGTAGCTAAGTAAATAATTAATTAAATAAAAAAAGGTTGCAAATAAAATGAATGCTGTCCGTATTGAATGGACAGATGATTCTAATGAATTGGCTAATTATGAACATTTACTTCATTCTGTAAGTTTTTTAAGAAAGATTCTTAATAAATTACTTTACAGTTAAATATAAAATTAATTTTGTAATATTTTTGAATTGAAAAAGTTTATACTACGGGATGGGATATACGGTTGGGGTCAGACAAGTGCCGCCAACTAAGGGCTGCTAATTGAGAGCTGCCAATTTGGCTCGACTCTCAGTTTCACGCTCTCAGGGCACTCGCCTGGCCCGTTTCGCGGGATATAGTATTTGTTTGGTATTTCATCTTTCAGTATTCACTTTTTGAATTATAACGAATTAAGCCACCCCTACTATTTATGAGAATGGCTGATTAAATAATTTGTTAAATCCCATTCAAGTATTTATTTTGTAACCAAAACAGTTAAATTCAAAATTTAAAGCTCGGTGCTGTTAATATGAAAGAAATTAATGGAGAATTTCTTTATCGTTGGGATATTAATAAATATCATTTGCTTAATGAACCATTGACAGTCGAGAAGAAAGAAAAGAAAGAAAAAGTTAAACAGGAATTTATTCCAAAATATTATTAAAGTGGAAGGGAAGAGTGAAGAATTAAAATTTAAAAAAAATGAAAAAAATTGGGGATTGATTTTTGTAAATAATTTTGTAGTTTTTTAGTTTTGTAAAAAAATATTATTTTTAATTTGTATCACCCCATTTTATGAAGAAATAAAAATTTTTTAAATTAAATATATTTTTTTATTTTTACTCGAAAAATGGTCCAAAGTTTAAAAATTAGGGAAAATCCATGTAAATAACGAAATTCGGCAATTATTTGAGGATGAAAAAGAAGAGAGAAGTTTCTCATTTACCCTATAACTTCAGACTAGCAATCCAACTTTGAACGGCCATAACTCGGCCCAAAGTCATTTTGCAACAACAAGGGATCACTCCACAATAAGTCGAGGGTCCTCTATCGAGTGGTATAAAAAAGATTATCAGATTCGAACTGACAGCAAACGATGTTCCCTTGTAAGAATGGGATGGATACAATTTTTGGAATATTTACTAAATTTCAAAAAATTAATAAAAGTAATTCAAATTTAATTTTCAAAAAAATTGATTAAATATACAAATATTGATGAGGTTATTTTTAATTAAAAAAATTTTTTTAATAATTTAAATTACTTCATTCATTCCTTATTTAAAATTCGAAGGAATTGAAATATTGAAAACAAAATTAAAAGTATCCCCACCCCCACCATTTCCATTTTCATTAAATGGTGAAGCTAAAAAGAAATTTTTTAAATAAATAAAAATTAAAAACTAAACTATTATTATTTGTAGAAAATTTAAAAGGATTGTTTTGTTGTGAAGAAGAAGAATAAAAAATATTTTTAGAATTTAATTTATTTCCAAATGAATAATCAGTAAAACGAAGTTCCTAAAATTAAAAAGTATATTTTTTTATATTTGCTTTTTTCAATAAAATTTTTCCCTCAAAATCACAATTAAATCGCAAACATTTCAAAATTTATTTTTAAAAATTCAACCTCCAAACATTTATTCTCAAAATTCTTCATGGCACTAATACACATCATTTTTTCATTAATTTGTATTTGTTGAGTGTTATTTAGAATTGGTGGTACTTTAAAAATGTATTTTTAATTAAAACCAAAAAATTGAATAAAACCAAAATTTGATTGGAGAGGCTGTTGCTTTTGATAATCTTTAACAGTAAATTGTTGACCATTTAAACCAAAAGCATTAAATTCACCAACTAAAACATTTGCAGTACTATCACCAAAGAGACTCTCTTCAGACTTCTAAAATAAATTAAAAATATTAAAGTAATGACAAGTATACAATCGATGGGATGTCAAAAAGTTCTTTTGGACGTGGTGCTGGTCCATTAACCTTAGATGGAATTCCAAAAAATTCTTTTGGAAGTGGTGGAGGTAAAGGAAGTTCATAAGGCTTAAAAAATATTTTAAAATTTAATAAAAATTTTAAATAAGTGATACAAAATCTTTGAAATATCCAAAATTCGGGTTAACTAGTCCCGGAACACTTTCTGTTGCATAACTTGAACCGCCAGACAAACTAGGCGCAGTTAAAGTAGCAAATAATGTTGGCAGTGTTTTAGAATTAATTGAAGAATTAACACTCGTTTTTGTGGAAGTTGTATTATCTTAAAGATATTTAAAGTTAAAAATTAGAATTGGATAAATTTGTTTTTGGATTATTTTCATTTTATCAAATAATTAGAAGTTTTATTTTATAATTTTTTTAAATCAAACATTTCTGGAATTTTGTTTTTAAATTTCCATGGAAAAAATAGATTTCGAAACAAAATATAAAAAAATTTTCGAACCTCAAAAAAATTATTAGAAATTAAAAAAATTAAAAAATGTCCGAAAACAATTCAAAAAGTCTCTAAATATTTAAAAACCTTTTTGTTTTTGTTCAACATTTGAAGGTCGAAAAAGCGTCGAAATTACCTTCCTTCCCATAAAATAATCAAAATGACGAAGTTCCTTTAAAAAATAACAAATTTAACAAAACAGAACGAAAACTCTGCAAAACCTCCAAACTTTTATCTTCAAATTTCTTCAAAGCACTAATACAAAATAATTTTACACCAACATATTGTTGTACACCCTTCAACACCATAGAATCACTTGCAATTTTAGGTTCAAATTTTACTTAAAAATTAAAAAATTCGAAAAAAATATTTTACTAAATCAAAACCCTCTTCAGAATTTAATAATTTTTTGTTAAAAATATTTCCAAATGGTGGAAGTGAAGGATTTTGTAAAGAAAAATTAAAATTTTCATTGTTAATGCCTCCATTGGTTTCAGCTGTAGAAGTCTAGAAATTTAATTAAATTTTTTATTTGATACCCCGATTAAACAACCTCATCCCTAACAATACATTTCTCGCCTTGGCACATTCTTGATGTGATTAAAATTGTTCAAAAACTAATTAAAATATTTTAAAAAACTAACGAAAAAAATGTAAATAAAAAAATAATTTAATCAATTTTTATAAATTTATGTAAGCATGAATAAATAACTTTAATGTAAATTTCCCCTTTCTTACTCCCTAATACACTAATACGTCAACGGCAAATTTTAACTTAAGACAGATTTAAAATTTTCCAGTAATTTGCCGTAAAATTTAAAATTGTTTAAGGAATATAAAAAATGAAAATTGAGTTGTAAAATAAAATTCGAAATTATTAAATATTTATATTTTTTTGTTCTCTGAAAGCAAAAATTTATGTGTAAATCAGACTAGGATATGGATACGGATATGGATACAGATATTACAAAAATGCCTGCGGATATCCGCCTGTATCAGCCGTAAATATCCGGATACGGATACCAAAATCAGTATCCGTGTCCTAGTCTGGTGTAAATTATGTATCATTTTTGAAAGAATGAATCACCTACATAGCAGCATTTAATAGGCGGAGGTTAACGATCTAAAGGGATAAAAAAGCATAATTTAATGCCCCGGTAGCTCTGTGGTAGAGCTCCTGTATGTGGTGAGTGAAAGCTTAATAATTTTTGCTTTACATTTTTATGACTCAATAAGTAATGCATTTGTAAAATGAAAATTATTATTATTTCATAAATTTATTTTAAAAAATAATTTCTTTTTATTTTTCTTCAATTTTAACAATTTTTGTTTGAATTTTCTAAAAATTTTCCTGTTAATGTTGTTGATTAATAAATAATTCTTTTTGTGAATTTTCTGCAAAATTCGGTAATCCAATTGGAATAATATTTGTTACAAATTCTTTTTTTAAAAAATCTGTCAATTTATAAATATTTTAAATTACCGGAATTTTGTGGAAAGAAAATTTGTTGAGGGGAATTATTGTTTGATTGAAATAGAGGAGGGGGAAATTGGGGGGATAAATGTTGTTGTTGTGGGGGTGGTGGTGGTAATATATTATTATTTAAATATTTGGAATCTGTGGAAGGTACTATTTGTTGAAATTCTGGTAAAGGAAGTGGCAAACCTTTAAATATTTAAAAAAATAAAGGATTATAATTATTAAAAATTGCCGAAAGAAGGAGGTTTTGGAGATGTTGAAATATTAATAATAATATTTTTATTTGATAAAAGAGATGAAGAAATGGCAGAATTTGCACGTTCTGAGGCAGCAGAAAAACCAAGAAAGGAAGTTGTTTGAATGTAAAAATTAGTTACTTTAATACAACGACAATCATGCTAAATAAATTAATTAAATTATCCTTTAAATTTAAATAACCATTATTTGATTGCCAAAATCAAAACAATTTTGACACCAACCAACACGAAATAAATCTCTTAAATTTAATATAAAATACTTTATTAAGAAATAAATTTTCTACTTGCAGGATTGACTTAAAAAATCCCAACCACAACCAAGTTGTTCATATTGTTCGGGTTGTTTACTTTTAAAATTAGAGAAAAAGTATTAGATTTTAATAAAGATTAATTTAAAATTATTATTCTTTAAAAATATAAAAAAGTTTTCCCTCCCCTTCATAATCCACTAAATTCACTAATTTTAAAAATTTATATTCCATTTTCCAATTAAAGTATTTCTTTAAATAAAATTAATTTATAAATATCAAAAATACTTTTGAGATTGAGGCAAAGATGTTGGTATTTGTTGAGGAATTGGTAAACCAGGAAAGGTTAATAATAATGAAGGAAGTTGAGGAGATAAAGGAGGAGGAGGAGATAAACCATTTAAATTTATTGGCTAAATTAATCAAGATTAATTTAAAATAATTAAAAAAACTCTTAAAGAGGGTATTTGTGTTGTTGGTATTTCTTCTATAGAATATTCTTTAGTAGTTAAAGTTGTTCTTTTCATCATTTTGTATAATACTTCATCTGATTTAATATCTAATTCATTTAATGCCAAAGATTTTAAATTCTAAATAAATTATTTAATTAATTAAATTTTATGCCGAATTATTAATTAATTTAAAAATTAAATCTAAAAAATTCTGAAAAATCTAAATTCAACTTCCGCAAATGCTGGAATAATTATCCTGGGTAATTATTAGGGAGGATGTGCTGGATCTAGGGTATATCTCAATCCAATTGAGGCGAAATTGATTTATTTTTCCAATAATTAAATTTGATAGTAATTCTTTAAATATTTTTAAAGTTTGTGTAAAATAACTAGAGGGTAATTAATAAAGAGAGGGTAATTATTTCAACATTCACGGTAATTATTTTTTTTATTTTTGAATTTTCTTTCGATAATTATTAATTTGAATATTTTTTTATTCCAATTTCTATATCAAAATAAACTTCTTACCAAATAATTTTCATTTTCATATTTAACTTTTTGTTCAGACCTCCTTATATTATTTTTTGATAATTTTTTATTAAAAATACTATTATTAATATTTTTATTAACTTTTCTTTCTCTAAAAGAATTATTAGTAATTATTTTTATTTTTTCTTTTCTTCCTTCTTTTGTTGTTAACCACCAAAATTGGTTTTGATTATTTTGTTTTTTAAAATTATTTAATGGAATTATTTGTTTTTTGTTCCAATTAGTAGTTAATGAAAGATTTTCTGAATTAAATAAAAATAAATATTGAGAACGGCATTTAAGAGAAGGGGAAAGGGGCGTTTTAAAATTAATCAAAAAAATTTTCAAGATAATTTTCTCGTTATTAAAATTTTATCTAACTTAAAATAATTAGTATTTAAAACGGCAAAAAATTGTTTTTAAAAATATTATTTTAATAAAATAATTAAAAACTTTGAATTTGTTGAGTAGTGCAAGTAGTACAAATAAACGATAAGAATATAAAGATTAAACTAAATTTATTTAGAATTGCACAATATTGTAGATTTTCTATAAAAATAATTATTTTAAATAATTTAAATTATTTTCTAATGAATTTTATAATTAAAAATAATTTTTCTTCAAGGATTATAAAATAATTATTTTATTAAATTAAAAAGAAAATTAATTAATTTAAATTTTCAACAAACTTTTTTCTTTATTCTTTTCATTTTTGTTGTAGAAAGGATTTTTAATTACTTTTAATTTCATTAATTTTTGAAATAATTTAAATTAACAAAAAATAAATTAAAGTTTTTGTCTAAAATATTTTAATTTTTAAATAAAATTGCTAATAATAATTAACTGGATCCCCTGGAAACTTAGCGGATTTTTGGTCCTTTCTTGTTAAGTTCGAGGTTCTGAATTTGCTGTTTAGAAAAAAGTGATATTGAGTAAGGAAATGATTATTTCTTTAGGTCATTTTAAAAATAAAAATTAAAAATTTCTTTCTAAAAATAAATTTTAAGTAGGAAATTGGAAGAAAATTAAAAAATAAATAGGTAAGTAAATCCATCCTTACAATATCCACCAAAATTCTCCTTTTCATTTATCTTTTTCTCTTTATTAAAATTCGCTGTTACATCGATTGACTCAAAAAAGGAAAGATTTTAGGGGATCTCGCCGGAGATTTGACGACGCCGTAAGACGATTACGTTTATTTCTTTTTATGATTTTTGAGCTTTGGGGGATTTGTAAGAAATAAAATGGATATTTTTTGAGTAATTATAAATATGGATATAAATTTTTTTAAAGAATTTTAATTAAATTTAAAATAAATTTGAAAAAAATATGAAAGATTTTTTAAATTTAGCTCTCAAAAAATTAAAATAATTAATTTAAATTTTTAAACCCTAGGTTATTCTTGGCTACATGTCCTTGTATTTAACTTTGTTAAAGTAATTAATCATTGTAGATTTCTATTAGAATGTCTTCACAATCCTATTTTTTATCTTACATATTTTTTAAAAATTTATCCAAATAATATTTACAAATATTCTTTCCAATAAATTTTTATCCAAAGAAAACTAGTAAAAAGTTACAAAAAATTAAAATAATATTTTTTCCTTTCAAAAAAATTTTTTTCCAATAATAAATCAAAAGTAATTTCTTTTTACATAGTAAATATAATTTTTTACATATTTTTTTAATTAAAATACATTTGTTTTTACATTTCTTGTCACTATTCTGCTTACATTTTTATCACCAAATGTCGAATTTGGTGCTACACGAGAGTTATTGAAATGAGTAGTAATTCTTGTAATATTTGGGTCAATAAATAAAGATTTAATACTTCGACGTATATATTTATTAAATGTTATGTAAATTAAAGGAACAAGTCCTTAAAACGGCAAAAATAAACTTAATTTGATTTTATTTTTTTAACCTTGAGATGTTATCCAAGCATAACTTGCTGACATTACAATCCAAATAGGAACAGGGAAATATTGCATATACGTGTAGAGAAGTGTTACAAACATGTGTAACATACCTATAAGCAGTACTTGAAGGAAAACCTTAAAAGTATTATTTTAATAAAGAAGCAAGACGAATGAGATCTCTCTTAAGATCTTTACAAAATAAAGTTGTTACTCAGTAAATCATCTATTGTAGACTGGTGGTTTTAATTTATTAATTAGAAATTTACACTTTCTTGATTATTAACTTGGATTCTTTTTTAACAATTACAGTTCCAAAAACCAGCAAAATTAAAGTTTATAGTTAAGATTAAAAGGAGTTATTAACAGAAATTTTTTCGGAAATCTTCTTGCTGCCATGACGCTTATTTTATTTAAGGAATCTTAAATCGAGCTTAAACTTTTAGAATTCTAACACTCTCTCTCTTAATTTAAACTTACATTAACTTTACTTTTTCGTTGTTCTGCACTTTGTTGAACATTCCCAACTAATTTCATTTTTCTATACATTAAAATATAAAAAGTTGCATAAATAATTGGCAATCCAAACCCAATATAAATATTATGTCCAGTAAAAAGAATATTGTGATAATAAAAAAATAAAAATTTAGAAAATTAATCAAAGTTTCTCATTTACCACTCCTTCCAAATCTTGAAAATAAACAATATGTGGATTCCAAAACCAGCCAACTAACAATCCATTTGGCATTGGAGGAATTGTGAAAAACCCCAAAATAAATCCGTAAATTAATGAAGATATTATCCAATAATAAATTTTATTTCCCGAAAATATTTTTTCTGCCAGTTGATGGTCATACATTTCGATACAACGATTTAAAGCTAGAACCATTGCTATTAGAGATTCAGAACAATACAAACCTTTTAAAATGATTTTTAAATAAATCTGAGTAAAATATCAAAGGGTAATGCCAATGATGAATTGAGCTTCATATGTAGGTCTCATCGGAAACGAAGGAGAGACAAAATACGGAGCGAAGGAGATCCCCTCCCTATTAAGTGATTGTTATTTTTGAGTGTTAACATTTTTAAATAAGAGACATTTTCGAATAAATATCCCCTTCAAAATTAATAGGAAATAAAATTTTAAATTAAACTTTCCCTTACCAAAAGCGGGCATTCCAATAATATAATTAAATAAAGGTCTACTACAAAAAACATCCCCTCTAATTGCATATATCCCAATAATTAAACCGCTAGAATTTATATTAATCATTGACAATATTCCCATAAAAAGCATTAATTTATAACAAGATTCTCGAAGATTTTCTTTTTGTGCAAAAACCCCCAAACATGGCAAATATAAAACCTTTTTTTTTGAAAATTAATTTTTTGAATTTAAAAAAGAAAAGAAAAAACTTCAAAAATAACATAGAGAATCAACAAAATTATTCCAACAATTAAATTTCGTCTATTCTCTACAGGAATTGAATTATAATCGTAAAAAGAACAGTTATAGTTTCGTTCAAAATAATTACTGTATAATAAACTTTCCATTTAAAGAAAATAATTTTTAATTAAAATATGTATTTTTATTCTAAAAAAGCAAATAATGATGCGAATTTTTAAAAATAAATTTTTATTAAAGTTACAGAAAAAATTAACAATAAAAATAAAAATTAATAAAATTATAAAAAATAATTTTGTGTAAATGTTAATTCAAATAAAAATTATTATGTTCGTATATGCTCTGAATATATTTACGTATATGCTTATTGGTAATTTAATTTGTTTTCAGAATTTTTATTTGACATTTGATTTCTTTATTAAATTTAATTTATTCTCTCACTTTTATATGGGCATAATTAAACTTACAATTTAATAATCTAATAAATAAAAAGTCCCAAAGGAAAAAATTAATTAAATTTTGTAAAAAATAATTTTGGATTTTAATGTGAAAATATTATTATATTAAAAAAATTAAATTAAACATAAAAAATGATTTTATTGAAAATAATTTTCCACATGAGCATTTGGTTTTTTAAAGTTTTGGCTCTGATAATTAAAACTAACGTTGGAGATTATTATTAGATACTCCTATATTTTACTAATTAATTTGGTTGGCTATTTGGTGAAGCTGCCTAAACGATATTCCTTTTTTATATCGAGATTCTCGCTCAAAAAATGTCTGGAATTTTTCGAGAATCGGAACGGCAGGATCTATGATATGTAATAAAATAAAACTATTATTTAACCAATTTTTTGTTTATTAATACATAAAAATTTTAATTAAAAAAATAATACAATAAAAAGGAAATATTACAAAATTGTTGCATTATTTAAAATAATAAAAATATATTTATTTTAAATAATAGGAAATAAAAACTATAATTATATTTTTAATAGATAAAATATATTAATTTATTCTTAATTAACAATTCAGAAGAGATCAGAAAACTTGATAAATTGGATGTTTAGCTAAATTTAGAGATTTAAATTGAAAATGTACAAAAATTAATTACCGTATTTGCTCTATTAATCTTCCAGTCCTTTATTAATCCCCCAGGCTCTATTAATCCCCCACCCTGGAGATGGGTTGAAACAATAATCCCCCTCTTTCTACCCCACTCTAATAATCCCCCAGGCTCTATTAATCCCCCACCCTAGAGATGGGTTGAAACATTAATCCCCCTGGGGGATTACTAGAGCAAATACGGTAGTTCCATTACCCAAAAATAAAAAAACCCTATTTAATTAAAGGAATTGTTTTGACAAAAGGACCTTAAATTAAGAAGGAATAACACTTAATATTTTAATTTTTTAATATTTATTTATATTTCAACATAGTTGTTCAAATTCATTTTCCTCTTTCTTTTGTATTTCTGATGAAAGATTCATTAATAAAGAAGGTGAATTGACTGTATATAAATTATAAATTAATTTCTCATCATTAAATGTTAATTCATTAAAAATTTCAAATAAATCCTCAATATTATTATTTCCTTTAGCTAAACGAAATGATTTAAGTATTTTTGATGCCAAATGCATTTTTTCCCTTAAAAAAATTTTTTTTTGTAATTTTTAAAATTTTGTTAAATAACCAATTAATTAAATTTTGAGTTTGCAATCCTTCATAAATAAAGTCTAATTCCTTAAAGAAAAGAATTATTTTTAATTTTATTTTTAAGAGAGTCGGGAAAAATATAAGAAAGGCCATTAAGGAAATGTAACCAACCGGTTGAATAGAAACACGAAAGGAAATTCTGGAGGTAAGCCCGCCCTCTTCCCAGTGTCTCGAGATGATCCCAGGCAGGACTGATCCCGGACGAGATGATCCCGAACATAACGCTAATTTTGATAGCATAAAGAGTTACTCTGCCCATCCATGACCCCGGCCTTATAGGTGGTGCCCGGAGTCAATTCCTAGGTTTTTCCTTCCCTCAATTTATTTATTAAAGCACATACTTTGAGTATAAGTGGAATAAAAGGCACAAAAGGAGTTTTTAAGATATTAGACAAAAAACGATAATTTTTATATCCACGTTTAGGGCTCAATAATGATTGACATTCAGAATGTTGTTTAAATAAATAATTGGGTAATTTATTCCAAAGATAGTTTAATCTACTTATTGGCAAAGAACTTAAACCAAAATTTATGGCTGCCATAGCAAATAAATCCCTTTTTGTTTTTGCTAATTGAGAGAGTTGAATAAATGAACAAAGAATTGAAAGACGTTGATGTAAATTTGAAGCAAAAATAATTTCTGTAATGACCCATAATTGAATTTGATTAAAACGTCTCATTAAAAGGTCCAAATTGAATGGAGCCAATCGAGGGTGGAACTAGAAAATTAAATTTTAAAAGGAGAGACATTCAAAATTTTGTTAAATTAAGTAAGGTCCTAATTGAAGAATTTAATCCCGGGCAGGCTTCGATCCTGCGACCTCCTGGCAGTTATTGCTAGACACTTTCGCTCACCACGTATAGATGCTCTGCCAATTGAGCTACCGGGACGCTGCTTTCACCTTTTTTTAATAGATATTTAACCCCCGCTTAAGCGTTTTAAATGCTAAGCTGGATGGATCTTTCTCGTCCTTACAATGAACTAAATTTCTAAATTTGGAAATTTTTCTTGTCAAAAAACTTTACTTTATCCCTTCCAACCAAATGAACAATTAATTCATTTTCTGATGTAGCAAAAAATAATTTAAAATGAAATAAAGCAATAGCATTAGCTAAACGTTCAGGTCCTAATTGAAGAATTAAAGAAGAATAATTAGAAGGAGGAAGGCTTAACGGGAATTTAATTGTTGAAAACTTTAAAAAGAAATAATTTTTTTAAAAATGAAATAGAAAAACATTTTTTATTTTCTCCTCTTCCTCGGTTAAATATAAAATACTTCCACTAGCAATTATTAATGGAATAGAACATTCATTTTCATTAATTAATATTATACGTCCATCAAAACATAATTCAAATAATTTTTTATTTTTATTTTGTTCTTTAAATAAAATATTTATTTGATTAATTATTTCAAAAGTTTTTTGTCCAAGTTGGATTTTTTGGTTTATTTGTTTTCCAGAAGAAAGTAAAATTATTTGATTACCTTTTTGGAAAAATTTAAATTATTTTTTAAAAAATTTATTTTAAAAATACAAAAATCTGAAGAAATTAAAGAATCTGTTGAATTAATTGATGTTGAATTATTTAAATTAATATATTCACCACAATCAAGTACTATTTTTGGTGGTCGAGCAAGTCTTGAAAATTTTGAAAAAAATTTTTTAGTTATGAGATCAAGAGACAGCTATTTTAAATAGAAAATTAGGATTAATAATAGTTCCAGATAAACTATGATTGAAAACGTTAAAAATAAGCAAAAAACTTTAAATATTTATTACACCAAATAAGGTTGTCAGTTCGGGACCGAATCGAAAAACTGAGGAATTTTTTTCGATTCCAGATATCCAAAAATTTTCCAAGAATTAACACCCTAATCCCATATATATCATATAAAATAGTTTTGAGTTTCGTTTTCTTATTGTTCAAAAACTCTAGGGTCACAGTTTTGTCGGGAGGTCTCTAAAAGTTACACATAACCAAAGGTACTTGTAGATTTAAATTTAAAAAAGTACCTTTTCATAGAATTTTCTCTAAAACTCATTAATTCCTTCATTTGTTCAAAAATATTTAAAAATAAAGAATTATTTAATTTATAATCCTCCAATAAATAACTAAATAATTCTTCAACAAAAGAATTAATTATTGGATCATAAAATAATCTGTCACCAATTAATGAATGCCAAATTTTTAAAAAACTAATTGTTCTGTATTTAGCTAGAATTAATTTATTTTCAAAATTTTCTTCTTCAAAATCCTCAAAATTTTTATTTAATTGTCCATTTAAATAATATAATTTTAATATATCACAAAGTTTATTTGATTGAATCCAGAAAGGTAAAGTTAAAATAATTTCTTCAAATAAATTATCTAATTCTGGACGAGTTTCTAGAATATACTGAAATTTAAATAAAATAATTTAAATTTATATGTAGGTATATCCGTATATACTCTATTAATTACCCTAATTACTGTCGACCTTTATCTGGAGAGGGTAATTAATAGAGGTTATTTTAGGAAGGCTAATTATAACTATTTTTAAGCAGTAATTATTGTTTCAACCCTTCGCTGGAGAAGGTAACTAATAGAGGTGGGGTAATTATTTGAGGGAGGGTAATTAATAGTATATACGGTATATAAATTACTTCAATTATTTTTTCTGGCAAACCAGCAATTAAGGAATAGCCTCTAAAAATTAAAAAAAATTATTTTACTGGACAATTAACTTTATCCTAAATGTTTTAAAAATTAGAGAATGAAATTAAAGATCGCTAAATTTCAGTATAGGTAATTCAGACTTTTAAACGAGACAAAACGGAAAAACCCATCGGAGAAAATAACAAAATTGTGTTAAGTGCAAGGGTTGTTAATCTCTTAATCATTCCACCACCAACTTATCGTTTTCATTTTTTGCTTTATTTGCTAGGCCGAGGGGAATTAAAGGGGAAAGGGGAAAAGAGAGAAAAACCTCCAGCCTTACAATCAAAACTGTCTTTAAATAAAAAAAATAATTTACAAATTTTCAGAATCTTTCTGTAAAACCAGAAAATCTTCATTAAAATCTTGTATTTCTTGTTTTAATCTAATTGTTTTTGACTCAATTTCAGAAATTAATTGTTTAAAATCAAAAGAATTTATTTTTAATAATTGACAATCATTTTGTGAAGTTAAAACTGTTGTTTGTCTTAAATTATTTTTTTGTTGATTCCCATTTTTATATTCATTATTCAAAATTGATAATTTACCAAAATCATCACCCTCTCTAATTATTGACTAAAAATTTTAAATTAAAAAAATATTTAAAAATATTTAAAACTTTTTTTCCTTCAGATTTAGCTTCTAACGATCCATTAAGTACAGTATACCTAATGAATAAAAAATGATTAATCTAGGAAGGTAATTCCAAGGCTGGTCCCCCCCCTTTTTTTTCTATTCCCCTGACCATTTTGAGCTTTTTGCTTGGCATATAATTTTCAATATATCATTCGAAAGAGCTGTTCGAGCTGAGTAGAATGATACTATGATCGGTTAGATTTGGCGAATCTGAACAGATTTATGAAGCTAAATCCTCGAAGGACGTGCTTTTTGTGATGCTGAAAGGGATTAAAACAAATGCTCATAGCTATGTTTATTTAAGTCGGATTTCGATGAATCTAGTACCGTTCGACTCAGCTCGAAGAGCTCTTTCGAATGAGATGTAATTTGCCATAAAAAGTTTAAATAATCGAAAAAAATAGAAAGGAAAAAAAAGGGGGGGGGACCAGCCTTGGAATTACCTCTAGGAATACTATTTCTAAAATTATTCACAACATTTACAGACAAAAGTGAAGCTTATTTAAATTAGGGTTTGATACTACAAGGCGGAGGCTGGGCTTATGTGGAACGTGGGTTGCGGTGAATTCAGGTTCGGGGACAGGGAAATTCGAACCGCGGGGACGGGGAACGAGGGCTCTGGGAGGAGGCTTCACCCCGTCCCCGGGGATCGAATCCTAATTTAAATTGAAAAACGGAGACAATCTTTTTGTGAAAATAAGTATTACCAATTACCGTATTTACTCGATTAATACCCCTGGGGAATTATTTTTTCAACCCATTCGTGGCATGGGGAATTATTCAAGGGAGGGGAATTATTCGAGTTTTGAAATTTGAACGTGTAATAGGGTATTAAAGGGAGTGGAATTATTTTTTCAACTCATCCGTGGATGGGGAATTAATAGAGGTTGGGGAATAATTCGAGGGTGGGGAATTAATCGAGTAAATACGGTATTTATCTCTTTAGTAGACTGATCCCCACAATGTTTTTAATTGAATTAGCCTCTTTTAAAAGTCAAAAAACAAACCAGCAATTAGCTAAATCCCCCTTTTTAAAAATAATTGTGCCCGCATATTCAACAATTTCCAAACAAATAATTTTAGCAATTCCTCTTTTAATTCCTTTACTTAAATAACTGAAACCGCGAATATAATTAATTTCTTCTAAAATTAATTTTAATTCTTCTTCTGTTCGATAATCTTTTCTTTAAAAGAAAAATTAATTTTTTAAATTTATTTTTAAAAAACCCTACGGTTTTTTAAGAATTGTTTGTAAAAGAGAATCCCTTCCAGAATTTGCAAGAAAAATTAAAGAATTAGCTAATATTTGTTTATCAAAATATTTTAATTTATTTTCTGATGTTGAGGGTAATGACCAATAATAAATTGAGGAAAAATTGAATTGGGGATTGTGATCAGAATTTTTTGAAATAATTAATAAAGAATTGTCTAGCAATAATTGACCTATTCCCAATTCTATTAAATAATTTGAAGGTAATGGAATATTAAAACAATCAATCCAAATATTTATTAATTTATCACAAAATTCTGAACCTGTTAACTAAAAAAATTAAAAATATTTTTTTAATTTTATTTGTTAATTTAGAGATTAAATTTGGAAAGGAGAGAATTGGGCGAATAAGTATATTCGAAACAATTCGGGGGTGTTTTACTAAATGTTCATTTTGGTCGGAAACTTTTAAATTACCGAATTTTCTCGAATAATTCCTAAGTGATTATTATTATTACTTTATTATTACCCTTTATTACCTCTTCACGCTATGGGGAGGGGAGGGGGAGTAATTAATCGTTAATTAATTATTCGAGGGAGGTAATAATCGAAAAAGTACGCTATTTGTTTTTTAATAGAAAAAAAGTAAATTATTTTTTCGATAAAAGGGCAATCCTAGAGGAATATTTAAGGAACCGACCGAAACGCTGATTTGATGCTTTAATGAAAAAATAAATTATGATTTTTATAAATCTCTAGAAATTTTTAATTAAAAAATTTTTCTTTGCCTGTTGACTAGAATTAGACATTTCATTTGCAAGAATTTCAGCAGCAAAGAATAATTGTTTATCATCATATTGAAATAAATCTTTAATTTCCAATAAAAACCCATTTTCAATATTTTTACTTTCAATTTTTTCTTCATTTAAATTATTTATTTTTTTATTTTTTAATTGTTCATTTTGTTGTAATTTATTGTTATTATTTTCTTTTTCTTCTTTTGTTCTCCTTTTCTTTTCATTTGGTAATTTTGGAAGTTGTCTGTTACTTTTTGGGGGGTTTTGAATATTATTATTATTTAAATCTTCCATTAAAACAATACAAGACTGTAATCTGTCTGCCCATTTCTTTAAAAAATTTATTTTTTTAATTAAAAAAAAATTTTAAACATTGTAAATGAGAAGAAAATTATTTTGGGGAATTCTGACAAATTCTGCATTTTTTAAGATTTTTGCTGAACAGGAGTGTTTGTGACATGTTTGTAATGCTCCAAATAAAGTACCCGGCCCTATAATTTTAATTTGCTGTTCAATAAATTTATTATCGCTTTGCGATGTTGTTTGTTCAATGTATAGTTGGACTTCTCCCGTAAGAAGTAAATACCACCCTTGTACACATTCGCCTTGCCGAAATACTAAAAAATTTGAAAAAAAATATTTTAAATTAAATAACATGGGAAATATGTATTTACTATTAAATGACTTTAAAATTTTGTTTAAATAAAATATTTAGTTTTAGTGTTGTATTTGGCCTCTTGCTTCAAGCTCTATGAAAATAAATCAGGCTCTAGCCATCTCAAGGGACTGGAGCTTGATTCTCAAGGGGAAGGAATTTTAAACAGTAATCTCTTGGCCCATGAGCTACTCAGGCATTTCGAGCAGTTTTTCGACTTTTGGCCTATTGCCCTAAATAGTTTCATCAAGCAATATTTAGTTCGATCAAAAATTAATTTAAAAATCACAAAAACTCACAAATAACTCCTTTTGGCACTGAAATAGGCACAGGGTCAGATTTAGCAAGTAAATAACCAAATAATTGGTCGGGTAAAGATTTTAAATTATTTAAAGAATGTAAACGATCGAGAAGTCTTTGATATTGTTGCTCTCTTTGGGTATACATATTTTTGTTTGGATGGAGGTAGTAAAAAAACAATGAGAAACAACAATTAGAAATTTTTTTTATTTTGGAAGAAGGCACTTAGTATTAGCAATTTTCTTCAAGTTAAATTAATTTTATAAAAGTAAAACAAAAAAGTTTGACATAAAAATAAAGAAGAGAAAAAAAAGTAAAATGTTGATAGTAAATTTTGGAAAATAAATTAAATAGTAAAAAAATATTTTTTGCAAGAAACAGTTAAAGTGAAAACAAAATTCTTAATTATTCTATTGTCTCTTAGCATCTTTTTAATTGTGGATTTATTTTTATTAGCAAACCACTTAAATTATTGTTTATTTGTTTAGTTTTGAAGAAAAAATAAATTAAAATTATTTTTAAATTAATTAATTAAATTTTTGGGTAATAAACTTTAGTTACTGTAGGGAAGAGAATGATCCAGCTGGCTAGCATTTAAAACGAGGTCGCAGGATCGAAGCCTGCCCGGGATTAAACTTATACCTCGCTCTTACTTTACTCAATTTTTTCATTAAAAATATTCCAAAAATATTTTTTTACAAATATATTTAGATGTAAACAGCATAAAAACAATGTTTTATCCCAAGAGAATATTATAATAAAATTTTCCCTATATACAAACATAAATTGAAAAAAAATAAAAGAACAAATATATACCCTCTAAAAAACAATACTAAACAAATAAAAATAAATTTTATACAAAAAAATAAAGCATAACAAAGGGGGAAGGGTTGAATAAAATGCCCGATTGTCCTTTTGCCGGGTGGATTTAGTGTAGCAGCTGGCATTTATTTATATCGATTTTTTCTTGCTCAACATGGTAGTGGCAAATACTAAGGTATAAAAATATTGGCTTTAGATATGCACAAAATTTTTAATTTGTGTATGTTATACATGGAATATATGAAATTTAGATTGGAAACTCGTCAAAAAATCTCTCCAACGTTTTTTTGGGTCGGGAATCTTCGATTCCCGAAAACTAAAAAAATTCACGTATCATTAGTCTATATTTTACATTGGCAGGATTCTCGATATCGGCCTAATTCTATTATTATCAATTAATATGACTGGACCTTCAAGCAATAAAAACAACTACTTTCGCTTCAGGTCATAATGGTCTTTTTTCATTTTATCCAAGACGGTCTTTTGTCTGTGCATCTTTTGTCAAATGGTAGTTTGTCTCACGTTTATCTGGCTTCAGACACTTAGGCGTAATAAAATTTTGTCAAAGAAGAAAGTCGGAAATTTTTAATAAAGATGTTTTTCCCTATTCAAATCATTCCCTCAAAATATATTTTAAACGTTTCTTTGTTCTTTATTTTACAATATATTTTCCCAACCATTTAATTTATTCCTCTACTAGCGGAGTTGGTCGGCCTTCGGCCGCCCCACCCCGCTAGCAAAAACAAAACAGACCAAAAAACAAACTCCTAATCAACTTATCACAACCTCAAAATTGGTCCTAATCCAATCATAATCAGAAAAACCCGATTATCATAACATTGACCAGCATTAAAACATTTTCTGATTACCAATACATTTAACAAAGCAAAGCATCTAATAGGTGCACCTGATAAAGTAAACACAGGCGTTGTGTGACTCCGCTAGCATAACAAAACAATTCACTCAAGATCCGATTCAAAAGCCTTTGGCCGGCACATCTCGCTTACACATTTTTTCTACTCACAATTCCACCTGCTCCACAATTCCCTGTTTCGATATTCCCCTGCTTCGCAATTTCCCCTTGCCTCACAATACCGCCTGCTTCACATCCCCCTTCATTCCCTGTTTCAATATTCCTCCAGCACCAAAATTCATTTGTTTCAATATTCCGCCTGCTTTACAATTCACCTTGCCTCTCACAATACCGCTTGCTTCACAATTCCCATTGTTCAATATCTCGCCTGTTTCAATATTCCGCCTGCTTCACAATTCCCCTTGTTTCAATATTCCGCCTGTTTCAATATTCCACCTGCTCCACAATTCCCCTTGTTTCAATATTCCGCCTGCTTCACAACTCCCCCTGCTTCACAATCCCCCCTGTTCAATATTCCGCCTGAATGAACTTTGCGCCTAGCACTTACAAATGAACGTTGACGCCTATCCCTTAACAAATGAACGTTGACGCCTGGCACTTCAAGTGACGTTGACAGCTAGCGCTTGACACATGAACGTTGACGTCTAGTACTTGACACATGAACGTTGACGCCTGGCACTTGACAAATGAACGTTGACGCCTGGCACTTCAAGTGACGTTGACAGCTAGCACTTGACACATGAACGTTGACGCCTGGCACTTGACAAATGAACGTTGACGCCTGGCACTTCAAGTGACGTTGACAGCTAGCACTTGACACATGAACGTTGACGCCTGGCACTTGACAAATGAACGTTGACGCCTGGCACTTCAAGTGACGTTGACAGCTAACACTTGACACATGAACGTTGACGTCTAGTACTTGACACATGAACGTTGACGCCTGGCACTTGACAAATGAACGTTGACGCCTGGCACTTCAAGTGACGTTGACAGCTAGCACTTGACACATGAACGTTGACGCCTGGCACTTGACAAATGAACGTTGACGCCTGGCACTTCAAGTAACGTTGACAGCTAACACTTGACACATGAACGTTGACGTCTAGTACTTGACACATGAACGTTGACGCCTGGCACTTGACAAATGAACGTTGACGCCTGGCACTTCAAGTGACGTTGACAGCTAGCACTTGATACATGAACGTTGACGCCTGGCACTTCAAGTGACGTTGACAGCTAACACTTGACACATGAACGTTGACGTCTAGCACTTGACAAATGAACGTTGACGCCCAGCACGCAAGAGTACACAGGACTCCAGCAAAAGTTGACGTAGAACAGAGCACACAAAGTTGAGAAGTGTTGGTAGCAGTTAAGAATGACCAAAATACCCTGCTTTTATACCATTTTCTTACCCTTACAACCTAATTCGACTGGCAACGCTTTACTATAAAAGCCCCCATTTCCTCACTCCCCCAATCATTTTACTATAAAAGCCCACTTGTCTATAAAAGGACAGACAGACACACACACCCTTCTCAATTATATAATAAGATATTTTCTTATCAACCTTTTTCTTAACGCATAAATCGAACTTTTACATATTTAACCTTTCTTTACTTTCCGCCCTCTTCACTTATAAATAGATTCTTGTACAGGGTGTTTCAACTAAGAAATACTATTTGAAAACTCAATAATTTTTTACTAAGTCGACAGATTTTATAGATATTTTGTATTTAATATCTATATTTTATAGCATTTTTTTTGACATAAAAATTATGTCTAAATTCGAACCCTAACCCGAGATAATTTCGTACTCTACCGTTCTGTTTTTCCCTTTTTCCGCACATGCATTCTTACTTCCCTTTATTTGTTGTAAGGGGAGACAGACACTAGAGTAAATACTAGGCGATAGACACTACATTTTCAATACAGTATCCACTCTTCGCCATACACAGGAAAATAAATGAAGTAAGATAGCACACAATGAAAAGAGGGAAAAAAGAGAACGGTTGAGTACGAAATTGAAATACAGGGTTAGGATTCGAATTTAGACAAAATTTTTATGTCAAAAAAAATGCTAAAAAATATAGATATAAAATACCAAATTTCAGAAAAATCTGTCCATGCAGTAAAAAGTTATAGATTTTTAAAATAGTATTTCTTAGTTGAAACACCCTGTATTTCTCATTTCTTTTTGTAAGTAAATTGTTTTATTTTTTATTTTTTTAAAGTTTTATTATTGATACTTACATATTACTTCCCCCTGCTCAGCTTTTTTTTGTACAATTTTGGAGTTCCTTCAATTCCGATATCGTTTCTTGCATAATTTACAAAATTTCCCCTTCAATAATTTCACTTTTTATTTGTAACCGTCTTTAAAAATAAAAAATAAACATCGATTTATTCAGTCATTTACTTTTGGCAAGGGCAAACGTGTAAGACAAGCAATTAAAAACAAAAAAACTCCAAAGGGTCCCCCTATAGAATTTTAAATTTTTCAACGGAGGTTTTTGCGGGTTTATATCTCTGTTGATTTCGTTTTCTAGAAATAATTCTTATATGATTATGGGAATACATTAAAGATTACCTTTACTTTTTTTTATTTATTTTAGATGTATTAGCTATTAGTTTAGTTTCTTTTTCTTTCAAATTTGCACTTCACTAATGACAAAATCTTGTGTAAAAGATTACTATGAAATTATAAATGTTTCTATGACAGCATGTAGTGATGAAATTAAAAAAGCATATAGAAAACAGGCTCTAAAATTACACCCAGATAAAAATCAAGATGATTGTTCTGGGGACAAATTTAAGGTTTTAAATTTATTTTAAAGTTCAAATTATTTTCTGATAGAAAATTTCACTTAAAAACATTTTTCGTCTAGTTTTGTCTGTTAATTTTAGGCTCTGCAAGAAGCATATGAGGTTCTATCTGATCCTGCAAAAAGACGAACTTATGATGCAAAACTTGGAAATACTACACATTTGGCAGATATTTTTAATTCCTTCTCGTTTGCAAGTAGTCCAAGAACAGCCAATCGTCACGTTTGTTTTTATTTCAATCTTTTATAATCTTATCCTTTAATTTAGTTTAATGGTCACACTTTTACGAATAGTAGAGGTGCTCATACAGCTACTAGAGATGTCAGAGGTCGCGGTAGAACTGGAAACTTCCGACAATCTCCAACATTTTCAAGACCAGCTTATCAACCGCCTCCTTGCTTTTCAACTCCGCCATCAATGCAGCGTGCTCCTCCACCGCCGCCTCCACCACCGCCGCCTCCACCACCCCCGCCACCACCACCTCCTCCCAAACAAGACGAACCAATATTATATGATGTTAAAGTTAGTTTAGAAGAAATTTGTAATGGATCGACAAGAAAAATTCGTATTGAAAGGTATTCTATTTATAAATTATAATAAATGATCACAAAGAGGGTTGGGGTTTTCGAGTTGGGCCGACGTTAGAGTCATCTTTTTCGTGCCTTATTTTTATCGGGCCGGCCCGACCGAGTCTTTTTCGGGTCAAAATTCAATGCCCGACTCGATCTTTCGGATCGGGCCCCCAACCCTAATCACAAACATAGAATTCCTTACATCGACAAGTACCACAAATAAATTTTATTTTTTGTCCTACAATTTTCAACTTTTTTAGAGAAGTACTTGTTGCTGATGGAATTTTAGTAAAAGAAGAAGAACATTTGTCTGTGGAAATTAAACCAGGATGGAAAGAGGGCACGAAAATAACATATCCAAAAAAGGGAGATGTTTATCCTGGTCGTATACCTGCAGATATTGTCTTTTTAATTAAAGAAGAAAAACATTCGTTGTTTCAACGGGATGGATCTACTCTTAGGTTTTTCTTTAATTTTTCAATAATTATTTTTTTATTTAAAATAGATGCAATATGGACATTCCTCTTTGTGATGCTTTGGCTGGAAAAGTGCTAGTCCCAAATTTGGGTGGACCTGATTTTGACATTAATTTTGAAAAGCCAATACAGCCTGGGACAATTCATTGGTCTAGTTTTTTATTCATATTATACTATAAATATTTACAATTTTAGTATTTTGGGTGGTGGATTGCCTGATCGAAAAGATGATTGTAAACGTGGACAATTAGTTGTGACTTTTAATGTGCGCCTTCCTGAACGAATAACTCCACATGTATTGAGGTTAGCTGAGGCTACGAGAGAATCTCGACGAGAAGATGTTGCTCGATGGAAAAGAACAGGAATAGAAAGCATGGATTGGAGGCAAAAAGATAATGCAACAAATGGAGACTTCAAAGTGAATTAATTGAATTTTTATTCGAAGATTTTTGGATAGATTTTGCCTTTTTGGTTTGTTTACAAGTGCTTTTTTTGTTTTTCAAAAAATTTTTTAATTTATATATTCCAGATTTTTTCAGTTAATTTTATTTAAAAAATTTATTCAAAGTTATCATATTTTATTTTGACTGTTTGGTAATCGTGAAGAATTGGGGATACACTTTTAAAAACCTTAAAAATTATTATTTTTTTCTGAAAATCATTTTATATAGGTAATCGACTATGCTGAGTTCAAATATGCAAGAATTTTTTGCTGGGGACGAAAACTCGCAGAGATATAGGCCCCCGAAAATCGAAAACCCATAGGAATGAGCTCGATTGAATGATTCTGAACAAAGTTATGACCAACAGAATCTTAGCTGGAAATCAAGTACATGGTAAGAAATCATAGATAAAATGTCATATTTGACAATATCTTTTATCGGATTCGTGTTCAGCATAGTCGATTACCTATATAAAATGATTTTCAGAAAAAAATAATAATTTTTAAGGTTTTTAAAAGTGTATCCCCAATTCTTCACGATTACCGACTGTTTTATCTACATTATATTTATTTTCAAAATCTATTATCTCAAATATAGCCAGCCATACATGTCTTATTTATTAATCTGAATTACGGGCTTTTGTCAAATCTGCTTATAAAATATTTTATTAAATTTGTTTTTTGCCTTTGGCAAAATTTTTAATTCAGGTATTTTCCTATAAATTCATTTACATCATACCCTTTTGAGCATTATACTTATTTTTGAAAATTATACATGTTATGAGAATCTTTATCAATTTTTTTGAATACGCTTAAATTATTTTTTTAAATATTATTCTTTGAATAAAACAGTTTTAAATAATTTTTGTTTTTTTAAATTTTATTTTATAATTTAATAACTTTTTAAATTTCCTTCTCAAAATTGTTTTTTTCGTTAGATATAAATGTCACAAAATAAGAATAAAAAATATTTACGGCCAAATGATGACGCTGAATCTGGCTCGAGTGTCAATGAAGAAAGTGATGAATTCGAGGATGAAGCATCCGAAACTGAAATTACAAAAGCAGAAACTTCATTAGGTTCTGCTTCAGACGAGGAGTTGGAAGAAGCTGAAGAAGACGATAGCTCTTCCAATTGGTTTGTAACAAATTTTAAATTATTTTCGGTTCAACTCAGCAACTGATTTTTAATTTGCTGAGTTGATATGAAATATTTGGGGTTTTCATTTTTGCTTTATATTTATAGTAGTTTCCATATTTTGCATATTCTACTTTTAATTTCAGTTATGAAGAGGACATTGAAAGTGCGGAAACAGTGGAGGCTCGTCGTAAAAAACTTCCAAAATCGGTTGTAGATGATCAATTTTTCAATCTGACCGAAATGGAAGCATTTTTGGATGCTCAAGATAAAGTTGAAGAAGAACAACGTAAGAATCCTGAACGTAATTTGGGTGATTTTGACATTGCAAAAGAGGTATTCAAATATTTAATTATTTAAATCAAACTTAATTTAGATGGATTCAATAATTCAATCTTATGAGGAAGAAAATTTGAAGCCAAGGAATTGGGTTTTACAAGGCGAAGTTGTGGGTGAAGAACGCAAAACTGATGAATTATTAGAACATTTAGTTGACGTTGATTATCAAGTTAGTGCACCACCTACAATTAATGAAGAGACTACTCAAAGATTGGAAACAATAATTCGAAAGCGTTGCAAAGAAAATGTTTTTTTTTATTTTTGTTCTCTTAATTATTTAAAGTTTTTTGATGATGTTGTTCGAAAGTTTCGTGAAAATGAAGCAGCTCTGGTACCAACAGTCTACCGAAATCAAACAGAAATTGAACAAAATGTTAGAAAATCTTTGGCCGAAGTTTATGAAGATAAATTGTCTAACGCTCAAAAGGAAGATAAACAACAAGAAAAGGTTTTCTTGGTTTTTACATTTGGGGGATTATTATTTTTTTAATCAGGTTACTGCTGAATTGGATCCACAAACAGCTGAGATTCAAAAAGATATGAATTCACTTTTTCTAAGTTTGGATGCTTTGAGTCATTTCCAATTTCGGCCACAGATATTACGAAATGAGGAGACAAAAATTGTTAATAATATGCCAAGTCTTCGAGTAGAAGTTTGTTTTTAGGCTTAAAATTATGGACTTTTAAAATGTTTTTAATTAAGGAGGTTGGCCCAACAGCAACTACAGAACCGGATGTTAACTTATTGGCACCAGAAGAAATTGTTCGGAGGACTAAAGCGATACCAAAATCTAAAATAGAACGGACTGAAACCGATAAAAAGAGGGAACGCCGACATAAAAAGAAGCGACAACAGTTTGTTTTTACTATTTTAAAGCTTTCCAAAATTTTCCAAAGCTTTCCAAAGCTTTTTCCAAAAAGCTTTCCAAAGCTTTTTCCAAAAAGCTTTCCAAAATTTTTTTGATGGTTTTAGGTTCCAATTTAAAGAAAATTCTATCTTTTGAACTTTCTAGAACGAGAAATTTCAAATTCCTGCCTTTCCCAAAAAAAACTTTAATTTTCCTAGTACATATATTTAAAATTACTTTATTTTTAGTGTTATTGCTTCAATAAATGCCATAAATGGGAAAAATCGGGATGAAACAAACGATGGAAAACCGGTTAAAAGAAGGCGTTTTGAGAAAAAACTCAATTTTGCTGCTGATATGGATGCGTTATTTGAAAAAGCGAGTAAAATGGGAAAGAAAATTAGAACCAAGGGAATTGAAAGAAAGGTTTGATATTTAAATTTTTTTTCAAAAAATTGTTTTAAAATTTTATAATTTGATAAATTTGTTTTAAAAATTTTGAAAAATAATAATAATTTACGTGAAATTTTAATTAAAGCGTTGACCAATCAAAATTAAAATCATTAGAATTGAAAGGATGAGCATAACGGCGAGCACCAAAAAAGTCTGTTACACGAACTTCTTTTAAAGATTTATCATAAAGATCCCTTCTTACTCCAACAGTTGAAATACATTTAGATTTATCACAATACTGAAATAAAGAATATATTTTTAAAATCAAAAATTAATTTAAAAATACTTTAACAAAATTTTCTAAAGAAGAATTTGATTCTAAAGCAAGTACTTTTTCATCCAAAAATTGTTGCATATAATAAGCGTATCTAAAATTTAAAATAAAAATTCAAGAAAATATTTAATATATTACCTATCAATTATATAAACACCTATGGAACGGTCATTATGATGTGACAATGAATCTTCTCCAACCTCAAAAATATTTTTTACAAAGAATTTTTTTCTTAATTTACCAAACTAGAAGATGTAGCTAATACATTGGGGGAGTAAATAAGTTGATACATTGATTCACTTTGACAAGTGTCGGCAATTAACATAAGTTCATTATATCTGAAAAATAATACATTAATTTGAATTTTAATGAAATTCTAGTAAATAGCGAGGGGGTAATACTCTCTTGCCGTCAATACTTGAGGGACTTACTTTTTTTATATAACCTTGTAAATATTTTCTTAAAAAATGTCCAAGAACCCAATTAAAGTGCCGAACATTTAGAATATTAAAATCTATTAATATGTATACTTTTTCTGTTGCCACATAGTTTCAATCGCATCAGCCAAGTCTTGACTAGTTAATTCTTCAGCATCTTGAAATTTAAGAAAACCTTCCCCTCCATGTCCCGTCAAATAAATAAGAACATTACTTTGTGAATTACTCAGTAAACGCCTTTGAAATAATTTTAAAAAATAAAAATTAATTAAATATTTACTTATTTCTTGGAGTAGAATTAATTTGTCTACTTGTAAGTAATCTAACTAAATTTTCGGCAGTTACTTCATAACCACGATAATCAACTTCTGTATCTTCCAAAAATAAATTTTGATGAGAATGGGCGTTATTATAAATAGCAGCTAAAAATATTGAAAAATAAATCTGATAATTTTAAATAAACCAGGAGATGGATTTCTGGCGTTACAGGGAATATTATCAGCCAACATCAAAATAATATTACTAAAAAATATTTTTTTTAAATTTAAAAAAATTTTTACAAACCTGTCAGGCATTCCCAATCTTTTTAAGGATTTATATAAAGAAAGAACATTTGACACATGACGATAATTAAACCAAAAACGAGAAGAACAAACTAATACAGCCCTAATTTAAAAATTAATTTTTATTAAAAATATTTAAAATAAAACCAATTATTTGTGTGTGTTGATTTTGCAAAAAAATTATTTATTGAGGAACATTCAATGGAAAATAGAAAAATTATTTTAATTAAAAATAAAAAGAAAAATATTAATTTATTTTTATTTAAAAGCATAGCAAAATTAGAAATAATTAAAAAGTTTAACGATGAATTAAAATTTGCCATTTTGTAATTTTGATATTTTGAAATTTTTTTGCTGAAGTAATTTCGAAATGTCAACTAAAAATGTCAACAGATTAAAAATTTTCTAAAAAATTTTGATTTTAATTGAAGATCGGCATGGAAGGGATTCATTATGGGATTTTACGGATCGAGTCCTGAAATTCCGGGGTTTTAAGCGATAAGAGGGAGCAATCTCGTTACGGAATTACGGGAATGCGATTTTGCTGGCTTATTATTTTATATTTTTTAGTTTTATTTTTATTTAGATTTAAAAATGTTAAAATTTATTGGATCAGCTAATTTATTTAAATATTTTGGTCAACAATCGCGAGGTTTTACTACTTCGTTAGTTAAATTATGTAGTTACAATGAAAGTTTTAGTTCATCTAGATATGAGGTTAGTTTGATATTTAAAAATTATAAATATTTTTTTACATAAAATAAATTTTGTGGGCTTAAGCTTTCCCATAAAGGAATTATTTAAATATTGTTTTTAATGAAATTATGATTATTTGTGGGGTTATTTTTAAGCGGTAGGGTTTTTAAATGTCATTATTTATGAAGATTTAATTTAAAAAACTTTAAAAAGTACTTGAAACTTTCCGGGTCTATTATTGGACGAGGAAAATAATTAAAATAAATTACTTATTTTTATTTTTATAGAGATTTAGCTCGAATATGTTTACGAATGAAACAAAATTTCCAACTGTAACAAGTATTTAAATATTTTTTTACTTAGGTTGTAACATAAGTTTTGATACCCGAGCATGTTTTTTCGATGAATACTTTATGGATATGGATGTTCTATATACCATTCGAAAGCTTAATTCGTATCTCGTTTGACATGTTTCAGCGTTTATTAAAAAAATTTAAAACTTCCTAGATATACACTGATAAATGGGATATAGTCGGATATGCCAAATCCGGATCTGGCTATATAAATTTTTTACAAAAGATGAATTAATTTATTACTATTCCGTGGATTTTTCTGAGTTAGGATAAAAAAACAAAATTTAAAAATTTTGTGTCTGAGCAGAGATATGATTTTTTGAAAATCACATATTTTTTAACATTTTTGACAAAAGTGTGACAAAATGAGAAAAATTTCTCTTAGCGACCAAATAATTTTACAAAAAAGTGAAAAATTCCCGTTTTTTAAAAATTCATATCTTGGGCTAGGAAAAAGATTTGTCCCTGATTTTTTTTGATTCTGGCTTCTAAAATTATTATGAATAATCATTTTATGTTAGATCTTTTGTAAAAAATTTATATAGCCAGATCCGGATTTGGCATATCCGACTATATCCCATTTATCAGTGTATATCTAGGAAGTTTTAAATTTTTTTAATAAACGCTGAAACATGTCAAACGAGATACGAATTAAGCTTTCGAATGGTATATAGAACATCCATATCCATAAAGTATTCATCGAAAAAACATGCTCGGGTATCAAAACTTATGTTACAACCTAAGTATTAACAAAAATATGTAGTCTGTTATCTATGTTATGACTAAATATATGAAGAAAATTGTCGACATAATTAAATATATAATTCCCCTCCCTTGTTAATTTTAAATAAATAAAAATAATATTAAAATTATTTTTAAAAATTAAATTTTTTTAGAGTCGATTAAAGACAATCTCGTACGTCAAAACTTACACCTTGGAGCTAATGATAGTGTGATTATTAAATTAAAACAAGGAATTACTGGGAAAAAATTGATTGAAGTGACTAAATCATTTAGAGGACAAAATACTGGTTGGAAATATATGGATTTACCTACTTTGGATGTGCCAGAAGAGGCTTATAATTTTGTTAGAGCTCTTGATGAAATTATTATTGCTTGTGATGGCAAAAAGTTCTGCGAGTATTTAAGTTAGTTTTTAGAAATTTTTTCTTTTATTGATAACATAAATTAATAATTAAACAAAAACATAGTATATTAGTTCAAATTCTATGCATTAAAGTAAATTTTTAGTCGTTTAAAATTTTTTAAATTGTGAAATTCATAAGGCTTACCTATGTTAGTTTTTTTGAAGGTTTTTATGCACATTTCTTCCATATTTTCTCATTTTCCCTACATTTTCTTTAACTTTTCTCAAAATATTTTAATCCATATTTCTATATTAAATTATCCAAAATTCTCTTTTAATATTCTAAACAATTTTAAAAATTTTTAGATCCAAATGAAGAATTAACTTCTCTAAAACTTTTCACAAAATTCTATGATATTTTTCTCAATTTAATGCGAGATCAAGAAGGACGAATTTTTTTGGAAGTTATTCAAAAAATGGAAAAAGGCGGAATGTATCGACAATTTTATATCAAAATTGATGCTTTGCCGTGGATTCGTAAAACAGTTGCACAAATACTTAGAGAATATGATGATAGTGAGAAGTTGCCACCAATGCCGATTGTTGATTTTCCGTTTAGTTATAAGAGAAATTAAAAAGAAGAATAAATTTTGATAAAAAAATTTATTGTTTAATTTAATGGTTTTTTTTTGAAAAATAAAATTTTCTTCAAGCATTGGAATGTTTAATTCGAAAAGTTTAGTTTAACTACTTTGTTTTTAAATAATTTTTATTGTCCTTCTAATATTTTGTAGATTCTAAAATGTTAAAATTTGTTAGATCTGCTAATTTATTTAAATATTTTGGTCAACAATCGAGGGGTGTTACTACTTCTTTGGTTAAATTATGTCGTTACAATGAAAATTTCAGTTCATCTAAATATGTGGTTAGTTTACTATTTAAGAGGTATAAGTTGTGAGAGGAATTCTTGAAATACAGAATTAACGGATCCGTTATTGAAAGGAAGGAGATTGTTGGTTGTTTGAGCATAATTTTTATAAAAATTAGGGTTGCCGTTTTCGGCTCGAGCCGACGTTCGGTGCTTTTTTCAAGCTTGTTTTTTTTCGATTCGTTTCGTTTTCGAGCTGAAAAGCCTCGGCTCGCTCGATCTTTCGGGTCGAGCGAGCTGGCAACCCTAATAAAAATACAATTATTTTTTAAAATATATTTTTCAATTATAGAAATATAGTTCGAGTATGTCTATGATGAATGAAACAAATTCTGGTACCCAAACAGGTATTTTTTAAAAATTGTTTAAAATAAAAATTTAAATTTTTCTAGAAGCAATTAAAGCTAATTTTGTTCTAGAAAAATTACAGTTTGGAGCGAATTTTACTATGAATATTAGCTTACAGCAAGGAATTTCTGGCAGAAGAACAATTAAAATAACAAAAATATTTAGAACGGCAAAAACTGAATGGAGGTGGAAATTTATAAATTTACCTAAATTACCTGTGCCAGAAGAGGCTTATAAATTTGTTAGAATTCTTGATGAAATTATTGTTGCTTGTGATGGCAAAAAATTTAGTGATCATTTAAGTGAGTTTAAATTTAAGAATTTTTTTGGACAGAATATTCATTTTTCTGGTAAATTAAAATTTATTTTTATTCGATATTGGGGATATTATACAAATTTTTTAAATTAGATCCGAATGAAGAATTAGCTTTTGGAGAGATTATTTCTGACTTTTATGATATCTCTCTTTATTTAATTCGTGATCAAAAATACCAACTTTGCGTAAAATTAGTTCAAAAAAAGAAAACAGAAAATGGAATATTTAATGCCCAATATCTTATTAAAATTAATGCTGTGCCGTGGATTCGAAAAACAATTGCACAAATACTTAGAGAATATGATGATAGTGAGAAGTTGCCACCAATGCCGATTGTTGATTTTCCGTTTAGTTATAAGAGAAATTAGAAAAGAATTTTTTAATATTGTTTAATTTAATGATTTTTTTAAATAAAATTTATTTAAGCATCAGAATTTTATTTAAAGATTTAATACTATTTAATAAAAAAATAAGGATTCTTTAGTAATTACTTGTGTAATTATAGCTGTTTTAATTAAAAAAATTTTTTTAATTAAAAAAAAACTCTTTAAAAAATTCTTTCTTTTATGTAAAAGTCTATATAATAAAATATTAAAATTTTAAACCCTAAAGTTTGTAAAAAATTCTTAAAATTCGATTAATTAATAATTAGACAATATATTTTTTCTGTTTTACTTTAACTTCCACGAGGTTCCACCTAAAAGTTTTTTTTTGTTAATTATAGGTATATATTTTGTTTAGGTTATAAATTAATAATATATAAAAAAGGTTCCAAGTAAAATAATTTAAAAATAACTGTGAAACTAAAAAAAGGAATAATTTAATTTTAAAAAAGGTTTTATTGCTTTACTGCTCACCCTTTAAATATTTTTTTTATTTTTATCGTGCAATTTATATTTACAGTTGATTGTGGGAATAATAAAAAAATAAACTAAAAATGTTCTCTTACTCAACCTGTCCTTGAATAAATTGTAATTTGCTTTACTGCGCAGTGCCCTCAGGCGGAGGAGAAGCAAAGCATCTTTTTGTAAGAAAAATGCGTAAATATTTTGGAGATGTTTTGTTTGAGTAAAACAGCGGTCGCGCAAAAATGCAAGGATGCTTGCCTTTGTTTAAAAAATGTTCATGAGAAGGAAAATTACCGAATGTAAATGGAAGTAAAAAAAGAAGAATTTTTTGGGAGGAATTGATGGCCGAAAAAGCTGGTTTGTTTTCTTCACAGCGAAAGTTCTTTATGTGATTGTGATTTGCCTATAAAAGAATTGTGTATTACCAAATGAAAATTATTCCTTCTACCATAATAATTTGATTTTATATTTTTAAAAATATTTTTGGTAATTTTTTAATTTTAAAGTAAATAATGAACGAGGCAAAGTTGGTCATTGGGATTGCTTCCGCATGTTCAATCGCTTCGATTTTGGCTGTGTTGGTGGTTGTTCCCCAACTTTACAACCAAATGAGCGATGTGAATTCTCGAGTATTCGATGGTGTTCAGGCTTTCAGAGTTAATACTGACTCTGCATGGACATCTTTAATGGAAGTCCAAGTCAGCGTTACTCCACCATCCAAGCCACGCGAAAATCCATTCAATTCAATCTTCTTACGTCAAAAGCGTGGCCTTCCTGGACATTGCAACTGTGGTCCACCAATCCAACCCCAATGCCCACCTGGTACACCAGGACCACCTGGTCAGAAAATAATTCCGTTCCTCTTTAATTTCTCTTAATTTTAGGTCCTCCTGGACCTGCTGGAAATCCAGGAGGCCCTGGCCAACCTGGAGGCCCTGGACAACCTGGAACGCAAGGACCACGTAATTTTTTAATTTTATTACTAAAAATATCTAAAATAAAATATCTAATGACTTTTTATTAAATCTAAACATAAAATATTTATTAGATTTAATAAATTTAGGTATGAATCCGATTAAAATTTAACTAATAAATAAATTCCTTAATGATAAAGTAATCTTTAAAAAATACTTTTACAGCCTGCCCTCCACCATCAACCACTTGCCAAAAGTGTCCTGCTGGACCACCTGGCAATCCTGGAGGCCAAGGCCCACCTGGACCGCCTGGAGGAAACGGACCTCCTGGTCCACCTGGTGGAGGAGGTGGCTCAGGACCACCCGGCCCGCCTGGTCCACCCGGTCCACCTGGAGGACCTGGCCAGCCTGGAGGACCTGGACAACCCGGACCAGCTGGAAATCCTGGAGTCAAAAGGTAAACTTATTTTGAATGTTTTAACTAAAATAATTTTTCAGCACTTCTGTTCCTGGACCAAAAGGACCTCCTGGCAATCCTGGAGGCCCTGGCACGCCTGGAGCACCTGGAGGACCTGGCCAGCCTGGAGGACAAGGTCCACCCGGACCTCCTGGTCCCCCTGGAGGAAATGGAACCCCTGGCCAGCCTGGAGGACCTGGACAAGCAGGACCAGCTGGAGTACCAGGACACGATGGTAAATTAATTTTGAATAATCATTAATTAATATTTTTATCAAACAGGAGCATATTGTCCTTGTCCACCACGCACAAGTGTCTTTGCCCGTCGATCACGTGTCAAAGTATAAAGAGAAAAAGAAATGCTTCAAAAATATGGAAATACGAAAAAGTAGAAAAAGTGATAATAAATTTATTTTACACTTCCCCAATTTTAAAAATAATATTTTTAATATTTTATTATTCCAATTATTTAAAATTGGATATTTAATTTTAAATGGGAAGATTAATAAAATAAAAGATTAATATTTGTTTTTAGTTAGGTATACGTATACAATTGAATACCTAAAATGGATTAAATAAGAAGAATTTTTTTGATCAAAAAATTAGTAATATGAGGGATTTGAATGGCTTGAGAGAATTTAGTAAAAGAGAAAGTATGTACTTATAAATCATAGCAGCATTTTTTGTTTGATTTTCTTCTTAGAACTTTAATTAAATAAAAACAAACATTTATTCAACACCTCAAAATTTAATTAAAAATATTTTTAAAAAATATTTAAAATAATAATTTTTATATACTCATTAAATAGAGAATTAATTGGAGTATCTAATAAAATAAAAATTTTTCCTAAAATGAATTTTTAACTGAGAAAATGTTAATTTTCATTTCAGCTACTCTTGCCCCTATCTTTATGTCGATGACCGTATATTCATTAAAATATAAAATACATAAATACACAATTAAAAAACCATTAAAATATATTTTAAGCCTTATTAAAATAGTACATTTTTATTTTTTAAAATTATTTTTCTATATTTTTGTCAATAATCAATAAATAAATGTTTAATTCTTGTTCATTTTTTTGAATTTTGGATTAAAATTTTATCTTTTTTATTTTTCTCTTTATTTATTTTTATTTATTATAGTTTGGAATTTTTTAGTTAAATTTTATTTTAAATATTCGAAAAAAATAATTTAAAATAACAAACTATAAATTCTCAAATTAAATTAAATTTTTTATCAGTTTTTTGTCTAAAATTAATTTTTAAGCTTATCTTTTAGTATAAAAAACATCATTTTAATTAAGGTGGTCACAAATTCAGAACAGATTCAGATTTAAGTAAAAAATAACCAAAATTCTTTAAATTTTTTTAACAAATATAAACAAAAAAATTTTTTTCAAATTTTTTTGTCTATAATTTATTTTTTAAAATATTTTTTTCATTATTAACTTAATAAATATCATGCATTTTAATACAATTTTAAAACATTTTTATTTTAATTTAATATTTTATTTCTTTGAAAATTATTCTTTAACACAAAATTAAATATTAATTAAATTTTTAAAATTAAATAAAATATAAAATTATTTGAATTTAATTTCTAATTATTTAATTTGTATTTCATCAATTATTTAAAAGAAAAAAATTTATTTAAATTTAATATTAAATAATTATATATATTTATTTAAATAATTAGAATTAAACACCTGCTAGAAAAAAAAATCATTTTCTCTTTTTTTCCTTTTTAAAAAATTAAATACAAATTTTAAAATACTAATTCAATGAAAAGTTTGAATTTTTGAATAAATATTGGGAAATTAATTTTTAAATTTTTTTAAAAATTATTTTAAATAAAATATAAAAATAAATATTTTTCAAAATAAAAATTTTTATAATAAATATTTTATTTTTTTATATACCGTATTTCTTCTAATAGTGCGACTCCTTCTATTAGACCGACCCCTTCTAATAAACCGACCCCCTAGAGGAAGGTTGAAAAATAAACCGACTCCCTCTATTAGACCGACCCCTTCTATTAGACCGACCCCCATTATCAATCAAATATTTGACTTTTCAATCAAATATTTGATCAAAATTTTTTTTTCAATCAAAATTTTTTTATTCAATCAAATATTTGACTTTTTGATCAAATTTTTTCAAATAGTATCAAATAATTTGATCAAAAATTTGTTTGATGACTTTCGGTAAAAGTAGATTTTTTCAAATATCGATAATTTTCAAATTATTTGATTAAATATTTGATCTAGCCGTTTGTTCGATATCTAATTTCCAGTATTGAAAAATAAACCGACTCCCTCTATTAGACCGACCCCTTCTAATAAACCGACCCTCTAGAGGGGGGTTGAAAAATAGACCGACCGGTCGCACTATTAGAAGAAATACGGTATATATAGTTTGTATTTACACATTTTTATTACTTTTATTTTATATAAAGTTTGAAGTATAATAAAAATATTAGTAAATTTTTAACATTTTTGAAAAATATAGATTTTGTTAAATAAAATAAAACTTTTTTCTTTTTTAAAGATGGAAAGCCACACAATTATCCCTTCAATTAATCCCCCAATATTAAAAACTAACTGGAAATCTATTTATATTGTTGCCATTGTTGCATTTATTGCTGCATTAGAATTTGCAGCGAGTAATGATTGGAATTATTTTTGTCAAGTATTTTTAAATTTTTTTTAAAAATTATTTTTGATAAAAATTTAGTTGGACCCTTCTGCTACAATTACATTTTATGGTATTTTACGTACAGTTGGGGGGCTGAGTGGGGGGATTTCGACGATATTGGCTGGTTGGTTATGTAATCGATTGAAAGACACGAGGTGCTTAAATTTATTTAAAAATATTTTATATTAATGCTTTATTTTATATAAAATCTCGTAAATATTGAATAGAAAGACTAAAATATTATTGTAAAGAACATTTTTTCTTTTGGGTGACGTGATTCCCAAACTTTATTAAAGTCCCATTCATATATTAGGGATAGGATCTCTTCTTACGGTTTTATGAAATGTGGCATGGCCCATCTCTGGTTAAACCAGGGAACGAGCCGACCCGATTCCCGAAAATCGGGAATTCTCGACGTTTTTTTGAGTCGAGAATTCCCGAAATCGGGAATTTAAATTTCTTTGGGAAATTTTTTTATGTCGGCTCGTTCCCTGGTATATACTGCGAAAAATTTCCCCGAACTTATTCCAAGTCTAGTGTTTTTAAGATCATCGGGTTTCCAAATTTCTCAAAAAAAATAATCGAAAATTTTTTTACAATTCCAAGCCCAGTGCCAAGGATCATCGGGTTTCCAATTTCTCAAAATAAAAAGAAATTTAATTTTTTTACAATTTTTATTTTTTTTTAATTTTTCAAAATATTATATAGTTGAATTTTAAATAATATTTATTTAGAAATATAATTAATTTAATTCTAGACAAATACTTATAATATCCAAATTGTTGATATTAATTTCTACACTATTCTTTCTGGGAGCTGAATTAGTTAAAGGATTTGCATTTTATGCTTTCTTTCTTTGCTACAAAATTTTGATGGGAATTGCTAGTGGTTGAGTGAAAATAATTTTAAATAAATATTAAACTTTATCTTAAAGGTGGGGGAAGTATGTCAAGAACTCATGTAGCTATGGCTAGCACAGAAAAAGATAGAAATAAAGCTATTGCTTTAACGGCACTTTTACCAGCCGTTGGGTTACTTGTCGGATTTGGTAAAGAAAACTTCTTTTGGAAATTAAAATTTCCCCTTTTTTTGTAGCAATAAATGCTGGAACAAGTTATATGAAATACCCAGGAATTGAAATACCTTTAATTAAAATTCATTTAAATTTATTTACTGCCCCAATGATATTTTCGATGTTTATATTTTTATTGGCCCTTTATTTGTTAATTTATCATTTTGATGGAAAATGGCATATTTATGAAAAAATGCAAAAAATAAATAGTAAAAATAATTTAGAAATGATTAAAAATGAAAATAAAAATATTCAATGTTGGATTCCAAATAATTTGGAAAAATTAAAAGAAAATAAAAAAGGTATTTAAAAAATATATTTTTTGGAAATTTATTTATTAAAAAATTTAAAAGATATACACGCAGAAAGTAGTTATTCTTTTGATTGGGTTGCCGTTTTAATTTGTTGTTATACTCAATTAGTTATTAGTATGGCTATGCTTAATTTAATGACGTCGGTTTAATAAAATAAATTTATCTAGGCTCAATGGCAAACAAATTAAAATTAATGTTGAGAACAGTTTAGTTGTACCAGGGTACTGCTGAAAGTATCGGACCCTTACTTTGAAGAAAGCTAGATAAAATAATTTAAAGTATTTAATAATTGAAGACTAAATAACTCCTCACTAAAATTATTTATTACAAAAATAAATTTAAAAAATTATCTTTTTTCAATTAAAGTATCAGTTCACCATATCAACAATTAGCTTTTCAATGGGATGCTTCCCAACTTCAATTCTATGGGGGATTATGTGGAGTCGCAGTAGCAATTCAACTAATTCTTTGGCCAGCTGCTTATATGATGTTTGGATTAAATAAAATGTTTTTTGAAATTAAAATAAAAAAAATAAATCTTTAATTTTTAAAGAATATCAGAACGTCAATCAGTTATGTTAGGGTTATTAGTACTTATGGGAGGTTATTTATTTACATATTCTTGGCCATTTTTGTCAGAAACATTTCCATATGCTGTAAATTCTTCACCTTCACTACTCTCCGCTTTTTTAAATAATAAAACAGAAATAATAGAGAATATATCTAATTGTGGATCTGAAAGTCATCCCGGTTGTCCTTCACATTATGAATGGTGTGGAACTACTACAAAGTAAAAAAATATATTTTTTTTTGAAAAATTATTTGTAAATTTATGAGTTTTGAGGATTCTATTTACTGTCAAATATGGGGAAAGACTATATGGACTTGTATATCTTTAAATAAATATTCTTTCTGGGTTTAGTTTTACAGTCTGTGTGTTGCTATAGGATTTGCTCTAGGGCTGTAACCACAATAGAGTTAATTAATCCTCAATTCAAAACCTATATTTAACTACTCATACAAATGTTATCTGCAATAAATTCTTTTAAAGTTTATTTTTAAAAAATATTTTTAAGACCAAATATGCCTCTCTATATGGCATCTCTAATATTAAGTACAGGAATGGCTATGCCAGTAGTTAGAATGAATTTAGATATTTTATATTCAAAAATACTTGGAAATATTAAACAGGTAAATTTTAATTAATTAAAAATAAATTTAAAAAATATTAGGGTGTAATGCAAGGAATATTTTTTGTTTGCCAAACAGTTTTGGAACTTTTGGGTGGACCTATAGCTGTTAGGTAAATTAAAAAAATATTTAAAAATAATTTAAAATGTGTAAGAATGGTTACTTATCAAAAAAATGTTTAAAGTTTTAATTAGGGTTGGACACTACCGGTTATTAACCGGTACCCCCGGTTTTCGGTTTTGACCGGTTTTCGACCCCCGGTTTTCGGTTTCGGTTTTTGACTGACCCCCGGTTTTCGGTTAACCGAAACCGGTTTATGCCTGTATTTTTCATCCAGAATATCCAGTTCTTATTTTAATCAATAAAAATGTAGTAAATCAGCTGGGCTATAGCTATTTCTCTCCTTTGGCTAGTCAAAAGGTACCATACCCAGCCACGAGCCATGTTTTATCTTTTTTGGCGCCGCAGGCGAAAATTTTGAGAATTTTGGAAGGCATCGAAGTATTTTTGGCACCGAAGTATAAAGGCCAATAAACAGATTTATTCCTTTTTAGCAGCGCTGACATAACTTTTGAAAAAGTTTAAATTAAAAGTCAAAAACTTAAACAGTATTTATTTTTTGAAAAAAATAATATCCCTTGTACTACTCGTCCTTGGATTCGAACCAAACACTAAGTCAAAAGCAAATCAAGGGAGCCAATCAAACATACATATTTACACCTCCTGATATAGGTGAATTAAAGAAATTATATTTATCGAAAACAATTTGAGAAAAATATTTTGGCAAGATGTGTTTTGTGAACTCAAATGAACGAAAAATTTCCAAAAAAATTCCATCCTTAGGGGTGTATTTTATAAACCGAAAAACCGGTCGGTTTAGGCCACCGGTTTTCGGTTTTCGCCGGTTTTTGACCCCCGGTTTTCGGTTTCGGTTCGGTTAACCGACCGTGACCAACCCTAGTTTTAATAAAAAATTATTTATAAAAATTTACAAAAATTCTTTTTTTTTAATTCAAAATTTAACTAAAATAACATTAATTTAAATAATTAATTTATATTTTAGTTGGGTTTTTGAAAATTATGGACCTAGACATATTTGGGAATTTATTGGTTCCCAATTAGTTCTTTGTCTTTTTTGTTGGTTAGTATTTTATAAAAGAATGATCTCAAAAGCAGAAATGATGGAAAAAAATGAAAAATTAAAAAATATTATTTTTTCTTCTTCTTCAAATTTAAAAGAAAAACTTTAATTTTTTTTTACATTTTATTTTAATTTAAATTAATTTTTTACTTTTCTTGTGGATAAAATTGTATGTACTTTTCCTTTAGACGACCGCAAACTGAGTAACAGCCGACTTTCCCTGGACTAGTAAACTTTCATTGGACTACTAAGCTAGAGTAGAGCCTATTTCCCATATCATACATTACGCAAAGTAGTATTTTTTACCCATCTATAATAATAAAATATTTTAAGCATACCTAATATGTAGCTATGCAAAAATTTACTCAATTAAAGCCTAAAATTGAATCGGTCTTAAGTAAATTTCCGCCACTTATGACAACCTCAATTTAATTCATACTTTATTGTTATTCTGAATATTCCATGTCGGGGAATATTCAACCTTATTCTTTCTATAATCACAAACCTTATTTTACCAAAATTAATTTTTTAAATTTATTAATACTCTTTAGTTTTTCTAAAAATTTAATTTTAAATTTAAAAAGCTAATTAGTGTGACACGCAAAGTAGCTATGACAGCCTCAACGCAAAATTAGTGTTTAAATAAATTCTATTATCTCTCAATATTTAAAGCTAAACAAATAGTCGAGGGGTTTTTCATTCACCATTTACATATATGTAGATTTTAGCATTTTATTTAAAGTAATTTAAAAATTAAAATTTAAGTGAAAATGAATAAAATCTTTCCTTAATTTTATGTACTATATATAATATTAATATCGTCTTTAATTAATATATTAATTTTACTTCCTCGAAAGATCGAGCTATGTAGAACATAACCCGTGACTCGTTTGTCAAAAAATTACAGCTCGACAAGGCTTGTGCCGATTAATATTGCCTCGCTTTAAATCAAAGATCCAAAAATATTCGCCTGATCCGCTAATACATATACCGTATTTGCTCTAGTAATCCCCCAGGGGGAAGAGCCTGGGGGATTATTAGAGTGGGGTAGAAAGAGGGGGATTATTGTTTCAACCCATCTCCAGGGTGGGGGATTAATAGAGCCTGGGGGATTAATAAAGACTGGGGGATTAATAGAGCAAATACGGTAAAAGGATTTTAGCTTGTTGATGTTGTAATAATCGCGTTAATTTAAAAACAAATCCAGTCGAGAATTGTACCACAGTGTAATATATTCAATAAATGCCTTTCTTTTCATAATTTAACCACACAAAATGGAATAGTTGAAGGGTTGTAATGAAAGGTTGTATAATAAAGTTTTACCGGAAGCACTACATTCACTTTGTCCCATCTGTATATTTTAGGAGAAAAGAAAAGATAAGGTTTTTTTTCATAAATTTTAGTTTACATAAATTTTAGTTTATCTTTTAATATACAAAGCTGTACAAACATACGTGGATTTTTCATTCAATCTTTCTAACTTTTTAGCAATTTATTTCTAAATTCTAGTTTAGAAACTTAGATTTTATCTCATGACTGAATAACTAAATTACCCCTCCATTTCAGTTTTAAAGTTATTCTTTTTCTGCTAATTAATTAAAAATATATTCCCATGGTTACTAACTCATAATAATATAAAATTAACAAATACCTACTAAATTACTTATTAAATTATTAATTAATTTTTGATAAAGCTTTAGCTTTATTAATAATTATTTCAGTAAAATGGAGAGAAAATTGGTTAATAAATGTCAAGTTTGCGATTCTTCTTTGAAAGTTTCACATCAATATAATGTTAATTGTTGTAGTGTTTGTGCTGCATTTTTCAAGTTTTATAAATTTATTTTTAAATTTAAAAAAACATTTAAATTTTAAAAAAGGATATATTTAAAAAATAAAAAACAAAAATTTGAATGTAAATGTTTAACAACTTTTGGGAAAATAAAACTAAGGTTGATAGACTGTGAGCGATGTTATCTTAATAAATGCCTTTCTGTGGGAATGAAAGAACCAGGTTGCCCTAAAAAATATCCAACTAGACAACAAAAAATAAATAAAAGTTGCGAAGAACAAAAGGTTACAACATTTGATCTTTTTTTGTAACACTCAAAAATGTGGCAAAAATAGGGAAAAATTAGCTAAAATGTGGCACAAAGGATTAGGGAATATTTAAATCCTTTTTAATTAAAATCTCTAATAAAAGATTGCACTAGTTTTAATTGAAATGAGTAAGACGGGATCAGAATAAAGGCACAAATCACTTGTTTCTACTACTAATTGTAATTTTGTAGAAAATTGTTGTGATTGTTGATAAACCTGCTAAAGAATGTAAAGAGATTAATTTACTATTAAAAATAGCTGAGGATCAGAAAAGAATTATGCATGCTTTTAATGATTTCAACGATAATTTACTCAATGGTTCAATTTATTGCGAGGATATTATACTTTCAGGCTTTAATATTTTTGATCATATTGAGATGTTTTCGGTAAATTTTTATCAAAATTTACACAAAACATTCCCTCAATCTTCAAGCAAAATCCTTACCCTATTTCTCGAGAAGAAATGCGTAGCTGGGAAATGGACAATGAAAGGGAAGGATTTTATAATAAAAGGACTTATAAATGTATTCTCGTTGATCAACTGATAAGTATTGCTATTGCAAAATCAATGCCTGTATTCGAAAAATTATCTATAACTGACAAAGTCTTTTGGTTAAGACGGAGTAATTTTAATGATTTTTTTGCAGGTCGCATTTTGCCGGCACGTATCACATATATTTCAAAGCTTCTCAAGTTCATTTATATCATGTGAGCTTGGCGTAGATACCTGGGCACGTAAGGATTGTGTTATGCCTGCTCTTGGTGTTATTAAAAATGAATATTTTATTCGGGATAAAAAGTAAGCTTTTTCCTTATTACTACACTGTTGGACCTAATGAAAAATATACATTATTGTTATCCTGACATGAAACTAGATACTTATCCCTTCATCCCGACCATAATTTCATGTTGTTTGTTTATTCTATTAATTCCTCTGCAACACCCTAACCATATCCCACAACTGAAATTCGATGCAGTGAAGGTGCTTTCGACTAACGATTTTCGTACTAACGAAAATACCCCGGATACGAGACACGATACTTATCTTCGGAGACTTGATATTTATTTTCGGAAGTCGGATCATTTGTTCAAACGTATTAAGAGGGATATATACAGATTTGCGAGGCTTAAGAGATATAATTTTACGAGTGATAAAGAGATATATCGAAGTTTGTAGGATTTTCTGTATATCGTAAATTTGTCAGGATCCCGATGTATATAGGGGGATTAAGGAGGGAGGAATAAAAAGATTTTTTTTCGGTACTCGTCGGTACAGGGTTTTTCGCTACTCACGGATCCGAAACCGTATTAGTAAGATTTTATAATTTTCGATACACGGGTGGTACCGGAACTTTTTGGTACTAAAGGTACCAATACCGAAAAAAACATTTGACGAACACTAGCCTGAACGCTCGCATTCCTCAGTGTCTGAACAAATCTACTTCTAGTGAGGTCCGTCTGTATTTTAATATTTTATTTTATCAAATTCGATTTAAATTTATATTTTAAAAAGATTGTTTATCTTGGTTGATCGAGTATTTACTAAATCTGTTGCTCCTTTTAAAAAAGCTGCATTATCTAAGGAAGAATATGCACTATTAATGGCTATTTTATTTTCAAACCCAAGTATAAAGCAAATAAATTTAAAATAAAATATTTTTATTTATAAAGTTGTAAAAGGTCTATCCTACCAAGGAAAAGATTTGTTGTATGAAGAATATTTTCGATACACTAAAATGTTACTTGAATATACTCAAAATAAATTTGGAGTGATTGATGGTGCAAAACGATTAGATGAATGCATACTTTTAATAAATACATCAATACAAATAAATCAAGCATTTGGTGAAATGCATAGCTATATGCTTGAGAAATACTCTAATACATTTCACAAGTTTTTTAAACCTTTCTTTGATTCCCAACATTAGTGATTGGATTTTTTATAGAATAAAAATTTTATTTTATTTTTAGAAATATTTTTAGGATATTTTATTTTCATAAATTTTATTTGGTTAAAAATAAAACTTGAGTGAAAAAGAAAAACTTAAAATTTTTATTTCGATGACACCGGCAACGTTTATTGTTTTTTTCCGAATTATTAAAAAATTTTTTTATCAATTTTTTCTGTTGAAATTACTTCACAATTTCAATAAGCGAAAAATTCTTTAAAGAAATCATTTAGATGTTCATTTAACAAGGCTAATAAGGTAGAATTTATCCATTTCAACGTCGTAGGTTTAAATTTTTTAATTTCCTAAGTCCAATAGACTAAACTGCATTGGACACTAAAAATTATAAACATTGTTTTATAATAACAATAGTGTAAGAAAAAAGAGAGCTTATCAAGGATAGAGCTAAAAAGATATAGCTTATCGACACCAAACCGACCATGCCATTGGTGAGAGAGAAGATATGATAAGAAAATGATCCTAGGATACTTCTCATATTTAAATCCCATTATTCTTAGAATATTTAATTTTATAGATTTTTTGGTTTCCTCATTATTATATTTAAAAATTAAATAATTTTTTTTTACTTAATAAATTTATAATTTTAATTAGATACTAGATAATTTATTTATTTATTCAGCTTTAAAATAATGAAAAGAATTAAGCAGTCTAACAAGTGACAATTTAATAAAATTTTCTATTGAGAAAAAAAAAGAAAAATTAGTTGATTAATTAACTTTTAGTACTTTTGAGGATAAGACAATTTTAAATATTTTAATTAAATCGAAGATTTTTTTAGAAAAATTAATTTAATGTAAATTACTAATTAATTAAATGAAATAAAAAATATTTTTTAGAAAAATATTTATCTTTATTCTCTTCAATAATCACAAACTATGTATTTTAAATTTATTGATACTCTTTAGATCTGATAAAAATTTAAATTTTACAAAGCTAATTAAATAAAATTTAAATTCTAATAAATAATTTATTTTAAAATAAAAACTGAGCTAAATTTACCCAATGTACCTTCACTTTATTAAATTAAAATTTAAAAAATTTAAATGAATTAAAAAAAAATGACTAAAATATTTAATTCTTATTTTATTCTTCTAATTTTTGTTGGATTAATTGTGATTGACCAAATGAATATTGTTTCTTCTTCACCAATAAATAAAAAAGAGGTTAATAATGGGGGGGGGGTATCCTGTATTAAATAAATTTAAAAAATAATTTTATCTTAGAAAGTGTGAGGATATTAAAATTTCTGATTCCTTTATAGAATTTTTTTAAATATATAATTAAAATTAATATTATTTAAAAATTTCTTAGAAGGACAAAAATACTGGAAATAAAAGTAACAAATCAAAAATCACAACAATTAAACCTACTACAGCGGATAAGAAACATCCCGACTATGTTTATACTTGAAAAAAGATTAAAAATAAATTTTTAATTACTAAATAAGAATAATAATTCGATAAATAAAAATATACCTTATTAATTTAATTTAATTAATCCTCTAATTACCAATTTATATATTTTAATAAAATTGGATTTTTATTAACCTAAACTTTTTATAAATGTTGCGAAAAATTAAAAGACTATTTTAAAAAAATATAAAAATAAATAAAATATTATGTATTTCTAGTATTTTTAGTAACATTTACATATTAGTTTATTGAAAAATAATTTAAATTTGGAAATAATTAACAAAGTCAATAACATTGTTTGATTATTAATATACATACTTCAATATTTTTTTATTAAATTAAAAATATTTTTAATAAAAATCAAAAAATATATATCTCAATAATACAATTAACTTGACTCAATTAACGTTAGATCCTCTAGATTATACCAGTTGATCCGATTGCTTTATACAGATTTATTTGTTGCTCTTTGTTATTTTATTTGTTCGTTTAAATCACATTACATTTACATTTTTGTTTCAACAATTAACGCCTAAATGGCAGATAAATTATTATTAATAATCTATGTAAAATTCCCATTTAAAATCATCAACACAAAATTAAATGAAAATAAATTTTATTTGGAGTAAATTGAATGATTCACCCAATGAAAAAGTAAATATTCCTATGCTTATATGAAGTATGTAATGTTATATTTATAAAATTAAATTAGTAATTATATTCATTATAATTTTTAATTAGTTATATTAATTAACGATAAATTTTTAAATTTTTAAATTTAATATATTAATAAATATTAAATATAGGACTAGAATTTCAATTACATTAAAAATTGTACTTAAAATTGAGTGTATTATTATTAAGAATAACAATTAGTATCTCCCTCCACCTAAAGCCTAACAAAATTAAAAATTCTTCATAAATTGAGGTTATTCGATAATAAATAATGTGGAATTGAAATCTGAATAGATGAGCAAATAAATTCCATAAAATACAAAAATATTTTAATTATTAAAATTTCAGAAAATGGCTAATAAAATGCCTTTAAGAGCATTTCCGAAAATTTTGTTTTTAATATTTTATTCAATAATAAAATCTAAAAGCTCAATTGATGATACAAAATTTACTTCTCTGAGTAGTTTATAAACTCCTTTATAAGGATATGCTTAACCAAAATATTCCGACGGATAATATAACAAACTGTAAAGGGTAAGTACATTAAAAGGTGTATTACTTTGGTACACATTTTACATACTTTTTCTGAATATGTACATATTTAAAAAACAAGTTTTATCCACAATCTGAGAAATCTGAGTGCATCTAATAGAGGGTGCCTTATCAGAGGGTGCCTTATCAGAGGGTGTATATTCTAATAGAGGAATTTGCAAAATAAAATTGACTTTAATATAACTTAAAAGCAATAAATATTTTAAAAACAAATTATTTTAATAAAATTACAGCATACTTATTTGTTATCAAAGTCATCTGAGTTTGCCTTCCAAAAGAAATTGGAAACCCAACAAACGCTTTGAATTAACAAAAAAAGGAAAAAGTCAAATGTGCGATAATTCACAAATGGGGAATTCTACAAAAATTAAAGAAATTAAAAATGCAGAATGGCACGGAATTGTAATTATAAAGAAAGGAAAGGGAATTTTGGAAGTTCATTCAGATATATTTCCAGAAGGGTTAGTTAAAATAAATTTGAGTAAATTAATAAAAATTAAATTATTTTAAAAGAAAGAAAACATTAATTTTGCAGAGAAACATTGATACTACGTGAAATAAAGCCTTATGAATTGATATCATTCCTCCTTGGAAAGGATAATTCTCTCAAACGTTTGTTATCAATTAATATTAAAGACAATGATAATCAATCATAATGGGTACTGGGCGGGTAATAGTTAGAAGTTACGGACTTCTTGTCTTACATTTATTTGTATTTTGAAAATATTATAGGAAAGATATTTAATGCTAATAATGTTGATAGTAATCTGTTTGATGGCTCAAGAATGAATAATGAATATTTAATTGACGATTATGCGGGAATATTCGCTTTGAAATTGGAAATGATGCTTTTATTATCTAAGAATATTCAAGCGAATAATGATGAAACGACATTATTCTTTTGGAAATATGTTGGAAATTGCCTAATAAATGAGGTAGTTAATTATTATCATAAAAATTTATATCTACCATATAGCAAACACATAATCTTTTTGAACTTTTTAAATTAATTTAACAAAGATTACATAAAAATCACATACCCACTCGATCAAAACTTTTAAGAAATAATATGGATATATTTAATAAAAATAAAAATTTTTTTATTAGGATTTATATAAAAAGAAGCTAAATAATGAACATAATATTTTGGAAATATATGCCAATATTTACGAGCTTGGCTGCATTCCAGAAGTTTACAATAAAGTGCATCGTAATGATTTACATAAACAATGCAAAGAAATTGACAAAGAATACAATAAGGATTGCGAGGAGTAAAATATTTTTATATTACAGTTATGCGCTGGACCCTCCCGGTCCGAGCACCTTCAGAGCGCCGAATGTGTATGGGGGAGATTTGGGATGGTGAGGCGCAGAGGACTAAACGAATAATTAAAGACTAATTCATAATATTTATTTCCATTTAAAATACAATTAAATGGGTAGTGTTTTTAATAAGGGATTAATTGATGGGGGCAATAACATGGACATTAATATTGGGATTGAATAATAAATTGAACTGGAGATGAGGATATAGTTAAGTGATTAAATAGAGGAGAAAGTGGGTGGGATATGACAAAGTTTATAGGACAAAATGTGTCTGGGAAAGATGGGAGGAAGTGTATAAAGTTGTTGACAAAAGGATAAATGTAATTGTGATTTATGTTGGGAACGGAAGAAGGTGAACAATATATGAGAGAAAAGAGATAAAGTGTAAAGATAGGCTGGGAAGGAATAAATGGAAGATAAATATAAACAACTATGGGAAATATGGTCGGGGTCGGGACTTGATGAAAAGGGCAAGTATCGAGTCTCGAGTCTTGGGGGTAACATCTCCCTGCCGCCAATAAGCGCGACCCTGCGCTTATGGATTGTTGGTTGGTTTTTTTTGGAGGGGAAAGGAAGATCGAGTCTGATGGTGGTTTTTTAGTCCGACATTAAAATTTTCTTAATTTTCAGTGAAGTTTGGATCAAATGTTGGGTTTTAAGTCCGACATTTTTGGGAGTGGAGTTTATTTTGTTTTGGCTATTCTAGTATTTTTTGTAGAGTCAATGGAGATGTGATGTAAATGGTGGATTTTTAGGCCGCCATTTTGGATTTGTTAGATTTAGAAATGATGGTTGTCTATTCCGTCATTTCTTGGGCCTTTGGGTGTATGTTTATTTGGAGGTTTCACGTTGGGCTTTCGTGATCAAATGGTGACTTACTTATTTCAGCACCGTTTGATTTTTATTGGAAGGGAATTTTTTGTTTTAAGGATGATTTAATTCCCTGTTTTTAAAGACTCGATACTCTGAATATGGTAGAAATGAGTGGATTTGAGATAATATACAATTGATTTGATAGAAATGATAAAATGTGGACTATTTGAATAAAATCACTAAATTTTTAATGGGTTTATTTCATAAGTTCTTTCCTTAATTTGACTTCTTTCCGATCATCTATTGCACTTCGCGTGGCTCCATGTTCATATCATTAAAAGTTCAACCATTTAATGTTGTCTCAATAGTTGGAGTTATCAAAACAATGTGCATTTAACAAAGTTGTTTTGTCGTAGTTATTGATAAAGTAAAAATGATTTATTTGAATTATATTATTTTTTGAATAATAGAATTTTGTTGAATAAGTTGAAAATAGAATTTGTTGAAAATTTTGTTGAATAATTGCGCGGAATTTTTTGGATTAATAAAGGGGAAGTGGAAGATTGTGAGAAAAAAATTTTGGAAGTGGAAAATTGTGGAAATGGAAAAGTTATTGGAACATGTGTTTGGACAGCGGAAACTCATTAGTGTGGAATCTCATTATCTTAAAGCTAACCCTTTAGATAATGTGTATTGGGGATTGTGATTGTTTTATATATGGGACTCCATTGATTATTTTGTATCGATGGGGAATGTTGGATTCTTAATAGGATTAACTAGGTTATTTCACTAATATTTGGAAATATTTAGTGAATTGGTATTTCATAGATTGCATGTTATGTTGGGAGGTTGATTAAGGGAGCTGGATTTCCTAAGCACTGATTAGATAGAGAATTGACTGATCTTTCTAATGGTGTAAATGGATTTGTTAGGAGATCGGGATTTCAGAATTTGATGGGGTTTCAAATGTTGTATGAAGTTAGGCTTAGGGGTGGTTTGATTTTTTGACTTTTATTTCACTTTTATTTTCAATGAAATTAAGTTGACTTATATTTGGGATATTGGAAAACGGCCATTTTATAGAGCAATAACTGCTTTATCTAATGGTCCATTTAGGATTACATGGATTTAGAAAGGGGGGTGTAAGTTTGGGAAAATTTTGGAATTAGCCTTTGAAGTAAAAAGGATAGATTGGATAAGGATAAATGTTTTTGTTTTGTTAATGTAGGAAAATGCAAATTAAGATTTATTGCTGATGTTAATTAAATTAACGTCAGTAATTCGAAAACCACTGTTATATAAGGAAGATAGAGATAAAAATTGGATGGGTGATAAAGGGATTTAATTAGAATAAGTGACAGGTGGAATCGGGAGCTAAAGGATGTGAAGAAATTTAGGGATAATAATCAATTAATATTAAATGAATTAATACTAACGATGTGTTTTAATTTTGAGATTTTAAGCGGGGGTTTGATTTTTTTGGATTGAAAAAAAGGACGGATACTGATTTATGGTTTGGATATTCTTATACGACAATTTTTTTTATAAAATAAGTTTTATAGGACAATTTTTTATAGGACATTTTTTATAGGACAGAGTCGCAACCTAAGGACTATTTTTATTTCGGATTATTATTCATAGGACTTGTTAATGTAATGGATTATTGAAATAATTTTTTTTTAATTATCGCGCGCACAGGAAAAATGATTTTAAATTATTTAAAGGACTTTATTGGATTAGTTTGTTTATTGCGCCGCTAAGGATTATTTATAAATATAGGAAGGCGCTTCTCAGGATATTGAATAATTGACAGTGTTTTTTTTTGGTTGCGACTTAATTTTGAATGGACTTTGTTAATGATAAATGGATTTTTGAATTAATAATTAATGGATTAACCAGTATCCTTCCTTTATGTGTGGAGTAAAAATGGATTAAATTGGAAAAATTTTGATTTAAACTTGAGGACATAATTTTCAATTTCATTCCATATTCAATGAAAGAGAAGTAGTGTTTAGTATTAAATTTTGGGGTTTTGGGTAGGGATAAGTTCCAGGATAGAAATTTTCTGGAAATTATTTTTGGTATATTTAGATTGGAATTTCAATAATGGTGGTTCAAATCCGCCGTTATTGAAGATTTAACATTTATAATTTTATAATTTAAAAATTTTAAAATTTTGGAAATTTAAAATTAACAAATTTTGGAAATATAAATTTTGTGAGCAAGTTATTTTTATAATAGGGAGGGATAAGAATAAATGGGCGAAAAAATTTTTTTTTATAAAAATTAGGTTATAAATGTTGACCTGATGAAAAGGGGGAAGGAAATTCCGGTTAAGCAGGATAGTGGTAGATTAATAGGGGATAAATATTGGTGTCTTTCTACGCCAATATTATGTTTTGTAAAGGCTGTTGTGGGATACAAATTTTAGTTATTAGTGATATTCTTATTATGGAATTTCAAAAATGGAAGTTAGATCCTCCATTAATGAAAGTTCGAATTTTGGGGATAGGAAAGAAGGTAATAGAAAAATAACAAACTTATCTTTTCTAATGGATGGTGTTGATTTATTTGTTGAGTGGAAGAGGAATGCAAAATCTGTGAGGTAGCCGAAGGAAAAAGTGTTCATAAATTAAAATTTAAATTAAAAATAAATTATTAATTTGGTGTCTGTTTTCACGTGGACAAGGTAAGGAAGTGCTTAAATCTGGAGTTTATATCTGTTTACACTTATTCATATTGGAAAAAGACATTGGTGTTGTGACGCCAATGTTTAAGAGATTACGTTGTTGTGAATGCTAAAAGGTGAAGTTTTCAATCCATATGTAGTGAGCATTTATTTAAGGTAGATCATTCATCCTAATAGGATGAAGATGTGTTTTTATTTGGGAGGGGAGAGGAAGGAAGATGCGGGAATAGGAATTAGAAATTTTAGGGGAGGGAAAAGGAAAAGATCTGGTCGAATGGTAGAGGAAATGAGTGGAAAATTAATCTTGGGGGAGAAATTCTGGAATTTGATAAGAGGAAAAAATTGTAGGACGGGGGATGGGAAGAGGAATATTCTTTTGATTAGTCATTAGTGTTCTTAACGCAAATGCTGTATGGATGGGTGTAATGGGGAGTAATGGACTATATTGGATTAATCATTTTGTTCACTTAAAGATGAATAAAATTGTTTTTTAATAGGTGGGGAGGAGGTAAGGAATAAGGATGGAGATAAGGACATTGGTGTTTTTCGACGCCAATGTCGTATTTTAGAAAAAATTATTAATTGGAATTTATATCAGTTGTGACTCAGAGAATCATTCATCCTAATATGTAGGATGAAGACATGTTTTTATTTTTTGGTGGGAAAGAAGAAAGAATGGGAATTAAAAATATCGAGTGGAATGGGAAGAGATATGAAAATATTAGTTCGCGTATGGGACAAAGATTGGAAGGAAAATATAGTCGACTAGGAAGTAAACTGGGGATAGGAGAATACAAAGCATTGGTGTTTTTTATAACGCCAATGTCTGGTGGGGAAGAGAAGGGAATGCTAATTAAAAATTCGAATGGGAGAGAAATGGAAAAAAAATTAGAAGGGGAAAAATCGGAAGGAAATTGAATGGAAAGAAAAATATGTCTTTTCGATGGGGTTAGGATAGTAGGAGACAAGCATTGGTGTTTTTGTAACGCCAATGTATAATGTTTAGTTGAATTGGAAAATTGCTAATATATTGGAAAATATGAGGGAATACGGATTGAAAAATTAGGATTGAGTGGAGGGGAAATGAACCTTGGGAAAGGGAAATAAAAATAGGAAGGGTAAGAATGGAAATAATGGTAAAGAGAAATTTTTTAATTAAATTTAATTAAAAAATTTAGGATATGGAATGGGCGAGTAAAATGCACAGGGAAAAGAAATCGGGATGCCCAAGACCTAGAGGGGGTTGAAACCATCCGGTGCTACCAGTTATGCGCTGGACCCTCCCGGTCCAGGCACCTTCAGAGCGCCGAATGTGTATGGGGGAGATTTGGGATGGTGAGGCGCAGAGGACTAAACGAATAATTAAAGACTAATTCATAATATTTATTTCCATTTAAAATACAATTAAATGGGCAGTGTTTTTAATAAGGGATTAATTGATGGGGGCAATAACATGGACATTAATATTGGGATTGAATAATAAATTGAACTGGAGATGAGGATATAGTTAAGTGATTAAATAGAGGAGAAAGTGGGTGGGATATGACAAAGTTTATAGGACAAAATGTGTCTGGGAAAGATGGGAGGAAGTGTATAAAGTTGTTGACAAAAGGATAAATGTAATTGTGATTTATGTTGGGAACGGAAGAAGGTGAACAATATATGAGAGAAAAGAGATAAAGTGTAAAGATAGGCTGGGAAGGAATAAATGGAAGATAAATATAAACAACTATGGGAAATATGGTCGGGGTCGGGACTTGATGAAAAGGGCAAGTATCGAGTCTCGAGTCTTGGGGGTAACATTACTTATTTTGCGTCATAAAGTCTTTTTAGAGGAATGTGGTCAAAACTGACAATTTGTTACGAATCCAAATTGGATCCATACATATTAGACGATGTAACTGATGATCGAATTAAAGTTAATTTAAATGAAAGTTGTTGTTTACTCGATATTTCCTTTTCTAGCTTAAAAACATTCCATATTCTGGATATGGGAGAAAATGTAGAAAGTCGGGCCAACACGGTATTGAAGTTCGTGTTTGTGCTAGGCGCAACTCGTTTTTACGGGATAATGACAATAATGATTATAAAATTGAATATAAAATTAATGTTAAACTCGGTTTCTCTTATACGTACAAAAGGTGGGGAAATACATATACTATTTAGAGTGAAATTAAAAAATAGACAGAAATTATCCAACTGATGGAACCGTAGTAACAATAATAGTTAAAAATTATTTTAATTACAAGATTGGAGAATTTCTCAGAAGTATCATCATTAAACCATTTATTATTTAGTATCTTCTTTGAACAAAATTTAAATATTTTTGGAACTATTAATAAAACAACTAATTTTCTCGAACATCCAAGTAAAGAAAATGCAACTATTTCAATTCTAAAAATCCAACTTGGTAAAGATGATACAATGTTTGCTACATTAACTGACATAAATGAAAAAGAATGGGAATATGCTTCAAGTACAAAGTTCCTGATAAAGGATATGCTTGCCACGAAAGACCGAGGGGAAAAAACTTTGCATAAAATTGCTGAAGGAGTAATTCTTTAAATTATTATTCTGAATTGAAAAATAAATAAAGGAATTAAAATTTTCTTTTAAAATTTAAATTTTTTTACACTACCTATTTATTTAAGCGAAATTAAAATTATGTTAATAATATAAGTAGTTATATAAATTTGATAGATGAAAAGTATTCATATGAGTTAATTAATTTGTTAATTAAAGAATGAAGCGCTTTCAATTCTTGGCTTGGATATGGACCTTTGGAATGAAGGGTCTACTATATTAGACACTATGGAAGTTCCAGACATGCCATGTCATTTAATATTAAAATTTAATCAGAACAAAATTAATGCTTCTAGGCAATGTGTAAGAATTTTATTTTAAATATAATAAATTGAGAAAAAATTAAAATATAACAAATCGAAGCTTATAAAGCTACTTATAAAGCTAACATAAAATCTGGTTTCATAATTTTAAAATAAAATATTTTCATAAATCTGCTAAATTTATTACTATTAACTTTAAAATCTAAAAATATTTTATCAAAAAAATTAAAATAAGACAGAATTCTCTTTTCAAAATTTGCTCATTTTAAGGATATTCTCAGCACTAAACCCTCGATAATTAATCAATTCAAGCTAATAGCTTATTTATACGACTTGGCTTGTGATATAGATGAATATATAAAACATGATAAAGGATTGGATAGTCCTAATTATATATGTGATTATAAATCGGGAGATGAAAATATACTAAGAGAGTAAACAATTTTTGTTTATTAAAATTAATATTTCGTTTTTTCAGTTGGAATTCGGCCAATCTAACACTTTGCTATTTAACGAAATTTGGAGAAAATGTAAAATAATTTTTTTAATCCTTAGGAATCTAATCAAAATATGTACAATCTAATTTGATAATTTTAGATTAGCATAAGCATAAATCTCCTATTGAGGAAAGTAGCTTTTTCTATATAGAATAATAAATTGAATTTTATAAAGTTTAATTAAGTCAAAATTATCTAAAACCTTAATTTGTCAAAATTAATATGAATAGGTGAGCCTCATTTCTTTTGGGTTCGGTAATATTTTTAATTCAAATTTAATATTTTACTGAATAATAGTACATAAATATATCAATCTGATACATTTATTACAAAAACAATTATGTTTGTTAATTTAAAAATCTTTCAGATAGAAAACAACCCTAAAAGCGATTTCGCCAAATCTTGTTCAAATAAAGGTCCTGAAAGGCACGGAATTGAATTTCGCGTCTTTGCGACCAGAGTTGGGTTTAAGATTTTTAAAAAAGAAGGACGTTATCAAATAACATATCGTGTTGATGTGATTATTGGATTTTCGTTTTCTGAACATACGTATAACTTTATTAATTTTTTATATATACATACATATAAAAATCGTAGGATTAAATTCGGCAAAATAATCAACGCAACAGGAAAATATTTAAGCGATGGGTCCTTATTTCCTTTAGATTTAGAGGAAATATCAGCTACACTCTTATCAATTTCAATTGGAAACTCTGAAAATAACTTTGCAGTTTTTATTGATGAGTTAAATAATGTAGTTTATGATTATAGTAGAATTGTCCTAGCGGATTTTGGAGAAAGAAATATGAAAGAAATTTTGAATAAGGTAAAACTTTAGTCATTTTTAACAGTTACGATTGAGTTATTACCACCAATTCAAATCATTTCCTTAAAATCATTTTATTGTAGCAATCAGAAATATTGTAGTATTTGAATGAAAATTAAATTTTGATGAACGATTTACTTATTCTGTTTCATAGCTTATTAAACTATTTAATTATTCTATTGAATAAAAATATTTTAGGAAGGAGCGCTTGCCATGGTCGGTCCAGATATGAATTTAAATGATGAACAGATTGATGCGAATAATATAGACATTTTATATGTGTCACAAAAAGGGTGCGAGACAATACTTAATCTTGAATTAAATGGAGAAAGGATGAATGAAAGATTTGATTGTGTAAGTCTTGACAACTAATTTAGTACGTACACCAGAGATCTAGCCATATAAGAAATCAGAAACGGGAATTTCAGAGAAAAATAAATTCACGTTTCGGGAATTGGGTTGACTAGCTCCCTGATATACATATTGTGAAAATATTCTTATATATTATATTTTAGTATAAGCGACCGAGAAATTTGTGTGACATTCTCGGTTTGGAGAAATTCAAAGAATTAAACAGTTCTTTTAACGAATTAAAAAAATTAAAGAAGACTTGTCCTTGTCGTGATGATGAACCTCGTCCTTCACACATTGTAAAAATAAATTTAATGTGTTTTTTTAAATTTATTTTAGCATAAAATAAGTAGTAATTAACTAATATTTTCTTTGCGAAAAGCAAATTTTTGACATTTTCAGCCCGATTCTTGGTTATATCCAAATCCAAAAAGTAGAAATAAAAGGAGCGCAAATGATTCTTTAAAACTTGGTGAACGTGACGAGTACGATCTTGTAAATGGCTGCGAAAATGCACCTCCAATTGCTATTGGGGATCTTTTCCTTAATCTTAGGCAAATAAATGAATTAAAGGAACATCAGAAGAAATGTAAATGTATTAAATTTATAATAAGTATATTACAATCTAATTAATCCAAAAAATAAATTGAGTGGCTCAAAAATAATTTAAAGAAAATTATTTAGGCTGCAAGGATCGTACTAGAAATAAAAGACAACTAGATAGTATTTCGTCAGAAATTTTATGGAAAATGCCAGTTTACTATGCATTTGACTTTACTATACAAAGTTAATTATTAAATTTGATTATTTTGTTTTTTAATGGGATTGTTAAATGATTTTAAAATTATTATAATTGTTGCTTAAAGCTAATTTAAAGCTAATTTATAGGTGCAGTATGGAGGAAAAGAATTGAGCGTGGTATAAAATTTATAAGGTTTGATCGCTTGTAAAATTCTAAACTCATTTCTATCATTGGAAATCATGAACTCATTTTTATCTATCAATGATAATCCTGTCTCTACTACATACACTATACATATTTTAAGATAATTTTTTAAAATTATGTAGTGACAAAACCTGCATCACATTTGAAAGGATTGATCCTAATTCGAAAGACAAATACATCCTTTTTCAAGCTTACCGTGGATGTGCAACAAATCTAGGTGCTAATGGATTTAGTGAATCAGAACATATAATTGGCTTGTCATTTTTTCGCTGCCCCAAGGTATATAAATAATTTTCAAAAATAAATGTAATGTAAGGAAGTTTGAAAGAGGTAGATCTACAAATTAATAATGTCACAGTCAGATGATAAAACACCTTAATGAAATCACTCTCAGATCACTTAAGTTTATCAACCCAATTAAAATGAAATGGAAAATATAGTTGAAATTATCCTATTCTATATTACTAAATATAAGAAATATACCTAAATAGATTTGGAAATTCATTCCATCTAATTTAAATTAGAGTTAAGCGGTATCGGGATTTAGAGAAAAACCCGGGATCGGGATTTTAAAAACTTTTAAATTTTTATTTTCTTCACATACGACTCAATATAATTCTAAAATTTCTACTGCGGTGCTGAAATAATGAGTTTATGTCTCATAGACGCATGATTTACTTTCCGGTTCAGGGGATTAAGGGAGGATAAGGTATATAGGGGGAGGGGGATAAAAGCGATTAGGCTTCTCCCATTTTAAAATTTTGAAAAATTTGTAAGGATTAAGGGCCAGATTTTCTCCTTTTTAAGCGCCGCAGGCAATATTTTTAATTTTGGAAGGCCAAGGGCATTCAAGATTAAGTGCGTTCAAGTCTATACGATTAATGTGGACGATTAAGAACTGAGATTGAGGGATTAAGTGATATATTAATGTAGTAATATTTCTTAAGCCCTCGATTTCTCTTCAAATCTAACTCAATCTTTTTAAATTCACCGATATCCCTCTATACTCCAAATCCACCGATACTCCCCTCAACCCTTCTTGATCCCTCGATATCAATCCAAATCACTCAATATCTCGTTAAAATTGTAATGAAGCTTTGTTCATTTTTACGGCGCCGCAGGCGAAAATTTTGAGAATTTTGGATGGCAAGATGCCAAATTTCTTCCATTTTCTGCGCCGCAGGGGAAAATTTTTCTTACTTTCATGCCTCCCCTCTTCTGTTAACTTTATTTTGCAGACTTCTAGTCAATTTATAAAGTCGGGATTTTCATCGGGATCTAATGCACATCCCGATCCCGATCCCGGATCCCGGCTCGGGATTGAGATTGGCCGGGATCGGGATATATATTTTGGGAGCGGGATCAGAAAAATCGGGATCGGGATTTGAAAAACCCGGGATAATCCCGCCCGATCCCGACCGGGATCCCGATCCCGACCGGGATCCCGATCCCGCTCAACCCTAATTTAAATATTAAATTGCTTCTAAGTTCGAAATCACAATTTAATACTTAAATTAAAGCATGGTATTTTTAGAATAATTTATATGTTTTCACTATATTTTATAAAAACTAAGGCTGGGTCAGTTGCACATGAAATTATGCATGCATTAGGTATCCATCACGAAATGATACGTGAAGATCGTGGCAACTTTGTCTGGATTAATTATTTGGACATATCTGAAGATGTAGTAAAATTAGTATATTTAAATAAAATAGTTAGCAATTAGGTATTGATACAATTTAAGTTATGTATTAAATAAAGAAGTGTTTTTAAATAAACTTTTTATATTATTAAATCTGAATGATTCCAAAAATCTTCTCATTAAAACTAAGATATATTTTATGAATTCTATAAAAATATAGGATTCCTAAGTTTATTAATATAAAACAACTTTAGATTACCTAGTAACTATTTGAAGATTATTGTTTAAAATAAAATTTTCAATTATAGTTTAAAGATCAATATAAGCGCCTAAAATCTTCAGTACAACACGGGCAGCCATATGATTTTGGCTCAGTCATGCATTACAGTCCAATTGGATACTATGAAAAGTAATTGTTTTATAGAGAATAATTTAAAGAATCTTATAATTTTATTATTTGATAGTTAGGCAAAAATTTTGTTATTTAATTTAATGTAAAATTTTAGCTGATCTAGATTTAACATAAAATTAAGAAATGCTCATATAATTTCTTTATTTTTGTAATATACTTTTAATAGATTTAACATTATTGCGCTTTCACGTGATTATCAACAAACAATGGGCCAACGTGTTTTTATTTCATTTAAAGATGCAAAACTTCTTAACAGAATTTATTGTAATAATATTCAAATAATATTTTATATTTAATCTATTTAAAAGGCACAACCAGTTATCCTTATGGTGGAAAGTTTGCAGACTGTAATGCTTACGAATATGAACTAAATGAAGGTAGATGTAAAAATGGTGGTTATCCAGACCCCATAAATGATTGTCATTGTCGTTGTCCTTCAGGGTATGCCGGACATAGATGCACAACATATAAATGTATGTAATATAAAATGATTTAAAAATCAAAAACATGTTTAACTTTAAATTCACATAAATTTTAATTTGTAAAGTTAATGATTGCAAGGCCATCGAATTAATACCATCAGTTAAAAGGCAATATATAACAATTGGAGAAGCTGATAATTTCAATTGTTTTTGGTTTATAAAGGTAATTTTATCAGACAGTCACTATAAAATAATGTTTTGTATAAGCGTAAAAAACCAGAATCTGATAAAATACAAGCAAAGTTCACATATATAACCGTGGAAGAACTTAATGGATTTTTGTGTGGATATCCATGTGAGGAAGGATATATTGAAATCAAATACAAAAAGGATAAAACAGCAACAGGTAAATATTCTGATTTACTTTATAACAGGTAAATAACAGGTAAATATTGGTGATTTACTTTATATTATTCAATCTATAGTTTATTTATTTTGTTAAGAACGCATTCAAAATGAGGATATTTCTAAATTATATGTAATTTATAGGAGCTCGACTTTGTTGTGGAAATCATATTATGCCTATTATAATAATTGCTGATGCAGATACAGATATTTTGATTATGAAGAATGGAGAAGGATTTGCTAAAATAACATATCAATCAGGTAAAGCAGACCTGTTTTAAGTTAATAATGATTAATGCGAAAAAGTCAACAGTTAACTTTTGATCAGATACCCAATCGTTTAGGGAGGGGGGGGGGAAATAACGGGAAAGAGAACAGATCATAAATTATAACCAGTTAGTATCAACGGTTAGTATCAACGGGATAGAAAGAAATCTGACTGACAAAACACTAACATTTACAAATTTTTGATTTATAAAATTAAATATTTTCAGAACTTAAACCCTACGCCCTGTCAAAAAACTGCAAAGAAGTGCGTGAATCAGTCTTAGATCTTAAAAGTCATCCTTTTGCAACAGGACTAGGGAGTTATGGATCTCAAGTAGACTCAAAGCCAAATTATGGCCCAAAATTTGGATTTATTTGCGATGGAGGCCGAGAATTAATTGTTTATCTCTAATAATATTTTTAAATTAAATTTATTTTTAGGTTAATGGCCGTTATAAAATTAATGATTGGTTTTGTGTTGATCCTCCCGATAGAGGTTGTGGTAACGCGTTAGAACTTCTCTGCCTGGTTTTTTATATATAATCAAACTAATATATAATTTGCAATTAAGAAAGTTGAAGGATCAGATGACTCTTTTTGGTATTTGCCAAATTATCAATGGACTCTTGTCTCTTCCATTTCTTGTCACCCACAAGAAGACAAAGATGGTAAAAAGTAGAAGCTATGGACTAATTTAAAAAGATTAGAATTTAAAATTTAAAAAATAATTCAAGAAATTTTCATTAAAATTTTACTATTCTTAATTCTGTAAATATTTTTTAAAGAATAAAAAAAGTCTTTGATACAATTGTACTTAAAATATAACTGTTACATGAGGATTTCTAAGATTTACTAAAAAATTTAAAATATACCCAGAAAGTATTTAAATAAAAAGTAACATTTTAACAATAATTTATTAAACAAACTTTCAAAAAAATTATAATAAAAATATTAAAATAAAGTACATTCTTAAAAATTATTTAAACATATGGTTTAATAAAAAAAGTCCATGTTCGAGTTAGTTGTTTCAAGAGATGGGAAGTAACCCTGATATTTTCACGTTTTAGCAGTAATATACGTATGAGAATTTAATTTAAATTAATTTATTTTACAAAACCAGACATTTAATTTTGTGGCTAGACTTTTTAAAAAAGATTTTAATTCATTTAAACATTTGATTAAACATAAATCTTCTTTAATTTTAGTGAATAAAAAGCGGCGAAATATTTAGAAATACAATTAAATTAATATTTATTTTATTTAATTTTAAAAGTGAATGCAAGTAAAACAATTATTTATTTTATTTTTAATTATTTTACAATTATTTATTACTCAAGGAAAACAACATGGTAATAAACAAAAGAAAGTTCGCCGACACCCACGAGAAGCTATTTTAGACGATGCAAATGGAGATATGGCTGATATGATTTTAAGTTAAATTAAGTGATTTTAATTAATTTGGATGTTTAAATAAATACTTTGGCAATAAAATTGTTAATTTGGAATGCATTTTGTTGAATTTAGTAGTTTAATTATAAATAGATATGAATGTTTAAGATAATTTCTTGTATTTGTTTTATTAATTTTGATATTTAAAAATTTTTTAAATACAAATATAAAAACCTAAACACCTAACTTCCTTTTGCGTGAGGGTAAGTTTTTCGTTAAAGTAGTCAAAAATTTTTTATTTTTTGTTGCTATGGCAACAAAAAAATAAAAATATTAAATAATAAAAATAATAAAAAATAAAATATTTATTAAAAATACTATGTTACCTGTTTTAACTTGGTAAGAAAATTAAATTTTAAATTAAAAAATAAAAGTGCCAAATTATTTTAAAGGATAGACAAACATTCTTTTGAAGATGAGGACGAAGCTGAAGCTGGGTTAATATATTTAATTAATTTATTTTATTTTTTGTTAAAGTTCGTGTATTTATTCGTTGGCATTTAAACCAGATGGCACACAACTTTTAGTTGCTATTGGAACTCGTGTTATCGTTTATGATCCAAATGACGGTTCTGTACTTGTATCCCTTCGTGGTCATTATTTTTAAATTTAATAATTAAATGGGTTTCTCTCTCTCTCTCTCAGATATTTTTTAAAATTTTTGAATTTATAGATTATTTAATTGAATTAAAAGTTAAAATATTATTTTTTAATTTTCAAATTTACTTGAACAAACCACATTAGAAAATCTGAAAAAAACGGAAATACCTAAGCTATTTAGAAAAATATGAACTGAAATTTTGGTTAGATTTTTGATTCTTGGATTAAAATTTTAAAATTTTTTCTGATCTATCTCAAATCTGGCCAATACACAAACACGCTAATTTTCTTTATTTTTTAAAAAAATTATCAAAATTCACAAATTCTTAAAAATATATTTTAATTTTTCAATTTTAGGACATAAAGAATTAGTTTATGCCGTTAGTTTTTCTTTTAATGGTGAAAAGTAATTTTAAATATTTTTAATAAAGATATAATTTTAAAAATTATTTAAAGATATGCTTCAGGTTCACAAGACCGTACAGTTATTTTATGGAGTGAACAACATGAAGGATTACTTAAATACACGTTTCTAATATTTATTTTTAAATATTTATCTATTTAAAGTCATAATGATGCCGTTCAATGTTTAGCTTTTTCTCCAACTTCAACAACTCTTATTAGCTGTGCAGTTACTGATTTTGGTTACTTTTATTTTATTTTATAGTAAATGTTATTTTTAAAGGTATATGGACACAAACTGATAAAAATGTTAGGTAAATTATGTATATTCTCGTTAAAAATATTTGGAAATATTAATTATATTTTCTAAATAAATTGTCATAACTTTTCTAAATTATTAAATCTAGTAAAGCAGAGCAGGGCGATAGCTATTTCTCTCCTTTAGCTAGTGCAAAAGGTTAATCGGCGGCTGGGTGCGAACCAGCATCTTCAGTAGACTGGACTGCTGTGTTATCCATTACATCACACCACTTACTGCACAGCCTTAAGAATTAAATAGCTACCTACATACCTATATGCTTTACTATTTTATTATCTGACTCTCACAATAACAATTCCAATGTTTTTATTTTTAATTATCACACTTATTATCTCAGCCACAATTAAGTAGCACAATTCTGATATCAATCATTTCACAAAGACTAACTCTTTAAAATGATAAAATAATGAAAACAAAAAAATTATTCAGATAAATTTCTCTAAAATATTTATTCATTTCCTATCTTAAAGTAAGCAAAAAGTCCATTCAAAATGTACAAGTTGTGCTTGGAGCTCAGACGGTCTCTTTTATGCTATAGGTTTTTATGATGGTTCTATAACTGTTCGTTCATTATCTGGACCTACGGCAAATATTTTTTTAATTAGAAAAAAAATAAATAATTATTATTTTAAGTCAACAGGAGAGGAAACAGCAAGAGTTGAAAGACCAGGTAGAGAACCTATTTGGTCATTACAATTTGCACAAATAATAACTAAGTAATTAATTTAGAATTTTTAAATTATTTTAATAATTTTTGAGTGAACATGTAAGTAGTGAATTGTTGGTTATAGCTGATTGGGCACAATCTATTGGGTTTTTTACACATGAACAGGGGAGATTGGTAAATTTATTTTCTTAGAATATTAAAGATTTGGTAATTTAAAGAATTGTGTTTTAATTTAAGTAGATCTAAACAATTTTATATTGATATAATTATTCTCGCATTTAAAAAATATAGAAAAACGAATTAGTTAATAAAATGATCAGATTAAAGATCACTCATTATAAGGGCTTAAATTAATACACATCAGAGGTATTCCTAACCGGATTTAAAAAGCGAAAGACCAAAAAGCACAACTCTGATACTTTTTTAATACTTTTCTCTAAATATTTCAATAGACGCACAAAAGTGATAAACAATTAGATTATGATCCAACTGGAGTTCATTTATTTAATAACGGCTGTTTTTTTCTTTGTACTGGAAGCAATAAAAAATTAAATTTGCAAACAGTTAATGGTGAATTTATTTAATTATCAAAATTTATTTATTTCAAAAAGCTGGGGATTTGGGGGCAATGGCACAATTGGATGCTTGGCCGTGGAGTATGGCTGTGCTAAAACAACGTTGTGTTGTTGTTGGTTGTGTGGATGGTTCTTTAGCTTGTTATCAGTTAATGTTAAATACTATACATGCTTTACATAAAGGTGGTTTTTAATTAAATTTTATGAAGAAGTTTTTGAAAACTATTTTTTGAATAATTTTGATTATTATTCAATTGAATTTTCAATTGAAAATTTAAAATATGTCGGTACTTACTAGAGTGATCCCCTAACGAGATTCTTTTCAAAATTTTTTACGGACAAGTTAATCTCGTAAATTAATCTCGTAAATCGGATAATCCCGTTCGTTGCTTAAAATACGGTATTTCGGGACAGGATCCCGGTAAATCCTGTTTGGGATCCTGTCTAGTATTTACTTCAACGTTTCCTTTCATTAAATTCAAAAAATATTTTTCACATTTTTATAATCTATCTTAAAAATTATGAGTATTTTTTAGATCGTTATGCATTTCGAGAAAATCAAACAGATGTTGTTATACAACAATTACAAAAACAAAAAAGTACAAGAATTCGTTGTAACGATCTAGTCAGAAAAGTAGCCACTTACAATAATAGATTGGCAATTCAATTAAGTGATCGAGTTTTAATTTATCGTCAATTAACTGGAGACAAAGAAGGAGAAAGTTTGGAATATAAATTGATGGATAAAATTAATCAAAATTTTGAATGTTCCCTTTTGGTTATAACTAGCCAACATTTAATTTTATGTCATGATAGGAGATTGACTTGTTATGATTTAAAAGGTATTAAACAAAGAGAGTGGATTATGGAGTCTTTAATTAGGTTATTTATTTTTAAATAATTTTTTGAAAGAAATAATTGTAGATATATTAAAGTAGTTGGAGGCCCTATAGGAAGAGAAACTATTCTTGTGGGTATGCGCTTTGGATTAGTTTGCAAAATATTTGTGGACAATCCATTTCCTGTTGAAGTTGTTCGACTTAAATCTATGTAATGTTATTTTGTATTTAAATTACAAACTCGGACAGAGACAATTTTATGTGGTTTTTATTTTTAAGGATACGTTGTGTGGATATTAGTTTAAGTAAAAGAAAATTAGCTACTGTTGATGAAGAAGGAATTTGTGTTATTTATGATACAGAAAAGAAAGAAATAATTAATCAAGTAATTAATTATTATTAGAAAAAAAAAGAAATTTCTTTTAGGAGCCAAATATGGCCAGTGTTGCTTTTAATTCTGCAAATGAGGATTTGGTTTGTTATTCTGGTCAAGGGGTTTTAAATATAAAATCTCACTGGTTTACTCCATATCAACAAAGATTAGAACCTTCCCAACAAGGTTTTGTTGTTGGGTTTATGGGTAAATGTGTTTATATTCTCCATATGTATTCAATGGTAATTGGATATAAATGTTTTTTAAAAAAATATTTATTTTAAGCAAAGTTTAGAAATACCTTTAACTAGCCAATTATTACAATTTTTGGATAATAAGATGTTCAAGTAAGAGAATTTAATTTTAAAAAAATATTTGGGTGTTCTATTTATTTTGATAAGCTTTTAGGTCTGCATATTTATTAAAATGTTTTAGTAAAATATTTTTATTAGAGGGCCCAATAAAAAAACATTTTTAAAATAATAGTAAAATTAATTAAAGAGAAGCATATGAATTAGCATCACTTGGAGTTACTGAACGTGATTGGAAGGTTTAAAAACTTTGACATAATACATATAAATTTATTTTTATAAAAAGATGCTTGGATCAGAGGCTCTAGAAAATATGGAATTTGATGTTGCCAGAAAATCTTTTTTTAGAATTCGTGGTTGTAGATCTTTACTTTTAGTTAATGAATTAATTGTTAGTTTCTAAAGTAAAAATAAATTTAAAAAATAAATATTTAAAAGGAAATGAAAAATCGAGGTTCCTCAATAAATGAATTAAAAGCTCATTTATACGCCCATAATAAAAGATTTCGAGATTGTGTACAATTATTACAACAAATGGGGGCAGAAAATGTTGCTCTCGAAATGTTTGCTGATTTGAGAATGTTTGAACAAGCACAAGTAGATTGGAATAAAATTAATTTAAAAAATATTTTTAAGGAATTTCTGTCAAATTCGAGTGCCGAAACACAAAAACTTCTTTTACGAAAAAAGGCAGATTGGGCACAGACTTCAAATGATCAGAGAATGGTTTGTATTTTCAATTGGGATATATTTACATGAATTGTCTTCCTATTATAAATTCAAAAGCGATTTGATTTTAGTATCTTAAAGTTTTCTTAAGTGTTAGGTGTAAAATAAAAAAATAATTAGCAATTTTCGATAAGAATGAAGAAAGTTATATTAAAAACAAAAAGTTGCACGAATTTACCGCACCATGTAAATTTATTATTGGAAATTATCTATAAAATTGTAAAAAATCAACATTTTATACAAATTCCGGATATTTGACTAGAGATAAATTGTTTTCCTTTCTCTTAGTCAATACAAGATCTCTTTGTTTAAACAGAGTTTATTCTTAATTTAATCCGTAAATAATAAAAACAAGGGTTGCCTATAATCTCATTAATTTTAAACTAAAAATTTATTTTTATTCTTTTTCTTTAAAGTTAGCGTCAGTTCCAGAATTATTAATGTCATCGGGTGATTATGATAGAGCAATTCGTTTAATGATGGCAAATAATTGGGTTGAAAAGTTTTTTTCTCAATTAATTTTAAATAAAAGTTATTTTTAATAAAAAAAGAGTAGCAAATGCTGCAAGAAAACTCGACAAATCAGATGCAAATCTTCTTAGAGAAATTGGCCAATTTATGGCAAAAAATGGAGAATATATTCAAGCAACTTCTATTTTCCAAAGAATTAACGATTTACGTTCAATTATACAAATGCATGTAAATGCTGAAAATTGGGATGATGTAAAGAAATGATTAATTAAAAATTAATTAAATTTTTAAAGGCATTAGCATTAATTAATAGAAATTCTTCTCTAAGTAATGATGTTTATTTGCCCTATGCACGTTGGTTAGCTGAACGTGATCGTTTTGATGAAGCACAAATTGGTTTAAAAATTCTTTTTAAAATTTATTCGGAAATTTATTTTCTAAAGCTTATAACAAAGCTGGACATGAAAAAGAAGCTTCTCTTGTATTAGAACAATTAACTAAAAATGCTGTTAAAGAAAATCGTTTTAAAGGTAATAAAAAAGAGAAAATAAAAATATTTTTATTTAAAAAAAGCTGCTTCGTTTTATTATCGAAGAATGGCTGAACAATTAATAGAAAAGGAGGGGGGAATAAATGGAAATAATAATAATGGCCATTCATTATTAGAAAGTTTAGAAAATTGTCTCAATTTAGCAGATATTTATTTTGCTTATGAGCCTGTTTATAAATATGTTGTAAGTTTAAATAAACGCATTTTTCTAAAAGAATGGCAAATTAGGGGAAAGGGTGTTTTAAAAATAGGATGTTATTCTATTAGAAAAAATCTAATATACCTATTTAGAAAATATATATTTGAAGAAATTAAATAATAATACATAATTAGCTTAAAAATTTTAATTACCGGAAAGGTTTGTCGGTTCGGAACCGAAGGACCGAGATTTTTCTGTTCGGTTCCTGATATCAGAAGACAAAAACCGACAAGTAATATTTACCTAAATTGGTTATTAATTAAATTAACAAAAATTAAGGCTAACCAAGAAATTTTTGGAAAATTTAACACAGAAATCACTTTAATAATTTAATAAATTTGAAATTAAAATCTTTTTCTAAATTAATTTAAGGTAGAACCATTCACAGAAAAATCCTTAGATATTCTTTTTCACGCAGCACGATTCATTTCCTTACATAAACCAACAGAATATGTTTCTCGAGTTACTGTTTATTATACTTTAATGAAATTAAGTAGACATTTTGGGTGTTATAAAACAGCCAGACAAGCATTAAATCATCTACATAAATTGCGTTGTCCTCCCCAATATCAATCACAAATTGATGTAGCTACTCTCGAAATTAGAGCTATGCCTTTTTCTGATTCTGAAGAATTTCAACCAATGTGTTATAAGTAATTTTTAAAAAATAAATATTATTTTTAAAAATTTGTAAAGCTGTGGAACAGCAAATCCAATTTTGGGTGGACATGAATGTGTACATTGCAACCATTATTTTATTTATTCTTTTATTACTTTTGGTTGTTTTTAATTCATAAATAAATTTTAAAATTATTTTTTTAAAGAAGTTTTGCCCTTAATTCAATTTCAAATAGATGATGATATTTCTGATAAAGAAGCGGTAAATTTTAAATGATAAAAATAGGAACGGACTGGGAGGGTTGTAAGAGAAATTTCGATAATCGAGAATTCTCAATCCGGTCTCTAATTAAGAGGACCTTTGATTAAGAAAGAAAACTTTTACCAAATAAAATTTAAAAAACTTGAAAAGAATCTAAAATTCCTTTCGTAAAAATTATTAAAATTTTAAAAACCGAGTTCTATATTTTTTTCTGAACAAAACGAAAAATAATTTTTTCTTTCAAAAAATGAAATTCTTTAAAAATAATTTTGGATAAATTTTCTTAAAAAATAATAATTCTATTTACACAAACATGTATATTTAAATAATTTAAAGATTGAATTAATTAATGCCGAACCACCAGATAATCAAAACAATAATTTTATTACCAATGAAATAATAAATAATAAAGTAAAAAATTAAAAGTATTATTTTCTTTAAAATTATTTATTTTTTTAGAAAAAACAACAATTAAAACTTTCACGTTCAGAATTACTAAATTTAAATAAAAATAATGTTTTTAATCAAAATGTAAATTTTAAATAATTATTATATTTAATAATTTATTTATTTAGATTTTAAAATCAAAAAGAATTAAATTTTTTCTTAAAGTTATTGATGAAGTTAAAATTATTAAATGCCAGTTTTGTCAAAAAGTAAAAATAAAAAATAAAATTAATTTAAATTAAATTTTTTAAAGTTTTTTAATTCTGATGATTATCAAATTGCAATTCTCCAAAATGGTTATTGTCCTGTTTGTCAAACAAAAATACAAACTTTTAATGACCAAGAATTTAATAAAGAGGAAGATGATATTTAAATATTATTTATAATTCTATATATTTTTAAACCTTTTAAATAACATAAATATCCCAATATTTTGAAGTCCACTCAACGATACCCATTGAAAAAATAAACGAAGGGCTTTTATAGGAATATTTAGGTATGTATCTGGTCAGATTCTGTCATTTTCTTAAAGGAAGGAATTATGGTTTTTTTGTCTCTCAAAAATTTTCAAAATTTTGCCTGAGCTAAAAATATAAAATTTCGTGTCTTAGGCACTTTAGATTTTCAAAAATTTCGACTGCGACGCTAAGAAAGTGGAACAGTTCTTCATGACCTTGTGAAAAATCCAAGGAATTTAATTTATGGTAATTTACATATGTACCTTAGGATATTGGAAATGTTAAAAGAAATACCTGCGGCGCTAAAAATTTGAAATTCTGATGCTTTAAGCTTAGAAAATCATAAAAATTTTTAGATTTTTTTGCTTTTTTCTTAGGTATGAGTAAGTGCGAGGTATTGGTACGAGGTCGAAATTAGGGGTGTTACAATGTAGGAGACTTTTGATAAATTTTATATATAATTTTAAATTAGGTACTCATAATTCAGGGCTCTTATATGTACGGATTTTCCACATTTTGTGGTTTTTTGATAGGTCGATGAGGATTATTTTTAAAATGCGTTTAAAAATGCTTTTGAGGATTTTTTTATATTTTTTTGTTGTTTTTAGAATAAAATGGCATCTTTTTCTCTTAAGGCCTTCGAAAATCCTCAAAATTTTCGCCTGTGGCGCTGAAAAAGAATCATTTGAGAGAAAAATATAAGAGATTGAGAATAAAAATTTTTCAATTGTTGGAGTCAAAAATATAACGCGAACAGCTATTTTAGTTCAATTTTTGTGTTTGATAATTTTTTTCGGATTTTTGATATAAAATGCGGATTTTTTAGATCAAAATTGTGGATTTTTAAAAATTCTTGATAAGAGCCCTGCTTATAATTACATATTTTTTATAACATTTTAATATTAGCATTATTTTATTCCCCTCCTCCATCTTCTTTATTTTCTTCTCCTCCTTCCTCATCTTTATTTTCATCTCCTCCTTCCTTCTCTTCTTCTTTATCATCTTTCCCATCTTCCTTTCCTTCGTCATCATCACCATCTTCCTTTTCTTTTTTAGGTTTCTTTTTATCTTTTTTTGCTTTGTCTTTTGTCTTTTTAGCTTTTTTCCCTCCACCTTTTATTTCTTCACCATCATTATCTTCATCATCACCTTTCTTTTTATTTTTAGGACATGCATTGCAAAAGTTACGACAATGCAAAAATGCCAAAAGTGGACTAGTCGAACAAATTTCTTTTCCCCAAAGTTGGCAACTTAAAAATATGAATTATTTCACATTAAAAGTAAGGATCTGACGGAAATACTGAAAAAAATACTCGAATTCTCTCATTATAAATAAAACTCACTCATTGGGTCTAGCGTCTACACAATCTGATGTTTTTGTACAATAAGTACATGATTCATTACAACTTAACGCCATCAAAGGATAGTATGCCTTAAATAGAACATTACTTAATATTTAAAAAATAAAAGACATTGTAAAGTATATTTTCTTGACACTTTAAATACCTAATCCTATATATAATTTTACATTTATATTTTTTTAATTCTAAAGTCCAATACTTAATATCAAAAAAACCCTCCGTATTTTCTCTCAATATAAACAATAAAGGTAGTTTTAATAATTAATTTAAATTTAAAACTTGCAGAAATTTTACAAAGTGCCTGAAAAGAAAGACATTGCACGGTATTAATGTCCCCACATTTTTTGTCTGTAAAAAAGAATAATTAATTGTATCTACCCCCAACCTCTCCCAATTAAATATGCTGAAATAGTATATAGAATTATCGAAAACTTGAGGGACAGATATAATTATTATTTATATTAAATATTAATTATATAAGTAATAATTTTTGTGGAATTCTAAACAAAAACACCTACAAAAATTTACTGATTATTTATGGTAACAGTACTTACCGAATATAGGCACTAAATCTCTAATCTCTGCAGAAGTCAATTTCTTTTGCTTCTTTTTATTTCTTCCCTCTTCATCTTCGTCTTCATCATCATCTTCATCCTTTTTCTTTTTCGATTCCTTTTTTCCTTTCTTTTTCCCACCCTTCTTTGGCTTCTTTTTTTCATCATCTTCCGCATTATCGTCTTCTTTTTCGTCATCTTTTTTATCTTCACCATCTTTTTCTCCATCAGTTTCTTCAGCCTCTGCATCTGTTTGCTGATCATCTCCACCTTCATCTCCTTGCCCTACAAATTTTTAACTTCAACAAAATTAACTATAATTGAAAGTAATAACACCATATTGGATATATGAGAATTACCAAATACCGTATTTGCTAAAATAATTACCCAGGGTAATTATTGTTTCAACTTCACTTTGGAGGGGGTAATTAAAAGGGAGGGGGTAATTATTTGAGCTTTTTTCAGACAGGCTAATTATAACTATTTTTGAGAGGGGTAATTATTTTTTCGATCTCTGACTGTAGGGGGTAATTAATAGGGCGGGGGTAATTATTTGAGAGAGGGACATTATTTCAGCATTTACGGTAACTATTATTATTAAACATCTATTTAATTTATCTAGTTTTCATTGATTTATCAAATCGACCTTATATAATATATTCGGACTTATAGGATATATGTAGCAAAGGAGGTGGGCTAGAATTCTGATAAAGCCTTCTGATTTCCGACACCTTCAGCTATTCCTAATTAGTTCTAATATATGTACATATTTCCCTTATATAAAAAACTAACCATAAACGTGAGAGATAATAGAAAACAAAAGGAGAGCATTTAAAAGAAATAAAATTTTAAAGTTTATCCCCTGCATTTTCTAAACGAGAAATAATATGTAAATTAAATTGCAATTTATAAAACTTAAAGAATGGATATTCTGATCCCGACTAAGTTTTGATATTTTATTAGTATTGATTCTAAATCAATTTAATTTTTATTTAAATATAGATTGTATATGTGGAGGATTATATCAGGTATATAAATGCTGGTATGATATGCGGGGATAATAAAGAGAAGCGTTAGATTAAGCAAGTGAAGCTTATGACCCTCGCATGCCTTTGTTCTTGCCAATATTTATTTGATTTGTTTGTACAGCCGGTCCATGTGAATCAGAAATATAGAAATAAAATTAAAAAAAAAGTTTTTAGAAACGTGGAATTAAAAATTGGCAGACTTAAAATTTATCTTAAACTTTTGGAAATGCTACTCAAATAAAAAGTCTGCCTTAAAACTTTCAAGAAAATTGAAAGTACAAATTTCATTTTAATTTACTTCAGAAGATAGAATTAAACATTTTAGGAATACATGCACTAACAAATAAAATAACTAATTGTGTAAAATATTCCAAAACAAATCAAAATGATTGATAAGGCATAGATTTCTAATTCATTTACTCAAGAAATTAAATATTACCAAACATTCTATACAAATTTTTCAAATGTAGAAAATTAATTAAAATCAAAACAAAAATATTTTTCACAATAGAAATATAAAACAATCCAAAGAAAAACAAATAATAGATGTTAAAATTGTATATCTACATTATAATTCATTAATTAATCTTCATTAGCAATTTCAAATAAGAATGTTAACTACAAAATCTAAAATGAAACATTTAAAAAACCAAATTTTTAAATATCCAAACCCTAAAGCTTCCAAGACGACCATGCAAACTTGTGCTTTCCCGGCCTTTTTATTGCTAGAAGGAAGTGATGGTGAATATTCTACACCATTCAATACAGCCTTTAAATTTATAATAAATTATCTTTGATTCGTTCAACTTAAACATACTTTCCAAAGATAACGTCTATTGTTATGTGGACCCATCTCATCACAAACAAATTCTGGGTTCATCCATCGATTGCGACTACAAACTTCCATTAGAACCGAAACTGGATTTTTGCCTGAATATTATGGAAAAAGGTAGAAAGAAAATTCAAAACTAACCGGTTGGATCAAGAACACTTTCACGTTTAGGAATTCGTTCAAGATACTCAGAAAAGAAACCTTTAAATAATTAAGTTAGGTATTCAATCATTTTCTCATTTAATATATAAGTAAAAACTCGCCCTTTTTGTCAGCCTTAACATCCAAATATAGAGGCTCGATTGGACCGGCAGCATTTCTACCTAAACCTTGTCCAGGTTTCCATCCCATTTTCTCCATCAAACGCATTCCAATCCCTCCAATTAATTCTGGAGCATTTTTGAATTGATCCTAAATATAATTTAATTTATAAAAATAAGTAAATTTAGAAAAATAAATAGAATAAAATTTCTTGGCATAATCTAAAAAATGAAAAACAATTCAAACTGCCTTAAAAAATTATATTTAAGATAAATCCTAAATTAACAGGAACAAAATAGAGAAATGATTCTTAAGTACTCACCTGTAATAAACTTTTAAGACCTAAAATATGTATAATTTGCACGGATGACAAAGCCGGTGACAACATTCATACTCTTTATCACAAATTTTTAGTTTATAAAATCATGGATAAAAGACAGGAAAAAGTAAAAAAGTTATAGAGACATTTAAATAAATTAAATCTAAAATTAATTTTTTTCTCCTGTCTATTATTTCCATGATTTTATACTTATTCGTCACATCATTTGCTTTGATAAGGATACATTTGCAATAAGGAAGACTTTTAATATCAAAAAATAATTACTTAATGTGTTAAATCGAGAGTAAATTTTGATATTAAAAATCATTCAAAATAGCAAAAGTATCCCATTTATTTTTTATTTGATGCAGAACAATTTGAGGTAGGCCTCTCTTTCCTTTTAAAATTTTAAACTGTTTATACAGAAAATTATTTAACGATAGACCTAAAGTCTAAAAGTGGTAAGAAGATATTTAATGTTCAAGAAAATCAATAGTATAAAATTTTAAAGGAAAAAGAGGCCAGTTTTTCCAACAGCAAAGTTGTATCAATAATTTAAATAGCCAATAAATCTAAAAATATTGATAGGTAACATCTCATAATCTCGCAAATAAAATCACCCGACTATATTAAGAGCTTGTTGTTAATTACTCGAATTCAGCTAATTACTCAAAAAACTATTTCTAATCACTTGAATATTTGATAAACAAATGCCGATAATCATAAGAGATTGTTGCGAGATTATGAGCCTTTTACATGGAAATAATGAATTGTTTAAGTCGGTAGAATGGGGTGTAGTAATGTTGACAGAAATAATTTATTAAACCTACTTTTTTAGCCCATGCATGGAAACGAGGGTCGCTCGGTTCCAACTCCTTCTCTGAAAGAACACGAGCTCCAGTATGACCAGTAAATTCACCAGGTAAAGCGAAACCATCCTCAGCCCATTTAGACATCTAAAAATATTCATAGAATTTTTTTAAAAACAAACCTGATCATCTACATCCTTCAGTTTCCTTCTTGCATCATAATCGTTTGGATCTCTTTGCAATCTTTGAGTATAGCGCAAACGTTCAGAGATGAGTTCAGACACACTTTTTGCTACCTACCCAGACAAAAATAATTAAACAAAGTTAATGTAAAAATAAAAATTTACTTTTGTCGCACCAATCGGATCCTTAGATTGCGAAACAGTGGAAAAATAAGCAGGCGTCTCACTTTTGAGAAATGTAGCTTGGGAAAGTTGAGCTGATAATATAGTTGCATGAAGAACAGATTCAGCTTTTTGACGTGCAACCTTCAAAATTTTATCTTAAAAGAAAAAATGTTTAAAAGATAAAAACCTGTGATTCAACATAAGCCTGGACTCTATCCATTAATTCTGCTTGAGAGGGATTATCTTCCTTAATATCAGCAACCTCCTCTTTAGTAATTTTTGAAGTTGAAGGTAAGTTGACTTGAATTTTTGATGGAATGGATAAATTAGCAGTCTTTGTTAAAGGTTTGGCAGTCTGACAATAGGGGAATATTTATGAGAAATAAAAACAAAGAATAATTACGTTAGGTGCAACAAATTTTTCATTGGAGGCCGAAGACGTCAAATTAGTTTTAGAACTTGTCGTCGCATCTACTATCAATTTAAAAAAATAATTAAAGGTCTTATTGCTAGATAAAAGTAAAATAAATTAAAATCACTACCTTTAGGCTCAATACCTTCTTGTTGTTCATTAGCAATACTCGTAACACAAGAATTAATAACAGATTCAACATCAGACATACATGGTTGCGGTTCGTTAATATTTTGGCTTAATTGATTATTTGTTGTATCAATTTGAGACTTGGCATTTTCTGTAGGGTTTTCTTGTAAAGTACCAATTTTCTTCAAAAACGCTTCTCGAGCAACTAAAATAATTTTTAATGAAAAAAATTTAAACAAATACAAACTCAAATGTCCAGGTTTGTCCCAAGAAGATACAGCAGGAACATCGACAATTTCAGGTTTTAATTCAGTTTTTAAATTAATTGGATCGACTAAAGGAATAGCAGGTTTTTGTTCAAAAGGAATAACAGGCCCAATAAATTCTGAAGAAGTAGCCAAAATCTATAAATAATGATTATAAAAAATCTCAAACCATTAGCAAAGGTGTATAAGGAGAAAATGTTGAGAAGGGCTGAAGTGGCGGTACGCCAAATTTATTTCACAATTTTCCCTATTTTGGAGAGGGGATACGCCCTTAGAACTTAATTTACCGGTTCTTTTGTCTTATCCCTTTTCAGCCTCTCTGCCGCTTCTAAAGCAATTTTATAAGCACTTGGACTAACAATATCAGGCGGTGGAGGCTTAAATTATAAAATAATAATTTTAAAAAAATAATAAAATAAACATGGTTCACAAATGAAGCAGCAAAAGGTTTTTCTTCAATTTTTTGGACATTTTCAGGAGGGAGTTGAGTATTCAGACTTGTACTTGCTTCTTGAATAGCCAACTAAAAAGTCTAATAAGAAAATTAAAAATAAATGAAATACATAAGCCGATGGTATATTTGTTCGAACTTTAGCTAAAGCAGTTGTTAATGGCCCAATCTCACCATATCGAACTAAAGGCCCAGCAGTTCCTTCATTTGTTGGAACCTAAAAAAATTAAAAAGTATACAAATAAAGTAAATTTTTACATTTGTTGCTACACGATGCTTAACGCCACTTGAAACTGGGAAAGTCAAGCGAAGTTTGTTTTCTTCTCTTTTGACCGCTTCCTTTCTTTCTTGCGCCTCAACTTTCCGTCTGTCAGGTGCAGGACGAACTGCTCTATTAGAAAATTCCCTATCTTTGGATCTATCCCTTCGTTCACGATATTCATCATAACGTTTCATATACCGCCTGTCTTCATCTTCGCTAGAACTTCTACCTCTTGGAAGTAAATTTTCCTCATTCTGAAGTTGCTTGCAAATAGCTAAAAAGAATAAAAGTTAAAAATAAAAATAATTTAAAGTTTTACCGATAAGTTGATTGACAGATTTGTTAGTCATAGACTTAACTAGTTCTGCACCTTTTGGCAATTTACCTTCCTTTAAAAGCATTCATTTAATTAAATTTTAAATATTTTACCATAGCTAGTCTTGTAGCATTTTTAGTCGCAATTTCAAGTAATTTTTGTTTATCAATATGGCCATGTTTATCAGTATAATCGGCTTTACTGAAAGAACTCCTCCGTGATGATCTGTGCTCTCGTATGGGTGAAATATCCCTTTAATACAATTTAATTTTTATAAATTTAAAATAAAAACCTTTCACAAGCTCTAACAGAATGTTGAATTCTTCGATGCCATGATTCTTCAATTAATCGTTTACGAGTTTCGAACGCTTTGTGACGATCAAACCGTGGTAGAGGAGTGAAGGAACGACTACGGCTTCGTCTATAAGAACTTGGACTGCTATAAGTGCGAGAACTTGATCGAGACCTAAATTAGCCCTTAACATAAAAACTTCAAAATAATCAAACCGGCGTGATTTTCTGTAAACTGACGTTTTTTGATGATGACGAGAACTAAAAAATGAATTTTACGAATAAGAGGAAAGCAATACTTATTTAAGAAATTAGGTACTTTATGGATATGTCACCCCCCCTCCTATTTTGAGTCTCAGAGATTTCCTTAAACGTAGAAAATGGTCAGAGATTATTTTCTTCTCCATGTCAATCATTTTTCTTTCTTCAAGCAAATGTGGTAAATGTATAAACAAAATGCATGAAATGTAAGTACAAAATATGTGAAAAGGCAAAATAAACAAGCAAAATACTTGAAGAAGAAAAAAATGATTGACATTGAGAAGAAAATAATCTCTGACCATTTTCTACGTTTAAGGAAAACTCTGAGAAAGTACCAGAAATTATATTAATCGATGTAAAAACGGTACGGAAGAAAATGATTGAAAACAAGAAATGTATGAAATTTGTAAAAAAGTCCTAATTCAAAAAAGTTGATCAATTTACCAACGTTTTTTTTAAATAAACAAAATGTGTCATTCGAAAGAGCTCGATGAGCTGATGTAACAACATTTGACCGAGATATAAGATATTGGCCCAAAGTTGTTTCCGCAGACTAATTTTTGTGTCCTAAGACTCAACTCGCGCAGCTCTTTCGATTAATATATAAATTCTCCAAATCCAAAAAACGCTAGTATAGTGAACTTTAGCCGTTACTTTACAAAAATTTAAAGTGTAACAAATCAATCAAAAATAAAAAAATACCTTGATCTTGAAGAAGAACGTGATGACTTTCTAGATTTTTTCCGATCAGTACCTGTATCGTCATGCTTTTTTGTACGTTTAGAATGACTCGTAGTTTTAGAACTAAAATAATTATTTTAATAAAAAAAATTTAAAAAAACCTTTCACTTTTAGATTTCTTCTTTTTATGACTTTTTGATTTTGCTTCCTTTGCAGTTTTATGCGATTTTTTATGTTTAGTTTCGTTTAGGTTATTTTGACTCTGTCGTAGTTTTTCTCGCTTTAATCTTTTGGCAGCTTTCTTTGCTTTTTTCTAATTTAAAAATAATTCAAAATTAATAAAAATTATTTACTCTTGCTCTGGCTTCTAATTCTTCTTTGTCAACATCAGCTAGAATCTGTCTTGCCAATCCTTCATCTACATCTATCAATTCATCGTCATAATCAAGGTCCTCATCTTCTTCAAATTTCTCTTTAGTTAAAGACCTAAATAAATTTAAATAATTTCTCAAATATTTTTAAATTAAAAAGAAAACCTTTCTTTATTTTTATTTTCTGTTTTAGCTCTCCATTCAGAAACAGCAGCTTCTCGATGAGCTTCTGTCACCAAACCCATTTGTGTGCTTCCCTCAATTAAACTAAGAATTGAGTTTGAAGTATCATGAAATAAAGGACTAAAGGAGCTATCGCCATTTTCCTAATTTTAAATAAAAAATTAAACCAAAAAATTAAAAAAAACTTCAATCGCCTTTTTAAGTGAAGCATCAGAAGCACGTTGAAATAAGGTTTCCGGTTTGGAAGATTTTGAGGAATCTTGTACTGATCTTAAAAATTAGGAATTTTAATAATTGTAAAAATAAAAAAATGTTACTTCGAAGGAGAATTTAAATTTGACCAATTTTGCTGCAATTTGATTGTAAATTGTTTATTTTTTTGAAGAGGTGGAGGAGGCGGAGGGGGCGGTTTAGTATCTTCAGATTTATCACCAATAATTGGTTTCTTGGGCACAACCGAAACGCTAAAAATTAAAAAAAAATATTAACACGAAATATCACCAAACAGTCACCCTCGAAGTTATTAAGAAAACCTGGGTTCAGCAGTCTTTTCTGGTTCAGTTTTAATATTTTCTTCAGCATTTTTTACATTTTCATTGGAGAAAAGCCAAGGAAACACAGGTGGAGCCTTCTGCAAAATTGAGGACAAATCGTGTTTCTTCTTCTTTTTTTCTTCCTTTTCAATTGATTTTTCAACAGAATGATCATCTTGAATTGTTGGTAGTGGCCTTTTTTTATTCGGTTTTACCTTCATTTTATTTTCTAAAACATAAAATAAGAATTAAACAATATATAGACATGTTGAAAATAAAGGGAAATCACGATCGGAACTAATGGTTGGTGCTGGAAAAGATCTGAGGGATCCCGCTCCAGTAATCTCGTAACTTTTTCTTATTTATGGGAGATTTTGTAGACTAAATCCGCTTACTTGCGGGATTTTTGATTTTGCGGGGTTTTAGAAAATGTTGGCAAAATGTTTTTTGCCATTTCTTGGCGTTTTAAAAATGATTAAAAAACTATGTTAACCGTTCCCATTTAAAACGTTCAATTACGCGTTTAAGCCCATAAATTTAGCGAGTTATAAAATCACAAAAGACATTCATATATTTTAATTTATATATAATAGAAATTTTTTAAACAAGGACATATCACATTTAATATAATTTAATTATTTTATAAATATACATAAATGTTAACTAAAAATCCAACAAATAACATAATTATCTTTGATGTTTCCAATCCAATAACTATTCCATTATTGCAGCTCATCTGAAATTTTAAAATATTTTATAAAATTAAAATAACCTTACTTTACTCATTTCATCCTCATCCAAATGATCACTTCCTTCTTTACCTATTGGCATTTCTTCATAAATCCCACAATGATGAGGAAATCCTTTTGGTGGGGATGGTATTTCTTTATCTTTACCCACACGGAAGGCAAAATTCATTCCATCCATGGAATGCATTAAAAGGTGACAATGGGCAAACCACCAGCCAGGATTATTTGCATAAAATCTTTAAAATTTTTTTTAGTATTTTAGATATGTGGGAGAGATAAATATTTTATAGGACATAAAGATAAATCAAATAAAAAAATTTTTTTTTAATTCGCATCTCGAAGTTACGGTAGAGAAGGAGAGCCATAGAGAAGGAGAGAATTTATGGTTTCTGGATAAATGATAAGAAGGTTCGGACATTACTGTTTCCCGGGGGAGACTTTAATTAAGGAAAATATTTTCAAATCAAAAAATATTTACCTTATCACAACAAAGCCTTTAGCAGGTACAACAACAGTATCTCTCAATACTGGATTCTATTAAATAAAAATTTTATAAAAATTATTTTCTGACTTTAATTAATTATTACTTTATTTATTTCTGGAATTTCACCTTCTTCCCAATTTTTATTAGCCCATTTCATTTCTGCACAACGATTAGACTTTAAAAATAAATTTTATAAATTAATTATTTACTAATTTAATTACTTTTCCCAAACATTCCAAATGTTTATTTAATCCTTTTAAAGTTCCATTTCCAGTAAATTGTTCAGCAAACCCCATTCGAAGGACAACAAATTTATGTCCATGCAAATGAAAAGGATGTGGCATTCCACCAGCACTTACTGCTATTATCTATTTAATAAAAGACTTTCTGTGAAAATGTTAAAAAGAAGAGGCCCCTTTAAGTTTTTATTTTAAATTTAGAATGTAAGTTTCATGAACCGAAGGAAAATCCCTTCTTAACGAATGTCTGGTTTTTTAAAAATTTTACCTGAATTATTTCTCCAAGATTAAATTTATAATTAATAAAGCATTGACAATTTTGATTATAAAGTACATCATTTGCCCAACGATCACATTTTTTCTCATCACATTCCTTCTCTTCTACTTTATCAATTTTTCGAAAATATGGAATGCCTTTTGGATCCAAAAATCGCCATCCATTCAAGCCATCGTGCAAATTCACAAAAATCTCCTAACAGAAGAAAATCTAAGAAATATTTTTTAAAATAAAATTTAAATTTATTTTAAACTTAATTTTACATTAACTCTAATTTTTAAATTTCCAACCCTAAATTTCTGTTTCTTATTATCTTTTGGCGAAAATAAAGCTAGTTTAATAGCTTCATTTATTATTTCCTTTTCTTCTTTAACTTCCTCATTTGAAACATTTTTTGTTTGATTTTTTATTTCTAGTAAATGTTCATCATTATTTGTTGTTTTTTCTCCTTGTAATTTATCAGAATAGATACAGCTCATATTAAATGATGATGGAAATTGTTCAAACGGGCAATTAAAAACTAAACATTTTTTATTTTCTGTACAATGATTATGTGTCCAATCAACTAAAAATTATTTTTTTATTTTAATTTTTTGGGAACTTAAGGAAAAGCATGATCCCTTGAAGACAATTTTACAGACTGGAAAAATTGTCTGCAAGAAACCAAGTTCTTCTTTTAAATCTCATTTTTTAAAATTTTACCCTGATCATTATTATTTTCCTTTTCCTCTGTAAAATTTTCATATAAAATATTAGCTAATCCAACTGTTGGTTTTCGATTTTTCCAAATTCCACCTTCCATTTCCTTCATTTGTTCCATTAATTCAAATATTATTCTATATATTTTTCTTTTTGGATTTGTTAATCCTTTAATTATTATATCATATCTTTCACCAGAAAACATTAAAAGAGAATCTACCTAAAATTTTTATTTTTAATTAAACAAAATTTCAGTCACTTTAATTGGTTTTATGTAAGACCCATCAGCTGCAACAATCCAAAAGTCATGATCCTCAATCCAAACAAATACACCTCAATATATTTTAAATTCATTCCATTTTATTATTTTTAACTAACCTTGTGATATTCCAGCATTAACCAATCGCAACATAATATTCTCTCCTTAAAATAATTATCACTAATACATATGTACCTTCTCATTTTTCCTTTAATCACTCCTTTTTAAGAAATCATTATTTTATATTTTTCGTTAGTTCTAAATGCATAGCTTTTTTCACGATATTTTGCCACGTTTTTCTTTAAAAATTTTTTTGTATTTTTGTTTATTTCCGTTTCTCAGTTTATTTGTTTTAGCATTATTTGTATCTTATTCTCCCCTTGTATTCATAGTTATTTACCTATTTCAATACCAAAAGTAGTTAAAGGTAATCTAGATGGTCTATTAATAATATCTGTTTGATTATGCCATCCTTTATTTCCAATAATTATTGCAGAAACAGGTATTTCTCTTGAAAGGGTTCCATCAAATGTTCTTTCAACCCTTTCACAACCAGTTCCATCTGGCAATTCTTTCTCATTATCTAATGAATGTCCAATCCATTTGCGTCTCCAATGTAGTCTATCTAAATAAAGTTGTGAAGGATCCGCTGTTGATAGGTCCTTTAATTTGCTTAGATTTTCATAAAAAATTTATTTTTTTCTGCCTGAATTAATGTTAAATATTGTCTTCCAATTTTCAACTTTTCTTTATTATCCAATTCAAATTCCATTTTTTCATCAGGTTTTAATACAACAAAACCCCCTACTAATCCTTCACCGCTATCTTCCATTAAATGACCTGAAAATTTTTTAACTTTGTTTTCATTTTTCAAATATTTTTTACCATGATACCAATGTGTGCCAGGAGTATCAGCAATAAATCTATAAGAATAATCAGTATTTGGAGAAATTGGACATTGTTGTATAAAGGGAACGCCATCTGTCCACCAACGATTAATTTTATCAACACCATGTACATGAACAGTAAAAGATTTTGAATGCATTCTGTTTTTTATACGAATAACAACTTCTGCTCCAAGAGGGACAACTATTGTTGGTCCAGGACTTTAAATTTTTTTTCAAATTTTTTAATTAAATAATTCAATTCACTTTTACCTAATTCCATTAAATGTATTAATTAATCTATGTAATCCATTTAATTGGATTAAATCTTTTAATTCCTTTTCTTCATCAATTCCGTTAGTTGTATTGATAAATGTCCATTTTAATCCACATTGAGTTCCTCTATCTGGATCTCTTTGATACCATTGTAACTAGAAAATAATTATAATTTTTTTTCTCTAAAATTTAATTATTTATTTACATTATCTGGAGAATAATCAATTACAGGAGTTGATAAATTTTTGAGCATTAAAGTCATTGAAAGTGAATGTTCAACAATAAAATCAAATTCATAAATTCCATTCTTTAAATTAAAAGAAGTTTTTTAAATAATTAATACTTCTTTTTTCAAAATTATAAAATAGGTAATATTCATTAAATTTTAATAAACAAAACTCTTAACTCTTATTCCCCCTTTCTATTTACATACCTATATCCAATAATTTCAAATTTCCAAGAAACATTTTTCTAGACGTTTCACAGAGGATTAAAAATAGGTCCGTCCCTTATAAATTTATTATCTCAACTTTTTTTGTGTATTTTTTAATTAAAAAAAACAATAAAAACTAGAGTGGAATGCCACAATAATAAAGGTTTAAAAGTAATATATATTTGAAATTAATTAAAATTTCTTAAAACAAAAATCCTTTGTCAAGAGATTTATAATTAAAAAATAACCCCACCTCATTTGATTTAGATAATTGAAGAGGACTTTCAAGAAAATTCCAAGATACAGATTTTCCAATTAAAATTAATAAAATAATAAAAATTATTTTTAACATTATTTTTGTTACAATAATATTTAATATATAATAACTATTTAAAATTATTATTTATAAAAAAAGTTTGAAAAAATGTTTGTTTGTATTTTATTGAAAAATGAATTTACATAATATATTTTATTTAATTCGGTTTAATTCTCGTATTTTTTATTTTCAGCCAAAAAAGTTTTTAAATAAAATTTTTTGATTAATTTTTATTTTTATATATTTAAATGATTGATTATAAATTAATATATACACATAAACTATATATTAAACTTAAAAGAAAAAGATAATTAAAAAAATTTTTTTAAATTTTAATTTAAAAATAACAATAAAATATATTATTTCGTTAAATTAGAAGAATTTAAAAATTAGGTAATTTTCTTCTTGTATTATATTATTTAAATGGTAACCCCGATGTACAGCGAGCCCAATGTACCGCGAGCTATAACTTTGTTAAAAATTGTCAAATCCGTGGCGCCCTGGTATGTTTCAACGCGTCTTGACCAGCTGAATCGAACCATACCAGGGCGCCACGGATTCGACAATTTTGAAGAAAGTTATAGCTCTGCGGTACATTGGGCTCGTGGTACACTGGCCCACTCCCTATTTAATCAAATATTTAATTAAAAATCGCAAATATATTTCTGATTATTTTTGAAAGGAAGTGATTTCTCTTTCATTTACGTAATTAAAGAAAAGCAATTTCCCAAACTTGGAATTTTTTTCTGATTTTTTTTTTGTTAAATTTGGTGACTAATCTTTAAATATTTTTAGTAAAACTTTCTTTTTTTTTCTAATTTTTTAAATTTTTTAATTAAAACCTTTAAAGAATTGATGAATTTTTTCTGAATTGACAAAAATGGCGGGAGAAATGTTTTATTTATTTTTTCTTAGTAAAAAGAGAAAAGCCATAAAATTTTCTTTTTTTCTCTATAACAATAGGATCGAACATAATTTTTTAATTTTTTATTTCTTAAAATATTGTCCAAATACAAAAAAAGAAAATTGATTTTAACCTTATTTTTATATTTTATTGGGTCACACTCTAAATTTATTTTAAAAATAAGAGCATTAAATTTATCAAAATGAATTGGATTCAGGGCTGATCGAAATTTCGTTTCGTTTCGTTTCGTTTCGCTCTTTCGTGCCCTTTTTTCCATTTCGTTTCGTTTCGGAACGAAACAGAAAAAAATTTATTTCGTTTCGTTTCGAAACGAAATAGCCAAAATTCCGGACGAAACGAAACAAATAAAAAGTGAGAAAATGCACCCCTAATGACGGGAATTTATGGAAATAATCATCAATTTTTTAGCGATTTCTGTCTTATGAGCAGCCTATAATTAAAAAATTTTCGCCTGCGGCGCTGAAAATGGAAGAAATTTGGCTTCTTGAGCTCCAACATTCAAAAAATTTTCGCCTGCAGCGCTAAAAAGGAAGAAAGCCTTTACGGGTTTTGCTAGAGCAGACCAGCCTTCCACCGTCCAACCTACCATAGCCCTAAATCTTTATATTTGTGATCTAAGAATATTAAAAATTTTTGAAACCCAGATTTAAATATACTGGAGTTGTACTCCAAATTGGATTTAGGCGGATATATGTCAATTTAAAGGGATTAATTGGTAAATTGTAGAGAGACAAGTATGATGCATAATTGGATTTTGGGGGATATCGAGAGAGGCAAATTTGAAGAGATTAAAGAGATATATTCGGAATTGGGTGATTAAAAGCGATATCAAGGAATTTGGGGATTAAGAGGGATATATTGGTATTGAGATGTTACCTCCAATAAAGCCTCCAATTTTCTTCCATTTTCTGTGCATGAGACTAAAATTTTAAGAATTTTGTGAGGCCAAACAGGATTAAGGAGACATCGATGGAGCCAGATTTCTTCGATTTTTAAGATTTTGGAAAAGGATATCGAGGGACTAAGTGGATATCGGGCATTTAAGATTGGAAGAGGATAGCGAGGGATTAAGGGGATATCTGGGGATTTCGTGAATATTTAGATTTTATGGATTAAGTGATATCAGTGATTTTGTGAGTGAGATATAGAAGGGAAATAGAAGATATCTCAAGGAATATAGAAGATATCTCTTTTATCCCACATAGTATCCCTCTTGATCGATATCTAAAGTGGTATACTCCAAAGTAAATTTGGATATATCGTGGGATTTTAATAGGATATCGGAGATTAAGGCGGATATATGTCGATTTAAGGGGATTAAAGTGGATATCGGCAGATTGTAGGGTCCACTCTTGTTTCTGCTATGCTTTTGTCAACCATTTAGCTCTTGGGGCGCATATTTATGATTTAAATATCGATTAAAACCCTTTATGAACTGAAAAATAAATATTTTTAAATTTTTATTTTATTTCGTTTATTTCGTTTCGTTTCGTCCGAAACAAGCTCATTTCGTTTCGTTTCGCTCCGAAACGAAATAGGAATTTTTTTATTTCGTTTCGATTCGAAATAAAAAATATTTTTATTTCGATCAGCCCTGATTGGATTGGAAATTGTGTTAAAAAGTTTTTACATTTTAAATATACTTGTTTTGTAAGAAAATACAAAAGAAACAAAAGTAACAATGCAAAAAAGGAAGAAAACAAATTTAATATTTTTTACACAAAATTGTAATTTTTTCTAAAATTTAATTGGAGAAATAATTTTCCAGCAGAGTTTCGTTTGGAAAATAAAAAAAAAGAATAATTTACAATTTAATTTTTAATTTAAAAATTTGAAACAAAATAATGAATTAAAATTTTTGTTTAAAATTTAAAAAAATTATTTTTTATTAAATTGTTGAAAAATATGTAAATTCTAAAAATTTCTCTTCATATTTATTTCCAAATCTCTTGTAATTGTTTAAAATGTAATTTAGCCTCTTCTTGTGCCAACCTATTTTTTGCAAGCCTACGTCTATATCTTTTGATATAATTAACAAAGCTGATATAAACAATTAATGTAACAGCAGTATGTACAATTAAAAACTAAAAATAAAATAAAATTTAATTTATACTCTATTAAAAACCGTATCATCAACATTATAAAATAAAATATATTGGGTAATTGGCATTGAAGATTTATATGCTCGAAGAATAATAGCAAATACAATGTAAAAAGAATAAAATAAAGCATAAAATAAATCGAGAGGAAGAATCAAACGCATAGAAAGTGTATTTTCGTTTAATTGAAAATTTTGGCTTAAACTGTATTTTGCTGAATTTTTACTGAAAAAATTTATTTTTAAATTTTTTAAAATTATTTTACGTTAAATTCTTTATTTTTCTGTTTAAAATAATAATTCTCCAATCACATAATGTTGTCACAATCATTAATATTAATGTAAAAATTGTCATACAAAACATTGGTAAAGCATTATATTTTGATGTGATATAGATTAAACCTTTAGGTTGACCAAATTCCTCTGTATCTGCCAAGGCAGCCAGAGAAATGTAGATATAATAAATAATGGATATTAACCACTTAAATTAGATTTTTATATATTAAAATGTTTCAAGATAATCTATTCTAATCTACAAATATTTCCGTCCTTCTCTGATAAAGTTGGCTCTTACAACTTACACTAGGCTTAGTTACGGGACTATTTTAGGACCGATTATTTCTACGAATCTTTATTTAATTTTCCAAATCTTTACCTAATAAGTCACTAAGTTTCGTTAGTTTTTATTTTATCAGCGGCCTATATATTAGTTTAGGTCTAGATCCCGCATACTTATCGTCATATCGAATCTTATTTAGAAAAATATAAATATTTTTTAACTTCCAAAAAACTTACAACAGAGAAACTCATAAAAATCCCTAATAAACGCCCTTCTTTTTCATATTTTTCAGCTAATAAAGTAGCTCTAGCACGTTCAATCATAATACAAAAATGAAAAAATGGATATGCAATAGTATTAATAAAATATGGGGCATAAATTGCTAAAACAAGCCAAATTGGGGTTAATAAATCACAAGGATTTCGATATGTGTATAGAAGAATCTAAAACAATTTAAAAATTAAAAAGTAAATTTAATTAGTGATTTTTGATAGAAATTTTATTATTTTCTTTCCAATTTATTAACAACTGTTATTTAAAAATGCTCCCTTATTTTTCTTTTGTTAATTATAATTTAATTTAAATTATTAATCTATAACCTTATATCGAATTAAACAAAAAAGCCAAACAATTGTTTGAATAAAATATAAAACAATTATATTAGGAAATAATATCTAAATTTAAATAAAATATTCATTAATTATTTTAATTAACCATTAAATTTCCATGTAAATAAAATTTATTATTTTTAAAATAAATAATTAAATAAATAATTAATATCAAAATAAAACCAAGCAAAATAATTTGCATAGGCATTAAAATTAAATATATTTTATCAGTTAATAATTGTTCAATTTCTATACAATTTGTTGAAAAATTTGGATTAATTTGAGACATTTTTTAAAATAAAATTTAAATTTTATTAAAATTATATTCTTATATATAATTTGGCGAATTTTGTTTTATTTTCTTATTATAATAATTACTAGTTATATAACTATAAGTAATTTTAATATAATTGAATTGCATTTATTGTAACTTAATTTAATTTTTACTTACTAAAAATGGATAAATTGCAAAAAATATTGTTAATTATGTATTATAGTTTGATACCTTCGAGAAGCCTTTATTGGTTAAAATTAATTATATAGGTATTTATATATTAATTTATATTTTAAATATTTAATGATGTAAAATTATTAGTTATTTAATAGTATTTTTGCAGTTAAATAGAGATAAAGAATACAGTGTTGCACAAAATAATAAGACCACCTGAAATTGTTAAAAATTTTTCAACTTCCGCATAAGTTTAATCTAGAGTTGTACCCCGACCCCGTACCCCGAACCCCGACCCCGTTCCCGAACGATTTTTTCACGATTCTCCCCGACCCGAACCCCGCCCCGAAAAAAAGTGAAAACCCCGTTCCCCGGCCCAAAAAGTTTCGGGGTTATCGGGGTTTTATACCCCTAAAAATGTCATTTTTTGGAGAAATTAATGAAGAAAATTTAAAAAATTTCCACCCATTTTACTTTGCTTTTATTATTTTTGAAAGAAAAATGAATGAAATATCATAATTTTCTTTCCTTTTTTATTATAAGACTTGTGGTTGAGTGGCTTAGTCGTTGGTTTTAGCGATATTTTCTGAATATATGATTGGGTTCGGATCCATATAAAGAAAACTCTGTTTTTATATTTTTTACAAAAACAAATTATTGACGAGTTAAATTTTAATTTGAAAATATTAATTTTATTTTTAACTGATATCCCTTGAACCACCCTTAATCTTTCCCCCTTGAACCACCTTGATCTTTCCCTTTTTTTACCAGTTCTCAACCATAACAGTTGGAAAACTATCGAGGTCCTGTTAACGGGAATCAGAGATATAAAGGGATTTGTAGGATATCGAAGAATTAAGAAGTTATAAATGGATTTGAAGGGATATAAGGTTTAGATTAAAACGGATTTGAAAGGATTACGTGAATTTAACGAAATTAACAAGGATTTCGTGGGAAATTTAAGGATTAATCGAAGATATCTCCTGATATCCGTCCAAATACCCTTATCCGCAATACATCAATATCCTTATAAATTACAAATATCCCTTGAACCAACAAAAATCACTCCAGATCACCTTGTATCCCTAGATATACCATTTAATCCCTAAAAATCCCACTTAATCCCTCTAGATCCACTTATATCCCAAGTTATACACTCTAATCCCTTCAAATCCCCTCTAATTTCTTCAAATCCTACTTAATTTTTGAATAAATCAACGAAAATATATCGATTTCTAATTATTTTTGAGCATTTTTTTCTCTAAAAATTTTTCCACTAAACCCCCGTACCCCGACCCGAACCCCGGCCATATTTTGCTCCCCCGACCCGAACCCCGCCCCGAAACAATTGGAAAACCCCGTACCCCGACATACCCGCCCCCGAGCGTTCGGGGTCAGACCTGGGCGAAACTCAAAATTTTTTTCTGACGAAACGAAACGAAACAAAATTTTTTAAAAATCGTTTCGTTAACGAAACGAAACGAAACAACCAAAATCTTACGAAACGAAACGAAACAAAACGAAACATTTTAATATTCAAAGCGCCGCAGGCGAAAGCGCCGCAGGCGAAAATTTTGACAATTTGGGAAGGCCAATAAGCCGAAATTCTTTTTTTTTCAGCGCCGCAGGCGAAAATTTTTCAAATTTTCAATAAAAAATGTTAAAATTTATAGATTTTGGCCTTAGTTTAGGCTTAAAAAATTGTTTCGTTTCGTTGAAAAATCACAGGTGTTTCGTAACGAAACGAAACGAAACAAATTAAAAAGTGTTTCGTGACGAAACGAAACGATACTCAAAAAAACCCACGAAACATACGAAACAACGAAACGAAACGAAACGTTTCGCCCACGTCTGTTCGGGGTACAACCCTAGTTTAATCAAAGAAAATTTGTATAAATGTTTCTTACCATAAATAATAGTTATTCAATAAATTAAATTAAAAAACTTAGAACGGAATGCGAAATTTAGCGAAATTTATTAAAAATGAGAGACACAAAATAATAAGACCATCCCCAAGTTTCGACATTAGGAGTGTTATAAATAGGGCTGCAAACATTATTAGGGCTGCAAATGCATCCTTAGTATGCGGATATGCCTTAAGTAAGAAGATCGTGGATGATGTTTTTATATTGGTCCGAGCATTTTAGGACCCAGTTCTTAATGCATGTTTTTGAATATTTTGCATGTTTTGAATATCGTTGCATATCTTGGCAAATTTTGCATATTCTGGTCCACATTTCGGCATTTTTTGGTAAATTTTAGTAAAAATTGGGCTTATTTTAAAATTATGAAAATTTTCGGTCAAATAATTTTTTATAAAAATTTTTTTAAAGAATTTTTATAAAAATTTTTTTCAAAAAAAGTTTTTTTCATAAATTTCAAGTCTATAAAATTTTTAATAAGTACTCTTAAATTGCAATTTTAAAGGTTAAATTAGTGTTTGTAAGTAGTATAAATACGATTTTTAAGACATTTTTTAAAAAATGTCTTAAAACATCGTATTTGAAAATGTGTTAAAAATATATTTATACATTTTTACATACTACATAATAATCTCGATATTTATTAAAATATAGTAAAACCTAAACCTACAGGGCAATTTAAAATAAATGAAGGGTAAAAAATTTAGAAAAATAAATTTTATGTATTTTTTGTTATTTTTTATTTTAGTATTTTTTTTGGAATTTTATATTTATTTTATTATTTTTTTGTATTTTATATCTATATTAATTTTTTGGTTTTTATTTATTGTTTTTTTTGATTTTATTACTTTTTAATAAGAGTTCATATTCTATATGGGTATAAGCTTACGACCTAGGTAAAATGTAAGTTTCGCCGATTCAATGACAAATGATTTTACAGCAACAACAATATCTGAGCATGTCTCTTTTACAAAGGACCAAGCAGAAGTAAACACACCTGGTTCGTGGTAAACTACTGTAAATGTTGGTCTGTATACCTGTTTCCATTCTTTCTCTTTCTCATCGTAAATAAACCATACATGACCAGTCGGGGTCCAAGTTATATTTGTAAAATTTGGTTGAGGGGGTAAATGTAAAACATGCTGGAAAGTGCTCGGTTTGGGCGTTCGTCGAAATAATGAAACTTTCGCCTCCTGAACTTTCCATATTCTTCGATATTCACAGTATACATACCCAAAAATAAAAATAATTTTATTAAACATTTTTTAATAACAATAATATAAAATAGAACATATCACTTATATATTTTCATAAATTTTCGGATTGTTCAACTGCTTCCAGTACATCTATACATTCAATTGGGTAAAAATATTGATGCCTTCTTCCTCCAGCAACACAAATAAGTGGTAATTGCGGATATGCAATATCAATTCGATGTCGAACATAAAAATATTGTCTTATTGTAACACGTAAATATCCACGTAGAGCAAATATCTGATCAGCCCCCATTTTTGTTAACTTGCTTGGATAAATTTCCATCTGTTGATGCTTTAGATGGTTTGTGAGTAGAGCTTTCTTTCTAGGTTCAGTAAAATCTCTTTGACCAATTCCTGAAATGGCAACATCATCATTTGTCATGCTAGTAAGAGTCTGCAAGTAATTGATATTTTCATTAAATTTTTTCCGTAGTTCGCGATGAAGTGATTCTGGGGCACATCCTCCATTGAAACGACAAAGTATTTGAATAAGTGGTGTTAATTGAACTCCATGTGTAGGACTTATAGGTTCAGTCATGTTGTCGCTAGTACGCATTTTTTAATAGCAAACTGTTTTGTAATAAATAACTATGCCTCTTATATACCAAGAGGGCCTTTAGCAAATCGAATACTTGTCATCGCATCCTTTCCTTTCTTACGGATATTTGTATGTAGTTTGAATAATAAAGCCAAGACAAATAATAAACCCAAATCCAAAATATATGCTATTATAAGAAGAATATCTTTATTCGGAGTTATAGCAGGACCGATAGAAAGTGCATGCCCCCCGTCAATAGCAAAACAAGCATTTACATTTGGAGGAAAGGGTCCATGCAAGGGAAATAGTATATTACTGTCATTTTGTGATAATATTACACAAAATAGTGGAAATAATATTAAAATTGAATATATCATTTTAGTAACTAAATTATAATATTAATTCTTATCTTATATACGAAAGATGCTGAATAAATCTTCTTAAAAAGGCATCACGGCCTTCTGGGGGAATTGAATGTAATTTTTGTAATGTTGAAGAGAAATTGTTTTTTGAACGCAATACAAGAAAATATATACAATAATGGCCACAAGTATCTGACAAAGGGGATTGCAAAGAAAATTTATTTTGTTTCACTTTAGAAAACTTGCCAAGCATAGATTGTCTCATGTCACAATTTGGTTCTTCTGCAAATGAGTCAAAGTATTCCACCGTACTCGGATTATCAGAATAACAAGCAATCCAATGTTCGCCAACTGTTCCTTTTCGCATATTATTTACAATAAAACAAAAAGGCTTAGTCCATTCTTTATTTGGTATATTATCAGAAGAAAACACACCAAGAAACTTATTTTTTAGAGGTTTATATTTTTTGAGTAGATTTTCGATTTGGAGAGAATTCATTATTAGACAGATCCATCGGTACTTAACACACGATCTGCATTTATGGACATTATTGCATCGAATTCACCCATGATTATCATTTCATATCCTTCATCCTTTACAGGATGATTGAACAAGCAACGGACCGTTGTTGTTCCTTGTCTAATAAGTTCCAGCCCGTTAGTGTCTTCGAGCGTTGAAGTCATAGGTATAACAAAGAAACAAGATGATTGTGAAAATTCCTTCATCCCTATACTTAAAGTTCTTTGATCAGAATTTGGCCAAGCATCTAAGTCCATACCTACATACATATCAACAAAAGCACGCACAAAGCTGTCATTCGAAAAATCAAGATCATATGGCACCGCTGGAAACTGGAAGCCGCCAAATTCTGCTGAAACAGTTCGCAGGTTCGCATGCTCAAATGTGAACGGTGACAACGAAGTATTTCCCGTATATGCAGGCGAGCTTACAAAACAAATCACTAACCGTCTCGGACACGTACTTGTGAACGCGGCATGTGTAATTTCCTGGCGACCTTTTCCAAGAAAAACGCTCCTAATTTCAATCTTTCTATAGGCATATTTTGCAGGAGACTGTTCTAAATGTCTAGCAATAGCATTATTTAGTGACATACTTAAATCAACTTGTTTAACAAAAATTCTCATATCATGAAGTCGTAGGCGGTATGTGCTTGTATTATTTAATAATTCTTCACCAGCTTTTTTGCGATATTTTGGAGCATGAATAAGAAATTCATCGGTATTTCTGTAAAATGTCCAAAGCACATCACTATTAGGAATTAAAAGCTGATTTTGTCTTGCCATATCATAATCCAAATGGGAAAGTAATCTGCAAGTCTGACCATTAGCAAATCTAGATGCCCGCGATTTAAATCCTGAACCTTCAAAATCATTCTTATCAACAGCATCTTTATAATAAAGTGCTGCTTCATAAAGACCCTTGCTGACCTCTCTATCTGATCCTAGCTCATGAAGAAGTATACATCTGTATGCATAATGGATTCCCGAGTCATAGCATTGAATACCATTAATAGATAGAGTTAAACGACGAATCCATGTTAACCCTAAATATTGAGCAACACTTGTAAAACTATCACCCGCGAAATTTCCTGACAAGTCTTTAACAATTGGGACCCATTCACCTGTTGCATCAACCTTACGTTCAAGAGATAACACAAGACTCAAATATGTTTTACTTAAATCAAGGTAGAGAGAGTCACCAAAATAGCGAAAAATAAACGGACCTGCAGATTGATTTAGAGCATTGAGGGGAAGCAATTCTTTATACGCCGAACGTTGAATACCAACATTTGTTGACGGTATAGAAAAGAAGGTCAGGCGATTATCAACCCCTTCAGTACTGTCTTTGTCAATTTTCTTAATAGTCGTCATTTTGATTAATGAATAATAATAAGCTAATACTTATATACTCAGATATCATCAAAGCTGAGTTGGTCTCTATATCTTCTTCGTTTCTTTCCTAAATTATCTATAATAACATTCTGTTTTTTCTTTCGTCTTCTTTTGCCTTTCCCACATTGTTCAAGTTTTTTCCCTACTTTTTGAAGACCTTCGCTTCCATGCTGTTTCAATGCTTCACTTACTGAGCGACCTTGTGAAACATCTTCGAGAATATTTTTTCCAACATTTACAGCTTCATTTCCTGCAGTTGTGGCTATATTTTTAACAATAGGCATTAAAAAACGCCCTACAGCCCCAAGTACACCAAATCCTCTTTGATACCTAGTTCCTTGGAAATAACGATTATCTTCAAGTAATCTTCCTCCTCCGTCTTGAGCACTCAAAAATGGCTCCCAGTCAATTTTATCTATGTCTAAACTAACGTGTGTCATGCTTTAAAATAGTGAGCGTTGAAAGTGTAATGTTAATATACAAGTTCCCCAATGGAATTTTACTAGATTTCCAGTTAAGGTTCGAATTTCAATAGTAATGTCTGGATGGCGTTTACCTAATAAACGATGATGATGTTCGGTCATATATACTTCTGAAACACTTTCTCCAGGTTCACCAGATACATTAACAACACGTAATAAGGGTGCAGTTACGTTACCTATTATGCTATTTTCAACAAGTTTTGGTGCATAAACTAAAAATTGACGCACACCTCCAGATATATCAGGCATATACTTTGCGACTTGTCCACTATGAACCTTCTCAGAATCAAAACCAAGAGTATAAGCTAGTTGACGACTTAATTTAATAAATTGTACGTTTCCTTGCAAGAAGACATGAAAACGCTTATGCACTTTATCGTATAGTATGGAAACCCATTGATATTTTGGATCAGCGAGTTGTATATTGGAGAAGCTAAGAAGCATTTTTAGATATTCAGGAGGATAAGCATATTCAGCTAGATGTATTTTCTTAGGCTCCGAGTCAATTAACTCTTCAGATTCTTTTTGCGGGTGAACTTTTTGTTGATAAACATTTTCTTGTTGTGGAAGTTCTTTGGTTTTATCATCAACATGCCTACCTCCATCACCAAAGAAGCTTTTCCAAAAGGAAGGACGTTCAGGAGGGTCAGCAATTAACATTTCAGGACGCGGGAGCTCAGGCAGCGAGCTTAGATCCTCAGGTTGAATTTCTTCTTGCTCTGGATCTTCTTCAATTGTGGGAAGATTATTCAATTTTTCAGGAGGAGTCCAACCCACTTCCTTATTAATTATTGCTGGAGATTCCTGTGGCTTTCCTAAGCCTTCTTTTTCAGAGGACCATGGTTCTACAGCGTCTTTTTCACTTATTGTTGGTAATTCATGCGACTCATTATCTTCAAGAGTGTCCATTGAATGTGGTACAGGCTCTTCTAAGGGGGGAGTCCAAGGCTCTTCATCTTCATCAGCAACTCCTGGAAATTCCTGAATCTTTCCTTTAGAAGATTCTACATGCTCCTCAGTGACTTTTTGTTCAATTTCCTCATGAGGTTCAATATTTTTTTCATCTTCGAGTGTCGTAGACTCTTGAACATTTTCCAATATTTCTTCAGAAGTTTCTTCAGGCGTTTCAGTGACTTCTTGATCATGTTCTTCAAGATGTTCTATATTTTCTACTTCTACGACTGTCGAAGGATTTTCATCCGTTTCTTGCGTATCTTCAGAAGTTTCTTCAGCGACTTCTTGTTCATGTTCTTCATGAGGTTCAATATTTTCATCTTCTACGATTGTCGAAGGATCTTCATCATTTTCTTGAGTATCTTCAGATGGCTCATCAGCGACAAAATCATTTGATTCAGCTTCTTCCTGAATATTTTCCTCTTCATGTGTAAAAGGCTCTTTAGTATTTTCTTGCGTATCTTCAGATGTTCCTTGAGGTTCTTCAACGTCTTCTTGATCATGTTCTTCGTCAGCATTTTCCTCATCTGCAGGTGCTGAAGTTTCTTCATCCTTTTCATACTTATCTTCAGATGGCTCTTCAGCGACTTCATCTATTGGCTCAGCTTTTTCCTCAATATTTTCCTCTTCGTGTGTAGAAGGCTCTTTAGCAGTTTCCTGCGTATCTTCAGAAGGTCCTTTAGGCTCTTCTTCATTTATTGATTCATGTTCGACTTGACTTTCATTATTTTCCTCTTCATGTGTCGAAGTCTCTTCATCATCATGAGTTGTTAGTTTTGATGATGAAGTTTCATAGTCTTGTTTCGAAAGTTCAGCTTCAACTTTGCCTACAATTTCTTCCGATAAAATTTTCTGACCCGCAACAGCTTCTTCAACTTGACTGGCTAATTCTTTAACCTTTTGTTCTGAGGCCTTAGCACGATCTGCAGCTTTTCGTGCATCAGTAACATCGCCGCGTGATTCTGCCGCTATAGTTTCTATTTGTGCTTCTGAAACCCTATCTTTTGCCTCTAAACATTCTTGTATCCATTTATCTATTTCATTTCTTCGACCAAACAATAGTTTTAATTGTGTTACAACCAATCTTAGAATAGTTGCAGGTATTTTTCTCTTAGTTATACCCGTCTCATTTAATGTTACCTCTTCATCTATTAGTGCATACTTATAACGAGCATCTTCCCAATATTTCTGATTAAGTTCTTTATTTAGTTGTGATTGTTGATTTGCCAATTCTACACTGTTAGTCAATGACCTTGTAGCTGCACGAACAGCCATATCTATTAAAGTTTTTTGTTCATCTGTTAGGGTTGGTGAAGTATCAGAAAGAGGTGTTATTTTAACGTCTAAGGTAGTTTTATCCTTTTGCTTTTCAGTATCCTGTTGTATATCATCCGATTTGTCTTCAGAAGATACTGGAACTTCAGTAGGAGCATATGATACAGGAGACTTCGGGATAGGAAGATCATCAGTTATAGAACTATCAGATGTAGGCGAACTTTCTGTTTTTTCATTAATTTGATTTTTAACTTGAACTTGAGAAGGAGCAGGCGTATCTGTTTCATGATTTTCATCAACATTTTCCACTATACTTGCTTCTTGTAAAGGATTTTCAGATTTAGGCGCGGAAGTTGATGCAAAACTTTTAATTGCATTTATTATTAAATCTTTTTGCTCAGTTTGCGGCTTTAATCGAACAGTTTCTACAGAGCTTTCCGGAACCGAAGATAGAACTGGAAGTTTTGCCCCCTTAATTTCTTTATTTAAATATTGTATAAATTTATAAGCACGATCCTTTGGCATATCGAAGTAACCTTCCGTTTCCAATTGTTGAATGAAACGTTCATGGTTAGCAGCAGGCAATATTTCTTTTTGTTTAAGCTCAGTCTGTGTTTGTGGAGTAGATTCACGGGTTTCTTCCATAGTAGTAACATTTGAGTGTTCTTCTTCAGTTTGATTGGCTGAGGGAGGATTAGTAAATTCATCAAGTGCCTGTTTGATCCGCTCTATTTGATCTTGATTTGGAGTGAAACGAACCATTTCTATACCATCTATTGCAAGAGGACTTATAGGAGGTAAACGAATTCCTTGTTTCCCTAAAAATTTCATGAAATTAAATGCAATTTCCTTTGATAAATCAAAATAACCATTTTTAACTAATTGTTCGCTTATAGTCTCAACAGCTCGTCTTCTACGAAGATTTCCATAAATTCTTTTTTTATTCTCTTCAAGTCTCATTTCCTCTCGCTCGCGATCCAATTCCTTTTTCCAAGTATCAAGCAAAACAGCATTTATGGCCTCTTCCAAGGCCTCTTCTGAAGCAAAAGACAAATCGGGTATCTCGATTCGAACAGATAGAAGTTCCTTTCCATATCGGCGATAAATTGTAATAGATTCCTGCTCATCGGAATCTCCAAGTAAAGAGAATGAAAATGGGTAAATAATATTTGAAAGTGCAACAGTCCAACTTGAATCTAACTCGAGAGTATCAGGCATTCTTACTGTGAATTTTGAAGTAGTATTTCCTTCAACATCTCCTGAATTTGAAGGTAAGACAACATAAAATGAATCCATAATTAATGTCTAACGATGTCTTTGTCGTTTACCCAACTGTTATGAATGTCTTTATAACCAATCCAACGCACAAAATGTTGTTTTATCCCAGTACGTGTAGTACGAGTCTTTAAAATTTCGGCAATACGATGAGTAGTATCCTCTTGTGTGGGCACCAACTCTTCTCTATAGAATATTCCTTCAATTATATTGTCTTCAAAATCTTTTAACCTATATGTTATAGGCGAACGTGTGTCGTTAGTTGTATGTACAAGAAAAAGCTCGTCAGTATAGTTAGGTAAATATCCTTTTTCAAATTTACCCTTTTCTTTTGAAATGCGGACAACTTGTCCAGGCTCGAGTTTAGAAGTTGTTTTAATAGTTGTACCAGTGCCTTTATATAGCCTCTCAAATAATTTTCGAGAATTTTTAAAAGTAACTGAATTAGGGGTAACACCTGTAATACGGTTTACGCTAGAATTTATTCCCGATACAATTTTCTGAATAGCCTCAACCCATCGCAGTGTATTTTTTTCACTGAAATATCGATATAATCTTTCCTTTATTGTACGATTCGCCCTTTCTGCCATTGAAGCATGCACATCAGGACTATAAACTACACGCTTATCAATATTCTTTGATCTAAAATAATCTCTCATTTTTTTAGCCTCAAATTCTAACCCGCGATCAGTGTATAGTTTATGAGGCAAGATACCATTAGAAAGTTTGAAGATTTTTTCAAATGCCTCAATCATATCTTCTGATCTCTTAGTTTTGACAGGCGATACAAAAATCATGCGACTTAGAACATCAATACATACTAATAGATACCTGTTACTATCATTATGTTTAGCTATCTGATCAAATATTGCTAAATCTGCCTGCCAATCAGTGTGAAGACCACTTGGACGTGTAACTAGCCTTGGAAAATTTTTTCTGGAGGGTCTATGCATGGTATACACTCTTTGCTTATGCAAAAAATTATAAACATCCTGAAATTTTATCTTTGGATATTTGCGCTTCGCTTCTTCATAAACGCGATTTATTCCTGCATAGGAAGCAGGAGAATTTAACGAATAATATATTTTTGATAAAAAGTTATCTAAAGCTTTTCCCATATTTGTGGAATAAATTTACTTTTCTTTTGCAAATTTATAGGCAGGACTTTTACCAAGACTCTTTTCTTTCTTTTTCCGCTACCTGATTGACTACCAGAACTTTCCTCATTACTACTTTCTCCTTGCGTCTCTTTGATCATTTCTTTTACTAATGGGTCTTTGGATAATCGATTAAATAGAAAACTAAAACCTTTAGGGGGTGACGATATATCACCTTGTACATATTCGAGCACTTCAGTGAAATTACTATTCTTTACAATTCTTCCTTTGACATTAGATTCAAAGCTTCCATTCTTACGTATTCTAAATTTTTCAGCATTATCTTTAACATAATTTTCTAAATCCTTAGAATATCTCTTTGAAATAATTCCATTAAAAGGTGTTGTTTTTCTTCTTTTCATTAGTTTTGGCGATGTAAATTCTGAATCTGTTTGATATTCTGAACTTGATTGTAAAGGCAGTACCTGTACTTTAGGGGCTGCAGTTTCCTTTAGGTAAGGAGCAACTTCTGTAGCTCTCGCTGTTTCATCGATTATCACCTTTTGAGGCCTATTTTCTAATTCATGTTTGAGTTGTCTTCTTTTTTTATATAACAATTTATATTTTTGTGCCTTTACATCTTCACTTAAATTTGGATCAGTAAGAGTCTGTTTAATTTTTGAGTCGGTTTGTACCTTTTCATTTTGAAGAAAATCTACGCCTTTAATCATGCTTAGAAGTGCAAGATATTCACTTTCAGGAACCATAATCATTTTCTTTGTATGTTTCATTCTTGTGTGAATCTATGAATAATATGTTCCGCTAAAGCTCCAAGCACTGGTACAAGTATAGCTGCTAGAGCGGCACTACCTCCTTGTTGTATTCGATTTCTGGCGCTTTTTTCAGTACGTGTTCGAGCGATAGCTCTATAAAACTCAGCAAATTGAGCTAATTTTTTGCGCTGTCTTCTATTTAATATAAAATTATTTTTTAAAATATTAGCACAGATTTCAACTATTGCTAATATTTGATCAGCGCTGGCTGATAGAATTAAGGCGTTTTTCTTTTTATCGGAAGATGTTTTAGCTAAACGCTGTAAAAATTCAAAATTTTCTTTAACGTATGGACTATAGTTATACATGTTTCAATTTAGTAGTTTTTTCAAGTACTTATATATTATAGCGGCAAATATATAGTCTGTTTTTCACCTGGAAATATTTTAGTAGAAAGTCTCAAATTCTCTTCCGTACTTGGATGCATATTAATTAGTAAATAGGAAAATTTATCACTAGTAGCATCACGATAAGCCTCGAGAAAATAGTTTAACATTTTTGGAAAAAGTTGAGATCCTAATGTACGTACCTGGAGAAGTCCTTGAGGATTTTTGGTTAAAAGAATATAATGTGCATTTGCACGAGCAGTCCTGATATCTCGTCCGTAAAGTGATTGCGTTACAAAGATTACGCTTATACTCCAATTATGCGATCCCCGAGTGAACAGTAAATCTAAAAATTCCGCAGGGATATTCAGCATTAAATCATCTAGTACTATTAATTGGTGTTGTTTAATTAGATCAACTTCTGGAACCCCATTATAAGTTGTAATTCCCATATTTTTTAGTTTAAATATATTTTCGTTCATTTCGCCAAAACAATATAAAATTTTATTTGGCGGAGGTTCAACTAATTCTTCAAAATTGTTTAGAAATTTCATTATCCATTGGGTTTTTCCGGTGCCTGTGGCACCGGAAATAACCATAGCGAAAGGTGCTTTGAACATTTTTTTATTTTTAAAAATATTTTGCTTGACTTATATATTTAGATGTTTCCTAAGGTAATCATACAAAATGTTGTATCTACGGCACAACTACTTGATAAAAATAATAAATTCGATCTATATACAATTGCAACTATTATTAAAAATTCAAAATATTCTCCAGAACGTTTCTCAGCACTTATAATTAAAGTTGAACAACCCATTAGGTCTACTGCTCTGGTATTTTCTAACGGAAAGATTGTATGTGTTGGAACAAAATCGGTTAATGAATCAGAAATTGGTATTAGGAATTTTGTTCACCTCTTATCCTCTGCATGTGACTTAGCAATAAATATGCGGGCTTTTAAAATACAAAATATTGTATCTTCATTTGAATTTCCCGGTCATCTTAACTTACCAGGTTGTTTAATTTATAAGCTAATTACTATTTTTAGCCTTGTATGATACGATGCGAATTGCTCCACCAAAATGGTTAGCTCGATATATTTCTTACAACCCAGAATTTTTCCCGGGAATGTGCCTAAGGATGAATGATTTACGTTCAGTTGTCATAGTTTTTACAACAGGAAAATGTATAATTACAGGCGCAAAGACAGAGAAAGAAGTTTATTATGTTCAAAATAAAGTTTACAATTCAATTTTAATGTTTTTAAAAAATTAATAAATACTTGTATTAATTTCGCTTCTTAATTCCATTAAAAGCTTGCCAAGTATATTATCACCTTCCCATTGACTAGGATCTTTAAGTCGAGCACTTTTTGGACTTACACCGTTGCTCCAGTGTAGTTCTGATGTTGAAGCCTGGGTAATAAGACCATCGCCTGTGGCACGTAACTGGTTGAATAGTTGCGTGTTCTGAGTGAATTTTGCCCAAAGACCTGTGTACATAACCTGATAATTTAAACATAAGATTAGCCAAGATAAAATTTTACTATTTTACTTTATTACGAACAGAATTCCATTCATCATGATTATATTGACGGATACGTTTACCGATTCGTCGAATAGTCAAAGGATTATCGGACAGTAAAACATGACTAGCAATTTCCAAGTCTCCAAAAAAGCGCGCCTTCTGCCATATAAAGTATTGTTCTATTGAACTAAATGTTCTTCCAAGCAATGAAATTGGCTCTAAATCGATTATCAAAGCCAAAACGTTGCGAATAGATACAAATATATTTTGTTGTTGATCTCCAAGAATTTCTTCAGGAGGATACGATTTTGCTTCGTGATTTAAATGTAATCGCTCAAGAATGCATGCTGTCGTTTCTATAAATTTTAAATTAATACTTTAGTAATTGATTACCTATTTTATTATCACTAATCATACTTCACTTTACTTAAATAAAATTAAAAATTAAAGTAATTTAAAGTAATATATAAAGTTGAAAACAAATAAAATACAGATTTTAAAAATTTGTATATTTATGCAAAAATATTTATTCTGTAGGATCAATAATGGGATTTCCTCTGTAACCATAAGGATAGCAGTCAAAATTTGCATCAACTATTCCTTTATCATAGATCGGAGCGTAGCGTCTGCAAATATTTCTTTTAAAAATTCTATTTTACTAATACCTTGTTTGAGAACGACTTGTTACTTCACCTTGTCGCCAGCTTGGTTGAAAATGAGTTCTTTTTAGGACAACTGAGTCCTGATCATCTCCGTAAGACTCTACCATTCTCTAGAAATTAAACTTGAATTAAAAATTAAAAAATTATACTCGAAATTGGTTAAAATCTAATGGAGAGTCAACACTATCCCAACATCCACGGCATTTGATAATATATTTAATTTCGCCACTTTCCCTATGTTTCATCTTCATTGCGTACTAAGAATTTTTTGCTAATTAAAAATTAAATATTAATACCTGTTTACAGCCGCCCGTATAAAAAGCTACAATAGACCAGTCTTCATATTCGCGACTCATCATTCCAAGCATATCTCCCACACGAAATGGTGCATTTTTATTTAGTTTTTTGACAAAGAAACAACTATCTGTATCCGTGTAGAGGAGTTTACATTTGTTTTCCTTAACAATTCGATCCATATAATCATAAAGCATAACTCTTGCAGTTGCAGTCGTTATTAGAGCCAAAATAATATTGTATTTGTCATGAGGTCGGACAAATTCACTTCGATTCCGATAAGGGATAGCAAAGAGATTCGGTGCCAACATTTCAATAGCTCCTACTTCCAGCTTAGGATCATTAAGAATTGTGTGGAATTTTATAGGAGAGCTAGTTATACAATCTTGAGTTAAATTGCATCTAAGTGCCCATCGTCCCCACCTAAAATTGAGATATAAGAAATAATAATATTTTCTTACATTGAATTATTACAGGTTTTAGCTAAATAACGCAATCCTTCGTTTTTGGCAATTCGTGAAGGTACAAGTTTTATACCATATTCCTTCTGATTGCGATGGATAAAATCATTTTTGAGCTTTTCCTCTAATTCTGGATTTTCTGGGGAGAGAACGTTGCTGGGCCAACCGCTTGCCTTTAAAAAAAGTTAATAATCTTTTCTTAAATTAAACCTCAATTTTTAAGCGCATCATGTCTTGAACGTATGGGCGTAGTAACGTATCAGACCACTCATTCCAGTGATAAATGCTAAAAACTTTTGTTGCGCGATAGCCCATTCTCAAGGCTAACTCGAGTTCCACTGAACAAGTAGTGCTTACAAATCCCCGTTGTTTGTCGTTATGTGTACACCATCTTCTACCATTTTCTCTGTCATACTTATTTTCTTTTCGCTTCGCTACTCCCGGTTCCATTTCGATTGCGCAGCGGTGGCATAAATGGAATATCTTTACATATACAGAAAAATTAAAAGAATGACTCACTAATTTTCCGTTAATTCTTTCTGGAATTACAGGTAAATATAAATTGTCAGGTGGAATGATAAATATTTTAAATAGTCCTCGATAAGGATGAACATCTTCAGGTTTTGTCCAATTTATTTCAAGATTCAAATCTAATACTTCTGGATGTCCTAAAAATATGTATTATTTAAAATTAAGAGACTAACCAATAGGATAAAAAGCGTAAAAGTTCACGGCTGGGTAAAGACTAACGACGTCATAGCACACTATTTCAAATTTATTTTCTGCAATATCTTCAAGATTGCATTTAAGCGATAATGGACCAGTTCTTCCACCTAGAGTAGCAAGATTATAATTGTAAAAAAATTCACAACCATGGAATGCATCACGTGGAAATAAAGGACCAATGTCTGGCAATTCAGCGAAGTAAAGTGACATTAAGGGATCTTCTTCTAACGCTTTGCTTACTTCGCACTCCCAAAATATGTAAGTATATATTCCTTCGTTTTTCAATAAATCTATTCTCTCATTTAATTTGTCTTTATTATACAACGATGTTTTACCATTCAGACAGATTTCATGAGGACGGTAGAGGCTTAATCGATATATAAATATAAATAAAAATATATTAACCATTCATGACCATGCCATGCACATCCGAGAAACTCTATAGCTATATCATCACCACCATTTTTGCCTTCGATATATCCATCAAGTCGTAGAAGACTTCCATCTGAAACTTTAATTCTAAATTCGCCTTCAGCAGATTCTCGGTTTTGTATTTGAAGGCCTGTTTTATATTCGAGCCATCGAATAAATTTTAAGGCGATTGCAGACTGATTAGTATCTCTGTGATATCCATTGTCAGGAATAATACCAATTTGGTTATTTTTCAAATAATTTATGCCTAAATAAAAATATTTTAGATTTATTTTAAAAATTACAAAAATGTCGTAGACATGCACTAGCCAAAGTCATTGAAGAAATAATGATATCATCTCTTTTAGATGGTTCAGGAGCGAGTTCAAAGAAAAGTCTTTGAAGTTTAACAAGCGCATGTGCCAGTATTCTTACATCCTGTTCGCAATATTCAACTATTTTTTCCCGAAGACAGAATGGCTCGTTCTTGTTTAGATTGTACCATTCTTCAAACATTTTTCTTCTATCTTTTCCCATAGAATCGGGGTAATAATAATGACGATCAGGTAATCCGTCAAGACGTACATCCATATTTTTATTAAAATTCCATCCGTGGGGAAAGAAAGATTTTCCTCCTTCATCAATATCTAAATCAAGCGCCCTTGGTAACTGTTCCAACTTAAGCATAGTCCAATTAAAAGAATCACGGAATGATATATACGGACAAAATCCAGCTTTTTTCTTCAAAAGAACCTCGTAAAGTTTGTTTCCTGTCCTGGTTATATTTGGTTCGATTGAAAAATGCCTTATTAATTCTCCAAGAAGCAAATGCATATCATAACGTCTAAAGTAAAAAATAAATTTTATCAAATAGAATACAAACCCTCCATAATGTGAGATTGCATATGTGCGACCGGCCCGCTCTCTACCCAATCCATCTATTAACCATTCAAGAAATACACGTAAAGGATTTTCATATTTAGCGCCTGACCAACTTTGCATTCTTGATCTTCCAGGACCGCAGTTTTTACATCCACCCGTATTCTCGTCTTTCCATTCATCGTTTTTCATACAAATCGAGCATAACAAAAGTGCCTAGTTGAAATTTTTATTTGTATTATTGATTTAAATAACCGAAACACAATTCACGTGATGCAACCGATAATTTTCGTCTTCAGGTAAGTCATTTATGTCCTTTTCAAGCTTACTCCATTCGTCTGCATTTTTTAAAGGTGACATAAGCTCACATTCAAAATCAAATACAACCTAAATAATTTATCAATTTAAAATAAAATACTCTTACCAAAAGATAATCTCTTTGTTTTTGACTAGGAACAATAGTTTGAACAAAACATTTCTCATCACGATTGTGCCAGGATCGACATAGAGAACAGAAATGAACATAGCACATATGCTGCCCTTCATTATATTTAACACTATAGATTTGGCCACATTCCTTGCATCTATATATTCTTTTATTTTTACTTTATTTTAAATAGACCTTTTGAAAATCCTACAAATTCCTTTATCTACATGTCGTTTGTAACATGATGGATTACGGAACAAATTATAACATTTTAAGCACTTTAATTCAAAATTATCAACTTCTTTACATGGAAAATCTGGACCCATCCCACAGCAACGTGGACATTTTGCTGCACATATTTGTCTATGTTTAATATTATTTTGGTATGTAGCTTCACAGTCTAAGCAATAATATATATTTTTGCCAAAAAATGTATTTAATCTCCTTATGCCATAGTAATGACCATCCTTTAAGTAAAGACTAATATCTTTTTGTGCTCGGTTAGGTCCTTTCCAAATAGGACGAGTCTGGCCATTTTCACCAAAAACCGATAATCTGTATTGCCCAGGAAATCGTGCATTTAAAAATTTTTGTATCAATGGAACATGTTCTTCCACACTATAATGTTGTAAATTTGCAGGATATCTGATTCCGTGCCTCTTCATTTGTGTAAGTATATCCTTGATATACGCGCAGCGATGTAATTTAGCGCTTGCTCCTTTGCCATTTACAAGTCTTTGAAATGTTTTATTTGCTTTGACTGTCTTAGACATGTTGACGTAAAGTATTGTAAGCTGTACAGCCAATAGAAGGCAATGATATTTGTAGTGTTCTCCAAGATTTTCGTTTTGAACCTATCTTAATATAAATTATTCTTTAAATGGAAAAACCTCTATTAGATTGTTTGTATCTATTCCATGCTTGATTTCCCGTGATTTTCTACCACTTCCACTTTGACCTTTTTGTATCAATTCTAAAGCCTCCTCATGAGAAGGCCCCATAACAATCTTAATAAAAAATAGGCTTTATAACTAATTTTCGAATACCTCAATATGGATTGGTTGACTGTAAAGAGATGGCCTTCCCATTCTTTTACCACTTTGGTCCACAGAATCTAATTGCTCCATAACAACTTGTGGCGTATTTTGAGCTAGTCCACGGTATGGAATTTGAATGGGCTTCTCAAGAACTGTGCTTCTTATAATTATAGAGCACTTCTCTGCTTTTGCACCTGTCGCTTTGTCTGCCTTTGCGATAAAATAGTCAATTAAATCCTCCATTAACTGATCGCTCCCTTCGGGTGCATCTTCTATGTTTGTAACAGTGAACACATTTCTACAAGATATTTAAATTAAAACAAAATTTATATTTTACCTGAAAACTCCTATTTTGAATTTAGCGCTTTTAATAGTCTCTGATGCATCTTCTCTGTAAAAATGATTGACAGAATATTTTCCAAATTTTTTAGAATAATTCATCTAAAAACTAGATTAAAATTTGTAAAATTGTTAGGTAACAACAGAATAAACATTTTAAGAAAAAAGCATTTTATATTAATTGTTTATTCTACGATTTAATTTTACTTATAAAACGTTCATCGTTTAATCTGTTTTTTCTGCCATTTCAGGTACAACTTGTTGTTCAAAGCTTCCTTCAGTTTGTACTTCTTTGTCCTCTTTGATGGTTTGAATCGTGGTCAAACTATCCGCATGCTCTCTCATAAATATTATTGGAGAATCTAATTTTAAAAATATAATATATTAGTTTTTTGTTTAACCTTCTCTCGCGATTGGTCCGTGAATGCTTGCGTGCTTGTTAAATATCTTGACTGCCATATCTAAATCTATTTTCGACCAGAATTTGCTAAACGGATTATGAAGCTCAAGATATAACTCCTCCTTGACAACTTCAGTAATTGCCTAAATTTAAATTATAAGTTATAAATTAAAATATATACAATTTTTGCCAAAGCATTCCTCTCTCTAAGTAGATATTCATGCACTTGACCTTTCGAAAGTGGATATCGCTTTTCGTGAAAATTAATAAAAGCATCGTAGAGTTCATTTTTTAGCATATTGTCGTCTTTGCGCACATATTCCAAAGTGTTTAGTTGACGTGAGAAACGTATAACGCTTTCCTTTAGACCATCAATTGCTTGTTCATACATTTCCTGGTCCATCTTAATTTAAGATGTGACTAATTCAAATTAAGCTATTACCTTGATTTTTTAAAATTTTATTGTAGTTGCCTAAATTAAATAAGAAATTGATTAATTAATTTAAATATGTAAATCGAAATGACGATTTAATAATTAATTTGTTAAAAAATGATTTTATTCAAAAGTTAATATTTAATATTAATATCAATTTAATCGTTGTCTATCTTAATTTTTGCTTTTATTATCGTAGGTTTTTTGTTGGTAGTCTATGTTAGACGAAGAGCAAACGGAACAAACCTTAATTACAATGGTTGGTTTCATTAAGTTTAAAAAAATACCATGAAGCTAAGTTCATATTTTTCACCACTCTTCTGAAGAAAAAGATCACTAGCCATTTTCTTTGTAAGGTCAGAACATTGCGAACACTAATGGAATATTATTTAAATAAATAATTACAAAGTACCTGGTGGAGTATCCAGCAATATTTCATAAGGTTTAACAATTTCTTCTCATTTCCTTTTGTAATTCCCTCAAGTCGACGAAATTTCAATGTCTTCTCATCTTAAATTTAATTGTTTCATGTTCTATTATATAATAATACCGTTATCGAATTTTGTCGACTGCGCGCCTGATAACAAATAATTTGATGAATTACCTGAAAAAATATACAATTATAATAATTAATTTTTTACCAAAGTATCCATTGTAGTGCATTCCTAATGAAATGTTTTTGTCCAGATCATCGGCACATAATTCTACTGTTAAAATTGACAATCCTGGATGTCCAATTTTAAATAAAAAATAGGGCCTTTTCTTCTGATGGTTGCGGCAAGATTCACACTGATATACGAATATACCACGACGTTGGTCCTTAAGGATTTGGGCTCGGTTAAGTAGTGCTGTTGGCACAACGAAATTCTTTCGTAGTTTTCCTAAAATTATTTTAATCAAGTAAAAATATTAAAATTACGACTGAGGCGCATATCCTTATATTCTTCCTCATTTTCTCCTAATTCAATTTCTTCGTCTGAATCAGGATCACTTGATTCATCCTCTTCCTCATAATAATTGAGTATTGCCTGGTGTAAGTCTTCATCATCTTGTTTTTCCTTTTCAGACTGTCCGCTTGCTTTTTCAGCAATTGACTGTTTAATTAATGAAACATGACTAATGGATAATGTACTTACACTAATAGAACTATTAAAATCATTTTTTGTAGCAATAGTTTTTTTCTTCGTAGTTTTAGCTTTCTTTGGTGTAGGTGTTTTATTTGATGACGCAGATGTTTTTGTCGTTGATCTTCTTCTTCTAGCCTCCGCTGCATCTTTTTTCTTTCTCTGCTCATTGATAAAAGCCCGAACTTGCTCCATCTCTTCTGCAGTAATTGAAGCTAAAAAAATAAATATTAAAAATATAGATGTGACTCAAACTTTTAACGGTTGAGTTCTTTTGAGTATCATCTTTCACGACAGTTTCAGTCTCTAAAAATAAAATTCTATTAAAATAAGCGATTTGTGACTAACCGTTACCACGTGAATCATCATCTAATATGATTGGTTCATCTAATATAAATTTTTTAATAAATTATTATAATTACCTTTTTTAGCAACAGCCTTTGAGTTAGTATTCATTTTTTGCTAATAATATCGATTATTAAGTATTACTGTAATTAAAGCTTTTAAGTTAAAGAATTATTTAAATTATTTAAAATAAAGATGGATTTTTCGTTAAGACTTTAATCTTAACTAACAAAGAACTTTAATCAATGGCCAAGTAAATGATTAATACAGTAATTTAGTACAGTGATTTAAAAAATAAATTATGGGGACTTTAAATAAAGGCACATTAATTTTAAAGGGATCAATTTAATTGAAAAAAATAAATAAAGGGGACTATAATTTATGTATAAAATAAATCAAAAAATTAAGGGAACTTTAATTTAAGTAATTAAGTTAATTCAAAAAATAAATTAATAATTAAGGAACTTTAATTAATAAAATAAATGAATAGATTAACGGGGGTTTAGTTAATGTAATAGATTAAATGAGCTTTATTTATGAAATAAATTAATGAATAGAGGGGACTTTTTATATTATTTGATTTAAAAGGGATTTAAATATAAGCATAAAGGAAAAATTTTATAAGGGGAAATTTTGAAATTAAGGGAGAGGGCAGTTTTACCAAATTATTAGAAATAAAAACTTATAGAATTTAAAACTGAAATTTCGCAGCGATATAGAAATTTGGGTGGGAAGAATCTTTTAAATGAAATCTTTGAAGAATCAAAAGAATGAATTTATGGATGGAATATTTCGGCTTTTATATGCCAAAAATATTCACAAACAGGTTTTGATTTCATAATTATTATTGCTGATCACTGCTGTTTGAAAATTTTTTCCACAAAATTTACACTTCAATAGTTTTTACGCGATATTTTACAATTTTTTTTGCTGAATTTAAAGGAATTTAATTAGTTGTTATAATATTTTAGAACAGGTATTTTGCATTAATTGCTTGACTTGCACAATGCATTAAAGTTTAACTTTTTTAATTTTAATTGTGACCAAAGTTGGTATTATAAAAGCATTTTTATCCTGTCGCTTTATAAATATTTACTTTTATTTAAATATTTTTTTAAATATTTTATTTATATTATTACTCACAACTTAAACCCAAATCAACTTCTAATATCCGAACCGAAAATTTTGGATTTCGGGACCTAATCAGAAAATTACCGTACTTTTTAGACCAAATCCAAAATTTTTATTTTTTCGGACATTAACACCGCAGTTGAAGTCGCGAGTCTTGGACAGCTCTAGCAGTCCGAGACATGTCTAGCTATTTGTAAATTTTAGTTAATTGGTCAAACTCAAATTTTCAATTTCAACCATTTTAAAAAGTAATTAAACATAAAATTTACTATAAGTTTTTCTATAACTTTTAATCACTATCACATCTAGTTAATATGTGATATGTATAAACGGGACACGCCCGAAAAGGCGCGGGCCGAAAAGGCGATGGTACCAATAACATTTAAAGTATACTTGAATTAATATAATTGAGTTATAGGACCTGGACACAGTTGAAATGCCCTGAAGTTTTCCATTTTTCCTATATTGTTTATGCAATTATCGTCTTTCTTTGCCCATGCTAAAAAATATTTTAAATTGACTTATTTTTTGATTAGTGTTTGGTTAAGAATTGGGATGGATTTTACTTCAGTGTGTTTTAGACTATTTTGTAGATTGTAAAATATTTGAAGTAATATTGAAGCAATATTTTATCATAGATTGTGAATATAATGCTTCATTTCAAAAAACTGAATCAAGTGCGTCGATTCAAAACTGAAAAACGAAAAAATCCAAAACTGAATCGAATGCTTCAGTTCACAATTTAAGCAGAAAAAGTAATTTTTTAAGAACTAATTGAATATATTTCATTAACGTTTTCAATTTATATAGTCACCATTTTTTTTTTACATTTAATTCTTAGCATCGTAAAAATTTTTACTTTACAAATTTTAATTTTTAATAATTGCTAGATCATGTTTAAAATTTTCCATTATTTTTATTTTTTAAAGTTTTTTTGCTCCAAATTTTTGTTGTAGTGTTTGATTTTTGATAATTGTGATTTTTTCTTGTTTTTTCCTTATTTATATATCTCTATTTTAAGTACGACTTGTTTCAAGGAATTTTCCGCTTTCTTTTTATTTTTGATGCATTAATTTTTTCGCAATAATTATTACAGGTTTTTAATAATTTTGCGCAAATTTTTTTAGCACTTATTCCCTCATTCCACCTTTCATCTATTTTTTAGCACTCAGACATTTTTTTCTTTTAAATTTAAGTGCTTCCCTATTTTCTAGTTTTATTTCCTGTTTTACACTTGCACAAAAAATTTATTATAAGTAAATAATTTTTATTTTTTTAATTTCCATGTCATGTTTACATTTTTAGTACTTAATGTTTCCAATTTCAGCTGTTTTTTTATTTTTCTTTTCTACTTCTCTCTGAGTGCTAACCTATATTTTGATTTTAATTTTCTTTTTCCACTCAGAGAAAAAAATAATTATTTTTTAAGCGAATAATTTTTATTTTTTCAACTTTTTATTTCATGGTTCCATTTTCTATTAAATGATGATTCAATTTAAAGATGTTTTTTATTTTCTGTTCTATTCCTTTCTATGTGCTAACCTGTTTTTTATTATATTATTTCCTTATTTTCCACTTAGAGAAAAATTTATTATTTTTTGAGCAAATTATTTAATTTTTTATTTAAATTTTATTTCAATATATTGCCTATATGCTTAGGTTTATCTGGTATTTGGAATGTTTGTGACCTAAAGAGATATTTTTATTTAAAATATTTTAAACACCTTTTCAAATACGATGTTTTAAGACATTTTTTAAAAAATGTCTTAAAAATCGTATTTATACTACTTTTGTACTTTAAATACTGATTTTTTAAGTAAATTTTCACCATCTTTTGCTGCCAATATTAAAAAATACCTGATTAATCTTTTGATCAAAATTAATTGAACAGTTTAAAAAGTTCTCCAGTACTTTATATTGACTAAATTAATTTTAAACATGTGTTCAAAATAACAATTTTTTGTAAAACAAAAAGTTAAAACGCCTTAAGATTTTAAGTATCAATAAAAAATGATAAATTAGAAAAAATAATAAAGTTAATTAACTAAACAAAGGAAAAGGGGAATTTCAACACATTTCATTCTTTTAAAAGTACATATATGTAGTATTCTTTAAATTGTTATTTAGACAGCGGATAAAAGTCCTTTAATGTTTATTATAGCAAATACAGGAATACCTGCGTCCGGGTGAGAGGAACGGAACTATGGAGCCGTTAAAATTTCGGAACAATCCGGAATCGTGGAAACAGTTAAATTTTTTGTAGCAGAACATTACAAGTTATATGAAATTATACCTCTTTAATAAAAGTATTATAATTCTTTTTTTACGTTAATTATAAGTTACAATTAAATAATAACGGAAAGTATTTAAAAACTCATATTTTGATCTTCTAAGTATGATCTAAGAATATGACAAAAAGTAATAATAAATTACGAATTTAGGCGGATAAAAATTTTTTACATATAATCTAAAATGAGTATTTTTAATTTTCTTCAAATCGCTGCTTTCATTATTTTTTCTATTCAAAATTCTGTAAATTCAATTGAAGGAGTTGCTTTACGTGAATATGCTAGTACCGAAAATTTTAAATGTTTGAAAGAAAATTTTACAATTAAATTTGTTATTGTTAGTGCATCAAGCAATGGAACTATTGATGATATTGCTAAAAATAATATTAAAAATGCTTATGCAGCGGGGATTGAGGACGTCGATATTAAAATCACACTAAATTTTGTTAAACCAAGGAAAATATTTAATCGTACTCCAAGGTAAAATTAATATTAGTACTTCTTATTTGAATAAGAGTTTTTGTTAAATAAAAAATTTGAATATAGTCTTTCACTAACAACAAAAACACTGTGTTAGAAATATGGAAGTCATACAAAAATCTTAAATAATAAAAAAAGAGGAAATAGGCTTTTGAAAATCAATTTACCTTCTTCCAACAATTTTTCATTTCAGAGAAATAATTGCTTCAATTTTTAACGAGCTCAATAAAAATAATCTAAAAATTGGTAAGATTTGGTTTGATATTGCTGGGGATGCTGGAATGAACAATGCAAATACGACTTATCGTTGGTATGAAGATAAAGAAAGGAATATTAAATTTATCGAGGTATATATTAAAATATTATTAAAATATTCGTTAAAGGATTCAGTCGTGAGATTAGTGAATTTTAAATATATTTTCTACTTTTTAAATAAAAATAGAAATAATTTTTCAAAATTAATTTTATTCAAAGGAAATGATAGAAATTTTAAAAGAAAATAATATACTTTATGGTATTTATTCATCAAAATCTCATTGGACATCAATTACAGGAAATACTCAAAAATTTAAAGAAATTCCATTATGGTATAATAGTTTTGATGAAATAAATAATTTTAATGATTATACTAATAAATCATTTGGTGGTTGGAAATATCCTTATATCAAAACTTAAGATTATAGAAAAGATGTGATTGATAAAAGTTGCCGGACAAGGCTTTATTTTGCTTATATCTGGAAGATTTAAACAAATGAAAGAATAAACAAGGGAAAGTTTTTTAGAATAAATCTAAAATTCTTTAAAGTATGTATCTAATAAAATTTATTTGAATAAATCTCTTTTATAAAAGTAAGCTTTTTGATTTCGTGATATTTGCTGTATGCCGACAGTATCTTTAAAAAATATAAAAATAATCACAATAGGGAACAGGAAATGAAAGAAATTACGAGAGTTGAAAGAGAGTCCGGGAGCTGAAAAATTAGACTTAACCTACTTTAGTACGTATTATTCTTTAAAGATAAAAGTTGCAGCGTAAATCCGCTCGTGCAAGGTGTAAATCCGCTTTCGTTTGTATAAAAATTAAATATTTTAATTAATAACTAATTAATTTTCAATATAACAAAATAAATAAGTATTTTATTTAATTATATTTATTCATTTCCCTTTTAAATTAATTCAAAGATAAAAATTTTTTAAAGAATTTTTATCTAATTATACAACTAGAAATAAATTTATTAGAATAATTTAATAAATTTTTGGATTTTTTTACATTAAATATTTTTTTGTAAAAATATTAAGAATTAATTTTTAATATTTTTTCAAATAAATTTAATTATTTTAAAATTATTTTTAATTATTTTTAACTAAAATTATAAAAATTTAATTAAATATAAATATAAATTATTCCCATTTTCTTGAAGACAATTATGTAAATATTAAATTATTTACAAAAATAAAAATTATTTTATTAAATTTACTGAAAAATTAAAATTATAGTTATGAACTTCAGTGTGGTATTTAATTTAATTTTATTTCCCTTAGAAAATTTTATTTTAAATTTAATTATTTTATATTTATAAAGAATGGAATATTTTAGTTTTTAAAATATCTTAAATGATTGATGATTTTTATTAAATATTAGAAAGGAGAATTTTAAGAGATATCCATTTATCTCGCTAATACGTTTTCCCAATCATACGTTTCGCACTGCGTCCCTTTAATTGTTTTTGAGCCCCTCTCGTTAAAAAAACGACGGATTAACACGATTCTAGTGTATATACACATTCAACATAACAACTAATTCTTTAAATAATTTAATTAACTAATTCAATCCTCTATTTCTAAAATATACTCACAATTCCCCCTATATTCATCCATAAAAACTAATTATTAATTATTAAATTTAACTAAAATTATTTATTCAAACAAATATTTTAAAGTAAAAATTTTAAAAATCAAAATCTCCAATTATAATTTAATTTGACTTGTAGACGAAAAAAAATTTCTAAAATTCCAAATATTTATTAAATTTAACTGGTTTTCATTTTCAAAAATAGATTTGTACATACATAATTTTAATGGGAAAATAAAAGAAATTTTTAAAAATTAAGCTACAAGAAATCAAACTAAAAATTCCCAGATTTATTTTATAATAATGTGAGAAAATAATTTTTTAAATATTAAAGGGGGTTTTTGAAGTTGCGTATTTATTTCTTAATATAGAATTCTTGGTATTTAAAAATTCAATCTACATAAATAATATTTGCCAGATGTTCAAATATTTTTGTTAATAAAAATTATTTTATTTTAAATATTTTTCTATATTTTTAATAATTAACAAATACCTAAATTTAAATAAAAATAGATTTTTTAGTTAAAAATTAATAAGAATAGGAAAATATCTTCTTGTAACGAACTCGAATTATAAACTCGAATTAAAATATCTTCTTGTAACAAACTCGAAAAAAAAAATAAACTCGAACTAAATTAACGAACTCGAAAGTTCGCTACAACTAGCTATTTCCATTAAAATTATTCGGCTGTAATAAATTAATTAATTTAAAATTTTAAAATTAATTAATTTAAAATTAATTTAGACAAAGAAAATAAATTCCGTGACAAAAAAATAAATTTTTTAAATAAAAATAAAAAAAATATTTTTTAAAAATTAATTTTTCTATATAAAGAAACATTTTCTTTTGTTTTAAATGTTATGTATTTATACGCTATAAATCTTTATTACTATAATTTATAAATACGCTATAAATTTATTTTTAATTTTTGTTAAATTAAAAAATAATTTTTAATTCTAATTAAACCAAGAAATTAATTTCTAATTAAAATATTATTTTTAAAAATTATTTTGTTCTTTTATTAAATTTTAATTTAATTTTCTTTTTAATTTTATTAGATACAAAACAGAAAATTAAATTTTCTCAAAACCTCTCTTTTTTAAAAATAAAAAGATCTTCAAAAAAACTATCCAAAAAATGTCATCAAAATCACAATCTTCACTAGATATTTATATAGGCCAAACTATTGGTGCAATAATTTCCGTCCCATCAGTTTTGCTTTATTTGATTGAATGTTGGACTATTCTTCGAAATTGGAAACAATTTAATTCAAGTTTTTATAAACTTTTTCTTCTTTCTGCTTTTAATGTAAGTTTTTTATCATTAAAATATTATTGTAATGAAACACGTTCTTAAACATAATAATAATATTATGTATTTGGATCGGACAAAAAAAGACTAACCCCTTAAACCTCCACTATCCCCTTAATCCATCAGAACCCCTTATATCACTTCAAATTTCCCGATATCCCTCTTAATCCTTTTTAATTTTAATGAAATATATGGACTCAGCTATGCCATTCCTTGAAAAAAACAATTAAGATATTTATGGAAAGGGGCTATTTTAGAAGGGGGGGGGGGTGTATTTTAGAGGGGGGCTATTTTAGAGGAAATACGGTATACATATTTTTTAAATATCCTTCATTGACTAAAAATTAATTTTTTTTTAATTTTATTTTTTTTAAAGAATATTTTTATGAATTTCATCCCTTCAATAATATTTGCACGATTGATTCGTCTTGGATGGATAAACAATTATTATTTGGGGTTGCCTAATTGGGGGCCTAATTTACTCATTTTTTTGATGTTTTACAATTATCATTGCGAGAATTTTATTACAATTTCCACCCTCTTACATCGTTTAAGTGTTATTGCAAAACCTTTTGATTACGAAAAGGTTGTTCTTAATTTTGAAATCGTTTATTTTAATTTTCTAAATTTTTTTTCAGAGTTGGCGATTATATCTTCCCCTTTGTGGAATTCTTATATTTTTTGGTCCTTTATTATTCACATATCGTTTTGGATATTGGCCCTTACTTTTTGAAGTAAATAAGGATGCTTCTGTTGAAATTGTGATGAATATAAAATCAGCTGAAGAGAGACCCGTAAATATTTTTTAAATTAAATTAGGAGTCTTTATAATGAATAAAATTCTCGAGATAAACACATTTATATCCCTAGAGTTGATCTTTATTTTTTAAAATTTTTAAAATTATTTCCAGTTAATAACCAATTATATGGTTATGTTAATGACATCAATTGGTTATTTATTTGTTAATATTCTTTTAAATTTGGCTGTTTATTTAATTTATCGCAAAAAACAGTCAAATCTTCCAGCGAACACAGCTAACGATAAAAGTTCTCGTCTTTTAGTTTATACAATTGCTATTTTCTCTGCACAATTTCTTTTATGTCTTTTTTGGGTATTTTTTAAATTTAAATTAAAAATTATTTAAATTCTTCAAAAAAGCTTCTTCTAACAATTCAAGTACTTGGACAAATTTTTACAACAAATTTTAATTTAATACTTTCGAATCAGTATATTTGGTTAAGTGATCTTCGAACAGTTGCATTCCCTGCATGGTTTCTTCTTTGGGCATCAACTGAATTAAATGATAAAATTAGACAGAAATTTCCTTGGATACCCACATTCAAGTAAATTATTTTATTATTAGAGTTTTTTTAATAAATTGTATTTGAGTGGAGATATAGTTTAGCTATATTCGGTACTGTCAAGTTGACTCCCCCACCTGTCAGCAAAGAAAATCTGCATTTTTCATTCCTATCTTACAATTAGCATTTTTGGCGTTAAGAAACTATAATAACGAGATTTTTATTTTCCAGATCATCTAAAATCAAAGTACTCAATAATTCTGTTCAAGCAATGGGTGTTGGAGGATTAGCTAAAGTAAATGTAGTAAACCCTGTTCGATCCTATTCAAGTTCAAATTCTCAAATATCGCCAAATAAAAGACAAAGTGTGCCGATATATGCAGGAATTCAGAATAATATTGAAAATTGTGGAATTAATGGATGTGAATTGAGAAACTATTGAATTTTGAAAAATTGAAAAACTATTTTGTATAGATATGTAAATAGTTGTAATATTTTATGTGAATAAATTTATTTTTTATAAATTTTTCAATAAAATAATGTGATAAATTAAATAATTTTTAAATAATATTTAATTTATAAGTTAATTTCAAAATAATTCTTATATTTAAAAAATTAAAAATAAAAATTCTTTTTATTTGTTGTCACCAGCCAAAGTAATAACAGAACGTATACTAAAAATTAAAAATAAATTTTAAAAAATGATTTCCCCACCCTCGAGAATTCTTTAAATGTTCAATTCCTTCATTTATTTGAATTAAAGGAAATCGCCAGTCAATAAACTTCTCGAGAGGTAATTCCCCTTTTAAATATTTTTCAACAAGCATCGGCATTGCATCACGAGTTTTATATCCTTTTTTAAACAATTTTTAAATTTTATTAAAATAATTCCTTCTTCCCTACCCCCAACAACACAACCACGAATAGTTCTTCCAAAACATACTAATTCTGCAGCATTAATGCAAACATCACCATCTGAAACCCCAATAATACATGTCTGTCCAATAGACATTTTTGAGCAGTCAATAGCTTCTTTCTAAATATTTTTTTTCGAATAAAGAAATTAAAAAAAATTTTTTTTTAATTAACCATAGCTTTTGTATTTCCTGTAGCTTCAAATGTAAAATCAAAACCTCCTTCATATTTCTTTTTAATATAATCAACAAATGTTTTTGAATCTCCATTTAAATTTTTTGGATTTAGTGAATCAGTTATTCCGAATTTTTCAGCTAAAAAATGTTAAGAAATTAATTTAAAATTATTTTTTGTCTATAAAGATTACAGCGGAAATAAATTCTGTTATCATAAAAAATTTAAAACTGAGGTCAGTTTAACTTTAATAACTACATGCTAACCATTCTTTAATCTTTCTTCATTACAATCAATTCCAACAATTTTTTCTGCCCCTTTTGCTTTACATCCCAAGACAATAGATAACCCAATTGCACCCATTCCCCAAACACCCACAGTGCTGCCTTTTGTAACATTACAAGAATTAAAAGGAGCACCATACCCAGTAGTTACTCCACAGCCAATTAAACAAACTTTGTCCAATGGAGCTTTTGGATTTATCTTTAAATGTAATTTAAATTGATTTTAAATCTCTATTAATTGTCCAAAACATATACCTACATATATTAATTCTCTAAGGTATCATATATTAAACTTTGGATTTGAAACAACTGGTTTAAAACAGAATAATAAAATCTTATATAATCTTCCATCTTGAGTTGGGACTGAAAGACGTTTTCTTGGAAAATAAGCTTAGTTATCTAATCGGTTCTTTTTATGGATCCGCTGAGTGAACTAAACAATAATTCGTATGTATATTATCAAAATTTGTATATTATCAAAAGTATAAACTTTAAAAGGTTTATACTTTTCTACATTATTTTGTCAATGGACACATCAATTAGACAGGAACCGAATTTTCAAAAAAAACTAGCCTTACAAACAGCAGCTTCTCTAACAACATCATATTCACTAAAAGTACTTAAACCAACAAAATGAAATATTTGTTTTCCTTTACAATTAAATCTAGTTTTTCCATCATCCATTATTTCGCTACGAATATTTCTAAAAAAATTATTAGTAATTTTTTAATTATTAAAAATTACCCAAAAGTAAATTCTTCACAAATATTTCCATTTGAATTTAAGCAAATTTTACATTTACGGCATTGAGGTAAAGGAGAAGGAATTACATAATCACCAGCTACAACATCTCTAACACCTTCCCCAACAGATTCAACAATTCCTGCAGCTTCATGACCAAGAATTATTGGATAATTAGTCTTATCGCTTTCTAATGCCTAAAAATATTTAATAAAATTAATTAAATATTTTATTTATTTACATAAATATCAGAATGACAAATAGCTGAATAACAAATCTAAAAAAATAATTATAAGGATATTTCCAAATTTTGTGATTACCTTTATTCTGACTTCACCTTTTTGTGGTGGACTTACTTCAATTTCTTCAATACTTAATGGTTTATTAGCCTCCCAAGCAATAGCTGCTTTACATTTAATTATTTTGTTTTTAGTAGACATTTTTATTTGTTTTTTTAAATGAAGAAAAGCAAATTAATTTTAGTCTTATTCTGATAATTTTCCCTTAAATAAATTTTTAAATCTGCCTTTTGCTAAAAAATAGCCTGTTTTCCCATACCCATCGATAGACTTTCGTTTCTAATACATACATTGCCGTCCCTTTCCCAAACTTATTGACTGATACTAAATTTAAAGACCTAAATTTAGAACTAAAACTTAATTATTGTTTTAACAAAAATTATTTTAATGAGAAGAGGTATAAAATTAAAAAAGACAATTGAGGACAGCTTTGATTATAATAATGAATAAAATTATCATTTTAAAGATAAATTACTCCTAAAATATTTAAATAATTTTTTTATTTATAGTAATAGTTCTAAGTACATATTTCTTATCATTTATTTATCTAAACAAATTACTTGTGTATAATCAGCAAACGAAATGATAATGTTTTTTCATATTATAAATATGTACTGGCAATGCTTGCACAAAAAAAACAAAAATAATAATACATACTGGTACTTAAATATGTAAAGAATATATTTTGGAATGTTAAAAGTAATTAAAAAAATACAGAAAATTAAAAAAATATTTTTGCGTAAATAGAAGGACAAAAAAATAAAAGGTTTTTGAAATTTAAATTCCTTAGACAAAAAATTAAAATTTTGAATTTATTTAGCTTTTTAATATTCAAATAAATTAAATATTTAATTGTTGGAATCGTCAATATAAATTTATAATAAACGTTTGAATAAATAAAATTTTGAGAATCTCTTCATTGAGTAGTGTTGGCAATTTTTATTCAGAAATTTATACATATTTTATTTTAAAAAGCTTATTTTAAATATTAAAATAAAAATAAATTTTTCTATTAATTTTAAAGTTTTAATTTTTATATTTAACAAAATTTTAAATCATTGAAATATAATTTTATAATAAATTATAAAAACAAACCAAAATATTATATTTATTTTTAAAAGATTCTAAATAAATCTAAATGTATAATATTATTTTTATATTTTGTTTATTATTTTCATTGCAAATTAATTTAATTTTATATGCATTTGCGAAAAAAGGTAACAAATTACATTAACATTTGTTGTGGGTATTCAACTTGTCAAGCATGTACTAGGCATGGGATGGGATCCCTTTTTCTCAATTTTCGGATTAATTAGATCCCATGGTTTTCAGGAGTAGTCTCGCAGAATTACCAAGATAATCAATCTCGTCATTTCGGCATTCGATTTAGTGTATACAACTAAAATAAAATAAAAAATAATTTTAAGAATAATAAAGCTATTTTATACTATTATTAACGTATTTTCTCGATTAATTTACCACTCTTGATTAATTTCCCATCCCAGGGATAGGTTGAAAAAATAATTTTCTTGGGGAATAGTACACATAAGTTCTCAATAGATTTTAAATGTTTTAATAAAAGAATTTTTTCCTATTCTTTAGAAATAATAAGCCCTCCTTGCGGCTCTCAAAATTCTCTACTACCTCAACAATCATCTAATAAAAATACTGATATTCCTTTAAATGTTTGTGTTCCAACGTTGGCTTATGATCAAACAACTTTAACACTTGTTTGGAATAAACCAAAAAATTATAAAGAAATAATTGATTATAATATTTATATGAATGGAAAATTAATTGGGGGAGCTAATGAAAATAATTTTAAAAATTCCCCTGCTTCTCCTTACATAAATCTTTTTTATAAAGAAGATAAATTTAATTTTCATACAAAAATTAATTATCATTCTTTTCTTGTCAAAAATTTAAAACCAAACAAAATATATTCGTTTACTGTACGTTCTGTTGATAAGAGCGGAAAAGAATCCAAGGAAAGTAAAGAGGTTGTTCATAAAACTGCTCCGAAATATAAAAAGGTTTTTTAAAATATTTTTTATGGTATGATTTTCTGATAATCATAAATTGTTTTGCGTAATTAGAATAATAATAAAGAATAGAAAATTAACATAATTAATGATTTTTGGAACTTCAAACCCTGTCCGATTATTAACTCTGATCGGTATTGGGCATTAAAATTAGAAAAACCCTATTTTTATACAAAATATTTTTAGTTTATTTTGTAGGTACCTCGCTTTTTATTGAGAGAAGTACCGAGAGAGGTACCAACTTACCTCTCTTTTCATTGTTTCGAGTTAATTTTAAATTAATTTTTATGTAATTTATTTAAAATTTGAAAAGATTTTTAATGTGTCAAAATGTGGAGCAAAAGGAGATGGAAAAACATTAAATACAGAAATAATTCAAAAAGCAATTGATAAATGTTCAAAAAATTCAAAATCGGCATTTGATTGCAAAATATTAATTTCTGCCGATAAATATGGAAAAATATTTTTAACTGGAGCTCTTTATTTACGTAGTAACATGACTTTAGAAATTGATAATGGAACAATTTTACGGGGATCTCCTAATTTTGTTGATTATCCGTTGGTTAATAATGTTGTGGCTGCACTTCTATATGGAATAAATAATGTAAAGAAAAAATTTAAATGCCCTAAAACTAAAATTTAATTAAGTTAACAAATGTTAAAATTGTCGGATTAGGTACAATTGATGGCCAAGGATGGCAAAGAAGTTCTTCTGACACAATTGATGAATTGGGAAACCATCTAGCATATTATGAAAATAGCTATTTTAGTACTTGGAATATAACGGGAATTCTAGCCCGCAGCCAGATGGAAGCAGCTATAAACCGGTCAAATGGAAGTATGAGTAATTCTGATTTGGTTAATGCTTATGCAAGTGTTCGTTCAAGTCTTATTACTTTTTATTATGCAACAAATATTTTTATTGGATATATTAAATTAATAAATCCAGCATTTCATGGAATTAGATTTTTACTTGGCAAGAATGTGGTAAAAATAAATTTTTAATTAAACAAATACTTTTATTTAAATATTGAAAAAGGTTTGTGCTTATACAAAAACAGAAACATATAATGTAAATAATGCAGATGGAATACAATCACAAAGCATAAATACAATAATTTTTAATAATTTTATAAATAGTGGAGATGATTGTGTTGTGTTTAAAGCTGGACAAGGACAATCTGTTGCTAATTTCCCTCCAACCCAATATGGATGGGTTTTTAATAATTATATGAGGGAAGGTCATGGAGTAGTTGTTCTGGGAAGTGAAACTGGTTCTTGGATTAAGGATATACTTGCTGAAGTAATTTTAAATGATTTTTAAAGCCTAGATGCTCTTTCATCCATTTATGTACCAATTTCTAAGCCAAGACAATTTACTCAATCCCTTCATATGGGAATAAGCCACTACCCTCCCCAGCACTGACATGATGTTGCTTTTTTAAAAATTATATCCTCAAAATTCCAAGCATAAAATCACATAAAATCACCATCCTTTACAAGCATAAAATCACCATCCTTTACAAACTCCATTTAAATTTAAAATAAATATTTAAGGATAATGTTGCTTTTTTAACTGAAAATGGAATGAGAGTAAAAAGTACAGCCCAAACAGGCGGAGGTTGCAAAAACTTTTATTTCCGAGACACAGCAATGAGGGAAATTGGCACTAAAAATATAATTGAAATTAATGGGCATTTATTTAATCGTTCAAATGTTATTTATCAATCTGGCTCTCAATGTGCTTTTGTTCTTTCAATGACATATAATTTGGGTTCTACAAATTGGATTAGAGCTAAAACACCTTCACATTTTTTGGATATTAATGCGAAAAGTGTAACGGTAGATAATGGTAATACAGCTACAGGAGGGCCTATGATTAGTGTGACGGGATATTCTGGTCAAGACACTTCTTTAGGATATCCAGAGACTTTTAGTAAAAATGTGGTTAGTTTATTTTAAATATTTTTTAAATAAATAATATTTATTTTTTAGACTTTTGAGGACATTAAAATTATTAGAGCCAGACCTGCAAACATTAGTCGCCTTCAAGATAGTTTATTTAAAAATATTTTGATTCAAGATTGGGGGAATTTTGCCTCACCATGGATTTTAAATAATACTAAAAATTTAAAATTTATCAACGTTCAACCAATGCCTAATTAATTGTTTCAAGAAAATGTCAGTTAATTCAAAAACAAAAAAAAATTAATTTTAAAATTTGCCTATCTTTCATACTTGTTGCGTGATAATTTTAAAATAAATTTCCAGATATCTCGTGACATTTAAAACGACATTTAATTAAAAAACTTTAATAGTAAATATGTAACAATTCTTATAATATTTATTTAAGTATTTTTTAATTAAATATTAAAACTTTCCGGTTAATTGTCCTTCTAATGTTTAGGAAGTCGTAAAAATTTTATATTATTTTATTAAATAATTTTTAATATTAAAATAGATATTTGCAACAAAAATTAATTAAAAAATGATTATCTATTCAATATATAAACAGATAACTTTTTACATTAATCTTTTAAAATGGAGATCATTTTAAGTAATTTCTCTAAAAAATTTAAATTTAACAATTTATTGTCTTTGACAATTAGTTAATTTAATTTGACTATTATTAAAATTTGACTATCTTTATATAAAAAATTAATTATAAACAAAAATTTATAACAAAAATTAATTAAAAAATTTAAAGTTTTTTATTTTTAGATTTTTATTTTAGATTTATTTTTAGTTTAGATTTTCGGCAAAACCTCGTATATACCTGTGGTGAGGAAAACGGGTAATTGAAGCGTAGGGGAGGGGTTGGGATATTCAATATTGTAAGATATTTACATATTTTAAAAATTTTTACATATTAAAAAAATTTATTTTCTAAATCAAATTCTTATTCCCTTAAATTCCCTTAAATTCTTATTAATTATTATACAGGGTGTTTCAACTAAGAAGCACTATATGAAAACTCTATAATTTTTAAAAATTTGACAGATTTTAATGATATTTGATATTTTATATCTATAATTTATAAAGGTTTTTGACGTAAAAATTATTTCTTAAATATTCTCTCTTGAACTAATTAATTATTCACTTTTAAATAAAAAAAATTAAATTTTTCGAAAAAAATTATTTTTTAATGTTCGATCTAATAAATATTTTAAATTATTTATTTGAATTATCCATTTATATTTACGAAACAAATTAGTTTTTATTTATTTCAAAAAATTATTTTTTATTGAGGCATTTTATTAAAATTTAAATTTACTTTTTTTTAGTTTCAAGTTTAATTTACTAAATTCTATAAAAAATTATTTAAAAAAAATGGAATTAATGATCTGGCGCCCTCATGAATTTAATCGAAAATATAATTGTGTAAATATAGACGTTGATTATATACCTATTGAAACAAGAAGAAGTCCAATACTTGGAAGTATTTTGATGCTGCTTTTTATTATTTATTATGTAAGGGATTAATTTCTCAACATTAAATTGTGGGCTGTAGACAAACTTAAAATTTAATCGAATAACAAAAAATATATAGGAAATCTCAATGTTTTTAAATTCTGAAATCCCAATCCCGATTTTCAGTCCGAATCAGAGCTGTTTCGGAATTTTGATTTTCGAGGTAATTTTTCTTTCAATTTTCGATTTTCAATTTCAAAAATTTTTGAAATTATTTTCGATTTACGAAGTAATTTTTCTTTTTCGAAACAGCTCTCCAACTTAATCTGCACCAATCTCCCCAACAAATCTCCCAGGTCAAAGAGATACAAACTATGTTTCATATTAATCTTATTTACATATATTTAAAAAAGGTATTATATATCCCTTGTATGTTCTCATTTTGGAAACATATTGATAATGCTTGCTACAAATTCCTTTTTTATATTGGAATAACGGATTTATTAATTCTCTGGATATGTGGATTTGAAACTGCAATTTTTGGAATGACAGGAGTTGTTTTTTGTTCTTCCCCTTTGCTTGTCTATATTAGCGGAAATTTAGGAAATGGTTTTAAAAAAATAATTAAATTTTAATAAAATTAAATTTTTAATAGCTATATGGGCAGCTGAAACAGTTGCCGAGGCGACATTAGCTTTTAACAGATGTTTGGATACAATATCCCCGAGGATTTCTTCTGCACTTTTTACGGGTAAATAATTAATATTTTTAAAATTAGATAATAATTATTTAAAATTAAAAAGAATAATTTTTAAAAAGTGAAAAATTTTTGAAAAGTTCTACTATATGTAGTACAAGGTGACATAAAAGAAATAGGACACATTTACATATGCCATAACTTTATTCAAATTGAAGATTATTAGATGAAATAAAGTTTAAATGATAGAGAATTAAATAAGAAAAAAATATAATCAAGAATTTTACCCTCTGCTTGGACAAAAGCCTCGAGAATATTACCACCTTGAGTGATATTTTCCCCCATTACCGAATTAAATTTAAAAATATTACAAAAATTGAATTATTAATTTCAAGGCTCTAATTAAAAATTTAAAAATATTTTATTAATAAAAAGACAAAAAAACATGGATATGGTTGTCTATAATAACTTTATATGCAATTTATTGGGTCTTCTATATGCCGCCAGTTTTATTTTCAAGTTTATATTTTGGTTGGTTTTTTGAGCCATATGTTGGGGGATATAAAAATGTTACAGAACAAGTAATTTATTTTCTCTAAAAATAATTAATTTAAATTTAAAAAGTATTCATCAATTTTACATTCAATCCACAATATGTCTTTAGCTTTTTTCTTTCCAATTTGCTACATTTGTTTTGCAATTGTTTTATTTATAAAGAAAAGAATGTATGGGGCATCAGCTCCAAATCAAGTTTCGAATGTTGATTTAGTGGTAAAATTATTTTGAATTTTTTCCCAAAAATTTTTTTTATTTAAGATAATTCTTCAAATATTTTTAATTAGTGTAATTAATTTTACTGCGGCAAGTTTATACGATTATATGCAATATGCAGAGGTTAATGAAGCAATTATAATTACAGCAACATTTAGCTGGTTTCATGTCCATGGTTTTTAAAATTAAAATTAAAAAAAAAATATTTTTTTATTTTTTAAAGGTTTTCCACCAATTATTTATTTACTTTTAAACAAAACAATTCGAAATGACAGCAAAAAACTTTTTTATAAAATATTTAAAAAAGACAAAGTTACTCACATTCATGGTGTCACAGTTCTCGCTAAAAATAATACTAAAAATCGTATTGGAGTAACAAATAATTCAAGAATGTTAACTAACACGAATCAATCTAGAACAATAACAAAACAAACAAATAATTTACCGAATACTATATCCGGAAATTAAAAATTCTTTTTTAAATTTAATATTGTGTAAATTTTATTGTATAAATTTGTATGTAAAAATCTCGAGAACAAAACATCAGAAAATAATTTTAATTTTGAAATATTTAACGGTAATTGTTTATGAGTCTCTATAAGTAATCCCTGTAGATCCAGGAGTTTTTATATTATTGTTTCACATTTATTTGTGTTCGATAAAGAATAATTTTTTTTGTTATTTAACATAACTTTTTTATATTCATTTATTGTAAGAATACCAAAACTTTATTAATTTTGAAAAAATAATTTTAAAATAAACGGTTTAAATTTTTGGAGTCAATACTTCTTTTTTAAAATTAAAAATTAAAAAAATTTGTTTAAAAAAAGGAAGATGCGGCTATAGCTATACAAAATTAATTTTCTATCTCTTCATTATAAATTTTAAAAGCTAGAGAAATAAAGATATAAAATCAATCATAAAATCAATTGATAGTGAGGAGTGAATTCACCGATTGTGAAATTGCCCTTATTGCCTTACCCTACATTAAAAAAATTTATTTTTTATTTTTACATTGAAAAAAATTTTTATTTTTAAATTAAAAAAATCTAAATTATGATTATTCATTATTTAATTTTTATTTATTTATTGCTTCTACAATATAAAGAAAATTATGTCTATGGAGACAATTTAACAATAAATATAAAAATTGTTAATTGGATAAATATACATAATTTGAAGCATTTAAAAATGGAGTATTCTCCTCGTTTTGAAATAAATCTTTATAAAATTGGAAATGAGGAAAAAGAAATTGGAAAATTAGAAACTAAAGATTATGATATTGCTAGTTTTAATTTTGAAGAAAATATTGAAGAAATGGGAGGGGAAATAAATGAAGAAGAAAATGAAATAATTAAATTAACAAAAAATAATAAATTTAAAATAAAAGTTTTTAAATTAAATAAGGAGGGAAATACTGATAAAGAAAAGGTTAAATTATATATACATATTAGTTTCTCAGTTTAAGACAAGTTTGTATACCAGAAACTGCGGATCTGATTTTTGCGGGCACGTCTCTCTAGCAGTGTGCGGACCTTTCTCTAGCAGTTCCGGGAAAAATTCCCTCTAGTTGAACTTTCTAGCTAAGGTAAAGCTCATTGTAAGAATCCATTGGGGTTATCTAAGAGTGAGTCTTTAACTAAAATTAATTTTCAAGGTATTATTTACTGGAGAGTTTAATTTGCAATATAAAGAAAATATTGTAGAAGTTTCTTTAAAAGAGAAAATTATTACTCAAAGAAAATATGAAGACGATTTCGATATTCCTTATAAAAGTCTTGAATTTCAATTAGATTTTCCAGATAATAAATATATAATTTATTCTATTGGATGCACAGAAAAAATTAAAAATATTAACGAAATAAATTCATTTAAAGAAGAAGATGGTGGTTTGTTTATTGCTGAAAGAGGGAGAATTTGTCCTTCAAATAATTATTTTATTACTTATAGTAAAAACGAAAACGGAACAAATAAACGAAAAAGAAACAACGAAAAAAAGAAAGAAAATAAGAAAAAATTTAGTAATGAGTATAAGGTAATTATTAAATAGAAAAGTACTGGGAAAAGCTTTAAACAATGACAGTTCTTTTAAACAGGGCTGTCCATAACTACAAATTTTCAGTTAGATCAAATTGTATTTCGGATTTAGGCTGTGTTAAAAACTTTCGATTGAGTTTTGAGCTTAAGCTATTCGGTTGATTAAATTATCTAATTTAACAGTTGTAGATAAGTGGGAGAATAATAGAAAAAGGATAAGTTACCAACTCAGTGTCAGTAAAAATGATAATAAAAGTGTTAGTCTGTTTGTGAAAGAAGATAAATAACTAAAAAAATTTTTGTGTTAAATTATTACCTTAATTAGAAATTAAAGGTTCTCTAGGTAATTGACTAAAAATTAAAAAAAGTCGAACATTTAAATTACTAATAAAGTGTAAAAATAATTTTTAAAAAATAAATTTAAGAGGGCTGAAGTTCAATGCAATGAAGCGATTTTTGATTATAATATCTTCATTATTTATATTTATAAAATAAAACCAAGAGGATTGCTTGAATTCAGTTGTGGTTTGGATATGGAAAATTCAGAAAAGAGCTCAGCAGTTATAACCAAAGTATTTTAAAATATAATCTGACCTCAATAAAGTTCACCCCTCTTGCACATACAATCTTACATTAAAGGGAGAGTATGCAAGTCACTTACACTTTCAGACCAAAGTTATAAATAAATTAGTTTTAATGTGAGATATTGGGGTCCGACTATTTATTTATTTGTAAATTAATTTTATTTAAGAGCACTCGGTCCAGAATCAAATCTTTAGATGAAATAAATAATTCCGCACAAAATTCTCAACAAAAATATGGACTTCGAAATAATTCAAAAAAAGGTTTTTATATTTTTTTTCACATTTAATAATATTAATTTTTAAGGAAAACAACCAGTTCCTGAAATTAAAACAAAGCAATCTATTAAAAAGAAAAATGAAAATAAAATGAAAGATTCGAATAAAAATTTGGAAAAAGAAGTTTTTAATGTTAAAAATAAAAATAAAATTGTGTTAGAAAAAGGAGAAACGAGTAAAAGTAAGCAAACTAAAAATCCAAGAATTATTCGAAAATACAAAAATAGAAAAAGTAAAGCATTAGAAGATGAGAAAATTGCTGAAGAAATTGCGCTCGGTATTTTTAAAAATATAAATTAAATTATTTAATTTTTATTTAAATATTTAGAAGTGCTTAATAGCAAGTTTAATGAGAATAATATGACTGAAGATTTTTTGAAAATAAATGAGAATATTGAAAATAAAAAAGATAAACAAATTATCGAAACAAATCAAATAATTGGTAAATAAATATATTTATTTATTTTTGTAATGGTGGGTTTAAATCGAATTACCTATTTTAATTTTTTGTATTTTGTTTTTTAAATAGGTTCCGATATACTCTTAATTTCTATCAAAAAATTAATTATAAATAAATATTTTTATAGAAAATGATGTTTTAGTCAACAGCTCAAAAACATTAGAAAATTTAAAAGGTTAAGCTATAATATTTATTTTATAAAAGTTATTTTAATGTTAACTGATTTTCAAAAAAGCAGCCTGATAAGCTCATGAGTTTACATAATTATTAAAATTTTATTATTTTTTTTAAATTCTGAAAGGTTATTTTATAAAATTAGGTAAGAATAAAGAAATTATTCAAGAGCAAATAATGGAGGATAATGAAAATTTAAATGAAGAAACAACAGAAAATGATTCAATGCATCATTCTCAACGTATTATTTAAATTAATTTTTATAGAGATTTACTCATTATTTTTTTGTTAAATCTTAAAGCATCTAATTATTATTATTCCAAAATTAAAAATAAAATTATAAATTTAAATAAAATTTAAAAAAATTCTTATAAAAATAATTTTACAAACAATTTTTAAATATAATTTAGAAAATGAGATTACTGATCATCCACAACAAGAACACCAAGAAGTCGAACAAATGGCAGTGGAAAATAATGAACAAACAGAGAAATTAGATGGTTAATTAGTCAATTAAAATTTGTTTTTTAAAATATTTTAGATGAATTTGTCGGATTATCAGATATTGAAGAAGGTAAAATCAACACAACTAGAAGAGTATCATTGAATGATGCGTTTACAATTAATTCACCTGTCGATATGGAATTTGGTAATTAATCAAAAAAATATTAAAAGATATATTTAATTTTTTATTTTAATAATAATCAAAAAATAATAGATAAAAATCACAAATTTGAAGCATCTTCTTCAACTAATACTGGTGAGTAGAAGGAAGGGATTAATTTTTGTTAAGTATGTAATTTCTAGACAAAAATAAAAATATTTTAAAGTAAATCTACGTTAACACCAAATTTACTTTTTTATAAAAATCTATAAAATATTTTTTACAAACTCCAGAATTTAAAAATAACAAAATACGTTTAAATAATTTAAATATTTTAACAATTTAGAAATTAATCCAAATTTAAATTTGCAAAGTTCAACAGATAATTTACAACATACCAATCCATCGTCAAGTAAGTTTAATAATTAATATAAACATATTAAATAATTTACTTATATTAATATTTAAATTATTACAGGTAACCAATTAAATAATGAAAATCAAATTGAGGCAAATATTAACAATGAAGATTGTATTATTTTTAAAATAATTCATAAAATTATTTTTATTTTTAGCTTTCTTTGATGAGTTGGAAGACATTGAGTTTTTACCTGATTTTAAACGTTAATCAGTTCGAAAAAGTTATAAATTAAAAGTTGATTGAAGGAGAGCTTTGATTTAGTTGAGAAATTTTTTAAAGAATTTTTATTTATAAAAAATTAACATTTTTGGGATTGTAATTTAAATCTAAATTTATTTATCATTTTTATTTTAAAATTGTTCAATTTAATTTTACAAAAAATTATTTCTGAAAGAGAAGTATGTATTTTTTCAAATTCTGTTTAAAATTAATTTTTTTAGTTTTTAGTTAAATCACATTATTATATTTTTCTAAATTTTAGCTGGAAATAATAAACAATTCACACAATTTTTTTAGAATTATACAAAATCATTTAAGTATCTCAGGTGAAAATTTTGGGGTTCAGAAGGGCAAGAAACTAGAAATTCTTCCTTATCCCCACAGTCGAAAATTTTGGTGACTCTATGCATTTTTATGTATAATCATTTTTCGAATTGTCACAAAAATATTTAGAAAATAAATTTTTTAAAAATTGTCAATGATAAAAATTAATTTATAATTTTATTTTTTATGATTTTTACTAAATAACAATAATTATTTTTAATATTTATTTTAATTTTTAATCTTATTAATTTAAAAAAATTATTTTAATTTCTTTTTTTCACACACCTCTTCCATTAATTTCCCCAAATTAATTGTTCTCCAGAAATATAATTTGACAATTTAATTATTTTTAAATTAATTATATCCAATAATTTATTTAATTCAGAATTTTTATTTATCCATTCTTCAAATAAAATTTTCTTTTCTCTTACAGTCAATTCTTTTTTATTTTCCCATTTTTCAAACAATTCATTACATTCATTAATTTTTAAATTAATTAAATTAATTGGCTCTTTCAGTAAAAAAATTTCCGGAAATATTTCAAATTCTTTATTAATTGTAATTAAATCATGATATTTTAATTCTCTTATAGATAAAGAATTTAATATCACCAAAATGTGTCTATGAATATTTCTTATAAAGTGTGTTACAACTAAATAAATAAATATGATTATTAATTAGTTGTTTTATAAATATCTTTTATAATTGTTTTTAATTTTAAAAAATTATTGTATTTACTAGCAATCCTGGAAAATTTCGATTTTGCTCTTACACGTACCCCTCCGATTTTGTTTTCGAACCAAGGACAAGTACGACACTGTTTACTAAAGCGGTATTTCGTAAATAAAAATAAATCGAAAATCGAAAATTAAATTCTTAAATGAAACAAGATCATAATTTCATAAAATTTCTAGTCTTAATTTTTTATTTCAAGCTTCCCTTAAAGGTTATCTAGGGTATTTTTGTTTTCTTAAAAAATAACTACTTAAGTATTATTATATTATAATACGGAGTCTATAAGACGGATATTATAAGACGGAGTTTTAAATAATTCTCCTCACCATTATAACTGTGCCATTTAATATTTAAAGCTTCTTCAAAATGTATAAACGTTTCCCAACCTACTAATTCATCAATAACAACTGAAAGATTATTTTTAGCATATTCTAAATTTTTTATATTAAATTTATCCTTTAATTCCGCTTGTAGATTCTCCAATTTTATTTTAATATTTAATGGCTGATTAAAATATAAAATAGCATTATTCGTTAATAATCGAAGTAAACGTCCAGCAAGTCTTGTTCCAAATTTTAAAATTACAATATCCGGCTTTAATTCTAATTTCTTTATTTCAGCATTTTTCCAAATAATTTCTAAAAGTCGAGTAGATAAACTTGGAATATATTCTTTTGATAAATTTGTAAATATATCCTATTTAAATAAAAGGAGAATATGTTAAAAATTTTTATTTTAAAAATTAACCTCATCAAGTCTATTATTTAAAGCTTCTTCCATATTCATCCAATTATGGGATATCCATTCAAGTGTCCAAAATAATTCTCCTATCCAAAAACTTTTTTCGGACAATATCTTGAATGTCAATAAATTATCTAAATAATTTCTAATTAGTTACTTTAACAATCATTATAATTAAACTAGGTATATTAGGTTATTCAGGTTATTAATTAGGCTCGGATTTCTTAAAAAAAGAGGTTCCTTTTTACTTATTTTATTAATTAACACAAACCTTCTCTAACTAATTCCCTAACTTTCCAATCTTCTTTCATATCAAAATATATTTTAACAGAATCTGGAAATGCCAACTCAAAAACACCTTCAGTAAATACACCTCTATATTTATATTAAATAAAATTAATTTATAAATATTTTAATTTAAAAACTTCTCTTCCTCTTCTTCTTCTTCTGAAGCAAATAAATCCAAACATTTAATAGCTTTAACAAATTGAACAGACAAAGGCTGTTTTATTTCGTATTTATTATTTTTATTTGTCATTTCAATTAAATAATTACCCAAATTATAACATAAACGCTCAAAAAACTCAAAAAACCATTTAAACATTAATTTTTCTTTAATTGGCTCTGTCTCCCAAATTGATGGTTTTGTTTTAATTAAATTTGCTTCCCAAAGAAATAAATAAAATCCCCCATTATCTAAATATAATTTCGTTGTTTCACGGCATTCAATACCTTTATTTGCCTCTGTATTTATTTTAATAAATTTTTTTGATAAAATATCTTCAATGCCTTAAATTTTAATTTTTATATAAAGAAAATTTTAATAATTTATCTTTTAACCTTTAATAATAGGATATCAAAACCCGTCTGGATACCAACAATACCTTATCGTAAACACACATTCTATTGGAATGTGTGATTCTATTAGAAGATTTACGGTAATTATTTGGCAATTCAATTTACTGAATTCTTATAATAACTAATTAAATTCCAAAAAGATTTTTCAAAACCTTTTATTAATGCAACAATTGTTGGAGTAGGTAATTCAATTATATCTACTAATTCATTTTCTTCATTAATTTGAATTTCCCCATTTAAATATTTCACTAATATTTTACGGAGTAACTTTCCAAATAATTCTTTTTTAGAATTTTTAACCAGTATTTCTGATTGATTGTCTGGTGGATCATTTGTCTTTACATAATTAATTGAAATAATTATTAAATTAATTAATAAAAAATATTTAAATAATTTAATTATTTTAGGCATAAAAATATTTTTTAAAAGAAATTTAAATATTTTTTTAAATAATATTAAACAAATAAATATTAAAATTAGTTAAATATTTTTGATATTCTGTCTTTTAAACATTTAATTTTGTTTGGGTTTTTTTGTTTTTGTCTAAAAATTTTTCTGGCAGACGTCTAATTAAAAGTATTTATTTTCCGATTTTTTGTTAGACAGACTGTCTAATTGATTGACTGTGTAGACGTCTGGTTTTGAAAAAAATATTTACATGATAAAGTGCTAAATTAAATATTAAGAAATAATTTCCTTTGAAGTGTTTTTTTTAATTTCAAAAATTTAAAACCACTAAGCCATCCGGTCTTATGTAATCAACTTGAGTTCGAATCAGATCGGGCCCATGACCGGTTTTTGGTCAGTTTTAACTCTGAGTTGGGTCTGAAAAGTTGTGTAATAACTGAGGAGTATACTAAATCAGTCATAAATTGAAATGAGAGTTCAAATACCGAGCGCAAAACGGTGCAATTGTTGTAGCGTAAAAGCATGAAACATATTAAAAATTAAAGTCTTTGTTTATTGTTTAATCTTTAAATATAAATAAATAATAAATACATAAATCTCTATTTAAAAATACAAAAATAAATTCCTAAATAAAATAAATAATACAATTTTAAAGCCTTCTATTTCTAATCGAGTGTAATCGTCTTTTATGGTTATTTCTTTGAATTTTTTGTTTTTCTGTGGAATTTTCTTTTTTTGGCGAGAAAACTCTGATTTCTCTTTCAGTAAATCTGTGACAATTAACAGGAGTAAAAAAACATTCTGTATTGTAACGTCCAATTGTGGCTGCAGGCACTAATTTTGCTTTTCGGAAAATATTTGATTTTTGTTGTTTATTTCTAGTAATTAAATTTATAAAATAATTTTTATTTGGTATTGAAAATTGACAAAAATTTTAATTGTTTCCGTGGAAAAGGTGGGACCACAAATTAGAAAAACATGTTGATTTAGGCTAGATTTTGTGCTTAACTCAATCCAGTTTTTACAGATTTCAATCGCCTAACCCCTTCTAGAGAGTGAATAACCTCTAGGTTTTGGGATTTTAAATTTTTAAATAAATACCTATCATTTAAATTTGTGTTGAGAATTGCTTGTATTAATACCAAATTAAAAATACAAATAAATATTGATAGATACTTTAACATTCTTTACTAAAAATATTAAAAATTAAAAAAATTATTATTTAATTTTTAAAAGTAAAGATTTTTGAAAATACTTATAAATTTATTAAATTAAAAAATTTTTTAGCTTTTGGATTTTAATCCCTACATTTCTTTTAATGATTCATCAAAAATAATTAAAAAATAAAGAATCTAAAGAAGATAAAAGGGAATTTGCGTAAATATATTTAATTCTTGAGATTTCTTTTTTTCCATAATAAATTTGTTTCATGAAATGACTTGGAGATTAGAACAAAATACTAAGAAATCCCTTATTTATTTTTGATAGACAAATTGCGTCATTAATTTGTAATAATAACGATTTTAGATTTAAGGAGAATATATATTGCAAAAAAATTTTGTACTAATTTCAATAAATTTATGAAAATATTTTAGTAGCAATTACTAATTTAACTATAATTAATTTCATAGGGTTAAAGTTGAACTAACATTCCAAAGATAAGGAGGATTTAAGGAGGAACGGATGGTGTGATGAGGGAAACGTTAAATTATATAAACAGAACAAAGCAAGCTTAAAGCTGCTTCCAACTTATACCTAATTTAAAATAAATTTTAATTTTATCCAATATATTAAAATAAACAAAAATATAATCAAATAAATAGGAGGTATATTTACAGATATTTTAACATCAAAATAACTAAATATTAACTTTCAATTATTTAAGAATTAAAGCAATCCTTTCCTTTAAATAACAAAAATATTTAAAAACAATAAATATAAATTATTCTATTGTGTTGGTAAAAATAAAAAGGAGAAAAATAAAATTATAAATATAAATTTGCAAAATTCTAAAATAATAAAAGAAAATTTAATTTAAAATAACAAATAAAAAATATTGCGTGATTAAAAATTAATTAGATAAATATTATATTTTATATTTAATCGGAAATACAAAAATTTTAATTTAATAATTTAATTAATTTTGTATTTCTATTTTTATTTAATTAATTAATTAATTATTTTTTAAACAATTAAAACCACTTCCATTTCCTTTAATACAAAATTGAGAATAAAATAAAATAACTAAAATAGCTATGTAAAATAAAAAATTTTGAACAAAAGGAATGATTCATTGGTTTAATTAACTAAATAGTAAGTAAAAATAATTTAATTATTTTTTTTAAAATATATTAAACTTCTAAATTAATTTTAATAATTTTTCTAAAATTTTATTAGTTTATTCATTTAAATCAGTTAGTAATATGTAACACCCATTTAAATATTTTTATTTTTGGAAACAGGTTTTGAATGTGTTATTTAGGTAAGTATTTTTGTGGAATTAAATATTTTCAGTTTTTTGCTATTAAAATTTTTAAAGAATATATACGTAATTTTGGTTTAACAAACCGGTTACCGCTTAGTTAAAATTTTATGACGCGTATTTTCTCGTTAATAATTAAATAAAAATTAATTATACAAAAATATTATTAATATATTTTAAATTTAAATTTAAACATTAAAAATAATTAAATTATTTATTTAATTAAATTTATTGAAAAAAATATTTAAATAATTTGTAGTAAATGGAAGTATTTATTTATTTTATAGAGAATTAAATGTAAACTTTCGACTTTTAAAGCAAAAGAGATTAGCAAATTTCAGAAATTTTTTTAAATATTATTGCTCCTATATTTTTTAAAATTTATTTGTTTTCAGACAAAATATTTTTAAACGCCCACATTTTTAATACATCCTATTTATTAATTAAAATTTATTTTTTTAATTTAAATAACTTTTAAAATTAAAAAGAAGACTAATAAAAATAACTAATCAAAAATAATTTTTCGAAATATAAGCTAATTAATAAAAAATGAAAAAAAAATATGTAGACGGCGTTTAATAAAAGAAAACCTTCAAAAATTTAAAAATTTTTTTTAGAATTTTCAGGTTCTGTTTGGCCATAAATTCCAGCCATAAAAACCATAAAATTAAAATTACAGTTTCTTGTAAAGTTTTTTCATTTTTATTTAACGGAGGTACATGATGTATTTATAAAACTATTTTTAATTAAAAAAATAATTCTAATTCTGTACTTACTCAATGAAAAAGAATAATTAATTAATTAAAAAAATTGGATGATAATATTTATTCTAATCTTCAATAAATTAACAAATTAAAATTTCTTATTTTATGGAATCACTTGCCAATCTTCTGGTATAATATCCGGAAAATTTAAATTAGAATTTGTTGATTTTCCTTCGTTGCCATTTGAACTTTTTGTAGTACTAGAAATTAAAAAATCAGAAAAATTTGGAGTTGTAGAACTTTCATTTAAGCCTTCAGGTTTGGATGTTGTGAGGCTTGTTGAGAAATTTGTTAAATTTATAAAGGTTGTTTCTGGTTCGATTGATGAGTTAAATATTGTTGGTAAAATTGTATAATTGTTTATTGTTTCAGTTAATGTTTGTTGATTTGTTGTCATTTTTGATGAAGCTAATGACAAATTGATTAAGTTCGTTGTCATTTCTGTAGGAAGTTCATTTGTTGTGTCTGATATTGGTGGTAAAATTGATGATGAGATATAAATGTTCATATTGTTTGTTGTTGTTGTTGGAGTAATTGTCGAATTAATAGTTTCTGTTATTTCTTTTAATGTTGTTTCTGTGTTTGGTTGTTCAGTTAATAATATATTGGCTGATGTTGTTAGTAAATCCAATAAGCTTATTGTTGGGGTTGTTGTTGATGGCAATAATAATGTAACATTTGATGAATTAATTATTGTTGGTTGTGTTGAAGAAATTGGTATTGTTGTTGGTATTGTTGGAATGATTGAAGTTTTGTTTGTTGGGAACTCGATTGCTTCTGTTGTCGATGTTGTTAGTGTTGAAAGGTTTTGATAATTTTCTTTTTCTAGTTGTTGATTTAATGTTGTACTCTTAAAAAGGCATTTGTTAGGCAATTTAGAAGCAATTAAACAAATTTAAAATTAATAAACTATTTAATACTTTTAGTAAATAAATTAAAAACCTCAGAGATAATTGTACTATCATCCATTTTTTCACTTGTAATAAAAATATTTGTTGTAGTAGTGCCATTAAGTTCCAATAAATCAAAAGGTGTTGTCATCGTTGTTACTTCTTTTTCTCAAAAACAAATTTAAAATTATTTAAATTATCCACACTTACCTTTATTAATTTTATAATGGTCTTTATCTATAATTCCAAGAAATTCATCCAAATTAAGAATTCTATCTTTATTATAATCTCTGCCAAAGAAAATTGAATTCATTTCAATATTATTTGATAGTGTTATTTTTTGGTTATAATTATATCCATAGATATTTGAAACAAAATTAAGAAATTCATCAAATGTTATTGTTTCATCACTATTTTCATCCATTGCTTGAAAAAATAATTTTCCCAATTGTTTTCTGCTTATACGGGAATTATCTGAAAATCAAATATTGAATTAATCAAAAAAAAGAAAGGAATTTATCTATAAGGGATATGAAAATAAAATTATAGCATTCACTTGTTTAAGTAGAATTTTAAAAAATTTTAAAGTAAAACTACATATAAATTATTTAATTTTTAAATTATAGTTATTTAAATGATTTACTTATATCATAAATAAATTCATTAAAATTTAAAAGTCCATCCTTGTCAATATCCATTCGTTTAAAATGTTCATATAAATAAGGCAAACGAGTAACTCTATTTATTTGATCTATATCCAAACGATTTCTAGCTCCCCAAGCAGAAGAATACTCAAAGAATGAAATAAATCCATCATAATTTGTATCAGCCAAATCAAATAAATAGTTGTCATTCCAAAGAATATTCTTATTATTTTCTAAATTTAATGAATATTTTATCAAAATACAGCCGAACCCCTTTATAGACCCACACTAGGGACAGGCCAAAAAGTTGGTGGGTTTTTAACAAATATTCTAGTTGGGACCATAACAACGTTCGTTTAAATCTTTTATCTTAAATTCTATCTACTAAAAGTCTTTATTTTTGTTATACCTTTTTCTGAAAGAGATAATTTGTTAGAATAATTAATTTGGAATGATAAAATAGAAGATAACCAAAAATAATAAAATAATATTAAAATATAAATAAACATTTTTATTTTTTTAAATTTATTTTTATGTTTCAATTGCTGAAATAAAATAAAAATTTGCCTTTCTTTTCAAATTTTTAAAGTTTTATGTTTTCATTTTAAAGGTTATTTTGAATGAATAAATTTTAATACAAAAAATAACATTTTATTTTTAAATATTATTTATTCTTATTTTTTAAATAAAAGAAAATATAAATTTACAAAAGAATAGTTTAAATTTAAATAGAATTTATTTTGCTACAACTTTTTTGGAATTTAAAGTTAAAATCAAAAATTTATTCAAAAAATTTTATTTTCTCTCCAATTCTTTAATTATTTTTAACTAATTCATTAAATGTAAAATATCCATCTCCATTTTTATCTCCTTTCAAAAAATATTCTTTAAATTCCTCGTCATTTAGTAAATATTCACGTAACCCTTCAATTTTTTCTGCCTCAAAAAATATAATTAATAAATCAGTAAATTCTGTAAATTCCCATTTTCCATCTTTGTTTAGGTCCAAAACATTAAATATTTCTTGTAAAATTGTAGTTTTTGTTGTTTGGTGTTTTTCAACTTTGAATAGTAAATGAAATTATAACAAAAAAAGATACCGTATTTTTTGTATTAGAGCCCCACGTTGAATTAGAGCCCCACGCTGTAATAAAGCCCCACTTTGAAGGATAGTTGAAAAATAGAGCCCCACGCTGTATTAGAGCCCCACGCTGAAATAGAGCCCTATTTTCTAAAATTTACCTATTGTATAATAAATTATTAATTTTTAATACTATACTGTTTTTTCCTTTTATCTAATGTTCTGTGCCAATGCTAGATATTATATGTGATTAAGAGGATATTTGGGGATAAATAACACCTTAAGCTGCTCCAAATCCTCTACAATAGAGGAATTTGGATGTTATAGGAGATATCAGAGATTCTTTTATATACTGGCAAGCATAAATATTGGCGAGATCAGCCTAGTTATCAGCAGATTCATCTCAGAAATCCTCCGCTATCCGATTAATCCCCAAATCATTTATACTCTCAAAATCACTCGATATCCTTATTAATCCCCAAATACCTTCTTAATCACATCTATATTCTTCAATTGGGACTAAACCGAGATATATACACGGAGTGACCGTGCAGACTGAAGCAGAATACATATAGTAATCGAAAGGCTCGATAGGATTCGAACCACCACAAAATAAAATTCGGCTTTAAATCCACCTCAAATCCACTTAATCGTGCCAAACTGTACACGCTAACTATTAACTTTAGAAATATCACAATGGTGAAATTTATTTTTGTGACAAATTTCACCATTTGAGTAAAAAATAGGCAGTTGCCTATATACATATTACAGCCTTAATTATAATTGAAAATTCCCTTATATATTTTCAAAAATTGGTTGAAAAATAGAGCCCCACGCTCTATTAGAGCCCCACGCTGTAATAAAGCCCCACTTTGAAGGATAGTTGAAAAATAGAGCCCCATGGGGCTCTAATACAAAAAATACGGTAATTTAGAGAGTTAATAGTTTTAAACATTGAAGATTGAAATAAAACAAAATTCTATATGGATAAAAAATGGATAAAAAATAGATAAAAACTGGATTATTTTAAAAATATAAATACTTACATAAAGCCGATTTAAATTCATTTAAAGTTAATTGATTATCGTTATTCACATCCATTATATTGAAAAACAATTTAAGAGCATAGGAATTAAATAATTCTTTTTTCGCTTCTCCATTTAAATTTAATTGATTGGCCATAAAAGAAATAAATTCATCAAAACTAAGCTTTTCATCAAAATTTCCATCTTCCCACAAAAACGATAATTCTAATTGTAATAAAGAATTTTTATTGGAAGAAATAAAAGTAGATGTAGTTGGTGTTGGTTGTGGGGGAGATGTACTAGCTATAATTTAAATTGAATAAGATTTATCACCAAGTTATACTATACTTCAAAAATTTTATAAAATAGAATTCGAAAATTTCACATTTTTGCACCATTTTGATAACACAGGGATTATCGGAGGATTTAGAGGGATTAAAAGATATCTAACGGAATTAATGGCAATCTGGTGGGATTTAAAGAAATATCGTGGGGTTGATGGATTTACATGGGATTTACATGGGTTAAAAAGACTTGGAGGGATTCTCTTAGACTTGGGCTTGATATTTTTATTAATAAATAAAAACTAACTTTTAATTTCACCTCCATAATAAATCCAATTTAATATATGATCATCAATAATTGTTTCTGTTGTTGTAGTTGTCAAAGATGGTTCTTTTTTAATATTTTGATCTTATTTTTTTTTATTTAAACAAATATATTCACAAATTTAAATACCTTTAATTATTTTAATATTTTCAGATTTTTTAATTATTTCTGGTTTTTTAGTAAATAATTCAAAAATTATTGGCAATTTATCTTCTTTATTATTGTTATTTAAATCTGTTGACGATTCTGATAATATTTTCATTTTTTCTTCAAAATATTTAATTTCATCTGTTTTTCTATTAAACTCCTCTATATTCGGGTAATTTTGTTCTTTTCTTAATTTAATTAATTGTTGTGTTGTTTTTGGCTTCTCTGTTGCTAAATTAATTAATTAATTAATTAATTAATTAATTGATTAAAAATTAATTAAAATTCAAACTTAAATTAATTTCATTAAAATCACTCTCAAAGATATATTCTTCAATATCAATTACTCCATCTTTATTTTTATCCTTTTTATCAAACAATTCCTTCATTGTTTTATCATTAACTAAATTATTTCTCTCTTGATAACTCATATCTTCTTTAGCAGCAAATATATCCACCATTTCCTCATAATCTATTTTTGCATTTCCATCCTCATCAATTATTTCAAAATATATTTTATAAATTGAAGAAGTGTCTTTATGCTCTGAAAATTAACAGAAACTTTTATTTAAAAATAATTTTATGTATATTTATTTTACCGATAACTCCTTCCTGAAATTCCACTTCATCTAAATATCCATTTTTATCTTTATCAGCCAAATCAAAATAATTTTGAAGTTCTTTGGATTTATAAGCTCGGGAAATATGGGCGCTCGAAAGTTGATGAGTAATAATGAAGGTATTTATAAATTCCCAAAAAGAAATACGTCCATTGCTGTTTGAATCCGTTAAATTAAATAATGAATTTAAACATTCAGAATTTTCTTTAAAAATTAATTTAATTTTTACTTTAATTAATTATTAATAAATTAATATTACCCTTATAATTACAAAGCCCAAATATATCCTCAGAATAAAGTTTTTCAAAAGCGACAGAATTTTTTAAAAATATTATAAAAATTGATAAAAATAAAATATTAAAAATTAAATAATTCATCTGAAAATAATTAAAAATATATTTAATTTTGTAATAAAATATTTAATTTAATTTATTTTATGTTTATTCTTTTTTAATTTTCAATCATTTAAATATTCCCAAAATGTCATTGTTTGCCATTTGTTTGAATTTTTCTTAACATTTTATTTTCTTTAATGCTACCAACTTTTCTTAAATAATTTTTTAGCAAAATTATTTATTTATTTTTTAACATTTCTTTAAATGATTCATAAATAAAAATTATTAAAAAAATTTGTCAAATTATAATTGTTGTTAATGTGTGGGTAGTTTTTGGCCTTTTATTCCAAAATCTTGTGATTTTAACATGAATAAATGGAACTTTAATTTTGCAGAAAATTCGTTTTTAATTTATTTAATTAAATTAAAAAATTTTTTATAGCTTGTTTAACTTATTATAAATACATATATGAATATTTAGGATTTATTATCATTTAAGGATTTTACATAACACATTCCAAGAAATGCGGTTTGTGATTTAGTTATATAGACTGATTTTTTTTTATTTGAATAACTATTGTTATTAATCAAAAAAAATTTATTAACAAAAAATAATATTTAATGATCATGAATATTTTTAAAATAAAATTAAAATTATTAAAAATAACAAAAAAATATGCATTATGCAATCTTTGACTGACTCTTTTTAATCATTATTCTTGTAAACGTCTTCATTTTCACTATCCAATTCAAAAATTAATGCAACACAAGTTTCTAATTGTTCTTCATTTCTTGCCATCATTTTCGTTTTAAAATTTCTAATTATACTAAGCAAATTAGCTTTTAATTCTGTTGAATCGAATGAATTAATAATTATATTTATAAAGTCTTGGTTATTATATTGACATGGTTCTGATGATAATATTGATAATTCTTCGTCCAAGAATGCTAAAATAAACACTAAATTTTTTATTTTAGAAGTAGCAAAGTAAATAATTTTAATAGAAAATAAATGTTCGTTTTCATTTTTATTAAAACTTTTGTTTTGATTCTGAATACTTTATTTTGATCTATGTATTTTCGTAAATATTATTTATTAAAAATTACCAAAAATCCATTTAAATCATTAACAGCATTATCAAAAACAATATTATTATTTAAATAATCGTCGACATTATAAACTATTTTTAATAATATTCCAAATAAATCCCCACAATTGTCAATAAAATATCTGCACAATCCCTCTCGTTTAATCATCGACTTAGGCAAATATTTAATTTCTCTTTCAAATTTAGAAACACAATCAAGAGAAGATTTAAAATAGAAAGCTATCTAGAAATAAAAAATATTAAAGTAATGTAAGTCTGATTTCTCTAGAAAGAGAATTCGAGAGAGAATTCGATGCCCCGATATCTCAGTGGTAGAGCACCTGTATTTGTATGAGCAAGGCCGAGCGAGCACTGTTAACGTTGTCGCAGAATCCTGCCCGTTGGCTAAACTTTTACTAAACTCTTTCTGTATATCCGAACTCAAATTACTTTACAGACTACTTCCCAACGTCAATCTCGTTTTAAAATTTTTCTAAATGAAAAAAATTTAATTCTTTAACCTTATCTTCTTTTTCCCTCTTTTCTTCATCTTCCTGATTAATTAAAATTCCAAGAATCGGTTTAAAACATTTAATTTTATTTTCAAAATTGAAAGGTTTAAATAACCCTAATAACTCTCTAATTAATTTAATTAATATTTTTATATCTTTTATTGCCTCTTTTTCATTTAATTTAATTAAAGGGGCTGATAATTCCTCAAATATTTCTTTATTTTTAAATAAATGTTTTATTTTATCTTTATTTTTTATATTATTGTATTTAATTATTTCTTTTAAATTTATTGAATAAATTTTGTCGAGAAAATATTCAACACCTTTAAATTATTTAAAAATATAAAATTGACAATAAAAATTTTCTAAATTATTTTTATCAGATTTTTGGAATCATTTTGGGGGTTTTTAAAAATGGATTTAATTTTAAAATTAATATATACCAAAATTATTTTCTTTCCCGATTAACTTTTGAAGTGGATGATTATTCCTTAAATTTTTCTGATCTAATAGCTTTAATTCTGCTTTTAAACGTTCTAATTTAGGAAATAATTCATTTTTAAATAATTTTTGAAAATAATTCCAATATTCATTTATTTCCTCCAATTCTGGTAAGTCTTCAGATTTAATTTGTTGAAGAAAGGAAATTAATTCGAGTTGAATTGATGCAAGAAATGTGACAAGCTTATAAATTAATTAATTATTTTTAATTAGGTAATTATTTTTAAATTCTTATTTTTAATTCTAAATAATATTTCTTATCAAAAAATAAAGATAATTTTTTGAGAATATTTTTTTAAAGTTTCCACATACCTCCCCATTATTTTTACACAAAACTAAATTGTTCTCTTTATTATTTAAATTATGTGTTTTATTAAAAGAAAAAATATTTCCAATTAAATTATCCATCATATAAACATTCAAAAATTTAAATAATAAATTTGGAAATATAATTTTGAAAATAATAATTTTAATTAATTTCATGATTATTTTTTATAATTTAATTTATAAATTGAAAAATAAGAAAATTAAAAGAAAACGCAGACAAAAAATTTTTTTATTCAATGTAAAAATTATTTATTAAATATTATTTATTAAAAATTACCAAAAATCCATTTAAATCATTAACAGCATTATCAAAAACAATATTATTATTTAAATAGAAGAAACACAATCAAGAGAAGATTTAAAATAGAAAGCTATCTAGAAATAAAAAATATTAAAGTAATGTAAGTCTGATTTCTCTAGAAAGAGAATTCGAGAGAGAATTCGATGCCCCGATATCTCAGTGGTAGAGCACCTGTATTTGTATGAGCAAGGCCGAGCGAGCACTGTTAACGTTGTCGCAGAATCCTGCCCGTTGGCTAAACTTTTACTAAACTCTTTCTGTATATCCGAACTCAAATTACTTTACAGACTACTTCCCAACGTCAATCTCGTTTTAAAATTTTTCTAAATGAAAAAAATTTAATTCTTTAACCTTATCTTCTTTTTCCCTCTTTTCTTCATCTTCCTGATTAATTAAAATTCCAAGAATCGGTTTAAAACATTTAATTTTATTTTCAAAATTGAAAGGTTTAAATAACCCTAATAACTCTCTAATTAATTTAATTAATATTTTTATATCTTTTATTGCCTCTTTTTCATTTAATTTAATTAAAGGGGCTGATAATTCCTCAAATATTTCTTTATTTTTAAATAAATGTTTTATTTTATCTTTATTTTTTATATTATTGTATTTAATTATTTCTTTTAAATTTATTGAATAAATTTTGTCGAGAAAATATTCAACACCTTTAAATTATTTAAAAATATAAAATTGACAATAAAAATTTTCTAAATTATTTTTATCAGATTTTTGGAATCATTTTGGGGGTTTTTAAAAATGGATTTAATTTTAAAATTAATATATACCAAAATTATTTTCTTTCCCGATTAACTTTTGAAGTGGATGATTATTCCTTAAATTTTTCTGATCTAATAGCTTTAATTCTGCTTTTAAACGTTCTAATTTAGGAAATAATTCATTTTTAAATAATTTTTGAAAATAATTCCAATATTCATTTATTTCCTCCAATTCTGGTAAGTCTTCAGATTTAATTTGTTGAAGAAAGGAAATTAATTCGAGTTGAATTGATGCAAGAAATGTGACAAGCTTATAAATTAATTAATTATTTTTAATTAGGTAATTATTTTTAAATTCTTATTTTTAATTCTAAATAATATTTCTTATCAAAAAATAAAGATAATTTTTTGAGAATATTTTTTTAAAGTTTCCACATACCTCCCCATTATTTTTACACAAAACTAAATTGTTCTCTTTATTATTTAAATTATGTGTTTTATTAAAAGAAAAAATATTTCCAATTAAATTATCCATCATATAAACATTCAAAAATTTAAATAATAAATTTGGAAATATAATTTTGAAAATAATAATTTTAATTAATTTCATGATTATTTTTTATAATTTAATTTATAAATTGAAAAATAAGAAAATTAAAAGAAAACGCAGACAAAAAATTTTTTTATTCAATGTAAAAATTATTTATTAAATATTATTTATTAAAAATTACCAAAAATCCATTTAAATCATTAACAGCATTATCAAAAACAATATTATTATTTAAATAGAAGAAACACAATCAAGAGAAGATTTAAAATAGAAAGCTATCTAGAAATAAAAAATATTAAAGTAATGTAAGTCTGATTTCTCTAGAAAGAGAATTCGAGAGAGAATTCGATGCCCCGATATCTCAGTGGTAGAGCACCTGTATTTGTATGAGCAAGGCCGAGCGAGCACTGTTAACGTTGTCGCAGAATCCTGCCCGTTGGCTAAACTTTTACTAAACTCTTTCTGTATATCCGAACTCAAATTACTTTACAGACTACTTCCCAACGTCAATCTCGTTTTAAAATTTTTCTAAATGAAAAAAATTTAATTCTTTAACCTTATCTTCTTTTTCCCTCTTTTCTTCATCTTCCTGATTAATTAAAATTCCAAGAATCGGTTTAAAACATTTAATTTTATTTTCAAAATTGAAAGGTTTAAATAACCCTAATAACTCTCTAATTAATTTAATTAATATTTTTATATCTTTTATTGCCTCTTTTTCATTTAATTTAATTAAAGGGGCTGATAATTCCTCAAATATTTCTTTATTTTTAAATAAATGTTTTATTTTATCTTTATTTTTTATATTATTGTATTTAATTATTTCTTTTAAATTTATTGAATAAATTTTGTCGAGAAAATATTCAACACCTTTAAATTATTTAAAAATATAAAATTGACAATAAAAATTTTCTAAATTATTTTTATCAGATTTTTGGAATCATTTTGGGGGTTTTTAAAAATGGATTTAATTTTAAAATTAATATATACCAAAATTATTTTCTTTCCCGATTAACTTTTGAAGTGGATGATTATTCCTTAAATTTTTCTGATCTAATAGCTTTAATTCTGCTTTTAAACGTTCTAATTTAGGAAATAATTCATTTTTAAATAATTTTTGAAAATAATTCCAATATTCATTTATTTCCTCCAATTCTGGTAAGTCTTCAGATTTAATTTGTTGAAGAAAGGAAATTAATTCGAGTTGAATTGATGCAAGAAATGTGACAAGCTTATAAATTAATTAATTATTTTTAATTAGGTAATTATTTTTAAATTCTTATTTTTAATTCTAAATAATATTTCTTATCAAAAAATAAAGATAATTTTTTGAGAATATTTTTTTAAAGTTTCCACATACCTCCCCATTATTTTTACACAAAACTAAATTGTTCTCTTTATTATTTAAATTATGTGTTTTATTAAAAGAAAAAATATTTCCAATTAAATTATCCATCATATAAACATTCAAAAATTTAAATAATAAATTTGGAAATATAATTTTGAAAATAATAATTTTAATTAATTTCATGATTATTTTTTATAATTTAATTTATAAATTGAAAAATAAGAAAATTAAAAGAAAACGCAGACAAAAAATTTTTTTATTCAATGTAAATATTTTTTTATTTCATTATAAAATTTGCACTTTAATAAAATAATTGCCCTTTGAATGCCCAGACATAAATAAAATCAAAGGATTTCGCAATAAATAACTTTAAAATTAAAAATAATAAAAATATTTTGTAATAAATAAATTATTATTATTGTAAATAATTACGTGGATTATTTTGGAATTCATGTTGAATAAATAGAGTAAATGTAATAAAGTATTTATTTATTATGTAAGAAGGTTTACTTTTGTAAATTTATTTTTTTTTGATAAATTTATTTAACGATGAAACCATAAAAATAAATTTGTTTTTCAAAATTATACAAATGTTGGAAGAACAAATTATCAGGATAAAATGCAGGCATTGAAATCTTATAACAGAGACAATTCTAATCACCTAAAATCACCTAAAAATCACCTCTCAGCTAAACAAAAATTTTTCCAAAACCTTCAATTTTAAATTTAATTATTTAGACAAAAATTTGGGTAAATTTCACACAAATATTTACGAATTCTAAAAAATTTTAAAAACAATATGTTCCTTTATTACCTCCATATTCATCACAGATTACTTGAATTTTGCCAAAATCAACCATTATCTAAATAATATAGTGTCTTTTTACCTTGTCATTAATTAAGATTTCTCTAATTCTCTGAATCTAAATTCTCTACATAGAAAAATTTTTATGGCTACCCAAAAAATTGCAAAATTTTTTTCCCCTTTTTGTTAATGCATTTTAGAAGCCAACGCATATAAGATTTTTATTTATTTTTAAATCATAAAATTTCTTTATTTCTCTTCTATCAATATTCATTGACAAAGTTGGTAAATTTTATTGGCTACCCTACAACTCATCGAATCCTTAACTCATCGAATCCTCAACTCATCGAATCGGCCAAAAACACTCAACTCATCGAATCCTTAACTCATCGAATCCTCAACTCATCGAATCGGCCAAAAACGATCAACTCATCGAATTTTTCCAAAAGGGGACGTTTGAGTCCCCGTGTTTATTTTTTAGATTTTTTATTGTTTTGTTTATTTTTTTTTGTTTTCTTCTGGGGTTTCAACTAATTTTGTTAATTAGTTGATCGGGCACTTATCCAAGTTTATCCGGCCAGTGAAAACATTATCAGAACATTATCTCATTCCTGAAAACATTATCTCATTCCTAATAAATTATGCTGGAGATTTTACCGGGTAAAACCGGACCAAATTAGTCCAGTAGACCCCGATTATGCCCAAAAGCCCTTTTTCCTAGCCTCCATAGCAGCAAAAAATTTTTTCAACGAAGATTCAGTTAGCCCTTTCGGGAGAAAAATAAAAACAGGGGACTCAAACGTCCCCTTTTGGAAAAATTCGATGAGTTGATCGTTTTTGGCCGATTCGATGAGTTGAGGATTCGATGAGTTGAGGATTCGATGAGTTGAGTGTTTTTGGCCGATTCGATGAGTTAAGGAATTTTAGCCGATTCGATGAGTTGAGCGTTTTTGGTCGATTCGATGAGTTAAGGATTCGATGAGTTGAGCGGGCACGATTTTATTAGCTACAAATAAATATTGTAGTTTATGATTTAAACACTAATGGAGAATTTTACTCTTTTTTGAATAAAATAAAACAAAAAATAAATATGAATTTGGTTTAAATTAAATTATTGAGTAAATTGGAGAATAATAAAGAATAAAATAATATTTTTAAGTTATGATTAGAATAAATAATTAGAACAAGGATAATTAAGTATTGTACTTCTATAATATACATACACTGCTCCACATAAGTCGATTAACCGAAGGCTTCGGTTCGGTTTTTGTTGACCGAAAAATTTGGTGAAACCGACACCCCTATTTGTAATAAATAAATTACCTATTATTGTAAATAATTACGTGAATTATCTTTAAATTTTTGTTGAATAATTAGAATAATTTAGTTTACCCCGCAGGTGAGAGTAAAAGCGCAAAGAGAGCAAGGAAAAGACTAGGCGTGGTTAATGAAAAGAAATAAAAAATTAAATAATTTGAGATTTTAAATGGCGAATTAAAAATTTCAAAGGAAAAATAATTTTATTCAATTTCAATTAATATTTTTACTTCCGGTTTATTGAAGATGCTGGTTCGCTCCCAGCCGCCGAATAAACTTTTGGTCTAGCTAAAGGAGAGAAATAGCTACAGCCCAGTTGTTTATTTTATTTATTAATTAGGTTTACTTTTGTAAATTTATTTGAAGATAAAACCATAAAAATAAATTTGTTTTTCAAAATTACGAATGTTGGAAAAACAAATTGTAAGGATAAAATGCACGCATTAAATTCTTATAACCAATACAATTCTCTCTAAAAATCTCCCTAAACAAGCTTCTGACACTTAACTTTCTCTCACAATCCTTCAATTTTAAATTTAATTATTAAGACAAAAATCTAGCCATAATTTTACAAAAATTTTTACAAATTCTAAGAACGCTTCCATTTATAATTTAAATAGCGAATCAAAAATTTATAAAGGATTTTGCCGTTAGAGTAAAGATTAATTTTTTTTAAACCAAAAAATAACTTTATTCAATCCCAATTAATAATTTTACTTTAATTAATTTTATCTTTATAACTCAATATTTATTTTTAATTTAACATTCATTCCCTTTTCAATTTATTTTTCTTTATTGTGTATAAATATAGTCAATATGTTTTCTATCCTCTGTTGTAGGATTTATTGTTGTAGGTTTTATTGTTGTTATTTTTATTTTCTTCCCTTCATTTTCAACAGTTTTTTTCTTCTAAAATTTTTTATTTTAAAATTAATTTTAATTATATATTTTTAATTTTATTATTTTTAAAGTTTAAACAAATTAGGATACAAAAAATATTTTTTTATTTATAAAAAAATTTATATTTTCACACTCCCTAAGAAGAAATTATTTTTTAATTAAATACAGACTAGGATATGGATACGGATATGGATACAGATATTGTAAAAATGCCTGCGGATATCCGTCTGTATCCGCTGTAAATATCCGGATACGGATACCAAAACAGTATCCGTGTCCTAGTCTGATTGAATATATTATTTATTTTTATAAAAAATAAATTTATTTTTTAATTATTAAAATACATATACATACCCCATTAACATCTCTTTTTATTATTGAAGAAGAAACAATACTCATTTGGTCAATCACAATTAATCCAATAAAAATTAAAAGAATAAAATAAGAATTAAATATTTTAGTCATTTTTTAAATTTTATTTAAATTTTTTAAATTTTAATTTAATGATGGGTACATAGGTTAATTTTAGCTGAGTTTTTATATTGGTTAAATTAAACTAAATATTTTTTTTGAATTTAATAAAATTTATCAAAAATCTTTATTTAATTAGCTTTTTGTAAATAAAATACATTGAATTTTTAAAAAAGGCTTTTTTAGAAATTTTTAAAAAAGGCTAAAGACTATCGCTAAATTAAAAATTAATTTTTGGCAAAAGATAGTTTGAGATTTATTGGAAAAAAATGAATCAATATTCTAAAAATTATAAAGAAAAAAAATTCTTTTTTAATTTTTTATTTATTTTTATTTAAATTTATTGTTTAATATTTAATTAATAAAATTAACAATCTTCCTTTAGGGAAATTTTTTACAAAAGAAAGATGGTAGAAGTACATAATACAGAAATTAAAAACAAATAAAGACGAGACTATCAATTATTTTATAATTATATTATAGAATTTATTATTATTTTAATATGCCGTAAACTCTTATTTTTCAATCATCCGCCAAAGGGTCATTCCATTATATGTTGAGAGCCATTTTATTAGAGATTCTACAGTAATTATTTAAAATAATTTAAAATATTTGGAAATTATTTTCAAAGGACCGGAAGTGCGTTTAATTGATTCAATCTTTTTTTTGTACCAGAACTTTGTTTAAGTGACGCAGGAGTTAAATAAATAAAAAAAAGAAAAAAAAAGTCTCAAAAAAATACGTGGAATTCTCTTCATCACTATAAGGCTAATTAAATAGATTTATTCTTGGAAATATTTACTTAAAAAATAATAATAAATGACAATTGATTAATAATTTCTAACTAAAATTTTTAGTCTGAAATTTAAAATTCATAAAAAATTATTTAATTATTAAATATAATATTAAAACATCTTAAAATTAGAAAAATTTTAAATTTAAAAATTTGGAGTAACCGAGAGATTTACACAATTTTTCATTTTTCCTTATTCTTTGTTTTACCAATAAGTCATGACGGTCAATCAACCATTAGCCTCCTTTCAAAGTTTTTCTCCTTTTAACTTACCTTTTACTTAAAATTTATAATATAAGGGAAAGAATGATTGACAGTAAAAAGGAAAATTAATCTGACTCAAATAGGGGCGGAGGTGGGATATTAATAAAGTACCCAAATAAATACATAACAATATATTCCTTTATTACCTCCATATTCATTACAGATTACTTGAATTTTGCCAAAATCAACCATTATCTAAATGATATACCGTATTTACTCGAATAATTACCCTCTCTCAAATAATTACCCCCTCCCTATTAATTACCCCCTCCAGCGAGAGTACGAAACAATAATTACCCAGGGTAATTATTTGAGTAAATACGGTAGTGTCTTTTTACCTTGTCGTTAATTAAGATTTCTCTAATTCTCTAAAGCTAAATTTATTTTTAAAACATAAAATCTATTTATTTCAATTCTACCAATATTCATTGACAACTAATTAAACAAAGTTGGTAAATTTTATTAGCTAGAAATAAATATTGTAGTTTACATATGATTTAAAAACACTAATGGAGAATTTTACTCTTTTTTGAATAAAATAAAACAAAAAATAAATATGAATTTGGTTGACTTTAATTATTGAATAAATTGAAGAATAATAAAGAATAAAATAATATTTTTAAGTTGTGATTAGAATAAATAATTAAAACAAGGATAATTGATTTATTAGGACATCATATATTATTCTGAGGTACCTTATTCTGATGTTGTATAGATCATATGACTTTAGAAATTCTGCCTTGTCAATAATTGGGGAATAATTAAAATTCTAGATCTGGTTTTGAAATAGATTCATCATTATAACAATATAAAATTTATTTTCAATGCTAGTTCTAATCTATTTCCCTATGAAAAAGTAAATCTTGATAGATTTTTGAATAAATCGAATCAATTTATAAACAAAATATATAAAAATTTATGTTAAATTAATAAAAGCAGCAAAGTTTTCGAATCTAGAATGTTCTTTAAGTAAATACATCGGAAAACGTCCTTCGCCATTTGAACGAAGATTTTTTCCACGAATAAAACCATCGTTGAGTATTGGAGTTTTAACAACTAAAAAAAGTTAACAGATAAAATAACGATAGGGATAACATTATTCAACAAAGTATGTCTCGTGATAGTAGTATTTTATTAAAAGATTACCTATAATATCTCCCTTTTCTGCATCAATTTCCTCAGGACTCAAAGGATATTCTAAATTTATTTAATAATTAATAGATTTAATTCAGGGTTCGGATTAACAAAAATTCAAGTTGTTAACAGAAATGTTAACTGCAAGGTAAATACGAGGCAGAAATTTTCAAATAATTTAGAGGATTTATTGTCGCAAATTCCTCGCTTTTTTCTGTACACTATTTTCAAGAATTGAATCTTTTATCCAATATTTGCTTTTTAAAGTACTTTAACAATTTAACTTTTAAAGCACGAGTATTTTAAAGCACTGTACTTTCATTAAATCTACGATCCAAACCCGGCTTTAATTAAATAAAATCTGAAATAAATTATAATTTTATACCATGTATAAGTTTATATTCAGCTATAGCTTCCATTTCATTTTCTAAATAAATTTTATTTTTTATTAAATTTTATTCATTTTTGTATTTTCTTAGCGAATAGAAAATTTAATTACATTTTATAAAATAGAAATTTTAGGGAATAATCCACTTAAGCTATATTTCCCCACCAATGGCTTTAATAGATATACATATTAAGCCTTCTATTGCCCGATTTCTCTGGGTGGCAAAATAAACTTATTATTACAAATTTTCCTTACCGAACCAATACTCAGCATAAAAATAGTCTAACGAATGTACATTTTCACTAGCGTCACCTTTGATGGTTTGCATAAGTTCATAAGTTAAACGACAAACCTAGGAGTATAAAAATTAGGCTTGTATTAAAGTATTAAAATTTAACATAAATATGAAAATTAAAAAATTCTTTTTTCCTCCCTATAATATTTTCACTATGTATTATGTTTTTAAAATCCAAAACTTTTATTATTTAAATAATACAAACATTACTACTAAATGTACAAACAACAAATTGACAGTTTGAAAGAATACGAAGTTCAGATAGCAATTCAATTAAAGCTTCCCTTGATATTCTTTCAGGATCATCATGATGATATCCATCTAATAAAAATAAAATTCGTCTAAAACAAATGTGTTAACAAATTTTTAAATAAATTTGATGTAAGCCTTTACTATTAGTTTTTTCAAATTTTCTCCTCTAACAATAAGTTTTATTTTTTTAATTTTTATGCTTAAAATAAATTTAAAAATTAAATACTGAGAATCGGAATAAAAAAATATATATTGTTTTTAGAAACATTCACTCTTCTAAACTATAGATTATCTCTTACATTGTAAATCCTGTTTGCCATGATAAATTTCGTATTTATTTCCCCATTTTCTATTAGCTTCTTCTAAAACAGAATTTGGTTCGTCCGTTGCAATAAAAAGCCTTCGTTTATTTGTACAGTTTGAATTTACTAATTGGTCATTATCTAGACTTTGTTTAGGTCCAACCATAACATCATACCAAAAATCTACCCATTCCTTTATTATTAATTTTATTTAGGATTAAATTTTCTGATAAACCATATAATCTTCAAGATTGTGTAATTTTGTTTCAGCTTTTTTGTCTGTTAGTCGAACATGAATTCCAACAATTGGACCTTTTAAGTTTTGGAAAATCTTTAGTGAATTAAAAAAAATCCTTTTTTAATTCTACATATATTAAAATGTGATTTTTATCCTGATAATTTAATCTCTGTCAATCATAATTTTAACGGTAATATTAATATAAAATTAAAAATTATTTTTATTTATAATATTTTACCACATTCAAAGGGTATTCTCGAATAAATTTGATTTGTCTCATTTTTTGTTTTTTCATTTTCTCTCCCAGCATATTTAATTAACTAAAACTTCAATATTAATTTAATTTCATGATTCAATACTTGTCCAAGAAACCAAAGTGGAGGGTTTGGATGATTTTCCAGAAGAAAATCTTTAATTTCAGTTGGTGCTACTTCTGGTGCATGAGGCAATTCTCTTTTCATTACCTTAAGTATTATAGTAATTATAAATAATATTAAAATTTTAATGACTAAACTAGGGATACCAAAAACATTTTTTGAAAAATATTTTTGTCAAAAATTTTCTCTCAAAAAGGTTAAAGAATTATTTTTCAATTTTAATAAATGATAAAATTTTATATTTATAAGATTTTACCCTGCACATGTCCCAACGTCTATCTAAAAATACTATTCTATCAGACTGTCCAGGTTCAGCATACAGTGGTATTGGAAGAAATGGCTTAACCTGAAAATAAAGGATGAAAGTCTTTACATCCATGCCAATACTTACATTTTCTAAATAACTACAATTAGTTATTTGTTCGAATATTTCATTCCATTGGACATTATATGCCCATTTATTACCCTCATCCTCAAATATAAGTGTTCGACCTGCGCCAGAAGCAATTGAAAGACAATAACTAGTAAATTTTAAAAATGAAATTTAAAAAAAATAATATTTTACCTAACATGATGCATTACACATCCAAAACCGCAATTCTGTTCTAACTATTTAAAATTATTTAATTTAGATATTTAGATAAAATTATGTACATATGTTATTAAGAAAAATAAAATTCGTTCATGAAAAAATTCTTTATTTTATACTTACCTTACATACAAGAATACGTGAATTAGAACAATTATCAGGATTTTGTATTCGATTTAACGCAGATTGAATTTTTTCCCCCATAGTTAAAAGTTCCTTTTCTTTTCTATTTTGTATGTAAAGTTGTTGTTCTGTTGATAAATAACGAATTATCTGAAAGAAAATAACAAATACATATAATTTTATTTTTTTCTAGTTCTTAATGCTCAAAAACCATCGGGGTTCGAGCTTTCTTGAGCATATCTAATTATAATATAGATTGTAATATATCATTCGAAAGTTCTTAAAAAATTTATCAGTGGAAATTAGTTGCAGAATTTTTCATTTTTGTTATTTACAAAATCATATATAATATTTACAAAACCGGTTTCAACAAATTTTAAAACATTGAAACTCCCTGAATACCAAATCGAATTTTCTTTTTTCCAATTTTTTCATTAAAAATATAAAATAAACCTGTCTCTCTAATATACGTTTTTCTTCTTTACTGTTTGGTGTAGTTGATGTTAAATTTGATTCAAATAATCTCAATAAATATATCTTCTTTTGTACAAGAGACATTTGTTCATATGCCTCCTAAGTTAAACATAAATTTTAGCTTCACTTAGAGCTGCCTATTTTTGCCCATAAAAATTCACCAAAAATCACCTTGCTAGTTTTTATTTCATTATTAGCCAAAAGAATTTTAGGCAAAATCATTGTAATATTCTTATTCTTATTATTTTTATTTTCAATTTGTTTTAAGAATATAAAATAAATAAATAAAATTAAAATTATTATAATTATTAAATTAATTATTATTTTAATTTTATTATTTGAGTGAATATTTGTTAAAATTATTTCATTTTTATCTGAAATGTTGTCAATTTCGTTGGAAGAGATTTGGTGATATCGTGACATTTTTATAATTTAACTTTTTAAATTATTTAGATTTAAAGATTAACTAAAGTATAGAAATAAACAAATATAATGCATCAAACTTATTTCATGTAAAAATTTTATCAGTTCAATTAACACCTTTTTTTGAATTTTACTCGAATTTTTATCAAACTTATATATTAATTTTTTAATATTTCTAGGGGTCCAAATTTCCTTCTCGGCCCTTTAGTAGTATATCCACATTAAGTATTTACATGTCTGTATCGTTAATTAAAGTTAGGCATATAATTAAAAAATAAATAATAAAATTATGAAATAAATTCCGAAAATAATTTATCTTGTTTTAATCTTTACTTTAAATTAGTATATATTTGTTAAAAGACCACACAAATAGATATTGAAAAGGAAATAGGTAATTATTTAAATTTTGTTTAATAATAAAGAAAAATTATAAAAAAAATTTTATGAGAATTTTCTTTCAAATTATTTACAATTAATATGTACTTTTTATGGGTAAATCAAAATAGGTATGTACCGTATTTACTCGATTAATTCCCCACCCTCTATTAATTCCCCATGCCAGGGATGTTGAAAAAATAATTCCTCGGGGGAATTAATCGAGTAAATACGGTATATTAAATGTCAGATATTCATAAGAGATTTTAAAAATTAGCTACAATTAGCTTTTAATTTTAGATAGGTATACATTATAATAGGTATTTTATCATTTTATAAATTTTCTCATTTTCAATTCAATGTACATCTTCATTAATGTTTTATTGTCAAATTTGGGTATGAACGTACACAGGAAATTTGATTTGGCATTGGATGAACTCGAGTAGTTGAACGGATATTATTGGCCACAGATTGGCGTTTATCTAATTTAAAAGCCAAAAAGAAAAAAATACTTCCAAGCATTATTCGGCAATCTGTTCGAATTGTTTTGTTGAAAATTAAATATATAACTGGCGGGAAACCTGTTTTTAATTTTTAAAATTATTTTAAATTAAATGAATAAAATTTTATTTTGTGTTCATAAAAGTGAAGAATTTTTTAAAATCAAAAAAATTTTTTAAATTTACCAAAAACAAAATAATTAGTATAATATCCAAACAAAATTAATGCTTGACTTATGGGCAAATACTGCATAATTGAAAAGAGAAGAGTACAAGAAATATTTAACCCAATAATTATTGATACTTGGAAAAACATCTTTAAAATTTTTTTAAAATTTTTTAAAGATTTCCTTATTTATTTACCGATATTTTCCAACTTCTCTGGCTAACATTTGAAATTGCTCTAACTTCTTTTAATCGAAAAAGAAATAGAAAAATAAATAATAAATAAAATGCCGGAAATCCAAACGTCAAAAAAGTATCATAATAAATAGTCATTGGATTTATATACTTTAAAATGATTATTTTTTAAATTTAAAAAATAAATTTTACGTCATTTATATCAACTTTAACTGTTGGGTAGCTTTGAAATCTAAAAATATAAGTTTAAATTTAATTTAATAATTTTTTAAATAAATTACGGATTAATAAACCAATTCATATTAACTCCATCATAAATCCCAGGATTAGCATAAAATAAATAATAAATTGATAAACTAATCGAGAAAAACATCCAAATTAAAATACGTTTGCCTTTAAATAAAAACGTAAAAATAAAAAATATATTTAAGTACCATCAAAGAAAAATTTTGAAATTTTTGGAGAAAGAGAATCTGCACAGCGATCCAATGCTAGGAAAAAATTTGCACTTGATTCCAGAGCAAAAAGTGCTTAAAATTATGTTTTTATTTGATTGAAAATCAACTCTTACCCCCAGCAAAACATGCTGTAATATAATTAAATTTATCATTTGGGCAAAACATTTCTCCAGTAAAATTAAAAACGCCAGTTTCCAATCCTTGTATAAACATCATTAACATATCAGCAATTCCAATGAAAAAAAGAAATTTATAGCAGGAATGCTCCATATGTTTATAAATTGAACATAAACATGGGAAGTATAATACCTAAGTTTAAATAAACTTAAATTTTTAAAATCAATTTTTTTGAAAAACTTTAATTTTATTTTTTAATCATTTCAAATTCAAAAAATTATTAAAAATTAAATACCTCAAAGAAAATAAACAATAAAATTATAATAGAGCCATTAAGTGGATGATAACGCATAATAAATGGGATAAAATCTACATTTATTTGAGAACAATTGTAGAGTCTCTCCCATTGGTCGTGTCGAAATAAATATAATTCCATTTTAATTTTCTGTTTAATTATTTAATTAAATATCAGTAAAGACTCGACGGCTTTTTTAGTTATTCTAATATGATCAAGCCATCTCAACTAAAATGTCAAAAAAGGAGGTTCGGCTTTTGTGCTTCAGATAAGTCTTTGATAAATAATATTTAATATGACAAATATTTTTAAGGAATACTAGTTATAAGAATTTAGTTATATTTTTAAAGAATAAGCTTACTAGTTATTAATTATAAAAGTACATGTTTGATAATTTTAAACAGGAACTCTGACAGATGTTTATTTGAGGGTACAAGCTATTTATTGTTTGTGAACTAACAATAATATTTACAGTAATAATAAATTACATAGAATTGTTAAACAAAACTTTTAATTAAATTTTATAATTACCTATTTTACTAGTTTTTTATTCAAAGAAAAGAGCTAACAAAGAAAAATATCTTTATTTTTAATAAATAATTAGATGTTAGTAAAATAATAAAAAATTATAGAAAAGTATTATGTTTGAACATTTAATTGAATATATTTTTTTAATTATTTTTTGCAAAAAATATTTAAAATTAGATTAGAAATTTTACAGATTTTAAGAAAAATAAAAACAATTTTAATTTAATTTTATAAACATTAAATGATAAAACAAAAAATAAACCAGGAAAAACAATATTTTTATTAAATTAAAAGTAAAATTTATTCAAAAAATTTTATTCTGAATTTCCAAATTTTTTATTTAAAATAAATATTAAAATAAAATTAATTTACATTTTAAAATAAATTTTTAAAATTTATTTGAATGAGATTTTAATATAAATAATTTAAACAGACATTTTTCGAAAATAATTATCTAAAACAATTTAAGCTTGAATAAGTTTAAATATTAATTTTGTATGGATAAAAGGTTATTAACTAGTAAATAAATTGTTATTATTTAATAAAGCATAAAAAGCAACAAAATTCTTAATGAGATAAGGAACTAAGACATTGTATTTATTTGACATTCATTATAAAAGTTTAATACATTTTCTTTTCAATTATTAAATACAAAATTTAAAATTACATAAATATATCGTCATCTAAATGAGCCATTAAATTCTAAATCGCTTAACATGAAAATTTAATTAATAGTAAAATATTTATAAGGACATAAAAGGCTGTTGTGTTTATTATTGGCAGATATTATATTTTAATTGATCAGTCTTAATTACTATATAGCATTGAAGTGAGTTAATTTGCTTTTGGAATATAAATTATATCTTAATCTATAAACTTCTTGACCAATTATTACTTTCACAATAAATTCTTCGAAACGGATCAACAATTCCTTAACAATTACGGTATTCATGATAGTGGGTGAAATGGCGAAAATAAATGTTTGCAACATTTGGCAAAAGTTTTATAATTTTCACATAAAGATTATCTTAATAATCTTACTTAATTGTTAATTAATTTCAGATTAGATTATTTAATCCAATAGAAAATGTAATTTGTACATTTAAAAAAATTTTAAATATAAATATGAAATTAACGTAAATACTGTATTAAATACTTTAGGTAATTATTGTTTCAATCTCTCACAAAAGGGGGTATTTAATGGAGGCGGGATAGTTATTTAAGAGAGGGTATTTAATACAGTATATACGGTAGACATCAGTAATTTAATCTGTGTTTCTATACCAATCTTAATTTAAAAATATTTAAAATAAGACATTAAATGACCAAAAAATTGTAATGATCGTTGTTAGTTATGTTTATCAATAAATATTTTAAATTTATTTAAATAATTAAATTTATATCTTTATAAAATTCCCATTTTAAATATTTTTAGACATTTTTCAGAAGTTAGGCAAAGCTGGATCTACAACCCGATAACAAATATGGGGACTGAATGAAATTTAAAAACATTAAAACCGATCATTTCATATTTGGAAAATTTTTTAAAATTTAATTTTGAATAAATGTCAAAACTGAATCAAAAGTTATCGGTTTGTAAAAGCTTTGTCTAACATATTTTTATTTCCCTTTCAATTATTTCCATTCTCCTCGCAATTTTTTTCAGTAGTTGTTGTTACTAAATTTAAAGGATTAAATAAATAATTTTTAAAATAAAATTTTATTTTACCTGTAACATCTTTGCATTTTTCAGGTAAAATACACGTTGCATTCTTCCCATAAAATTCTCGAACAAGACCTTCCTTGCATCGGCAGCCAGGAAAGCAACGAAGAGAAAAACACAGATGATGAAGTTTTTTCGATAAAAGGGATTCTGTTGTGGTTATATGCTTCTGTTGTTCTTCTTTAGCTACATCCTCACAATTTTTATCTCTAAAATGTTTATATTGAGGGCATAATCCAATACAATCAAAATATTCTTCATTTAATTCATCATGGCAAAAGTTTGGTGGGGGAGTTCTTTTGGGGAAAATAAAGTCAAATGGAGGAATAACTTTCTTTGTTACAGATGGTGTATCTGTTGTTTGATCAGAAGAATTGCCATTTTCTTCACAAGGAGGCTCCGTTTCTTGACAATAAATAAAAGAAAATATTGTTGTTAAAAGAAAAATATTTAGAATTAATTTAATCATTTTTCCTTTAAAATAAATTTAAATATTATTTTAGAAATATACAAAGCTTTCAGATAAATTTTAATCAAATAACGATTTTAATTCACGTTTTGAATTTATAAGGTAAAGAAATTTTTTTAAATTTAACTTCTAATGTAAAAATTTTATTGTAATATAATTTAATTGAACAAAACAAGGCTCTAGAAAATTCACTATTTAGAATTTACAAATCTGATAAAATAAACTGACTGTTAGCTCTAATTGATTAAATTAAATAAATTAAGAATTAATTCCTTTTTTAAAAAAATGGCAATTAAAATAAAATATGGATAATTATTTATTTAAAAAGTTATTTAATAAATTACGCAATGTCTATTGATGTGTAAACAAAGGATTTTTTTAATTTTAATTTGAATAAATTAAATTTTATTAAATAAAAATTATTTTTAGAAATTAGCGGAGAGGGATGCCTCCTCGCTAGTTTTTAGAAAAAAATATTTTTGCCGCGTGTCATATTCTTTTTCTATCCAAAAAATTATTTTTTTATAGATTTTGTTGACGTTTTTCTTATTTTTCTGGTAAAAACTGGTAGAAATTGAAGAGTAATATACCATGTAGTTTATAAAATATTTTTTTAAAAATTTAAAAAACAGATTTACAAATAAACTAGGAATTTTAATATAATTGGCAACTCTAAAATAAATTTTAAAAAATTTTTTCACAATTAAAAAAAAATTAATAATGCATTTACGCAATTAAAAATTCGATTTGAAAAGGATTAGCAAAAAATATTTTTATTAATTTTATTAATTTTTGCAAAAAATAGAAATTATTGATAAAAAATTCTATAAATTTTAATTAGGGTTAGACACAACCAGATATTAGCAGGCACCCTTGGTCTTCGATTAATCCAAATTTAAGAAACCCGGTTTACGATTTTAAGTTTCAGTTAAATTTAAAAATTATTTATTACCAAAAATTTTCTTTTTTAATATTTTATCTAAAATTTTATTTTCTTAAATTTTTGGCAATAAATATCTACTTAAATTTTGGCGTCTAAAGCAAGTCATATCCAACCCTGATTTTAATTTTACACCAAAATATTTAAAATTTTTCTACTATAGGAAGATAAAAAAGTAAAAAATACTTTAATTTCTAAACCCAATTTATTTTTATTTTTATTCCACGTTTTAATTTTATTGTTAAATAGTGTAAATATATTTTGTAGAATGTACTTGGAATAAATAAATAAAAATAATTTTAAAGAAAATTTTTAATCTTTACTTTGAAAAACATTATAAAATATAAAGGATATTTTATTAAGATAAAGAAAAAGTTTTACAAAAAATTTATTTAATGTTTGTTTCCACGTATTTACTGAATAAAATGAAAGGTTTATTGTGGAAATGAAAGAAAAGTTTTTTTTTTAAAATATTTTTTTTAATCTTAATTTTAAATAATTAATTAATTATATATTCTTCTTTATTTTCTCTTTTTCTTCTAAATATTTATTTATTCCCTTTAATCATATAAACAAGAGCACGTTTTAAGATTGTTGATTTTCCACTTTTTTCAATTGCTTGTTCTAATGGTATCTAAAAAATTTCTAAATAAATTATTTAATTAAAAATTACCTTAAATCGTTTAAAATATTCATCAGCAATATCCCCCAAATCTAATTCAGAATGAGCAACAACCAAATGAATTAAAGTATCGTCTTTGACTCCCTTCTAATTGAAATATTTTGAATTAATTTTAAAAGATTTACTTGTATATTTTTATGTAACATTTCAGCTACTTCTCCATATATTCCATTACGAACAAAATTACAAATAGACAATAAAGCCTTACAATCATCCCCACTAAATTCGGATTTTATAGCTTGTTCCATTGAATGTTTAGTTAATTTTTGGTACTAAAAATTAAATATTGAATTTGATTAATAAATTTTGAGGAAATTATCTTTAAATTTTGAAAAATATTTATTCTATAGGAAAATAACCTAGACCAATATGGAAAAGATAAATAATTAATAAATAAAAATATTAATCACTAATTTAATATTAAAATTTTTTAACTAGTCTTTGTTATAGCAAATAATGTACTAATGCACTTTTACATTAATTTGGCTGATGAAAAAGTGTTAAAATAATAAATTACTATTTTATTATATATTTACTACCTCTTCAAAAAGTAATGAAAGTTGATTAAAGTTTTGATTAGCCAAAATTTTAATAAAAACAGCCTCATCAGTTCCCCATTTCTTTTCTCCAGCTTTGTATAGAGCATCAGCATCCTTTAAAATTAAAAAATTATTTTTCTTCTTTAAAATATTATTTTAACTATTTTGGCTTGTTCTGGACTTGTTCTAAAACCTTCATCTCTATTGGCTTCCAATAAATCTAAAAGCAATGCTTTAAATGTTCCACTCGTTTCTGAAGCAATATCCTTAACCAAATCTTTTCCATACAATTCTTGATATGCATGTTTAATTTGTCTCAATTGAATATTACCACGAGTTACCAAAATCTTTTTTAAAAATATTTTTTATAAAATATGTATGTATGAGGTTGTGAATAAATAATGAAAGAATAAGATTTAGTGAAGTAAATTATTCAATTCTATGGTTGGCGGATCTGGAAATTCTCGGATCGGATATCCGGAGAGTTCCCAGGATCCTTCAATCCCAACTCTCATATTCTATCTATTCAACACCTCACATTATATACAATTTATTAATTTATGTAACCTCAATTAAAGCATCCTCATCAGTACCCAAACCCTTAAAAAATAAATTTATTGAATATTTTTAAAACAAATATATTTTATACTTTCATAGCTTTTTGTAAATATTTAGCATCATGATATGCCGGAGTATCTAATAATGCCAAAAATAATTGGTTAGTAGCCAATTCACTAGGAGGTAAACGTTTCTTTAAATCTTCAACCAAATCAGCACCTCCATATTTTGAACGATAAATTTCTTTTAATTGTTGACGCTTAATTTAATTTTTAAAAATTCTTGATTAAATACAAAATAATTTACTTGCGCATTACTTGGCTTTACAAAAAAAGAAAAATAGTCATCATAATAATTTGGGTCAGCTCCCGGTTTAGTTGTAAAAAATTGGTAAATTGTATGGACTTCTTGGTCGGCTTGAAAATTTTGTCTTGGAATTATTCGAGGATTTGGCATTTTTTAAAATTAATTCAATAATTTTTAAGTATTTCTAAATTATTTATTTAACTAATTTTTGTTAACAAAAAAACTATCTTAAATAAATTGCGAAGCTTATTACTAAGGCTGAGCAGTAGGCGGCGTGGTGTGATGGATAACACATAGTCCAGTCTATTGAAGATGCTGAATAAACTTTTGCCCTAGCTGGAGGATAGAAATTAGCCCAGCTCTGCTTTACTATATTAGGTATATACTTTAAAAATAATTAACAAAAATTTATTTAAAATCATAAAATGAAATTAAAAATATAATTTTGATTATATTTATTTAATAGAGCTGTTATGTACGAATGAAAGAAAAATAAAAATTTTGAGAGAAAAATAAAACCAAAAAAATAAATGTATGATTAAATAATAAAAAAATGTTTTTGATTAATAGTAAATAGAATTGTGTGGCTGATATACAAATGTGTAAAAAATTTCAAAAAAAACCTGTTTGTTTGGAGAATGGGAGAGAATTTTTCTTTTTAAATATAAAAGAATTAATCATCAAAATTCAGATTTAATTTTGTTTATTTATTCATCGAAGGTAACTAGACAGATAATTTTAAAAAACAATAAAAAATGTCAATTAAATGAGAATATTTTATTTTAATTTTAAAATTCTTAGAATTTAATAGTATTAATGTACTTTTAAAAAATATTTTAATAAATGGGAAATTTTTTAGAATTTATAATTTAATAAAAAAGTCGTCTAAGAAGAACAAAAATTTTTATGATGCAAACCTTCGTAATTTTTTCATGTTGTAAAGATGGAGCTATGATGTTTAAACTGACAATGATTTCGTTTCGTTTCGATCTCTTGTGCCATTTTTTCCATTTTGTTTCGTTTAGTCCGAAACAGGTTCATTTCGTTTTGTTTCGCTACGAAACAAATTAGAAAAAAATAAATGTACGTACATCATTTATCCCTGTTACGTTATCATTTATTTCTTTTTCCTACGAATTATGGCTCCAAAACTGCAGATTCTAATAATTATTATATCCTAAGTACTGCCACTAATGATACACGGATTTTTTTATAGGTTGAAAGTTATGAAATACAAAAATTGTCATAATTTTTATTATATATTCTCATCCATTCTATATTTTCCCTAATTTTAGTACATAGTTCAGCTGCTAAATTTCTTTATCTCAAGAAATTATTTTGTTGATCAACTAAATAAACAACAACAAAATAACATTTGGCTTAGCTTAAATGTGGTTGGGCACCAGATGGCTACAGCAAATATAAATTTAATATCTGCTCATTAATATTTGTTTTTTCTCATTATTTTTTACATTGTTTATGATCCAATATATTTTTAGGATTATTTACCTTTATTTTTTAACAATAACAAAAATATCGATAACATTTACTTTTTAGCTTTATAAAATCTAAACAAAAAAATAAATAGCTTTAATTGTATTTAATAACAAAAAAAAGTGTTAAATCCAAAAAATAATAACAAAAATATCATAGTAGATAATAAGCTTTATGTATTTACTTTTAAACTTATTATTTAACAAATATATTTCTCCACTGAAATAATTAAAATTAAAAGGTCAAAATTAACTTTTTTATACATAATTTAGAGAAAATTTTAAAGAATGAAATACATTTATTTTATAATTGAATTGATAGTTACAACTTTTGTTGTTGCTTTGATTAAAGGTTCGAGAGTAATCTTTCTATATTTTAAATAACATTGAAAGCTTACCTCGAAAAACATTTTTAAAGTTTATTAATATTTAAATCTCAAGAATAAGAGTAGTATATTCAATAAGTAATGGATATTCATAGATTCTAAAATACTTTGTATACAATGCTTGGAAGCTCAAATTAAAGTAAAAAAGTAAAATCGAAATTTTCAAACATTTACTTTATGATAACAATAAAAGATATATTTAGGATAAAAATAATGAGAGTTTCTGATTTGAATATTTGATTGGTAATTTAAATAGTTAAATCGTAACTGAAAATTCTAAACATGTAACTAAATATTCCACATATATGTTTTTATTATCTTCTTATTTTTATAAGTTTTCTTTCTAGAACCAAAGGAATATAAATACAATTTACTTGAAAATCCAAAAGGTTTAATAGTTGTTTTTACAAATGAGCCAGATAGTAACATAATTTTATCTGGAAAAGAAGAAATTAAAGAATTGCCTGATGATTGGATAAATATTTGGAATGAGGCTTCTATTAAAGTAAAAAACATTAATTAATTAATTAAATAATTAATTTTTTGAAGATTTGTTTGGAGGAAGCAGCGGATAAATTAAAAAAGTTTATTAGTAAAGATGGAAAAATTAAAGACCCGGATATGATTATTGGAGTAATATTTTAATAGTAATTATTTTAATTTTTTTAAATTAAGAATATGGATTCAATGAATGCTGAAACTAAAAAATATTTTGAAGAACGTCCAAATGTTCAAATAATTCAAGTACAAAGTCAGCATAAAACAGACCAAGAAAAAGTTTAAAAATTGATTTTAATTTTTAAAATTAATTTTATTTAATAAAGGCAATGGATATAATTAATGAACGTATTAAAGAGAAAAAAGCTAAAGAAGAAAAACAATTTGAGGGAATTATTTTTTTGGGGCCCACACATGGACGTATGGACAAAGTTTTGTGTACACAACACACAATGGTTTAATTTATTTAAATTAATTTTTTTGGTAAGAAGGATCTGTCTAAGTAGATTTATTTAAAGAAGAGTTATATTGTTTTTGTATTAACCTTACTTAAAAAATTTTTATCAAATGCTCAAGTAGAGTTAAATCGTTTGGAAGTGTGTGAAGTAGAATTATAAATTATCTAGACCACGATTAGCCGTTAAAGATTTATTGTTGGAAGCAAATAAAATGAATAAAAATCAGAATTGAATATTAAACAATAAATTTTAATTTAAAGGCAGTAAATGTACTTAAACATCCTGATATTCCGATAATGACTTTAGATGGAATTAATTTTATGGTAATGATTCCACCAGGTTAATAATAATTTAAATATTTTATTTTTTTATTTTTTAAAGGAAAAACAAAAATTAATTTGGAATTCATAGAAAATACAAAAAAAGCTGGGATTTTCCCAGTCCGTCAAAAAACTACAAAAATATTGACAAAAGGATTTAAATGGAATTTTGGAAACGAAAAATCAATGGTTGGTGGAGTTGAACATCCAGAACGTGAAATAATTGAATATGGAGGGAAATTGAGTTGCTCGAATAAAATTGAAGTTAAAATTTAATTTAATTTAAGAGAAAAATTAATTTTAAGACATTAAATGATATTTATGTTGATGCTACTGAACCTGTACTAATTACAATTGAATTAAAGAAAAATAATGTTTTGATGAAAAAAGAAAAATATTGATGAGAGAATTATAAAATTAAAATAAAATATACCTCATAAAATTATTTTTTTAATTATTTCTGCACAAATTCGGTTTATACCCCCCGAAACTGAAATTAATTTTATGAAGAATTATAACAGGCAATTTCAGAAAATAAATGATTCAAAATATTTCCTACAGAAACTAAGCCATTATTTTTAAAAAATCAGTTGGAGGGTTATTATTTAACCGATTTTCTTCCGGCACATTTAAAATAATTTAATTTAAAACAACTTTATTTTTATTACTTCTATTTTTAAAACGAGATAAAATAGTAAAGAGTATTTTGATTCTATAATGTAAATAACTTAAAATATAATACCCTATTAATTTATTTTAATCTATTTTTAAAGTCCATTCCTCTTTATATTTACTTTTTCCATATTGAATAGCCCCAATAGTTTCATAAAGTTTTTTCATTATATTTATTTCTTCAGGTAATTTATCATAACTTGGAATTATTAATGTTTCAAATTCTCCACTTATATTGTTTTTATAAATAATTTTAGATATCGGCATTACACCACAAGCCGTTCCTGTTCCGAAAAATTGCAAAACCTTTTTTAAAAAAATTTTTTAAAGAATTGTGTTTAAATAGGGGAGAGGTGCGCGTAACTAAAAATAAAAACTGATAAAATTACCCTTTCCTCATTTATTGCTTTTTTAATTTCATTCATTGTTGGATAACGTATACTAATATTAAATTCATTCCATTCTTTAGCAATCTCCAAACAAGATTCTCTAACTATACCTTCAAGTACAAGTCCATCTTCTGTTGGAGGAGTAATTAACTCCAATTCTTTTGTGAATTTTAAATTACTAATTTAATTAGTATTTTAGAAAATAACCTCCATTTTTATCTTTTATTAATAAAAAACAATTCATAACTCCAACTTCAGTTATTTTTTCATCCTCCCCAGAAAGCCACAATACTTGATGGCAACCCATATTTTCAGCTATTTTACTAACATAAATTGTTGGGGCATAATTACTTTGAAAATATAATTTAATTTAAATATTCTTTTACAGAGAAAAACCTTCCCATTTTATAATTTCCAACGCCTCCAGGGAATGCTCTAGTATATTTAGAATCAGCCATTACAATTGCCGGTTGAAATCCAGACTTGAAATAAGCGCCGACTGGACATGTTATTATATATAATTTGGCACTTTTTGGACTTGTTAGATCAAAAGAAGCATCTGTCCCAATAAATGTTGGACGGATATAAAGAGCTGAGGACGGTTGATTTGGGACCCAGTCAATTTCAATACGAATGAGAGAAATAATTAACGACAAAAGTTCTTTTGGGTCAAAATCCTTTTTTTAATTAAAATTATTTTTAAAATAATTTATAAAAATAACAGGAAGGGAAGCTCTAACAGCACCCCGACGCATTCTGGCAATATTCTTTTCTGGTCTAAATAATCTAACAGAACCATCTTCCCCTCGAAAAGCCTTCATTCCTTCGAAAATTTCTGGCGCAAAGTGGAAAACCTTTAAATTATTTTTTTATTTATGTAATCTTTTAAAAATCACTTTTGACGCTGGGTGTAAACTTAAATTATGTAAAGGACAAATTTTTGGTTTGCCCCATCCTTCTGATTCTGTCCAATCAACTTCCGCCATGTGATCAGTGAAATACTCACCAAATCTTACTTTGTTCATATCAGTAGGTTTAGGTTTAATTTCATTGGGCGCGCAAAGGGTAATAATTAAATCATTACACTAAATTAAAATTAAATTATTTATTTAATTTTATTGAAAGCTTTAATTTAATATTTATTTTAATAAAAATTTTTTATTATTTTCTTACATTAAATGAATTAATTTTTTCATCTCCCATTAAATCATTATTGTTCACATTTGTAGATTTATTAATTTTTAATTCAGAAAAATTATCCATTATTTTAATTTTGTTTAATTTAATTAAAATAAAACAAAATAAAATTGATTTTGCAATTATTTTTAAACTAAAAGAATGTACTATGTAGTACTTTAAATTTAAAGATAAGAAAATTTTTTTGCTAAATAAATAAAAAGACAAATAATTCTTATGATTTTTAAGCTTATTTAATTAAATATATCGATCAAAGAATGAAAATTTTAATTAAAAAGTTCTTTATCGAAACATAAATTAATTTTTAAATTTATTCAAAAGTATGGAATTAATCGAAACTGCTTTTGTGAAAGTTTCTCAGCAATTAATGTTAATTGTTGTGGAACTTTGTGATTAATATAAGTATTATTGTGAATATTCTGTTTTATTTATATTTGACAATAGAAATTTAGTTTTGAGATCATTTAAATACATACTAGATCCATATTGATATCAGGAGTGTGCCTTTTTGCTTTTTAAAATCTGTTTCGGCACACCCCTGCTACATATCTCTTTTAAATATCAATTGACTAGCTTCAGCTCGTTTCTTTTTGCCACTCTCCTCTAAATAGTTGATCAAATGTAATATCATCACTCATAATACTTGGAGAAAGAACCTTAAGTAGAGTAAATTTGTTCTTGAATTTTGTAATTAATTAAACGCTAAAATCACCTGAACGGTGAAGTTCCCCTTGCTAAGAATACTTGGCGATAGGATATTTGGACTTAACACTGTAACTGCAAAATTGGATGGCGAAAGAACTCGCGGAAGTAAAAAGTCTGTGTTTTATTTAAAATTAAAAGATTATTTATCTAATTATTTTTAATTTTTTAATTTATCTATAAGAAATAATTTTCTAATTAAATAAAAGTTACTAACTTGGAGTAAGAACACCGGCATAGAATGTTGTTGGGTTTAACACTCGGAACTCAATAAATTTTGGAGAAAGTACCTAAAATATTTTTCACAAAAGAGCTTTCTAATAATTAATTTATTATAAGTTTACTTTCTGTTAATAATTTGTTGATAAATTAATCTACTATATAATATCTTTTTTACCTCTCCAAGCATTGTTCTCGGAGATAACACCAAAGATGCAAGAGCTCTAGGTGAAAGTATATTTGTGTGAAAAAATTTTGGTGAAAGTATTTCTGTCCATAGTGTATTTGGCGTTAATATATTTGCAGTAAAAGCGGTCGGGGACTGAAATTTTATATTTTTTATATATTAATTTATTTGCTAGAATAAAATTATTAAGCAAAAAATATTTTTATTTGCTCACCAAAACAGTAAGTGCCATTGCCTTTGGACTCATTATACTAGGTATAAATGCTACCGGACTTAAAACATTCAGCTTAAATTAAAACAGGAATTAATTTAAGAGATATAGAGGTACCTACCAACATAAATTTTGGACTTAGCAAAGTTGTAGCAAAAGCTTTTGGGGAAAGTATCTGAATAAGATGTAACTATAAATGTAGATCTTAACTTACAATATTATTTACACCAACAACAGCATCTTGTCTCAAAATGTTCGTGTAAGTAAACGGTCTCAGTGAATTTATTTGATCAGACGTATCTTCCCGTGATGAGTTCTCAGAATTTCTTTTCATTCGAGTCCCTAAAACTTTTTTATGTATTTTATTAAACATTTTAGATATATCCTTATACATACTACATATATTCATATTTTTAATGTCTAAAAATCTGCCTACTTTCCATTTCCCCCATTCTACGAATTTCTTGCTCGAACAATTCCTCGTCTAATATTGGCCATTCCCTTATTTTTCCTCTGTTGAATAATTTTCCGAACTGTCTCCTATCTAGAAAAGCATAACCATGTATATCAAGCATTTTATTCTGCAATGCTGTGAGGCTTTAAGAAAGAGAATGTAAATTTTTTGTTCCATATCATCTACTTGTTCTGTATAGCCTTCCACCGCCTTTCCAAAAGCTCCAATTTTACCAAAGCCGGATATAGTTCATCTTCAATCATCTTAGCTTTTGTTTCAATTTCGACAATTAATTTGTCCAAAACACCGGATACCCCCGACAATTCAATGAATTTGTCGAGAAGTTCAACAAGTTCTTCCTCGTTGCTCGAAGCATACTATTTTAGTTTAAATTTATTATTCTTAAATTTTAAAATTACCCCAAATAATGTTGGTAGCGATAAAATCCCTTCATTTTGAAAACTCAACAATGTTGGAGAGAGAAATCCATTCATGTTTATTTTATCATTATTCTTCAAGTTTTGATTTGGAAATAACGAAAAAAGTTTTGGAGATAATATCGGCAATGCTTCGAATGAATAATTAGAAAGAAGATTTTGCAATTCCAAATCCAACGATTCAAGTTTTGAACTATCCATCAAAAATCGAAAAGATTGCGAATCAACTGGATTTTGTGTCTGTGTAGAAATAATATCCTCAAGAAAACTTTAAAAACAATTATAAATATTTTTAATTTAAAATTTTCAAAGTAACCGAGAATTAGCCTCTCCCATTCTCTCCAAATGTTTTTTACAAAATTCATATTTTTCTAAGAAGCGTTGAACACGCCGAAGTTTTTCAATATTATGGGTATTGTTAATATTGCCCTTCTTTTCTGTATTTCTAAAAATTAAAGATTTTTTCCAAAAAGTTTAGATTTAATTTGCATAACTATAATAGGTAATTTATTTATGAAAATAATATTGTTTTTAAATATAAAATTGACCGTCTCCGTCTCATTGTATTAAGATTTACGGAAGCTAAAGTCGACGGCTCTTTACGATTTATTTTGTTATTTCTCCTCGATTTTGTACGATGAAAGTTTTGTTGTTGTATTAGAGATCGAGATTTTCTCTGAAATAGTCAAAATAACGAGGTAAAAATTAGTAAAGATTGAGTAAAGTTAGTTGCAACTTAGTGAAAATTAGTTATAATTTAATAAAAATTAGTAAATACTCACCATAACCTTGCGCATCCTTAACGTCTTAACTATTTGTTCGAATCGCCCCGCTTTAACATTCGTTTTATCTTTACTAAACATAGTTTTCCCATTAATTCCAATACTTTCTAATCCATGAATTAGCCATGAACCAATCTGCCCAACTAATCCTCGTTCTTCTTTGGCTGAAACAGTTCTAGTAATTCTAACTTCATTTTCAATATTATTTATTTCTTTTGTAATTCTTTTGTTTCCTTTTTCCTTTAATAATGGGACAATACACCTCGCTAATTGTGCTGCTGTTGTGGCTATATATTTAAGGGATGATTTATATTTAATTAGATTTAATACTTCCTAGAAAAGGATTATTTTAAATGGACTAACATAAGTATATAATATTTACTAAAAAATCAGTAAAAACCACCTTCCTCCTCACATTGTTCGTACAGTTTCTTCTCCGCATAAAGAAAATTTGGCAAAGAGAGTAGTGAGTGGGCCTTACTCTAATAAATATAATTTAAAATCAGATAAGTAAAGGATTATTATTTTAGCTTTGATCTAATAACAATTTTTCTTTTTACCTTTAACAAGCTAAAAATAGCAACATTGTAAAGGAGCAAGTCTAGCTTTTCAGGATTTAATTCTAACTTGCTGGTAGCAATTCGTTGTTGTTCACCCAGTTCATTCTTTTTTTGTATTGTTGTAGTGATTTTTGTGAAGGTTTTGTTAATTTTTGCCCAACACTCTCGACAATATAAATTCAATGTGAACAAGATGACAATAATAACTAGTATAGAATAATTTTCATAAGAATAATTCATTGTTGTTAAATTTTATAATTTTTATGGTTAAAATAATTATAATTCATTTACCTAGATAAAGGTAAAATTGATAATGAGAATTTTTTCAGGATTTTTTCAGGTCAATTATTTAAAATTCCGAGGGAAATTATGACAAAAAATACATCTAACAATAAGTGTTATTATAATGAATTACATTTTTTGTATATAGATTTGGCATTAAATAATTATTTATTTGAATGAATGAACTAAACAACCTGTGATTAACCCCATCGCTATTACCGCTTAAAACTTCGATAATACTTATATATCCAGTTTTACCGGTATTTAAATGGAAAAGGAAATTTTTTGTTAAAAACGGTGAAAGTGTAATCCTGTGTCAACAAGACGCAACACCCAACTAAAATTATATACATACATAATTTTAATCTAAAAAAATAAAATTTAACAAAGAAATTTTTATTAAATTACAGCAAATTTTAATGGCAATTTTACTTGCTAAAATTACACTCAAGAAAATCTAGGAATCTTTTTCAATAAATGTAAATGTTTAATGCTAGATAATATTCATTAATTTACTTTCTACCCTTACATACATATGTATATTTTAGCTAAAACAAATTAAAGAAATTTGGTCTCGATATATGTAGACCTGAATTATGTATAAACTAAAAAGTCAACAAAACATAAATATTTATATATCCGCATTTTTAGTTCAATCTTTTAATGAAAAATATTTTTAAATGTCTGTTTTAATGAGATTATCGTTTATATTATTTTTATTGTTCACAGCTTTGAAAATTTTATTTTTTTATTAAACGCGTGTCATTATTATAAGCTAACAAGCTTTAACATATAAATAAATGTATAGGATTTCAAACTTATACCAGAATTAAAGTATATCTATTATTTTGTAAAAGTGCTAAATGAGGTTACCAATAATTTTTAGAGAATTGATCAAAACGTTTATTTTTGCATTACAGTTTTTAAATAATTAATTTAATTTTTAGTAGATTAATTAAAAATCTTATTTAATGTTTTCTTTCATTTCTCTAAGTTGTGTCAAATTTCAAATATTGTGTTCAATCTCGACGCTTCAAAACAGCCTTTGCATGGCTTAATTGAATAAATCCATGTTTTCCATGATAATTTCCGATGCCGCTATTTCCAACACCGCCAAAAGGCAAATCTGGAATCCCCGCGTGCTTAATTATATCGTTAACAGTGACGCCCCCGCTGGATGTGCTATGCAAGAATTTTTCCATTTTCTTATCATTCTCTGTGAATAAATATGCACCAAGAGGCTAAAAAAGAATTAATAGGGATCTTAACGAATTTTTATTTATTAATTTCTAGAAAACATTTTTCTTAAATTTGTACCTTCTCTCCATCATTAATTATGTCAATAGCCTCGTCCATGTTTTTTACTGTTAAAATAGGAAGAACTGGGCCAAAAATTTCGTCTTGCATTAGAGAATCTTTTATATCAGCTTCAACGATTGTCTGATTTTTATATTTTATTAAGCAAATGCTTTTTCATTCAATGAAACTCACCGGTGGAATAAAAACATCGGCCCGATCGTGTTTACCAACTTGATGAATAACCTTCCCTTTGCTAGCTTTCATCATTTCCATGACCCGATCAAAATGACGCTGATTGACCATTCGAGAATAATGAACACTTTTTTGTGGGTCAGAACCGTACATTTTGTTGATGGATTTTTGCAACGCTTCAACCAATTTTGGCTTAGTTTCAGGTGTGGTCATTATATAATCAGGCGCCAGACATGTTTGTCCACTATTAAGCCATTTGCCTTCAGTAATGCGTTGAGCGGCTTTTTCAATATCAGCATCGTTCTCAACAATAACGGGACTAAAAAGTGCTTTATTTAACTTGGAAGTTTTTTGATTAAAATAATTTTCTCTCTACTAACCACTTCCCACCCAATTCAAGCGTAACAGGAGTCAGATATTTAGCCGCAGCTTGCATTATTATTTTTCCAATATTGGGGCTACCAGTGTAGAAAATATGATCAAAACGTTCATTCAGTACTTCTTTTGTCTCCTCCGCACCCCCTTCGACTACGGCAATAAAGTTCTAGAAAACGAGAGATTTTTTAAACTTGAAAGATCTTCCCATCTAAAGTTAAAAAATTCTAAGAACCTTTGGAAATGTTTTATCAAAAAGCTCCTTCATCAAATGAGAAGAGTTTGCCGATACCTTTAGAAAATTTTCAATAAAAATTATATAATTTTAGAACAGTTCAATACCTCCGAAGGTTTGATAACAACTGTATTGCCTAATTTAATAAAAAAAATTTTAATATGTTAATTTTAAAAAGAAATTCTTTTCCAAAATGTCCAACATACCAGCAGTTATTGCTTCAGCAGCAGGTTGAATTACCAACATAACAGGATAATTCCAAGCCCCAATTACTAACACAACTCCTTTTGGCTCATAATGAATTTCTGGTTCTCCAAGTTTATTGGTAGGAGCCTTTTTAAATATTTATTTATTTTATTTTAACTGATGAGAATTTACTTTATGAGGTTTTGCCCATTCATCGATATTTTGAAGACACAAGTCTATAGTTGCTTTTGAGCCTCCAACTTCCATTTCCTTATTTAATTCCTTGTTGCGGCGCAAATCTTTATAGACTGCTTCAACTATGCGATCAACATTATTTTCAATCATAACACGCAACTTTTGAAGTTGTTCTTTACGAAACGCTAAAGATTTAGTAGCGCCTGTTCTAAAGAATTTTCGCTGATTGGCGACAATCTATTTTTAATTTTATGAAAATTTATATGTTTTTGTGTAATTTATTCACCTCAGCTATATTTGTTGCCATAATTGAATTAGTAAAAAGTTAGGTTTTTCTAATTTAATTCTATAATAGTAAATTTAATTTTAAATTAATTTTAAATTAAAACTCCGATAATTAATATAAATAAAAATAAAGTTAAAGATTACAAAATTTTCTTCATAAATAATATAAAATTAGTGGTGAAAGAGATTGATAGGGGAGTAATCATTTTTGACAGATTACTCTGTAAATCAAGAATATGTATTCGATTTTAATTAGAAAATAGGAAAAAATTTTTGCGAGTTTAAAAGATAATTCTTCATATTTACTTAAAAATATTTGAGAAGAAATAAATAAGAAAATGGCCTTGAATGGAGATGAAATTATTATTTATATACACATAAATATTATCAGAAATATAGTTTGTTATTAATTACTCCATTAGATAATTTATTTTCTTGTCAGCAAAACAAATAACAAAATAAAATTTTTGTTGAAGTTTGTGGGGGGTTTATACTTTATTTTTGCTGATACAAATATGTATGTATAAGATGTTTCCATAGAGATCAACATAATTGAGAAATAAATATTAGTTGAGACAATAAAAAAGAAAACTTTTAAGTAAAATTTAATTTCCTTGTCAGATTTTAATAATTTATTTTAATGTCAGCACAAAATAAGAATATATTTATTTTGTGTTCAGCTGGCAAAACTGAATAAAATAAGTGCACATTTGATGTCAGCATAATTAAGAACAAGAGAAAAAAGACAGGGAAATGAGAACGGATGAAAACGGTTTCAGTTTTGACTTTATACATATTTATAAGAGGGGCTGAAACGAGGTGGGACTAAAACTGAAAAGCTGAAACTGAAATGTGTGAACTTAAATGTGTATTGTATCGACACTTGATCGGAAGTTAAAAAATACAAATTTGACTTTTCTTTAGATTATTTAAAAAATATTTATTTAAAAATATAGAACAATTATGTGAATATAAAATTACAATTCAAAAAATATTCGAAAAAACCTAAATAAAACATCAAAATTTTTAATTAAAAATTTATGTAAATAGTTTTTCTAACGAAAATTAAAGGCAACAAAAAATATATAACAATTTATTTAATTAAATTATTTAATTTCAATTCGTTTTAATTCTTCAGAAAAATTTTGCCAAGGCCATATTGATTTAATTTGTTCAGTTAAATCAATTAAATCTGATTTTGGATTATTTCCTTTAAATAAATTAAATATTTAATTTTTCTCCAATTTTGTATACCTTCAATAACAGCCTTACGTAAATAAGGAACTAATTTATCATTCCAAAGACGAATAAACCATTCTTTGGCTTGATCTCCATCTAATGGACATTGCAATAATATTCTAGGCCCTAAAGTAACATTAGAGCCTCCATTGGCTGTTCTCTCAATAAATTCATTAATTAAATAGAGAGAACGATTTAGAAAGTCAATCAAAGAATCCAAAGAAGTTAATGATAAGGAGGAAGATGGGAGGGATGTAGTAATTGAAGATAATGTTTGTTCAGCCATTCTACGACGTAAATATCGTCCAAGATATCCTAAATAAAAAATAATTTAAAGTGAGTCTCTAAAATTGATGGGAGTCTCTGATGCCTTGAAAATTAAAAAAATGTTTGTAACGGCCGGGAATCAAAAATTCATTGGAACGATAAAATTATGAGTTATTAGAGACATAAATGAAAGCCTCTCCAATGTATTATTCGTTTAATAAAAATTTATTTAGCTCAAATTAGCAGAAAGAAAAATATATGTATGTAACGCTTGAATATCAACAGAAACTAGTTTTAAAGAAACAAAAATATATTAGATAAAATAGTAAAAATAATTAATCCTCATGTAGCAACGGTGGTTCAGTGGTAGAATGCTCGCCTGCCACGCGGGCGGCCCGGGTTCGATTCCCGGCCGTTGCAAATATTTTTTAATTTTTTAAATTATGAAATTAACATAAATTTTTTTCTTTTCTATTTCAAAATCTAAACAAACCATTAACAGCTTCCATTTTTTGATTTAGCGGGCAAAGATGGAAATTATGATGAATTTGTAATTTTTGTATAATTAATTGTTCAGTTAAATTAGTTCTATTAAGTGTGCAAATAATAAAAGGTTTATTATTTGATGATTTATTTTTTAAATCAAAAGATTGAAAAACATCAAAAACAATTCCATTTAAATATTTTAAAGGTAAATTATCTAATAAAATAAATGGTGAAAATAAATTATTTTGTTGGGAATTTAATGAAGTTAATAATTGCTCCTTTGCCTTTAAAAAATAAAAATTTAAATTTTTAATTTAGAAAAAAATGCCTGTTGGATTTTCGATTCATTTTCTATCAAATTATTATTTTCTGTAGGAAAATGTATTTCAATTAAAGATTTATTATTTAATTCTATATTAAATTTCATTAAATAATATTTTGCAATTAAACGAGCCAAATTAGATTTTCCAATTCCGGCAGTTCCAAAAAGAATTAAACGGCGATATTTCTCTAATTGGTCAAGTAATTGTTCAAGTAAATTTCTTGGAAATAAACTTTCAAGAACTAATGAGTCTACTGAATGTTGTGCTACTCCTTTAAATATTTTATTTTAAGGTTAGAATAAATTAAAATTCCACCTATGTATTTATGATTTTTAATTAATTCTAGCAAATAAATAATAGTTGACAGTTCAAGGAAGGAGCCCTGGTTAGAGGAAATACCCTAGCTATCAATAAATTTAAAAAATTTCGGAAAAATCCGTCTGAGCATTTTTGTTAAAAAGAATACTAGTAAAATATTGGGCATAAAATTGGGTATTACCCAAGGCGATTTCATTTTAATTTAATAGAAGCTACCTCTCAATCTCAGTCTAATTAAAGTTCCTGGCAGTAAAACTTCTTCTGGAGATAATTTTGGAGTTAATTCTTCTGTTTCATTATTTTTTATATTTAAATATTCATCAACTGAATTTCTTTTACGAATTAACCATTCATTAGGTAATCCCAAAGAATTTTTCGGAATTATTTGATAACCAATAATACTCGAATAAGAGTCAACACCCAATGACAAATCTGGATCTATTCGGTCTTTAAATTTTAAATTAATTTAATTAATTTAAATTTTTTAATAGACTAACGAAGATATTCTTCTAATAAAAGCCCTAATTGTTGGTCTAAATCATTCCAATTAATTCCCTCAGCCAAAGGAAGATTTAAATGCCCAATTGAAAGTTCTCTACGTTTATTTCCACATCCACTTAAAGCACTTCCAAGAGAAGAAAGTGTTGAAGAAGAACCAGAACTTGCACGAGAAATTGAGGTTAAAGAACAAGAAGAAGAAGGAGGAGGTAGAGCTGATGCATTAGTGGAAGAATCTATATTTAAACGTCCACTCATATCGACACATAAAACAACTTTAATAAATTGTTGAAGTTGTTGGTTTGCTAAAAAAAAAGTTTGGATAAAAATTGCTTTAGAATATAATTAAATAAATTGTTAATTGGACCCCTTATTTGGTCAGAATTAATAGGAGCATGATAAAAATTATGTCAAAATTATAAAAAATATTCCCAGAAATTTTCAATAAAATTTTTTTCCGGCCCTATATTTTAATAAAAAATTATTTAATTACATTTTGAAATATTAGACCCAATACTAGTTCTCTGACTTTTATTACTACGTGCTTCTAAACTACTTCCCGTCGTTGTTGTATTCACAGAAAAATCTCCACTAGAAGGAGAAGAGGCAACAATATCATATAAAGGTAAATTAGAATGTTCAGGTACTTCTAATAATTGGTTAGCTGCCTAAAAATTTAATTTATATTAATCAGATTTAAAAAATTCTATTTTACTTCTTCCAAAGCATCTACATCCAAATCCCCTCCTCCACAATCTGGAGGACCACCAGAACATAAATTTGTATTCAAAGATATATGAGAACTTGCTCTTGATTCAGAACGAACACGACGTTCAAGTAGAGAAAAATTGTATTTTAACATTCGATTTTCATGCTAAAAATAATTTTAAAAAATAATTTTTAAAAATATTTGACAAGAAATGTTGTTCCAATAATAGGAAAAGTTGTTGAGTGTTCCCCGTTACTTCCCCGTAGTTGAACAACCTTCCCAAGTGAATGAAAACCTTCCTCGTATTCGGTATAACCTTTCATGCTTTAATAAACATCACTCGCGCATAAAAGACCCGAACCCCATTGGACCGAGTTATGGTAAAACCGAGTTTTATTCAGAGACAATTGGTGGGATCTAGTTTTGTCCGACCGAGTTATGTCTGGATCGAGTTTCTGAAGACCGACTTTTGCCCCTCAACCATATAAAAATTATAAATTAAAAATACTTGTAATTTATTAACAGTTTCTCTCAAAATATCAATTTCTTTAGCCTTATCAAGAGCATCTAATTGGACATCAGTTAATGCCAATTCTTTATTTTCTAATTCTTTTTTTAAAGAATTAACATAAAAAGGTTGTTCATTTCTTTAAATTAGAAAAGAAATAATTTTAAAAAAAAAATTATTTTTTTAAATTTACTTTTTCCCATTTTCCTCGTTTATTTTTTGTTGTTTTTCTTCTTCATTTATTTGTTGTTGTGTTTGTTTGTTCTTTTTGCTACTTCCTTTTTGAAAAGCGCGAGTAAAAGAACTTCGAATCTAAAATAATAATTTGTTAGAAATTTAAGAAAAAACTTTAGAATAGAAATATAAACACAGACAAATAGTATGAAGGTGGCAATAATTTATAGAGAAGATTTTTAAATAAGCGGTTTTTAGCAAAAGGTATAGGGATTTTCTTTTGATATGTCAGCGAAAATCATTAAGAATTCGATAAGAAATTTCCAATAAAAAGTCAGGAATTTAAAAACCAATTCAATTAAAAACAGACCTATGCACGGATACGGATAATATCCTGATACGGATTTCAAAATCCGTGTCCATGCACAGGTCTGATTAAAAATATAATAAAGGACAACCACAAAGACTATAACTACTAAATATTTACACTATACATTGCCACTAACCTGATTATCTACAACTACATTAGATTTCTAAATTTTTTAAATTATTTTTATTTTTGTAATAGAATACATTTTTAATTCAAAAATTATTTTTTAATTAAAAATTTTACCCATCCAGCTTTTTTCCCTCCTCCATCTGTTTGTTCCCCTCTTCCAACAGAGGATGATTTTTCATTTATTATTTTTATATTTTTTTCTTTTTCAATTTCTTTATTATCAGAAGGTGGTGGTAAAGAATTATTATTATTTTCTTTTTTAATTAAATTTAATTGTTGTTGTTCTTTAGGTACAACACCGGCACTAATACTTAATGAACGTAAATGCTCAATTTCCCGACATAATCTTTCAACCTCATTTCTCTTTAAAAAATTAAAAAAAATAATTTTTAAGTAAGTCTATATTTAATCGCATTATCGCCCGCATTTTTAATTTTCTGCTATTTCTCTTCACCTATTTTTATTTATTGTCTAGTTATAGGGTTGTTGACGAGAACTGAACCGAGGATACGTCTTCGAAATTCGGTTCCGGATAGCCAAAAATTTAGTGGATATCTGTCATTAATTTTGTTTCTTCTGATTCCCGTTCTTGGACTAAACTTCAATTTAAATTTTCTTTTTGTTTCCTGATATCCGAAGAATTTCTTTCAGATAACATTATACACCTTTGACCATTTTCAGAAAACAAAACAAGTTGGGAAATGGCAAAAAAAATAAAAATGCGAGCCGATAATTCGAAAGTACTATATCTACCTTAACATGTCTTTTTTGTTGTAATTTAGACAAACTCAACATAATTGTTTGTAATTTCGAATCAAATATTTGTAACATACAGTTATATCCACTATGTCTTTGATTGAGTAAAGAAACTGTTGTTCTATAAGATTCTAATTCATTTTGAAGTTTATTAACTTCCCACTCATAACGTTCTTCTATCTACAAAAATTAATTTTTAAAAATTCCTAAAATTAATTAATTTACAGTATTTGTATAAGCAGAACCAAGAGAAGAAACTAAAGAAAGTTGTGAGCCTGGTTGTTGAATAATTTCATCTGAAGAAATTAATTGAATTTTGTTGGGGGAATTTAAACAACTATTATTTGCAGAAGAAAACTTTTGTTGTCCATTATTGTTTTGGAGGTTTGAATAAATACGTGATGAACCTAGAAAATGTTAAGATATTTAAATATTTTATTGAAAATGGAAAAAGGGGGAATGAATAATAATTTTTAAAAATATTTTTTAAGAATCGAACAAAGCGTTTAAAAAATAAAAAATATTTTTGGAAATTAACTAAAAAATAAATTAAAGCAAATAAAAAAAGGAAAGAGCATATATTTGCGGATGAAAAATATTTAATTAAAGGTATTGAAGTTGTGGTCAAAATATGACATAAATAATTATTAGGGTTTCTCCGGAACCGAAACTTTGATCGGAACCGGATCCAATTTGAGTTCCGGATTTCGGATTCCTGAACCGCAATTTTTTTGGTTCCGGCCGGAACCGGAACCAAGAAACGCCGGGACTTTCCGGAACCGAAACCTCCGCTGAAACTCTAATAATTATCCCTCAATAAATAACCAAAGTTTTTTCAAAAAAAAGTATCCGCAAATATCAGACAACCAAATAAAAAAGCATATGCATATTTAAAAAAGCTAAAATTATTACCATCATTTTTAGGCAAAGAAAGAGGTACTCTTTGTAAAAAATTAGGGGATATTCCTGTCCTTCTTGGGGGAGGTAAAGGTATTTGTTGTTGTCTTTTAATATTTCTTTTATTTTGTAAATTAATTAATTGTTGAATATATTCAATTACTCTACTTTCTCTATTATTTTCTAAATAATTTATTAAATTATTTCTTTCATTCATTTTTTGTTGTTGTTCGTTAATTTGTTTTGTATCATTAACAACAGTTACCATTGAACGGGACATTGCTGAAAGAGAAGCTGAACGTTTATTTGAAATATTATTTTCCTCTTCAAAAATTGCACAGGAACGTGCTGAACTTTGTGGACGATAATTTTGATTTAAATTGTTGTTTTGATGAAATTGAACTTAAAAAATAAACAAAAGATAAGCTTTGAAAGCAAAAGCAAAGAAAAACAAAAGAAAAAGCTTTTTAGTTATAGGTTAATTTTTATAAAATAAATATAAGGGTTAGTAGTTATTATGGATAAATTAAAAAAATAATTTAACGAACTCGTGACAAAATATCTACTTAGTTAAGTTTAGATATACTATTTACCCCTTACCCCCTTTCTCCCCTCCTCTTTGGCCAATAAAATTTTAGAAAATATTTATTTAATGGTACATTATATACCATTATAAAGAGCGTTTCAAGGTGAATCGAAAGCACCAAAATCATGCAGCATAATTTTTAAGCCCTTCACAAGTGGAAGTCAAAATGAGGGTGGATCAAAAAATTATTAAACATTCAAGTTATGAGGGAGAGAGCGTAAGAGGGAGTAAAAGGTATAATTTCTATCAAGTTTATTTAAAATACCTACCATTATTTGACCCAATTTTCTTATCTTGTTGTATCATTTGATTATTTGGAGTAGATGCAAAAGTAGAAGATGGATAGGCAAAATGTCTTGGACTTATTAATAAAGAATTAAATTGATTATTATTTGATGGAAATTGTTTGGATTGGTTACTTGATGTTGTTGTTAATTTAATATTTCCATTACGTATTGGATTATTATTGATAACCCCATTATGTATTGGAGGGATTCTTGGCTGTTGAAATATACGTAAATGTGCATGACGGTCTAATGAATGGGTGTGATAAGCCGGGTGACGAATTGGAGAATCTTCAGAAAAAAAATTTTGATGATAAAAAATTTAAAAAGCTTGAAAATTTTAATACATTCTAAAATTTTTAATTTTGGCTTCAATATAAAAATAATTTACAAATTTACAACCTTAATTTTAAAATTACCATTAATATTTTCTCCGATTTCTTGTCCGTTTACTTGATGACGTCGCCCAAATGCAGAAGAACGCATATTCCCCAACATTTGTTGTTGACCACCTATTTCACCAGCAGCAACACTCAACGTATCACCATCATCACTTAGAGCCATTAAATGGTGGGGAGGGGAAAGAATACGACGTTGCTAAATTTTTGGGAGAAAATTAAAAATATTTTGAAAGATTTTAACTAGGTAAAATTCTTTAGCTAAATCAGTATTTCAGAAAAAAAGTATCTAAAATTACTTGATTTCGTTGTTGTTGTATTTGTTGAAAATTAGCAGAAGTAAATGTATGGTAAGCACGGAAATGGGAAGTTTGTGATGTGGAAGACTGAGGGGAATATTCTTCAAAAGCTCCTCCAGAATATTGAGGAGGTTGAGCATAAAAATTGATATTTGTTGATTCCTTTGGATCTGTCCATTGTGTTCCAGAATTGTTTACAGAATTACGCAAAAGGATATGACCACCATCGCTCGAAGAAAAATGTTGCTAAAAAATATATTAATTAAAAATAGATTTTGAATAATTTTTCTGGAAATGGTTTTTGATAAATTGTAAGTTCTGATTTAACCCCCAAAAAACTCTGAATTTGACCAAGTCCTATTTATGAGTATAAAATTTTATTAAAAAAATATTTTTAAAGTAAAGGAATGCTTATTTTGACACTTTTGGACAAGAAATGAGTAAAAATAAAATCTTAAAATGGCCAATTTCTCCAGTTAGTATGTAGTTGGCCTACCCAAAACTCATTGGAATAAAGGAAGAAGACACTTTAATTCTTTCCCCCTTCCCCCCATTTTTCTATATTTTAGTGTTTCTTTTTTTTCAACTGAAACGACAAATTAGCCTTTTACATTTAAAGCTATGGATATAAAAATTTTGATGAGAAAGCAGTTGAAAAATGCAAATGAGCTCTTTCCGAGAAAATACTTTTTTTCAAATTTTATTTTGTTTATGTCCATCTTCCCTTTTTTTCTTTTAATATTTTGAGTAATTCTTTTTTTTCTTATATTTTTGCCAAATTTAAAAAGAATTTCTTTGCTCTCGCGCCCTCCCTTTTTTTTGGCAATTTTTTGACAATTTCTTTGAGGCTTTATTCTTTCATTCCTTCGCGCTTTTTTGTCAATTTATTTCAAATAAATTTAAAAACCCCAAATATTATTTCATAAAACACTCCAAATTTTGCAATTTTTTATTTTCTTTCTTTACAACTTTTATAAAATCCCTTCATTTATTTGGTTAAATTAATCTATCAAAATGTCAAAAAATAACCAATTCCGGAGGGGACAAAATAAGTGGGTAGCAAAGATTACTTTTTTAAACCCAAAAATAATGCAAATTTAAAGAAATTGCTTATCTTATTCAAAAAATCTTTTATTTTTTAATTTTTATTTTTAATAGATTAGCTAAGCTATTTTGTAATTAGTACTAAAATTAATACTAAAAAGTTATCTGGGGGTTTCAATTTCAATTTTATTATTTTTTACATTTAATTAATTTTTGATAGAAAATTTTTTTATATTTTAGTAGATTAGTCAACTAAAATGATTGGATAGTGAAAAATGAAATCATTGAAATTATAGAAAATTAGGTATTATAAAACTATCAAAAAATATTAAATATAAAAAGCTAAAATTTTAGTTAAAATTAATTTATAATTTTTTAAATTTAATAAAATTATAAATTAAAGCAATTTAAAATAAAATAAGAAGAAATTTATTTTTAATAGAAAATATTTAAAGAAAATACTTAAAAACTCACAACATTATTCCCGCTACAAGATGTTGAAGGTCTTGTAATATCAGAAGTTGTAGCAACACTATAACGATTATTGTTGTTTTGTTGCTGCCATTGTTGAGGATTTGTTGGCATTTTTTGTTGTTGAATCCATTTATTCGAAACAGGCATTCCAGTCCCTAAAGGTCCCATTAAATTTGAAGGAGAACCTCTGAAAAAATTAAAAATGAAAAAAATGTTAGGGTAGCTTTACCTATTTTGGATTGAACGCATTTTTGGTGGTTGGAGAAATTGTTGCTGTCTTTGAGGGGGATGGGGAGCTCGAAACCCAATAAATTCCATATTTGGATGTTTTTCTGGAGAATTTTGATCGCCTGAAGAACTTGCAGTAGTTAAATCAGAAGTAGAGACTTGGTAATCGTCTAATGGTTCGGAAAAGGCACTGGAAAGGGACGAACATGAACTGGCTGCATAACTAGAAATTTAATTAATAAATTAAATTAAAATTTAAAAAGTATGGCCAGAACTAATAAAAAAAGATGATTCATAATTTGATTTTTATATCTATTAAAAATAATATATAACATAATATTTATTATTAAAAACAAAAATTTAGTCAAAACCCTTTTAGTTAAATTATATATAGAAAAATTGTCAAATTGGCCAGAATAAAAATACTTTTTTTTAATATTGAGTGACCACACTCTCTCTCTTTTTAAAATAAAAATATCCACTCGTTGGCCAAGTCTCTCAATTATTTGACAATTTCCAGCTAACACCCCCCCCCCCCCATTATTTGCACCTTTAGTATGTTACTACCCGCGAAATTTATTCACTCATGCAGCTTTTAATGTAAATATTTTTATAGAATTAAATATATAAATTGTTTGTATTTAAAATTAAGCAACAATTCAAAAATGAAAAGAGAGAGAAGAGAAAAAATATTTTTTAATATTAAAAGTATTTTTGCAGTTTTGTAGTTATTTTAGAGAAAATCCTCAAAAGCATTGTTTAAAAAAAGCAATAAAAAGACCAAAAAACGATTAAAAAAGAAATAACCATACAAGTCTCCATGGGATAAAAAATACTTTAAACTTCAAGTGAATGGCACGGACAATCCCTTTATATGTTTTAAGTTGTTTATAATAATGACACATACTCAAGAAATTGAAAATTGAAGAAAGTTAAACATTAAAAATTCTTGGGATTTTAAATAAATATATTTTTGAATAAAGTAAAGGGATAAAATGAGATGTATGGAAGATAGAAGACGGAGATGATCTTTTTGGGGTCAAAATATTATCAAACCAATAGGTATTGGATACTATTTTGCAGGCTTGGTAATGGATACGGATATGGATATAGATAAGTTAAGAATGCCTGCGGATATCCGTCTGTATCCGCCGTAAATATCAAATACCAAAATCCATGTCCACTACCAAGTCTGCTAGTTTAATTATCATTTTATATTTTGGAACCAAAATAATTAAACAGAAATGTGTCTAAAAATGCTTGCAACATTTTAAAAATATTACCTAAATATATCTAAATCAAACAAATCTTAAAATTGTTCAAGAAAGTAAAAAGTATAATAATAATCATCTTATTGTCAAGCAAATTCATATTCGTTAAAAATAAACGAAAATAACAAAATCTCTCATATCGGTGTATTAATTAAACATATAAAGACGTTGGTAGGTGGTCCATAAATTATTTTAAAAATATATAATATAGGATTATTATTTTTGTTGCAGCTGTTAAAGAACATAAATAAAGCCAAACACAAAAGAATAAAGAGCGCGAATTTCGATGGAGATTTTGGGATTTAATTCTGTCGCCTGCTGACAGAATTAAATCCTTTGAGGGAAGGCAGAAAAGGTTAATAGTAAAAGAGGTAAAGGACGGAAGAAAATGAAATTGAGAGGTAAAAAGAAGATCGGATGACTAAACAAAAATATATTTAAAAAGGTGCCAGATTCCCTTAAAAGCGGTGACTGAAAAGAAAATTTAGAAGAAAGAATACACTCGAATATATAAAAATGTTTAAATTTAAATTAAATTTTTTATACAAAAACTTTATTAAATTAATTTAAAATTAATTTAAGAATAAGTCGTTAAGATTAAATAAGATATTGCTAAATATTGTCAAAATAAAAATAATTGCAACATCTAAAGATAAACATATGTTAAGTGAAGGAAATGTAATGAATACAAAAAACAAGTCCAAGAGTTGTTGGAAAAGAAGAAACAAATGTGCGGATGTTTTTTATAAATATAAATCTTGTAATTAAAAGATAAAAGAAGAAAAAAGGAAATGTCTCAAGATGTTTGCAAAACAAATTAAGAACATAAAAATATAAAAAAATATTTTAAATTTTAATTAAGATACATTTTAAATATTTAGGAGTTTTAAATTAAACTAAAAAAATTGGGAGGAATTTTGAAATTTACAAATATATACTAACAATTTTTGGTTGAAAAAATCCGCGCAGCAGATGTGACAGTAAAAGCAACAAAAAATGTAAAATATATTTAAAAATTGATTGGCCTTGGATGTTTTGAATTTGCAGGGAATTGAGGGAAAATTTGAAGGTAAAAAAGAAAGGATTTGTCGAATAATTTATTTTTGGTTTAATTTATTTTTTTTATTTTTTGTACAAAAACTTTGTTCTCAATTTTAGGAAGGAAATTAAAAAATAATTTTCTTAATATAAAGGTTCACATTCAAATATTTTAATCAAAAAATTGTAAAAAAATTAAATGGAAAAAAGTTGAAAGTTTGGAATTAATTAATAAATAAAATACTTTCTTGAAAGAAAGTATTAAATCAAAATAAAAAAGGAAAAGTTGACTAAAGTTATAATCTAACCCAATGTATATAATAATAATTGTGATAACCGCATAATTGTGATAAATATAAATATAAATCTTGTAATTAAACTGTAATTCATCAATTCGAAAAAAAACTACAATTCATCAATTCGAGGCTATTCCCCAAAAATCTAGCCGGAACTAAGAGTGAGTTAATCCTCTATAAAGGATTAACTCCCACTTATATTTACCATTCACTCAAATGGAGTTATAACGGAAATCAACTTTATACGGATTAAACTAAGTAAATATATATGGTCATTCTCGCATATTTTACTTTTAGGGTTGGCTGAATAACCCAAAACAAAAGATCACCCAAATGGGGATATTCACTAAAAACCTTTATACTCTTCAAAATATTCCCGAGAGAATTGGGCGGTTTGTAAAGGTTATATAGCTATATCTGTTGGTGGTTGTGACGCCAAAAAGATGTGAATGCGAAGTGCTTCTGTTATAAAAAGGGCCAAAAAGTAAATTCTCGGGCCCCTGACCGCCATATTCCTTACTATTATTTTTTGAGAATGGCCAAGTAAACAAAACATTTGTTTTAAATCAGTAAAATTGAATAGACAAAAATCTGATAATAAAGCTTTTTCTTAATTTTAATATATTTTCTAAGATTTTGAATAAAATTGAACAATAAATACAAGAAAAGATTTTAGAGGTTCTCGGCTAATTCTTACTAATTCGAATATCAAAATACTAAATATAAATTAAAGTTCATCTCCGGTCTCGAATTTGGGTGTGACCAGTTTTTTACTAAAGTTGATTTCCGAGATACTCGATTTTTACTTACTGAAATAACAAACAAAATTTTTCCGCGGTTTTTGATGAACTCTAAAATTAATTAGTTTTGATTCTTTTAATGACTGATCCTTTTATAAATACATAAAGTCTTTTTGTTAATTATTAAATGTCAACTTAATAATTCATTAAATTGCCCCTTAAAAGCTAATTAAAAGGAAATAATTAATAATTTAGTACATAATTTTTATAAGAAAAAACAATTTTGTTATATAAATTGGCTTAGCTAAAGGAGGGTGGTCAAGAGATTTAAGAGAAGAAATGGACAATAAATAAATACTAGATAGGTTTTTTAGAGGAAAGAAAAATCGCCAAAGATTTTTTCCGGTCATTAAAATAGTAAATGTGAAGAAAAATGCTGTTTAGACTAAGGCCAAAAAACGAAAAAAAAGCCATTTTGGTATTTCACTTCTGGAGGCAATTAATGACCAAAAAATAAAGAAAAGGAAGAAGATATTTAATAATTGAGAGGAAATAAGCGGATAGAAAAGATTTGGAAGGTTATTTATTTTTTTTATAATTTTTTAGAGTAAATCAGGAAAAAAAGATGGAAAATTAATTGCAAAAAATAGTAAAAGTAAATTACTACTATTTAATTAATTAAAAAATAAAATGTCTAATTTTTAATGGCAACTGTGTGGGGAAAAAGTTATTGGTCAAAAATAGAGAAAAATAATGTTAAAAAAGAATAATTTTTTAATAAAAAATTCAAAACGAAACTTACAAATTAATACAATCATCTTTAGCATAACGATAATTTTTAGTTCCGTCAGATTTAAGCATTGAAGAAATAGTTGTTGATGAATGTCTAGTAGAATTATTTGTAGTTGAGATTATTTTGCGTGGTTCTGATAGCCTTTCAATTACTTGTTTGTTGTTAATTAAACCTTAAAAATTTGTTAAAAAATAATTTTGAAAAATATTTTTTGAAAGCTTTCTTTTCATCAAAAAATATGTTTTGATGAAAAAAATTTAAATTTTTTATTCAATTTTAATTTAATAAACTTAAATTTAAAAAATATTTGAATTAAGAATTATTCGTATTTGTTCTCTAATAAAAACTGAAAAAATTTTTTTATAAGATTAGAAAATAAAAAATTAAAAACACAAAAATTATATAATTGATGTTATTATAATTTAATTGACAACTCTACCCTAATTTTAAAATTGGGGTAATTAGGGATTAAATAAAATTAATTTAAAAGTAAATTTGTTTACCAATTTGTTTATTACCTTTTTCTTTTGTTTGTTCATTTTCTCTTCTTTTCAATGTCAAAATTTCAGAATTTTCTTTAATTTCTCCACTTGTCCCAGGGATTGATTCTAATTGTTTTATTTTTTGTGGCATTTGTTGTTTTGGGGAATTATTTAATTCTTTATTTGGACAATGAATTGCTGTTCTAACAGAGTCTAACGAATCCTGACTTGTTGTGGAATCATTAGAAGCAGCAGTTATGGCCAAACGAAAATGTTGAATTTGTTGTTGATTTTGATGTAAATTCTTCGATAAAACTTCTTCCTCGTTTGGGGAAGAACTTGAAGAAGAAGAGGAAATACAAGGAAGGGCTAGAGAAATTTTTAAATTAATTTAGAGACTTTATTTGATAATAAAAAATAAAAGAAAAACAAAATTTATAAGCCGATCCTTGGCCTATTTACTATATTTATTTTCTCCCTTTTTTCTTCATTTAATTCATTTTGACTAGCCATAAACATAAGTAATGCAATTAGTAAGTACGCGGACAAGTGCCAATTTTGTGGCCAGTCGAGAAGTCGATATATTAAAAATAGAAAAAAGGAAAGGATAAAAATAGAAGGAAAATATATGCGCAAATAAATAATTAATATAATTCTTTTTTTAAATATTATATAATATTTGGAGGAAATATATTTTTTGTAAATTATAGCGGAAAAATATACTAATTTACTCTTTAATCGTTGAAATATTTTTTTCAAAATTTATTTATTTAAAAAATATTTTTATCTTCTCCAAAAATAAATAAATTATTCTGTTCATGCAAAGAATTGCGCGGATATATTAAATTAATAAAAAAAGGCAAGAGAATGAAAAATTGCATTTAAAGGAAAATGTTAATATTAATGAATGAATTGAGGATATATAAATGATAAATTTACTGAAAATGAAGAAAATATTTTTGAAAAATTAAGAGGAAATTTTAAGAATAAATAATTAAAATATTTTTTGTAATTATTAAAAAAATATTTTATTTAAATTAATATGTATAAGGAGATTTAGCCAAGATTTAAATAAGTTAAAATAAATTAATTAAAACTAAAAATTCAAAAATTAAAGAAAAATATTTTCTTCAAATATCCAAAACATTATAAATAAAAATAAACAAAATCAATTGCTAAATACAAAATTTTTTTATATATTTTTGTGTTTTGTTTATTTATATAAAGTTTTACAACATTTTTACAATAAATTTATTTTATTATTTAACTAGAAAATAACAAAAAATAAATACAGCCATTTTTCTTTTTAAAAAATATTTTTTGTTATATAGATATTTTTTGTCTCTTGCTCAGAAAATTAAGAAAAAATATTTAGATTAGGGTCAGACTATTAAATAATTTTTTAGCCTATTTATAACTGAAACAGCATGAATTTTCATTTTCTATTGATGCAAAAAAATATAAAAATGCGCAATATTTTTGAGAATTAAAATTGTAAAGTGATCCAGATATAGCCCGAAAGATATGTTTTTTAGTCTGATTTGACTCCCGATCTTATGTCTTAATTTCTTTCTGACCTCAGCAAAATTCGGCCCAAGAGGAGGCATTGTAAGTATATATTGAGGCATAAAATAAATGAATGGACACAATGTATTGTTCTATTTATTTTTTTAGTTAATTAGTAAATCTTAAAAATGTCTAGTTGGAGAAAATAAATTGATAGAATTAACGGAAAGAACACAAAAATGAAGAAGAAATGATTAAGAGCTGCGCCAGAAAAAAATAAAAAAAAGGGGATTTGAAGAGATTAACAAAATTTTGAACTAAATAGAAGATAATAAGAACTCAAGAGGGGGAAATGAAATAAATATATGTACATTGTAAATGAATATTTTATTTAAGAAAGGGGATGGGGGAGGGTGAGTGGACAAAAACAAACAAAAAAGTTTTTATTTAAATAATAATAGAATTTTATTTATAAAAAAGTTTTCTTGTAAAGGTCAAGTTTAATAAATAAATAGGTGAAATTTGTCTACATAATGAGGAAAATAATAGAAAAATGAGAGAGAGAAAAACAAACGGAACCTGTTTTATAAAATAAATATAAACTAATTTTTAATAATTCACATAATAATTATGTATAGCTATTTCTCCCTCAATAATTATTTTATATTAAAATAAAAAGAAAATTGGCAAAATTAACGAGCACAGAATAGAAAATAAAAATAAATTTTGAATAGAAATAGGTATGGTTATCGGTTTTAAAAAATTATTCGGATACCTAAAAGTAAATAGATAAAATTTTTAATTTTATAAAGCTAGGTTGTGAAAATTGGGATCTTTCTTGAAAAAGAGAATTTGTTGGATTTATAAAAGACCCAAATAAAAAAAACAATAGTAAATTAAAAAATTAAAATTTTCATTAAACTTGCCTTGTAATTCACCCCTCAATTGCACATTATTACATAATTTTGTTGGTGCTAGAGGTGGAGGCATTAAAGGAGATTGTGGGCATTCTTCTTCCTCTCTAATTATTTTTTCATTTCCTTTAGGTAAAATTTTAGTCGTTTTTGTCATTAAATTATTTTCTTTTGTTTTAATTTTCCCAATTTTTGTAGTCGATGTACTCGGTAATAATATTCTATTTAAATTTGAAGGTTTTTTTGTTAAAATTTTCTTTTCATCTTTTTTTGATAAATTTTCCTGATTATTAGTAGAGGTTGAGGTAGAAGAAGATTTTTGTTTATTATTTTTTTCTTCATTATTATTTACTAAAAAATATTAATTTTTAATTAAATATTCCTAAATATTTAAATACTTTTTTCTTTAAATTTGAGGGGCTCTTCCTTTTCTTCCATCAAAGAAATACCCATTGTATTATCAATTATTGTATCAACATTGTCCAACGTTCTGTTCTGATCATTATTTAATATAAAATTATTTTCATGTTTTTGTAACATTGGACTAACAACACCAACTGCCACATTTTCTCTATTTCTTTTTTGTTGTTCAACTAAAGAAGAATCTGCAGATATATTTTGATCTGTAGATGGTGACACTATATTTGTTGAACAATTAGAATTTGAGGGTCGACGTCGTTGGGTAGCTGGTGTTGTTGACAAAACAGATACGCCCTTAACTGCTAGCACCGGTTTCTTCTCCTTTAAATAAACAATTTGAATTTTAATTAGAACACAAGCAAAAATTTTAGTGTTTTATAGAAAAGAGAAGGAAAATTCACTTTTTTGGTAAAACAACTCAAATGTTTAACTTAAAAATCTTGATTAAGAAATTTTTTTAACCAAGACCATTATTCCCTAATAAAAATAATTTCAACTAGTATTCATGAAACATAACATGAATTAAATTTATCTACCAAAAATAGGCGGCGAAAATTGGCTGCGCCGAAATGTTCAAAATAAGCCTAAACCTATTGAAGCCTAAACCTTTTGGATTAAAAAGACTATTCGGCGCTAATAACTTTGGCGCAAAATTATTTCTTTAACCAAAACTTTTAAAATTGACAAATTTATTAATAAATTTTATATCATTCGTAAGCTAACAACATAATGGATTTTTCTTAAAGAATACCAAATTTTAGCAAAGAAAAATTATAAGGACAAAAATATCGGCGCCAGATAGTCGGCGCCGAGTTGTCTTCGACCGTCTTCCCCACAAAACCTAAACCTTTTGGCTTCAAGTTTTAAGCAAAAACTTCAATCCAAAAGGTTTAGGCTTTATAGGGGGAGTTGAAATGGACAATTCGGCGCAGAATTATTTGGCGTTAGGAAATTTTTGACTGTACATTTTTAGAACTTTAAGGTTAAATTTTACTGCAAGAATAATAATTCACCGTGTTATTATTTTGAGGAGAATTTGTTGCTGAAAAGCCCGATTTTGTTGATATTCTCGACATTAAAGGTTTCCCTCCAGGATTTGTTAAAATATTAGCTTGTTGTTTTTCATTTTGTTTTGTATTTTTATTTGTTGTCCTTCCAATATTGGAAGGGCGGATTAATTTAGAAGATTGTAATGGAAGTAAGGATTTAGGCCTGTCATTTCCAGAAAGAAGAGAAGAACGCAAAGAGGCAGAGGCGGTTGATGTACTGGCTACCATAGATTGTGTTGCGCTTGTTGGCATTGAAAAACACTTGAAAAATAAATATTAAATTAAAAATATTTTTCTCAACAGTTGGGGCAGTTCTGATTTTCTGGTTCCGACAGTCCCAACAATTTAGGAGCAATCTTTATCTAATTATTCCCCGAGACAAATATTTAATCTCGAATAAATTCAAATCAAAATTACCTGCTTCCTTTGTTTTGTTTTATTATTTTCTGTGGAAATATTAGAGCATTGGCTAATATTCAATTCTGCCGAATCTGGTGGAGATAAAATAGTGGAAGTATTGCTAGAAGACATTTGGGTGGGGCAAGGAATTGTTGAATTATTTAATTTATTTGAAGGTGATTTTTGTTGTAAGGAGGAAGAATATTTTCTTGTGGACGAAGAAGGGGTTATTAATGAGGAAGTATTGTTATTAATTCTTTTATTATTTGAAGGCCCTTGTTTTGATAAAGATTGTTTATTTGTTTGTGGGGGCATTATTTCTGAATTTTCTTTCTTGGTTATTTCTTCTTGTTGTTGTTGTTGTTGTTGTGTTGATTTTAACTAAAAATTTTTTTAATTAAGAGAATTAATTTAATTTTATAACAATTAAAATTATAAGCAAAATTTCTCAATCGATTTTAAATAAAATTCTATCAACTATTTTGTCATTTATAAATAATTATATAAATTTATTTTAAAAGAAAGTTTGTCCAAGTAATTGACAGACGATGATCTCCTTTCTCTCATTTATAAAAAGAATTAAAAGAAAAGAAAATAATAATCACTATCTTTATAATCAATCATATTTTAGCTAAAAATGTCAAAACACATCCTTGGGATTTTATGACTTATAAAAAAGTTCTGGTCATTTTAGGATAATTTAATATATTTATAGTTAAAAACACTTTTTAGGTATTTTTCAAACTTAGCTAGTAAAAATTGAAATTAACATGAATTTTCTGGTTTAACTTTTAATTCATAGAGTTATCAACAATCTTATAATTTCTATTTTACACGCATAATTATTACCTAATTCGATTTAATTTTACTACTTCTCTCAACTAATTTAAATGTTATAAAGTCAAAATCATCAAAAAGCGGTAAATCTCTTTGAGGATATGGAAATAATAAAAATTGAAAGAGATATGTATACCTATTTATTTACTTTATAGTTAACTACATAACAAAAAAAGTAAATAAATAAATATCTAAAACTCTCCTCCAAATGCCCACTTTTGAATTACCAACCGAATTGACAATAATAACATATTAACTACAACTGTTGCTTATTTTAAATAAAAATAAGGAACTGAATGATGAGTGAAAGTTTTTGGGGGGAAAAACAAATGGACGATTAAGTTACTAAAAAAGAATTAAAGGAATGGCCTTGAGGGGAAGGAAAATAAAGCAGAAAGTTAATATTTGAAATATTATTACAATTGCAGCTGTACAAAATGAGGAAAAAATGAAATAAACACTTTTTTGATTCAAATGGAGTGAAAAATTATTTTTTATTGAGAGAATTAATATTGTTTTGATGGAAATTTAAAAATATTTAATTGAAATACTTTCTTACCTTTTCAAATTCTTGAATTTTTTCCAAACTTTCATTACTTTTAGCTATACTTGGTTGGATGTCTTCATTTTCCTCAGCTAATTTTTTCTCCAAATTTTTTGTACTTAATTTTCCTTCTTCATTATTTTTTGTAAAATTCTCTGAATTTTGTTCGGGTTCTGAGCTAATTTGAGAAGTAGACTGAATATTGATATTAATTATTTTATCATCAGTAGTTAAGACATTCTAAATAAAATATGATTAAATTTGATATTAATTTTTAAAATTACTTTTTCTTCAATCTCTTCTTGTTTAACATTATTTACAATATTGTTTTTAATATTTCTGCCAATTAAATGTTTTGAAGGCATCCGAAGTGCTGATTTTGTACATAATATAGAAGCTAGTTGACTAGATGTAGACGGGGAAGGAGGAAAGTTTAATAAAGGTTTTTGAGGTAATGGAGGAGGAGGAGGGGGTTTTTGGGGATGTTGTTGTTGTTGTGATTCTTGTTGACATTTAAATTGAATTTTTGAAGGAGAAGGATTTTGAATAGAAGAATTGTTTATTGTTGAGGGTAATTCTTCTTTTGGATTTAATTTGTTTGAGTTGAAAAATGAAGAATTTACATTTTGTTGGCTAAAAAATAAAATTTCTAAATTTATTTTTATTAAAAAATTAATTTTTAAGGTAAAAAATAAAAGTAAATTAAAAATAAAAATATGTTATTTTAGCTATTAAATCATGCAATTTTTACAGACATTTGGGGGAAAAATAAAAATTTCTTTTGTTAAAGTACCTATCTTTTTATTTGTACACATGTATGTATCAAAATATTTATTTTATTATTTTTTAGAAAAAAGACATTTAATAAAAAAAATCTAATAAAAAAATAAAAAAATATTTTTACACATAAATTAATTTTTAAAAATATTTTAATTAAAAAATAAAATCTACTTTTTGTGTTCATTTCCATTATTTACAACAATAACTTCTTTAACATTTTTATCACTTTTCAAATTATTAGGTATTTTTAATTGTGTTGATTTGTTAATAGAGGTATTGTTTTGGTCTAGTTTAGTGAAATTTGGTGTTTGAGAAGGACTTTTTGGAGAAGAATATTGAATAGAAGGAGGTGGAAATGATGGAGGTTGAGGACCTGAAATAAATTGAGAAGAGTAAATTTTATTGTTAAAATTAATTTTAAATCAAGTCTAGACCAGAAGTTTAATTTAAGAAAATATTTGTAAAATTACATAACAAATATTTGGTAAAAATAAATATTTTTTATATTATTCTGTATATCACAGAAATCCATTTTTCACATTGAAAGATCGAAAGTGATTTTTGATTTGTGCATAAAAAATGATTAGTAATTGAAAATGATTAATAATTTTAAATGGATTTTATGTAAATGTGTGAATTTAATTAACTACTTATATTAAATAAATTAAAAGAAATATTAAAAATAATTCTAAGAAATAAAAAATTGAAGCTTTGAATATTCGGGGATAAGGCAAGCTTGTAGTAATTTTTAATAGAATCTGAGAATTGGAAAACCCTATTCTCGATAAATCTCGTAACAATGTGACATTAAATGAATAAATTAAATAATATTAATGTCAGAAATATTTCAATATAAAAAACATAAAAAATATTAATTAAATTAATAAAATCTACAAATTACTTTCTCTCTTATAAAATAATTTTAAAATAAATAGTGTTGGAGATAAAAATTTTAATAATTATTCTTATCAATTTAAATAATTTCAACTCTTACAATTTTGTTGAGTGCTTGTTGAATAATTTTTATATTTAATTGCAAAATTTGAGGCAATTTTAGATTCCTTATTTATTAAATTATTATTTTGATTTAATTTTTGATAAATTCTTTGATTATTAACATTTTTTGAATTTTGTAAAAATTGTTGTTCTCTGTCAGGAATTGTAGTATTTGGAGAATTAATAATTATTTTATCAGTTTTAATTTGTTGATTTTGTAGACGATTAGTAATTGGAATTTTTTGAGGGATACGAAGAGATGATGCTTGGGGTGTGCTGGAAATAATTAAAAATTATTTAAATTAATTTTTTCTATCTTCTCTCTATTTTTTTAAATTTATTTTAAATTAAATTAATTAAATTTCTGTGGAAAAACAAAAAAATAAATAAATATATTCAAGTTTAATTTTAAAACTAATCTTCAATATATACTTTTATTTATTTAATCTCCAAACCAATGCCGGTTGGCACTGAAGGAGAAAAAAAAGAAGAGTATTATATATAAGAATATAAATTTAAATATAGAGATGTCACTTGTCACCACCCATGACAACACAAAATTATTATTTTAAAATATAATTTTTGACCTAAAACATTGGTCAAAAGGAAGAAAAAAGGAGAAAAACGGGAAAAGAAAGGAAGAAGAAGCTATTAAAAAGTGAAAAGCTTAAAAAATAAAAAAAAAATTTTAAAAAATTTTAAAGAGAAAATAAATATTTAAAAAATAATTTAAAATTTTTATTTAAATAAAAATTAAATTCTCGATCATCTCGCAATATTAAAAATTCAAAAAAAGGAAAGGACTAGAATAAAATAAAAAATTATCTTTAAAAATATCTCAAAAGATTTTTTTCTTTTTTTTTGCTTGAAAAAAATCTTACGGGCAACAGTTTTACGCTTGGAAGAAGCTCCCATCAAACACATCAGAATTTTTTGTATTAAAAAGCAATGATCGAATATATTTAGAAAAAAAGGAAGCAAAACAAGCTTCAGAAACAGCTATTCCCCCTTCAGGGAATTAAACACAAATTTTTTTCTTTCCGCGCCACCCAACTATTTTTGTTTTTAGATGGACAACGGCACAAAAAATGAAAAGCTTGGACGTTTATTTAGTTGGTTGGCAATATATACTGACATTTTTGGGAGGATTTTTGTTGGAGAGATGAAAGGGGGGGAAGAGGAAGGAAAAGGCCATAAAAATTTTTCTTTTTTTCTACGTCCGTTTTGTGATGGTCAGTAACCAATTAAATAATGGTTTTTATTACAGAGACTTTTAATTAGAATAAAAATTCCTCTAAAGTGTATGAAATGAGGAAAAGAGAGGGGAAATTAAAATTGAGAGAAAATCATTAAAATTTAATTTTAAATAAATTTAAAAAATTGAAAATCGATTAAAATTAACAAAAAAATTTTTAAATGATTTTTTAAAAAATTAAAATTTAATTATATTTTTTAACAAAAAAATCCCTTTACCTTCCAAAACGTTTCTCTTCATTATTTTTATTGTCATTATTTGTTTCGTTATTATTTGAGCGAAAATTGAGCAAATTTGGAGGCATTTTAAAGGCAACTCTGTGCTTTTGTTTTGAACGTTTTTTTGTTTCTTCTTCCTCTAGTACATTATTGTTGGATAATAATATTCGTTTTTTGTTTAGTTTATCAGTTGTTGTTGTTTCTTTTAGATTCTTTTTGTTCTAAAATTCATAGAAGAATTAATTTTTCAAATTATTTAAGTCGGACTTTTATATAAATTGATAGCTAAATACATAATAATTTTATTAATTATCGTTTTCGTTAAAAATAGTTTGCAAACTAAAAATACTTTTCGAATATAATAATACTCCAATGAGTAGTCGAAATTAAAACATTGCCATTTTATAAGATATATAAGTAGGTAATGGTATTTGAACTGCTTCACAAAGCTGATTTAAAACTTGCAATCTGCAAGTATAAAAAATTGAAAATGTACCAAATAAAACTTAAAATGTAGACATTAAAGACTAAAAATCTCGGTTATCGCTGTTGAGATTGTAAAATTTTCTCTTCGATCACTAAATTGGCTACCTAATGCATACTTCGTATTCCTTCTTCATTTTACTCGTAATTAAGAGTAAAGGTTTTGACTAGTTCAAAATATTACAATATTAAGAATACCGCAAAACATACAAATCCGACTTAATTAATCGTCCCAAAATAACCTTTAATAGACCCTCCTTCTCAATACTTCCATTAACTGTAGAAGAATTTCCACTAATATTTGTGTGACAAACACTTCCGTACCCGGATGATGAACTGCACTGCTCGTAAATGTGTGAGGATGATGTCTTTGAGGAAGGATTAGAAGAACAATAAGAGGGATTTGACAAATGTTTTGGTGACTAAATAAAATAAAAAAGAATTAATAAATTAAATGTTTTTGTTAAAAATTAAGGAAAAACATGTATGTAGGTATATTATTTATTAAACAACTGTTTTTGCAGAATAAAACAAAATATTTTTTTTTACTTGTTGCTGTTGATTATTGAAATGGACACGTCTTTGATGAATGTTTTTATCTTCTACAATTTTTCTCTTTTGCCTTTTGTATTCCGAAAGTTGGTGGAGGAACTGTAAAATGGCACCTAAATGCCCGTTTCTAATATCTGAAAAAAATAAATTGAATTTGAATGATTTGGATTTAAAAATTTTGAGATTTTCTTGGCTGGTTTCTAGGTTCTTCCTATCTAGGAATTTTTAGGTTCCACAATAGGTTTCTAATTTAAAAAATTTAAGAATTAAATTTAAATAAAATAAATACTAAAATAATTAAGGAATATTTAGATCATAGGCTAACGGATTTTTACTTAAATTTAAAGCATAAGAACGTTAAAAACCCAAAAAATATAAAACCTAAAAAAATCATTTTTAATATAAATAGTTTTTAATAAATACCACAAATTTAAAATAAATATACTCTTTTCTAATTATTCGAGAAATGAAAAAAAGGTGATTAAAATTTATTTAAAAATGAGTAACCAATTGTTGTTAATTATTCTTCAGGAGAACGGAAAAATTGAGGCGGAGAGGGGGGATATAAAAATGAGTAATGTGTGTGTGAAAATGAGAACAAAATAGCTAAACATTAAAAAAAGAAGTGAGAAATACTTGTTTTTTGTGGCTTGAAAATTTTAATAAAAAAATTATTGTTAAATAAAATTAAAATAAATATTTTTAAAAAATAATTAAAACATTTTTAGAATAAAATAAATTGTTAATTTTTAACGATGAGAGAATTGTGTAATATTTATATTAAATAACCAATTGTTTAGCTATTTAATTCCTACAAACGACCTTTTCTTTCTTAAAAAATTCTTTTCAAGTCAATTAAAAAATAAATTTCCCTGTGTGATTCATTAAAGCATTAAGCAATCTTTAATTTAGCCATTAATTTAATTGTTTTTGGAGGAAAAATAAGGGAAATTTTTGTTAAAAATTTGTGTAAAATTGGCTATTTTAATGAGAGAAAATTAAAGAAGATTAAATTAAAAATAATATTCTTTTAAATGTCTTTAATTTTATATAAAATTTTAAATTTCAAAAAATTAAATGGAGATTTTCCTATAATAATCAAATCAAATATTAGGCTATTTTAATGAGGGAAAATTAATAAAAATTAAAATTGAATTAAAAAGAATATTTTTCAAATGTCTTTAATTTTTTATAAGATTTTAAATTTTAAAATTAAATGGAGATTTTTCAATATTAATCAATTATTAATTATAATAATAACTGACACAAATATATAAAATCAAAATTATATATTTTATGGGTGGTAATATAAATAATAAAAAGGGATTACAAGAATGTTTGTGTCTTTTGGAAGAACAAATGCGGAACTGATTGGCATTTCGAAGGGAAAAAAAGGTGGTTGGAGGGTTGTTTGTAGGTAATCAACGGACAGTTACTACTAAATATTTAAAAACAAACAAGAGTTTATTTAGTAAAAATAAAATGAGAGATTTAGGTAGGTAGGTAGGTAGTTTGGCGCCGTAAAAAAGCGGTGGAATGCTTTTGACTTTAATTAATATATTTATTTGCGCACCAAATAAAAATAAAAAGAAGTTCACAGAAATGGTGATTGAAGGTATATTGAACACTAATGAGTGGTTTTGATGAGAAAAAAAAGAACAGCAATCAAGAATTGATAGAAATAAATTATTGAAAAGGAATGGTAAAAATATAGGTACTTTGTATATAAAAAAAGTAAAAGTTATAGTAAAATGTTTAAAGGTTATCTGATTTGGGTAGGGGGCGAGGGGCGAGAGTGGAGGGAGATAATTGCAAAAAAAGTCACCCAAGATTATGATTGCCTTTTTGACTCAGATAAGGATTCTTTTAGTCCTGAACCTGAACGTTTTTTGGGTTGGACAACCCAGATAGTTGTTGTATCTTACAATTACCTAATTATTCCATGTGTGCTAATTAAAAATTAAAAGTTTTAAAAATTAAATCATTTTTTGGAAAAAATTATTTAAGAGTTTTTATAAATTTATTTAAAAAAATAATTTAAATTGCAAAATAAAACATTAATATTTATTCAAATTGTTAACCAAACTCTAAAATATTTTTTAGATAAGCAGAAAAGTATTAAAAAAAAGAATTATATTTTGTAAAATAGATATTTTTATTTGTTTGTTTTACATATAAAATATGTAAAACGATCCTTTCTTGAGTAAAAAGAAGGTGTGAATGATAATAAAAAAATAACTAAAAAAATTCTTATTTAGATAATAATTATTTTTATAAAATTATTTAATCTTTAATAATGTCCTTGACATATTTAAATAATAATAATTATTTAGAAATAAAAATAAAAAATATTTTTAAATATTTTTTTCGAAACTTGAACATAAGAAGATTAACTTTTCTGTGAAGAGAAAAGAATATTTTTAAATGATGATATATTTTTTTGGACACGTTGACAAAAAGAAGAAGATGATCCTTTCCGTCCAGATCTTTTCTCTTCAAAATTTTATTTATCTCCGCTATTTGGCCGTGACTGCCGCCGGCTGGTGAGCTCAAGCAAAAGCTTAGTGTTAGTAAATGTGAGAAGAACAAAAAAAGTTGATGGAAATATTTTAGTAAATAAAAATGAAGAACAAAACAAGCATTTTTTAAATAAATGTTTTTAAAAGTTTTACAGAGAAAAAATAATTTTAGTATTTTTCTTTTAAAATATACTATTTTACTAAATGATTTAAGTAAAGATTTAAAATAATAAATAAAATATTTTTGAAAATTATTCAAATAATAATAACTTAATTTTTAAAAAATACATAAATATTTAATATTTAAATATTAAATATTTTTATTGGATTATTAATTGTTCAATATTATGTTAAAATGTATGTACAATAATGCTTGTTTAGTTGGCCAATCAATTTTAATAAAAATAAAACTTGGATAGTTAAAAAGCATATAAAAATATAGCATACTATTTATACATACAAATAAAATATAAATTATTTTAAGAAATTATAGAAAAAATATTAAAAAAATAAAAAAAAAAGAAAAAAATATTAATTTTGTTTTTATGCAATAAAAGGAAGAAAGAATAACAAAAGAAAATAATCTCCTCCCATCAATTAATTTGGCTTAAACAAAAATATTTTTATTATATAAACATTTTTATGTCCAAACAAATTTATTTAAAGGCTGTTAATTCTGATAAATAGAAAAGTTAATTATTTATATAGTTAAAGAATGAGGGATTAATTTACTAATCATAAGAAGAAAAAATAAAAGATTTAACTGTTTGTAAAGAAAAAACAGGAAAATAAATAAAAGGTATTTAGTAGCGATAAATAAATATTTAAACCAATTAAATATTTATTTGTATATTAACATTAGAGTCAAATTAAATAAAATTTAAACTAGCTCTAAGTAGGTGATTTGGAAACGGTAATTGAGAAATGTCGGAAATGAAAAATACGAATTTATATTTTTGGTAGTACATAAATAAACTAAAAAGTTTTTTAATATCTTTGCACTTTGGCCGGTCAAAATTAATTTAGATGGGGAGTGAATTTAAACTTGACTTGGGCGGGATCGGCATTTCGGTCGGGATCGGGATTATTATTCCAAAATCCCAATCCCGATTTTACGTCTGAATCCCGATCCCGCCCAACTCCAATTTAGACGAAAACAAAAACTTTAATTTTTTAAATATTTCTTTAAATATTTATTTACCTCTAGGTTTAATATCCTCAATATTTACACCAATATGCCGACAAAAATCTACACAATTCTCAATAATTTTAACTGGCTCCTCTGATGTCATTTTGCTAATTAATTGTTCTAAACTAGTATTGTTGAATTCCACAACTTTAAAAAAATATTTTTAAATTAATTTAAAAAAAATCCAAAAACTTATTGAATAAATTAAAGGTATTAATTTATGTGGAAGACACAATTCGCCAGTTAAATCTGTGAGAGGAGGTAGTTTAGCTCGTAATAAGTGATGATTGGCCCATTCTGTATATACCTAATAATTTATTAATTAAAAAATATTTTTTTAATAATTTTTAATTTTATTTAAACTTTTATTTAAAAATAGAAAATTAATTTAATAGAATTATTTTCTTATATTTATGCATATTTAATCTGTATTTTTATCAATATTACTCATCTAAATTTATTTTTTTCCAAATTTTTTATTAAAAATAAAGAAAATAAAAATACAACTTGTTTAAGAATTGAAAGGATAATAAACAAAAAAATAATTTTATACCAATCTAGCTTGAATTAAATGGTTAGGAAAAATATTTTGCTGATTTTTCCGTTGATTTTTAGGGAGATAATGTTTTTCATTAATTTGATGTGTTGGAACAGAATTTAAATTAATGCCGTCATCCATATTAGATTTTAACAATTTTCCTCTTCTTTGAATAAACGGAGAGGATTTTGGTAAGGGAAAGGGAGAATGAAGTGAGCCGTGAATATTGGGCATTTTTTTATTATTTAAATGATCATTGAAAATAAATAAATTGTTCCTAATTTTTTAATCAAAAGTTAAAAGTACAGGCAACTCCGGTTTTTTAATTTTCTATGAATATTCTGTCTAAACCTAATTTTAGAGAGGATAGTAAATTGATACATAGAAGGACATAAAAATAACTAGGAAAATATTTATGTAATGAAAAGATATTTTTAAGAAATGCAAATGACAGCCTAATAAAAATATTTTTATATCTTCTTCCTATTCATTATTGCGAAAAAAATAAAAATTTTGAAAAAATTTTTGGTAAAATCATATAAACAAAGCAAAATTATTATTAATATTTACTATAAATAAATTAATTAAAAATTAATTTTAAATCAAGAAAGAAGCCAAACAAAAATGAAAAATAAAATTTACAAACCAAAAATTTAATAAAAAGTATGGAAATTTTCTTTAAAGTAAAAGTAAGGCAAAAAGTGTAGAAAAGTGGATGAAGCCATTTATTTAGCTTTTTTGTCCAAATAATTTTTCTGGACTTTTTCCAAAAACTCTTCATTTGCGCAAAAGCTTTTTAACTACTAAAAATGTGTGAAAAAAAGAAAATAAAAAATCTAAAATTGCTAAAAAGTAACGAGAACAAAATTTTGCGCAGATTAGCCTGGACAGGCTTCTAATAAGTCAGTCAAACTCAGAAAAGTTAAAGTGGACAAACGAAATGAAAGGGAGGGGGGGGAGGGAGGGAAAGAAGGAGGGGGAGGTGGAGGGTGTTCTTAGTCAATGTCCAGTTAGTTACAAATTCCCTTGCCTTATTTATTTATGTCCAACATAAATTAGTTCATAAGACGAAAGAATTTTTCAATTAAATTATAGCTAAGGCAACAAACAAATTAAGTACAACCTAATAAAACTGGGGAATGGGCAAAAATAAGGAAAGAGGAAATTGGCGTTCATTAATTATAGAAACCTTGGTGGTGGTTATTGGGAGTATTTGTGTCTAGAAATTTATTGGAAATATACATACTATAATAACAAATTAAATAATAAAGAAATTAGAATTTTGTATTTTGCAGAGAAAATATAAAATTATTATAAAATTACTTTAATAATTTAATTTAACTTCTAGTGTGATAAATTGAGATTAAAGCTAATGGGTAGATGAATAAATAAGAGTAACAGATTATTTGGATATTTTCTCTGATTTTTCATTTTTTTAATATTAGAGTTTGTACGTTGTACTTTGCCAGGCCCAGTATCGGATTTCTTCTTTCAAACTGACCCGAAAACACGGAAACATTAAAGCCCTAATTTTATCAAAATCAAAAAAAGCTACATGGCCCGGAAAACCCTTTTCTGGACCTGGCACAGGTCAAACTCTATTAAATATACCGTATTTCCTATATTAGAGCCCCACCCTCTGTTAGAGCCCCACCCTCTAATACAGCCCCACTTTGGAGGATAGTTGAAAAATAGAGCCCCACCCTGAATTAGAGCCCCACCTTGAAATAGAGCCCCATTTTTAAAATTTAACTACTATAAGTAATAAAACTGATTTCTTTCATAATATACTCTTCTTTTCTTATTTCAGGTCAAATTAATCAAAAAATGGAAGAAAATTATTCTGAAAATAGTAGTTCTAGTGATGTTGAAGTTTGTGAATTGGATGAGCAAATGCCTGAAACAATTATCAAAAGGAAACGACGAGCGTATTCAATAGAAAGGAAGCTAGAAATTTTAGAGTTTGCAAAACAATCATCAGTTCTTGCTGCAAGTAAACATTACAAAGTTGATAGAAATTCTGTACGTGACTGGAAAAAACAAGAACAGAATCTTAGAACAATGTACGATTTTTTTAGCTTTTTTAAACTTTTATTAACTAGTATTTTTTAATTTTATTTTTTATCTAGGAATAAATCATCGAAACAAAAACGAATTGCTGGTGGAGGAAGAAAAGTGACAGATGTAGATTTTGATGAGACTCTAGCTGAGTGGATTAAAAATTTGCGTAACCAAAAATTACGTGTTACAAGGAATATGATTGTTTCTGAAGCAGTAAGATTGAGCTCCAACTTTCCGAAACTGATAGATTTTAGGGTATTTAACAATTTTAAGATTTAGACCATTTGTATTAAAAAATATAATTTAGGGAAGTAACGGATGGCTAGATTGTTTTATGAGTCGCCACAACTTATCTCTACGTCGACCCACAACTGTAGCTCAGAAAAAACCTGAGGATTACGCTGACACAATAATTAATTTTATTTTGTATGTTCAGAAAATTTGGAATGAAAACAAGTGAGTCAGAAGTTTTTTTGCCGTTTTATAATTAATTTTAGCTACACCTATGTTTATGCAGCGGATGAAACAAGTGTGCAATTTTTACTTTGGTTCTCGCTTACTTCTTTGGGATTCATATAGATGCCATATTTCTGTTGATACAAAATCTGTTTTGAAACGTCTCGCAATACACACAGCTGTAGTACCAGGTGGAACAACAAAATATATCCAAGTTTTTTATACTTAAAAGGATTTTGTTGATTGTTTTTTAGATCCCAGACATTAGCTGGAATGCTCCCTTCAAGAATAAAATTATGAATTTTTATACAGAATGGATGATTCAGAGTGATAAGCCAACAACTTCTGGAGGAAATCTTAAAGCCCCACAAATGGATATTTATTTACAATGGATAGTTGATGCTTGGGATTCTCTTTCAAATGACCTCATTAAAAAATCATTTATTTCATGCGGTGTAGCAAAAGCAGATGGAGGCAAATTTGACAATGAAATACATGTTTTTAAGGTTTCTCAATTTAAGAAATAATTTCAATGATTTTTAGAATGATGGTGCGATTCCAAATGGACTTGAATTATTGAAGCAACGTCGTAATGAAGATGAAGTTTTAAAATTGGTGGAAGAGATAGATTTGAATGAAGATGATAATTATGAGAGTGACTTTTCAATTGAAATTTAAAAATTTTTGGTCAAATTTTAATTCAAATTTTTGCATGCGATAATAATTTTGTAAATTGTGATAAAATTTTGAGAAAAAAGCAACATATACCTAATTCGAAAAATAGTTGAAAAATAGAGCCCCACCCTCAATTAGAGCCCCACCCTTTAATACAGCCCCACCTTGGAGGATAGTTGAAAAATAGAGCCCCATGGGGCTCTAATATAGGAAATACGGTATTTGTCAAATCATTAGGCTAGTATTTGGTAAAAATTTAAGAATTTTGAGTTTTTCTAGGTTTTGAGTTTGTTAATCAAAAATATAAGGTTAACTCGGAAATATTTTTCTCAAAATTGTATTAAAAATAAATCGGAGAGGTTATTTAGATTTAATTAGATAATATTCTTATGTTTAATAATTACCTACAAAAATAAAATCTTAAATATTAGTTAAACAAAAATAAGTTTAAATAATTTATTTTTTGTACTTCCGTAACTTTTAATCTTTTTCTAGTTACTAGATTTGTGCCTTATTTAAAGAGGATTTTGTGAATGGACATGCTTACAGGAAAAAGCAACGGAAAAAGCAATAGACATTTAGTAAAGTGCTAATAAACCGTTAAAAAGAAGAGATTCTCGTTTATAATAAATACCGTAAATGCTCTAATTGAACCACACTCCCTATTTGAAGCACACTCCCTAATATAAGCACACTCTAGGAGAGGATCGAAAAATAAAAGCACACTCCCTATTTGAAGCACACTCCCTAATATAAGCACACCCCTAGTGTATTGGCAGTAAAAAGCAGATCATCATTTTTTAGTTGTATTTAGGTCATATGAAAAGGATTAAGGGAGATATACCCAAAAACCGATACACAAAACTGATAGACAGAAATCCGATACCCTTAAAATCCGATACTCTCTAAAGATTTTGAGTGATTAAGATAGATATTGGTGATTTGGCGCATTAGAAGGTATCAGGGGATTTTGTAGATTAAGAGTGAAATTGGGAGATTCGATAGATAAGGTGGGATATCTTGGCGGTTTGATGAGATTAAAATAATTAATGAATTTATAGGCTGAATGATTTAGATCAGGGCTTGCTTCTTTCAGCACGAGAGGCGAAAGTTTTGAAAATTTTCGAAAGAAAAAATCTAGTTATTTAGAAAAGTTTTATTAAAATATGTGAATTCAATTGAAATTTAATTTTTGTTTTGTTTTATGTGAGGTTATCAATGGATTTCTAGGCTCCAAAATTATATACTATTTTTTTATGTGAGGTAAAAATTTTCATTAAAAAATTAAAAATAGATCGAAAAATAAAAGCACACTCCCTATTTGAAGCACACTCCGTAATATAAGCACACCCTACGAGGGGATCGAAAAATAGAAGCACATGTGGTTCTATTAGAGCATTTACGGTATATTAATATAAATTTAAAATAAATTGAAAAATTGAAGGAAAATTTCGGAAAACGAACAGAGCGCAAATGGGTCAAATCATATGTCATTCGAAAGAGCTCGTCGAGTTGAGTCGAATGGTGAAAAAATTTTCGTGCGGACTCATAGAGGGGCTGAGATATAGGCCCCCGAAAATCGAAAAACCATAGGGGGGAACAAGCACTTTTTTGGGGTGAAAAATTCGAAAATGCAAATTATACCTCATTCGAAAGAGCTCATCGAGCTGAGTCGAATGACACCAAAATCAACTCGAAATCTTGATTCTGAGCCGAGATAGAGGCCCAAAATGGTCAACGTAAACCTATGGTGCGTAGGCGAGGCGCTTGTGCAAAACCCCGCGCTTCGCGCGGGGTTTTGCGGCACGCGCCTCGCGGGGAGTCTACGGGCGATGGGTTCTGGGCTCGTAACTTAATCCTATTCCAATTATCGCTGTAGTGGGTTATCTGGCTTCCTCCGTAGCAGGAAAAACCTCGACGGATACCAAAGGTAAGGAGCTAAAACAAACGATCATAACTTTGTCAAATCAAGTCAGATTTCGTCGATTTTGGTGTCATTCGACTCAGCTCAAGGAGCTCTTTCGAATGACATATGATTTGACCTATTTCGAATCTGTTCGTTTTCCGAAATTATACCAAATTGAATTTTAATCAAAAATTTAATTTTAATAAAATTTAATATTTTTATTTTTCCTCAACAAATTTCCAAAATATTTTAAAACAAATTTTTACAAGTTTAATTAATTTATTTTTTAAAAACCTACAGGAATTAAATCTCTATTATTCGTAGTCTTGCATTGTTGTTGATCTAAATTTTGTTGTTGTTCAATTTTTTTATTATTCTTTACATTAATTCTTTTATTCATTAATTTATTAAATATTTCTATTACAAAACAAATAAAAAAAAATAAATAAAAATATATGAATATATTAATTTTTATTTACTCAAACATTTTTCGCTTAAATCAATGAATGAGGATTATTACGTCCAAAAAATTATGCAAAGCTCCTTTAAAAATTTCTTGCGCTTGAAATGAATTTATTGGGCAAATATTTAAATAAAAATAATAGGTAAATAAAAATAAAATTAATTAAATTGTATAAATTTAAATTATTTACTTTAAATAAATTAAAAGTAAAAGTTCATCTCTAAAGGAATATTTTTTGTTTTCAATTAAAAATTCCCTCCAAAATATTTATTTTTAATTAAAATTTAAAAGCTTATTTTGTTAGGAGTAGGAAGGGCTATAAGAATGAGTCATTTACAAAAAGAAAAATATAAGGAAAGAATAATGAAGTAAAAATAAATTGATGGGACACGTGCCGAAATGACAAAAAAGAGAAAGAAATTTATTTTTTAAATGAAAATAAAATAAAATTAAGGAGGAACGTTTATAAAAATTTGTTGAGGAAAGGACACTTAAAGATTGGGAACATTTTTTTGGTTAAATATTTTTTCCTTCCATTATCTCATATAAGGAAAATATTTTCAAAAATAAATATTTATTTTTAAAATTAAAAAAAATAAAATAATTTTTATTAACAAGAATAAAATTGCCAAAATTTTGTTAAAAATCATTCTTTCAGTAACCAGTAAATTTAGCTCATTTTGGTTTTTGGCTGTAGATGTTGAAATAAAAGGAAGAAAATTGTAAGTAGTATAATACGGGTGGTCGGGGGAAGAAAAGGAAAAGATGGTCTTGAAGAAGAAGAAAAAAACACGCGTCAATGAAAATAGGAATTGGCCCATTTGTTGAGCAAAATATCTCGCAAAATATCTCTTTTTTGGGTTAGTCCAGTGGTCCTTTTATTTTCTCTTTTTTTTTCTTGAACCCCACGGGCCATAAAAGGATCCTTCCTTTATATCCAACATTTTCTCTTTTATGTTTCCAATGTTTTTTACTCGATATTCTTTTACGTGCAAAAGCTTTTCTTTGTTTTTGTTGTTCGAGATATATTTTAGAAGGATGTGCTAGTTAAAAATATTATTTTTTTTAAAAAATAACTTTAGTTAAAAAAAATTATAAAAAAAATAAATATTTAAATATAAATTGCAATTAACATTTAAAATAAAAAGCAAAAAAAAATGTTTGCAACGGCCGGGAATCGAACCCGGGCCGCCCGCGTGGCAGGCGAGCATTCTACCACTGAACCACCGTTGCTACGTTAAACTTTGCTATCTTTTACTATTTATTCTTGACATTTTCTTTCAAAAACTGGTTTCTGTTGATATCCAAATGCGTTGCATAAATTTATTATCGGCTAATTTGATCCAAGTAAATTTTTATTAAACGAATAATACATGGGAGGGGCTTTCATTTATGTCTCTAATAACTCACAATTTTATCGTTCCAATGAATTTTCGATTCCCGGCCGTTACGAACATTTTTTTTAATTTTCAGGCAATAAAATTCAGAGACTCCAATCAATTTCAGAGACTCACCTTTAAATTAATTATTTTTTATTTAGGATATCTTGGACGATATTTACATCGTAGATTTACGTCGTAATTACGTCTTATTTACATCAGCTTTTCAGTTTTAGTCCACTCCGTTTCAGCCCCCACTACCGTATAAAAATTCAAAACTGAATCTGAATCCATTTTCATGGGTACGGCCCACCTTGTCGCGCGGCCACCCTGTCGCAGAGCCATAACTTCCTTCAAGTTTTCCGAATCTTACCAAATTTAGTATTAAACGAGACCTCTCATCAAGCCAAAGAGATTGGTACCAAAATTGATAAGGGCCAGAAATTTTTTAGCAAGTTATGGCTCTGCGACAAGGTGGCCGCGCGACAAGGTGGGCGTGTCCCCATTTTCATTTCCCTGTCTTTTTTTCTTTTTCTAGAACGGAAGTGTTGATGTTTATGCTACAATTTCGGCCTGTGCAGATTCCTAAAAAGGATTTCCAGACGACTTCGAAAATACGTCAAAGGTTAAGAGTGGGAAATTAGATAAAAATTATCTTTAATTTCAACAGAAAGTATTGCATAACGCAGAAATTTTTTAAAATTCAAAGTCGCCATTAACGACAATAAATTTTTAATTAGCTAATATATCCGTCATATAAAAAAGTTTATTTCAAAGAATAATCGAAAGAATTTGTATTCTATATGAATGAAAATTATTAATTTGTATTTATTATTTTCATTCTTTAGTAAATTCTTTACTTTCTGATTTTTTATGTTGTCGTGACTGCACACAATCTTTAAATTTATCTTCCATTTCCGTGTTGGTTTATTGTTTAACTAGAAACAGTAACTTTGAAACCATGTTTAACATTTTAAGATTAAGTTTGCCTTTAAAATAAAATGTTAGGTACGTACTTTGTTAATTGCTATTTTTCATCTTTTCTTTAGTCAATTACATTTAGTTTGTCCAATTTTTTGGCCTTATTCATTTTTAACTTTAAATTTTTGCATATTTCTATTTCACAACTGTAAGTGACTCATTTAGAGTCCATTTTTCTGAATAAACTTTCTAAGCCCGATTTTGTCCAGTTGTTCGAATAACCATTTAACTTCTAAAAACAAATCAACTCAAAGAGAATTCATTAAACATTTTTGTTCATTAAACAATTCATTAAACATCTCATTAAACATTTTTGGTTTGCTACAGTAGAAAATTATTGTAAAAGAAAAGACTCTTAGGTTTACGATTTTAAACTAAATTGTAAATTGGAAAAATGTTTTAGATGACAAATTTTTCAATAACAATTTAAGAAATCGTTTTTAATTTAATTTAAAGAGAGATATATACATACATATAGTATACGCTAGAAACAAACTACACGCCAAATTTGACGCACCTTTTTTTTATTTAATTTAATAAAAATATTTCTTAGAATAATTAGATTATTCTTAAAAAATTATTTTTAAAATTTTCCCAATAATTTTTAATTATTTCCTTGAGAAAATTAAATTAATTCACAAATATTTCTATTTATATATTTATAAAAATAAATTATTAATATAATTTATTTAATTTATTATTCAGATATAAATATATCAAAGCTTTAATAATTTTAATAAAAAATATTTTATTTAAAAAAATGTCACAAACTGATCAAAATTTTTCAACAAATTGTGTAGAAATTGAGCAATTATTAACTGACAAAATATATTCAATTTTAATGCCTATACAAATTATTTTGCTTAGTTTTATTTTGATATTAATTATTTATTTAATTATTTATTTTAAAAATAATAAATTTTATTTACATGGAAATTTAATGGTAAATTAAAATAATTAATAAATAGTAAAGCAGCTGGGCTATAGCTATTTCTCTCCTTTAGCTAGAGCAAAAGGTTATTCGGCGGCTGGGAGCGAACCAGCATCTTCAGTAGACCGGACTGATGTGTTAGCCATTACACCACGCCGCCTACTGCTCAGCCTTAGGAAATTAATAGCTATATGCTTTACAAAATATTTTATTTAAATTTAGATATTATTTCCTAATATAATTGCTCTATATTTTATTGAAACAATTGTTTGGCTTTTTTATAACGTTCGATATAAGGTAAAATTATATTAGAATTAGTGAGCGGCAAAATCGCGTTTGCGGGATCCCGCATGTGGGATTTTTTAAAAATCTTTGCGGGACGGGATCCCGCAAAATCCCTCCCTCCCGCGCCGGTCACTAATTAGAATACACGTAAACTGAAATTCCCTCTAGATGACAGAACAAAACTAACTTTAAACAAACTTAATTGTTTTGTATTTAATCTTAGTCTTAATCATAATTTCCATATAATTTCATTGTATAAATAATTCATGCTTTTAAAAACTTAATTTTAGAAATAAGTATTTTTAAAATTAATTTGAAATTATTTTAGATTCTTTTATATACATATAATGATTCTTGTGATTTATTAACCCCAATTTGGCTTGTTTTGGTAATCCATGCTCCATATTTTATTAATACTATTGCATATCCATCTTTTCATTTTTGTATTATGATTGAACGTGCTAGAGCTACTTTATTTGCTGAAAAATATGAAAAAGAAGGACGTTTATTAGGGATTTATATGAGTTTGGCTGTTGTAAGTTATTTTGGAAAAAACTTTACAAAAAATCTAAAAAAACATTCGAATGAACGAGAATTAAATATGTAGACTTGGGCCGAAATCCAATCCGCTGCTAATCGAAAAACTATACGGGCCCTAACTGAGAACTTAAGAAGAACCAAATAATGGATCACTAATAAGAGGTCGAAGGATTTTTAAAGTTCTCAGTTAGGGCCCGTATAGTTTTTCGATTAGCAGCGGAATCTACTAAAAAACAAATAATATTTTAACATAATATTTTAACAAATGTATTTCTAATTAAAATAAAAATTTTAAGTGGTTAATATCCATTATTTATTACATCTACATTTCTTTGGCTGCCTTCGCAGACACAGAAAATTTTGGTCAACCTCAAGGTGCAATCTATATGACCACTAAATATAATGCTTTACCAATGTTTTGTATGACAATTTTTACATTAATATTAATGATTGTGACAACATTGTGTGATTGGAGAATTATTATTTTAAACAGAAAAATAAAGAATTTAACGTAAAATAATTTTTAAAAATTTAAAGATATATCCTTTTTTCAGTAAAAATTCAGCAAAATATAGTTTAAGCCAAAATTTTCAATTAAACGAAAATACACTTTCTATGCGTTTGATTCTTCCTCTCGATTTATCCTATGCTTTATTTTATTCTTTTTACATTGTGTTTGCTATTATTCTTCGAGCCTATAAATCTTCAATGCCAATTGCCCAATATATTTTATTTTATAATGTTGATGATACGGTTTTTAATAGAGTAGAAATTTATTTTTAATTTCCAATTTTTTAGTTCCTGTTTGTACATATTGCTATTACATTAATTGTTTATATTAGCTTTATTAATTATATCAAGAAATGTAGAAACAGGATTACAAAAAATATTTTTGCACAAGAACAGGCTAAAATACATTTTAAACAATTACAAGAATTTTGGAGATAAATTTATTATTTTTGATGGTAAATACTCGATATTATTTTACATACAAAAGCTTTTCTTTATTCGAAGTATTTTAAAGGATGTTAAAAGATGGACTTACGTTATAAAGAATTAGAAAAAATAGTATATTATAAACCAGAGGTGGGTCGAAACAATCAGAGGTGTCGGAAATCGGAAGAGCCGGAAATCGGCTGGCTCAGGTCGGAAATCAAAATTTTTTCGGAAATCGGAAGGAAAAAGACGCCGAAAATCAGAACCAGGGTTGCCGCCCGAAACCCTTTACCCGAAACCCGGCCTTTTTTTGTACCCGAAACCCGATACCCGAATTGAAAATTTTCCAACCCGAAATCCGAAACCCGTACCCGATATTTTTTCCAACCCGAAACCCGTGACCCGAAATTGGTTAAAACCCGAAAATCCTACCCGAAATCTTAGCCTTACCCGATTTTTTTGAATAAATTTGTAAAAATTATAGAAAGCGAAAATTCTCAAAATTTTCGCATCCGGCGCCCAAAACGAAGAAATCTGGCTTCTTGGTCTTTGAAAATTCCCAAAATTTTCGCCTTCGGCGCAAAAAATGGAAGATTTTTGGCTTAAGGATCTTCCTAAATTCTTAAAATTTTCGCCTGCGGCGCTAAAAAAGAAGAAATTTTGCTCTCTAGCCTTCCAAAATTCCCAAAATTTTCGCCTGCGGCGCTGAAAACGTGAGAAAATTTGAGGATTTAATGAAGGTAAAGCTGACAATCTTTCTTAATCCTATCCAACAATTGCTTGAATTTCTCGATATCTCTTTTAATCCCTGATATATCATTGCAAGAAGTATGTCTGAGGATATGCATGGATCAATGTTGATTTGGAAGGACAATTTGGAAGGAAAACGTGATTTAGAGGGATTAAAGGGAATTAGAGGAGGGATATAGGTGATATGAAAAGATTTGATGATCGCTGATATTAAGGATGGTTCATTAATCTTTCAAATCTCCCTAACCCTCCTAAATTTATTCATTGATATCCCCCTCAATACCAAGATATCCTTCTTAATCCCCAAAGCCCGAAATGTCTCTTCAATCTCTTCAGATTTTCCTCTCTCTATCACCAAAAATCCTATTATGCAACATACATAGCTTGTCTCCTTACAATTTAGTGTATCAATACCCTAACACCCGAAAATAACCCGAATTTTTCACCAAACCCGAAACCCGTACCCGAAATTTTTGCCAACCCGAAACCCGTGACCCGAAATGAAAATTTTATAACCCGAAACCCGTACCCGATATTTTTGCCGACCCGAAACCCGTGACCCGAAATGAAAACGCTCCAACCCGATACCCGTACCCGAAGATTTTTTGTACCCGCGGCAACCCTGATCAGAACCCACCTCTGCTATAAACAACTCAAACTTAAGAATAATATTTGTAAATACTCCAATATTTTTCTGTAATTTTATTTTAATAGAGAATTCATAAAATTTGTAAAAAAAACTAAAATATTTAGAATTTTGTAAACTACTTTAAATTTTTTTAATCTTCGTTTGGGTTAATATAATTTTTATTTTTCACTACTAATTATAAATACACACTTAAAACTTAATATTTTTTATATAAAATTTAAATACAACAAAAAAGGCGTAATTATTAGGGAAAAATAAAAATATTGTGCTAACAATAAACTTCTAATTTTATATTTTTTAAATTAATTTTATGAGGGTTTTCTGTGTGATAAATATATTTCTGTACGCATTTCCATTAAACGAGAAACAGTCCTTTCATAAGCAAATATTTCTTCAGATCCGTCAAATACATTTGCATGTGCAGATTCCTAAAAAGAAATTTTTTAAAGATTTTTAAGAAAGGCATAATTTCCAAATATTTTGGAGGCATCTTTTAATTTTTTCGAGTTTTTAAAAAAATTCTTATTTTAATGTTTATATTTTTTCCTCTTGTGTATATTTTTCTAAAATATGAGAAATTTAAAAAAGGAGAGTGCCTGGGGTGTCCGCGGAACTTCGGCATGAAATTTTGCAGACCCTTCTTTAGTTGTGGAATTTTAATCATTTCCGCTAAATGGTACCTGGAACCGAGTTATAAGTCCCCGAAGTATTAAGATCCCTCACAGTTTTTCTTTTCTACATATAAAAAACATATCTACATTTTCTTCTCTACATTACTTTTTTCGATTTTTGAAGAAATTTTTTCCTTATTTTAAAGTTTTTTTTTCTCTTGTGTATATTTTTCTGAAATATGAGAACTTTGGGTTGGGTCGTTTTGGCGCCGGGCCGTTTTGGCGCGAGAACTAAAAACTGGCACCTAGGTGAGATCTAAATTCTTAAAATTTTTATCAAATTTCTTTAACATCCTTGACTACCTACTCCAGAAATTTCAGAATTTTTTATCGAATATTTCTGAAGTTATAGTCGATAGACCTCGAAAAATTAGGCATTTTTCAGAAAACCAACATTTTTGGCCATAATTCCTAAAATTCTTGCTCAAAAATTCTGAAATTTTTGGAGAACTTAGTAAAGGTACGAGAGTTGTTATTACAAAAATTTATCATTTTTGATAAACAACTCGCTATCTTATAAGCTCGCGCCAAAACGGCCTATCGCCAAAACGGCCCAGTCCCGAGAACTTTAAGTGAATATATTCAAAAATTGTAAAAAATATTCTTTTCCAAGCCAAAATAACATAAATTTTCTAATTTAAATTTCAAAAACCTCTTGTTCATTAATTTTTAAATCATCCATTAATATTCTTTGAGTATCGCTTAATTCTGTTTGTTTATTAATTTGAAATAAATTTTCTAAATCAACTTCAGCCGAACAAATTACTTTAACCTAAAAAAATATTTTTAAAAAGAATTAATTTAAAATTAAACTTTTTGATCATAAAATGTGTCAATCATTGTTATAAATCGACGAATTTCTGATAAACGTGTTTGGGTTAATATTGGAATTTGTCTGAAAATATTTTTTTTATTTTTAAAAATTTTTTGAAGAAAATTATAGATATAAAAATTAAATTTTTTGTAATTAAAAAAATTATTGTGAAGAAATAGATAATTTTCGTCATATAATGGAAGAAAAAAAATATTAAAATAATTATTTCCCAAACTACTACAAAATTCCCAATAAAAATTTTAAAAAGGCAAAATTAGTAGTGTTACTCTGAATTTAATATTCTAGAGAAGATTTTACAAAAATTTATTTTAAAAGATGTCAGAAATGTCTTTAGCTTTCCCTTCCACAAAAGAATCGAGAAAAACCAAAAATTTCAATTGCGGCAATGAAAAATAAATTCTTTAGTTTTTTGTTAAAATATTTTTTTCCTAAATTATCCCCCAAAACCCTTTTCTAAATATATTTTCTGGGGGGTACAGCCCAAAACAACGCACGGCCATAACAACGCAAATCCATAAATAGTTGGAAAATTTTTGGCCCTAATCAAATTTGGTACCAATCTCTTTAGCTCGTTGAGAGGAATCGTTTAATACTAAATTTGTTAAGATTTAGAAATCTTGAAGCAAGTTATGGCTTTGCGTTTTTATGGCCGTGCGTTGTTTTGGGCGTGTCCAAAAAATTTAAAAATATATTCCTGGGACGGAAAAAAATTAAAAAAAAAATTAAAAAACCTAATAAAAACTGTATGAAAAACCCTAGCAATAGCCATATAATCGTTTGAACTTAAAGGTCTTCCACAAAGTTCATCAAAATGTAAATAGGCAATACGTCCACAACATTTTTCAATAAATAAAGTTCTTCCCAAAATATTTATTGTTTTTGAACCAACAACTTAAAAAAAATTTTTTAATTTAAAAAATTCAAAAAAACCGTCATTTTCTTTTGTACACAAAATTTTAAATTCATTTTCAATTTTATTTTCAGTTTCAACAGATTTTCCAACAAAAAACATTCCTTCTGCTTGTGAAGATGTCTAAAAAAATATTATTATTTTTTAATTTAAAAAAATTTAAAAAAACTTTTCTATAATCAATTTCAGAGTCAAGAGAAATTATATGACATTTTTTCTCGAGTAATTCAATAAAAGGAATAAATTGATGCCTTTGAAGACCATTTTTATACAAATCTTTTGGAGGACGATTTGATGTGCTTTAATTAAAAAATTAAATTGGAGTGAGAAAAAGGGTTGGAATATTTATTTAAATAAGTTTTTAGAAAAATTAAAAACTCTAAAACTCTCTCAAGGCGTAGCCAGGGGGTCGATTTCAGGGGGCTAAAGTTGGCCCCAGAAGCCCCCCTGGCTACACCCTTGAAATATTCAATATATTTCTTTCTAGATAAACCAATAAAATAATGAAATCGAATTAAAAAGGACATTAAAATATTTTTTGGGAAAATATTCTAAACATTTTTTAAATTTTTGGTTAAATAAAAAATTCTCAAAAAAGATGTTTAAAAATTCGGTAATCCTCACTTTTACTGGTCGCTAGAAAAATGTGGAGTGCTTTCTCGTCATTTTTGAGGTTTGCCAGTAAGTAATTGAGTGTTCTGGATCCGAATGAGCATAAAATTTGTTTATTTCGAACCCTGAATCCGAATTAGACCAAATCGAATTACAACAAATAACAAGTCGAATTACGTCGAAAAAGCACTTCTTCCACATATTTTTATCTAGAGACCAGTAAAAGTAAGAATGTTTAAAAAATTCCTCCAAATAAGGCTATAAATTCAACTTTCTTAAATTAAAAATGCGTAAAAAATAAATTTCAATTTCAAGTTTAAGAAAAAAATAAAAAAAAACCTACGCAACAAGTATCAATCCCAAATCGAATAATTCAGTAAATAAACGTTTCAATATCATAGCATCAGCAATATCAACAACTTGGAATTCGTCAAAACAAAAAAGTATCGATTTATTAATTATTTCTTTAGTAATTTGAGGGATTGGGTCTTTCCCGTCTTTCGAATTAATTTTTAATAAATGTAAATCTTTTAAAGGAAAAAAATTTTTTAAATTAAATTTAAAAAATACTTTTATGAAATTGTTGCATAAATCGATGAAAATGAATACGTTCTTTCCTTTCTATTGAAATATTTTGTAAAAACATATCCATTAACATTGTTTTTCCGCCTCCTTTTAAATTAAAAAAATAGTTTTATTGTCCGTTTTTGAATATTTTAATTAAATTTTTAATTTAATTTTTGCTTGAGAAAGATTTGCGGACAAATCTAAAATTACTAAAATATCAAAAAAAGTCAAGAGAAATTTTTTAAAAATTAGTGGCAACGTCAAGAGGACTTTAAAAAAATAAAATTAAGGATTATTAAACAGAGCTGTTCTGAAAAAATCTTCGAAACTTGGAAATCGAAAATTACAAGAAAAATTCGAAAACAAAAATAAAAAAAAAACCCTTCAAAATCGAATTTTCGAAACAGCTTTGACATTGATCACTAAATTCCTATCAATATTTTAGTACTAATATTGTTATCGAAAAAACGGTTGAGGGGCAATTCAAAAATTCCAAATCACGGAACTTTATACATTTTCAGTTTTGTCTGTGTTTAATTTGTTTGCAAAATATTTTTGAAAATCAGAATTTTTTCAATCCCGATTTTAAAAATATTCTGATGAAAAAAATAATGACGACAAAGAAGAAAATGCAGAAAGTTCCATGAGTTTTTAAGACCATGACACTTGTACGTTCCGTGATTTGGTAAAACCCTGATTTGTCGTTCCCTGTCTTGCCCGTTCCTTAAGTTGGCCCGACACTTTAAAAAACCCCTACGAAAAATCTGTCCGAAAATTTAAAAAACTTTAAATCTACCAACAGCTCCATATAAATAAATTCCTTTTGGAGTATTTTTATTTGTTTGTTTGTTTGTAAAAAATTTATTGAAAATCCGTCCTTGAAATGACAGATTTTGAGATTCTATTGAAGTAGAATATTTATTTAAATCATTTAAGAGAGAATCAAAATAATTAACTATTTTAATCTAAAAATAAAATTTTTTTGAAAAGTGTTCCAAATAAACTTGTTTTTCATCATATTTTAAAATTCCTTCATTTACATAATTCATATAAGCAGTTGAAACTGATTGCAATGAAGAACATGAACGAATTAAATAAATATTTTTATTTGTAAAATTAAACATAAATTCTAAATAAAATTTATTTACTTAAAATAGGTAGATAAAATTTGGCAATCCCGGAGAATTGGGGTCCCTGCGGAAAAAAATCTTAAAAATAAGAAAAAGGATTTTTCTAGGGTAAAAAAATATGCTGATTACGAATCCGAGCTCAGATTTTGAAAAAGTCGAATCCCGAACCCGAACCAAATTTCGAACCCCGAACCCGGATTTCGAATGTGCAAATGATAGCTCGTTCGAAAGAGCTCGTCGAGCTGCATCGAAAGACACCAAAATCAACGCGATCGGACCTGTTTCGACAAAGTTATGACATAAAGTAAACCTCTGTGAGTACTGTAAGAGACGGCGACTTATGTCATAACTTTGTCTAAACTTGATCAATCACTGTAACTTTGGTCTCATTCGACTCAGCTCGACGAGCTCTTTCGAATGAGCTATCATTTGTACAAACTTTTTTTTACTCCAAAAAATCACCCCTGTGGTTTTTCAATATTTAGGGGTCTGTATCTCGGTTCAATCCGGTCGGATTTCATTGATTTTGGTGTCATTCGACTCAGCTCGATGAGTTCTAGATTCTTTTGAAAGACTGGCCATTTTGTACAATGTCCGACAATGTTCGGGGTCAAAAATCCTGTTCGGGAGCAAAAGTCCGAATTCGGGTTCGGGATTCGACTTTTTCAAAATCCGAGCTCGGATTCGTAATCAGCATATTTTTTTACCCTAGAAAAATCCTTTTTCTTATTTTTAAGATTTTTTTCCGCAGGGACCCCAATTCTCCGGGATTGCCTAAAATTTTAGTAAAAATTAGCAAAGAATTTATTCTGCAAAAACCTGGGACACGCCCAAAACAACGCAAGGCCATAATAACGCAAAGCCATAAATTGCTTCAAGATTTCTGAATTTAAAAAATTTAGTGTTAAACGCTGCCTCGAGATAAAGAGATTGATACCAAATTTGATAATGGCCAAAAAGTTTCCAGCAAGTTAAGGCTTTGCTTTGTTATGGCCGTGCGTTGTTTTGGGCTGTACCCAAATTTATTTTACCGTATAACCTCAAATAATTACCCTGTGTAATTATTGTTTCAACCTCTGTTAGGGGGGGGGGGTAATTAATTGAGATGGGGCAATTATTTGAGAGAGGGTAATTATTCCTGCACTTAAAAAATAACCTACCAAAAAATTCAATCTCTCTAATAATGACTTAATTTTCATACTTTTCTCTCATGCGCCAAAAATCTCCATTTTAATTTTCAATAATGGGGGGATCTATTAATGAGCTTCGATTGTAGCATAACGAAGGAATTTCTATTTTCCTTCCATACATATTTCTTCAATTCTTCTATTTAATTGGCACAATCATTTGCTTGATTCTAAATTTCTTTCTTTCCTTCTCTTTTCTTTCTCTATAAAATTTCTCACAAAATTCTCTCAAAAAAACTTTTAATTTTCAATAATCGTTATAATAGCCGGCTTATATCGAGCAATTGCCCGAGGGAATGTTCTGCCTCTATGCACTGCGCAACTAACAAAAAACTAACAACATAGGAAGAAGCTCAAATCTTCTTTTCTTTGTAAGATAATCACCACCTCACATTTTTGTATAGCCAAAACCACAACTCATAAAATCGAATAGTATTATAATTGCTTTTTCTTATTATTTTAGCCGCTTTCCGACATAATTCTTTTTCTACTATTACATTCAATAACTAAATAATAAGTTTCCTTGCTTTTTTCAAAGGATGCCCTAATTTCTTAAAAATTATAGATTTGCTTGTATTTTTGATTATGAGGGAGATATTTTTAATTTTTTTATGTTCACTTTTTCTTTTAGTATATTTTTAAATCCGAATCTTAATCCTTGTAAAAAATGAAAAAATATAGGTAACATCAAAGGTCTAGCCGACTAAAAATTCCCGATTTTTGGGAATCTAATCGGCTAGACCCGTAATTGACACCACAATATGTAAATTATGTAAAGCATATAGTGGCTATTTATTTCCTAAGGCCGTGCAGTAGGCGGCGTGGTGTAATGGATAACACATCAGTGTGTTTCATCGAGACATTATCTCGCTCACAAATATTTCTTATCAAGAACGAGATTCTCTTTGATTACCACAGTTATTTCTCTTTAAAATATTTGAAATATTTCTGTATATTTTTTGTTTCATTTTATTTTCCAAATTATCTTGTAGTCAATAAAATACATATAATTTACAGATTATTATTAAGTATGTTGGTAGAATCTGAATCCCGCGAATCTGCATATCGATTTGTGGTACTTTAAAAAATAATTTTGACCTTTACCAATTAAATTAAGGTTTATACGGCAATTTCTTTTTCACTCGCAACTATTGTAGCTATATTTATAACTTTACCATTAGCTAATAATTATATAAATAATTTACATTTACGTGTACAACATGAAATGGATTTTTGTAAAGTAAAAAATATATTTTTTAAAATTAAATCCATAAAAATATCTTGATTTCTTTTTAAAGTTATCTGCTCAGGAAGTTATTTTAGAGATGAGTGATATAGGGGAAGAAGCTGGTTTTCTTTACGGAGGCGAAATTAATGAGGCGCCTTTAGCTTTTCGTCAGAATAAAACAGATATTCATCGATTCCGTCGACAATCAAAATCACAATGCGAAGGCAATAAAAATTGGAAAAATAATATTTTCAATTATTTCAGGGTGTTGTATTCCTGGATTGCCAGGTCCTGCTGGTCCTCCTGGCCGAAATGGGATTCCAGGTAGACCAGGAGCTCCTGGCGCTCCTGGGTTTCCTGGTCGACTTCCAGCTATTTGTGAGGAGGTGACACAACCTCCGTGCATTGCCTGTCCTCCTGGAGAGCCGGGCCCTCCAGGTAAAATATTCTTTTATCCTTAATTATTTTTACTTTATGTTTTTTCTTTTGAAATTAAGCACAACAGAAAATCTATTTTTACCCTAACATTATATTGTTTTTAGGACCATTGGGCGACCAAGGTAATCCAGGCCCATTAGGGCATCCTGGTCGTACTGGAAATGATGGAACTCCAGGTTTTATACATATGAAATTGATCAATTTAATAAAAAATTTTCAGGTCCACAAGGGCCTCCTGGCCCTCAAGGATCACCTGGCAGTCAAGGAAGAGACGGGGCAAGAGGTGAAGCTGGCCGACCAGCAATCTCCACACCAACTATGCCTGGAGATCCGGGGCCTCCTGGAGAACCGGTCATTATATCTACTTATTACAAGTTGATTTCAATTTTAGGGTTCTCAAGGATTGCCTGGAGATGCTGGAGAGCCAGGTCGTCCAGGTTCTGAAGGACTTCCAGGCCCACAAGGACCACCTGGACCGGTTGGTCCTGCAGGGCCACCTGGCAAGCCTGGGGAAGAAGGGCAACCTGGACATCCAGGTGCGCCTGGTGAGAGAGGAATCTGTCCAAAATACTGTGCTTTGGACGGAGGGGTATTTTTTGAAGATGGAACTAGACGTTAAAATATTAAAAAATAGAAATATATTTTATTATAACAAATTCAAATTATATATTATGATAAAACAATTTACTGATTAGTATTATATTTTATTAGCTTTGGTTAACATGTTATTTAATAAATTTATGTAATAATTATTATGCTTATATTATTTATTTTTTAAATAAGTTAGTTAATTTACTTCAGATATATTCCATCATTTTTCGCACTTCCTTCCAAAAAATATTTTAACACTTTTTATGCCAAAGGATTTTTCTTCATCAATTCACTATCGCTTTGTACCATTTCATGCACAAGTTCCTAAAAAATAAATTTTAAAAAATTTTTAGAAAGAATTTATACTTTAAGACTAATTTTAGCACTCCAACCAAGTTTCTCCTTTGCCTTAGTTGGATCACCAATTAATTGTTCAACTTCTGTTGGTCGATAGAATTTTGGATTTACTTTAACACGCAAAATATTTGTTCCTTTCTCGATTCCAATTTCATTTATTCCTTCACCTTCCCACCTTTTATTTTAATTAAAATTTAATTAATTCATTCAACAATACAAACATTATTTCTTTTCCAATTTCTTTAAACGCCAATTCAACAAATTCTCGAACTCTATAATTATTTAAATAAAGGCATTGAACGGTTAAATTTCCTATCATGTTCTCAAAATTATTAAATTTATACCGTATCTATTCTAACTAATATCTATCTATATTTTCTAACTAATATCTATCTATTCTAACTAATATCTATTCTAACTAAAAGTTCCCCTCCAATTGAATGATAATTTTCAAAAATTAGAATAAATATAGATTTAAGTATATGTCAGTCTAATTAAGGCCCTCAACCCAATCACTTTTTCACTTCGGTTCAACCCTCTGAGTTATTTCCATTTGAGAAGTCCCTATGGCCAAGCGTAGAGGGTCGTTTTGGCTCCACGGCTAAAGATTTCCTAAATGCGCCTTAAAAAGTTGTGGGACCCATCCACAACTAAAAAATCCCCTACCATCCGTTCTACTTAAATTAATTTTTAAATAACATTTCTCCTCAAAATAAGGGACAATTTTGGACTTATAGAACACTTAAATACCTATTTACTTAATTTATCTAAATTAATTACGTATAAAATTTTCCTGTAGCAATAACAAAATCATCAGGTTCATTATGTTGTAATATCATCCACATTGCCTCAACATATTCCCGAGCATGCCCCCAATCACGACGAGCATTTATATTACCTAATTCAATAAATTGTTGTTGGTTAAGTGCTATTTTTGCAACTCCTCGAGTTATTTTTCTTGTTACAAAAGTTTCCCCTTAATTTATTTTTAATAATATAATTTTATTTTGATTTTTACCTCGTCGTGGGCTGAAGAATTAATTTTTTTAATTAGAAAAAATTATTAATTTTAAATATATTTTTAATATTTTTTTAACCTTTCGTGGTTAAAAAGAATTCCGTTACATGCAAACATTTTATATGCCTCCCGATAATTAACTACAATCCAATACGAATATAATTTAGCAACAGCTATAAAAATAATTTTATTTATTAATTATTTTTATCCAAAACCATAAGGTGATCGAGGATAAAAAGGCGTTGTTTCCTTAAATTAATTAAATATTTTTGAATAATTTTTAATAATTTTCTTTTTTACTTTTTGTGGCACTTCTTGCACTTTTCCATACAATTCAGATGTCGAAGCCTGATAGAAACGTACTTTATTAGACAATCCACAAGCGTGAATTGCATCTAATAAACGAAGTGTTCCAACAGCATCCACCTCTGCTGTGTATTCAGGCAAATCAAAAGAAACCTTTTTTAAATTTAATTGTTTGGGATTTTTTTATTTTTAAATACTTTGACGTGACTTTGGGCAGCCTAAAATAATTTTTAAAATATTAAAAAAATTTGTTTTTATTTTTACCAAGTGATAGATTTCTGTTGGTTGAATAGTGTTGATTAATTTTATGAGACCTTTAAAATATTTGAGAAAATTATTTTTTAGTTAAAATAATTTTCTTATTTTGCCCAAAAAAATTGAATTAAAATAAATTATTTTTATAAAAATATTTATGATTTTACAAGATGAATCTGTCATATCTCCATAATGTAAAGAGAAACTGGCACTTCCCTCATGAGTTTTAGGATCAGAATAAAGATGTTGAATACGAGCAGTATTAAATGAAGAAGAACGACTAGATAAATACAAAAATTTTAATTTTAAATAAAAATAACTGACCGAATAATTCCGTGAACTTTATATCCTTTTGAAAGCAAAAATTCAGCCAAATAAGAACCATCCTTTGAAAAATCGTGTAAAAAATTATTTTATGTTTAGTTAAGGAGAAATACCTAGTTAGTTTTATAATTAAATCAACACAAAGCAGTGAGATATGTATTAGGAACTAATTAAAAAGAGGGATATCCGTGTGTCACTTGATTAGTATAATTTTGCCTAATTCCATCATTTTCAATTATCAACATGAGTCGAGCAGTTGCCCGGTTAAAAACACACCCGACTTGCACTTAACGCGAAGGCTGCTTGAAGTCTCTGTATAGCACTTAAACGGGTGGTACGCCCCGAGTGGGGAGGCAATCGGGTATTTCTTGTAAATCCCGAGGCATTAAGTTAATGACTACTGCTAACAAGTTTGTGGAAATCTATAGTTTAATTCCACCAAAAACCAATTATAATCCACGTTAAAGTAACACATATTTCAATTAAGAAATTATTACCTGTCCAGAAATGCCAGTAATTATAGCTACTTTCCTTGCTCTAAACACGGCTAATTCATCGTCTGAAGTAAAACCAGCATTGGGTGAAGATTGCATACAATCTTCTTCGAATTTAGTACTTTCTGTCATTTTTTAATATTTAATAATTTTTTTTCGGGTTTTTGAATGAAATGGGGAATGAAAGGGAAATACTAACTGATTTTATTAAGCGATAGCAAGCGAATATATTAAATTTATTTAGAAAAAATTTTCTATTCATTTTTTTATTATTTGTGTGTCGTGTTGGCATTTTAATAAAAATTTACACGTTTTGGATTCGAGAAAAAAAAAGTGGAGAAATTGGAGAGAAAAAGAAATATTCAAAATAATAAATATTGTAAAATACATTCAAAATTGAAAAGACTTTCACATGTGATAAACAAGAGAAGAGATGAGATGAATCAAGCAATCCACGATTCGTTTATTTTACAAAAACAAATAAAAAATTAAAATTAAAATAATTTTTTGAAAAATTTAAAATGCTAATCCATTTAATTATTTTTTGAAAATTTTAATAAAAATTTGCAGGGGAATAAAGTAAAAATAAAATAAAATAATTTTTTTTAAAGTGAGGACAAAAATGGATTGTTTGCTGTTTGGCCAATGCTTATAATAAAATCAATAACTAGCATAAGCATTTTAGCTTGACAATTTATTATTTATTTTTTAAAATTAAAAAAAATAATTAAATATTAATTAAATAGTGTCTTTTATTAAGAAATATGTACATAATTGGCAATCGGAAAGGAGTTGCAAAAATATCCAATATTAACCAATAATATATGTATAATTTTGGCTTTTAATTAAGCATTTAGAAATAAATTTGTTTTTAATATAAAAAAAGATTTTTTTATAATTATTATACTAGTAAATTCCCAAGACATTTAGCACAATCAGAAATGTTTTAGAAAATAAATTTATTAAATTGCTTAGTAAATGTGAAAAGTAATTTTATATATTTTATTTTATATTAAATGAATATAATTTTCTATTAAGTATTTATTTATATAAGTAATAATGTGTTATATTTGCTTTCATCCTTTTAAAATCAAAGAAGGTCTCGTTCTTCTTTTGCAAAAATAGTCTCGAGATTTAAGACTCCGCTAAAATTTTTTAAAAATAATTTTTAAAGTAATATTAAATTATTTAATAAATTTAAGTAAAAAAATATTTTAAAACATACACATCAAACGTGCGTCTTGCTAGACCTCCAGAAGAAATGTACTGTGAAGGAATACGCAATTTAACCTTAATACTTGACATTTATTTGTGAATATTGTAATAAAGCTATTTGATTTTATGTTCATTATGAAAAATCGTTTCAGTTACCAGGCCTGTAAATTTTGAAAATTTTTGGGAAAACAGGGCCCGCAAGATGAAAATCCTCGAGTTGTAAGGTGAAAAGAACGTTTGGTTACTAGGCCAGTTTATTTTTAGAAAGATTAAGCTTATAACAAAGATTCCACAATGCCTAACAAACTTAATCTTATATCTTATTTATTTTACCTTTCTTTGTCCAGGCATTATTCCATCATCACAATCATGATAAATTTTTAGAACTGGATCAATAGTGGTCAACTCACCTTAAAAATTTAGAATAATTCTTTAAAAATAAAATTATTAATTACGAGTCGATCCACGTAATGAAAAAGAGCCAGAGCCGTCAGTAAAGGCCTATTTTAAAACAAAAATAAATTTTAAATTTTATTTTAAAAACCTCATCTAAAACATCATCTGGATCAGGTCCATCATCCTTTTTTAAGAAAAAAACTTTTATTTAATTAATTTACATAAATACTTGCTTCGTCCCAAAGTTTTACTTTAACACCCCCAGCCGGACGATTCCCACATAATAAAATTCCTTTAACAGCTACAGCTTGTTGTCTCATTCCATTAACATAACAAGCAATTAAACAAAGAAAAATAATTATTTTAATTAACATTTTACTTTTTTTTGAAAATTATTTTTTAATTAAAATTGGCTAACTAAAATAATTATACCTTAATTTCAGTCAGACTTTTGACTAAATTAATTTACCTTCTTTTTAATATTAAATGATTTAAAAATGAACAAAAACATTTATAATTCTTATCAATTTATATTTATGTTTAAAAATAAATTTAATTACCTGCTTATCTATTTTTATTTTTATTTAATTAATCAACAACAAATGCTCTGGATTTTTAAAGTAAATAAAGAGAAATTAAAAAAAAAGAAATGTCTAAATAATGAATAATAAAAAATATTTTTATTTCTTTTAAATTTTTTAACGTTCAAACAAAAGCTATTAAAAATTTAAAAAACAATTAATTTATTTTTTAGTAAATCTTCTAAATCATTTATTTTAAAAATATTTTATAGATATTTTTAATGAAACACATGTTGATACTAGTGTCGTTCTTGAGTTTAATATCAACATACACCCATTTACCTACACTTTCTATTGTCCGGATAATTTTTTAAATTAATTGGCTGATCAATGGGGCAGGGAAGCTTCCCAAGTAAGTATGGCGGTTCCTGGGAAATCTCCGGATATCCGGAACCGATATCGAACCGAAATTTCCGGATATCCGGAGTTTTTCGGTTCTGGATACACGGAACCGCAAACCCAAGCATTAGCTTCACTTCATTAACTCAACTGAATTAACTTCTAAAATTTTATTCTAAATTTCTCCTTTAAATATTTTTAAATTTTAGAATTAAAAACCCAAAAAATCTTTACTCATAAAACAAAAAAATACATTGTATAAATTGTATGTAAAAATAAATAAATATTAATGTTGTTCAGGACTGATTAGCCCTTCAAGGTGAAACGAAAAATAATTCTTAACCAATAGACTTCCCTGAACAACACTATTTCAAATCTTTAATTTTTTCGTAGAAAATAAATTTGCTATTTAAAATAAAATTTTAAAAATTAAATATCCCAATAAAAAAATTGTTACATAAATTTACTTAAAAATAAATAAATAAACAAAATAAAATTTTAAATAAAATAACCCTACTTTTAAAAAATATATACTAGTGATGTTCGGGAGAAGAAAAAACCCGGGAATCCTGAAACGAGAGTCGGGTCGTGAAATGACCTCGGGAGTAGGGATTGGGATCAGGAGGCCAAAACTCAGGAAAATTTCCCGAGTCGGCAGGCGGAATACCCGAACATCACTAATATATACATACATAGTATGTACGCTCTTTTAAATTTTTACGGATTTTCAATCACTTTTTCCATATCCTGAATAAATTTTGTTTTTGGTAAATTCATAATTCTCTCGCCCTTTTTGACAAGGTCATAATTTCGGCATTTACGGTATTAGGTTGTTCACTTTAGTTAACCGAACGGAAATTGAAATTGGACCGAACCCGGAGACAACAAAGAACTAGTATGTAATTAATAAACTTTAGTGAACAGCCCTAATAAATAATTTATAATTTGTTATGGAAAATACATAAATTTTAAAAGTGTCCGACAATTAGGACGAATTTTGAATGTTTAAAAAATCCGATATCCCAATAAAAAATGTTAAATTACCTTAAAAATAAAAAAAACCAAAAAAAAATTTTAAATAAAATAACCCAATTAAAAAAATCTTTTACTTTCCTTCAAACGTTTACTAATTTCCAATCATTTCTTGCATAGCATGAATGAATTTTCCTTTCGATTCATTCATAATTTCCTTCAATTCGTTTGTATTGTCGTTAAATTCACTAAAAATTGAATTTTAAATACAAATTTATTTCTAAATAAAAAATTACTCTTTCCATTTTCTACCATTCAAAACTTTTCTTAAAGCTTTTTTTAAATTCTTTTCCAAATTTTGATCTCTAAAATCAACTTCCTCAACATAACCGCGTGATTCCGCTGCATATGCATTATATGGTTGATCAGAATTATTTGGGATACAAACCATTGGAATTTGAAAATAAACTCCTTCAAGTAAAGAATTATATCCACAATGTGTAATCATTGCTGTTGTTAATTCATTATCTAAATATTTAAAAATAATATGTGGTTAAGCGAGATTTGATTGTGTATTTAATAATACTTATTTTCTCAATTAATAATTACTTATATACTCCAAAACAATTATTTCCTATCCTCCTTACCTTCAAAAATATAATAATCCCCCGTAAATAATCTCTTTTTTACACTCACTCTCTTTAATAATTACCCCTCCAATTATAGAGCATATTTATTAATGGAACTATGTAATCCTTTAACATGTTGTTGGTCCTTAACCTAAATCAATCTAACGATATGACTAATTTATTCTGTTTTGGTTACCATACATTTGCAGTCCAGACTTGAGAAAAGTATTGTAATGATAATGTGGAGATTTTTGTTTATATGTGCATAGTAGTACGATATAAACATAGGTATAAAAAACCTAGTTACTATTTTAAAGCGAAGGGTGTAAATTCGCTATTTCAATTGACCCAGACCTCTGTCGGATCCCAAAATTCCAATAAGTTGAAGCTAACTTATCAAAAAATCTTGGATCACATCTTTCCAAAGCCCTATTTTTCGGTGATCCCAAAAATCTTTGAATGTTTATAGTATAACAATATACCTAAAAGTGTTGTTTGTTGAATATACCCTTCTTGAATTATAACATTTTCTGGGATATTCATTTCTCTTTTTGGGTCTTCATTATCATCAAAATCAAATTTCCAGATAAAGGAATAATTTTTAAAGGATCCAAAAACATTTAAATATTTTTGGAATAAATCAACAGACATTTTTTTAGTTGAAATTAATGTTCCAAAACAGACAATAATAATACCTTTAAATCTTCCTTCTGTTGAAGCTTTAGCGCGCTCCAGTAATTGCTCTGTTCCCTTTATTTTTAAATCATTTTATTAAAGTCTAACTGGCCTATACATATGAGCATTGTTCATAAGCTCGTACCAAAATTCGTACGAGCAAACAATAGGGGGTTGTACGAAGTACGAGTACGAGGCCGAAATTAGGGGAGGTACGAGCACGAGGTAAAAAATGGGGTGGTACGAAGTACGAGTATGAGCAAATCTAAAATTTATGAACACTGCATATGAGTCCAATAAAAATGTTTAATTTCGTTTTTCAAACTAGATTGTTCTACTGAATCGTGCCAGATGTATATAGGTAGTTTAGAATGATACATATAATATTAACAAAACACAATTATTGGACTCGTAATATTGCAAAAAAATTACAGGCTTAATTGGTGCAGGCTCCGTAGCAATAATTCCGCCAATAAATTTAACTTTTTCTTTTAAAGTTTCCTCATTTAAAAATATTTCTTCAATTTCCTTAAAATCTAATTCTAGTTGGAGATTACAAAAAATATATTTTGTTTCCTTAATTAAATTTTCAAAATTTTTAAATTCAATTCCATTTTTTCCATAAATTATTTTAAATGCTTCTTCTGCATTTTCATAATATATTTTATTTGTTTCCCATTCATTTTCATAATCATCCCTAATTCTGTATGTTTGTGTTAATGCTTCCCTTCCAACAGCTAATAATGTTCGTCGCTCTTTAAAATAAATTTAAATGTTTTTAAAATTTAAATACAAATTTACCAGGAATATTTTTAGAAATAATTTTTTCATTTAAACCCATCAAATAATAAAAATGGGTATCAAAAGGCAAAGTTCTAGTCAGAACAATATTCTTTGTTGGAATACCAACAAGTGGGAAAATCATTAATGCTCCTGTATGGAACATTTCACATAAGCCAATTGTATATTTTGTTTCTCTTAATTTATCCATCCACTTTGTATTTTTGGCTAGCACTAAAATTATAGGTAAAAATAATTTTATTTACCTATATCAATTTAAATACAGTCCGACCTCGGATTTAAATATCTACACTCTGTTAAATATACCTACATACATATATAAGACACCCCCTCTAAAATGAAAAGGTTATCAATTTTTAAAAATAGAAATAGTTTTTATGTTTGTTTATTAATCCCATCATCGAGATCCAGATACCCGAATAACGACCTAGAACCAGGGTAAATGTTTTTTAAAAATAGTTTCCACTCTTTATAGGCTAAATTAAATTTTCATTTGATAATTTTCTGAAAGCCCATTAAATTTACAACAAAACGGTGTTTACCTCGTTATTTTAAAAAATAACTTTTAAAAAATAAATATTTAATTAAGAATTTTATTTAAAAAACTTAAATTGTAAAACGTAAAAATCATTTTGAAGACGAAAATGTTTCAGTTCTTCTTTTGAAGGAACACCTTCCCAATTCCCTCCTTGTCTGTTCATTACTGGAACATTTTGTAAATTTTCATATTTTATGAAAAAATCTTTATTATTTTCCTTCAATTTTGAAAGACTTAATTCTACACATATCATTTTAACAATTTCATGTTCAAATTGTTCCGGACATTTTCCATCAAGAACAGGAACAACAATTAACTAAAATTTTTTTAAAATTACTATTATTCAATTAACTCTTTAATATCAAAATTTTTTATTTATACATATCTCCAGATGCTACAGCCAATAAAGCCAAAGATTGGAACTTTTTTAAAAAATCATAATTTTAATAATTTATTCCCTATTTCGCTCACTAACGACTCCTCAACTATAATTTCCAATTCCATTACTTCTTCAACTTACAATAAATTCAATATGCTCTTTTAGATCACTATCCGCAATAATCAAAGAAATTTGTTTTGCAAATTTGTAATGGCTTTGTATAAATGTGTTATACGCAGCAATGACCAAAATTCGATGACTATTTCCTTTCGAAGAACGTAAATTATAGTCATGTTGACTTGAAGTTTCAGGAGCTTTACCTTTTCCCTTACCTCCAGAAGCATTTAAATTGTTTAATATTGAAAATAATAAAAGCAATAAAAATATTGCTAAATTAATTTTCATCTTAAATTTAATTTAAATCACTTGAAAGACGCAAATCAAAGAACAGAAAACAATTAGCTATTATTTATTTTACCACTACATACTTCAAGCAGCAGCATTAATTTTAAATAAGTAAAAATGCCTTTCTATGTATAAATATCAATACCAGAAAATTTACCTTCTCTCGAAACTTACCCGCCCTCATTTAATTTCACCCCATATAGTAAGAAGTTGAAAAACAATTACCTCCCCAAAAGTTTAAATTTCAAAATTCGAAAATTTCCCGGTTCTACTTTACTTTATTAGTCCAATCGAACTTTATGAGTCCAATCAAATTTTATAGAACCGAACATGTTTTATTATTCTAAATAAAAATTTTTGCTCTAATGCAGTTTATGAGTCCATCACAGTTTATGAGTCCAATCAGATTTTTGTGAGCTACGGGCGTAGATCTGTGAGCTACAGGCTCACAGTAGGCCCATAGCTCAATGTAGTAGGTCTGCGAGCTACGAGGGGTAGATTTTACATTTTCAAGGCTTAAATGTAAGAAGGGATAGGTCTGTGTTACTTCAAGGAGAAGGGATAGGTCTGTTTACTTCAAGGGAGCCAGCGACCGTTGACTCCCTCGAATCACGTGCCGCAAAATGCCGTGCGAAGAGCGGTGTTTTGTACAAGCGCCTCGCCGACGCCCAATAGGTTTACGTTGTTTGATTTGTTTTCGAATAAATTCGAATTCGAACCCATCAGACACTATTAATGTTTCTGGTTTTATTTTTGGGCTAAGTTTTGTTTGGACTCATAAAGTTTGATTGGACTCAAAGACAAGTAGAACCAATTTCCCTTGAAAGAACAAATTATAATAGTATTCAAGAAAATACACTATGCTTAATCTCCTCAAAAGTCGAATAACCCTCTGACTATTATACATAATATGCTAACATTTTAAAATTTTAAAATATAAAAGTTTTATATATTTTTATAAAAAATTCTAAAAATTAATAAAATGAATAGCATTTATTGAGAGGGGGAGAGGATTTTCTCCCTCTAAAAATTCACTAAGCTTTCATATGACATCTCCCCTCCCCTCCTCCCCTCCCCTCCTTCTCGCCTCTTAAATTTCTTTGTTCAAATCCACATGCCAATTCAACAACCAACAGGATGGAGAGGGGAAGGGATTTTGGCATTGCCACATGATTGAAAAATCGACTTTTTTAAACCACAAATCAATATATTTAAATAAAACATTTTAAAAAATTAAATAAACAAATTTAAAAAAATTTTTTATCAAAAACAAATTCCACAAGATTTTGGACAAATTTTATTATATTGTTGTGGAGAATCATCTAAATAATGGGTTGTCAGATAAATAATGAGCCCTTTGCGCATTTTTAGTCTTTTTTTATGTATAGGTATTCGAATTTTAGTTAGAATTATTTTAAATTTACTAGAGTCAATAGTTCACGCTTTTTTCTACTAGCCAGAACCATTTAAAAAATAAATTTTGAGTTTTGCAGTTTTTTTAAAAATTTTTTAAAATTATGTCCTCAAAATATGAAATTCGGACTGTTATTTTGTATTGCTTCAAACGCGGTCTAGGAACAACTTAATCCAAAAAAGAAGATGCCGCCTTGTAGGGTACATATTGCGCATCTTTTGCATCAATTAAGCGATGTTACAAAAAATTCAGTGATGGAGATATGGGCCTAGAAGCCAAAAACCCCAAATTTAGGCTAAATTTGGGGTTTTACACTGGGAACTAACTCCTAAAGGGCAATGGATTGCCAGGCGAACTCTACAAAACAATATTGGACTTAGTTCAGATTGCCAACGATGTTTTCACTGCTTGCGGGGTTCGTCATGATAAAGTTGTTTTTCAACAGGAAACTGCACCCTTGCATTGCGCGAACGCAACTCGAGCCTAAATCACGGGGACACTCGGATGGGAACTTTTAGCTGATCCTCCTTATTCTACGGATATTGCGCCGTCTTACTAGCAGTTATTTCGTTCGATGAAAGATCATTTGCGGGAGGTGATGTTCCAAAACTGTGCTCAACTCTAAAATTGGGTTGCTAACATTCTTAATACCAAATCTGCCAATAAATTTTATCAAATGAGAATTCTAAAACTGCCAAGCAAGGGGCAAGAAGTGATAGATAATAATGGACATTAAATTGTTTTTTGATTTTATTTCATTATTTAGTTATAGTAAATTGTATAATTTATGCGCAAAGGGCTCATTATTTATCTGACAACCCATTAATAGTTAAGAGAATCAACTTCTTTTGGAGGTCCAATTTTATTGCATAAACCAGCTTTTTTCCATTGTTGGCATCTTTTAAATTGAAAAATAATTTTATAAATTAATTTTTAAAAAATTCACTTTTCATTTTTATCTTCACATTCCCTTTCAATTCTTTTTTTATCCTTTTCTTGACTTTCCACTAATGGCTGAATTACAACTTGAAGAGGAGTTTGTGGAGACATTTCATTAATTATTTTTGTCTTTTCCTTCTTATTAACTTTTGCTTTATCACATTTTAAGCATGTTTTTGTACAAAATTTAATCTTAAAAAACAAAAAATTATTTCAAAATTATTTTTGGAGTAGAAAATAATAAAAATTCTAAGGGTCTAAATTACAACAGAATCACTAATTACCATATATTCTCCATAAACAGGACTTCCACAAAGGTGAGCATTTGTTGTGCAATTCCCAACTTTATCTGAACAATCGGGAACTGTTAAACGATGTTGTGATAGAGGACCTTTAAAATGTTTTTTCAAAAATCTCTAAACAAAACAACAAACGTTCAACAACTACAGGTTTTCCATTATTTTCTGGCAATCTTTCATTTCCATTATTTATTTCAGTTTCTTCCCCAACAACACAAAAACCACAAGTTCTCGCACAATTTTCGCGCATATAATCAACGGAATCAGTTTTTAAGCATAAGGATTTTCTTACACGGCAAGAATTATCTAAATACTTCAAGTTTTGAAAGGAAAAATAAATTTTTTCTCAAGAAAAACATTCTCCATTTGATACGAAATATCTTGGATTAATCTTAAAATCCTAGCCTCTACAATGAACCAGAAATTCTTGAAAATTAGTAACAAAAAAGGAAGTCTATAAATTGCTTTTATCTTGGCATTTAAGTTAAGCTCAATCTCAAATTCTGGTTATTTCCATTATTCTAACAATAATTTTGATATTTTTGCTTATTTACTTATTTGTATAATAATACAAAAAGTTCAAATATTATTATATCCTTTAATAACTACCCTGGGTAATTATTGTTTGGACTTTCGCTGGAGGGCGTAATTAATCGAGGGAGGGTAATTATACGAGGTTTGAGATTTGAACGTGTTTTAGGGTATTTGTTTGGGGGTAATTGTTGTTTCAATCTTTCATGGCCGAGGCAATTAATGGAAGTGGGGTAATTATTTGAGTGAGTGCAATTAATACAAGTTATATGGTAACTATTAGTTCATAAATGAAACTTCCGTCTTTTTATTTTTATCTAGCTATAGGTAACAGTCTGAACAGTTTGTTGGTTCCATTCAAAATATTTTAATAATTTAATTACCATAATCTCTGCAGGAAGTCATTGCACAAAGTCCACACGATCCGGCACAAAAACGTGATAAAACTCCAAACCATTTTTTCTGATGGCATTTTTCCATTTGTCTCGAACAATCAATTATTCCATCTACTCAAAAATTATTTTAAATTTAATTTCCTAAATACTTTTATCGTCTTCACAAGCATAATTAATATCTTCACAACAAATTCCACAAGTTTTTCTACAAGATTCTGCTATATCCTCTAAACCTTGTAAATTGCATTTTACATCACGACGCCCGTTTCTTTTATCAACTTCGTGAAATAAATAATTACAAACCTAAAATTTTAAGGAAAAAAATAATTTCCTTTGTCAAAAAACATTGTTTTTAATATTAAATTTCATAAAATAAAACAAAAAACATTCACAGTAACTTATCGCTACGTAAATTATGGCAAGCAGTAGCTGAAGGAATTAATTCTCGTGTATCCAAATCTTGACAACGTAACATCATTCTTTATTTTTAAATAATTAATTAAATTATTTAAAAAATATTTATTTACGCTATTGGCTGTTCTAAAGAATTTAATTCATTCCAATTTGTTGTTTTTCTAAATCCACCAATTCCCCCAATATTTCCATGTTTTATTGAAGTTTTAGTTTGATGTCCATTAATTTTATTATGTGGACGATGAGAGCTTAGAGATGTTTTATTATGAGTATTTTGATTAATATTGATGAAGATCTTATTAAAAATGATATATATTTTTTATAAAATATGTATTATATGTAATTTAAAAACTATGAAGTTCAACTCTTTCCCCGTCCTATCAATGATAAAAAATTTTTAGCTACAGAAAGTTCTCGAAATTTTCTCCATAATATTTAATTCGTCAAAGCACTTGATGCTGATTTGAATGGTACTAAAAGAATTGAGTTAACATACAGGTACTCGAGAAAAGTAGACAAGTGGTATTCAGAGTTAACTTCGAATAACTGATACCTTCTTATACACGAACTCGTTCCTCGTTAGATTTTCATATTATTGAAAATTTTGAAATATATTTTTTAGCTTTAACTACTGCCAATTTTTTAGATATTATTTTAAATAATAATTACTTTTTCTTCTTCCTCATTTTCATCATCTTCTTCAGACCTTTCCTTCCTCTCTCTATTTAAAGGTGTTTTTATTGTTGTAGTAATTATTAAATTAGAAAGTTGCTTTGTTGTTTTTCTTTTATTTTCTTTTGAAAAAGATTTTGTAGAAAATAAATTTTGTTTTTTTATTTCGTTTTGATTCAAAGACTAGAAAAAAAAAATAATTTTTGAGGAAAAATAATTAAAATTAATTTCTTTTTACTTTTAAGCTTTTTTCTTCTCTTATTTTAAATTCATTAGAACTTCTTTGATTATCCACCAATTCATTAGATTCATTTATTTTTTCATCAAAATATTTTTTCCCATTTTTAAAAAATTTTTCTTCATTTTCTTCAGATATACTAATTAATTTTTTTTTATTTTCCTCATTATTTTCCCATCTAAAATTTTTAAATTGAATAGCTTCTGCAAGAAATGTTGTTTTACTTCTTTTTAAATTAAATATTAAATTTATTTTATTTTCTTTCTTTAATTTATTTTTTTTATTAATTAAAAGACAAATATTTGATTTAAAAATAATTAAACAATAAATTGATGATGAAGGCAGAATTGAGCAATTCTATAAAAAATATTTTTTAAAATTTTTTAGATATTTTTTGTTTTTATTTTAAAAGAAAATTTTATTTATAAATTTAAGTTTAGAGATTTTCTCAAGTAAATTTTGGACATAAACAGTAAAAAGTTATTTTTCTATCATATTTTAATTTTAAATTTTAATTTAGATGCCAATAATTAGTTTTTGGAAATTCGGAAACAGGCTTTGGACCAGGGTGTCCGCAATTGCGGATTGCGTAAATTGCGAGGTTTTTCGGACTACGGATTGCGGCTGCGGAAAATATTTTTTCATTTTTCACTTTCTGACAGCCTTGGACGTTCCTACCTAAATTCGTACTACTAGTATTCCGTATTTGGTACGAAGTACAGGGCGAAAATTGAGGTGATACAAGTAAAGCAAAAAATAAGATTAGGCTATGTCTAGTAGGGTATCACGACTTTTGCGCCGAGAACATTTGCGCCGCGACTTATGCGCCGCGACTTTTGCGCCGGGCGACTTTTGCGCCGCGACTCTTGCGCCGCGACTTTTGCGCCGGGCGACTTATGCGCCGCGACATTTGCGCCGCCATTGTTTAGAAAATCCGGATCCGAAAAATGCCGGATATCCGAAATTTTCAGTTTGGATATCAGATCCGAAGATTTCCAACTATTCGAAAACCCTACTAAAGTGAGGTCCGGCTGTAGTTATTGATATATTTTTAATGATAGTGGCGGCGCAAAAGTCGCCCGGCGCAAAAGTCGCGGCGCAAAAGTCCCCCGGCGCAAAAGTCGCTCGGCGCATAAGTCGCGGCGCAAAAGTCGCGGCGCATAAGTCGCGGCGCAAATGTTCTCGGCGCAAAAGTCACGGAACCGTCTAGTAGTACAAGCAAATCTAAAACTTCCCAGGGCCGTTCATAATTGTTAAAAATATTTATAAGCTTTCAAATAACATTATTTCTAATAATAATTTTAAAAATATGTACATTATTATTATGTCGAGGAATATAATAAAAATCATTATTAATTAACAAAATAATAAATAAAATAATAAATAAATGAGAATTAAATAAATTTTTAATTTTAATATTATTCATATTTTTATTAAAAGGAAAAATATTTTAAATAAATAAATATACATAAATTTATTATGATTTCTCTTTAAATAAATTTTCTCTCATTTATTTTTTTCTTTAATTTAATCATCTGCGCAGATATATTTAAAGTAGCCAGTAAATAACTACAGCAAATATATTGGTAAAATTAAATATTATTTTAGTAGTGCTGTCCACAAATTCTAAATAAAAAAAGCTGTTCACATATAATCGGCGAATGACCGTTTAAAGTACATTAAATAAAAATATATAGATTGGATTTTTTATTTTTAGATTTATTTTTTATATCTTTTAAATTCTGGAGACTTTAAGAATTTATACAATTGGTTTTATAGTTTGTCTCAGATCTGGTCACAGATACTGATCTTGGTATCCTTATCCGTATATTTACGGCGGATACAGACGGATACATGCGGATATCTGCAGGCATTTTGATATTATCTGTATCCATATCCGTATCCATGGGCAGGTCTGGTTTGTCTGACTTCATTGAAGAATGTGAAAATAAAACAAAAGAAGAGAGTATCATGATTGTATTAGTTTAAAATGAGTAAAATTAATAATTTAAATAGATTAAATATGTAAAGCATATATAGCTATTTAATTCCTAAGGTTGTGCAGTAGGCGGCGTGGTGTAATGGAGAACAAACACATCAGTCCGGTCTACTGAAGATTCTGGTTCGCTACCAGCCGCCCTTTTGCACTAGCTGAAGGAGAGAAATCGCTATAGCCCAGCTGCTTTACTAATATAATATAATGACTAAAGCTTCGAGATTAAACTATCGATATTCAATTGTCTTGTTCTGAAGAGGTACTATATAAACGTTAGACTATATTCTGATCAGTTTACTGTCATTAAATTTTATTTAGCTCTGTTTTTTTCATTTTATCTTTTCTTATCTTTTCTTATTTCACCTTGTAAACTAAATCCTCTATTTTATAGGTAGTATTAAGATACTTTTCTGGAATTATGTATTCTTTACCTTGTGGAGCATTATTCGACATTTTAAAATGCCTCAATTCCGAACAATTATTCTCGTTAAAACAAACCAATAATTATTTCAAAAAATTTATTGGTAGATATGAGAAAATATTGCCAAGAAAGGAATTTGAAGGATTTTCTATAGTAAGTTGGAAATAGAAATAATTTTTGTTGTTCTTTCAGATATCTTCTGACATCAATGCTTATGACCCGCCAGAACCGGATCAAAGAATGATTAACCTCAAATCTGTAAATTGTGATTATTCGTTAACTAGTCAACTTGAGGAGAAGGTAAATAAATAGGGAGACACGCCCAAGTAGGCGCGCGGTAACTTGCTTGAAAATTTCTGGCCTTTATCATTTTTGGTACCTATCTTTTTAGCTCGATTAGAGAAATCGTTTAATACTAAATTTGGTAAGATTCGGAAATCTTTAAACAAGTTAAGGCTTTGCGCTTTATGTACCCAAATGAATATTTTTAATCGTCTCTAAACAATTTTCTTTTCAGTGGAAATCTGCTATAAACAATAAAATTTCTACTAGTTTAAATATGGACAAAAAATTACCACTTGGCGAGCGAACATTTATTGTGATAGGAGATGGTCGGTCACTTTTTAATTTTAAATTTTAAACTACCTACCGTATTTTCTCGATTAATTCCCCTTTTCAATAGATATTGATAATTTCAACGTTTTTTGGAAAATCCCGCGCGGGATCCCGCAAATTTAAATTGCGGGATGCGGGATTTATCCCGCGGGATCCCGTCCCGCAAAGATTTTTAAAAAAAATCCCGCACGCGGATCCCGCACACGATTTTGCCGATCTCTAAACCGTATAAACCATAGGTGTTGTAGTTCTCTGGCATGGGGAATTAATTGAGAGTGGGGAATTAATCGAGAAAATAAGGTAGTTATTTTTTAGACGATGACAAGCATGCTCTAATAGTGGAATTGCCTACATATCCCAAAACGATTTCCGATATGAAACTTATTCGTTTTTGTGTTGATCAACTCTTTCGTTGTGCTTATATGGAAGCTTCATTTTTTGTCTTTATTTTCAATCCAGAAATTATTCGTTTACTCTTTGAGGATCAACAAAATATTTCTCCCAAATTTTATACCAAAAATGCTTCTATTGATTATGGCAAAATAAACAAAGAAAAAATTTTAAAATTTAATTTGGAGCATTTAATTGTTAAAGGAGACCTTTCATTGTTTTTTGGAGGTGATACGCAGAAATATAATGATATTGTTTCGGAGCTGGTATTAAATGGAGGAAGTGTAATTCATAGAATTCGTTTGGATCTGAGTGATCCGTATTTGTATAATTTAGTTATAAAGGTAAATGGGGATTTGTTAGAGACCTGCGAGACTTAGTTTTGATTCCAAGACTTTTTTTGGGTTTTTTCGGTCTTGGTCTCAGGGTCTAGTCTTGACCTTGAATCTTGGAAAATTTTCGGTCTAGCACGTCTCTAGAATTTATTCAAAAAGTTGTGCCTTTTCAAAAATTATTTTTCGTTCGGAAGCAGGGATGTCACGGGTTGAGAAAAATGTCGGGTCGGGTTTCGGGTCGGGTTTCCAAAATTTTTCTCGGATCGGGTTTCGGGTTTCGGGTTGAGCAAAAAGTCGGGTCGGGTTTCGGATCGGGTTTTCAAAATTTTCTTCGGATCGGGTTTCGGGTTTCGGGTCGAAAAAAAGTCCGAGTATCTTCCCTTCTCAGCGCCGCAGGCGAAAATTTTGAGAATTATGGAAGGTCCGAAGCCAGATTTCTTTCTTTTTCAGCGCCGCAGGCGAAAATTTTCAGAATTTTGGAAGATCATTAAGCTAAAAATCTTCCCTTTTTCTCCGACAAGGGCGAAAATTTTGAGAAAACTCGGGTCGGGTTTCGGGTCGGGTTTTGAAAAATAAAAATTCTCGGGTCGGGTTTCGGATCGGGTTTTAGAAAATTTCTCGGATCGGGTTTCGGGTATCGGGTCGAAAAAAAGGCCGGGTTTCGGGTATCGGGTTTCGGGTAACCCGTGACATCCCTGTTCGGAAGTCATTCCACTCAACTCGAAGAGTTCTTTCAAAAAACTATCATTTGCATTTTCGCATTATTAACCCCAAAATAGCTACATAATTCAAGTTTTGCAATCAACATAAAATTTCTTATCTTTAAAATAATTTTAAAATTTAGCTTATCGAAACATCCGAAAACAATTCAAATATGGTAACCAACTTCTTATTCAAGTTCCGTGATTGTTCTCAAGTTAAAGTAGGTGTTAGGGCGGAAAATATTGTAAGGGAAGAAAATAGTCATGAAGTTAAATATCAAATAACTAATATTTATAATAAGAATATGAGATCTAATGTTGAAATAAAACGGAAGTTTGGATGTTGTACAATTATGTAATTAAGAACATTTTAAATTAGATAAATAGGTATTTTGTTGTTTATAATGTATGTATATTATCTATAAAAAAATAAATAAATTTTTAAACTTTATTTTACATTTTTGTTTTATAATTTTTTAAAGATATCATCAAGACTAGGATTTTTAGTTAAATATAAACTACAAAATAGTCGGTAATCTTTTACTTCATTTTCCCTATAAAAGAAGTAACAAGAAGTGTCTTCAGCATTTTTGAGGGTGCTGAATCCGAATATGAGCTTAGAATTTGTTTATTTCGAACTCCGGACTCAATTTCGACCAAGTCCGACACGCCTAATCTGACACGCAAATTCGAGCTGTATCGAATGTTATCAAAATTATTCAGTTTCAACAACTTTAAACAAATTTATGGTGTCTGATTACCTATATTATATTTTAGTTTATTTTTAGTCACCATTATCAATTTATTTATTTTTATATTATTAAATTCCAATATAAAATTAAAATCACCATTTATTAAATATTTACTACCAGAGTTTTATTTTTCCTTTAATGAATTTATTTAAATTATTCATCATTTCAAAAAAATATAATCCAAACGGAAATTTTACATTAAATCATTAAATTAAATACATTAACATTAAATCATTAATAATATTTTAATAAATATATTTAATTTTAATTAATTTTATTAAATTTAGTTTTTAAAATAAAAAAATGGATTTTAATTTTTCTTTTGTAATTCTTTTAATGTTAATGGATGTTTTGCTTGTAAATATTTTTAAAACAAAAAATGATATTAAAAAATATATTTAATGAGAATTTAATTTTAAATTTTTGAATTTTGCTTAATTTAATATATGTAAAATTAATTAAAATTAAATAAATAAATAAAATTTGTAATAAAAATTATTAAAATAAAGATAAATTCACTTTCACCGCCAATAACACCGCCAAATGATCCCAAAAAATTAGAACCCAAACCGAGTTTGAAAGATGAAATTAAAGGAATTCAATATGGATTTGATGAAAAGGATGAACCGCGTCATTTTCAATTTCGAAAGGATATAGAGTCAAATTATAAAGGAAAGTCTGGATATGTTTGCAAAACTTATAAAAATGGGGTTTATTGTGGTTGTGTAATTAGAGGTAAATTACCTGAAAAGTTTAATTTGCCGATACCGGACATGGACTGTGCTGAAAATTTTTGGAAAATAGCTTCGGTTTTGAATTGAAATTTTGATTTTTATAAGAAAATATTTAAAGATGGCAATGTGTGGGAATGGATATTTTGACCAAATGAAGCTGTGTGCTCTGGTTTGGGAAGAATAATTAAATTTTATTTCAAAAAAATTTATTTTAGACCAACTTTTTTGATGATCAGAAACCGGAGAATGTTCCAAAAGACAATCGACATAAAAGTAATAAAATTTATTTTTAAAGAGACAAACTAAAATTAAATTTAAAAAAAAAGAAATGTTGGTGCTTTTGGATGGCTGTGCGACATGTTCTGGTGGTGGCAAAATTACGGGATTACGTATCACACATTTAGAGGAAGCTGGCGGCTTCTTTTCTAAATGTGATGAAATGAAAGAATTTGAAGCCTTTAGCGTTTCTGATCTTTCAATTAATATCCCTGCTAGTAATAAGGTTGATGGAAATTCTGCATCATTTACAATCCCCGCCATTTTAACTCATCGTGTATGTAACAACATTTTTTACGAAAATATTGCTAAAGATAATTATGTTAATGTTAAACTTCACATTGATTATGAGTAAGTATTTAAAGCTGGAATGGATAATATGGGACATTATAAAATAATTATTTAAATTTAGTAAAAGCAGTCGGGAATAATTACCCCTCAAATCTATGTAATTATCAGTCGGGAATAATTACATAGATTTGAGGGGCATTATACACCTTTAGGAAATGTTTAAGAAAATCACAACTTCTAAATTCAAAAATAAATTTCGAATTAGGTGTGGTGGAAGCAAAGCAAAAAAGGTCGTCGATTTGCCATCTATTGATCTGAAATCGTTCAAAGTTTGTATTTAATTTTTGAATACTACATGGGTTAATATTTTGAATATTTCTTCAATAAAGACACAATATGTATTTAACGAAATAAAATTTCAAAAAATGGGATACAGTAAACATTGAAAGACGTGAATTTGGTTGAGACCAAGGTTGTTGGTTTCAAACCGAACCGAAAATTTTCGGTTCGGTTTCGGTTAACCGAAGAATTTGGTGAAACCAACAACCCTAGTTGAGACATTAATTATTCCAACCTTAAGCCAAAAACATTATAAAATATATTTTTCCTTTAAAAGAATCGCATTGCTGAAATCCGTGGATTGTGGATTAATTTGGATGGGGGAAATACTAAACAATATGTTAGGGAAGGTCTTGATTTCAAAATTGAAGACAAAATGGGTGGAAGCTGGACAGATCCGAATCTCGATTGTTGGACAAAAAATGAAATTTGTAAATTGAAATGATGAAATTAAATATTAATTTAAATAAATTATTTAATGTATTTTTTAATTTTTTTTTTTGATAAAATCTGGGGTCTAAAAACACTTTATTTTTAATAGTATTTACTAGGATGGGACAAAACCGTTTAATTATGAAAAAACCGTATACCGTTTATCTGAGACCCGTATCCGTTCCGTTTAATTTTACCAAGACAAACGGTTTTGTCCTACCCTAGTATTTACCTTAAATCGAGTAACTAAATCAGAAAGCAAAAAAATTAAAAAAAATTTTGTTTATTAATCACAGTAAATTATTTTAAAGCAGAAAATATAGGCAAAACAAAAATTTAATTTTTAAACTAAACCAGGAAAAATTTTGAGTTATAAAGATTTGTAGACTTTTTTTAAATCATAAAGAAAAGCAAACAAACATAAATTCTTGCCAAAATTTTTTAATGGAAATTCAAAAATTTTGTAATTAAAGTTTTTAACTTATATAATTAATTTAAAAATATATTTTTTTAATTAACAAAAGTAAATAATCGAAAAAGTCCAAAAAGATATTCAACAATTTCCTGACCTCCAAGTTTCGATTCTCCATAGAAACGATCAACAAATTCAATTGGCACTTCACCAACAGAAAATCCCATTTTCTTTGCTCTAAACATCATTTCCATCTGTAAAAATAATTTTAATAAAAATTTAAAAATATTTTTTTGCAATATAATTTAAAAGTTTTCAACTATATTAAACCTCTTTTTACACTATTTTAAACTAGAGATCGGAATTTTTGAAAAGCGTGGGCCTGTTCCTGGGTTTGATTTATTGACTCGGCCAGATACTTTGCCTGTAGTCCAGGAAAAACCCAGGAAGGTCAAAAAATGCCTGGGCCTGGACTCTGGGTACAGAAAAATAATAATAAATATACACAATAACTTTAGATCCAGGCCGATCTCTCTTTTAAACCTTTTCGTTTATTTCTAAAATAAATTGTAGGGTCAATAAGTAAGCTATATAATAACCCCCAAAATAAAAAATTCCAACTTTCTTTATAATAAATATCCTAATTCGATTTTCTTTTCGAAAAACATTTAATTCAAAAACTAACTTGGAAGACATATCCTTTAGAAATTGAAAGATTAACCAAATCTTTCAAAACATTTTTTCTATAAAGTCTAAAAGAGCCAGTTAAATCGGAAACCCCAGGCTCTAAAAGAAACTGAAAAAAAATTATAAATTTAAAAATAAATAATTTTAACAAACTTGTGCAAGAAAATTAGCACCGCGACTAATAAGTTTGCGTTTAAAATCCCAACCAGAAACACCACCTCCAAGTGAATATCGTGTTCCAGTAACAATGTCATACTTAATTTAAAAAATTGATTTAATTAAAAATTAATTTAGATGAACTTTGGGTTATTTAAAGATTTTTAATTAGAAATAATTTTGAAGTTTTAAATATCTACATGAATTTACTATAGAGTAGGAAATAAAAAACGTCCTCATCGTTAGATATGAATTTTTGTATTTAAAAGTACAGATCAAGAATTTTTTGGACTTCGATATTAAGGTCAAAAATCAGTATCCAGCCAATTTTGGAAAAATAGGTACTTTTTGAAAATACCGACCCCCACCTAGTTTGAGTATCAGTTACATATTCATCCTTCTTCATGTCAAACATTTATTTTTCACAAGCAAGTGAAATGCAGGTAAAAATACCTAAATGTTATTGATTGACCAAATATAATCAAAAAGGAATGAGGAAAGAATAAATAATACTCACAATCAAACTAAAGAGGGGCGGTATCCCATAAGGTACCGAAAAATAAAACTTTAAAACCCAAGAAACAAATATTTTTAAAATACGAACATTATTTTTATTTTGTAAAGCAATCATTTCAGGAATATGTTTAGGGTGATGAGACAAATCGGCATCCATTAAAATAACAAAATCACCACTAAATTTTTGATTTTTGTTAAAAAATAGAAAAATACCGAGCTTGTTTCAATCCAAATACATAAGCACTTCCAAGTCCAAGCTTGCCTTCTCGAGTTAATAAAATAATTTTATCATTTCCAAATTCATTACAGAGCTTTTTGGCTATATCCTTTGAAAATTAAAAAAATAAATTCTAAAAATCAAAAATAAAAAAAGATGCAGGCTCATGGCCAGGGGAAGGGAATACCCCCCCCCCTCCCCGTCCCCAATGAGGAAAAGGAAAAAATTTGGGGAGGGGATTGGATAAAAAGTGAATTTTTTGGCCTACGGCATTCTATAATTCTCAAAATTTTGCCTGCTACATTTAGAGATTTGGCTGTACTTTAGCCGGTGGCCGGTTCGAAACCGATTCGAAATATATACCATTCGATTCGTCTCGGCGAGCTGAGTCGAATGGTACCACTCCCAGGGTGCGGAAACGCCTGTGGACCGAGATATAGGTCCCCGAAAATCGAAAAACCAAAGGGGGGAGTAAGCACATTTTTGGGGTGAAAAATTCGAATATGCAAATAATAGCTCATTCGAAAGAGCTCCTCGAGCTGAGTCGAATGACACCAAAATCAATGAAATCCGACCTGATTGGACAAAGTTATGATCTTTTATTTTAGCTCCTTACCTATGGCATCTGTGGACATTTTTGCTGCTACGGAGGCCCCAAATATGTCCAGAGCAAGGGAGATAGGAATAGGTTTATGTCACGAGCCCAGACCCAGCGCCCGTAGACTCCCCGCGAGGCGCGTGCCGCAAAACCCCGCGCGAAGCGCGGGGTTTTGCACAAGCGCCTCGCCGACGCCCCATAGGTTTAGGTCTGAGTTTTTCTATCGTAACTTTGTCCAAACTTGCCCAATCACGATGATTTTGGTGTCATTCAACTCAGCTCGTTGAGCTCTTTCGAATGAAGTATTATTTGTATAAAAAATTTTTTATTCTAAAAATCGCCCCTTTTGATCTTCGATTTTTAGGGGTCTATATCTCGGTCCAATCAAGTCGGATTTTGTTGATTTTGGTGTCATTCGACTCAGCTCGAGGAGCTCTTTCGAATGAGCTATTATTTGCATATTCGAATTTTTTACCCCAAAAATGTGCTTACTCCCCCCTATGGTTTTTCGATTTTCGGGGACCTATATCTCGGTCCACAGGCGTTTCCGCACCCTGGGAGTGGTACCATTCGACTCAGCTCGCCGAGACGAATCGAATGGTATATATTTCGAATCGGTTTCGAACCGGCCACCGGCTAAAGTATATCCAGAGATTTTAGTCAAAATTCTGGCTATTAATTCAAAAAGATGTTAATCGAAAAATAAAGAAAAATATAAATAGTAATAACACTATAAGTACCAAAAATATCTAAAAAATCAAAATAAAAATATACTTGTGTTCCATCAGGGCTGTTATCATCAATTATAAGTACTTCATAATTTAATTCATTTAAATATTTGTTAATTAACCAAATACATATTGGCAAATTTTCTGCTTCATTATACCTTAAATCAATTAAAATTAAAACAAAAAATTAAAAAAATAAAAAAATGAGAAGAAGAATAATTAATTAAAATTAATTTTAAAAAATTATTTTTTAATTCAATTTCCTTTCAAAAAAACTTTTTAAAAATTAAATTTACGTTGGAAGTAATATTGTATATTTTGGTCGTCTTGAATGTTTATCTTCACCATTTTGTAATTCATTTTCTGGATTCATAATTGTATCTATTGAATTAAGAAATAAAAGAAGGTAAAAAGGAAATTCAATCACTATGCGCATACTCAAACGGCCGGGGACTCAATGATCCCTTACCGACTAGAGATCGGTAAAATCGCATTCCCGGGATCCCGGAACGGGATTGGATTATCGACCGAGACGGGATCCCGTGGGATTAATCCCGTGAATCAAGGTAATACCGTCTTCCGCAAAAAAACCCAGGATTCCGGGACGGGATCCCGTAAAATCCCGCGCGGGATCCCATCCCGTGCCGATCTTTACTACCGACTCTAATGTCCTTTAACACGATTAATCGCTGGCCAATTAGTCGCGGAAAATAAAAGCAATTTATCTTTATGTTCATTTTTATTCTATGTATTGATTAAAATTTCAATGTTCAAAAGAAGAACCATTATCCAAAAGTTCTGAATCCCCGAAGTATATGAGGAAAAACATGACAAGATTCTGTTTGGTACCTATTCTGGACTGCGTTTAAGTGGGATGTTTTTTAGGGGTACAGCCCGAAAAGGCGCGGGCCGAAAAGGCGCGACCGAAAAGGCGCGACCGAATAGGCGCCGGCCGAATAGGCGCGAGGCCATATAGGCGCCAGCCGAATAGGCGCCAATCTTTTTAATTAAATATTCTGATTTATAATCAATTAGAATGGTCCCAACGACCATCAAATGGGACCATGACCATGCTGAATTATAAAACAAAAATTTTACAAAAAAATTTTCCAAAATTAAAAAACCGGCCTAACTATAGTTTCAGTACCAGACTCAAAATTGGACAATATACAGTCATCGACATAAAGATAGGGGCAAGTGTAAATGAAATGAAAATTGACTATTTTTCAGTCAAAAAATACGTTCTATATAGCAATCGAAAGCTCTATTCGTATCTCAGTTGACATGTTTCTGCATTTTTCATGAAATTGAAAATTGGCCGAGATAATCCGGATCTACCGGATATACCAAATCCTATAATCTCGGAAAAATTTTTCGGAAAAAATTTAACAAACCCATTTGATAAAGAATATTTTTGTGAGTATTTACCAAAAAACCGCTTAGAAAAATCTTTTTCCGGTCCAGAGATATGATTTTTTGAAAATGGCATTTTTCCCTTAAAAATTGAATTTTTTGCAAAAATAGACGAAAAATGCCATTTTCAAAAAATCATATCTCTGGACCGGAAAAAGATTTTTCTAAGCGGTTTTTTGGTAAATACTCACAAAAATATTCTTTATCAAATGGGTTTGTTAAATTTTTTCCGAAAAATTTTTCCGAGATTATAGGATTTGGTATATCCGGTAGATCCGGATTATCTCGGCCAATTTTCAATTTCATGAAAAATGCAGAAACATGTCAACTGAGATACGAATAGAGCTTTCGATTGCTATATAGAACGTATTTTTTGACTGAAAAATAGTCAATTTTCATTTCATTTACACTTGCCCCTATCTTTATGTCGATGACTGTATATGTCATTCGAACGGAATCGACGAGCTGAGTTGAATGACACCAAAATCAGCTCGATTAGATGATTCTGAACAAAGTTATGGCCAACTGAATCTTCGCTGGAAAAACTGTTTTTGTGTTGCTACGGAGGGTAGGCCCGGCATGGTCTTCGCTACACGATGGCCGTGCTTCGCTGCGGTCGTGCTCGCTTCGCTTGCGGCGACCGTAGCGAAGCGGCGGCCGTCGTTCCGCTCGACATGCCCGGCTTCCTCCGCAGCGGCAAAAACTTTTTTCCGCGAAAGAGGGGGGTGTTATGTGAGGGGGTGTTAATTAAAAGCTTGGCGCCTATTCGGCCGGCGCCTATATGGCCTCGCGCCTATTCGGCCGGCGCCTATTCGGTCGCGCATTTTCGGTCGCGCCTTTTTGGCCCGCGCCTTTTCGGGCGTGTCCCGTTTTTTAGGGTTAGCCCAAGTAAGCGCGCGGCCATAACGGCGCAAAGCCATAACTTGCTGGAAAATTTTCTGGTCCTTATCAATTTTGGTACCAATCTCTTTAGCTCGATGAGAGGAATCTTTAATACTAAATTTGTTAAGATTCGGAAATTAAGAAGCAAGTTATGCCCTTGCGCCGTTATGGCCGTGCGTTGTTTTGGGAGTGTCCGTTTTTTTTTATTTCCACGCATTAAAATTTTTTTTCAAATCGCATATTTTAATCAAAACTTTTCATATCGTTTTGTTAATTTAATTTTTTAATTTTTAAAGATTTTATTAAATTTAATTTAAAGAAAATGTCTTCAAATTTACCAACAGAAGATGATTCAAAACTTAAACAACTTTGTTTTAATCTTACACACTTTCAACGAACAGATTTTGATTCTGTTCGTTTTGTTAATTTTTCTCGAAAGAGGGCTACATTAGCACAATTACACTCTGATTTACGTATTTATTTGAGATATTTACAAAATTCGATGATTGAATTAATTAATGATGATTATGCTGATTTTGTTAATTTATCTTCTGGTTTGGCGGCTTTGAGAGATTCTGTTGATAAAGTTAAAAATAATATACAGGTTTGTTCTTAAATTATTAAAAATATATTTGGTAATATTGAACCTGACATACCCCATTTTTTCCTCCCCAAGTTTTTTCTAAATGTCTACAGAATGGTCAGACTTTTTTTCCATCTCAATTAGAGTCGGGATTTTACGGGATCCTGTCCCGAAATCCCGTATTTTAAGCGACGAACGGGATTACGGGATTAATCCCGCGGGATCCTGTCCCGCAAAAATTTTTGAAAAAAATCCCGTTACGGGATGCCCATTCTGTACATAAATAAAGGAAAATTCAGGGAGGAAAAGATGGGGTCTTTCAGTGTTCAATATTACCTGACAGACCCGTAGTGGTTCCTCCCTGTACCATATACTTTTTTTAATTTTTTAAAGGGTACTTGGTATAATTTTGAATCAACAATTTCTGATTTAGAAAGATGTGCTCAATTGGTTAATAATTATTTATTCCAATTAAATAATGCAAGGAAAGAACAAATAATAGCAAAAAATAAACTTTCTTTATTACAATCAATTCAAAGACTTCATAAATTCTTGGAAAATAGACCTAAAGAATTTGGCAATATTTGGTAAGAAATTTTATTGGGTGTTTTTTGACATTTATTTATTTTATCGCCTCCCTTTCCCTTCGCTTTTATAAACTGTCAAATACTTCTAAAAATTGAGGATGGGTCCCATTATTCACAATTTATTTTTGTTGTTTATTCGAAAACTAAATACTTTTTTTGTGTAACTTCATTTAAACATTACCCCGATTTAACTCTTCAAGGGCGTGCTAGGGAGTAGATTTCAGTGGGGAGGGGGGGTTTCATAAGCGAAAAATTTCACTTTTTTGCTCAATCCCCTCCTCAATTTTTTTTCTTTTTCTAATTTCTGGGGAGAGGGGAGGGCTTTAGCTCCAGAACCCCCTAACTACGCCCTTGCAACTCTGACAATTTTAAATTTTTGGTAAAGTTGTATAATTTTTTTCAGGTTTTCAAAATTATTTTTATTAATTTCTTCAATCGAATATTGGTTAGAATGTCTTAAATCTTTTGAAACATTTATTTTACAATTAAAAATTCCAAAAGAAAAATGTTATCGAAAAGCTACAGATTTAATTATTGGTCAATTATGCGAAGAACTTAAATTTATTATTAACCAAGAAGATAAAAATATAACCTCAAAAGTTGGGGTTTTCTTTATATATTTTTTTAATATTTTTAGAAATCTAATTTGGCTACTTTACTTGCTTCTTTAAAATTATTACACGAAAAGGAACGTGCAGAACTGCGTGTTGTTAATTTAGTCATTCAATATTTGAGAAATGATTCAAAGAAAAAAATAAAAATGGATATTTTATTGCAGGAAGTTTTGAATAAAGTGATTAATGTAAACTTTTAAAAATTTAATAAAATTAAATCAAAACTATTTTTAGATACGTCAATGTTGGATTATTTACTCTCATTATTGTAATAATTTATCTGAAGAGGTTGAAACATTTTTTGATGTTTGTCTTCTCAATTCAGTTATTTCTATTTTGGATGAGGTTGTCTAAAAAATATTTTTTTGATTAATCTTTATTTTTTTTAGAAATTTTCTACAATTCTTGTTCCAACGGATGCTCGTCTTTTCCATTCTTGTTTTAAATTTTTAATTGAAAAATTTATTTCTTTTTGGCCTACAAAAAATGAGATATTTCAAATGAGATTACTTCGAACTATTCGAGACAAATTTAATTTAATAATTTATTTTAAATTAGCTTCACAGCCTTTGGTTATTTCAATTAAGGAACAAATTAAGCCAGAAGATTTTAAATTCAAGGTAAAATTTCAAACGATTTTTTTGGTTTTTGGTACCTTCCTATTTTGACTATTTTTGGTATAATTTTGTGGGCAGATTTATGCTGAAAATTGTAAGTAATTCAAGTTGGAGGCTGAAGAAGTTATTTTTCTAAACATTCTTTTTTTGTCATAAATTTGTCTACAAGATTTTGTTGATTAAATTGGGGTATGAAGCCGTAATGGCAAAACGCCGAACCAAAAACTTTTTTTCGCTGAGGCTTATGTAAGGGGTTAAGAGAAATGGTAGGAGTGTTTGCCATTTTCTTCTGGGAGGTTGACATTACGGCCTCATTTCACAGGTTTGCCATGTCGACGGCTATTAGGGGTTTGCCATTATGGATCATTTATCCGATTTGTCATTTCGTCGGCTTTTGGAGGCTTGCCATTACGGCATTTTGCCATAACGGCGCGCTACGTTAATAATTTTTAATTAATTTTTTAATAGCAGAAAATATTTTTCAAATTTTTTTTTATTTCCCAAATTCTTTTAGTTGCCTATTGACGCAGATTCCAATCCTTGTTTATGTTCTTATTCAAATTCTCTACTTTCCTCGTTGCATATTCTTTATTCTTCTGATTATTTTCTTCCTTCTTTGGCAAATAAATTTTGGGAATTTACACTTCAACGAATGCAAGATTATTTGGGATGGGCGCAATCAATAATAGAGTTTGTAATTTAATTTTCTAAATAACTTTTAAAATTTTATTTTCAGTTATTTTACTATATCAAAGAAACAACAACTAGACACTAATAAATCAGCACAATCCACAATATCTTCAGAACGAAAGTCTGTCTCTCCTGTTGCTTTTAAAGGTTTTTAATTTATACATATGATTAAATTAATCACAGGGAGACATTTTGAACTGTATGTGAAAATTTTGTATTTTTTGCACCATCGTGTAGTGCTGGGTTGATAACATATTACCTAACTGATGGACACTCGACTGCTCCAAGATTCGAAAACTGAAGCTCTATAACTTTTCGAAATTTGGGTCAGCGGATGAAAAGCCAAAAGTTGGCAATAGGTTATCGCCCCTGCTTTACATATGGTGCAAAAAAAACTACAAAAATTTTACATAAAGTTCAAAATGTCTTCTTGTCAGAATTGTTATCAGAAGTTTCAAATAAAAAAGTGGTTTTTGCTGGAAAAATGAAACAATAGTTTAAGTTTCTTCTATTTTTCTAGACAAAAATGCCAAAAACTACCGAACATTTTTATTTCTTTCTTTTATTAAATAGTTACTAACAAAAAATATTTTTTAAGAATCCTCTAATCAAATAACTTCTAATAATATTACTTCTCAATCAATACCAACATGGCTCGCTCTTGCTGCATTATCTCGTGATTTGCAACTTTTTGACACCAATCTTTTTCAATTTTGTCTCTCCACCATGTTTGCTATATTATTTTTAAATAAAAATTGTAAAATTATTTTTAGTTGGGATTATCTTCGGCAATTGAAAATTGACCCAACACCTTTTGGCCAATGTCTTTCACTATTCTCTGGTCAATTATCTGAAAAAAGAAAGGAAATTGAACAAAAACTTTTGGAAATACTTGTAGGGGAATTGGCTAAGGTCTTTAAATTTATCAAAATAATTTGAATAATTTTATTTTTTTGACAGAATCTTTCTGCCGTTAGCGACATTCCTCGTCAATATCGTTGGACAAAACGTCCTCAACCTGTTGGATTCTCTACTTATTTGACTTCTTCTTTTGAAATATTTGAACGATTTGCGGAAGAAACTGTAAATAAATTAGGATTTGATGAAATGGAACTTAATCATATTAGAAGCCAAGCAATGATAATTGCTTCTAATGATTTTTGTGAACGAGCTGAGAAGGTTTTTTTTTGGGTTTTTAGGTTTATTTTTTATTTTTATTAGGTTCTCGATAGCGTTGAACAAACTGGTTCATCACTTTTGAGATTTAAACAAAGAAAAGCTTTAGCTTCTGGACAATCGACTGCTGAGGCTGCAAGTGAATCTGATGAGTCGAAAATACGTACTCAACTTTGTTTTGATGTTAATTTGGTTAAACAGAGAGCTAAAGTAATTTTTTGTAAAAGATACTTTTATTCTATTTTTTGTAGGAATATGGCTTGGCATCTGAATATATGGATAGATTGGAACGGATAGAACAACGAACAGCAACTTCTGAAATTTCAACAAAAATAACGGGCTCTACACCTGAATGTGCCGATTAATATTTGTTTGGTTTTCTAATTTATTTGCTTTTTTGGAATTTTAAAGAAAAATTATATTTTTTTAATTAAGTAAAATTTTATGCAATTTTTGACCTTTTAAGCCTTGTGATAGATTATAAATCAATAAAATTGTCGATTCACTTAATAAATATTTAAAAATAAATTATTGTTTATCTTAATGATTTTAATTGATTAAATATTTTTTTAATATTTGATTTTTATTTTTATTAATATTTAAATTGATATGAAATTTTTTAAATTATTCAGAAATTATAATTTAGGTTTGACAGTTAAATTTTTATTGAAATGACTTCCACCACAAGTTGGGCTGATATTCAACGACTTGCTGCAGATTTGCAACGTGTTCAACTTGCTGAGAGCAATAAACAAAGGTTTTAAGTTTTATTTATTTCTGATTAGATGTGATGACTTTTAAGCTGAAATTGGTGTTGTTAACGACCGATTTTAAAACTTAAAATTTTGATATTTTTTGCCAAGAATTAACTTTTTACAAAATTTAAAAAATCGAAATTTTCTGAAAGTGATTTTTTCTAGAAATTTCCCCAGAATAAAACCCGTATCTAACCGAAAACAGGGTTTTAAAATTTGGATTAATCTAAAACCGGGGGTACCGGTTAATAACAGGTAGTTAACAACCCTAACTGAAATGTTTTTAAGGTTAACTGAAGCTAATTGTGTAGAAGTGATCAGCATGCTTATTTCGATGGGATCTATTGATTTAGTTATTAGTTCTGATGGAAAGGTATACCAAATTGCTAAATTAATTAAATATTTTCTAGGAGTATGTTACTCGAAAACATTTACAAACAGAATGTGCAAATGAATGCTTTGCTGCGGGAGGCAGAATTTCTCTTACTGATTTGGCCTCGCAATTAAATGTAAATCTTGACCATATTTCTGGAGCTGTTAACCAATTAGTTAGACAAATCGATCACGAAGAAATTGATTTAAATGTATCTACTTCAAATGATTTTGTTATTTGTGCAGGAGAACTTATTCATCGGTCTGATTTTTCCTTCTAATTTTTAGGGTTGGGTGATTAACTGGTCTTATAAATTTCAATCGATTTTATCCTTTATATTCCTTATTTAGTGATTTTATTAATGGGTTGTGTGCAAAATTGAATGAACAACTAGAAGAACTTGGAACTATTTCTATGCTTCAACTTACTCGACAATGGGAGGTTTATAATTATCTAAATTTTATTAAAAAAATTTCTTTTCATAGCTTCCAACTGAACTTCTTAATCAACATATTTTGACGGAATTGGGCACTGGGAGAATATCGGCAATTCGTTTTGAAGATTATCTGTGCACAAATCGTTATATTAATACATTGAAAGGCAAATTCCGTGCTATACTTATTGGACTTACTAAACCTTGTCCTCTAACAGAAATTTATTCATATTTGGCAGTTAGCGAGTCTTTTTTCTTTCTTTTATTGAACGAATTAAATGATCAAGGTTCTTTAAAATAAAATTTAAGTAAAAATATTAATTTAAAGGGAAATTACCTGGAAAACTTTTAGGAACAAAAAATTCAATTAAATCGTTATATGTGCCTTTTATTCATGAAAGAATGGCTAAACAGTTTATTTTACAGCGTTTGTCTGAAGAACATTTTATTGGTAAGTTGAATATTTTCTTTTAATTTTAGGTAGGATTAATAAGTTCCAAACAGGCCCGTAGCCAGGGGAAGGGGGGAATTTGACGCTTTCGGCATCAGAACTTCGGCGCAGAAAAATTTTTAGTGACATCTATCAAGGGCGTATCCAGGGGGTCGGTTTCGGGGGGGGGGGCTAACACTGGGTGGGCGCAAAAATTTTTGGCGTTTACTTTGGCGTTCCTACGGCAAATTTTTTTGTACATAACTTTTTATATTTTCAGCGCCGCAGGCGAAAATTTTTTTAATTTTAGATGGCCGTAGGCCAAAAGAATTCCGTTTTTTGCGCCGCAGGCTTAAATTTTTTAAAATTCGAAGGCCGTAGGCCAAAAAATTACTTTTTCAGCGCCGCAGGCGAAAATTTTTTGGAATTTTGAGCCCAAGAAGCCAGATTTCTTCCTTTTTTAGCGCCGCAGGCGAAAATTTTTTGAATTTGGAGGGCCGTAGGCCAAAAAAGTTCACTTTTTAGCGCCGCAGGCGAAAATTTTTTGGAATTTTGAGCTCAAGAAGCCAGATTTCTTCCTTTTTAGCGCCGCAGGCGAAAATTTTGAGGATTTTGGAGCTCAAGAAGCCAGATTTCTTCCATTTTTTGCGCCGCAGGCGAAAATTTTTTGAAATTTGAGGGTTGTAGGCGAAAAAATTTTACTTTTTCGACCATCCTTCTCCTAATTTTTTCCTCCTTTCCCCCATTTCGGGGGGGGGGGGCTCTAGCCCCCCCCCCCCCAGCCCCCCCCTGGATACGCCCTTGACATCTATGTAAAACGATGTGGTTATATAGTAATTTCATTTTTCTATGTTATTGTTTAAATCATATTCTTTTTTAGAATGTTCTATTATGAAACGTTTGAGTATATCTGGTGAACCAATATCATTTTTCCGTGAACTACTTCCATCTACTGAATTTAATGACTTGCTCTTTTGGCCTTCTGTTGTACTTTCTGAATCACTTTTATGGAAGGAATTTGACTTACTTGCAAAAAATCTTCTTCATTCTATCCATTTTTGTTTAATTGAGGATATTCTTCCTATAAAACTTATTTCTGTTCTTAATGATGCGGATTATTTAAAAATTGTTGAAATTTTGCAGAAAGGCTGGAATGAAGGATATTTGAGGTAAAAAATAAATTTTAGATTTAAATTATGTTTAGAACAACAAATGATCGTCGTGTTATTTTCGATCATTCAAAATTACTTTCAAATTGGTTAAAATCAGTCGAAGAATTTATTCATGAAAGAGCAATTAAAGATGCACCAGAATTACGTAAAGCACAATTAAATGCTGCAATATCAATCCAAAAACAATTAAATAAGGAAGAGAAAAAACAACAAAAGGATGATGATTGGGAAATAGAAAAGCCATCAAAAGGAGGGAAAGGGGCTAATAAAAAGAATCGTTCAGGTGGAGGTTCTTCTCATCAGACTTCGAGTAAAAATTAGATTTCTGTTAAAATTCTTATGTTTTTGTGTGTCCATTGTTCTCTTTTCCACCTTATTTTCCATAAGACGTACTTTTTAAATATCACCAATTCTTTACCTCAAATAAATTTAGCTAAAGAAAGTGAGAATACATATAAACAAGGGTCATGCAAACACATAATAATTACCCAAGATTCTCTTCAGATTTACTTTAAATAATTTATAGGCCGTTCTAGCAAACAAAAAACGGCAACGGAAAGCAACATTTCTAATAAAGATTTACTTTCTTGTGCTTCACCATTTACTTCTGATGAATTATTTACCGAATTAGAACGTTGTCATTCTTCGAGCGATTTTCAAATTCCTGATACTCTTCGTGAAGAAATAGCTGATGATTTTATTGCTGAAGTTAATAATTTATATAGACGTTTTGTTACTGAAATATGGGAACAACAATTACATCAAACAACAGCTGAAGAACAACAAGCACAACGTCAAGCATTTGAACAACGTTTAAATAAAATTTCGGATGAATATACAGCTATTTGCCTTTTTGAAAAAGGAGCTGATTATTTTGAAGAGGGTAAAAAATTTTTAAATCAGGGCTCTCTTAAATATATTTTTAAAGCAATTTGTACTTTTTTCGGGTTTCCTAACTATGATTTTGCACGTGGGCTACAAACTATCTCTATGAGTCTTAGAAATTTTGAAATATAATTTTATTGTTGTTTTTTTATTAACGTTTGGAGCTAAAAACATAAAAATACCTTTTCGGAATTTTTGTTTTTTAGTAATTGTATAACTTTTAAATTTGGTCAAAAACATGTTAAAGATGTTGAATAAAATTATGTGCTAAACTAGAGAATTTAACTAAAAAATATTAATTTTTCTCATATTTTATTAGAGAGCACTAAATTGAATAATATAAAATACCTATTTTAAATTTTCAGATCAATTAGCCAACGATTTACGAATTTATTTGCTTCGCTCTCTCTGTACAGAATTATCACATTCTCTTCTCTATACTATCTCAGACTTTAATTTATCCCAACAATCTCCTCCACAACCAACAATTTTAAATAATAAACAACGTGATCATTTAATAGATTCATTAGAATCTGTAGAAATGCAAAAATGTTCTCGACATCTTTTTACCTCCCTTGATACTTTAGAACATTTTCATGAAGCATTTCAACGTTTAACAGCAATGAATGGCTTAAAGTTAAGACAGCCAGATAGAAAAGAAAGAACCCAAAAATTAGATTTATTTGGTAAAGAATTGCATAAACAAATTTTGGAATGTACAGATCCCCCAACAACTCTTCTTTTAACTGTTATTTTATGTTTTCAATTATATTATAGAATTGCTATTCATGCATCCGGTTTTTAATTAATTTATAATTAAAAAAATATTTTTTAAGGTAAATTTGTCTCCCCATTAATTCATTTTCTTTCAACGGGAACATCTGCTATTCCTCCTGATTTGGTTAATTTATTAAATGAAATACAACATTTAGTAGTGGCAAGTATTAAACATAAAGGTGAATCATCAGAGAAAATAAAGAATGATTTGATGGAGAAATTAGTTAATTTGAAGACTTTCTTTTCTTATTCTGATCAAGAGGAAAAACAAGAAGAAAAGGAAGAGGAATAATCAAAAAAATACGGGGTAGATGAATTTTGTAAATATTTAAGTATTCTAAAATTTCTAAATTATTTGAAGAATAACGGCTTTTTTAATTTTTTTTAGTAGTCTTACCTAGAGTTTGGGGTATTGGTAGCTTAGAAATATTTTAGGGAAAATTCTAATCAAGTCAATAATGTTAATGGTTGTCAGAATATGTAAATAAAAAATAAATTAAACTCCCTCACCTTTAAAATTAAATTGTTTATGTTAGTAAAATGTATAGATTTTGAAATATTTTTTTCAAATAAATTTTAAAAAATGTTTTGACATATTTTGTAAAATAACTCAAAAAATTATTCTTCCTTAGATAGATTTCATATCTATTGAAATATAAATTCGAATTTTTAAAATTTTAATTTGCAAATTAAAAGTGTTTATAAAAATTGTTTATTTTATTTAAAATTTACAAAAAAAATAATTTTCCTTTAACAATCGCCGCATGGAAAACAGAACGGAATCGGTATACAGAAAGGGAAGCAACAACAACACGGAACACAATTACCTCTATCCTCTACATAACGTCGCTGTTCATAACTTAATTTATTTTTAAGAAAAATATTTTTTTTCTTCAAGAAAAATTAAATAAATTTTTTATTTAAATTTTTATTTTTACTTACACAACAGGCTGTGGTGCATTTGGATAGTAGGGGCGATAATTCTTTAAAATTAAATGCAATAAAAATATTTCAAAAATTATTAACCTGCGAGTAAGGCTGTTCTGTGTACATTGAAGTTTAGAGAATTAAAGATTAAAAATTTTAAATTCAAAAAGAATTTATGAGTTGGCTTTAAAAAAAGTTAATAAAAAATAAAAAAATATATTTATTTTTCTATATTTAGATTTATTAAAAATAAACTAAGGAGATATTTAATTCCTTAAATCTTTTTTTAGATTATTTGCATTAATAATAATTAAGATAAAAGGAATTTTTTTATAAAAAATTTTTAAACTAAGGAGACTTTTAAATAAAATTAATTGTCAAATGAAATAATTAAATTTAAAAAAATTTTATTTTTAAAAGAAAAGACAACACCTCTCATGAAATCAAACAATAAACAGGTTTTTCATGGCCATTTTTGTACATATGACTAATCGAGAAAATGAAAATAAAGAAAAATATCGATAATTTTTTTTTAAAAAAGAATCAATTTTTGGGTGGAATTGAAAGTTTTGATTAAATAAATTTTTGAATTCGAGAATTAAAAATATAAAATTGAAAAAATTGTCAAAGTTTTGTTAAATGGAAAAAAACTATAATAAAAGGGAAAAACTAAAGGAAAAGCTTTGAGAGAAAATGATGTTGGTTGTGTTAATGATGTTGGCTGTGATTGTTTGCTGTGTTATAATTTAAGTATTTTGATGAATATAGTAAAAAATTTAAATAAAAATTAATTCATTTCTTAAAATGAATGTTTGGTTACAAATATAAATATAATATATACCGTAAATCTTCTAATAGAAGCACAGTGCTTGCATTTTTCGATCCTCTCATAGGGTGTGCTTATATTAGAGGTGTGCTTCAATTAGATGTGTGTTTCTATTAGAAGATTTTCGGTAATTATAAATATAATTAGAAGCTAATTATATTTATTATCTCTTCTAAAGTGTATAATCAAGTTGATAATCATGCACTTCTACCTTCCATCTTCCGATGTTTTTAAAGCTTCTGTTCTCGCCTCTTTCCTCTCGTCTCTTGGATTTTTTGCACATTCATGATTCTGTCGGGCAGGGGCCGGTAGGAAATGAAGAAAGTGCCGAAAATTATTGTAAACTTTCGGAATTCCGACCGACCTCTGCTACCAACTTATGTACATATATTTGTTAGAAAGTTTATTTTATTTATTTATAGTTTATTTTCCGAGCTTTTTAATTTTTTAGTTAAAGTTTCATTGAAAACGTTTTAAAATATTTTATTCGGAAATAAATATAACCAAAATATACATACATTATTTATGAACTAAATAATTTAAAAAATTTATTATTTTATTTCAAAAATATTTTTTTCTTAATTTTTAATTTATTTTAAATATAAAGTTTCGATTCTCGGACGTGAAGTCTCTTTTTAAATAATAAAATTAGCTATTCAAATAATTAATTCGAAGCTACCAACATACCATCTACCTAATCCTGTGGTTTAAAAAATTTTTCTCCCTCTGTAAATCTAAAATTATTTAACTAAAAAAATTTTGAATTCTCGTAAAATTTAAACATAAATATTTGTACAGCAATATAAATTTTGCTTGTCTAGAATTCCTTCCTTCTCTTTTTATTTTAATCAAAATTATTGGTTAAACGAATTTTAAAGTCAAAATTATTTCCTCACTCCTCTCATTTCTTCAATTTTTAGGCAAAATAAAATTAGCAATTTCTAAAGTTATTTATTTTTAAGGACGTGGAAAGTTAACATAAAGTAAATATTAAAATAAATTTTCACTTAAAGTAAACCAACAAATTTATTTTTGTTGGATTTATACAAGTATTTTATAGTCTTTACTTCCTTATTTACAAATATTTTTATTTTATTCTCATACAGTATATTTTAAAATATTCTCGTGAATCTTTATTTTTTTAAAAATAATTTTGAAAAAATATACATTATAATTAATTAATTAATTTTCTATTTATTGCTTCCGTATCTTTTCTTTCATAATTAAAAAATTTATTTTAATTATTCTATTAATTTTAAGTTTTGTCTAATTTTAAAAAATTATTTTGAATGTTATTAATTAGTAAAGGCTTTGCCCTTTTATTATTAATATTTTTAAATGCTAACTTAATTGAATCAAAATGCTCCTGGGATGTTAGTTTAATAATTAAAAAATTAACTTAATAATTTAAAATTAGGAGTCGAAGAGGGGGGGGGGGTGGGGGGTGTTCTCGTATGAGTCCTATGTAGCTCCTCGTATCCTCTACTCTCACTAAACAAATTTTATTTTCCGATTTTTTTCTTAAAATTTTGACCGAAGCTAATCTCCACTTAAAAGCCACATACAATAGTCGTATTTAGTTGAATTTAAAAAATTACTGTAACAGAATTTTTATTTTAATTAATTAAGAATTGCCCTAAATGGTCAACTAATTCATCTGTAATTAATGTACATTTAATTTGTCATTCGTAAGGAATAAAATTAAATTTAAATTTAAAAATATATATTTATAAAATAGACATGATGATATGGGGTGGTTAAAAACTGTTGATGATTATTATACTGGAGGTATTTTTAGAAAAAAGAGATTATTTAAATTTAAAATTAAATTAAAGTAAAAAACTACTAAATTATTTATTTTAAACTAGAGATCGGCACGGGAGGGATCCGGGAGTGATTTTACGGGATCCCGTCTCGGAATCTCGTGGTTTTAGCGACGAACGGGACTACCGGGGTTTACGGGATTAATCCCGAGGATCCCTCCCGTTCGAACTTTTCAATCTTAATCGATACGGGATCCTGGAAATGTGATTTTGCCTATCTTTATTTTAAGATTAATTTTGTTTAAATTAAAAAATAAAATAATTTAAAAGCCAATCCTTCAATATTTAATGTCGGTGTTCAATATATATTAAGTACTGTAGTAGCAGCTTTAAATAAAAGCCCCTCTCGTCGGTTTTCTTATGCGGAAACTGGGTTTTTAACAATGTGGTTAGAAGATAAATATTCTGACGAAATTGAAAATATGAGAAAATTAATTGTTGAAAAGGGTACTTTAATTAATTCTTTTAAACTTTTAGAGACAATTTTAGTTATTTATAAGCTTCTCGACTAAAATTATTTTTAGATTTTAATTTATTACAAATTTAGTGTCGTCAAAATATATCCAAGCTTAATTAAATTGGGACAATTCAAAATTTTTTTTTTTAAATAATTGTGACTAATTTTGACTTTATTTCCATTGTTTTTACACAATGAAAGTGTCAAAATCAGTCACAGTTATTGTGAGGATTTTTTAGAAAAATTAAAAATATTGTTGACATTAATGTGTTTATTTTGGCATAAATACTTTACGATTTTTTATTAATTAATTTAAAAATTATATTATAATTATTTTAAAATTTTAATAATCAAAAATATTTTCAGGCCAATTAGAATTAATTGGAGGTATTTTAAATAAAATATAATCACTAAAATAAAGTCCCGTGTATTTTATTTGTCAAATCTATATTATAGGAAACTATTAATAGAAAAATATGATCTTTTTTAGTTTCTCAACTTTATTTATTACTGTTAACAAAAATTTTAGAAATCCATTGTAGCTTTATTTTGTAAGTGTGGGGAACTTTATTTTACAATTATTTAAAAAAAATTAATTTTTAATTAAAAAAAGGTGGTTGGACACAGCCAGACGAGGCATGTACTCACTATTATGAATTAATTGATCAATATAGTTTGGGATTGAGAAAATTAGCGAATAAATATGGTTAATTTAAACACTTTAAAAAATATATAAATTTTAAGGAAATTGTGGAGTCCCAAAAGTTGCCTGGCAAATAGATCCTTTTGGGCATAGTAGTGAACATGGAAATATGTTAATTAATGTAAATATAAATATTTAATTTAAATTAATTAATTTAAAAAAAGATTGGTTATGAAGCCCTTTTCTTTTCTCGAATGCATTATTTGGAATTAGAAAACAGAATAAAAAATAAAAGTTTGGAAATGTTATGGCAGACAGATGAAAATGGTAATGTCTTTCTAAATTATTGTTAAAAAACAGACAATCATTTTTTAATAATAATTTATACTGGGTGATCAGAAAGTAACCACAGACTTCATTTCATCATAATTTTTCCCCCTCATACATTTTTTAATATTTTCTACTCATTTTATACCCAAACAATTCTCCTTCATATTCCTTCTGATTTAATGAATGAGGAGGCGCGAATTATTGTCAAAAATTTTTGCACGCATTTTCAACCCCGTATCCAATGGCACTTCTTAAATTCCTGATTATGTATATCTGCTTCTTAATTAGTTCACTATCATTTAGGCTTTATTAGATCTCATTATCTTTAATTCGAATAAAGTTATGCAGTCAATTTTTTAAATAAGGTGTGCAGTCAATTAAATATCTAGATTATCTCAAAAATTAATAAAATATATATGTAAATAAACATTTAAATTAAAGGAGATGCTACAAGGTCTTTATTTACAAGTACCTTCTCCAGAGGAACATATACACAACCTAAAGGATTTTGTTTTGACCCAACTTGTCCTTATCCAGATTTTATAATAGACAATCCAGAATTGGAAGGATACAATATTGACCAGAAATTAAATGATTTTTTAAATATTGTTAATGAACAGGCTAAAGTTCAAAGACATAATCATGTTTTAATTGCAATGGGTGGAGATTTTACATATTCAAATGCTGAACTTTGGTTTAATAATCTAGACAAATTAATTTTGGCTGGGAATAAAAAAGTAAATATTTGATTTAAAAATTATTTTAGCTTGCGGAAAAATTTTTGAAATTTTTTATTTATATGAACGGACAAAGGTAAAACTTTGGTAAATAGGGGCTGATAACCATGTGTTGAGTTTGGATAGTTGTTGGACCTGATAGGTCGATGCTGGGCAAGTATGAATGTGGAAATCTGATCATTCTCCTCCCTTCTCCCATCTTTGCCTAAAAATATTAAAATTATACTTGTTTAAAAAAGACAATATTTAACGAAATATTTTTTTCTAATAATTTTTACTTATTTTAAAAGAAAAACATAACAAATGTAAATATATTTTATTCAACCCCAACTTGTTACATAAAAGCTTTAGAACAAACAACAAAACCAAACTTTCCAAAAAGAGATGGAGATTTCTTTCCTTATGCAGATCAACTTGATAGGTATTGGACTGGTTATTTTACTAGTAAACCGTCATTAAAAGGATTAACTAGAAAGTCATCTTCTTTACTTCAAGTAATTTTTAAATTATTTTTTTATACATGCCAGGGCTGGAGAATTTTGAATTTTAAAAGGCGGACGGAAGAAACGGAGGAATATTAAAAAACGGCCTTCCTAAAATAACCCCTCTTAATTACCCCACCTCTATCAATTACCCTCTCCAGAGAGAGGTCGAAACAATAATTACCTAGGGTAATTAATAAAGTATATACGGTAATTAATCTTTAAGAAAACTTTTTTAAATATTTTAGACATTTCATTTTTAAGGTAACGAGAGCATTATATACACTAATGAAAGCTAAAACTAAATTAAATTCTGATAATTTAAAAATGGGATTATTTGAACGTTCTATAGCTTTAACAACACATCATGATGCTATAACGTTAATAATTTTAAATTAAAAAAATTAAAAAAAATTTTTTTCAGAGGGACATCAAAAGAATTAGTAACTAAAAATTATATGAAACGTCTTTTACAGGGTTGGGATGCTGCTGAAGTAAAAAATAAATTTTAAAAAATAAAAAAATTTTTTTGATTTAAAGATAATATTAACTAATACTTTGGCTTTTTTAACGAAAAAAGAAGAAAATAAAATTAATAAAAATAAAACTTTAAATGTTTTTCCAACACAAAAATTATGTAGACGATTAAATGAAAGTTATTGCCCAGAAAGCATGTAAGTATTGAGCAGGGACCCCATCACCGATCCAAAGAAAATTTTGTAAACCCCAACCAAACCCCAACTTTATTCTCAACCTAGCCCATCCATGGAATGGAAATAAATGTTTAAATAATATTTGATTACTACATATATGTGTTTTTAACTGAAGAATAAATAATAATTCAAAATTATTTTTTCGAATAATTTATTAAATTTTGTTTAATTCTCATAAAAATATTCACAATATAGGTAGTTGAAAAAAACCAATCCTCTTTCACTATAATGAGGAAGGCCATATTTTTAGGAAGGCCATATTTTTTTTAATTGAAAGGCCATATTTTTAATTTCTATTCAAAAACCCAATTTTAGGGGAACAGACAGCTTTACAGTAACAATTTTAAATGGAAATTCAAAACAATTTTCTGGCTATATCCGTATTCCAGTAAATAATCAAAATATTCAAATTTTATCAAATAATGGACAACAAATTGATTTTAGAGTATTTTTTAATTTTGAAAAAATTTTTCTTTAATTTTTCAAGTTAATTCCTTTATTTATATCACCACAATCTCAAAAAATAAATCAATCCAAATATGAATTAATATTTAAAGCAAATGTTGGGCCTGTTGGATTTACTACTTTTTTTGTTATTATAAACGAGTAAAGAAAAATAAATTTAAAAAAATAAAAATAAATTTTTTAAAAGTCCTTTATTACCTTCAAATCAAACACAAAATCAACTAAATACTACAAAAAGTATTCCCGAGTTGCCTCAAATTTTACAAAAATCTACAACAAATAAACAATTATTTACTACAAAATTACCAAATACTCCTTCTATTTCACCAATTCAATTAAATAAAACAAATGGATTAATTGAAAATAAAGTAATGTAGATATATAAATTAACGAGACATGAAATCCTGGTTATGATTATAAGAGGATGGAAATGACCAGATCGCTTAACGGCATCGTCATTTAACCAGCAGTTTTATTGTTTAGGCCCTGGCTCCTCCTGTTTTTGCGGCCTTATTTTAAACATTTGTCTGAGTTTATGTCCCGATATTTTCGATCCAAGGATATAATTTCCGGTGAATTACTGTTAAGGTTCAAGACTTTGGTGACTGGCATTGGGCTTGTCCTCTTTTTATCAGAGCTTTAATAATTAAAAAAATATTTTTTAAAGTACATCCGTCTTAATTTTAATGAAAATGGCCTAATAGAATCCTTTGAAGATTTAACTAGAGAAAATGCTAATTTTAAATTTACACAAGAATTTTTTTATTATGAAGGGTTATCATCTGGAGCTTATATTTTTGGGTGATTTTAAATTAGAAAATATTTTTATATTGAAAGTTTTTAGGGCAAATTCGGATTTAGAACCAACACCATTTAACGAAACTACAAAAACTGAATTTATTAGAGTAAATTTAAAAATATTTTTTTGTTAAAGTAAAATTGACTTTTTTCTGAAAATTTTTTAGAAATTATTTTTATGGGGAATTTGTATATTACTACCTTATAATTAGTACCTTACTAACACACGCAATTTTGGACACGTAACGGGATTTTTCAAATAAGTTGTACGGGCCTGGATGCAGCGAGATTAAGCGGGGTAATATTTAATTTGGATCCCGTATGTCATTCAACACCCCATCCCTTAAAATCTCGTCAGTATCCCATTTATAACTTCAAAAAAGTCATCCTTTCTTTAATATTACCACTTAAAAATGTATAAATAATTAACAATTTTAGAACGATTTTGTACAAGAAGCAAGACAAATTGTTAGTCCTTGGGTTAGTCAAACAATTCGGTTATTCGAAGATAAAAAATATATTGAATTTGAATTTCTTGTTGGACCAATTCCAATAGAGTTAACATTTTTTCTTTTTTTTAATTCAAAAAATATTTTAATTTAAAGAGAATTTAAATCAAAAGAAATAATTACAAGATATTCAATGCCAGAAATTAATTCAAGCGGTATTTTTTGGACAGATTCTAATGGACGTAGAAATATTCAAAGAAAGTGACTGAATATTTTAATTACCTAATTTTTTTCTTTTTTTAAAGAAGAAATTTCAATAAATATTTTAATTTGGGAGAAAATATAAAATATCCATCAAGTGCCAATTATTACCCAATTACTAGCCGAATAGGTTTATCTGACAATTTAAATCAAATGAGTATATTAACTGATCGTTCACAAGGAGGGACTAGTTTAAATGATGGACAGATTGAAATTATGGTTTTTTGGAATAATAATTAAAAAGAATTCCTAATTAAAGGTACATCGTCGTTGTGTTATGGATGATAGGTTGGGTGTTGAGGAAGTTTTGAATGAACCGGTAAGTAAATATTAGAGATCGAGCTGGATCTGGATTGAGACTTTGATTTTTCTAGATCCAGTGTACAGATCAGAGAAATATATTTAGTAAATATATAGTAAATTCTCTATATTAATAACCTTTCTCTAGTCTAGTCTTCTTTTGAGAGGTCATTAACTAGTAGTACTAGGGAGAATATATACATTAAAATAGGGTAGTACCCGAAACCCCGACTCCCGACGACCCGAACCTCGAAGACTACCCCGACAAACCCCGATCCCCGACGATCCGGCCACGAAGGCTCGGGGTGCTACTCTACATTAAAAAATAAATTAATAACCCCATTTTTTAGGGCGAAGATGGAAATGGTTTAATTATTCGTGCCAAACATTGGCTACATTTTGGACCTAAAACAGAAGAACCTTCTTTAAATAGAATATTAGGCCTTCAACTCTTCCACGAACCAACACTCATTTTTTCTAAATTTTCTGGAGAATTTAATGATTACAATAATAAATATTTAACTAATGTTTTTACTAAAATATTTATTTAAAAATATTTTTGTTTTTAAATTTCAGTTTTCAGCTCTCAATTTTGATTTACCTCCAAATATTAATTTACTTACATTTAAACATATTGGGAATAAACAAATATTAATTCGTTTAGAACATATATTCCAAACAGGAGAAGATGCTAATTTAAGTAATCCAATTTATTTAAATTTACAGGTAAATTTTGAAATATTTTAAAGAAAAAATAATTTTTAAAGACAATTTTTAAAAATCTTCGATTTCAAAAAATAAAAGAATTAATGCTTGCTGGAAATATAGTATTTAATGAAGTTGTTGATGCCGAGAATGTCAAGTTAAAACCTATGGAAATTAGAACGTTTATGCTTACTACATAAAATTGGAAATTATTTAAAAATATCTTTTCTTTTTTCTAATTTTTTAAATTTATTCTGAAAATAGAGATGGGCTTAGTTTAAGTATAAACTAGAAAACACATGAATAATTAAGTTTAAGTTTTGTATTAAATTGCTATATCTCTATATTTGTTCATTATTAACTTTTTATTCCTTCCAGTCCGGTGGTGATATCTAATCAAGTAACATTTATCTGTAATATTTATCTGCTTTTTTTAAATTTATTATGAAATTAAATATTGGAACTGTATCTGGCATTCCTTTCCTGTAAAGTTCATATTTTTGTGGATATTTTGTATTTGTTACTGCATAAAATTCGGTTTACAGAGTTTATTTAATGGAGTTGATCTCTATGGCAATTTATCCTTCTAATTTTAATTTTGTGGTTTAATCTGATTTAAAATTTTTTGCCAACCTCCAATATTTTTATTTGTAAGCAAATAATCTAACCAAAATACATTATTTTTTAACTAATAATTATTTACTTGCAAAAATATTTTTTCTTAATTTTTATTTTTATATTTTATTTTAAATAAAGTTAATCAATTATTGAATATATTTATCATTATAATAAATTTAGAAGATACTTACTTTACACCTGCTTAGATGCCAAAATAAAAATCTAAAAAAAATAAAAATTTAAAATTATTCTCGAATTTTAAATATACTTATTTGTTCAGCAATAAATATATAATTTTGCTTTTGCCAAATTCTTTCTCTCTTTTTATTTTTCTAAAATTATTGGTTAATGAATTTTAAATTCAGAACCCCTCGTTACTCTTCTTCTTTCTTCAATTTTTGGTAAAATTAAAATTGGAATTTTAAATCTAATATCGTATTTATTTTAATTAAATGGCCTCTCCAAACTTTTGCTTCTGACTGTCTCTCTCATCGCTTTTTTAATTTAATGTAAATATTTTTATTTTACATTTATTTTTAAAAAATAATTTGAAAAATTTGTTTATATATTTTTTTTATTTGTTTCATTTATAATTAAAAGATTTAATTATTTTATTAATTTTAAGGGTCTGATTTTTTAAAATTATTTTGAATGTTATTAATTATTAAGGGCTTTGCCCTCTTTTTATTAATATTTTTAAATGTTAACTTAATTGAATCAAAATGTTCTTGGAATGTTAGTTTAATTTAAATAATTTTAAATTAGTTGTGGGGGTATGTATGTATCTTTGGATCCTTCTAATTTCCTAAAAAATCTTATTTTTTAATTTTTATTTTATTAAACATATACATAAATGTATTGGTGATTTAGGATGTTAACTTTTTCATTCGTCAGATTTTCTTAAAAATTTTTACTACTTTAGTAAAATTTTTTTAATAATTTTACTATTAATTTTTTATTTTTTAAATATTTTTAATACTAGTTTTTTTCATTGAATACTAGTTTCAAATTAGTTTTTAATTATTTTTTCATTTAAATTAATTAAGAATTGCCCTAAATGGTCAACTAATTCATCTGTAATTAATGTACATTTAATTTGTCATTCGTAAGGAATTAATTAAGGATAAGATTTAAAAATATATACTAGACATGATGATATGGGTTGGTTAAAAACTGTTGATGATTATTATACTGGAGGTATTTTTAAAAAAAATTTAAAAATAAAACAATTTAAAAGCAAATCCTTCAATATTTAATGTCGGTGTTCAATATATATTAAGTACTGTAGTAGCAGCTTTAAATAAAAATCCCTCTCGTCGGTTTTCTTATGCAGAAACTGGGTTTTTAACTATGTGGTTAGAAGATAAATATTCGGAGGAAATTGAAAATATGAGAAAATTAATTGTTGAAAAGGGTAATTTTATTTATTTTAAATTTTAGAATTTTAATAATCAAAAGTATTTTTAGGCCAATTAGAATTAATTGGAGGTATTTATTTTGAATAAACAAAAATTAAGTCCTTATTAAAAAAACAAAAAATAAAGTCCTTATTATTTTCTTTAAAACAGAGGCTTTTTTAAACTTTATTTATTTTGTTACTATCAATCACTTAAACAACCCTATTTAATTTTCTACAAATTTTTAGAAATCCATTGTAGCCTTATTTATGCGTGGGGGACTTTATTCCAATTATTTTTTAATAAAAAATAATTTTTAAATCAAATAAAGGTGGTTGGACACAGCCAGACGAGGCATGTACTCACTATTATGAATTAATTGATCAATATAGTTTGGGATTGAGAAAATTAGCAAATAAATATGGTTAATTAAAAATTAGACAAAAATATATAAATTTACAGGAAATTGTGGAGTCCCAAAAGTTGCCTGGCAAATAGATCCTTTTGGGCATAGTAGTGAACATGGAAATATGTTAATTAATGTAAATATAAATATTTAATTTAAATTAATTAATTTAAAAAAAGATTGGTTATGAAGCCCTTTTCTTTTCTCGAATGCATTATTTGGAATTAGAAAACAGAATAAAAAATAAAAGTTTGGAAATGTTATGGCAGACAGATGAAAATGGTAATTGATAAATTTAAGCTAAATAGAGACCGGACCGAGACGAGATCTCGATCAAAAATCTCGGTTATCGAGAATCAAGATTTTTCGAGATCTGCATTCTCGTACGACGCTCCAATTCCGGTCTCTAATATTAAACATATATTTTTTTGAATTTGATGTCTTTACGTTATTAACTTTTTTAAATAAGAAGACAATAATATAAATTTTTAAAGGAATTAAATTTAAATTATCTTCAAAAATTAATATTTTAATTAAAGGAGATGCTACAAGGCCTTTATTTACGAGTACCTTTTTTAAAGTTCCTCAAGGATTTTGTTTTGACCCTACTTGTCCTTACCCAGATTTTATAATAGACAATCCAGAATTGGAAGGATACAATATTGACCAAAAATTAAATGATTTTTTAAATATTGTTAATGAACAAGTTAAAGTCCAAAGACATAATCATGTTTTAATTTCAATGGGTGGGAATTTTACATATTCAAATGCTGAACTTTGGTTTAATAATCTCGATAAATTAATTTTGGCTGGGAATAAAAAAGTAAATATTTGATTTAAAAATTATTTTGGCTCGCGGAATAATTTATGAAATTTTTTTATTTATATGATCAGACAAAGGTAAAACTTAAGTAAATAGGTGCTGATAATATAGTAAAGCCTGTGTTGAGTAGGGAAAGAATTAATACTGTTGGATCTGATAGGTTGAGTAAGGTAGTAGGGGACCCAATAGGCGATGCAAGGCAAGTATAGGTGTGGAATGAAGATCTGATCATTCCCCTCCCTTCTTTCATCTTTGCCTAGCAAGAGATAAAGGGAAACTTAAAATTATACAAGTTTAGAAAAGACAATATTTAACAAAAATAATATTTTTTCTAATAATTTTTATTTTATTAAAAGAAAAACATTACAAATGTAAATATATTTTATTCAACCCCAACTTGTTACATAAAAGCTTTAGAACAAACAACAAAACCAAACTTTCCAAAAAGAGATGGAGATTTCTTTCCTTATGCAGATCAACCTGATAGGTATTGGACTGGTTATTTTACTAGTAAACCGTCATTAAAAGGATTAACTAGAAAGTCATCTTCTTTACTTCAAGTAATTTTTAAATTATTTTTTTATACATGCCAGGGCTGGAGAATTTTGAATTTTAAAAGGCGGACGGAAGAAACGGAGGAATATTAAAAAAACGGCTTTCCTATCCACCTAAAATAACCCCTCTTAATTACCCCACCTCTATCAATTACCCTCTCCAGAGAGAGGTCAAAACAATAATTACCTAGGGTAATTAATAAAGTATATACGGTAATTAATCTTTAAGAAAACTTTTTAAAATATTTCTAAACAATCCATTTTTAAGGTAACGAGAGCATTATATACACTAATGAAAGCTAAAACTAAATTAAATTCTGATAATTTAAAAATGGAATTATTTGAACGTTCTATAGCTTTAACAACACATCATGATGCTATAACGTTAATAATTTAAAATTAAAAAATTTAAAAAATTTTTTTAGTGGGACATCAAAAGAATTAGTAACTAAAAATTATATGAAACGTCTTTTACAGGGTAGGGATGCTGCTGAAGTAAAAAATAAATTTTAAAAAATAAAAAAATTTTTTTGATTTAAAGATAATATTAACAAATACTTTGGCTTTTTTAACGAAAAAAGAAGAAAATAAAATTAATAAAAATAAAACTTTAAATGTTTTCCCAACACAAAAATTATGTAGACGATTAAATGAAAGTTATTGCCCAGAAAGCATGTAAGTTTTGAACAAGGGTCGGATTACCCAATTCCCCTATACTTTTACGACCGATCCAAAGAAAATTTTGTAAACCCCAGCCAAAACCCAACTTTATTTTCAACCTAGCCCATCCATGGAATGAAAATAAATGTTTAAAGAATATTTAATTACTATATGTGTTTTTAACTGAAGACTAAATAATTCAAAATTATTTTCCCTTTTCGAACAATTTGCTAAATTTTGTTTAATTCTCATAAAAATATTTTGAATATAATTAAAGCCCCACAAAAATATATTTTTAATTTTCTATTCAAAAAATCCAATTTTAGGGGAACAGACAGCTTTACAGTAACAATTTTAAATGGAAATTCAAAACAATTTTCTGGCTATATCCGTATTCCAGTAAATAATCAAAATATTCAAATTTTATCAAATAATGGACAACAAATTGATTTTAGAGTATTTTTTAATTTTGAAAAAATTTTTCTTTAATTTTTCAAGTTAATTCCTTTATTTATATCACCACAATCTCAAAAAATAAATCAATCCAAATATGAATTAATATTTAAAGCAGATGTCGGGCCTGTTGGATTTACTACTTTTTTTGTTATTATAAACGAGTAAAGAAAAATAAATTAAAAAAATAAAAATAATTTTATTAAAAGTCCTTTATTACCCTCAAATCAAACACAAAATCAGCCAAATATTACAAAAAGTATCCCCGATTTGCCTCAAAATTCACAAAAATCTACACCAAACAATCAATTATCTACCACGAAATTACCAAATACTCCTTCTATTTCACCAATTTTATCAAATAAAACAAATGGATTAATTGAAAATAAAGTAAATATAAATTTATGTGTAGAGTTGCCAATTTTAAACCAAAAATTTTCGGTTCGATCTCAGTTAGCCAAAAATTTGTTGAAACCGATAACCCTATTTATGAGACGCAAAATCTGATCTATCTTGAGGACGGTTTTTGTGCACCTCTCTTTTTACGGATCTTTCCCTGAGTTTACGTCCTACAGTTTGTCCGAAAATATAATAAAAATTTAAAATGAGAAATAGAATATGTATTTGAGAATTCGGTCCAGGGCTCGGTGGCGGACATCGGGCCGAAAATGTTATGTCGGAACATTTAATGTCCTTTATCTAAAAAAGTCTGCAAAAATTTTTTAGAGCTTTAATAATTAAAAAAAAATATTTTTCAAAGTATATTCGTCTTAATTTTAATGAAAATGGCCTAATAGAATCTTTAGAAGATTTAACTAGAGAAAATGCTAATTTTAAATTTACACAAGAATTTCTTTATTATGAAGGGTTAACATCTGGAGCTTATATTTTTGGGTGATTTTAAATTAGAAAATATTTTTATATTGAAAGTTTTTAGGGCAAATTCAGATTTAGAACCAATACCATTTAACGAAACTACAAAAACTGAATTTATTAAAGTAAATTTAAATATATTTTTGTTAAAGTAGTTTATTTAGAGAAATTTTTAGAAATTATATTTATAGGGAATTTGTATATTACTACCCATCCCTTAAAATCTCGTCAGTATCCCATTTAAAACTTCAAAAAAGTCATCCTCTCTATTTCCATTTAACTATGTATAATTAATTAATTAATTTAGAATGATTTTGTACAAGAAGCAAGACAAATTATTAGTCCTTGGGTTAGTCAAATAATTCGGTTATTTGAAGATAAAAAATATATTGAATTTGAATTTCTTGTTGGACCAATTTCAATAGAGTTAACATTTCTTCTTTTTTTATTTATTTAAAATTAATTTAAAGAGAATTTAAATCAAAAGAAATAATTACAAGATATTCAATGCCAGAAATTAATTCAAGCGGTATTTTTTGGACAGATTCTAATGGACGTAGAAATATTCAAAGAAAGTAACTGAATACTTTAATTACTTAAATTTTTTTCTCTTTTTAAAGAAGAAATTTCAATAAATATTTTAATTTGGGAGAAAATATAAAATATCCATCAAGTGCCAATTATTACCCAATTACTAGCCGAATTGGGTTATCTGACAATTTAAATCAAATGAGTATATTAACTGATCGTTCACAAGGAGGGACTAGTTTAAATGATGGACAGATTGAAATTATGGTTTTTTTGGAATAATAATTAAAGAATTCTAAATTAAAGGTACATCGTCGTTGTGTTATGGATGATAGGTTGGGTGTTGAGGAAATTTTGAATGAACCGGCAAGTTGAATATTAATAACCCTTATCTAATATGTTTCTTTAATTGACCTCTTTGATAAGCCATTAAAGAATAAAATATCTCCTGAATAATCCCTCAAGAATTGAAATTAGAATGGCATCGAGTTCTATTGTCAATAATATAATTTTTCAGACACTCAGGCTATAAAATACGTTCAAATATTTGATAATTATCGCTCCTAAGAGACATAATTATCAGAGTCGAGATATACCTAAATTTATTTTAATATGTATTGGAACCCTATAAAATCCTCCCATTGAAATTAAATTATGAAATATAATATTTAAAGTTAAATTATTATTATGTAGATAGAATATGTACATGTAGGTATAAATTTAACTCCATTTTTTAGGGCGAAGATGGAAATGGTTTAATTATTCGTGCCAAACATTGGCTACATTTTGGACCTAAAACAGAAGAACCTTCTTTAAATAGAATATTAGGCCTTCAACTCTTCCATGAACCAACACTCCTTTTTTCTAAATTTTTTGGAGAATTTAATGATTACAATAATAAATATTTAACTAATGTTTTTACTAAAATATTTAACAAAAAATATTTTTGTTTAAATTTTAGTTTTCAGCTCTCAATTTTGATTTACCTCCAAATATTAATTTACTTACATTTAAACATATTGGGAATAAACAAATATTAATTCGTTTAGAACATATATTCCAAACAGGAGAAGATGCTAATTTAAGTAATCCAATTTATTTAAATTTACAGGTAAATTTTGAAATATTTTAAAGAAAAAATAATTTTTAAAGACAATTTTTAAAAATCTTCGATTTCAAAAAATAAAAGAATTAATGCTTGCTGGAAATATAGTATTCAATGAAGTTGTTGATGCCGAGAATGTTAAGTTAAAACCTATGGAAATTAGAACCTTTATGCTTACTACATAAAAGAATGGGAGTTGTATGGGAATTACTATGTTTAAAAAAATAAATTTTTTCTAAATTTTGGAAATTTTATGAAAATAGAGATTGGCTTAGTTTAAGTATAAACATTAAAAGCATGAAAAATTAAGTTTAAGTTTTGTATCAATTTGCTATATCTCTATATTCGTTTATTATTAACTTTTTATTTCTTCCATTCCGATGGTGATTTTATCAAATCAAAGAATTTTTTTCTAATTTTTCTGCTTTATTTAAATTTTTCTTTATCTAATAATAACTAACTGATTTATTCCTAATCGGCAGTATTTCTTCAAAAAATAAATTTATACATATTTTTTGGTAAGATTTTATTGAGAAAGATGAATGACCACTAATTTATTCACTTATTATTTTTACTCATCGATACTATTAACTTGCGGAGACGAAGAAAATATGCACTGGGGAGGCTAAAATTTCCTATATAATATCTATTTTAAGTTGTTCTTAGTTTTACTATTTTTTCTAATATATTCTTGCAAAATGACAATTAATTAGTCAATATTTATTAATAACGTTTATATATCTCCTTTAAAATACATAAGATAATATTTTTTGGGTATTCCATTAAAATTTTTCTTCAATTTTAAGATAAAATTTAAAAATAATTTAATGATTAAGGTTCAGAATAAACTTATAACTTTCAATTTTCCTTAAATACTTAATTGAGTAAATTATATGAAAATCAGTGCAATTGATCAATCTAATAGGCCCTTTTGTATTTTCTCCACGTAAAAGTTTTGTACAATTTTTAACATCTAGGACATGTCGAGTAAATAGATAAATTAACTAATCAAAACTTTGTCCAAACCCATTTAATTATCCAGATCGATTCAGCTCGCCGAGATGAATCAAAATAAATTTAATTATTAATTTCCATTACTTACAGTTTTTCCAAAATATTTTTAAATAATGTTTAATTCACTTCCAATTGAAATAAAACTAGATTTATTAAAATGTCTCAATTTTGATCAATTATTTAATTTTCGACAAACAAATTTTTATTTTAATGAATTTATAAATAAAAATGAGGAAATTTTGGCACGAAAAGAATTTTATTCAATTAGAATTGTAAATTTTATAATAATTTTTTTGGTTTATTTACCAAATTTTTATTTTTTAGGAAAGGTATTGGGATGGAAGAGAATATACTCCAATAGGGGATAAAGTTATCGAATTAGATTTTAAATTTGGTTATTCTTTGGATTATAAATTGGATGAACAACTTATTGGGAAGGTAAACTATAATGAATTATTAAACATTTTTTAATGAGTAGAAGGGGAAACAAATTAAACAGCAAAAAAATCGCTTGCCAAACGTTAAAATTTTTTTTAAATACTTGAAGAATAGATTGTTTTGATAAAAGATTTTTCTTTAAAAATGATTTTTTAGTGGCAATCTTCACTTAATCAACGTCAACATCTTTATTTTGGTGAACTAATATCTAGACCACAATTTAAAGATAATTTAGTTATTACAATACATCAACGTAAAGAAATTTTGAATTTTTTCAAATTTTAATCTTTTTAGGTACCAAGGATAAAAAATATTTTTTTCGTTACTTAAAATTACCATTATGCCCTAAAAATATGGAAGAAATGAAAATTGCTCGTTATTTTTTGGAACAAATTTTTCGTTGTTATTTTCATTTTATTGACTTTGGACTCTATATATTTTTTCCGGAAATGATTAAATTACTTTTTGAAAATGATAAGACAACAAAATTAAAATTTAATGGTCAAAAAGCTACTTTATATTATTATGAGCAAATTAATCCTTTGGATTTTGCTTTGAATCATTTAGTAATTAATGAACTTTTCATTAGTTTTCTTAAATATAAAGAAGCTAAAAATGAAGATTATAATAAAAGTTTAATAAATTTTTTAATGAATGAAGGTGCTAGATTTACAAAAATTAAATGGGATTTCTATAAAATTAAAGGACTTTTCTATTCACTTATTAAAGTAAGTTTGGAAGTAGGCTATAATACTATTCAAAAAAGGCTATAATATGTATTGAATTTCATTTCGATCAAAACACCCTCGCTACTTCCTCCCATCCAGAGGTGGGTCGGAACAGTCAGAGGTGTCGGAAATCGGAAGAGTAGGAAATCGGAACTGGCTCAAATGAGGAAATCGGAAATCAAAATTTTTTTCGGAAATCGGAAGGAAAAAAACGTCGGAAATCGGAATTCCGACCCACCTTCGCTCCCATCTCTGGTATTTGTTTCACCATAATCCTCTTTGGATCCCTTATTTGTAGACTCAGATTTTGACCCTTTAACTTGTATCAGTCAATTAATATTTAAATTTAGCAAATAGAAACTTCAACAAATTGTTTAAATATTGTGGCCAACATTGAAGTTCACGCATCTGAATCGTTTGATATTGATTTGAATGTCAGAGCAAAAAATAAAACCAAAAATGGAGAAATTACGAGTTTTGAACTTGACAATATTTACAATCCAGAAGTTACCTTCCTTGTTAAACATTGGGAACGAGAAGAAGGAAAAGTTTATCAGTTTCAAATTGAGCGAATAAATGAATAATATACCAAAAATTTGAAGATATATGCTTTGAGGGGAGATTTCAAATAATTACTCCCCTCTCTTAAACCTCTCCTTATAAACGTTAAAAATTACCAGGGTTAATTAATTTAGCATACACTGCCTATTAATTAAAGTCGGATCTCTCAAGTACAAACTAGGGGTGTATCGAAAAAAATTTTAAAAAGTAAAACGTGAAAGGCGAAAGCTGGACGTAGTACACCCCCTGTATATTCGCATTTGAGTGCGAATATACAGGGGATGATCTATATTTTCTAATTTATTTGCCACAGGGATCCGACAATTTTTAATTTATTTACTTTATTAAGCTTTTTTCTATCGATAAAGAATTTAATTTCTGATAAATTATTTTTAATTTAAATGTAATTTAAAGAAAGAGATGTAAAAATTTTGGATCTAGTTTGAAAATTAATAAGATAAATAATTGTGGATAATATGTTTTAAAGTGTTCGTATTTTCGAAAATTAGTTTAAAAACTTTTGCCAACAATTTTGTATTAAAATTACCACAAAATTAATCACTTAAAAAATTAATTATCTTCTTCTTTTTGTTTATCAATTTCTTTTTCTTCTTTTATTATATTCATCATATTATTATTATTCATTTCTAAAGCCCATTTTCTTGGATTAGATTTGGCAAATAAAATAAAAACAGTTATTGCAGTAAATACAAGTATAGAAATTGTTGAAAATATATATGTCCACTTTAAATTTTAATTTAGATTTATTAAAATTACCTAATTATCAAAGGTGGGTCGGAACAGTCAGAGGTGTCGGAAATCGGAAGAGCCGGAAATCGGAACTGGCTCAAAAGTCGGAACTCGGAAATCAGAATTTTTTTCGGAAATCGTAATTCCGACCCACCTCTGCTATTTATTTACTTGTTTAATTGTATCATCTGGTGCTGCGGCAGCAACAATTCCTGGAAGTATGAGGGGGACAATGCTTATTACCATATTAGTCCAAGAAATAAGAACTTCTGAATGTTTAAGAGCTATCTAGAAATTAATTAAAAATATATTTCTATTTCCTTCAGCTCTAAGGGAGTTAAAATTTAAATTACAAATTGTGCATATCGAAATATTCCAAGAAAATCAAGTCCAGTGAACATATTAATTGTTGAATAAAATGGCAAAATAAACAAAATTGAAGAAGTTAAATAAGGAATAAATGCTAAACCGAGCAGTGAAATACAAATACCATACTTTAAATTATTTATAATTAAAGATTTTTAATAGGGTTGGACATGACCGGTTTTAAAACATTGCTAAAAATTAACCAATTTTATTAAATTTTAAAAACCGGAAGTTTATGAAAATGAGTGGCTTTTTAAGAAGTCCCTCCGAAATATTATCGGAGTTTAACTAAAACTCAAAACCGAAAACCGGATAGTAATGGTTAACAATTTGTGTCCAACCCTAATTTTTTATTTAAAAATTACTTGAGCTACTCCAGAAAATAATTTAACTTTAGATTGTTCACTTAATATTTTTGAGATTAATTTATCATCAAGAGGACCAATTAATAATTTTGAAAACATTCCAACTAACGGAGGAAGTGCAGAAACTAAGCCTGTTTCAGTAACGGATATTCTGAGAACCTTAAACCATTTAAATATAAAGCATAGTCTTATAATATGCACATTATAAGATACACCTTGGGGGTTTATATGATATATGAAGCATATATTAAATTGGGAATATGGATCACATAGACAGCCCCTCCCACCCACTAAGGTGGTGGATCCTTGAGAATTTCCGAATATCCGGATCCGACATCCAGACCGAAAATTTCCGGATATCTGGCCTTTTTTCGGATCCTGTTATCCGGATCCGTCAATCTTATCCTACACACTAACAAGGGTAGATCCTTGAAAATTTACGGATATCCGGACTTTTTTTGGATCCGGATCCACCAACTCTCTCTTTGCACCCGTTGCCGATCGAATTAAAAATAATTTTAAATTGAGGTGTATCTAATAATGAGCGTGTATCTAGTAATGAGGTGTATCTAATAATGAGCATACTATCATGTATTTATTTTACTTTATTTAAATAATATGGCCCCATTTCTAATAAAAATTGAAAGGCAATTTCACTGCAAAAAAATGTTACAAATAACAACCAAGTTGTCCAGTCAGTTAACATTTTATAATATGGAGCTTTTTGTTTTTTGTTGTTTTCTTTATTTTCTTTTTCAGCTTTACCAAATTCAATTTCTTTTAATTCAATTTCAGATATCCATCTAGAAAAATAAATTTATTTTTTAATTTTTAAAAATAAAATTTACGGATGTTCAGAAGGACAATCACGAAAAATAAAAAAGAAAATAATTGTAAATATTAAAGTTAATGTAAACATTGTATAATATACTCCTTCCCATCCAAAATTACTTTCACAAAAATATCCAGCTGTAGGCATTGTAAATAATTGACCAAACTATTTTTTAAAAATAATTTATCAAGATCAAAAATGAAGATAAATTGTAAGACTTGGATTGCGTTGACAAAAAAATTTTCTGAAGCCGAGGACAACCCTATATACTAGGGGAGTATTCAAATAACCTTTTAACCCAAATAAGGTTTTTATGTAGGGTAGGGTTGTTCTCCGACATGGGGAGGGCCACGGGCAGTGATGGGAAAGTTCCAAAATTTCTCTGGAACCGGTTCCAGTTCTGTAACTGCTTTTTGAAAAATGTCTCAAATTCCCCGACTTTCCGGTACGGGGGAGTATCAGGGGTTATTTGTAAAAATAACATCTTTCCCAAGTAAAATTTAAAATATTTTATAAATTCACTTGAAAATGTATAGAAGTTAAAATTAAAAAAGTAGCCGTAGATGTAACAGGCGCCCATTTACGTGAAACTATTGAAACAACAACATATTGAGCTGCAAAACATGTACCCTATTTTTTTAAAGTAAAATTAAATTAAAGCTTTTTATTTTACTTGAATTATTCGCATTAAATAGATAGACCAAAAACCAAAAATCTTGTCTCCAATAGGAATACCTAAAGTAGACAATGCAGACATTATACAAAAGCCAGTTATTGTATGTCTAGAAAATAATTACAAAATTATAAATTGTTAAAAGATTTTCTTCGAACCTAACAGAAAATAGTTCAATTAAAGGAGAGATGATTAAACTTCCAATAATTGACCCTATAGCAGGTCCAGAAAATAAAAGAGAACGCTCAATTGCTGAAAATTCATTTTCATCATTTTCTTCTTGGCTGCCTGGAAATTAAAAAGAATTTCGTCTCTGGAGCTAAAAATTTTCTTCTGATTCTTCAAAATTTTCTAACAAATCTTCCGAAAAATTTGCCAGACCCTCGCACCCCCCGGGGGAGATGTTATTTATGTAACTAACTCAGAAAGGGACTATTTTAGTGTAAATATATATTTATTACCATATTTATTTAAAGAAATATTAAAATCATTTATTAATTCAGTTTTTACTGGATTCATACAAATTATTGTGAAATTTAATAATAAACAATTTGAAAATATTAGTGCCATACAAATAATTGAAATAGTTAAAATTAAATAACGAATTTTTAAAATATTAGAGAATTTGACTTGAATAGACATATTGATGTATGTATTAAATATTTTTCTTAAAAATTTTAAATAATTTTATGAATATGCATGAATTTTTTGGTTTTACTTATCAGTCTTAATAATAATGTTCAATGAATAATTATTAATAATATCCGAACCAAAATTATTAATTAAAAATTTATAATAATTCAATTAAAGGAGAGATGATAAGACTACCAATAATTGCCCCTATAGCTGTTTTTTTATAAATAAAAAAATACTTTGATAATTAGTGCCTGGATTTTTAAAAATTGTTGTCTATTGGTTAATAGATTTTATACCTAGAATTTTTTTATTTGAAATATGTCATCAGAAAATGAAATTTTTAAAAATATTATTTAAATATATAAGTATGTAATAATATTTAAATAGTAAATATAATATTAAAAAAAATTTTTAGTATAATTTTTGAAGGAAGATTTACATATTTTTGTTAAATTACAATTTTTAACAATATTGTTAAAAATTATATATTTAGTCAAAAATTATTTTTGCAAAAATAAAAGATCATAAAATGTACCTATTTGTATTATAACAATAAAATAAACAAATATTGATAGGCAAGTAGGGCCTAGGTTTTTAAAAATTATTATCACTACTTAAATAAGAAGTCTGCTTATGATACTAAATGAAAACAGACTTCGGCTATAACAGAAATAAATTAGCCAAAATATGTATTAACGAGAAATCCCCAAAACTAGTAACGAGAAATGTCCTTTTGGGTAGAACTTATCTTAACTATCAATTTTTCAATATTTTAATAAAAAATGCAAATCAAAAGCATGCCCATGTGCCAGGTATCACGCACGGTTTTCGGCTAAAATGCATACATTTGTAACCTCGTCTAAAATACATTCGAAACGAAAATATGGAGATTCGATAGAATAAATACAAGAATCAACCTCGAATCCCGACCTTTTTTTACTAAAACTCCGATGCCGATGAATCAACATAGAAAAACTTCGACACCGATAATTTTAGCCAGAAATTTCAGAAAAGTTAGAGATTTATAATTTCTTTAATATCCCTCAAAATAACTGGGTGGTTATGTGGTAAGTCCCTAGTTAAAATTATTTTTTAATGCTTTAATCTTCTGTGCAAACTAATATAAAAACAAGACTAACACTAATAAACCTTCAATTCTGGTTTCGTAATTTTTAAATATGTATCTAACAACCGTGAATTTACCCGTTTGTTTTAGAGTTAAAAAAATTATTAAACTTAAAATAAAAATGAGATTTTTTTATTTTTCTTAGATATTAAACAAAAACAAAACAAAGATTTTGAATTAATAAAATTTAAAAAAAATTTGGGGAAAAGGTTTATTAAAATCAGAAATTCTTCGGTTTTAGACCCACGTTTTTTCTTGTTTCCCTTTGTGGCATCAATTTTCTTTTTATGGTAATATAACATCAGAAGAGCTCTTTGAGCCGAGTCGAATCAAAATAAAATCTATGAAATCTAAAACCGAAGAATTAACTTAAATTCGATTAATATGAAAACTTGTAATATAATCTGTATCTAAAGGATGGCAATGAAGTATTACAAATTTAATTTTAGAATTTAAAATATTTTCAATTTCATATTTTACAAAATTACAATTCCTTCCTTCTACTTTTAACAATTCCTTTTCTATATTTTTGGCTCTCTTTGGCAAATCAGTACGAAACCATTTAATATAAGGAAAACTAATATTAGAGACCATATTTGAGCAATTTGAAGTTTCTACATTCTAAAAAGTTAAATTTAAAAATATAAATGTCTAACAAGGGAACATTCCGAACTACCACCAAAAATTTTGTAACGAAACATATACCATTGTGTAGAGCAGGGTCGATTATAACTTTTCGAAATGGGGGTCAGGGCCAAAAAAGAAAAAATAGGTAATCGGTTTTCGACCATGCTCTAACGATGGTATAATTTTTATTTGAAAATTTTTGGTGGTAGTTCGGTATGGTTCCTTGTAAGCTAAATTTGATACCAGAAGATCGGAAATAATAGACAAATATTTAATTAACTCTTCTCTTTCCTTCAATATTTAACAAGATCGTTATAATCCTTACAACTAGGGTACCCAACAGATCGATCGGAATTCCGACGTTTTTTCCTTACGATTTCCGAAATTTTGGAAAAAGTTCCGATAATTTTTGAAGTAAATTTCCGACTAAAGATTTTCCAAAATTCTCAAAATTTGCGCAAAAATGGACCCTTCGTCATTTCCGATCGATCTCTGGTACCCAACAATGAGGGAAAATATCTCATTGAGCCACGATGTTACACTATTTTAACGAATCAAGATTTTATACGAACTGATCTAGTACTCAACCTTAATTTGGAATAGCTTGGAATTTAGATATTCTCTGAGGAAAAATTTTAATTTTGAGGAAATGGCCGTCCTTGTGGGGGAAACTTTTTCCCCCATTCCATTTTTTGTCCTTTATTCATAATTATATAAAAATTTTCAATTTAATTTACTTACCCTAATTATTAAATCAAAAATTTCCGAATCAATAGAAGAATTTTGAGGAGCCCCAGAAAACATTGGTTCCAAAAAAGAAGTACCAAAAAATAATTTTTTCTGTGTTGTTTTAAATCCATTGATCAAAATCCTATTAAATTTCCTTCCTTCATTTAAAATTAAATTTAAAATAATTTCTTTATATTGAGTAAAATTGTTTGTTCCGTCAAATTCAATCTTTAAAAATTCATTAATTGCCAAATTATTTAAAATAAAATTTAAAGCCTCATTTTCGTAATTTGGATTGGAATAGCAAATTAGGGCTTTGTTGATATTTAGGAGATTATTTAAATTTTTTTCTTCTTTTTTAAAAAATAATAATTCAATTAATTTTGGATTAAATATAACACAATTAAATTCGGCATTCTCAAAGGAACACAAAAATAATTTTTCTAACCAAAAACGAATAATTTTCATTTCTTTAATATTTTTGGGGTATAAAGGCAATTTTAGAAGAAAAAATGAAAAAGAATCTGAAAAATAAAAAAAATTTAAATTTTTAAATTTTCTTTACCTTCTTCCATTAAACGAATAACTATATTCTGTGTACAATGTTTTAACCTTTCAGTACACAAATACAAAGGGATCTGCCTATCTTCTATAGATTGCCACTAAAAATTTTTTGAATTATTTTTTTGATTATTTAGAGTTACAGTAATACTTTGGTTGGAATTAGAGCCCGGCACGGGACCCCGTACGGAATTTTACGGGATCCCGTCCCGGAATCCCAGGTTTTTAGTGACAAACGGGATTACCGGGATTTACGGGATTCCCGCGGGATCCCGTCCCGTACAACATTTTTAAAAAAATCCTGTTAAGGAATCCCGAGAATGCGATTTTGCCGACCTCTAGTTGGAATCCCCCTCCTTTTTTACTTATTGTTTCCTTGACCATTTTGAGCTTTTTTGCTTAAATGGAGTATTTAATTAAACCAAAAAATTTTTCGTGAAATCGATTTTTAGCTGAGAAAATAGGTGATTTTCATTTCACTTGCGTTTGTCCCTATCTTTTTGTCGACTACTTTATTACAAAATTTACTTTTTCCAAAATTTCTTCATCCAATTTAATTTCACTCGAACCTAACTCAATTTTTTTACACAATTTTGAACATTCGTTGAGATTAACCTAAAAATAAAAAATTTTAGAAAATTTATTTAAAAAACTAAGGATATGTGGCTAAATTTTTGTTTTGACAGTATTCCAATATATCGATCAATCAAGGCTTTAAAATGGATATTTGTTTGTTGAAAGGATATTAATTGATTAAAATTTAGGAATTTTAAAATATCAAGTTTTTCTTCAACAAGAAGATTATAGTACATTAATTTTATCTTCCTAAAATATTAAAAAATTGACTTTGATTTTAAATAAAATGAAAAAATAAATAAAAATTTTTAGTTTATGGGGCACCGCAGACTAGCGCAGGCAAAAAAGGGAAATAGAGCGAAATTGATATTTTGGCTAAGTGGATAAGAGCGCTGACTACAAAATCGTCTAAAAATGGGTCTCGGGTTCGAACCTTTTCATCGTTAATTAATATTTTCTAATTAAATAAATAAAATAAAACATCAAAAAAGGGCGCGCCGAAATTTGCGGATTTTAATTTGCGGACCCGAACTTTGCGGACCCGTATTTTGCGGACCCGAACTATGCGGACCCGAATTTTGCGGATCTGAGATTTGCGGACCAAAAATATGCGGACCGACAATAGAGTCTACTGAACCTCGGAAACTTCAAAAATTTTAGCCTGCGGCGTTAATTGGATGAATTCAAGCATCATGACCTTATGAAATGGCCATATAAATGATTTCTTTAAGGAATTTTCTCGATTATTTAAATTATGAAATAATTTTTAGATAAAAAATTGATAAAAATTTTGAAAAATTAAGAAAAAATCTTGAATCCTGTACGGATCGTGGTAAATTCTGCCGGAATCTTCGAAAAATAAAATTTTTAATTTTTCCTATTTACTCAAATGTCGGTCCTAAAATCTTGGTTCCGCAAAGATCAGGTCCGCAAACTTCGTGTCCGCAACCTTCGGGTCCGCAACTTTCGTTCCGCAAATTTCGGGTCCGCAAAGTTCGGGTCCGCAAAATTCGGGTCCGCAAAGTTCGCGCCACGCAAAAAAGCATTTTAAATCTTTTATGCTAACACTAAAAATAGTGAAAGACTGAAACAGGGACCAGACTGAAATGGTCAGACCTGAATACTCCTCTTGGAATTTTTTTTGTTGTCGAATTTATTAGAAAGGGGCTTTAGGATTTTCGTTTTTTACATTTTTGCATTTTCTAGAATTAATTCTCCAATATTTTTAGCAAAAAATAAAAAAAATTCCTCAAAACAAACAAAATGCCTTACCCAGCAATTTGGACAAGATCACAACGGGGTCAATTGTCTGCAGATTATGAAAGTGTTGCTTTTCCTGGCAACACGTTTATTTTCCTTCATAAACGAAGAACTCAACATTGTTCCTATTTTCGATGCGCATATTGTGCAAAAGCGTTAAAGGTGTTTAAAGAAATTTTTTTAATTTTTCAAGCATTTATTTTAAAGCTTCGGATCAAGCGTAACGCAACAAGATTAACAATACCTATAGTTCGAGCTTCTCTCGAAGAAGGATTTTTGGATGATCCAGACAATCCATTTCACCGGCATTTTTGTATTGATGAAAAAGAAGTTGATACAACAACATATGCAGCTAAGGCTAGATATATTTACAAGTTGGAGATTTTTCTTTAAAAAATAAATTTTTCCTTAATTCTTAAAGTAAAGTAAAATTGGAATTGTTGGATATGCCAATGACGCCTCGTCAGGCTTGGCTTCAAATGGAAGCTGAAGTTATTGCCAATTTTCCTGATACTCTGACACAGCAGGAAATTATTCGTCGTTTACCAACGTAAGTACAAAAAATTATGAAATAATTTTTAAAAATTTTGATTAAATCAAAATGGCTGGTTAATTCATAGGGAATTTTAAGTCACGTAATTAACTTTTTTTTGGTCTAAAATTTTAAATACTTATTTACTGTTTAAGTTTGAATTATTTATTTTTCTATTCTTTACATGAGATTGAACGAAGGGAGCAGGCCAAGGTACCGCAGCGCTATAACTTCGTTCAACATGTCGAATCCGGGACGCCCTGTTATGGTTCTATTCAGCTCGTTAAGGTGCATCGAACCGTACCAGAACGCCCCGGATTCGACAATTCTGAACGAAGTTACAGCTCTGCGGTACCTTGTGGTGTACCCTTGAACGAATATTTTTCTTTTGCTAAATTGATAATATAATTTGTCAAAAAATTTTTGTCTCTTCTTCCCTTCCCTTTCATTATCTAAATAGGTATTTTTTATTTAAAAATAAATTTTAGTGATAAATCAGCAAAAAGAAGTTTTGCTAGGCGTAGCTCTATTGGGAAGCGGAATTTGGTTGAAGACCTTGCAATTTTTGGAAAGGATTATAAAGAACCTGTAGATGATTTTGAAGCAAAAAATGAATTTGAAGCCGATGATCTTTCTCTGCTTTTGGATGCTGGTTTGGTGGAAGAACGCAAAAGTCCTGATTTTTTAAAAGCTGATTCTTCGAAAGTTCCTTTAGATTTATTGGTATATTTTTATATTTAATTTACAAAAATTTTGCGGATTTTTACCTAATTTTTTATGTTAACCCCCTTATCCAGGCCCGTAGCAGGATTTTTTCGAGGGGAGGGGGGGGGGGCAAGGTCGAATTTTTTTGCGCCGCAGGCTAGAATTTTGAAAGTTTTAGAAGGCCGTAGGCCAAAAAAATTTATTTTTTTGCCCAATCCCTTCCCCATTTCGGGGGGGGGGGTGGAATTCTCCCTACCCTCTCCCCGCTTGGCTACGGGCCTGCCCTTATCTCTATGTTTAAGGTTAAATAAGTGATTAAAGAAAATATGTAAAAATCCGCAAAAGCCTCAAAAAAATTTATTTTAAATAGAAATCAAGATCTCCACGCCCTCCATGGATTTGTTCTCCCGGAAGAGAAAAGCTTGCAAATTTCTTCCTTATTCATCGTGAATGCCGTCCAGATTCTCCACATTTTATGGTTTTTTCTGATATGATGGGAATTAATTTAATTCACAAAGTTTTTTAAAATTTTTCTATAAATTTTCTAAAATCATTTTTAAAGTGTGCAGATATCGTTTGCGACGGAAATTCAAGTTTTTACCCCTATGGATTCGCGCAATTATATACATTTCATGCTGTTCATCATTCAATTCCAGAAGAGGCTCATCTTTGTGCTTTTGCTCTTTTACCAAAGTTTTTTTTAAATTTTTTAGAAAAGAATCTTGACCAAAAATTTCATAATTATTTTTATACCATCGTGTAGAGCATGCTCGATAGCTTATTTTTTTCTTTAGGAAGACAAATATTAAGAAAAGTGAGAGCGACTCAACCGTTTTAAAAGTCGAAAACTTTGAGGCTCTATAACTTTCTGATTTGGGGGGTGGGGGTACGGCCGAAAGAGAAAAAAATGGGAATAGGAAATCGACCCTGCTCTAGACGATGGTATAAAACTAATAAAGAAATTTTTGGTCACAGTTCGATATGGTTCCTTGTTACAAATTTTTTATTTTAGTACTTCATCTGTTGCTTATATTAAATTATTCGATATTATTTCTCAAAAATTGTTTACTGAATTTGGAGATCATGGAATTCAAAAGGTTACCTACTTTAAATATTTTTATTTAATAGTTTATTTTTAGAATTGGCATTTTGATAATCAGGTTTTGTTTATTCGTGGCAAAGCAATTATTCGAAACATTTTACAAGGGATTTTCATAAAAAATAATTTTTTCAGGGAATCCTTTATTCGAAAAGGGAAAAACTAAATCTTTTAATATCCCACCTCTATTTGATTCCCAGATTAATTTTCCTTTTTACTGTCAATCATTTTTTCTTTCAAATATTTTCCTCAAGATTTTCGAACCCTAACAAAATTAATATTAAACGATTCCTCTCATCGAGATAAAGAGATACATACCAAAAATGGCAAGGGCCAAAAATATTACCCAAAGTTATGGCTTTGCGCCGATGGCTAAAATAAATCTTTTAACAATGCGGCCCTTTAGAAAAATTTTTAAAAAATTTTTTTAATAAAATTTAATATTTAATTTAAATTTTTAGTTAGCAGCAATAAATGGCTGTAAATCAATTTTTATTGAAGATATTGTTGAAGGATCAGAACAAAAAACTTCAAATTTTGCAAAATTATGGCATGAACATTTAAATTCCTTATTTTTTGGAAAACATCCAGGATTAAATAGATTTATTAGAACAATGAGGGAAGAATTGTATAGAGCTGGGTTACAAGTAAATTTGGAATTTTTAAAAATTAAAATAAGTTTTTTTTAAATTTTAAGGCTGAAAGAATTTTTCGTCCGCCAGATTTTATTACTTCAATTAATTTGGATAATATTGAGGTTTTTATAAATTATTTTTAAAATATTGAATAACTATTCTAAAAATAAATTCGGAGTCTTTTATATAAGAGAGTAGTGTCGGTTCGGTTTCGGATATATCCGAAGAATTTCCAGAAACCGACAACCCTATAAGAGAGGTTATCTTTATTTTTTGCCTAAATTTTTGTGAAATTTTCGATATTTGTGGTCTTATTGAGTACATTTTAAATTACCGTATTGTCTCTAATAGAAGCCCATCTCCAATAGAAGCCCATGCCCTATTAGAAGCCCACTCAATAGGGGGTATTGAAAAATAAAGGCCCATGCCCTAATTGAAGCCCATGCCCTAATAAAAGCCCATCTGATTTTTGACTACCTATTTTTCTATTACTCGTGTTATAGTCGACTAAAGGTATTGATAACAAAATTCCAGTCTCCAAAAATGAGTATAGAAGGATTTGAATGGAATATCGGGAGATTTGGATAAGTTAAGTAGAATTTAAGGTGAATTAAGAGAATCTAGAGAAAGATAGATGCGGGTTTAAGAAGGTATCTAAGGAATTGTGGCATAGAGAATATTGTATGCTTGAGTGGGATATCGTTGGCTATCAACGAATTAATAGGAATATTCAGAGATTGAATATTGAGAGATTTGGTTGAATCCTCAAGGATTCAACTCCTTCCGTGCCTATACCTCGGTCCACCCAAAAAGTTCAATATCGAGAGATCCCTCGATCGATAGAGGTATCAATAATCCCTCCATATTTTTCCATTGAGGATATGGAATGGATTAAGAAATTTAGGCGCTTAAAAAGAGATTAAGTTACGAGAAGAAAGAGCACATTGGAAGATTAGAGTGGGATATTGTAAAGGATCAATAGGGATTGAAAGTTAAGGTGTAAAATTGATTTAAGAGCAAGGGGGATATCAAGGAATATTTTGGAATTAAACGGATATTTACAATTAAGATTGATTTAATAAAGATGGATAGGTAGCTTAATCTGATTATTCAGGAGTTCATTAATAGTGATTTGCGGGATTAGAAGGGATTTCCTCGCTACTAGTTTGAGGGAAAGGAGTTTTAGTGATATTTAATTGATTTTGATATTTAATTTTTACATTCATTTCTTTTTTTCTTCCTGGCAAACAGTTTAATTCTGTTGCTTTTATTTTTTATCTCTTTAAAATTTCGATATTGAAAAATAAACGCCCATGCCCTAATAGAAGCCCATGCCCTATTAGAAGCCCAGTCAATGAGGGGTATTGAAAAATAAACGCCCAGGGCTTGTATTAGAGATAATACGGTAATTGAAAACATTTCCGTGAGGGAATGATTAAAGAAAATTTTATTTTTAATTAATATTGTCGCAAAAATTCCAAATTTTTATTTTACTTTAAAAAATTTTTGATTCCTTTCTCTTTATTATTAAAATAAAAATATTTTTTAAGGCTGTTAATAATGTAAGTTATATAAAAGAGGAAGAAAATATTTTTGATTATCCTTCAAATAATTATGATAATTACAAAACTTTAAATAAAGAAATGAAAATTACCAATATTGAAATAAATAATAAATTAGATTGTAATAGAAGAAGTGATAAAAATGTTGATAATGATTGTTCGTGTAAGTTACTTTTTTTAATTTAAAAAAGAATATTATTCCTCAATTTATTTTAAGCTTTGCATTCTTATAAATTTCCTATTCATCAAAAATCAAGAAAAAGACAAAATGAAAGTTCTGATGGAAATTAGAAAATTTAAAAATATTTTTCGCAAAAAGTCATTTAATTTTTATTTATTTTTATTTTTTGATTAAATAATTTTAGTATGTATTTTTTAAGGAAAATTAGAAATTTCATAAAGTTATGTGATTTTTAATAGCCCTAGGAAATGTTCAGAAAAATTTTAATTTATCCCAGAATCCCTCAAAAATTAGAAATATTAAGGGTATTAAAATGAAGTTAAACAAGATTATTTTTACCAGACCTGGTCACGGATACTGATCTTGGTAACCGCGTCAGGGTATTTACTGCGGATACATGCGGATATCCGCAGGCATTTTGATATTATCCGTATCCTGACCAGGTCTGATTTTTACTACATAAATATAAATTATTTATACATATGTATTATTTACAGTAAATGTTATAAAATTTAAAAAAATAATATTTTCAAAAAAAGGCTTTTAATTTTGTGATTAATTGAAATAATTTTCTTTATTTAAATTCCACAATTTGTGTCAGTACTTTTCCACCAACATTCCACCTTCGCATCTTCCCAAACTTTTGGCGCTTGATCAACAACTTTGTGTCCATTACCATCTCTAACATAATGTTTCACTTCGTCTTTAACTAAATTTACTTTAAGTCCACGAATCTCAGCGACTTGAAACTGAATTTTAGAAAAATAAATTATTGTGCTATTAAAAGTAAAAATTTGGTTGTAAAAAATTGGGGGGAGTTTCAAAAAAATTTTATATTTTTATAAGGAAGAGGCATCCAGCTGGCTAGCATTTAAAACGCTCACTAGACGGGAATTTAAGATCTATTAAAAGAGCAGGTGAAAGCAGCGTCAAGGTAGCGCAGTCGGTAGAGCACCTGTACGTGGTGATCGGAAGCGCCAAGCGATAACTGCCAAGAGGTCTCAGGATCGAAGCCTGCCCGGGAGTAAACTTACTAATAATTAAATAATTATTAATTATCTAATAATTAAATTTTACTTTAAATTTTTTGTCATCCAAATTAATATCCGGGAGCAATACTTTCTTAACACTTTCTTTCCCTCCACAACTGAATTAAAAATTTTCTTAAATAATTTCGTCTAAAATAACTTGTGTGTTATATGAAGATAAATGTTCGTGTATGTCTTGTCAGGAACTGTACTACTGAATATTTGGCCGCAAATTCGATGTGTCAAAATCACAGGAAGAGAAAATGAAGAACTTCCCAAATTTATATTTTCACCTAATTTTACTCCAATATTCAAATCTTTAACACTTAAAGCTTCAAATTCAGATTCGTCATCGCAATGAGATAACCAATTTCCTCCTTTCTCAAAATGAGTGACTCGTAAACCAGTTATTTTAGCAGCAGCACTAGGACAAATGGCACATCCATCGAGAAGAATGAGGAACTCTATAAATATTAAATATTTAATTCACGTTTTACTCAGTCTCACTCCTAATAACCTCGCCATTTAAGCATTCCCGAGTGAAGCATCCCCCCTATCCCCCTCCCTACCCTCCCGCCCCTCTCACTCTCCCCAGCCTCTAAGGAGGGAGGATACCCATAACGATAGCCCAGCCCTTCTACCTATTTGCTGGTAATTCTTCCTACTTTTCTTCCCTACTTTTATTCCGATCCTTGGCAAAGTTCGATTCAGCAAATAATTTGTCTTCAAAAAAGTTTATCTAAAATTCGAAATTTAATCTTAAATAAATTCTCTTTAAATTACCAAAGCACAATTTTTAATATTATCAAACCAAACATTTCCGCACATTGGCATCTTAAAATTAATTTCACAATCAAATAAACTCGTTTCTTTATTTACCAAAGCAATCTTAAGGAAATGTTCATCACAACTCGGTAACGCCGTAGGGAGAAGGAAATTGTTAGATTTCTTTCCTTTTACCTGTTAATTGAGCAAATAATCTTCTTAAAAATTATTTTTGTGTACCAAACAACTACAATACTCAATTCCACTTGCTTTTTCACAAATATATCCTTCTTTGCCTTTGTTTGTCTCAAAAAATTTCTTCTCGCGATATTCTCCATCAGACTTTAAATTTAAAGGATTTTTAAAAAATTTAATTTTAACGACCTTATCGACAAATTTAATTAATATTAAAATAATAACAAAAATAAAATAAAATTTTAAAGTTATCATAATTGAAAAAAAGTTAATTTTCTTAATAAAAAATTTAAAATTAAACTAATTTTGATAAAATAAAAATTAAGACAAAATTAAATGTTTGGGGTGTTTAAGTTTTATTTTGATATTAATTAAAGCCCTTCAGTTGTTTAATTTAACTACTATTTTAATTAATTTTAAAACCATAAAAATATTTTATAAAATTAGAAAAGCCAGAATAAAATTAAAAAATTATGAATAAGACCATTAGATAAATGACAGGAAGAGGATAAGTATAAACTAAATTAAAAAATAATTGGGGGAAAATTCTACTACTATTACTCATTTAATTAATCACTTAATTTAATTAAAATCCAGTAAAAAAATTAAAACCCAACAAAAAATTTTATAAAAAATAAATAACAACAAAAATAAAAATTTGATAAAATCAACATAAAAAATCAACAAAAATTTAATGTTTAATATCACGGGGATGTGCAATAGATAATTGTATCTTTACATTAACAGCACTAAGTTCGGCACAAAGATAGCGAAAAACACGTGGTATTTGAACTTGAAAAACTTGATCATCTTTTTTACAAAGCGAGCAATGAATTTGAGTAAATTTTTGAAAATCATCTTCAATAGCGCCATATTTAAGCATCTAAAAATAATTTTAATTTAGTCTAAAAAATTATTTAAACTCACAGCCATGTGTGGTTTAAGTTGACTAACAGAAACTATTGAACCACATCTTCCACAGACATGAGCTTCTTCTTTGTCTGAACAATTTAAAAGACGATCCTAAAAAACTAAAAATAATTTTCGGCTCTAGTTTAGGACATGCGTCCCATGAACTTTAAAGCGTCACATGAAAAAGTAAAAGCGTCAAAAATAGTATATGCGTCCCATGAGAGAATAGGAGTCCCAAAAACTGCACGGGCCGGAATCCCTTACGGAATTTTTAATTATTCCCATAAATTGCCATCGTCGCTAAAAATAGAATGAATCTGGGTCCTAGGCCTTCCAAAATCTCAAAATGCTGAAAGCCTAATTTTCTAAGAAAAAATAATTATTAAAATTACTTGTAAGCAAAAAGCTGTTCCATGGGCTATTAATGAATCTCTTTCCATTTCCCCAAATCTAACACCCCCACCACGTTTACGACCTTTTACAGGTTGAAGAGTAACTTTAATTTAAAAAATATATTTAAAAAATAATTTAAAATAAATGCCTGGATCCACAGGACCGGTTGAACGACATTGGAATTTATCAGAAATCATATGCCGTAAACGTTGATAATAAACAATACCGAAGAAAATTTGAACCTAAAAATTATTTTAGCTAAAGGAGAATAATTTTTAGGTTTCGTTAGTTTATTACAATAATCAGAATTCTAGTCAAAACTCAAAAAAAAACAGAACAAAACGGATTGTAAGGATGATATTAGGAATAACTAAACAACTGTTCAAGGCTAGGTTCAAAAGAGCTATTTCGAAATTTGTATTTTCGAAGATTTTTTTTGTTTTGAAACAAAAATTGAAAGTCTGACTTGCTTTCCCTTTTCATATTGTTCCTTAAAAAATATGAGGAAATAAGAAAATAGTAAATGCATGAGGAAACAACGTAACTCAAACACCAATTTTTGCATTTTCGACAACCCCCAGTTAGTATGACAAAATGCCCCTTCAATATCAAATATTTGAAAAAATTCCCACTTTCATTTCACGTCCATCCACGCCTGAATACATAGTTTCTTCTCCATAATGATTATAACCAGCTCTTGATAACATTTTCCCAAAATGTTCTATAGCCGTATTTTGTTCACTTAAATATTTATAAATAGAAAAATAAATTTAAAAACTACTTAAAAACAAAAGGAGAAGCATCAAAAGTATCCCCATGTGTTGCTGCTGCTTTTCCAGCCATACTCTCAATCATCATTCCAATTGTCATTCGAGAAGGAAACCCGTGAGGATTAAAAAGAATATCTGGAACCATTCCAAATTCAGAAAATGGCATTGATTCTGGAGGCCAAAGAAATGAATTAATTCCTTTTTGACCATGCCTTGATGCAAATTTATCTCCAATAATTGGATTCCTTTGAATTCTCCATTGAATTAATGCATGCTTTTAAAATTTTAAAAATAAATTTAAAACTAGACAATTTTGTGGGAGTGATGAAAACCAAAAAGACGTCGTGTTTTTATTTTTTAAATTTGACAAATGAAAGGTCTAAAAAACTATAGAAAAATCCAGGCTCCCCCTCCAAAATCCAGGCTTCCTTCCCTTCCTTCCCAGCTCCCCTTCCCTTCCCAAAAACACACTACAGCAACCCAATCCCAACTTAAGAATTAAAAAATAATCGAGTACCACTTTAGCATCAGGAACATTTTCATCTCTTACAATTCTAACAATTCCACAATAACCAGGTTCACTAGAAGTATATTTAAATTTTCTAAATTCTCCACTGATCAAATTAAAAGTACTAAAATAAAAAAATAATTTTTTTTCCAAATTTTAAACTACAAACCAATAATAAAAATCTCCATATTGATAACAACGCCCTTGAATTGGAAGTCCATCAGCATCTAAACTGGCAGGTCTAACATCATTTGGTTCACCACAAAATACAACTTCACAATCGGATTTCCTCCCAAAACGTGCATTTGAATGCTCTGCTAAATTTATTCTTTCAACTTTAATTACTGTTCCGTGGGCAAATCCTCTTTGATATGATCCCTTATTTATTACCATTGCATCTTCCATATCATAACCTTAAAATTGATGGGAAATAAATTTTTTTTAATTAAAATTAACCAGTATAAGAAATTACGGCAACACAAGCATTTGTTCCCAAAGGATATTCATCCATTTCATATTTATCATGAGCCTCTAATTTAAGTAAAGGTTTTTGTGGAGTTTGAAGTAAATACATTTTGCCGTCAGCGCGGTGCCTCCAAGCATGAACTGGGACCTAAAATATAATTTATAGGGAACCGGACTGATTCAGGATATAAATTAAATAACTAGGAGGAATCCAGAGTTTTTTAAGTTAACGAAAAAGTCAAAAACAGGGAAATACCTCGAAACTGAAAATGGGTGAAAAATCGGTACTTTCCGTTAATCGACCGCAAACTGATTGTGAGTACTTAATAATCTAAAAGTTTTTATTTCACAAACCCCCATTGTTTGCTTTCCCATTTGACACTGATAAACATTTCTTGGCGATTGGTTGTGATCAGGAAATGGAATTAAATTCCCCGCAAAGGAGAAAAGTGCAGATGGATGCAATTCTTGATGCATAGTTACACCAGGTTCTGCTTCATCAGGATCAATAACAATCGATAAATAAACTTGTTCAAACATACCTTCACAAAAACAATTAAAATTTAAATAAAAATTCCAAAAATACCAATATATTCCGTTTGCCCATTCAATAATAAATTCTTAACTGGACGATAGAGCCGGCCAGGAAGTGTGTAGATATATAAACCAGGATATTGAGTTTGGATATTTTCGGGATCAGGGGAATTTCTAATCAAAGTTATTTCAGCAAATTTTGAAATCTTAAAATTTTTTTTAGAAAATTTGAAAACTATTCTAATTACTCTGTCATCGAATTCGCTAACTTTAATTGCTCTGAGTTGCCTTTCAACAAATGCTGCCTTTCTACACGATAAATAACCAACAAAATTTCCATCAACAACAACAGGATAAAGCTAAAATTAGAACATAAATATTTACATTCATAAATAGAGATCGGATTTATATTGAAATAGGGCAAAAAACGACCTTGGATATGAACAAGCCTTGATGACCAGAGTTCGAATAGAAAAGACAGAAATGACCAGTAATAGATGTGATAAAAAATGGAAAGACAGTGGTCAGTTCGCGGGCAGGGTCACTTCAGTGATTTATTTAAATATAAATCCGATCCCTACTTATAAATATACAGCTGAGGAAAGCTGGGGAAAGTTAAATATGAAAAATATAATAAAAAATCCTTCGAGAAAAAAAATTCTTTACAGGTTCATCCGGAAGTATTGCCAAAGAACTGTGCGGAATAATACCCAAAGACGAAAGCGTTTCTTGTAATTTTCTAGGACTTTGAGTAAAATGTGTAACAATATTAGTTGATGCAGTAACATGATTTAAAAGGCCACAGGGAGCACCGTCAGGTGTATGGACCTTTAAAAATAATTTTAAAATTTATTTTTAATTTCAAAAAAATACTGGACAAATAAATCCCCAAGCTTCAGGTCTCAATTTTCTAACATCCGTTGTACGCATTTCCATAAAAAATGCACCACGATGAATTGCACTTGAAAATAAAATTAATTTTTTTCTCAAATTTGAAAAAAAACCGAAAATGTGAAACAAATCTCAATTGATTAATTCTTTCAGCAATAACAGCAAAACCAGTTAATTGCATTAATCCAACACCCGTTCTTGTAATTAAATTCCCCGTTGCTAGAAAATATTCTAGACCACGAGAAAGTTCATTGTTTTTATGTGAAGAAAATGCTTTTATAAATTCCTTGCTATTAAAAAATAAAATTAAATAATTAATTTAAAAAACCTTGTAAAATTAAATGTATCAGGCCTTTTCTTTGCAACAATTTCTAATTTTTTTCTAACAATTAATAAAATATTTTCCATTCTTTCTCTAGAAATTAATGCCAAAATATGTCCGGAAACTGAAGCTTCCTATAAAATAATTTTATTTTCGTCAACAATAGAGATTGGAAATTTTGAAAAGCCTGGACATGTTTCTGGACTTGATTTCTTGACCTGGACTGATACTGGGCCTGTAGTCCAGGAAAAACCCAGGCCCAGGAAAAACACAGAAAGGGCAAAAAATGATTGGACCTGGACTCTGGGAAAAAAACCCAGGCCGATCTCTAGTCAACAATTCAACAGTTTTGTTTGTAAGAATCGTCCACAAAATCTTAGAGATAAGCAATAAAAAATTTTTTATTTAAGAAAAAATTTTGTAACCTGAAATTGTGGGTTATCAAGAGATTCTGGCTGAATTTCATTTTTAACCAAAGCAACTAATTTTTGTGCCATCATAGCCAAACAATAAAATTTCTGTTCATCAGTTTTTAAGTGAACAGCCAAACAATGAGTTAATAAAAATTGGCAAGCCTAAAAAGTATTTTAAAAATATTCCTAAAATTTAAAAACCGTTTCATCATCCTCCCATGGTGCAAGTCTTTCCCCTAGAGCAACACGAAATTTACTTCCAAGCATAGCAAAAGCCGATTTTTTAGAAACAATGCCTTCTCCCCAAAATAAAAAATTTCTTTCAAATAAAAATTAAAAAAAAACCTGCGCAACCGTTAACATATTTCGAACACATTTAGCCCAAAATTGATCATTAGGCCTTCCAGCAATTAATTGATTATAAATTTGAGCATCATTCCAATCGACCAAACATTTAATTACGTAAATTAAAGGAACATAAAAAATTTCACGGCGATACTTTAAAAAGATTTTTTCACAAAATAAGGTTAAAAAGAATGGTACTTTATTGATATCCCGCCCCACCCTTGAGGCTCAGATTAATTTTCAGTTTTTTACTGCCAATCATTTTTCCTTCACATTACAGGTAAAAGGCAAGCATTAGGAAGGAAATTTGACCGTTCCGAGGCAGGAAAAATAAAAAGGAAAATTAACTCAGATAGGGGAGGGGGCGGGATATGTATTAATAAAATACCAAAGGAACAAAAAATACTTGTATAAGAAGTGTCATTGAAAGACTTTCAAGATAATGTAGAGTAATTAATGAACAATAATGATTTCCTCTAAAACATCTCATCATTACAGCAAATTCAGAATAAAGTTTTCCTTTAGAATAAATTTTAGACAATTTTTTAAAATTAAAAAAACCTTTTTCTCTAAAAGTTTTCCTTTTAACCGCTAAGGGATAATTACGTTTATTTGCGATAAGTAGGCGCATAATTTTTTCTGAACCATTTACAATAAAATAACCACCTCTAGAAAAATGTTTTAAAAATTTTAAAGTAGAATTTAAGAGAAGAATCCATAAATGCTTTCATGGAAAAAAATTAGGTACTTATTAGTTATCCCAGTTTTTGCGGACATATTTATGCGGACTCATTTTTGCATGAAATGGTCAAATGTTCATCTTCCTCGATTTCACTCAATTTTCCCTGTGTTGATCAATTAGGATAGGGCAAAATCAAGTATTAAGCAAAGGTACCCTTTTTACTTCGATTCCAATCGACTAACTAAAGTAGAGAGAAATGAGGAAAAATGATATAAGGAACCACCAATAATAAAAAAAACCTTTCCAAAGCTTCCTCTCCTTTAGCAATTAATTCTTTTCTTTTCAATCCATATAAATTACATCTATTAGAACAAAGCATTACAGGAATTTCTGCCAAAAGTAAATCAACTGTATCAATCTTTCTTCCATTTAACTTTAAAAAATTAAAAATAATTTTAATACTTTTCCGTTATACGACCGCAAACTGAGTGCCGGCGAAATTTTGATCGGCTATCACTTTTTAATGCTTGATCCAATACAATAAATTTTATGTCATTCGAAAGCCCTCGATAAGCTGTATATTTCTTCTAATAGGCTAGGTCATGTCTGATCACTGATTAAAAAGTTATAAACCGTTAAGTTCAGTTATTCGATGTTTTTCACGTTTGTCGGGCTATAACTTTTTAATATGTGATCAGACCTGATCCATCAAGTTGGAAAAAATATACAGCCTATCGAGGTCTTTCGAATGATATAAAATTCATTTAAATTGGATCAAGAATTAAAAAGTTATAGCCGATCAAATCTCTGCTGTCACTCAGTTTGCGGTCGTATAACGGAAAAGTACCAAAGTTTTTTAAAATTTAATTAAAAAATACCTGTAAATCAATACAAACGTTAAGGGGTGCTCGATAAGTTAATCGTCTTTGTCTACATTCTGCTGGATAGATTGGACAATTGCCTATATCACCACCCATTTTTGAATTATCTAAATGAGGCTTTCCTAACCGAGCATTTGTGTACCAAAATTCAACAGCATCCCCATTTGGTAATTTTAATTTGACAGGAGGAATGTCTTCAGCAATTGCTTGAAATCCTTCATCGGCCAAAAAATTGAATGATTCGACGTGATAACTATAGAAAAAATTTTTTAGATAAAAAAATAATTAATATTATGTAAATTTTACCCAGAAATATCACAATCCATTGATGAATATTTAGAATTCAAGGTGATAAAAAATTTAGTTGCAGGGAAATAACAAGTATTTTTAATACTAAAAGAAAATGTAAAATGGAATCAAAATTAAATTTACAAAGGAATGCCGAAAATAAACAAAAATTTATAATGATAGGCCCACTTGGGCGCGGGCACCCAGGCGCAACGACATTTACAAAGGGAACCTTTCATGTTGCACGTGGGAAAGAGAGACCCTCGAAAGATTTTGGTATTTGGCGGTTCAATCGACTTATCTCGACGAGAAGAATATTATTCCTGGTAATATTGAACCTGAAAGACCCCAGTTTTCCTCCCCAAGTTTCTTCCTGTATATTTGTAGAATGGTCAGACTTCTTCCTTCAATTTTCCTTACTTCCATTCAAGGGGAATTCCTTTTGATTTTTTGTAGGCAAAATATAGAAGGGCAATTGGGAGGGAAGAATGGAGCAAGTCTGGCCATTCTGTAATATATAGGAAAAAACTTGGGGAGGGATACTGTATTTAACTCTAATAGAGCGGCAGCCTCCATCTGAACGGCCATCTCCAATAGAGCGCCTCTTTGAGACGGGATTGAAAAATAGAGCGTCCGGCCGCTTAGAAAATACGGTAAATGGGGTCTGTCAGGTTCAATATTACCTTATTTCTAAATACCGTATATACTCTATTAATTACCCTGGGTAATTATTGTTTCGACCTCTCTCTGGAGAAGGTAATTGATAGAGGCGGGGTAATTAATAGAGGTTATTTTTAGCAAGGATAATTGTAACTGTTTTTAAGGGGGTAATTATTGTTTCAACCTTTCGCTAGAGGGTAACTAATAAAGGCGGGGTAATTATTTGAGGGGGGTAATTAATAGAGTATATACGGTAGTCAGGTTTTACCGTGGATTAATTTCTTCACAAACTACAAAATAATCAGAGTAATACACATTTTATTTAAAATTAAAAAATAGTACAAATAAAATCTTCACTTGAATTTGAGTAATAAAATTCAAAAAAATTAAATTAAATATTTCTTTTATTTATCATAAAAATGTTTATCTATTAGTGTTTATCTATATATTCCAAGATTTTCTAAGCATATCAAAATGGCTATCAATTGACTGTTTTGCTTTTAAATCCTTTCCATTTAAAGATTTAAAGGATATATTTGCTTGATTATTTGTCAAATTTTTTGAGAAAAATACTGAATTTTTTGTTATTCCTTTAGTGTTGTTAGTAGAATCCTCTATTTTGTTTTTAGAACAAAATAATATTTTATTTTTCAGTTTTTGAATGAGTAATTTAACTTCTCTATTAAGATATGGATGAAAACTGAAAATTAAATTTTTATTTCGGTAAAAGTAAATCGGTGATAAAAAAATTTGTAATAAAACTCTAATTATTATCAACTTTAATTATTTTTGCAAGCTGAACTAAGTTAAAATTATTCATAAATACCCTTCCATCATTTCTCTAAAAATTATCTCATATTTTACCTTCTTTTCTAGCTTAAGGAGGTGTGTGGTATTTCTTAGAATTAGGGTAGCACCCTGAGCCTTCGGGGACGGAATCGTCGGAGATGGGGGTCCGGGGTAGAGCCTTCGGGGGTTCGGGTCAGGGTTTTTGCCTAAAAAATAGTTGGGGTTTCGGGGTGCTACCCTAGTTTGAATGGTTCGCCCCTGTGGTTGTTCAATTTTCACGGATTTGTATTTCGGTCAAATCAAGTCGGATTTTGTTGATTGTGTCATTCGACACAGCTCGGTGGGTTCTACAATTGTTGTCCAGACTGACCATTTTTACATATTTTTCGAAAAGACTGACTGGGGGGGGGGAACTAAATAAGTACCGTTTGAATGACATAGATTTTTTGTTTTCTTATCATTTATCACCGTTATATAATAAAAAATATTTTCCTTACATAATTATTGTAACTTCAACAATAAACAAATTCAAAGTAACCACAATACTTAAAGATTGAGTAATTATATCCTCATTAAATTCATTAATAAAAAAATTAAAATAAATAAATGTTTGGCATCCAAAAGTAAATAAAACATTTATAAAATAAAAAATTAAAGAAGGAATTAATTGTTTTATTGTTCGAATATTTTCGCTTAACTTTAAATAAAAATGAAATTTAAATAAATATTTTTATTTTATTTTTTACTTGATATCTTTCTGATAAACTTGTAAAAGTAATTTGCTTTTTTTCATAAATATTTTTATTTTTATTGAATATTATAAAGAAAATCTGAAAATTTTTTTTAATTAAAAAGACAAATAATTTACCAAAATTTCAATAAAAGCAATCAAAATAATTATTAAATAAGTTATTAAATTGGCTAAAGTAGCTGGATTGTCTTCTGTTATTTTTTGATCGGAATGATCAGAATATGAATTGTAGGCAGATGATAGGGACTAAATTAAAGATAAATGATTATTTTGAATTTAAATAAAATTAAATTTCTGTTTAAACTATTGTTTGGGGCAATAACTCGAGAAGATTCATTTAGAATTTAAATCTCTCTTTTTTACTAAAATTTAGTAGAATTTCGATATAGTAGAAAAATATAAAGTTAACTCAAATCACTCTCGGAATTTGGCATACAAACCAAATTTTTATGTTTATTTAAACGGGCCTTATTTTGGAATTTAATTATCTTTTACTTTTTTAGACTCAAAATAAATTAAAAAATTTATAGAAGATTGGCAAAATTTTGTTTTGGTAGAAGAAGGGGTGTGCTGAATATCTTATTATTCACTGAAAGTATGTAAATTTGTTTATTATTGTCAAATCTCGTTTGATTTATGAGAGACAATATTCAATATTTTTTGAATCCGGTACATTCTGGTCTAGCTACTAATCCTTTTTTAAGTTTAATTTCTAATAAAAATTACCAAAATTAAAAACCAAATAATTCCAAAATATTTTCTCTTCTTAACTTCATAATTACAAACAAATATTGTTGCAATTAATCGTTCAAGTACAATTACATGCCCAATCAAAATAAGAAAATAATTACAAAAAAGACCAGAATGATGTAAAATCTCAGAGTCGTCCCAAGTAAAATTATTTGACGAAAAACGAAAAATAATTGTTGTAATTCTTAAATTAATTAATTGAATCAAAATAAGCGAAAATAATTACCATATAACCTGTATTAATTGCCCTCCCTCAAATAATTTCCCCATCCAGTGATAGATTGAAACAATAATTACCCCCAAACAAATGCCCTAAATCACATTCGAATTTCAAACCACGTATATTACCCTCCCTTAATTAATTACTCCCTCCAGCGGAAGGTCAAAACAATAATCACTAATTTGTAAGGATAGGCATTAAATGATATAGTAAGATATTTATTTTTGTCGGCTCTTATAAATTTTTTTAATATAAAAATAAATTAAAATTTTTATTTTAATTTAAAAAACTAAAGATAAAAAATACTACAAAACTTAAATTATAATTACCTTAAAATAGCTCTTTGAATAATAAAAAAGCTTTGACACAACAAAATTAATTTTAGATTGAAATGAATAACTGATATTTTTAAAATTAAACGAAAATTAATTAAAGATAAAAATAAAACTAAAAATTGAATAAATAATTCAGAAATATTTAATATTAAAAGTATTGTTGGAAGACCATTTAAAAAAATTGATGATGTTACATTATTATTATTTAAAGTAATATTAGAAGAATTTGTAATATTTGCTGACATTTATGTGAATAATTTTTGAATTTTTGTGCTTCTGAAAAAATTTAAAATTATCCAGCCCTTTATCGACGTGGGTGTCATTAACGGACACTTTTTCTTTTTCAGTGACTTATTGCCAAGCGGAATGGAAACTTGTAATAGAGATTTTACGCTTTTATTTAACTTCAATTTGTAATTATGTTAATTTATTTGTTTCGAAAAAGTAAATTAGATATAATTACAAATTTGGGTTTAGTACAAAATATTTTAACCTTGTAAAAAATATTTTTATATTTTAATCCATTAAGTTAAATATAAATGAAATGATAAATTTAACAAAAATTGTATTTTTTTAATTTTTTATTTTTATTAAATATTACAGCAATCTGGTGAGGGCGGGGGATATTAAGTCGGACAAATGCTAAACTAGGTACAATAAAAAATAAAAAAATATTGATAAATGGTAAATGAATACTGATCAACCTTTGATATTGTTTCGCATTCAAAAAAAAAAAATTGGTGAAAAAAAAAAATTGGTGAATACTGATCAACCTTTGATATTGTTTCGCATTCAAAAAAAAAAAATTGGTCACCAAAATTATTTTGAAGATTTAAGTTGCAAAAAATTGTTTAGGGAGGGCTGTTTATAAAACTACTATAATTTAACTATGATTTCGATAGAATTTAGTATTTGTGTTTACATAAAATCGAAAATCTGTGAGGGATTTCAAATGCTTGAATTTTGAAAAATGCGCATGTGTTAGATGTGTGTAAAATGACTAATTAAATAGCCATATTAAAACAACCTTTACTTCTCTAACAAATAATTCCCCATTTACTATAAATAAATAATGGCAAAAAATAATTAAATAACACAATCTTTATCTATTAAATACTTTAGAGAAAATTATGAGTGGGATTATTAAATAAAAATAAATATAATTATATAGTATTTATAAACTAAAAATAATTTATTTAATTATAAATATCATTTATAAATTAATTATTTTAAGTGTAACAAAAATAATTTATTTTAACTGACACACCTTAATTAATTTAAATTATTATTTAATATTAAAAAATATTTTTGTTTCTTTAGTTATTTAATTATTTTTAATTTAATTATTTAGTTTTAAAATTTAATGTACACAGTCTAAACTATAGATTAAAACTTGGGACGGGCAAAGGAAAGGGATTTAGAATTGGGTTTTCTTGAGTTTTAAAAACCTTTACCCCATACTTTAAAATATTCCAAAATAATTTATTTAAAGTTTTTTTATATTTAGGAATACATTAGACATTATAAGCCACTTTGGAAGAAAATTTTTTAGTTTAAAAATTAAAACTTTAGCTAAGACATTAAATATAATTTCTCTAAATAGAAAAATAAAAGATTAATTTTGCTTTAACACCTGTAATTATATTTAAAATAAATTAATATAAAAATTAAAAATCAAAGGTGGCAGAAAAAATATTTAAAATTGCCACTTTTATATTTAAAAATAAAAACACAAATTAGGTAGATAAAATTTTTGCAAGAAAAGAGGATAATATTTTATTTATTTTTTTATAATTAAAATAAAATAATTATATATTATTGTAATTGAATGTCAGGCATTTTATGATTCCTTCCAAAGTATTAGAGGGGAGAGTGGAGGAGGGGGGGAGTGTAATTGAATACCCTCTCCCCTCTATTAGAGGGGGAGACCGTAAATGCTCGAATAATTACCCTCTCTCAAATAATTGCCCCCTCTCAATTAATTACCCCATGTAGCGAGAGGTTGAAAAAATAATTACCCCTCCTAAAAATAGTTATAAGTAGCCTGTTTAAAAAAAGCTCAAATAATCACCCCCTCTCAAATAATTACCCCGCCTAGATAGAAGTTGAAACAATAATTACCCAGGGTAATTATTCGAGCATATACGGTAGTAGGGTATTCAATTAGAGGGAATACTGTATATATATTTGTTTATTTTTTGAATGATATCCAATTAATCTCTAGAATTTTAAATTTATTTTATAATAATTTTAATTATTATTTCAAAATTTTAAAAATCCCCCAATAATTTTTAAAAACTGTATCCATTTAAAAACGATAGTTTAATTAAATTGTAAATTTGTTAAAATTAGATTTCATATTTTATTTATAAATATAAATTTATTTTTTATATATTCCCTAATAATTTATTTAAAAAATTATTTCAGACATCATCAGAAATATTTTAAAAAATGTAAGAAAAAGAAAAAAATTTATTCCAATTAAAGAAGTCTGTAAATAATTTAATTAAAATTTTTGTGAAAAATTATTTGAGGTAATTAATTATTAATAAAGAAAAATTTAAAAAAATATAAAATTGTATTAATGTGGAAAATTGACAGAAAAAAATAATTTTTAGAGAAAAATTTTGGAAGAAAAAATTATTTTTGGTATTTTGCTAGATAAGGTTGAGGGAATATTATTTAGAAAAAATTAAAAAAATATTTTAAAGGTAAATGACAAGAAAGGAGTTTTTATTTAGTTTTATTAATAATTCTTTGACTTTTTAAAAAGAATTTTTCAATTTTAATATTTTCATAAAAAAAGATTTTTCTAGAAATAATTAATTTTTGAGTTGGAATGTACATAGATAGAAAGGCTTAGAAAGGTATTGAAAAAAGATTTAAATTAATTAATATTAGTAATCGTAATTCCATATAGTAACGTATTTCGTACAGTAATACCGAAGAAGACCGATACAAAGTTTTGTCGTACCGTAATGCCGACACGGAATACCAAAAAATATTGTAGGGAGTACAGTACGGGAACTTATAAATATGGTGTGTAACATAATTATAAAGGAACCCATATTTTCGGTCATATCTCGAGTTTTTCTTGATGAATTTATAATTATGTTACACACCATATGTATGTATACCCGAAAAAATACAAAAAAATTTCTTTTCCTTCTTCCCAAAAATTTATTTAAATTTCTTTTAACTATAATTGCTTTGTGGATTAATTACTTCTGGAACATTGCTGAATGTTAATTTACTACATTGAGCAAATTTAAAAGGAGGATCTCCACCAATGTTTTCAGTTTCGAGTGTATCAAAAACGCTTAATTTTAATTGACTGATTTTTGCTTGAAGAGAATTTTTGATTTTTATATTCTTGAATTCCTGAAAATAAAAAAATAATATTTAAATTATTAGAATGTTCGGGGGGGGGGAGGTTTATTAATCAAAAATATATTTTTAAGACTTTTGTTTTTCTTTAATATACACTCTGTCATAAAAGTTTAAGCATCCCCAAATTTTTGTAAAAAATTTGAAGAAAAAATGTTTTTGAAAAATATTTTAGATTTTAAAAATTTTACATTAAAAAAATTTTTTTTTGAACAAATTTTTTGTTTTTATTAAAATACCTAAATTATATTTCAAACAAAAAAACTCACAAAATTAGTATGCATATAATTTGGAGTTCCATCAATCAAAATACAACCAGAAGCGTGGTTTGTGTCTATTTGATCAATACTCAGATCTTTTAATGTTATATTAAGATATTGTGTGGAGATATCTGCTGGAGGGAATTGACCTTTGCCATCACTGTATTTTAATGTAAATATTAGTGGATATCCATTAATTGTATTTCCAGACAAAGTTTTGCCATTATATGTAAATGAATTTGTTGTCCCAACTCCTTTCATTCCAATATTTCTAATACAAACTTTTCTAACACCTCCACCAATTTCTTTTGTTGCCTTCATTCGAATACCATTATCAGACATAAGGAAAATGTTATCCTTAATTTTAATTTTATTCAAAATCGGAACAAAAAAGTCAAGTTCACTAGGGTTATCCACTACAGGTTATTCAGATTTTAAAAACTCGGGTTTCGGTTTAATTTTTAGTTAAAATTAAACCGAAACTGTTTTGTTTGGGGAAATTTTTTTAAGAAATCATTTCCAAAAATCTTAGAAAATTTCATAAAAACAGTTAATCTTTGCCAAGAATTATCAAAATTTTCGATTTTAAAATCGGACGTAAATAATTTTGGGGACATTCATTATTAAGGAAATGAATGTCTGCTAAATAAGAACATCGTTCTTTTCCTTTCTGCATTCGAAATTCTGGCAGTTTTTCCGCAAATGCCCAGATTTCCTCTTTCCGTTTATTAAGGAAATGAATTAGATCAAAAAAGTTAGTCCCCAAGTAGACACTCTAAATATAACTCTAGTTATTTTTACCTCAATTTGGACATCTTGTACCCAATCTCCAAGATTACCACCAAAGGAGCATCCATGTGAATGCCGGAAATAATTATTTCTAATAACAACAAATTCTACAGGCGGAGAATTAGATTTTTTTCCTTGTCCAGTACCCATTGCTACAGAATCATCTCCAGTTTCAAAAAGATTACTTAAGATTTGAACATTACTAGCATCGCCTATATTCATTCCATCGCCATTATTTATATCAAAGGTAGTAAATCGAGTATTAACCACAGACTGTAAAAAGATGATTTTATGAAATATTTGACTCAGTTCAGTTATCCAATGAAAAATAAAGTGGGTCCACGGTACCCCGTAGCGAAAATGGTGCAAATTTCATAACTAAAGTAGGGTATGATCTATCTGTCTGCCAAATTTCATCCCGAAGTTCCACGGACACCTGACAGCCTCTCCTTTGTTAGAAATTTCTAATAATTCTTTATTATTATGCACCTTTAACCATTTTGTAATATTTTGAAAAAAAAAGAGAAAAGAAAATGAGTCGTCTAACTCAAATACATCTACCGTATTTTCTCGATTAATTCCCCCTCTTGATTAATTTCCCATGTTAGAGTTGGGTTGAAACAATAATTCTCCACCCCCAAATACCCTACTGCACGTTCAAATGCCAAAACTCGAATAATTCCCCATGCCAAGGAAGGGTTAAAAAACTAATTTTCCAGGGGAATTAATCGAGAAAATACGGTAAGTCATTATTTTAAATATAATTATGAAAATCCTTTGGACTCATAAAATCGAACCAAATATTTTTATTTTAAATCTTTAAATTACTACATACAATATTACGACTATTTCCAATAGCCATAGTAATCATAGATGGATTTCGAAGGGTTAGGTTGGTGCCTCCAATATGTAAATTTGTAATTCCAAGTAATAATAACATTTTAGAACGTGCACTTCCATATTTGTCTTTACTTGTTACTTGACTTGCAGCTAAAACCCCATTTTGTTTAACTGTTTGTGCTGATCCTTTAACATAATGAGGTAAAGGGTTCCCAATTTCATCTATTATTGTAGTGTCTTGCTTCCATCCATTATTATCAATAATACCTCCACTACTAACAATTCGAAGATTTTGAGAATGCTGTGGATCCTTTAAATAAAATAATTTTTAACTGCATTCTCAAAATCTCTTTTTAAATTAACAAAAAAACTCACAATAACGTTAATTAAAGCTGAAGGCATATTTAATCTTGGAATCAAAGGATAATCGTTACTGTTAGGGGAACCTAACAAAACAGCTCCAGATGCCAATTCGAAAGTCATATTTGATTTTAAAATTAAACTTCCAGTTAGGAAAGTTCCTCTGGGGATTCTAATTTTACAGTCGTATGGAGACAGAGAACCAGTAGCACAGCTATCTATGGCATCTTGTATTGCTTTTGTATTCATTGTTTTTCCGTCACCTACAGCTCCCACTTTTGATATGTCCACAATCTATTTTAAAATATAAATTAAATATTCTCTTATCATTTTTCAAAGTCGATTGGGCCTAATTTTAGATACCCCCAGTTTATAGATACCCCAGTAGCTAACTTAATCAAGAGATAAAGCCTAAATTTAGATGTAGCTATTATTGGGTGTTTATCGAATCGAGATCCGACAAATTAACAAAAAATTTTCCTATACCTTTTTATAATTAGTTGGTGTAGTAACAACTAATGGTTTACTATCTTCAGATTCATCCCCATTAGAAAGAACAGATCGAACAGTAAATGTATATTTTGTTTTTGGCTTTAATCCTTTAACCCAAAAAGTATTGAAAAGAATTTTTGGATAAAATTCTGGTTCTTCTTTGAGAAAAGTATCAAAATATCTTCCAACAACACTATTTTGCATTGAATTATTTTTAGAATTTCCAAGCAGCTAAAAAATTAATTTTTTATAAATTAAATTTCTTGTATTATCCAGTTTATGTGTCCAATCAACTTTTATCGAGGTACATGAAAGACAAGGTCAAAACACTTATATGCATTTACAGAAAGTCGAAAGCTTTGAATTGAGCTGACTTTGTTGAATGTAATGTGTTATCAGTAAAATAACACATTACATGTGTTATGTAATGTGTTAAAAGGCTTATTATGAGTCTCTTACTTTTTTTAATCCAATTTTTAACCTATAGATTTTACCTTTAGTTCCTAAGATTAAAATAGGTAAATATTTCCAAGTATAAACTATCTGGGACAGGTAAATGAACTTGGGCTCCAAAACAAATTTTAAAATCATAAAAGTTGATTGGATCTATAAACTAAACATTCCATATCCCTCAATAAACCTGTCCATCCTTATAAACATTATAGCCAACAACATCATCAGCAACATCAGGCTGAGTCCAAGTCAAAAAAACTTTACTTGGTTCATATGCAAGAATAGGAACACACACAGCTTGGGGAACATTAGTTCCTGTCCCAAAACCCTTACAGGAACTATCCACGTCTGAACTTGAACAAAACGGGCTATCTGAACCTTCAGTTGGGGGAGCATCAGCTGGCGAAGGTGGAGAATTATCTGCTTGGTCTTAAAAGAAAATTTTGATTTTTAAATTTTTAAATCAAAATTTAATATTTTAGAAAGTTAAGTATATGTACTTAAATATATATTCGTTAATTTGTTATATATATTTTTTAACCTTGTTCGGTGGTTGTAGAAATCTCACCTAAGAATAAAAATTAATCGAAATTCATTAAATTTTTTTATATTTTTCGGCTAAAACTATTTTGGATTAAAAAAAGAAGTTAATTCCAAAAAAAAGGAATAATTTTTAAAAATATCCAACAAATATAAACTAAAAATCAAAATAAAAAATCTTAACAAAATTTAAATTTTGCTTTAAACGTCCTAACCTTGTTGAGACGCTGTACAAGGTACTCCCTCACCTAAGATTAATTAAATTATTATTTTAATTCTCTAAAAATTAATTTTTAAAAAAATTAAATTTAAATTTACTTGTAGTATCACCATCCCCATTAATATTTTTTAATAAAAAAATTAATAAAATATTTAATAGAAAAACTTTTTTCATTTTTTAGAATTTTCCTTCCAATGTGGAGAGGAAAAAATTATAAATAATTTTTAATGTTTGAGTGAATGAGAGAAATGAATTAAAATACTTCAGCTTATATTAAAACTTAAAATATAGCTTAATAATTAATAAAATAATCCAAAAAAAATTTTTTTCAGGTGATTAAATTTAATTTTAAATAAAAAAATTTAAAAAATCCAAAAAAGGGATAAATTTAAATTTAATTTGCGTCATTTAAATAAAATATTTTATTCAAAAATGATTTTTTTTGTTAGTTTCCGTAGATTATGTTGGCAAGCTATATTCAAACAAAAATTTTATAGACTCCCTTTTTTTAAATATCTTTTTTAAATTTATTAGCTAAATTAAATTAATTTTTATTTTTTTTATTTATTAAATAAAAATTAGCAGATTATTTTTTTTAATACGGATTGTTTGTTATTCTTTTAAATTTGTAGCCACATGATTTAAAATTTTTTTAAATATTTATTTTAATTTTAAATTTAAAATATGAATTTATTTTATAATTAAATTTAAAAAAAAATAATTATTTTTTTGTTCTAAAATGTTTAAATTAAAAGTTAGAGATAAATAATTTTACTGAAAAAACAGTTTCTGCAGTTTTATCTAATATTTATATCACTGAAGTACTTATAGCATATTTGAATACTTATATGAAGTATTTATATCAGTAAATTTTATAGATTATAATTGTGCCTTTATTTTATAAAATTATTTATTCTAAGGAATTATTCGGATATCCTAAATTCAACCAAAAAATTAGGTTCCATGAGGTTTCAATTTTATTCCTTTTCATAGGTTTTATATTTTATAAAACATCTTGAATGTGGACCAATTTTTAAAAGTACTACAAGGAATAAGGACGGAATAAATAAAAGGAAAAAATAAAAGGACGGAATAACACCAACAAAAATAAACGAAATTCCCGAGTTATAAGGAAAGAAAAAATCTTTGGACTACCCATAAGGAAAGGCTTTAAGGCAACGAAACTTACAATAACATGTAAACATTTTAAAATTTTACATTTAAATTTAAAAAATTTAATTAATCAATTAAATGTCTGAATATTAATTATAGACAATAATGAAAGTCGCCAACAATGCCTAATTCAGACGCCCTTTCCTTTCCCATTCTCGCCTTTATAAATTAACAATCAATCTATCAATTTATTCATTTGAAAAAAATTTTTTATTGAAAATTAAATTTTTTAAAAGAATAATTTTTTTAATTTAAAAGTTAGCTAAAATCTAGAGTTGACATTTTCAATTCCCCCCCCCCCCCCTCCCCTCAAAAGCCTGGCTTTTTTCTTCCAATCCGACCCGGGCCGTATTTTCCGGGTTAAAACCCCGAAAACCCGGATTTTATTAAAATACCCGGCTTCCGGGCTACCGGGCCCAGAAAACCCGGTCCCGGTCCGGGTCCGAACTCTACTAAAAACATTGTTTTTTATTTAAATTATAACCAGGCTTATTTATTTTACTAAAAAGAATTTTTTTTGTTTGTGTTGACTTTAACTAGAATCCCAACAAAAATGCGTGGCTAATATAAATTCCCCTTTTTGTGTTGTGAAAAGTTTTTCTCGATTTTATAAATTTAAAATTTGTAGTTTAAAGTTTTAATTTATTTAATTTAAAAATAAAAAAATAGTCGATTAAAAAAATTAAAAAAATAAAATTAAGAAATAAATATTTATAAAAGTTGTCTGTTAAAAATTTTTTTTCTAAATTAAAATCAATAAAAGTCTAATAATTATTAATTATAATTAAATTTAAGGAAGTATTTTGAAAAAAGAAGAATTTTTTAAAATTAATTAAAAAATATATTTTTAATTAAATATTATTTTTAATTTAATTTTAAATATTAAATGATTATATTAAAATTATTATTTGCTTTATTTGTTTCACTAACATTGTTAACTAATGCTGCGGATACTGGCAAAGTTTGAATTTTATTTAAATTCCTTGATAATTTAAAAATTTTTTCTTTGTTGAAATTAATTTTTAAATAAAAAAAGGGAGGGGATAAAAAAGTTAAGAACGCATAAACTCCTAAAAGTAATATTTACTACGGTGCCAAAGGCACTCAAAATAGTAAAGCAGTTGGGCTATAGCTATTTCTCTCCTTTAGCTAGTGTAAAAGGTTAATCGGCGGCTGGGAGCGAACCAGCACTTTCAGTAGACCGGAATGATGTGTTAGCCATACACCACGCCGTTTACTGCACAGCCTTAGAAATTAAATATCTACATACAGGGTGCGTGAAAAGTTCCCGGAATTTTTAAAATTTCAATTATTGGGGTGAAACATTGATTATTACAACAAAATTCGTTCATAATCATATTTAGCACGATTTTTGGGTTCAGAAACAAAAAAATTTCAGAAACAAAGAACAAAAAAATTTACAAAAAATTTTAACAAAAGTTTGTGGGAGGAGGGGTGTTAAGGGGAAGTCTTAAGTTGAGGGAAAGTTGAGGGGTTACTGATGAATATTTTCTTTTTCCAAAAAAACTTTTTTGGTAAAAAATTTCAAACAAATTTTTTTTTAGAAGTCGTTAAAACGCCAACATAAAAGCGATGGTTATTATATGATAAAAGATAAAAAAATTAGTATTAATGTTATTACCCCAAAAAGACTTACTAAAAGTTGCGAAAGTTTCAAAAATGATGAAAAGGAAGACGAAAATGAGAATGAAAATAGAAAAAGTTTAGAAGAAATTTGGGGTGAAGTGATAAAAAACAGGGAAAAAATCCCTTCCCCTTCATCAAAAACTACTTTAAGCGATACCCAATTTGTTAACTCAAAATGGTTTAAAGACTGGAAAACAAATAAAAATAATTCTTTTAAAGAAGAAGAAGAAAAGAATGTAGAAGACCATCCAAAATTGGATAAAAAAGATGAAGATATTTTTAAAAACTATAAAAATATGGAACAATTTAAAATTTCTGAGGGAAATTTGGAGAAGACTAAAGCTGCTTCTGTTGAAAGGGAAATTGCTCAAATGTTTTCAAATCATCTTTGTAGAATTAAAAAACACAAATCTTGTGATGAGGTTAAATTTAGGGAAATTTTTGTGATAGGAATTAAACTAGAAGTTAATAAAATGGTACTACCTGATAGGCAAAATCCCTTCGAATGCCGGAGAGCTATTTAATGATTAATCTCAAATTCTCGCTAAATCCTGCACTCAAAATAGTGCGGGATCATAGCGTTACAATAGTTGTGGTCAGATGTACAGCGACTTGAGATATAAGCCTTTAATTATTACCTATACATATATAAAATAGTAATAGTGTTCGGCGCTGTTCGGTACTACCGAAAGTAGCAGACCGATATACATAGGTAACCCTATCGGAGGAAACAATTTGCCAAACACTATTAAATAAATCATAAAAATTTGTTGCTAGAACTGTTATTTTACTTGAATAATTAATTATTTAAATTTAAGTTGTCTATTTCGGAATTAACAAAATCATATTCAACAAAAGAATCATTTAAACAAAACAAGGCTAAAAAGCTTTGCAGTCCCTCAAATATTAAAAACTTGGCAGCTGGATATTATGATAATGAAATTGATGAAAATAATGAAAATAAATTGAAAATGAAAGAAATTGGGTTAAAAACTTCAATACAATTAGCTTTAAGGAAATATTTATGTTCTTTGTTTAATGGAAGTTTAAAGGAGGGGGAAGGGGAGGAATTTCAAAAATACAGAGTATTTAAAAAGTAAATTTTTTAAATGGTAACTTGGGTAATGGATATTGGGTACATACTACATACATAGAACCTTTTTTGCTGACTTTTTAGTCTCAAAGAATTTAAAATTTTCTTGGAACAAACCTGAAATCTCGTAAAACCTTGAAAATAATCGAGAATTAGGTAGTTTGTATTACTCATTTAGAAGAAATATATTTCTCGAATAATTACACTGGGTAATCATTGTTCAACAAGGGTTGAGCGGGATCGGGATCGGGCGGGATTATCCCGGTTTTTTGAATCCCGATTTTAGGTCGGGACTCCGATCCCGCTCAACTCAGTTTCAACCTCTCGCTACAGGAGGTACTTAAAAGGTAAAGGGCAAATAGTTCGCGTGTGATAGTGCATTTGAACGAGGATAATTATTTTTTCAACTTTCCACTATAGGAGGTATAAGTAATAGGTAGGGGTAATTATTCGAGGGAAAGTAATTAATCGAGAAAATACGTTAGCCCTTTAGGTAAAATTTCGGTATACGACACAGACGCCGATTAAGTCGAATGATATGTCATTCGAAAGAGCTCGTCGAGTTGAGTCGAATGGTGAAAAAATTTTCGTGCGGACTCACAGAGGGGCTGAGATATAAGCCCCCGAAAATCGAAAAACCATAGGGGGGACCAAGCACTTTTTTGGGGTGAAAAATTCGAAAATGCAAATTATAACTCATTCGAAAGAGCTCGTCGAGCTGAGTCGAATGACACCAAAATCAACGAAATCCGACTTGATTGGACAAAGTTATGATCTTTTATTTTAGCTCCTTACCTATGGCATCTGAGGAGATTTTTGCTGCTACGGAGGCCCCAAATACGTCCAGAGCAAGGGAGATAGGAATAGGTTTATGTTACGAGCCCAGACCCAGCGCCCGTAGACTCCCCGCGAGGCGCGTGCCGCAAAACCCCGCGCGAAGCGCGGGGTTTTGCACAAGCGCCTCGCCGACGCCTCATAGGTTTATGTTGTTTGTTCTTCTATTGTAACTTTGTCCAAATTTGTACAATCACGATGATTTTGGTGTCATTCGACTCAGCTCGAGGAGCTCTTTCGAATGAGCTACTATTTGCATATTCGAATTTTTTACCCCAAAAAAGTGCCTGGTCCCCCCTATGGTTTTTCGATTTTCGGGGGCCTATATCTCAGCCCCTGTATGAGTCCGCACGAAAATTTTTTCACCATTCGGCTCAACTCGACGAGCTCTTTCGAATGACATATCACTCGACCTAATCGGCGTCTGTGTCGTATACCGAAATTTTTCCGCCCTTTATCCCTAAATCATAATTTAATTTAAGGAAGGATGAAATTTTCCCCCATAATTACAAAAATGATTTTAAATTCTCCATGTATTTTGCAAAACAATTTCAATTATTATGGAAAAATAATTTTAAAATAAAAATAGAAGAATTAATAATATCATTAACCGAAAAAGAATTAAAAGGATTTGAAAATCCAGCAAAAAGTAATTCAATATTTTTTACATCTGTGAATGGAAAATTCTTTCTAAAAAGTGTTAATAAAAAAGAATTGGATTTTTTCCTGAAACAAAATGGAGAAAATTATTTAGAAAATGAAAGAGAATTTTTTAAAGGAGGGATACATGATTATTTTAATTATGTTAAGAATGGAGAAAAATCATTTTTGCCTCAATTATTTGCTTTTTTTAAATTTGAGGTTTTCTTTATAAAAGATATTTGCGGACCTTTTTTATTTTATAATAAGATAAGTCGAATTGTAGCAATTGCTCGTACAAACAACATCTCCATTAAGTATCACCAAAGGGAGAAAAGGCATATTTCCTCAATTTCCGGCGCTGTAGGCGAAATTTTTTTGGGGGAAAAGCAATGAAACGCGATACGATCATCCCCTTTTGTTGTGGCTCATTAGCCATCATCAGGGGCTAATGAGCCACCCCTGGCCGTCATTGCAATTGCGGTCCGCAACTTTCTGAATTGTTTTTTCTAAATTTATGTACATATACATATTCTATTAAATTAATTTTTAGGAAAATAAAGACAACAATTCACATTATTTCTTCATTCAAAATGGATTGTTTCCTGAAAATATACCCTGTTTGGATTTTATATTTGATTTGAAAGGTGCTTCATATCATCGTTGGAAAGAAGATGAAGACAAGAAAAAAGCGATAAAAGAAAATAAAAATAAAAAAATTTTGGAAGAAAATGAAGAAGAAACTAAAGTTAAAGTTTATAAAGAATTAGATTTTGTTCGCTTTAGGGAAGGCGAAAATATTTTGAATTTTTTCACTTTAACGAAAGATGAAATAATTGAAGGAAAATTCCCCAACGGAATTTTATTAAAATCTGAACATTATAATGAAATTACTAAAAATTTGGAAAGAGATTCGGATTTTTTGGCTAAACATAAAATTGTTGATTACAGTCTACTTTTGGGTATTGTAAAAAATGATGGAGAATATACAAAAGATTATACAAAGTTTGTTTTTAAATTAAATAAAGCCGGACACCGCTATAAGACCGCTATACATTTACTGCTAGATGGATCTCAATTTCGAATATATTTTTCTTTTGGTAATCCACAATATATCCCGTGTTTATCTTATATATAGCGAGGTTCCCGACTATATTTAAAATATACGCAAATTAAAACAAGAGAAAGTTTGCTAATTTTATTTGACTGTCAGACATTTGGGACAAACTTAACAAAATAATTAATTTAATAATTTCCGGATATATAGCCACTGGATTTTGTAAAAGTACTTTTAACTGTGAATAAAAAATATTTTTTTAATGTTACAACAGAAATAATAATAATAAGATTTTTGTTTACACAAATGCCCGCAAATGTCTGCGCAAATAGACTTTATTATAAGTGCCTACATATTTATTTTATTTAGTAATAAAAATTAATATTTTTTAAATATTAATTTTTGAAATAAATTTGGGGTTAAAAATATAATAAAAAATTTAATTTAAAAAATTTAATTTTAAGTGCTCAAATAAAAAGTTATCCAGCAAAATGTACAAATTGTATAGGAGAAAATACAGAACAAAATTTAATTATTTTTGTTGGAATAATTGATGTTTTACAATTTTTTAATTTTAGTAAAATAGTGGAATTTCTTTGGAAAATTGCTTTTATTTTTCCTGTTAGTTTTTTTTAAATTTAATTTTGATTTATTTATACACCTTCCGCAAGATTTATCTGCAAATCTATTTTTTTAACAAAAAAAGGTTTAAAACGGCTAAATAAAAATTAATTTTAGCTAAAAAGAATATACAGTATTTATTCTAATAGAACCACCGGCAGTTCTATTTTTCAACCTTTCCATTTAAAATGGTTATATGTATTAGAGACTGTGGTTCTATTAGAATAAATATTGGCACCGTAAATGCTGAAATAATGTCACTTTCTCAAATAATTACACACGCCCTATTAATTACCCCCTACAGCCAGAGATTGAAAAAATAATTACCCCTCCTAAAAATAGTTATAAGTAGCCCTTCTAAAAAGGCTCAAATAATTACCCCCTCCCTTTTAATTACCCCTCTAGCGAGAGGTCGAAACAATAATTACCCTGGGTAATTATTTTAGCAAATACGTTTTTATATTTAAAAAAATTTTTCTTTCTAAATAAACAGACTTGCGGATAAAATTTGCGGATCCATTTAAATTAATTATTTTAATTTTTTCTAGACATACAAAGCCTTTCCATTAAATATTAACCAATATCAATGCAGCATTATCCCTCCAGATCAGTACCAACAATGTTTTAATAATTATATTAAAACAATTATTTTTAAAGATGAAGAGGAGGAAGAAAAGAAAAAACGTTTAAAAAAGAATTAGTAAATTATTTAAAATTTATTTTTTTTTAATTTTGAATTTTTTTTTAAACAAAAGTTTTGTAAATTAAAGAAATTTTTAATTTTTAAATTTTTTAAAGTAATTTTTTTCTTAAATTCTTGTATATATTTTTTCATTTTTTGTATTGTATAAAAACTTCTATTTTTAGCTCATTTATGATATTTTTATTTTTATTTTATTTTTTATTTAAAATTTTTGTTCTGTAAAATTGAGTTGATCAGATAAGAAAGAATTTAATTTAATTTTAAAAAATTTGTTAGAATAAATTGAAAATTAAATAATAAATATATATAGTTCAGTTATCCCGTGTTACCCTCAATTACATTTTCCCAAACCCCTATCCCTTTATTTTTATTAAACCCCAATATATCCAACAATTTAACTCCCAAATTTTTTTCATTTTTTAATTAAGCCCAATTATTTCTTTTAACAGTTAAATATTAAAAATATTTTTTTAAGTTTTTTTTCAATTTTAGGTTCAAAATTTATTTAAAGAAAAACAAACTTTAAATGAAAAATCCCTAAACGATAAATAAAAAATAAAATAAAAGGTGAAAATAATTTAAAGTTATTTTGTTATAATTATTCTTATTGTTATATTTATTATTTTTGAAAAAAATTATTTGTTATTTTTGTGTTAATTGGAATTGTTGGTTAACGAGTTAATAGAAATTAAATAAGGCTCTTCAATATTTTTAAAAATTTATTAAAAAATATTTTTTTAAATTTTTTTCTAATTTTTTATCTAAATTTCATAATGTTGCACTTTATATACACATATATTTACTAATTAAAAAATAAATAAGCATTGACTTTTTCTACATTTAAGCAGTGTGTCTCATCATTTCCAACACTATTTCCTTCTCGAATTTAAATTAAAATTAGGCATGGACCATTTTTTCCTTTTATTTTAAATAAAATTTTTATTTAATATTCCCTTATAAAATTTAATTTTTAAAAAAAAATTATTTAAATATTTTTTAAAAAATGTTAAAAATTATTTTAATTTTTCTTTGTTTTTATTTAATAGAAAGTCAACAAAATAAACTTTACCCAAAAGGTCTTTTTAAAAAAAATATTTTTTTCTAAATTTAAATTAATATTTCCAGAAATTAATGAATTAAAATATTTTTTTGGGATTCAAATAAAAATTCAAAAAATTTTTGAAGAAAATTCAAAAAAATTGTTAAATATTTTTGAAGATAAAAATAATTATTTTGATGTAGAAAATGTTAATTTAGAGGAAAATAATTATGTTAAACAAATTTTATTAAATTCTCTTAATTTGGCTTTGGAATTATCTGAAGATATTTTAAATATTGAAAAAGAATCTGATTTTTCTAAAATAATTTTCTTTAAAAGTTTTTTTATTAAAAGAAGAAATAAATTAAAAAAATGTTTAAAGGAATGGAATGATGAAGCAAAAAATCATAAAAATATTGATGAAGCTTTTATTTTATTTTCGGTTAAGATTTTATTTTTAAACGGTCTTATCTCCGTTTATAGATACAGCCAATTCAAGATAACCTCAGTTTTGATACGTTTTTTAAGATTAAATTAGACAACAGATGAAGGGGCTGCATAGCTATACCCCTAATTTCATATAAATTTTTTAACTCCAAGTAGGGTTGGTGGATTTGGGAAATATACGGATATCAGGATCCGATATTCAAACCGGAAATTTTCCTGATCAAAGGTTTCTGAAGTATTTTTGAGGTAATTACTATATTTAATCTTTAGGCGATTTTTAGGTAAAATTGAGACAAACTTATAAATTTGTTTTTTAGTTAGACTATGAAATGCTAATTAGTAGATTAAGATTAGCATTAACGTTATTTGTTTCTGAAGTTCGAGATAATTTGATATGGTCAGATAATGCTTTAAAGAAATATTTGGACCATTTAATAAATAAATTATATTCTTTAAATGATGAAAAAGAGAAAAATAAATTAAAAATTAAATTAAAATTAATTAAACAAGAACAAATTAATTTTTTAACAATTTTTTCAAAAATTAAAATTTTTGAAAAAATATTTGATATGGCAGATAGTCCTGAAGATATTGAAGAGGTATTTAATAAATAATTATAAGATTGAACTTTAGTTCAGTGGATGGGAAATGAAATAAAATTATTATTATAGAGGGCCCGATTCCAGCAAACTATACATGCCGTATTTCCTATATTAGACCCCACCCTGAAATAGTTCCCCACCCTGGAGGATAGTTGAAAAATAGAGCCCCATAGGGCTCTAATATAGGAAATACGGTATATTCTAATTAAAAGCTCAGCAAAAGTTTAGTGGCCAGGTAACGGTATTTAGGTAACCAAAACATTTTTAAATGCTCCAAGTGAACAATTTGTATAAAACACTATTAAAAATAAAATAAATTTTTAGTACAAATTAAAAGCACTAAATTTACACAATTCTGCGACAAAAAATCAAGCAATTTTATCTGATGCTTTAAATGCCTTAGATTTTTTTGTTGCTATAAATTTATTCCCAAAAAATAAATTAAATAATGAGAGTGAAATTAAAAAAATATTTTTTAATAAATTAATAACTGAAAAAATATTTTTAAAATATTGGGGGAAAATGCCGAATTTGATTGGATTAAAAAGTTATAAAGTAAAAGCTTATGAAGAATTAGTTGGAAATAAAATAAAAAGTTCTACAGATTTGGATGTTTATTTAGAAAGAAAATTATTAGAAAATGTTGCTAAACTTGCAATTTATTTTGAAGAATTGAAAATGGATGAGAAGATTAAATTAATTTGAGTGGGCTTATATTAATGGAAATTACCGTAAATACTGTAAGATAAGCCCTGGGCTTATATTATTCAATAGGCCACTTTGAGTAAATTTACAAAAAATATTTTTTATAAAAATATTTTTAAAATATTAGAGGGAACATTGGAGGGGGGCTTATTTGGGGGGGGGGCTTATTTTAGAGTATTTATGGTAATTTTTTATTTTAAAAAATTGTTTTATTTAATTATGCTATTAGAAAGAATTTTTTAAGCATTTGTAAACTAAATAGTCAATAAGAATGACAAAGGTGCCGGAAATCGGAAATTTGATTGAAAATTACATAAATACAGTTGTCAGTTATTGTATTCCCTCAATGCCACTTTCCCAACCCCCATCCCGTTATTTTCACCCCGAAATATCCAACAATTTAAACCCAAATTATATTTTAAATTTTCCAAATTATTTTCTTTTTAAATTAAGCCCAATTATTTCTTTTAAGAGTAGGAACATTTTCAAATTTTAATTTTTGAGCATCATTTATTTTCCAAGCAGAATTGCCATTAAAATTATTAATTTGAACATTAACAAAGCTGCTATTGAGTAATTGGGTTATTTGTATTGGAGAAACATTTGTTAAATTTAAATTTTTGACTAACTATAAATTTAATAAAATAATTAATTTTGTTTATATTCCTTGAAAGATAAGCCAAATAACTTTTGAATAGAATTCCAAACAAATATTTAATCAAATTTTATCTGATTTTATTTGATAAAATATTTGTTTGATAAAGGAAAATATTCTAATTTTTAAAGAGTATCCCCTTCCGCATATGGAAGGGGCCACAATAACTGTGCATATCTTTCCCCTAAATTATTCGATCACGGGGATTAATCGACTTGTTATGTAGATCACTCGACGAGCTAATTGCTACTAATTGTAAGTATGATTGAATCACAAAATTTTATTTAAATTTTTTTTTACAAAAATGTCTATCTTCCATCAGCCTGATAATATTGTAATAATTGGACCTTTGGGTTAAAAGTTATTTGGCTTATCGTTCAATTCCTTAATCTACTCCAATCATTAAAATAAACTTACAATATTTTTCAAATAAGTTTTTGGATAATTAGTCTGGCTTTTATCATATCCCTCCATTAAAATTGAAGGTCCAGAATTTCCTTTATTAACATTATCTATTGTTATTTCACTAAATTCAATTTCTTCAAAATTTGCTGAATTTACTGCTTTATGGAATTTTAAATCACTTGTTTCGTCTAAATAATTTAATGTTAAAATTATAGCACTTCCTTCTTCTGTTATTCCATCTAATTGAATATTTCCTAAATTTGCTGTATTTTTACTTCCAACATTTAACATTGCAATATTTCTAAATACAGCATTCTTTACACCTCCACCCATTGGTGGGCTACTTTTACAGCGAATACCATTTGATGCCGAGACTATTACATTATACTTAAATAGATACATTAAAATTATCTTCCATCAATGGACCCTCCTTTAAAAAAAGGGGTGTAAGGGATGATTTGTTTACCATAAACAACGTCATCTATGAAAATCTTTGTAAAACTTTTAAAATTATACTAAAATTGGTTTAATGGGAGAACATGTAAGGATAATTAATAGCAGAGGTTTAGCCCTAATAGAAGATTAGCAGCCTACATCTTTTCGTATGCTTTAGCGAATAAGTTAGGTATTTGGCTAAACTTAGCTCTTTTTTTCTTGGAATCCCTTTTCTATGGGATTCCAAGAAATTCCAATACCTCAACGAGTAAATTTTTTATCCAAGCAGCTGTATGACTTCCAGCTGACGGTGCTCCATGACTGTGTCTAATATAATTGTTTCTCATGAGTACACATTCTGTTGGTTTTCCATTTTCGCCGATACGACCAGCACCGGCAGCTAAAGAAAGCGCATCATCTCCAGTATCCAATAAATTATTAAGTAATTGGACATTGGAGGAACTGCCAAGATCAATTCCATCTCCATTAGTTACGGCATATGTTAGTATTCGGTTGTTAAGTATAGCCTTTAAAAATATTTACATATATTTCAAAAACAAATTTGGGGATTTGCCGCGAAAGTTGACGCGTGAAATTGTAAAAAATATCAGAGTTAAATACATATTAGAGCCATTTTCAAATAAAAACTTACAACGTTATTGCAATAGTCAACTTGCAAACCATGAAAAGAAGGATTTTTGAATGTTAAGCTGCCTCCGATAAATAAATTTGTTACGTTATAAAAGGAAGCTAGAGTAGAACGAGAACTTTGGAAAGGACCCCCTCCAGATAACTGGCTTTTTGCAAGAATTCCTTTGCTATAATCATTTGGATTTCCTTTAAAATATATAGGCATATCATTTCCAACTTCATCTTTCAAAACTTGGTCAATTCCCCATCCATTACCATTAAATGTTCCTTTTCCGGTAATTCGAAGATTCGTTATTGGGTTGTCTATCTATATTTAGTTAAAATAAATTTAAAAAGTGCAGCAAATTCGACGCGCGATTTGATTTAGCATAACTCGCGTAACGAGACTAATCCATACTAACAGCTGGAGCAACAGAAACCATACTTTCACGGAAGTATTTCTTTTAAGGTTTTAAGGGCAGTCGAACCAGTTTAGGTCAGTTGAACTAGCTGATTCGAATAATATAAACTTTGTCTATATCAAAATCATAGATTTGAAACCAAACTTATTTTCATTCAAAAAATTTTACTCAAATTTGAGATAAATTAATTAAAGTAAATTATGAAGTTTAGAGCTATTTAAATATCATTAAGTTTCTTAGAAATGGAAGCGAGTTATGCCAAAAATAGATTGAACGCCTAATTTGGGGCACCTAATATAAAATACGGGCTATATACAATTTTTATCTAAAAATGTTTTTTAAATCAAAAATTGAAACCACTGTTTTTTTTAACGCGAACCCTCTTAGAAAATCCTTTGTGGTTTATTTAGAAAGTGTTGCTACGCTATATTAGACAAGGCCATTATATTAAAGGATTTACGGAATTTCATGTTATATTAAATATAATTTTGAAAATATTAAATATTGAAAAATCTTCAAGACTGATTATTCAGACTTTTTCTAGTTGGACAAGACCCTGGATTATATGTTTTACCCTAAATGTTTGGAGTTTGGGTCGAAAAAATTTTATGTGTCATATCTACTTAGGGCCTACCAATTTTTAAATATTTTTAAATAATTAAAAATTTGAAAAATTATTATTAATATTGCAAAATTATTATTTAACTTACAGCATTAAGAAGAGATGGTGGTCTGTCTAATCTCCCTTTATTTTTAGGAAAATCGCTATTTTCACCCGATCCTTGTATAATAGCCCCTTCAGCCAATTCCAACGTTAATGGTGCTTGTATAAATAAAGCCCCAGAAATGAAAGTACCATCTGGGACTAAAACTTTACAGTCGAAAGCAGAAGAGGTTTGCCCACAATCATTTATAGCTCCTTGAATAGCATCAGTATTTATTGTTTTCCCGTCTCCATTAGCACCTTTCTCAGTAATATCAATTATCTAAATTGAAATATAATATAAATAACTTAAATTCTTTGATTGAACTTATTAATTCATATTTTCTAAGAGATAATTTTTATCTAAAAATTTTTATCTAAAAATGTTTTTTAAATCAAAAATTGAAACCACTGTCTAAGAGATAATCGGCGAAAAAATCTAGAAAAAAATCGTTCAAGAATAGGGCCTTATTAAGCCTTTCAGTAAAAATTGCCATTTAATTTCAATGTTTTTGCCGTAATTCATTCAATACATGCCTAATAAAATTTTGAAATTATACGTTTTGTTAAGTCAGATAATTAATTTTTTTCTAAATTTTTATATATTTCCATACTTTCCCATAATTTTGAGCAGTTTTTGCAGTAAGAGTAACACTATCTTCAGATTCTCCATCAGAATATACTGCACGAATTGTAAATTTATAGACAGTATTTGCTTCTAAATTGTCTACATAAAAGGAGTTAAACAATGTTGGAACATGAAATTTATTTTTGTCAACATTGTGGAAATTATTTATATATGGGGCTGAAATTGCATAATTATTAGCATTTTCTGAAGAAGAACCAATTTTCTAAAAATTATGATTTTTTTAGACATTTTCCCCAATTTTTATTTACATTTCCATTCATATAAACATTATAATCAAGTAATCTTTGTCAGTATTGTCAGGTCTATTCCAAGTTATCCAAATACTTTTTTGGTCGTAAGCAAGAGTTGGAACACACGGATTTTGAGGTATATCTGTATTACTTCCAAAATTTGGAGTTACACTGGCACAATTACAAAAAGGTGTTAGTCCTGTGTTATCATTATTGTTAGTATCAATATTTGCTTTAACAAGAGGAGCTTTTTGGGTTGTAGTCTTTTCTGTAATTTGTAATTTAAATAGATTATAGTTATATTGGAACTCCTCTTTCGACACACTCGACGTCGAATGGTATTGTACTAATTCAAAATTATTTGGAAATTTCTAATCTAAATTACAATTATAACTCATTTTGTAAGGATATTAGAAATCTTTTGAATTATACACTTCGATTAAAAATTAAAATTACTTTTTGCTATAACAATACCAAATATTAAAATAATAATTAAATATTGATATTTTTTAGTTGTCATTTTTAATATTTTTAAAAATTAAAATAAAACAAATTATTGTAAATTCAATTAATTATAAATAAAATAAAAAGACTCTATAACTTTTTTGTTTTCAAATTATAATCGAATACAGATGCTCAAATTTTCATATATAAAATATTTTTGGATTCGTTTCCGATTTAAAATTCTTCTTTTTTTAATTTTCTTATCTAAATTATTATTTTTTGTACCAAAGCTGTTCGTACAAAAAATCTTCAAAAATATTAAAATCAAAAATTAAAAATATTTTTCTCTAATTTTAATTATCGAAAAATTATTTCTATATTTTTTTCTTTATTTTTTGTATTTTTTTGAAATTTTATTTTGAACAAAAAAGTATATTAATTAATAATTTAAATTGTAAATTATTTAAAAAATTTAAAATCACATGAATTTTTAAAATAATTTTTTGATTAATAAATGGAAAATAAATTTTTTTTAATAAATTTACGCGAGGTATAAATTTTATTTTTTATTTGAAATTAATAATAAATAAAAATAATTATTTTTGGCTTAAGCTGAAATTTATTATTCAGGTATATTCACGTGATATTTATTAATTTATTTAATTTTAATTAAATAATAAAACACAAAACATAAAATATAAATTTATTTTTAATATTTATTTAATAAAAAAATATTTTTTTAATTTTTAATCGTTTATATTCATTTAATCAAAACTTAAAGAAAGTTTTTTTTCATTGACTTTAACGACGTTACCCAATTTTTACGTTATTATTTATACATCAAATTATAAAAAAATAATTAGGGTTGTCCTTTTCGGTTCGAAACGACGTTCGGTGCATTTTCCGAGCTTGATTTTTTTCGATTCAGTTCGTTTTCTAGCTGAAAAGCCTCTGCTCGCTCGATCTTTCGAGTTTCGGGTCGAGCGAGTTGGCAACCCTAAAAATAATAATAGGGTGAAACTCCTTAATTAAATTTTAATTTTGTTTTTCTTTGCTTTACTTTTTAATCAAATTTAAAAATATCTACTAAACATAAAAATATATTATATATTTTTTACTCGAAATTTAAAATATAGAAAATCCTAGAAATCTTTTCTTTCCGAAAACATTAAAATATATTTAAGCCAAAAAATGGAGTGATAAAAAGTATCACATTTCCAAATTTATTAGACATAATTTAATTAATTTAAAAATATTTTTTATATTTACAAACATATTAACAATAAAATTTAATTATTTTATCATTATTTATTAAATCATCATTATTAATTATCATTTTTATGGACAATAAAAAACAATAAAATTTATAAAATATTATTTGCATTTTTATTAAAAAATATGTATAATTAATTTAATTGATAAAAATTAATTTAGAAATAATTAAATAATAAATTAATATTTTTTTGTTTAAAAAATTATTTTTATTTGTTTCTTCAAAAATAGTTTACAAAAAAGAAGCAGTCCTCCTTTTAAGGCGTAATTAACTGAGGAAAACAAAATTTTATTTCCAAATAATTTTCTTATTAATTATTAAAATTTCTTGGCCATTTAAAATTAAATTAAATTAAAAATATTTTTAATTTCCCGTCATCCTCCTTTCTATATTTAAATAATGTATAATAATAAATAGATATTTATTAAAAATATTTACATAAAATTAATGTAGGAATTTATTAAAATATTTATTTTTTATTAGAGATTAAAAGGTTGGCGTTGCATTTTATAGAATGTCATATTTTTACATTTACTTATACTATATATTTAATATTTATTTTTAACCAAAAATTTTGTAAAAATAATAATATGTACAACAAATTTTAGTTTCTTTTAATGAAAATAAATTTGATTTTTTTGAAAACTAAGAAATATTATGATCATTTATAAGTAATTACCTGAAAGTCTTGAAAAGATGCAGCTTTATGCAGATATATATTATTTAGCCAGATTTTAAGAAAAATACAAAAAATAATTTTAAAATGATAAATAAATCTAAATTTTATTTAAACTTTTGACAATCAGAATTTTTCTTTGCTTTCAAATTTAATTTAAATTTAACAAAAATACATATATTCAAAAAAATATTTAGAAATATTAAATGACAGTAAATGCCGAAAAGAGTAATGGAGGACTTAATTGGTTTGTAACAGGTTTATTTATTGTAGCACAATTAGCTGGAGGAGGTATTGTTGCCTTACCGACAGCTGTAATTCAATCAGGTAAAAATAAAAAATTTTAATTTAAAATTCAAAATTTAGGTTTATGGACGGGCATTTTTCTCAATATTCTTCTTACAAGTTAATAATTAATTTTTGATTTCTGTAAAATCCCCTTTTAAATTTAAAGTAATGGCTTGCTCTACATCTATAATGCTTGGAAAGTGTTGGTTAATTTTACAAAGACGTTGGCCTGTTATTTATAAAGATAATCATTGCCGAGAGCCTTATCCAGAAATTTGTATGAGGGCTTTAGGCCCTCGATTTAAGTAAATTTTTAATTTGTATTTATAAATTTCTTCTAAAATAAAATCTCTCCCTTTTACAAATTCTCTTGATAATTAAACTAGAATTCCGGATCCTCCTCTTACCTGAAATTACGCGTTCTCGATCGTTACTGTTACAGACCTAAATTAAGTACTAAAAACCTTGTTTAGATCAGGGATGGGTCTGGTTGAGAAAAAAGTTGGATTGAGTTCCAGGTTCCAGTCAAAAAAAGTCATCGTTACGGGTAACCATGAACCGGGTAACCATACCTGTGATTCACCATAAATTTTAAACAATATTGAGAAAAATAGTAATATTTAGGAGCATCTGACTATTTTAAAGGAATTTAATGGATTTGAATAATTTTGAGTGATGATAGGGAAATATCTATTTTTATTTACTAAACCCTTCCAAAATAATTTTTTAAAATTAATTTAATTTTTTAAATTTTAAATAAAGAAATTTGGCAAGTATATGTATTCAATTAAATCAATTTGGAATTTGTGTTGTTTTTTTACTTTTATCTTCAAAAAATATTCAACATTTTTTGAAAGCTTTTTTTGACGTTAATTTTAGTTTTTGTTTATTAATTTTAATTTTGGCACTTTTGCTTTTTCCGTTTACATTACTTAAATCGCCAGAAGATTTTTGGTAATTAAAATTAATTTTCTTAAGAAAAATTAATTTAAAGGTGGGCAGCTGTTTTATCAGCTGGGACAACAACCATAGCCGTTATTTTAATTTGTTTTGGAACTTTAATGGATTCTTCTGTTTGTGCCAAAATTTCTGTAGGAATGCCACCAAATAATAAATTTAGTAATTACTTTCTTGCCCTTGGAACTTTTCTTTTTTCTTATGGAGGGCATCCTGGCTTTCCAACAATTCAACATGACATGAAAAAACCTAAAGAATTTACTAAAGCATCAATTATAGCATTTTTAAGTAATTTTTATTTCCTTTTATTTTCCAAAAACTGTTACATTCGGCCATCTATTTAAGCTAGGTTTATGGCTGAATATATTCGAGTAAACTATAATTGCCGCTAGTGATTTGCGCAATAAATAAAATAAACTAAAAAACTAACAATACCCCCGCAAGTTCTAAATGTGGAAATAATGACTCGTTAGAAAAGTTTTATACATACGTTAGAACTATCACTGATTTATACAAAACCTCACAAAAAATAAACAGATTATTATTAAAGATTATTAAGATAAACTAAAATAATCTCTCATAAAATAATTAAATTAAAGTTTTATCAATGCTTTATTTGCCTGTGTGTATTTTGGGATATATTGTATATGGAAATAGTTTACGCGAATCTATTATGAATTCAATACAAAATGTTTGGATTCAACATGTAAGAAATAAACAGAATTACATATCTATCTTAAAATTTTTTTTTATTTCTGATATATAATCTCTTGAAATCTCTCGAAAATTATTTAAGCATTACAAATTAAGAAAGGTTAAAATCAAAACTTCAATTTTATAAACGAGTTAAGTTAAATTATAGTTAGATTATTCGAAAACAGATTTTTGGAGGGACGAGGGGAGTGCTTTTGAATTTGGTGAACAGGGAGGAGGGGCATAACCTTTTTAGACTAAAGGATCAGGAAAAGGATGTCTACTTGTAAATTAGTTAAGTATACCTATCTTTATTTACAAAATTTTTTCCCGAAAAATTATACTAAAATAATTTAAAAAAATATATAATTTAGACAGCCAGCTTTTTAATTACTGGACATGCAATATTTTCTATAATTATTGTAATTAATCCAATTAACCAAATTGCCGAAAAGAAATTCTTTGTACCACAAGGTCTTCTTTTTTGGTATTTTAAAAATATTTTTTCTATAAAAATTAAAAAATAATTTATAAATTTTTTAAAGAATTTGGCCCTTTTCGAATTATTGTTCGCGGAATTGTCCTTTTTTTGGTAGTTTTAGTTGCTGAATCAATTCCAACATTTGGGCCTCTACTCGATTTAAGTGGAGGTTCTACACAAACGTCTACAGCATTAATATATCCCTGTATTTGTTATTTATTTTTAAATGCTTCTGAACAAAAATATAAATTGAAAGAAACTAACAAAAATATTAAAATTAAATTTAATGTATGTAAAATTTTTTTAATGTTAATGGTTAATAATGTAAGGATTATTCAACTAGAGCATTTAAGACGTAAAGCGGGGGTTAAACGATCTAAAGGGATAAAAGTGAAAGTATTAGTCGTCGCCCATTAGCTCAGTGGTAGAGCTCCTGTATATGGTGAGCGAAAGCGCCTAACAATAACTGTCAGGAGGTTCGAATCCTGCCCGGTGGCTAAACTTCTGCTAAACTCTTTCTATAACTTTTGTTTCTATTTTTAATAAGGATTCCAAGATTCAAGACTAGGATTGTCTGTTCGGAACCGAACAGAAGGACCGAGGATTTCTCTGGGTTTTCCTTCCAAAGATTCTCCAAGAACCGTCAAACTATGCTCTCTTAAATCTTGAAATAAATTTTGAGACAATTTTTCTTGTTGTAATTAATTCAGAATTTATTTAAAAATAAATAATATACACATGTTGAAGGAATACATATACATATTTAAAAAAAAATTTTTTTAATTTTTCAGGAAAACAAAGTTACTTTTTATAGTGAATATAACGAATATGCAACATTAAAAGAGTTAATTTTACTAAACTATAAATTATGAATAATTTTTTTATTTTTTAGTGTCCTAACAATTTCTGATAAAAAAATACTTTTTCTATCAATTTTTATTATTGGTAAATTTAATTAATCAAAAAAATATTTTCTTTTTAATTTTTTAGTTTTTGGTATTTTGGGTGGTGGGGCAGCAACATTTACAGCTATTAGAGAATTAACTTATACTCATTTTGTTCCTCCTTGTTATATTTCTGTTTTTATGGACAAACAAAGAAATGAAGTAAATTTTTTATTTCTTGAATGTTTAGTAGAAATTGGATGGAATTTGTGTAAATTTATTTTGGGGCAAAATTAATGCTTAATAATTTATTTAAGAATATATGAGTCATCACAAATATACAATGGAATATATTAGTATTATTGTAAGGATGATTCACTTAGAAGCATTTAAAACGCTTATTGTTAGGCGAGAGTTAAACGATCTAAAGGGATAAAAGAGTTAGTCGATGCCCCGGTAGCCCCCGGTAGCTCACTACGAGAAGGTCGCAGGTTCAATCCTGCCCGTTCCAGAAGTACAATACACGAAATCCGGCCTTTTTTCGACCCGAAATCCGGAACCCGATTTGATTATTCCTCAACCCGTCATTCCCGATTTCAATAACACATCTCAAGTCTTACTGTTTATTAATTCGAAAAACGTTCGCCGCAAATCCTTGTCTGCAAATATTTTTTTATTTTAAAATAATTCTTTAAATTTTCTTATTTTTAATTTAGGAATTATTTAAATTTGGAAGTATAAATTGCTGTGGTCCAAATCAAAATATTTCAATATTTGGCCCATCAAAAGGAATTTGTTCAGAAACTAATCTTTATTTTTATGATTAATTGTAATTACGTTTGACCGACTATAATTTGCCCAGAAAGGGAATGAATAGGAATAAAATTTAAATTAATTAAATATTATATCTGGGTATATTATAGTCGGAATATTTTAAATTTATTTTTAAAATTTAAGTAAAAATTGTTAAAAAATATTTTTAAGGAAATAAATTTTGTTTTTAATTTTTTATTTATTTTTGAATTAAAAAATCTTTCTGGACCAAGATGTCCGTGTAATTTAAGAAAAGTTGGTAAGTGTAACCTCTGCAGAATAATCCCATATTTCACTCAAATTGTTTTTTTTTCAAATAATAAATAATTCTAAACTTCAAAAAAATTAATACACTGCGTTTCAAAATGATAACCACCCCTAGTTTTTTAGAAGTTTTACATATTTTTCTTTGTTATTTTCATTAGATATTTTATCTAATGATTCCTCTATATAAATAAGATGTTTAAATAAGGAAATAGAAAAATCCTTTAATTATTTTTTATGCTTACCTAAATTAAAAAACATTTATTTTCTCAAGTTTTGGCTGAAATCGAATTTTTAACCGATCCTAGCCAAATCTATTATATTTTTCAATTTGAAACTCGATCCGAAGAAAATTTTGAAAAGCCTACACTGACCCGACTTTTTTTCATTCTATCCCTGATTTTCAAAATAATTTATGCTCACAAAAATCATGGTAATTAGTAGATAACTTGAGAGTTAAGATAAAGTCATTTAAAAGGTTACAATTTTATAAAAAAATACTTTACAATTTTTGACAAAATTACGAATAAAATAAATGAATTAGAAAAATGTTGTTAAAATAATTTTCAAATCGAGGCTGGACGCAGTTGCGGATTTTGGGATTTTTAATTACGGGTTAAAAAATTAATTTTAAAAAATTTAAAAAGTAAGAAAAATTCCAGTTGCACCCAGCCCTTCAAATTGTCACAAAAAAATTTTAAAAATAAAAAAAATAAAAAACTTTTAGAAAATACTTAAATAAATACAAATTTTGTTAAATATTTTACAAAACCCCAAAAACTTTTTTTAAAAAAAATCAAAATCACTTTTTTGCTTCTCACCTTCTTTCAATCCTTTTTTCAAAAATTCTCAATTGCTTCAAAACCCAAAATTCTTTTCAATTTCTTCAACTTCCTCTTTTTTAATAAAAGAAAATGTTTTAAAAATTTTATCCATCCTTTCAAAAGCCAAAATAACTTTAAAAGAATTAATTCGAATTAATACTTCCAACATTACTTCCATTTGATAAAATTTTTCTGGATCAAGTAAATTTTGTTCTGCTTCTATCCACTCTTTAGGGAAATTTAATTCTTTAACCATTTCTTTATAAAACAAATTTAAATGTAAACTGAATTTAGATTCTTTTACTAAAACAAAATCTGCCATTAATTTAAATAAATCTTTAAATAAATATTTATAAAGAATCCAAGCTTCTATACGGTCCGAAAACCAATTCTTAATTCGATTATATATATTTGACATTTTTTCATCAAAATACAATGCTTCTTCAAATCTTATCTAAAAAATAATTTTTTAATTTAAAAATTTATTAAGGTAGAAGTTTAGGCAAGAAATTTAGATTTAAAAATTAAAGAGAGAGAGAGAGAGTTAAAATCAGTCTTCCTATAATAATGGAAAAGTGAGACATAAATATTTAAAGAATTAGCTAAAATGAAAATTTAGCTTAACCAAAACTGAACCGAAACTTTTGAACAGACTTAGTATGCATATGGATACAGATAACTTCAAAATGCCTGCGGATGGGTACACCCCAGCGTACCGCAAAGCTAAAACGTTCAAAATAGTCGAATCGGGGATTCGGTAAGGTTCGATGCAACTTGACGAGCTGAATCAAACTATACCAGGGCGTCCCGGATTCGGCTATTTTTAACGAAGTTTTAGCTATCCCGCCTGAGGATATCCACCTGTATCCGCCGTAAATATCCGGATACGAATACCAGAATCCATGTCCATTACCAAGTCTGCTTTCGAAATAAATCAAAAGTATCAGTCTCGATTAACCGAAGAATGTGATAAAACAAACAGAGGTAATTGATACAGTTTCACCGGAGGTTCGGTTGCAGTTCTGGAAGGTTCCGGCGTTTTTTGGTTCCCGGCACCGGGACCAAATTGGATCCGGTCAAAATATCGGTTTCGGTGAAACATTGATCTGTTTAATTTATTTATTTTAAAGGGATCTCTAAATTATTTTCTTTTGATTATTTAATTATAAATTTACATATGTAGTATTTACCTCGGGTTTGTTAAAATCATTAATATTTATTGTGGACTTTTTTATGTCTGATATTTTCTGGTAAAGTGCATTAATTGCTTCATTTAAATTAAAATATATATTTAAACGCAATTTTAATAAACAAAATTTTTTTGCCTTTTCTGTTAAAATTTGTTCATTATTCTTTTTAGCAGCAACAGCTAAATTAACAATATCTCCGAATTCTGGCTTGGTTTTTGTATTCTTTTTACCAATAAATAATTTAGCAAAATAGTTCCATTTTGAATTTTTCTCCGGTTTTTGTTCCTTTGTTAAATCTTTATTACTTGAATCAAGCAGACTTCGAACTCTTGAATTTTCATTTTCTAAAAATGTTTTCATTTCTCTGTTTTTATCTTTTTTTGTTGTTGGAATATTTAATAATTCTTCAGGTTCTTCAATTATTTTGTAATTTGTGTTAACACCAAATAATTCTTGTTTTATTTCGGGACTCAGATTTAATTTATTGAGGAGTTCTTTGTTAACAAATTTAAATGAAAATTTTATATTTTTTAAATTTTCTAGAGTTTCTGAAATATACTCTTCTTCCCCCTCTTCCTTTACTCCCTCAGACAATTGAATTTCTTTCTCAATATAAATTTTAAAAGTATTCTTCATTAAATGATTATAAACTGATTGCATCATCTCTCCTTTAAATTATTTTATTAAATAAGTTTAGGATCTCGTTTAAATATACTCCTTTGGAAGGTTGTAAATTTCGGTTCGGATCCGGATATCCGAAGATTTTTTACTCCTTTGAAGCCAGATTTATATGTACATATACTATTATAATTAGAGGAACAGTGAAAGCTTTTATCTCCCACAATCAGAGGTGGGTCGGAACAGTCAGAGGTGTCGGAAATCGGAATTCTGACCCACCTCTGCCCACAATTTAAAAAATCGAATGTATAAAACAAGAATAATACCCAGATAAAATTATATACATAAAAGATAATCGCCTGTGCCTGTAACGGGGAATGGACATGAAAGGAGTTATTTTTTATTACTACTGTTTTCAGCCCAAAAATTTTTCAAATTTGGACCGAGTCTCTTAGTTGTAGACTGTCAAATAAAAACCTTTTTTCTCAAAAATTGCTTCTTCCGTAAAACTTTCTTCATGTTTTGACCAAAAATTTTTCGAAATATTCTCATCATTTTGCCCAATTTTTTTACTACTCTCAATTGAATTTGTAAATCCTTTTCTAACAACTTCCATTTGATTAACTATATCTTTTTTATAATTACTTCCAAACTCCTCAATTTCCAAATAGGAAAATCCCCTCTCAGATTGTCCAATAATAATTTCTGTTTGTAATTGATTAATAAGAATTGTAAACTGAAGTTTATCTTGTCCCTCCTCTTTAAAAGACGGCTTTAATTGATTTAGTAAATTAAACAACTCTTCACAATTTTCAAATTTACTCAAAAAATATTTATTTAATTTTTTAACTAATTCAGTTAATTCTTTTATCGTCCCCTTTTTTGTTATCAACTCCTTTTGTAATTCCATATCCGAGAAATATGTATTGTTAACATAATCTTCCAAAAATTTTAAAAATTTTTCCAACTTCTCTTTAAAAGAAAAACTTTCCAAATTAGTCAAGCTACCATTAACAGTCTTCCGTATCTTTACATACTCATTGTCGGACTCATCCTCAACGGAAACTTCCCCATAATTTTTTAAAATTTTAATTTCTTTTACAAATTCTTTGATTTTAGTTTTTTCTTCAAATTTAATAATTTCTTTACTTTCTTTTACCAAATTTGTTTGGTCATTTATTCCCTGTTGAACAACTTCACTCACCAAAATTGTTTGTCCAAAACAAAACAGTAATATATAAAAAATTAGAATCCTATTCTCTTTCATAGAGAATCTTCTCTTAAAAAATTAAAAAAAAATTTTTTTCTTTAAAAAAATTAAACAAATTTAAATAAATTTAAAAAATTTAAATAAATTTAAAATGAAGAGGGAAATTTAAATTCTTTAAAATTCTCTTTCTCCAATCAATCCACCCCTCGATTTTTCTATTAAAAATCAATCCTGACAGCCATAAAACGACGTGTATAAATTTTAAAGGCTTCACGAGATTAATCAATTAATTAAAAGACCAACGATTAAATTTTTAAATAGAAAGATGGGCGGTTAAAGGCAAACCTCGATTTTAGGGAGAGGAGAGGGATGGTGGTAGCGGTTTTAGTTTTAAAGTCAATTTCCGGTTCCGTTTCTATGAGGGGAAATTTTTTAAAGTCAATTTTGTTTCAAATCTTGTCAAAAAACCCTAATAAAAACTTAAAAACAATTTCCTTTTTAAATTATATATTTATTTAAATTTTCAAAATGTCAATTCAGAAAATTTCAAAATCAACAATAAAAGATGGCTTATATAATTAAACAAGTAGAGCAATAAATTGTTGAGAGTTCTAAATCGGAAAAAGAGTAAAAAAAAAGGATTTAAAAGTGCCCTGTTGAGCAAAATAAAATTTAAATAATTATAGCATTATTCCCATTCTGTAGTACCGGGAGGTTTCTAAATTTAAAAACAAATTGTTCCGAAAAAATTTTTTATTTTAATTTACCGCCGTCATGTCAATCATAACCCGAGAAATTGTTGTTGGCATTTCTGCTTCAATACGTCTAACCATTTCCATAATTGTCTGAAAATAATGATAAAAACCAACTAATAAAAACCAGGGGGTCGGTTCCGGAGGGAGGGCTCTAGCCCCCTTGGATACGCTCTTGATAAAAACATTTTTAAAAAGAAAATTAAATCAAGTCGGATCTCTTTATAAAATACCCCCTAGAGGTTGAAAAAAAGAATATGAATCGAGGTACTCTAAAGTGAAGGTGGAATCGTTAAACAATCGCCCATGGTGAACCAAAACACAAATTTAAGAAACTTATCATAAACTTGACTATTTATTTCTTTTATCGGGCACATATTATAGCAATCCCGGTGTAAAATAAAAAAAATAAGAAAGATAAAATCCACCTCAAAGGGAATATCCTTTCCTGGTATTGCTGGCTCTCCAGTCATAAAATCACGAGTAAGAAAAGGGCGTAAAACAATTGAACGTTTTGTACTTGGGAAAACTTGAGGCAAAGTATAAAAGCGATTAAAATGAATTGGGACTAGAACTACTGGCATCTGAAAAATTTAAATAATTTAAAAATTAAAATATAAAAGAACCTGTTCTATACATTTGAGAGAATCTTTAAGTAAAGGATTTGGGTTGTCTAAAGAATCCAACCCGCGCAATGTTTGATAGACAATTTTGTCAGCTTTTTGAATAATCTCAATTGTTGCTGAAATTATTTTAAAATACAAACAAAATTAAAAAAAAAATTTAGAGAGTTTAAAAATAATTTGGATAGTTTTTTTATTTTTAAAAATAATTTGATAATTTTTTATTTTAAAAATAATTTCGATAATTTTTTATAAGCCATAAGTTAGAAAAAATACTAATTTCCCCAATTCCTCTAATTTATCCAGCATAATATTAAGGATATAAACTAGGAATTTTCTTATCAATCAAAAAAAATAAATAAAGAGTAAAAATCAAAAGAATATCCCTTAACACGAAATTACTTTTAAAATTTCCACAAAAAAATGATTAAAATACCTTCATTTATATGTGTAACAGTAATATCTTTAATTAAATTAGTAGTTGTTTCATGAAATACAAAAACAACCCTTTAAATATTTAATAATTTATTACTAAATTTTTAATACAACAATTAACCTATTTACATTTTTTACTTCATTTGGAAGTATTTTAGCCAAATAATGAATTTTATCCCAAGGAATAGGTTCATCCTTTTTACAAAAGGTCAAAGCAGCAACATAAGAATAAGAACGTCGATCACCTTTAAATAGAAGTTTAAGAACACTTTGAGGGAATTAGGTCAAAATTGAGTAAAAACGAAAGTAAGAAAGCTTAAACAAGACGGGCCCTCCGCATGTCTAGAACACTAAAATGTCTGCCCTAAAAGTTTGGATTGCTAACTGATGTGAAAATTGCGAGCAAACATTTGAAAAATTTATTCTAAAAACCTTGTACACCAACAGCTCTAATAGGAAGCAAAATGCAATCAAAATTTGGACTAAAATTTGAAACAATTGAACGAAGCTGATTTTGTGTTGCATCAAAATTTTCACACTAAAATATTTGTAGAAAATTAGTTAATAAAATCCTCACAATAAATGGCACTTCAGCACAAAGAATTCGAATAGCCAAACCCGGACCAGGAAATGGATGGCGAGCAACTATAGCCTCAGGCAATCCAAGAGTTCGTCCAAGTTCTCGAACTTCATCTTTATGAAAATCTTGTAATGGCTCAACAACCTTTCCCTAAGAATATTTTAATTTAAATTTTAAAGTTTAAAAAATACCAAATCTCGAAGTTCTCTTACAAGTGCACTATCGTTATGATGAGTTTCTAAATTTAAAAATAATATTTAAATTAAAATTATTAATTTACTAATAACATTAGCACAACCGCTAGCAATTTGTGACGCACTTTCAATCTAATAAGGGCGAAATAAATATTTTTATTTAAATTAATTTTTATAACTAAATCTGGTCGTAATGTTCCTTGAACCAAATAAAGGTCATTGTCCAACTTGAGCTAAAAAATATTAAATTATTTTAAAATATTAAGATAATACGGGTTCATAAAATTTTCAATTGTTTAAATTTTGTTAATCTAATAAGTCAGAAAGTCCCGATTAACGGGTCGGCTATTTAAAATAAAATGTGTGAACAAAAACGGGTGGAAAAAGGGATGGAAAACCATCCAACGGTTCTCTAAACCAGAAAATTAAGACTGAACTGTTTGGCCAGTTCTCCATCCCCTTAAGTAATGATAATGAAAGGTGAGTGACAATATGAAAATTTCAGATTTTTTTCATTGTCAAATTTTAAAAAATAAAACTAAAAATGTTGACATTTTCGGTCATAACTTGAGAAATAAAAAAATGTCTGAAATTTAAATTTTTAGAGGATCAGACTCTAATCAATTTAAAAACTCCTTACTTGCTCAATCGCAGCATCTTTACAACGAATAAAAGTATCACCAATAATTTTACGTTTATGTTCCGGGCAAGTAACAAATTTTAATGGTAGCGTTTCTACTCCTTTATCAATTATCCTGGCATTCAAGAATTCAGTTAAAAAATCAAAACGATTAACGACTAAAAAATAAAAATTTTTAGAATATTTTTAAAACGATATTAACCTAGTCCAATTGCGCTTAAAGATGTAATGATAGCGGAAGATTCATTATAACGCATAAAGCCATTATCAATATGGATTGCATGCTTAAATTTAAAATTAGTTCATTTATTAAAAGAAACAAGAAATGAGAATGTGAGAGATCATCATAAAAACAAAGAATTTGAAGAATTTAAACTACACCAAATTTTTCTCGAAATATAAATATTTTAAGACTTTTGTTGTCTTTAGCCATTTATTGTTCCTCCCCCTCAACTCTCTTGTACTCTTTTTCTTAGCTTTTGCTGACGAGAACCCGTTACCCCATTTTACCCCTCACATTAATATTTTATTTGGGAAATATTTTAATTGGATATTTTATAATTTCTAGTCTCATCCCCAAGCCCCCGTGGTGCTACCCCTACAAATTTTACTTGCAATTTCATAAAAATCCGTCGCCAAACATTTTACTACGAAACTCCCCAAGAAGAGTTTAAAATTATTTTTGAAAACAAACCACTTTTTCAAAGCCCAAAGCTTTTATACACAAAGCAGCACAAACAGTTGAATCCACACCTCCAGAACAAAGTACCAAAACATGTTTATCACCAACAGTTTGTCTAATTAATTCTATACATTTATGCTCTCGATTTAAAAAAGTGTAACGACAAGTCAATCGGCAAACGCGGCGAAGAAAATTTGAAAGAATTAAAGTTCCGTTTTCAGTCAAGTCCACTTCTAAAATTAATTTTAAAAGATGCTCGAAAATAATAATATAAAAACCTGGATGGAATTGAAGGCCAAAAATACGCTTTTCCACTTGTTCAATACCTAGAAAAATTTTTTTATTTTGATTAAAAACACTTAAAAAACCCGCAACAAATTCCCCACTCATTGCAATTATACGAAATCCATTAGGTGGAATTGAATCTTTTGTTACTCCATCTCCATGTGTCAAAAGAACATTTTGATCGGCTTGAAGGCCGTTAAAGATTTCTGATTGAGGGTCAATCTATTTAAAAATAAAATATAATAATTCTAAATTAAAAACTTTAATAATTGTACGGCCGTCTTCCCGTCTTGCATGTAAACAAACATTACCGCCAAAATGTTTATTTATCAACTAAAATAGAAAAAGTGTGTTTTTTGCTGTTTTATTTGAGGGAAAATAATAGCCAATAAAGGAAGGGTTTAAATTCAAAAATACTCATAACCAAGGGCGTAACCAGGGGGCTTCTGGTGCTATGTCCCCCCTGAAATGGGAAAATGAAAAAAATTTAAAAAGAGAAATGATCAGAAAAGTAAATTTTTTATGCCTACAACCCACAAAATTCTCAAAATAAAAATATACGTACAAAAAACGTTGGAAATTTTGGCGAACATTCCCCATTTTAGCCCTCTGAAATCGACCCCTTGGCTACGCCCTTGCTCATGTAAGAAGAAAAATATTTTAAAAAATAATCAAATACCTGAAACCCGTAACAGATTCCAAGTACCTAAAATTCTAGACATAAAAGAAAAATTAAAATCAAAAAATATACAGGAAGTTGCCCATTAAATATAGCAGCATCATACAAAGGAGCATTATCAACATATACAGAATTTGGTCCACCACTTATAATAATTGCACTAAAATGTCTTTTTAATTGTTAAAAATTTAATATAAAATAACCTGTACTTATCCCGCAACAATTGTTCCATTTTAGTGTCAAAAGGCAAAATAGAACTATAAACATTACATTCACGAACACGTCTATCGATTAACTTAAAATTAAAAGAATATAGGGATGATTTTAAAAATATTTGTTAAAGAAGCTATAGGTTTTGTATTTGATTAATCGTGTAATTAATTCTGTCAGTTAAAGCAAGGTCCAGCATTCTCTGGGGTTTCAAGATTTTACAAGAAATCAAGACAAGAGATAGGTCAGAGGCCAAGACCCAAATCCTTTGTCCAACCCATTACAATTAAAAAATCGGGTAATATTGAACCAGACAACCCTTCTTTCTTCAAACCCTTCTTTCCTCCCCAATTCTTTCCCTATATTTTTGCAAAATCGCCAGACTTTTTCCTTTCTTCCATCCGAATTGCCTTTCTAATTTTTGCTTACAATCAAACAAAAAGAGTTATTTAATTCCTTTTTGGGTGGAAGAAAGGAAAAGTTTGAACATTTTGGAAAAATATAGGGGAAGAATTGGGGAGGAAAAAGGACAGACGGACAGATGTCTGTTCAATATTACCCTAGATTTTGCGGTACTAATTTAGTTTCCCCCCCCCCCCCCCAGTCAGTTTTTTCGAAAATTATGTAAAAATGGTCAGTCTGAACAACAATTGTAGAACCCATCGAGCTGTGTCGAATGACACCAAAATCAACAAAATCCGACTTGATTGGACCGAAATACAGACCCCTAAACCACAGGGGCACAAAATCATAAAGACGAAAATCTATACAAATGATAGCTCATTCGAAAGAGCTCGTCGAGCTGAGTCGAATGAGATCAAAATCAACGAAATCCGACTTGATTTGACAAAGTTATGACATAAGTCGTCGACTCCGGTAGGTCTAAATAATGTCATAACTTTGTCAAATCTTGTCCGATTTCATTGATTTTGGTGTCATTCGACTCAGCTCGACGAGCTCTTTCGAATGAGCTATCATTTGGGTAAACTTTTTTTATTTCGAAAAATCACCCCCATGGTTGTTCAATTTTTAGGGGTCTGTATTTCGGTCAAATCAAGTCGGATTTTGTTGATTTTGGTGTCATTCGACACAGCTCGATGGGTTCTACAATTGTTGTTCAGACTGACCATTTTTACATAATTTTCGAAAAAACTGACTGGGGGGGGGAAACTAAATAAGTACCGATTTTCCCAGAAATCAGGTGATGAGACCAGTCAGAGGTCACGACCCAAATCCTCCGTCCAACCCACTAAAATTAAAAAAATCGCGACCCTCAGTTTTTAGTAAAATAGTTTTAGTAAAATAACCTTTCCATATTGAGCACCAAAATCTAAAATGGCGATTTTCTCCTCTTGTGCATCTTCCAAATTTGCAACTTTTGTCTGCTCTTTTGTTGGACTATTATCTTCCATTCTGCGTTTATATTTTCTACAAAAATGAATAAAATGTAAGAAATAAAATTGTTAAAATTAATTTTACAATTAATTTTTTAGCAAAACAAATATTTACAGAATGCCAATTGAAATAAAAAATGATTTTTCACCGAGGTTTGGGAAAGATTCAATCGTTAGAGAATGAGCTTAAGCAGCCTAGCAAAATTAATTTAGGGATTCGGACCCTTTGACAATGTTGTTAGTAAATAAAGAAAAATGCCGCAACAAATTTTAGACTCTAATTGCTGTACTTCTAAATGTCGAATTGGGCCACATAGTCGCGTCACACTTAAGCAAAAAAAGTGATTTATAGAATCTAATTTTATCGTTTAGTACTTATTGTTGGTAATATTTACACGAAATATTAGTCTAATGTAGGACTTGAATCCCATTATAGGTAATTACTGAACAAAGAGCAAAGTTCTACATATTTTATGGTTGAGTGGACGTGTGGGATATACTTAAGTGGGATATACCCTTTTGAGTACAGCCCAATTAGACGCGCGGCCATAACGGCGCAAAGCCATAACTTGCTTCAAAATTTCCGAATCTTCCCAAATTTAGTATTAAACGATTCCTCTCAACGAGCTAAAGAGATTGATACCAAAATTGATAAGGGCAAGAAATTTTCCAGCATGTTATGGCTCTGCGCCGTTATGGCCGCGCGTCTACTTGGGCGTGTCCCACCCTTTTGGGTCAAATATTTTTTGATGATTTTTGTTGAGAGATGTCCACAATCGAGAAAGAGCACAATCCACAGTCAGCAATTAAATTTAAAAATTCTCAGCCGTATTCCTTGGCCCAAAACTACGAAAAATCATCCAATTTCCCTTAAATCCAAATTTTTAAACAATTATTTTTGAGGATTTAATAAAACTTTTTAGATATTAAAATTATTAAAATTTTTCTAAAAGATGGATACTTCTGACGAATGTTCAACTAGTAAAATAATTTCATCAAATAATGACAACGACAATCTTCAATTTTCTTTAAGTGCAATTATTCAAGCCCATTCGGATGATGCTAAATGTGTTATTGAAACACCTACAGGAACATTAATTAGTGGCGGAAGAGATGGTTTTATGAAAATTTGGACTAACGAGTAAGAAAAAATTTTTTTTATTAAAAAAATTATTTTTTTAGAGGCATAAATTGGACAAATACTTCAACTGTTCAACAAAAAGATTGTCTGGCAATAAATTCAATAGCATTAGGATCTGCTCCAGATGCTGGTTTTGAAAGTTTAATTTTTCTTGGAAGGAAAAATGGGTCAGTAGCTATCTATAATGCTTCAAATACAGAAGAACCTGTTAAAGTTTTGCAAGGGCATAAATCTAATGGTTTAATTTATCTTCTTTAAATTAAATTTTTGGCATTTTAGTTTGTGCTCTCTATTTTGACGATAAAACTGGGTTTTTAATGAGTGGATCTTGGGTATATTTTTAATTTAAATTTTAAATAAATTCAATTAATTAGGATCATAATGCTGTTGTTTGGCCGTTAGAACTTTTGTTGAAAGAAGGTCCCGATAGGGTTCCAATTGGATTTTTGTCTGGACATAAATGCTCTGTTTGGGCTGTTGCAACTGTTCCTTCAAAATTGCCAAAATTTCTTACTGGTTCTGCTGATAAGTCAATTAAACTTTGGTCCAAGGATTATGATGTTATTACTGAATTTTTTGGTAAATTAAATTATTAAATATGTAATTAGGGTGTGGACCGATGACCAGGGTTTTCTTCTAAATAACCAATGCTTTCGGATTTTCTGTTGCTGCATAAATTTTTTGGATCTGCCCTGTTTTAATTATGCCATATTTTCTGATATTACTACATACCATTTGTCGTTTAGTTAATTTGGAGTGGTCCAACTCATGTCAACTCGCCTCTAATTTCAGAAATAATTCTGAATTATATGACCCATCAAATCTTTTACCTTTTTATCTCTAAAGAAATTAAATCTAGAGTCTAAAAAATCCGAATTCTTGGGATTTTGATCCGGAAAATCCGGTCTGGGAAATTTTTTTTAAATTCCAAAACTAATTGAATTTTTATTTTAGGGCACACCGATGTTGTTCGTTCTTTAATTGTAATTTCTGAATTATATTTCTTCTCAACATCCAATGATGCAACAATTATTCTTTGGGATATTCAGAATTGTACAAGACTTCGAAACTTTCTACCTCAACATGATAATTTTATATACACGTAATTATTTAATGTTTTGTTAGAATAACCTAGAAATAGTTACATTTTTTAATTATCAGTGTTAGGAAATAACCGAACATTTCTGTATTTTGTATTTTCTCGTATCTAGAAGGGTTAACCGAAATTCCCTGTAAATTAAAAATATTTTCAAAATTTCCTTTAATTAAGAATGTCTCTACTCCATATTCCTTCCAAAGATGATTTTCTACTTTCTGCTGGAGAGGGGGGTTGTATTGATATTTGGAAGTTGGAAGCTGATGCAAATTTGATTCACAAATTTTCTATGAAGGTTCCTGTCCAAAGTATTTGGTCAATTTCTGCACTGCGAAATGGCGATTTTGCAATTGCTTCGAGGTTTCTTTTAATTTTTAAATAAAAAATTATTTTTGTAGCTCTGGAATGGTTTTAATCTTCACAGCTGACCCATCAAGACGAGCTCCAGATGACATTCAAGAGTTTTTCTATTTCAGCCAATATGAGGAACTTGCATTTAAAGAAAAGGAAACCCAAGCAGCGAAGGTTATTTTTCAAACTTATTAAGAAAATATTTTATTTCTTTCAGGACCCCACATTTGATATGTCTCGCTTTTCCACTAAAAATGACAATATTGCTGCAAATGATGGATTTTTCCATCAAGTTGTTACTGAACAAAATGGAAATGCTGCAGATTACCAAGATCCCATTACGGGCTCCGGACGTTATGTTCCTGGAAGTTCTTCAGTCAAACCTGTTTCTATTGGTTCTCTTAATTTAATTTTTTTTTCTTAATTTATTTTTTAAAGATAAAAAACGTCCTCAAAACAATTTTGTGCCTTTAGGGGATTTTTATTCATTTGGAAAGGAAGGTGTTTCCCAAAAATTATTTGCTTGTCTTTTAGACATGAATTTGACTTTATTTCACCCTTTAAAAATGACTGACGATGAGGTTAATTTTATTTTTATAAAATTATTTTTAATTAAAAAATTAAGATTTGTGCGGCTTCTCAAATTTTAAAAGATAATACTGAATTTGATATTACTGAATGTCATGTTGTTACTTTAGAAAAAGCACTGGAATGGCCGTTGGAACGTGCTGTACCTGCTTTGGATCTGTTTAGAATTGCTCTTTTACATCCAAAATTAAATGAAATTTTTTGTTCTCTTAAGGTAATTTTTTGTTTTTTAAATTTTTTGTTTTTTGTTTTTGTTAAATTTTCTAAATTTTTTGTTCTCTTATTTAATAAAATTATGTGATGAAATTTCCCAGGCCCGTAGCCAGGATTTTTTTTCGGGGGGGGGGCCAAGGGGGGAAAAATTTTTATTTTCAGCGCCGCAGGCGAAAATTTTGAGAATTTTAGAAGGCCGTAGGCCAAAAAATTTCACTTTTTCGGCGCCGCAGGCGCCAAAAACTTGATTTTCAGCGCCGCAGGCGAAAATTTTTTGAATTTTGGAGCTCAATAATCCAGATTTCTTCCATTTTTAGCGCCGCAGGCGAAAATTTTGAAAATTTCGAAGGCCGTAGGCCAAAAAATTTCACTTTTTTTGCCCCAGCCCTTCCCAAAATTTTTCCCTTTACCCCATTTCGGGGGGGGGGGGAATTCCCCCCCCCCCCACCCCCCTGGCTACGGGCCTGAAATTTCCAGTATCTATCGAAATTATCAAAATATTTTTAATTTTAAGCCAGTGCTAGGAAATCCACCAAAAGGCCAGTCAACAATTTCTCGTTTACTTTCTCTCCTTACAAAAGATTCTCCAGACCCTATTCTTATTCTTTCATGTCGATCACTTGCAAATGCTGCCAGTCATAGTTATGGACGTGAAATGTTGTTATCAGCAACTTCTGCTTTTTCTTCTTTCATTCCAGAACAGCTTTATTCATCAAAACAGGCATTACAGGTATAAATTTAAATTAATCCATTTTTGTTAATTTCCTTTCAAAGTCGAGGAAAATTTTCAAGAAGTGTTGATGAGCACGTGCGTAGCCTGGGGCTGAAGCTCCCAGAAATGGGGTTTACGTGTCTTGATTATTTTAATTCATCCTACATCTTCTTTGTTTTCAAGGGATGTAGGACGCCGGTATAGAAGGTCCCCCAAAAATTTATCCTGGCTTCGTTTTTTTTTCTAAATTTTTTTGAAAGTCGAGTGAAATTTTTTAGAATTGTTGAGAATTTATACATGATTCTCATAGCTTCTAATAAATGTGAGTAAAATAAGAGACAAATTGGTAATTAAAACATGCGTAAAATTGATTAAAAAAATGAGCAAAAATAGGCGTTTTTAACTCATATTCAGACTTATTTTGTTTCACATTTTATACTTATTTAAATAAATTAAAGATTTCTTCTGCGACGGCATTAGCAAATTTTGCATCAATTTTATTAAAAAATAGTGAAGCAAAATCAAATGTGACAGAACTTGGTTTTAATTTTAATTAAAAATTAATTTACCAAAAAATTCTTTTTTTAGGTCCACGTGAAGATATTCTTCGTTCATTAATTTTAGTTCTTCAAAAAACAAATAATTACTCAAATTTTTCACCAATAGCTTTATTTCGAATTTTGCAAACAATTATAATGTTAATGTGGGGACAATCAACATTAATTTATTTGGCTATAGAACAAAACCTTCCATCAATATTAAAACAAATTAAAGATGGGGTGTCTGATGAAGATATAAAATCTTTAATTAGAGATGCTGAAGGAATGATTTTTGCTATTTAAATATATAAATTGGAGAAGAAAAATATATAAATTGTGTTCCAATTTATTACAATTGTTTTATTTGTTTTTAAAATATATATTTATGTGATTACAAAATTGTAATTATTTAAGGCCTTTATAAATTTAAAAATTTTAAAACAATTTTTTAAAATTTATTTTTTTGGATTTACTTAAATTTATTAGGTTGAGAGGAATATTTGAGACTAGGGTTGTTCCCCAACGGGGGGGTGTTCACCCGCTGATTTCAAAAAATCTCTCAACTTCCCCGATTTTCGGGGACGGGGCACAATCCTATTTGAGACTATTTTCCGTTCTGACCGACCTAACCTAAGTAAAATTTTAGGAGGAAATCATTAAAAATTATTAGAATTTAAAAATTAAAATGTTTGATTCAAATAGAAAATTTTTTAAATTCTTACATATGTTTTTGGGTTTCAAAAAGCTTGATCTCTGGCCTATGTTTTTAATTTTTTAAATTTAAAATTAATTAAAAAATTTTATCACTGCAAAAAATCAATTTTAAAAATTTAAATTTATAACAAAAATCCATAAAATATGACAAAAGGCAAGGCTTGACTAAAGAATCTGATGGATAGAAAGATAGAGGGAAGTAATTAATATAGGATTTTACTTAGAGGAGCGCATAAATTATTATAAAAAATTATTTATCCTCTCCCTCTCTCCCTAAGGAAAAATTTTTAAATAAATAAATATTAAAAATAATAAATTAAATTATTAAATAAAATTTAGTGTTAATTTCTTTTATTATTAAGCAAATTAAAAAATGTTAATTATTAAACAAAACAGTAAATTTATTCAAGTTTTTATATTTTTTGTAATTATTAAAATTGTTTATTGCGGTAATAGTGGTTTTTGTTGTTCTGTTGATGTTCTTGGCGATGGAGATGAAGAAAGTAAATTAGTATTTTTAAATTAATTTGTCTATTAAATTATTTTAACTATTATTTTGTATTTAACGAATAATAAGAAAATAAACTTTTAAATTTAAAATTATTTTAAGTAATAAAAATTAAAAAAAGAAAACATTTTAATTATTCAAGATGAAGAAAATCCAAATGTTGCGGAAGAAATTGTTATTGTTGAAGACGCTGGTGCTCAATTAAATGTAAGTTTATGGAGGGATGCAAAGGCAATGATCACATATCTATGCTGAGACCATCCAAATTGAATTTTCTTAAATTAGATATTGAATGAAAGGGAGACATTTTGAAAATGAGGGAGAATTGAATAAATATACCTCCTAATCCAATAAATTTTTTGAGATATTTATTGTTGCTAGCCCTCTTTTCTATTAAAAACATTGTTTTATATGCATTTTATACTTTAATTTTTTAATTAACTAATTTTTATTTAGGACGTTGTTAATGGTCAGGGTGAAGATGCTGAAGAAAATAACCATCAGCTTATGAATGAAGACGGTATCGTTGTTAATGAGGAGGGTGAAGAGGGAGGAGAAAATAATTTTCAGTTTATGGATGAAGACCAAATTCAAGCGTTAGCAGACGAACTTAACCCAGATTTTGAAGTTGACCAAGAGATTGCAGTTCCAAATTTTATACTTCCTGTTCAAAATGAAGGAGAAGATTCTTTGGGGACTTCACGTAGCTCTATATTTACAAGTACTACTGATTCTTCTCGAAGAGATTAAAGTTGACGATGAAGAACATTTTAGCTATGAAAATGTTTCTATTATTTATCCATTGCCTCTAAACATTTAAAAACAGGGCTTCCCCGGGGAAAAGATAACCGAGTAATGATTATATTTGAAAGTATTATGGGCACCATACACCTCACCTTATATTATATTAAACATTTTTAATTTATCCATATTTATTTTTAAAATTTTATTTCTTCATTTATAATGGTAACAAAAATTTCTATTTTATATTAAATTATTCAAATTACAAATGTTTTTTGATTAAATTTTAATTTTTAACAAAATCTACAAAAATTAATTGTCACAGATAATTTAAGACCCCCATTTATTTTTCCATAATATTAAGAGTTTGAATAATTCGAAGGTTTTGAAGTTTAATTTGTCCAGAAATTTCTCCTAGTTAGTTGGAGCAGATTAAAATTTTACCCATAATTACCCAAATTAACGAATTATAGATTCACATTATTATCAATTTATTTTTGCTTTTATGTACTCAGGAAATATGTAAAACATTTAAACAAAAATTCTCATTCTAGGACCAAGATTCGAAGATAACCTCACACCATTATTAACTTTAATGGAATGCAGCAAGATAAACTTATTGGATATTTCTTTCTTTCATCTTCCAAATGAAGATAAAAACTTTTTTTTTAAATTTCAGGAAAACTTTTTGAAAACCAGAATTAGGATATCAAAAATTTATTTAATTATGTATTAGATATTTAATGAAAATTACAGGGTGCGGCAAATTAAGCGCGCGTTTGTTTTTTGTCATAACTTTCTTCAATTTTAATGAAAATTGATAATTCTTTTTTTGTTTTATTCCCAACACGTTAGGAAACTTGCTGATACCAAATATTAAAAATTTGGTTCACTGTTGGCAAAGATAATCGAGTTCGATCGTCTGGAAAATTTAAAAACATTTTTTATGCCAAAGTTTAATTGATCATAACTTCGTTCAAAATCGTTCAATACAAATGATTTTGGTATTAAACGACTCATCTCGTTCAGGAGCATCGAAATAGCTTATAATCTCATTTTTGAAAATTTTACACAAAAATTTTATTTTTATCAAAATTTTCATTAAAATTGAAGAAAGTTATGGTTAAAAACAAATGCGCGCTTAATTTGCCGCACCCTGTACTTGTTTTGTACTTTCAAGTTCGAGTCAGTTAATTCATCTATAATATTAAGCATACCGTATAACCTGTATTAATTGCCCTCCCTCAAATAATTACCTCACTTCCATTAATTACCCCATCCAGCGATAGATTGAAACAATAATTACCCCCAAACAAATGCCCTAAAACACGTTCAAATTTCAAACCTCATATAATTCCTTGATTAATTACTCCACCCAACGGAAGGTCGAAACAATAATTACGCAGGGTAGTTATTAAAGGATATACGGTATGTTAACTTTATTTTTCATTAAATTTTGAGTTCTTTCTCACTTTCTTACTTCTACATAAAACTTTTGTACATCAAATTCTTTGCTTTAAACAATTCTTTTTTTAATAAAACTTTGGTTTTATATTTTTCAAAAAAAAAACTCCGTTGCTGGAGTAACCATTTGCCTAATCACTAATTAATTTATACATTCTTATAAGGCAGACAATATTTTTTTAAAAAATGTAAAGGCTGCGCCAATTGTTAGTGTATGAAGCCTTTCAATTGTTTTTTTTTCTCTGAAGTATATTAATGTAAATTTTAAAATTAAAATGAGTGAGAAAGTGGGAAAAAGAAAGAAAAAGTTTTTTTATAAATAATAATTAACTAAAGTTTTTTTAAATAATTATTTGAAAAATTAATATTAAAAAAAATTTTTTCTTCTCCTATTAAAAAATTTTTAAAATTAAAAAATGTGTTTGTCTAGAATTGGACAAATTGCTTATGGGGGATTTGCCCTAGCTTCTGTTGGCTTAATTCTTGGTTCAATATTTACACCCGGTAGGTGGAGAAATTTTAAAAATTATTTTTTAAATTAATTTGTAAGCATGGCGTCAAGTTGCGTCGAATTTGCAACAAGGTCAGCTTGGCCAATTGCCCCCATTAAATATGGGACTTTTTGCTTTTGCCTGTCAACGCTCGAATGATAACACACAGAGTGCATATAATGGGTAATCTTTATTAATATTGTTAGGGTCTGGTTTAGATATTGGGCGCATTATGTAAATTTATGAGAAATGTTTGAGAGAACCTTACAAAAAACGGGCAAACGGCACAAAATCCTTGCTAGAAAGGGCACATTCTCTATCGAAAGAGCCCGGTCTCGACCATTTTTAAATCGCAACCTTTCCTTGTTAGTATGAGAGAACCACTGTTTCGGTTTTCGCAGGTTCGTGTTTCCTGCCTGGAGCTTTTTCTCGAGCTTTCTCGAGCTTTCTCGAGCTTTTTCCACATTTAAGTATTCTCTGATTTAAAGTTGCTTTCAGATCCTGACAAGCCGTTTAAAAAATAGAATTGAGGAAATACATAATACATATAAAGAAAAGCCTTTTAAAATGTAAGACCATTTAATAGAGCTGCCGATCCGTTGTAATGTATTGAAAGATAAAGCCAGGATTAAATAATTAATTTAATTAATATTATTTATTTTTTAATAATATTCCAAAAAATTAATTAAGCAATGTTCAATCGGGTACAATAAATCAAGGCTACAATACAGCAAATCAAGGTTTTAACACAGCAAATCAACAAGGATATGGAACAACAAATACTAATTATAATACTAATTATGGTAATCAACAACCTATACAACAAGTTAATTCTGGTTCAACAGCCATTACTGTTAGTACACAAAGTGGAACTCGTTATTTAGATTTGTGTATTGAAATGTGGAATGTTAGTAATTAATTAATTTTTTTAATGGGGCTACGAATTTTAGTTTATTTGTAAATTTTTTCTAAATTTACAAAACTTAGACAATTTTAAGCTTGTTGATAGAACAGGTTTTTACATTATTGGATTCAGCTTTTTAGCTAGAACTTTGATTCCAAAGGCCTAGTTTTAAATATAAGGGAAAACGGTCGACGACAAGCCGGCGCCGTTTATTTGGCCAAGTTTTGGTCAAAAATTTTTCAAAAATTTTTTCATACCAAAAACCAGTCAGTTTTTGGTCAACAATTTAAATTCATGATATGAAATTAATTTTTATTATGAAATATTGGGTTTGTTCAGAAAAATCTAGACGAGATTCAGATTATATTCTTTTAACTTCAAACCATGCTCTTCAGCCACCCCATCTACATATTCTCGAACGGGGATAACTCCCTAATTTGAAACTAAAATTTATAGCCTTAATTATTTAATTTACCAAATTTATACATATTTTTCTTTATTTAAAGAACCAACCATTATCAGAAAAAATAGTTATTGTTTTAATGATTTTGGGTTTAATCACTGCTATAGGTTCCTTTATTTGGAATCTTTTGACAATTTGTGCTTGTTTTTGTCATGGATCTATTTTAAAACCTTTACCTGGACTTTCTTTTTCTTCTTTTGTTTTTACATTAGTTGCTGTGATTATTTATTGGTCACGTAATAATTCTTCGATAAGTTGGTTTTTTATTAAAAAATATTAATCAGTAAAGTTATAATTTTTGATGAAAGAAATGCCTTAAAAATAAGGGGGAGAAAGGGGAATATGAAGTATTTATTTTTGGGAGTAAAAAATATCAGCTGTAGTATAGTATACCGGTGGAAAGGTTTCGATATAAGACACATACCATTCGATTCGTCTCGCCGATCTGAGTCGAACGGTACCACTCTTTCTTTACGGAGATGCCTGTGGACCGAGATATAGGTCCCCGAAAATCGAAAAGCCATGGGGGAGTAAGCTCAATTTTGGGGGTTTTTACAATAATCGAAAATTAGTTTTGTGTTATAGTTGCTTTTAAAAAATAAAAAATAACAATTTTCTAGATCAACTACAAAGTATTACAAGTATCCAATCATTAAACAGCCAAAGTGATTTAAGTTATAGCTTTTATTTGGCATGTGGTTCAGCTGTAGCTTCTCTTGCAAATGTTATTGTTGGAACTCTTGTTGTGTTTTTAGCTGATAAATGTATATAAATAAATATTTTTTTATTATAAATATGTAGAAGATTTTAAAAAAGATTTATATATTTTTTAATCATTTAAAATAAATATAACTATGTATATTTATCAGCATTTTAACATTTTTGAAGATTCTTTAAATTAGTATGTAAAATATTAATTTCCTTATATACCCAATTAGTGGTTATATATTTATTTAATTCTGAGTTAAAGTTGATTAAGACGAAGGGCGAGTGCATTTTGTTTACTTTATTGCGCATTTCTTTATCATGCATTTTGCTTAATACTTTAATCTGCGGACAAAGGAAGAATGCCTTCCCCTTGATCCGAAGCAGCATTAACTCAGAATCAAAAAAAAAGTTTTGAATATATAATATACCTATTATTTTACTATAATTTTATTTTATTTGAAAAAAATTTTTTTATTTAAATTAATTTTATATTATTATTATTATTATTAATTTGCTTAAATATTTTTTATAATAAAAAATATAAATTTTATTGTATATTTTTATTGTAAATATTTATTTTTTTGTATAAAAATTAAAAAATTTTATTTTTTTTCTATTATCTATTTTTAGGATTAATATAAGCATCCATTATCTACTATTTTTAAACAATAAATAAAAGGTTTGTAGACAATAAAATGAAGGATTTGACAAAACAAGGATATTTTTAGATAAATAAAATAAATATAAATAGGTAAAATTATTTATTTAATTATTAAATTTATTTTAATTAAAAATTTTTAAGCTTAAAGAGCTCGTTGAACTCCAGCTTTCTTTTTCGGTTATAAAAAATTAGAATATTTTCAAAAACGCTTGAGGAGCCGTTAAAGCCAATTATAATTATTTTATTTTTTTCAATTTCAATTACCTTTAAAAGCCAATACTATAATACGAAAAAGAAATTGTCCTTGTGAGAAAATATCCCATAAGTCTCCAAAGAAACCAGGAGATAACTGATAAAACCCTGATGATAAGACTCTAAAACTGTAGAAATAACTGACATCTTTCGGAAGGATATATGACAATCATATAGTATACCTGATATTTTATTCATTCAATATTTATTTACGATTAATTTAAAGAAAGTGTGAACTAATAAAATTTTATCAGATAGTTATGGCTACAGCGGTCTCAACCCTACTTCTTATGAATAAAAAATTATGTGTTATTTTTTTTTTATTTTAAAATTAATTTTTGACTTTAATTTTTAAATTAATAAAATATTATTTTATAAGTAAAATATTTTTTTCGCAAATTTTCTTTTAGTTAAAAAATTTAAAAAAATGTTTATTTATTTAATAATCTTGTATTTAACCCAATTATTTAAATTAACATTTTCTTCTTCTACATTAAATGCAGCAAACAATAAAGGCCCTTGTTATGATCAAACAGCAGATAATTATTTGCCAAATTCGAATATTTGCCCAAACGAAGCAGAGAATGTTGTTGACCCAGAAATTCCAACAGAAAAATTATGTAGTACAACAACTAATGGAAGATTTAATTTAATAGGGTTATTAAGAAATGGAAATGCTGTACCTGATATAAATAAGGAAAGAAATGAAAATTGTGAAGTACCGGGTTTTTAATTAAATGATTTGGAAAATTATTTTATTTTTAGATCAAATTATTTATTCAAGTAGATGTAGAAAAAGTTGCAGAACTTGTTGTTTATTGCCAGAATATGGAAGTTGTAAAGGTAAATAAATATAGAAAGAGTTTAGCTAAAGTTTAGCCACCGGGCAGGCTTAACCTGCTCGCCCGGCCTTTACAAATGCAGGTGCCTATCACTGAACTACCAGAGCATCGACTAATGCTTTCTCTTTTATCTTTTTAGATCGCTTAACACTCGCCTAAGCGTTTTAAATGCTGCTAGGTGAATCATCTTTACAATATTTAAATTGATAGAGTTAAAGTTTGAGAAGTTAATAAACTTTGCTCATAGGTAGTTATTGTTCAGTAACTGGATACCCTAATTCTGACCATGATAACTTATTGAGCCGATAATTTTTATACATAGATATCGATCTAAAAAAATTTGACTATCTTCTAATTCGTGGAAACATTCCTTCATGGACTACCTAAAAATGTCTGAAAGATTTTCTGATCTTATAATAAAAAAAGACCGCCTTCAATTAAAAAGTTTCAAAAAAATTATAATTAAATTAGTAAATACAATAAAGAATTCTTCAAAACTATCATCGTTTTATTAATTTTAAAAACTATTTTAGATTCAATAACCAATTGTCAAATATCCCAGTGCAGTGATTCAACATATGCCCTTAATCAGTGTCAATCAACGTGTGGAAAATGTGTTGAAGTTATTAGACAAAATAAAGATTTGGAATATTGTGTAGATAAACAAAATAATTGTGCTTCTTTAAAGGTAGAGAATATTTATTAAAGTTGGTCTCGATATTTACGGGCAAAATATAATTGTAATATATAACCTTTGTATAAGGATAAAAGAAGTATTGGGCCTTAAAGCACACTGTTAACCTGAGGTTTTTTGAAAGCAGAACCATCATTTGCATTATTACTTAGGTTACTAAAATATTTTGTAGGGTTGGATACGACCGGTTATTAACCGGTACCACTGGTTTTCGGTTATCGGAGGTTTTCGACTCCCAGTTTTCGGTTCCGGTTCCGGTTTGGTTAACCTTTTGTGTCCACCCCTACTTAACACTACATACAGTGGCGGAAATTTAAATAGGGAAAAATGTTTTTAATTTTATTTTCAAAAATTATTCGGCTAATCATTTATATCGGTTCATTATTTTTATATAGTTTTGTAGCTCTATTTATGGGCTATCAGATTACTATTAATCATTAAAAGAAAACTTTACACTTAAGCGGAAAAAAATCATTTATCTATCTTGACTTAAAAAGTGCGCGGAAATTTAAATAGGGAAAATTTTTATATTTAGTTTTTCTATGGAAATTCAATATAGAAAAAATTTGAAAAAATTTCTGTGACCTTCTCTAGCAATATGATGAGGATTGCAAAAAAATCTGAATTCTACCTTTACTCCATCATCGAGATCTCGAGGCCCAAAATCAACGGAAAAATGGGGTGATTTGGGGGTGATCTGATTTTAAAAAATATTTTGGCCCATCTGGCCTAGACAAAATTTTTCTTTCATGTTCAGATTAAAGCCCATTAAATTTGCTACAAAATAGGCTTAATGCCATTCCTTCAAAAAATTTCTTCTTCGAGATGAATACCAAAGATTTTCTATTTGCGAAATTTATGACTGATTTAACACATTTTTCCCTGAATTAAAAGGTTTCAGCCTATATCTCGGAGAAGGAATTTTTTAAAGAAATGGTATAAGACTTATTTTATAGCAAATTTTATGGGCTTCAAACCTATCAAGAAAGAAAATTCTTATCTGTGTCAGATGGGCCAAATAATTTTTTGAGACAAATCACCCCCATTTTCCGTTGATTTTGGTCCTCGAGATCTCGGTGATGGAGCTGAGTTAAAGTCTAGATTTTCTTGCCATTCCTCATCATATTGCTAGAGAAGGTCCCAGAAATTTTTTCAGATTTTTTCTAAATTAATTTTCCATAAAAAACTAAATACAAATTATTTTCCCTATTTAAATTTCCGTGCACTTTTTAAGTTGACATAGATAAATGATTTTTTCTCGCTTAAGTGAAAACTTTTCCTTTAATGATTATTAGTCATTTGATAGCTTATAAATAAAGCTACAAAACTATATAAAAGTCATGATCCTGCATTAATGATTAGTCGTATAATTTTTAAAAATAAAATTAAAAATATTTTCCCTATTTAATTTTCCGCCACTGTATTTATGTTCAAAAAATTAAAAGATTATTTTTTTGGGTAATCCACAAATATTGCTTGCTCTCTTCAGTTTTTTAATAATTAAAATATTTTTTTAAAGGAACAACAAAAATGTGTCGATCCAGATATCCAAAAAGATTGTGCTCTAACTTGTAATGATTGGCCAATTAACAGTATTTGCAGAAAATTTACCCAGGAGGTGCGTTCCACCTTAGGTATTAGTGCACCTGGTGGGCAAGTTCCTGGAGGAAATGGTAGGGAAATTAATGAGAATTTTTTTATAAAAAAAATTTAATTTCTAAGTTGCTGGAGATATTGGAACAAATTGTGCAGAAAACAAAGAACTTTGTTCAGATCAAGTAATTTTTTTTTAATTTTCCAGACTACTATCCATAAGATTCAATATTGAGAAGGTGGTTGGAAATTGTCTCTTATAATGAATATATCTAAATAAGGGGTATTGGCTAGACGGCTACCCTACCCAGTAGCCAATCATTAGCCACCCCACCAATTAGCCCTACAATAAAATCTAATAAAATTTTATTTTTAAAGTTTTATAAAGAATTTATGGAACAATACTGTAAATCAACATGTATTAATTCTGTAACCTCAAAATCTTCGAAAGAATGTAAAGACAAAAAACACACAAAGTTTTATATAAAAAAGTTTTTCACTTAATTTATTTTTTAAAGTTGTGTTGTCTGGAAAGTAAATGGTTTTTGTGATAGCGACTTTTATGGAGATGATATACGTGATGAATATTGTAAAGAAACATGCCATAGATGTTAATATAGTAAAACAGCTGGGCTATAGCTATTTCTCTCCTTTAGCTAGTGCAAAGGGTTAATCGGCGGCTGGGTGCTAATCAGCATCTTCGGTAGATCAGACGGATGTGTTGTCCATTATCCATCACAGCCTTAGGAAATAAATAGCTATACTACTATACTTTACAATATTTTTCTGTTTAATAGATATTAAATGTTAAAAAATATTTTTCGAATTTTCTGAATAAAATCTTTAAAAATAACCCCCTTCTGCAGAGAAATTATTTCTAAATAAAATAACCATTAATCTAAAAAAATTTTTTTTGAGGAATTCAAAGATCAAATAAATTTAATTTTTTTTCACCTGAAAATTAAAATATAAATTACAAATTATTAAAATTTAAGTACTATTTAATTATAAATTTAATTATATATTAAATACTTTTATTTAATATTTAATATATTAATATTTAATTCGTTCATTTTAATATGCACTTTTTTCTATTACATACAATTATTTAAATTAATTTTAAATTAAAAATTTTTTAAATTATTACCAATTAAATATTTACACTTTATTTCAAAATTATAACCTAATTAAAAAAAATTTTTTTATTTCTTCATGGTTCATTTAATTTATCTTTTCGAAACTTGCTAATGTATTTTCAATATGGAACTTTCCTTTGTTTTGTCTTTTGACAAGGTCAAAATTCGTATCAGAATTCAAATCTTTACCAATATTTTGACTTTTCTAATACCTCGTCAAAATAATTTTGACTCCAAAATTAACAACCGTAAAAGCTGAAATAATGTCACTTTCTCTAATAATTACCCCCTCCCTATTAATTAACCTTTACAGCCAGAGATCGAAAAAATTCTTATCCCTCCTAAAATTAGTTATAATTAGCCTTTTAAAAAGCTCAAAATTACTCCCTCAATTTTATTTACCCTCTCCAGTGAGCGGTTTAAACAATAATTACCTTGAGTAATTATTTTAGCAAATACGGTATATTTTGACTTTGACATATTTCAAAAACAACAAAATAACAATTAGAAAAACAATAGTCATTATATTTTAATAAATTGTTTGTTGAAGCGAAAAGATGTAAATAAACTAGCTTAATGTAGATAAGAATGCCGTTGTTAAATATTTTAATTACTAGTGTCAATAGAAAATGTGTAAAATTAATCTTTACGCAATTATGGCAACAATTATCAAACAAACAAATAATTAAAATATAAAATGAGTAGGGACAGCCAAAACATGCAAACTTCGGAGTTAGAGTCCCTTTCCTTTTTTCTTCCCAACATGAGGGAAATAAATGAAGAAGAAAATAAATGCCTGAGGATACAACAATATAAATGAGAGGAAAAGGAAAGGGACTCTAACTCCGAACTTTGCATGTTTTGGCTGTCCCTAAAAATGAGGATAAAAGTGAACCATCCGTTTCTAATTACTTTAAAGAGATACCAATTATTTTATTTAACTGTTTTTACGTATAAAACTGCCATTATTTTGAGTTTAAAAGTTTATCCCTTTTAATTATTAAAAAATTTTTTTTTAATTTTCTAAATATTATTTAATAAATAATAAAAATAAATTTAATTACATTTTTCTCTAGAGAATTTTTAAAAACGAGCCAATTTAATTTTATTATAAAAAATTATTATTTTATGTCTAAAGTACATACTTTTACATTTATTTTACGAAAATTTTATTATTTTATTATTTTAATTTTAATAAAAATTTAAAGCTTTTTCTTAAAATTAAGAATTTAAAATCATGGAAGATTTTAAGTAGAGACCGGACCGAGACGAGATTTCGATCGAGATCGAAAATTTTTCGAGATCTTGATTCTCGGTCAACACTCTCACTCCGGTCTCTAATTTTAAGTAAATAATTAATTTTAAAAATTTAATCTTTTAATTTATCTATAATTATTCTAAAATGCCAGAGAATTTCTAAAATCTATTTTAAAATGCCAGAATTTAATTATTCTCCAATAATTAAAAATAATTACTTTACATATATCTCGAATGATTACTCTGAATTGTTTCAACATTTTTCTGGAGGGAATATTTAATAAGAGGGAGTAATTAGTTGAGATTATTTTAGAAAAGCTGATAATACATATAACTATTTTAAGAGGCAATTATTGTTAAACCCTTTGCTGTAATTATTTGAGAGGATAATTATTCGAGTTTATATTTTATGTAATTTTTTAAACATTAAACAAAAAATTAATTAATTTATCAGACACACATTTACGTAAACTAATTAGTTTTTAATTTTTAAAAATCTTTGAAGTATTAAATCCCAACAAATACAAATTTGTATAAACCAAACTTTTAGATAAATTTATTAAAATTATTTGCTCGTTCGTACACTTTTAATTAAAGAATTTATTTAAATAAACATTTAAATTCATTTAAACAAATTTTTTAGACTTTTTTTTAATTTAAAAAATGTCTGCAAATTTTTCTGATGGATTACAATTGTCAAATTATGTTTATTATGATGTAAGCATAAAAATAAATATTTTAAATTTATTTGGAAAAACATTTTGAGAACAAAAACAAAAAATAAGGGGGGATAATCAACCTTTTTTTAAATCTTCTTTTAATTCATAAATATGTTTTTATTTATTTGGAAAAATTTATAATTTACCCATTTTTAAAAAATTTTTCCCTTAAACCTAATAGTATACATATGTATTAAACACTAAAAGCAAAGCTACATATCTAGAACCTGCGAAAACTCCCTTCACTAACTCTTTGGATTTATATTTTAATTTAATTAAAATTAAAGATGTATGTTACATATAAAAATGCTGGTCCATCGTTTATGCTCTGTTTCATGGCAATTATTTTAAATATTATTGTAATTCCTGGCATTTTTATGAATGCTTCAATTATTTATGTTACAATTAAATATTATAAGTAATTTAATTTTAATTCTTTAATTAAATTAAAGAATCCTATTTAATTTACATTCACTCATTTTAAATAAGAACACTATCTGTATTTATTCATAAATATACATGGCCACTTATTGTAGCCGCAGTGGGGCAATTAAACTAAATTTCTATATATTTTAAATTTCTCAGAACACTTCGAGGGACATCAAGCTTTTTGTTAGCTTTAAATGCTTTTTATGAATTTCTTCATGGATTTGCCCATCAAGTTTTTTTAGTTTCTGCTTTGTCTGGAAGAAATTTTATTTCATATTGGACAGTTTTTTGTTGGGAAGTTATTCCCCTTTGGGGGTGTAGTTCAAGTGTTGTAACTATAGCATTGACTGGATTGGATAGACTTTTACAAGTTAGCTACCCAAGCTGGTTAGTGAATATTTAATTAAGTTATCACAAACTGAAGGGGCTCCTAAAATACCTCCTTAGCAGGGGTGTGCTGAAACAGATTTTAAAAAGCGAAACATGAAAGATGAAAGGTGAAAGTCCAAAAAAGGCAAGATATGGTGAAAGATGAAAGGCGAAACGGCACACTACTGCTCCTTAGGTTTATGAGGGTATTTTAAAATTCCCGTCTTTAAAAAAATGTTTGTCTGTCTTATAAAAAATTAAAAAACATTAAAAATATTTTGCTAACTTTTCTAGGCACGAAAATGTCAAAAAGAAATTTTATCTTGGTTTTATGGTTATTTTCTCGCTTGGTTGTGGTTCTTTAGTTGGATTAAAATTTTGGGATATTGCTACAAGATTTCCAGACGTCCCTCAAACTGGCACTTTAAGCGATGTTTTTCTTTTTGAATTTAAACCTCTTTTCTTCGTTTATATGGGTTTATGTAATAGTTTAAGTATTGTATTTTATATTGCTATTTTTGTTTCTGTTCATCGACAAACAGGTAAATATTTATTAATCTAAAATTTTGAGACTCTTCTAAAGTAATATGGGTTGTGGTTTTCCGTTTAGGAATTGCCTAGCTATGGTTTTATACCTAACAAAAATATTTTTACTTTTAGTAATCTCGAAAGTGATAAGTATCGAATTGATAATTTAGGAGATGTGCAAAAACATTAACACTTTTTTTACTAGTCTTAGAAGAGATCAAAAATCTTATGAAATTTAAAGCATGACATGCATTAATGGAAACATAACCTATTTCTGGACTAAAATAATATATTAAGACATACACTCATTTAGTCAATCCCATAAACTCATAATTAGGGTTACCAAAATGGATCGAGTCGGGCTTAAGATATTTGGCCCGAAAAAGACTCGATAAAATCAAGCTTAAAAATGCCTCGACTGTCGGCCCGACTCGAAAACGGCCCTACTCCTAATAATAAATTTTTCCATAAAAAACTTCATAATTAAATTTTTTAAAGCAACAAATACAGCCGTTTGTAAAGAAAGTAAAAATAATGCAAAATTATTTAAATCAATGTTTACAATTGTTTCCGTAACCATTGGATGTTATTTAATGTCTGCAGCTGTTCGTTTAGTAATTCTTCCACCTTTCCATTTGGGGGAAATTAATGTTTGGATAATTGAATTGGCTTTTGGAACTTTATTGAATTTAGGGGTTGCTTTAAATGCTGTTGTTCTTTATATCTGCAGGTAAAAATATTCGGATTGTAAAGGATTTGGGGTGGACACCCTTCTGCTTCCGTCTGAGATGGGCATCTCTCCAGAATGGCCTCTTCCGTTTAAAATCGGAAGAGCCCCTCTCTGAATTCCCCAACCTCGGGGATTTTCAAATTTTGTAAGTATTCTCTGTTCTTTTTTAAGAATAAATTTATCTGTTTATTCACAACTTTCTGAAATAAATAATTTTATAATAAAAATTATTTTTAATAATAAAATTCAATATTTGAATTACTAAATAAGATTCCAGACAGATTTTTCTATAAGCAATAAATAAATTACTTTATTCCCAAAACTCCTAATTAATTAAATAAAAATTAAATATAATTTTATAGCCAAGAATATCGTAAATGTTTTAATCGTGAATTATTACTTTTTGGGTCAATTTTTGGAATTATTCGACGTGTATCAAGTAAATTAATTTTAAATTTAAAAAATTTTTCAAATTATTCTAGTTTTTTCTGTCACTGGTTTTCGATCAACTACATTAAATAATCCCGAAATTAATAATAATAATAATAATCAAACTGAAGGGACGAAGAAAAATATTAAAAGAAATGGAAATAGAGTTGCACCTTGTGATCAATTTTAAGATTAAGTATATATAATTATATACCTATGTACAATATAAATATCTAATTTTTTATTCTTCAAAACTTGTATAGAGAATCTGGGTAAGGAGCAGAGGCGGGTCGATTTACGATTTCCGGAGTTTTTTTCCTTTCAATTTCCGATTTCAGAAAAAATTTTGATTTTCGATTTCCGAGTTCCGACTTTTGAGCCATTCACGATTTCCGGCTCTTTCGATTTCCGACACCTCTGACTGTTCCGACCCCCTCTGGTAAGGGAGCGAAACCAGTTTGGGGTCTCGAACATAAGCTCGAAACGAACACAGACATTCTATATGCATAATACAATCCAAAAACTAGCTGAAGGAAAGAATAGCTATATTACCCCCCCCCCCCCTCCCAGCTTTAATAAATTTATGTATATTTTTTTCAATTAAAAATAAATTTTTATTTTATATCGATGTCAAATAACTTCAGGCTCTGTTAAAATTTATTTAAAATTAAATTTTTTCCCAATTATAAATAAACCAAAAAATTATTTAAAAAAATTTTTAAACTAAATTTTTAAAATATAAATTAGTATGTAATAGATAAATATACTTTTTTGTTTGAACTAACATTAAAAAAATTTTTAAAAATAACGAAAAATTAACGGCGAGTTGTATGTATCTTCAATTGAAGATTTTTGAAGGTTTTCTTTTATTTTCGATTTAAAAATTTTGAAAAAGAAAATTTGAATAAAAAATTTTTAAACCGGAAATTGGTAAATAAATTAAATAAAAAAATATTTTAAATAAATTTATATAAAAAATTTGAGCATCTGTTTATTAACCACGATTAATTTTATTAATTTTTATAAATAAAATTTTGGAGGCAATAAAAAATAGAGAATTTTGGTTTAATATATATAATTAATTAAATTTACAAAAATTCATTTTATTTAAATTTTAAATTTTAAAAAAAATTAAAAATGTCAACCAAAAAATATTTTATTTTTCTTTTTGTATTAATTATTGGAATTGTTGACGGAAAAAGTAAATTTTAATTTAATTATTGTTTTTTAATTTGAAAAAATTTTAAAAAATCCTGCCAAATTTTTTTTGGGTTTTCTGACTGTAGTTTAGCCTATGAATTTCAGAATATTATCGAATTATATATGGTGGAACTGGGTTAAAGACCCCTAAAATTTTAAAAACAAATTCAAAAAGAATTAAAAAAATATTTTTAAATTAAAATAATTGTAATATCAAAAATTACATAAAATGTGAATAAATAGAAACCTTTTATTAAACAATGGCAACAGAGGTGGGTCGAAACAGTCAGGGGTGTCGGAAATCGGAAGAACCGGAAATCTAAAGTCTGACCCACCTCTGAATGACACTTAACATATCGGAATATTCCCTATTTACATACATGTTTTATGAGAAATAATTATAAAAATATTCCATTTAAATTACAAATCACAGAAAAGAAAACAACACCAAAAGCTCCTCTTGTCAAATCAAATATTGATAGCAACACCAATAATAATAATGATAACACAGGACTAACACCTTTTTGTAATTGTGCCAGTGTAACTCCAAATTTTGGAAGTAATACAGATATACCTCAAAATCCTTGTGTTCCAACACTTGCTTACGACCAAAAAAGTATTTGGATAACTTGGAATAGACCTGACAATACCGACAAAAAATTACTTGATTATAATGTTTATATGAATGGAAATGTAAATGAAAAGAAATTAAGTCTAAAAAATTTAATTTTTTTAGAAAATTGGTTCTTCTTCAGAAAATGCTAATAATTATGCAATTTCAGCCCCATATATAAATAATTTCCATAATGTTGACAAAATTAAATTTCATGTTCCAACATTGTTTAACTCTTTTTATGTAGACAATTTAGAAGCAAATACTCTCTATAAATTTACAATTCGTGCAGTATATTCTGATGGAGAATCTGAAGATAGTGTTACTCTTACTGCCAAAACTGCTCAAAATTATGGAAAAGTATAAAAATATATAAAAATTTAGAAAAAAATTAATCATCTGACTTAACAAGACCCAATAATTTCAAAATTCTGGTTAAATATTGAAGGATTTATGGCAAAAACAGTGAAATTAAATGGCAATTTTTACTGAAAGGCCTAATAATACCTTATTCTTGAACGATTTTTTCTAGATATCTATATTTTATTTCAATTTAGATAATTGATATTACTGAAAAAGGTGCTAATGGAGACGGAAAAACAATAAATACTGATGCTATTCAGGGAGCTATAAATGATTGTGGACAAACCTCTTCTGCTTTTGACTGTAAAGTTTTAGTCCCAGAGGGTACTTTCATTTCTGGGGCTTTATTTATACAAGCGGCATTAACGTTGGAATTGGCTGAAGGGGCTATTATACAAGGATCGGGTGAAAGTAGCGATTTCCCCAAAAATATAGGAAGATCTGGCAAACCTCCATCGCTTCTTAATGTTGTAAGTTAAATAATAATATGTTTATATTATTTTAATATTATGAAATCTTTTTAATATTTAAAATAGACTGGGCGATAATTCCGACCCAAAAATTTTTTCTGGCCCAAACTTTGAACGCTTAGAGTAACAACTAGTTAAATCCAACTGGAGAAGACCCTGACTTCTGCTTTGAAGATTCGGAGTATAACATTGAATCCTCTACTATATGTATAGTAGTTAACCCTATTTTAATTATCACCCAACATGGTTAAATTTATTTCCCTAAATATTAAAGATAGACAAACCAGTAACAAATCTTCGAATTACCGGAAAGGGTTCATTTAATGGTAATGGCTGGGAAACTGACCAAGTTTTGGAAGATGAAGTTGGAAATGAAATGCCTATATATTCTAAAGGAGATTCAAATGATTATAGCAAAGGAATTCTTGCAAGAAGCCAATTATCTGGAGGAGGTTCCTTCCAAAGTTCTCGTTCTTCTTTGGCTTCTTTTTGTCGTGTAACAAATTTATTTATTGGAAGCAATTTAACATTCAAAAACCCTTCTTTTCACGGATTGGAATTTGACTATAGCAGTAACATTGTAGGTTTTTTTGAAATGGATTTGATTTATCTTAACGGGTAATTAACATATCGTCAGGGTGTTTTGATAGTTTTTTGAAGTTTCTTATGGATGGAGACGAATTTTTAAAGTCAAAGGGCAAACTCGTTATGTTAGAGCACTAGATACATTAGGATATCCCACCACCGATTGGGATTCGTTTTAAAAAAAATCTTAAAGGCTATAATTAACAACCGAGTATTAACATATGCCGTAACTAATGGAGATGGAATTGATCTTGGCGGTTGTTCCAATGTCCAAATACTTAATAATTTAATGGATACTGGAGATGATGCGTTTGCTTTATCTGCCGGTGCTGGTCGTACTGGCGAAAATGGAAACCCAACAGAATGTATACTCATAAGAAACAATTATATTAGACACAGTCATGGAGCACCGTCAGCTGGAAGTCATACAGCTGCTTGGATAAAAAATTTACTTGTTGAGGTATTTAAATAAATAGAATTTTGTAGTCTGTTTGAAAGCCCCCAGAAAAGGGCTTCCAGGAAACAAAGAGCTAAGTTAGCTATTAATTATCCTTACATGTTCTCTCATTCAAACTAATTTTAGTATAATTTTAAAAGTTTTATAATGTTTATGGTAAGTTAATTGCTTAGAGATATGTAAAATCAGACCTGGTCACGGATACGGATACAAAGATCAGTATCCGTGACCAGGTCTGTGTGAAATCCTTCACCTAATTTTGGAGGAGGCTCCATTAAAGAAAGATAAGCAAAGATAATTTTTATTTATTTATCTATTTAAGTACAATGTAATAGTCTCGGCATCAAATGGTATTCGTTGTAAAAGTAGCCCACCAATGGGTGGAGGTGTAATGAATGCTGTATTTAGAAATATTGCAATGTTAAATGTTGGAAGTAAAAATACAGCAAATTTAGGAAATATTCAATTAGATGGAATAACAGAAGAAGGAAGTGCTATAGTTTTAACATTAAATTATTTAGACGAAACAAGTGATTTAAAATTCCAAAAAGCAGTAAATTCAGCAAATTTTGAAGAAATTGAATTTAGTGAAATAACAATAGATAATGTTAATAAAGGAAATTCTGGACCTTCAATTTTAATGGAGGGATATGATAAAAGCCAAACTAATTATCCAAAAACTTATTTGAAAAATATTGTAAGTTTATTTTATTAAAAGGATTGGAGTAGATTGAGCAATCGGGCCAATGACTTTTAACTGAAAGGCCCAATTTTTACAATATTATTGGACAGAAGAGAAAACCTATACCTGAAAACAAATATCTGGCAAAAATATACTTCAGGATAAATACTTTAGTTAAGAAATTTAAAAAAATTATTGGATCAATTATACAATTTGTAGCAAAGAGCTCGTCGAGTAGTCGAACACATCACCGTGATCTAATAAGTTAGGGGAAAGTTATGCACGGTTATTCTAGCTCCTTCTATATAGGGAAGGGGTAAATATGACTTTTTAAAAAATTATCAAACAAATATTTTATTAAATAAAATCAGATAAAATTTGATCAAATATTTGTTTGATCCTGGCACTATTCAAAATTTATTTGGCTTTACTTTCAAGGAATAAAAACAAAAATAATTAATTTAATTTTAAATTTATAGTTAGCAAAAATTTAAATTTAACAAATGTTTCTCCAATACAAATAACCCAATTACTCAATAGCAGCTTTGTTAATGTTCAAATTAATAATTTTAATGGCAATTCTGCTTGGAAAATAAATGATGCTCAAAAATTAAAATTTGAAAATGTTCCTACTCTTAAAAGAAATAATTGGGCTTAATTTTAAAAATAATTTGGAAAATTTTAAAAATATAATTTGGGTATTAAATTGTTGGATATATCGGGGTTTTATAAAAATAACGAGATGGGGTTAAGGAAAATAGAATTAAGAGTAACACGGGATAAAGGGCCACAAAAATTAGCATCTATAACTTTCAGTAAGATTTCCGATTTCTGACACTTTCGTCATTTCCTCTCTTCTTCTGCTTTCAATTTAGTTTAACAAATGCTTAAAATTGTTTCAAATATTAAATTAATCTGATAAAATCTTTTAATTCTTTAAAACAAAATTACAACTCAAAGTGACCTATTAAAAATTTAAACCTAGGGGTTATATTAATTTACGGTAATTTTTATTTGTTCAAATTTCTCATCCATTTTAAATTCTTCAAAATAAATTGCGAGTTTAGCAACATTTTCTAACAACTTTCTTTCTAAATAAACATCCAAATCTGCAGAACTTTTTATTTTATTTCCAACTAATTCTTCATAAGCTTTTTCTTCATAATTTTTTAATCCCATCAAATTCGGCATTTTCCCCCAATATTTTAAAAATATTTTTTCAGTTATTAATTTATCAAAAAATATTTTTTTAATTTCACTCTCTTTATTTAAACTATTTTTTGGAAATAAATTTATAGCAACAAGAAAATCTAAAGCAGTTAAAGCGTCAGATAAGATTGCTTGATTTTTTGTCGCAGAATTGTATAGACTTTGTGCTTTTATAAATAATTTGTGCTAAAAATTCATTTTCTTTTTAATAATAGTATTTTATACAAATTATGCACCGGGAGCATTTAAAATGCCTAAGGGTGCAATAATGTAAGGGCATAATAACGGGTACACCCCAACTTTCGCGAGCCCAACTTACCGCAGAGCTATAACTTCGTTCAGAGTTGCCGAATCCGAGACTCTCTGGTATGGTCCGATTCATCTTGTCGAGGCGCATCGAATCATACCAGGGCGTCCCGGATTCGACAACTCTGAACGAAGTTATAGCTCTTTGGTAAGTTGGCCTGCTCCCCATAATAACCTTGTGGTTACCTATCTACCGTCACCTGGCCCGTGGCCACTAAACTTTTGCTGAGCTCCTAATTAGAAATATACATAGTTTTCTGAAATCGGCCCCCTTCTACATAGGCTCTGCTTCATAACAGAGCCTATGTACCCCGATTTTTAAAATTTAATTGTAAGTATGATGTCAAACTTAACTGAAACTATTATAAAATGGATATATTATCTATATTCCATATTATAATTAGGGCTCGGATTTGTATTGAAATATATTTTTTGCATGAATATATTACATTTGTTGAGAAAAGACCAAATTATGCCATTAGTTTTTTGATTATGGCCATATTTTCCGATTTTATTTCAATATAAATCCGAGCCCTAATTATAAATGCTCAAAAATTTTTTTAATTAATGAAAAATTAAAAAATATTATAAATATTTTTTAATTATATATTAAATACCTTTTCAATATCTTTTGGAAAGAGATAAGCCCTAGTTGCCATTTCAAATATCTTTTCAAAAATTTTAATTTTTATAAAAATTGTTAAAAAATTAATTTGTTCTTGTTTAATTAATTTTAATTTAATTTTTAATTTCTTTTTCTTTTTTCCATCATTTAAAGAATATAATTCATTTATTAAATTGTCCAAATATTTTTTTAAAGGAGTATCTGACAATGACAAATTATCACCGACTTCAGAAACAAATATTGTTAATGGAAATCTAATTAATTCTTCATAGTCTAACTAAAAAATAAGTTTATAAATAAGTTTATCTCAATCTTACCTAAAAATCGTCCGAAAATTAAATATAGTATAATTACCTCAATAAATATCTCAATAAACCTTTGATCCGGAAAATTTCCAAAAATTTTCCGGCTTAAATTTCGGATACGGATCAGATGTCCAAAGATTTCCCAGATCCGCCAACCCTACTTGGAACTGAAAAAATATACATGAAATTTGGGGTATAGCTTAAGCAGCCCTTCTTCACCTATTGTCAACTTTAATCTTAAAAAACATATAGGTAGTTATCCCCAGTCACCGTCGCGGGTGGCACTAACCTAATCCTTTTGATGTACCTGTAACACCGTCGCGGGGGAGGCGTCATCTGGCAAAAACCTAAAGGAAGAGGGCATATCGGTAGTGTCCTGGGATGGAGGTTTCTAAATAAAATCTTGACCGAAAATAAAATAAACGCTTCATCATTATTTCTATGATTTTTTGCTTCATCATTCCATATCTTCAAACATTTTTTAAATTTATTTCTTCTTTCAATAAAAAAACTTTTAAAGAAAATTATTCTAGAAAAATCAGATTCTTTTTCAATATTTAAAATATCTTCAGATAATTCCAAAGACAAATTAAGAGAATTAAAAAAAATTTGTTTAACATAATTATTTTCCTCTAAATTAACATTTTCTACATCAAAATAATTATTTTTATCTACAAAAATATTTAATAATTTTTTTGAATTTTCTTCAAAAATTTTCTGAATTTTTATTTGAATTCCAAAAAAATATTTTAATTCGTTAATTTCTAGAAAAATTAATTTAAATTAAAAAGATATTTTTTTAAAAGACCTTTTGGGTAAAGTTTATTTTGTTGACTTTCTACGAAATAAAAACAAAGAAAAATAAAAATAATTTTTAACATTTTTTTAAAAATATTTAAATAATTTCTTAATAAATTACCTAAATTTTATAATGGAATATTAAATAAAAATTTTATTTAAAATAAGGGAAAAATAAACAGTCAATGCCTGATTTTAATTTAAATTCGAGAAGGAAATAGTGTTAGAAACAAGGAGAAGCGATTTTTCTCTCTGTTTAAATGTAGAAAATCTTTGGTAAAAAATCGAAAAGGCAGCTTTACTTAGAAATATTATTTATGTCTAGTCTAGCAATTACATAAAAAGTCAACGCCTATTTATTTTTTAATTAAATATATGTGGCTATAAAGTGCAACATTATGAAATTTAAATAAAATATTTAAAAAAAAATAAAAATATTTTTAAAATAAATTTTTAAAAATACTGAAGAGCCCTATTTAATTTCTATTACCTCGGTAACGTTTTCCCCTAGAATTCCGATTAACACGAAAATAACAAATAATTTTTTTGAAAAATAATAAATATAACAATAAGAATAATTATAACAAAATAAATTTTTAATTTAAATTATTTTCCCCAAAATATTTTAACTTTTTGTTTCCTTTTGTATTTTATCGTTTAGAGATTTTTCATTTAAAGGTTGTTTTTCTTTAAATAAATTTTGAACCTAAAATTGAAAAATAAAAAAATTTAAAAGAAAATATTTTTTTAATTTTATTACGGGAGGATCAAACATTTGAAGTGTTTTTCTTGTAAGTCTGTGTTGTCCTGTATGTTGATCCCGGCCAAAATATTGTACTGTTAATTTTTGACCAACCTGATAAAAATATAAAAATAAATTTTTATGAAAATTAATAAAATATTAAGAACAAAACAATCAAAAATCTTATTATTTTTTAACAATTTAAACGTCTCAAGAATATGGGTTTCGATAATAGTTTGGAAGTCGTCCCCTTTTTTTTCACCATTTCTCTGACCATTTTGAGCTTGTTTGTTGAGCTTTTTTCCTAAATCATATATCATTCGAAACAGCTCTTCGAGCCTTGTCGAATAATACCAAGAATGGCTAGATCTGATCATTCTTACCAAAATTATGCAGCTAAATCCTCGTTGGGTAAACTAAACGGTCACAACTTTGTTCACTTATGTCAGTTCGAATGATATATAATTTGCCATAAAATGAGAAAAAACTAGAAAAAAATAGAAAGGAAAAAAGCGGGCGAATTCCAAACTAAATATTACCCGGATTTCTAACAAGAATATACTGACATTAAACAAGATTTCTGTCAGTTAATTTTAAAATTTTTCACCAGTTTTATTTTAAGGGCAAGAATATTATAAATAGTTTCAAAAAAATTGGACGATTAAACCCTCAAGTTCCCCATCAGCTCCAAATAAATTCAAAAATTACTAGAGCTGACTTGAAGAGAAAAGTAACCCAAAAGAATTTAATAAATTTTAAAATCTTCAAAAGAAAACCTCAAAACCAAGCGCCTGTGCATTTTGTTTACTCGGTGCAGAAGAAAGGTCAGAATTTCTGATCCAAATATGTCGGCCACCTTCTTTTAGAGAAACATGAATTCCACCTTCGAGAATACGAACAATTTCTGCCTTTTTATTGAATTTAAAACTTTTCTTAAATTAAAAATTACTTTATAAAAAGCTCCAAATTGGTACTGTTCTTCTTGTTGTTCTACCATTAATTTTTCAATCATTAATTTTGCTTTTTCTAAAGATTCGGGATTTGGAGCAAATAATTGAATATTTGCATCGTCTTCTGAACTAACCTAAATTAAAATTTTTCCGAAAAATCAAAAAAATTTTTACTTTAACGCCAGTTTCCGCTTCAATCAATTTTGCATTATAAGCTCCAGATCTAAACAAAATTGGCCTTTTATAACTTGGTAACTGCATTAATTCAATTATAGGCACGGAAGACTTCATTTCTGGCCTTTAAAAATTTTTTTGAGAAAAATTTTCAAAAAATTTTTTACCTTGGTTCAGGAATTTCTGCTCTCATAAGGGAAAGGACGTGCTCAATTCCAGACTGTCCTCGTTTCAAAGCTTCCCGAAATACTCTAAAATAGAATTAACGTATTTACTCGATTAATTCCCCTCTCTCGAATAATTCCCCCTGCTACGGATGAGTTCAAACAATAACCCCCTCCCCCAATAATCCCCCTACACGTTCAGATTTCAAAACTCGAATAATTCCCGTCCCTTGAATAATTCGCCATGCCACGGATGGGTTGAAAAAATAATTCCTCAGAGGAATTAATCGAGTAATCAGGGGAATTAATCGAGGGAATTAATCGAGTAATATACTTAATAAAAAATGTCTTCTCTTTACTTTAAAGGAATTCCACAAATTTTTAAGTCCATTTGCATTGCTGTAAAACCTTTTGAAGTTCCAGCAATTTTAAAATCCATATCACCGGCAAAATCTTCAAAACCAGCCAAATCAGTTAAAAGTAAATATTTATTAGGAAATTTATTTTTGGGGGAATTACTTAAAAACAAGAAAATATTATATTATTAAAAAATTATTTTCAAAAAAAACCTTCCACTTTCATTTTTATTAATTTCATTATTAACTTGTGCTTCTTCACTTTTTTCTGTAATTAGTCCCAATGCTAAACCAGCTACTTGATTAGATAACAAAGGCACTCCAGCATCAAAAAGAGCCATAGAACCAGCACAAACTGATGCCATTGAAGTACTTCCATTAGATTCTAATACCTTTAAATTTATTGTTAAATGAAACAGAATTTTGACTAATATTGCAATTAAAAGAGTTAATAATAATAAAAGAGTTAATGATCAAATAATTGTTAAAAATTACTTAATTGAACTAGGAGATATTTTCTTATAAATTAAATTAGTGTTCATTGTTAGAAACCAGAGGTGGGCCGGAAATGAAGAAGGTGCCGGAAAACGGAAGGAGAAAAACATCGGAAATCGGAACTCCGGCCACCTCCGTTAGAAACCAAAAAATTTTCTTATTGACTAAAGAAAAGGATGATAGATCTTTTGAGTAGTTTAAAAAAAATTTTTTTTACTTGACAAGCTAATCGAATTGTATAAGGAAAATCTTCTGGCACCAAATTTCGAAGTGCTTTTTCAGCTAGCAGTCCATGCCCAATTTCTCTTCGATCCGAACTGGCACCTTAATTTAACGGAAAATAATATAAACAAAAATAATTCTCTAAAAAATATTTACCAGGTTTCTCAATTTCATTTGTAGCGAATTGAGGAAATTCATAATGCAACATAAAAGACTTTTTTCGTTGAGCACCCAAAAGTTGCTAAATATAAACAAAAATTAAATACATAAAAATTTAAAACCGCTATAGCATCAGGATGAAAAGCTGCTTGTGGAGAATCAAATGTAACTGTAGAAAAAACCTGAAAATTAAAAAAATGTTAAAATATAGTTTACAAGGGCGTAGCCAGGGGGCTTCTGGAAGTATAGCCTCTCCCCCCTGAAATGGGGAAAATGAAAAAATTTTAAGAGGAAAATGAGAAGAAAAGTGAATTATACAACCCACAAAATTCTGAAAATTTTCGCCTGCGGCGCTGAAAAAATATACCTGTGTACCAAGGGCGTAGCCAAGGGGGGGCTTCTGGGGCTAAAGCACCCCCCCCCCCCCCGAAATGGGAGAAAGGAAAAAATTTGGGGAAGAGCTGGGGCAAAAAAGTGAATTTTTTTGGCCTACGGCCTTCGAAATTCAAAAAATTTTCGCCTGCGGCGCTAAAAATGGTAGAAATCTGGCTTCTTGGGCTCCAAAATTCAAAAAATTTTCGCCTCCTGAAACCGACCCTACGCCCTTGGTAGTTTATTATTTGTCTTAAGGAATTTGTTGTGGACAATCTTTTTCTAATAGCATAAAAATTTTGACCACTAAAATCATAAAGATAAACAAAAATATTATTTACCTGAGATTGCCCTCTTTGAAAAATTGCTGACCCATGCAATTTTCTATATAAATTAACTTTACATTTTATTGGCCTAAATTGATCCGATTTACGTCCATCAATTCGAATACCGGTTTCCAATAAAATATTTCTATGGACTTTTTTGGTCTGAAAAATAAAATAAAAAATAGTAAAAACAAACAAAATTTACAATATCCCCAAAAACAGTTCGAAGTATTTGTTCACTATAAGTCTGTGACTGTCTGTCCATTAATAACCGCCAACCTTGGAAAATCTTTGAAAAATTATTTAAATTCAAAAAAAAAGAAAACATTTTCGATTGCTTCCCCACGTGAAGATTTACTGTGAGAATGTTCTTTTAAAATAGCTTCTATTGCCCCTTCACAAACAGAAACTTTTTCTAGTAAATCAGCAGGAAATTCATTTGGAGATGTCTTAAAAGAATTTTTAAAATTATTTTTAAAAATCAAAAAAACCTTATATTTTTCATGTCCAACTACTTTAGCTAATCTTTCAATAGCACTTTGTGTGAGGCGTATTTCATCAAATCCTTGTTGAATACATTGAACTAAAATTATAAATGAAATTTTTTTTTAATTTTAAAAATTCTCAATATAATTGTCAAAGCTACACCCCCTTTTTATCATTACTTAAGGGAATGGAGAACTGGGTCCAATCTGATTTCGAGACCTTTGGTCGGTTCTATATCCCTTTTGTCCCCACCCATTTTTGTTTCATATTTTTTATTAAATTAAGTTTTTATTAAAAAGAGCTCTTTTCGTGTATTTTAACAGCGTGGCGTTCTTCAATTGCTCATGTGAAGGATCCACGACTGGAGCCCAACGCCGACCCGTTAATCGGAATATTGAGAATAATACACGCAATAAAAAGTCAAAGATGCATGGCAAATATTAATTCCCTAATAACAAAAAATAAACCAAATTTCTCAGCTTCAACTTCTTTTCCTTCCATTTCAACCATAATTACATATTCATTATTTCCTTTACTTTTCTTCCCAATTGCAGTCCCAGTCAATACAAGATCAAGACTGCTATGTTTCAATTGCTCATGTGAAGGATTAACAATTATCTTCAAAAATTTTTAAATAAAAAATTAGTAATTAAGACAAGCCTTTATAGAATTTTTCTATTGAATTCAAAACAATAAGGTAATACCTTCCACAAAAACGTCAACAATTTTAGTCATTTTCATGTAAATTGGGAAAATGTTTAAGATTTAGATATTCATTCAAAAAATTTAATTAAGATTTTCGAATTTGTTTCTTATTGTTAAATAAAATACGGACATTAAAAGGCACAGTTAAATAAAGGAGACAAACTCAATAAATTTAAAAACCTTTTCGTCAATAATTCCCACTCTAGCGGCTGCAACTAAACAATTTTGAGGAACCGGGGAAACAGCTAAAGCTGCAGAAGCAACATTAATTCCCATAATAACAGCATCACCAGTTTCTGTATCCAATGCTAAAGGTTTGCAAACAATCTAAAAAATAATTTTCTTTAAAAAATAAATTTATAAAACCTGCGTCTTGTGAGGAAAATTCTCAGGAATTGTGGGGCGAATAGAACGATCGATAACTCTAGAAAACGCAACATCCTTTAAATTAATAAAAATTGAAAAAAATTTAAAGGAAAAAAAACTTGATCATTGTTGTACATATCTCTTCGAAAATAATTCATTGGAATACGACCTAGAGCAGAGGAAGATGGTCGAAAATCAACAGTAAGTGGAAGGCCAGAAAAATTCTGTTAAAATAAGTATATGAGGTATATTAATGTTTATAGGTTTGTTTGAAAGCCGGCGGTTAATCAAAACTAGGGTTACCGATCCCGAGTCGGGCCGACGGTCGAGGCATTTTTTCGAGCTTAACTTTATCAGGCCGGCCGTACGAGTCTTTTTCGGGCCAAATATTTTAGACCCGACTCGATCTTTCGGTCCGAGTCATCCAATTTGGCAACCCTAATCAAAATCTTAGAAATTCCTTTTTTCTCAAACAAAATTCTTTAATGCAATAGGGTCCTTCACACATAAGATGGGAAAATATGAAATGATTAAGTCGAATTTAATCACTTAAAAAATATCCAAAAAAAATTCCAAAATCTTGACTAAATGATTCAAAAAATTAAATCTAACCGACAAAGAAACATTTCGAACTGTGACCAAAAATTTTTAAATAAAAGTTATACCAACGTGTAAAAAATGGTCGATAACCTATTGCCAATTTTTTGTTTTATTGGCTCCGACCCCCAATTCGAAAAGTTATAGGGCTTCAAAGTTTTCGAATACCCCCATTAATAACCCCATAATATAAAATTTCTATTAAAAAAATACCGAATCATTCTCAATTTTTTTATTTTTTTCAATTTTCATTTCATTTATTTGATCTGTTGTTATTTCCCCAATTCCATATTCACTTTCATTTTTTTCCAAAATTTCTCCCTCTTCAAATTCTTCATCAACTTCCTTATTTTTATTTAATTCTAAACGTTCATTCTCTTCAATTTCTTCAAGTATTTCCTCTTCATTTAAAAATTTTTGTGTATATTTACACACAACTGTCCCCAAAATCTTTAAAAAAAATTTATAAAAAAATTTAAAAATCAAAACCGCATTATCTTCATCAGTATTTAACACAACTGAACCAGAAGCTAAACGGGCCATTGCCCCAGCACGGAATTCCCAACGCCTTCCACCAGAAAGATGAGCATATTCAGAATGTTCAGAAATATTTTTATTATCAATAACACTTAAAAATAAATATTTTAAGTTAGTAGTCTAGTAAAGCGTGTCGGGCTAATTTACGGAATGGACAATTCACGGAATGACCAAAATATGGAATATTGTAAAAATCTGAATATTTTTGGAAAAATAAGACTTTTTAAAAAACAGAATTTAAAAAAATTCTGATTTCAAAATTATTCTGATTTTTAAAATATTCCGTGTTTTGGTAGTTCCGTGATTTGGTCATTCCGTGAATTGTCCGTTACGTGTTTTGATCATTCAGTGAATTGTCCGTTCCGCGAACTGTCTGTTCCGTGAGTTGGAATTCCTCGAGTTAGCCCCCACCCTAGTAAAGGGCCCAAGACCAAATAATTATTTTATTAAAAAAATAATTTTTTTACCTTCCATTAAAAGATGTAACAGTATTATTTTTTCTATTCTGAATATATCTCAAATAATTCGAATTAGATGTCGATGCTTGATCATGAAGACGGTGAAATAATATTTTTGCATGTTTAGCTTGTGCACGTTGCATTATTTATTAAGTAGCTTTCCCTGATTTCTATAAAAATTCTAATTCATAAAAAAAAATATTGGGCAATATCATTAAGTATCTGTGCAGGTGGGATCTTGCACTTTTTTATTTTCTATTTGTAAAACTTAGCAGAATTCCGCCCGCAAAATTTTTAAGAAAAATCACGAAATGTGGGATTTGATTAGTTAGGAGGAAATTTCAAGAAAATTAAAAAATTTCGACCATCTCAACTCTTGGCACTTAATTGGCTTTTATTCAAAACCGATGTTTTGACCCTTTTTGTCGTGACGACATTTTGATGAAACGATATTTTAATAAACGATAATTTGACATCCGCCAAGGCCGTTTCAGAACGCTTCAGTTATGCTTCAGAACGACTACGTAACTTTCTTTATTTCGTCTAGAGGTCGGCGCGGGACGGGATCCCGCGCGGGATTTTGCGGGATCCCGTCCCGCAATCCCGCACTTTTTTCGATTTGCGGGAATGCGGGATTTTGCGGGATTTATCCCGCGGGATCCCGTCCCGCAAAGATTTTTAAAAAATTTTATCCCGCGGGATCCCGCAAAATATTTTTAATTTTGCGGGATTTTAGAAAAATGGAGGATTTTGGCTCCTAACCTTCTAAATTCAAAAAATTTTCGCCTGCGGCGCAAGAAAAAAGTGAGTTTTGACTCGCTTGCCTTCTAAAATCTCGAAATTTTTGCCTCCGGCGCTGAAAAAGTTAGGAATTTGGATACTTGGCCTTCCAAAATTTTCGCCTGCCGCACATGGAATGATCTCTATTTTATCAAAACAAAATTGCCAAATTGTTTTATCACGATGATTGATCCCATTTGTTTCAGCTCAAGCTATTCTAATTCGTATACTTGAATCTTCTGACCAATATGTATGAGCTTGCCCCTTATGATTTTTTGATAATTGGGGCCTGGGATAAGTGGTTATACGTTTGTACCAACTTGTACTCGTAATTTGGTACGAAGTACAATACGTGTACGACCAACGAGTAAGAGTTAAGAACCAGTTAATGATTAGGAAATTGATTTTTTCAATAGATATTTATAATTTCAACGATTTTTGAAAAATCCCGCAATCCCGCGCGGGATCCCGCAAATTTAAAATGCGGGATTTGCGGGAATGCGGGATTTTGCGGGATTTATCCCGCGGGATCCCGTCCCGCAAGGATTTTTTAAAAAATTTTATCCCGCGGGATCCCGCAAACACGATTTTGCCGACCTCTAATTTCGTCCGATTCGAATAATTCTCATGTCTTTTAAGAGATAACGGAATAAGGTATCTTTTTTATAATCGAGCTGATCTGATCAGCTGGAAAAAGATGCATTAAAAGAAAATGTACAACCAAAGTTACCTAAAAAGAGGTAAAAAAATAAAAAACCTAAGACAACCTTTACCTAAAAGTAAATGTTAGAGATAATATTGGTACTTCTCCGTTTTTACACCCCTCTATATTAATGCTCAAAATGTTATATAGGGTAATAATAGGTGCTGAGACTAACGATACCACTCTTTTTTCCAGAGATGTCTGTGGACTGAGATATATGTGTCCTCCAAAATTGAAAAAATAAAGGGGCGAATTTTTCATCCCAAAAATCTGCTTGGTCCCCTCTATGTTCTTCGATTTCGGCGGACTTATATTTCTGTCCACAGACATATCTGGAAAAAAGAGTGGTACCGTTAGACTCAGCACCTATTATTACCCTATATATAACATTTTGAGCATTAATATTGAGGAAAGTGGGTGTAACAAAACGGAAAAGTACCATAATATTAAGTTCGAAGATTTTTATGAATTTAAAATTATTATAGCATGTACATATTTATTATAATTAAAAATTATTTTAAAAAATTATTTCTTCTAAATTTCCCGTTCTAATACTGTTGGTGAACGTAATATCTTTTTAATCATTGCCTTTAACTATATAAATAAATTAATTAAAAAATATATATTTAAATACCAAATTGTAACGAGGTATTAACGGATAATATCTTGTATGTTTATAAGCTTTAGACAATTCATGTATTGCAAGTCTCAATCCAAGATATTTATTTATTATTTTGTAAAGTTCAATACTTAATTGAGCATATATTTCGTTTAAATCTTCCAATGATTTTGCTAAAAATAAATTAATTAATCGTCTTAATCAACTCATTTACCTCTTAATAAATTACAAATAGATACTTCTTTAGTTCTTTCAGCAATAGAAATAGAAGCTCCGAGAAGTTGTTTTATCGTACCCCCATTTTTAGTAAATGATGTTGAACTACTTTTTATATTTCTTTCATCAATTAATTCGGAAATTCTTTTAAAAAAATTTTGAATTTTTTAATTTAAATAATAGTTCCTAGAATTTTATTTGGTTTTCTCCGATAGATTTAGGCTTCTATTCACGTTTTATTTGTAATCTATGAATTTCAAATAGTCATTTGGTATTGATACAGCCGAAAAATGAGCCAGTTTGCTCTAATAAAACACTTATCGGTACTTTTCTGTTTTGTGACCGCACTTTAAAAATGTTTAAAAAGGGTCATGAATATCGACAAATTATATGTCATTCGAAAGAGCTCCTCGAGCTGAATCGAATGACATTAAGATAATGTGGGATTCGAAATGGTACGGGCTCGAAATGGTCAAAAGATACAAGGATCAAAATGGTCAAAATAATGAATATGACCAAAATGTATGTCATTTGAAAGAGCTCGGTAAGCTGAGTCGAAAGATACCAAAATCACCGTGATTGAACAAATTTGGACAAAGTTATGATCGTTTGTTTTAGCTTTACCTATGCCATCCATAGGTTTACGTTGACCATTTTTAACCTTTTTATCTTGGCTCATAATCAAGATCTCGAGCTGATTTTGGTGTCATTCGACTCAGCTCGAGGAGCTCTTTCGAATGACATATAAGTTTTGCATATTAATGACCCTTTTTAAACATTTTAAAAGTGCGGTCACAAAACAGAAAAGTACCCACTTATCAAGTAGTGGTAGGTCGGAATTCCAATTTCTGACGTTTTTTTCCTTCCGATTTCCGAAAAAAATTTTGATTTACGATTTCCGACTTTTGAGCCAGTTCCGATTTTCGCTCTTCTAATTTTCGACACCTCTGGCTCTTCGGCCCTTCCTCTGTTATCAAATGACAAAGAGTGAGTAGGAGATACAATCAAGTATTTTTGCTTGAATAAATCCTTTGGCAACAAACCCCTATCCTCTTTCTAAAACCCCTTCTGTACTTATTTAATTACACCAAATATTTTATTAATTTTCTCAAGTCAAAAGCTAACACCAAATTATTTACCTAATAACATAATCAAAAGGTGTTTCAGAAATAGCTTGTGTTGGAATATCATACATTTGCCAATATTGTCTTTCAACTTGTATTAAATTATAAATCATTCTTTGCATATTTATATAACGTCCAATTAAATTTTGTTTTTTCGATTTGCTATATTCTTCTTTCATTTGCTTTATTTCATATTGAAGTAACTTATAACTTCAAGTTAAACTTTAATTTTATTTTAATTTTAAAGTTATTTACGAATCTAGTAGCCTCGATTTTGCTCTTTCCTGTTTAATTAATGCAATAATTAATTGTTCTTTATTTACAAAATTATCTTTAAAAATAATTTTCATTAAATAAATAAATTAGGTATATAATTAACTTCCTGAATTAATCAACGCCCCATTAGCACTACTTTTGGCCATTGAAACAAAAACGTTGAACATATCTGAATTAATTAAAATTAGTCCTATTGGATAATTTTAATAGGATTGTTCACAAATAGTATTTTTTGGTTTATTTTATTTCAGTTTTAGGTCCTTCAACGCTTTTGTTTTGCAGGAAAATTTTAAAAATCGCTTCTCTGAAAGTAATGGCTTTCTTAAAATTATATTAAAGAGTGGGTTCATTATATGTGGGGGGGGGGGGGGGGGGGGAGTATTTTTGGAAATTATTTAATGGCGAGACGGGGTGGAGGTTTCCTGTATTCCCCAAGTTTTGAATGGATTAAAAAATTAAATAGGCAACATTTCTTATTTTTTTTATTAAATTTTAGAATTAAAAGAACAAATTTTTTTTAATTCTTTGACTTTCAAGTTACGGCTTAAATTGAATAAAAATTTAATTTAAAATTTGGCTGATTGATGTTTTCAAATTAAAATTAAAAAATAAATATCTCTCTCCCAAACTTTTAATTAAAATTAAACTTTTAAGCGTTTCATTAAATTTTTATAAAATATGTAAATATTAGCAAAACAACTACATACACTATTAAATTTTGTATACATAATTCTCGAAAATAAATTTCCAAAAACAAACGAAATTTAAAACTATTTTTCCTTTTTTTTGTAAAAACATTTCCAGATTTTGTAAAAAATTTGAGAGAGAGAGAAAATTAAAAATATTTGGAAATATTTAATTAAACTATAACCTTTTGTTTGTTTTAAAAAAATAAATAAAGTACAAGAATTTTTCATTTAAAAATTATGTAATATTTTGTTTCTAGAAATTGTTACATTTTAAGGTTATTTTTAAGAGATTTTTTTGTTTTTTTACTTTACTTCTGTCCAAATTAATTTATATTTTCTTTTTAGATTCATTATTTATTTACTCACAGGATGACATTAAAAATCCTATGTATAATGTTTATAAATATGAAAGCTACACGAAGATTTAGGCAAATCCCTAAAAAATATTTTCCTTCCAAATTTTTATTTATTGTTAGTATATAATTGATAAGGGATTTTTAATTCGGACAAAAGTGTAAATGTAAAACGGAAGGATATTTACGGCCCATTTATCCACTCTGTAACAAAATGATAGGACCACCTAGTTTTATCAATATCCTACCAAGGATCTGTTTCAAATTTTGGTAGAATATAAGTAAAGATATTATGTATCAATAATGGAAAGAAAAAGTTTAATGCAATTTTTAAAGAAAATTTTATAATAATAAATTTGATTTTAGCGTGTAACAAAAATGTAGCGCCACTTGTATTTTCGACCATAGGGGCCCACTAAAACTTCGAATAATTATTTATGTTTTCTACCTCTTAATTCCTTTTTCACACATCCCTCCTTTTTTGACCAAGATTTTGACATGGTTTTATTTTGTGGTGCTAATTGTGATGATAAAGATGAGAATAGAGGATTAGTATTTTTTGAAGAAGGCAATAATTGTTTGCCAAAACAACATTCTGTCCTGGGCCGGAATAAATCATTTTCTTTATTTAAAAAATTTTGTTGATTTACTTGATTATTTTTGTTAATAATTGAATTTTGAGACAGTGAACGGTTATGCTACGCTTACATAAAAAACGCGCGCGTCTTGCGGCAGAAAAGATAATGGGAAATGAGGAGAGTAAAAGACGCCGGCGTCTTGACGCTTTTTTTGAGTGCTTACATAAACTGCGTCTTCCGCCGGCGTCAAGACGCCGGCGTCTTGACGCTTTTTTTGCGTGCTTACATAACTCGCGTCTTCCGCCGGCGTCTTGACGCCGGCGTCTTGACGCTTTTTTTGAGTGCTTACATAAACTGCGTCTTCCGCCGGCGTCTTGACGCCGGCGTCTCTTTTTTTAATTCAAACATGTTTGAATTTTTTGCGGCAACTTTTAGCGTCTTGATCATTTCTCGGCCAATTCTAATCCGATTTTCAAAATTTAAAAAGATTTTGAAAATTCAATTCATTCTCTATCGATCAATATAAATTTTATATTTTTAAAGTTAAATTTTATGGGTTAAAATTGATTTTGAAAAAGGTATACTTTTTGCAAAAAATATTATTTTTTTTCGGCAATATTCGGGTTCGGGATCCGACTTTTTCAAAATTTGAGTTCAGATTCGTACTCAGCATATTTTTTTACCCTAGAAAAACCCTTTTTCTTATTTTTAAACTTTTTTTCGCAGGGACCACGATTCTCCGGGATTGCTTTTTTCGATATTTTTGAGATATTTAGTATGCTATCGAGTATTTATCTCATAACTTTTTTATCAATCGTGCAAAAATTCTGATTTTTTGATATGTTGTAGAGCTAGCTTTTGATTCTCTATCAAATGTTACCAAAAACATGAAAAAGTGACCATTTCTTGATGAGTAGGGCTCGTCCCATATAGTTAGGGACAAAAAATTTTGGGGAAAATCGAGGCTTCGAAATTTCAAATTTGCTCGTACTGTTTGCTCGTACTGTTTGCTCCCTTGGGAGTCCCCCCTATGGTTTTTCGATTTTATAGGACCTATATTCGGGCCCGGGAACTTGTTCCAAGTTAGTTCTAGTTCCAGATTTTCTTCAAAATTGTTTACGGACAGGATCCCGCGGGATTAATCGCGTAATCCTTTTCTAAAATTTAGCAAAATCCCTTGGGATTTCGGGATTTTCACATAAAAAATTTTTACGTAATAGATATCGGGATATCAAAGGGTTTGAAGGGATTAAGAGATTAAAAAGATATCTGGGGATATCCTTTTAAATCTGGGGATACTTCAAAAATCTGGGGATATTTCAAAAATCTGGGGATATTTCAAAAAATATGTTAGGGATAAATCCCGAGGGATAAATCCCGAAAAAATCCCGGATCCCGAATGATCCCGACAATCACAAAAATCTGGGATCCCGGAAAATCCCGTCGGGATCCCGTTCCGCGCCGACCTCTAATTAGAATATTTTAACAGTGAAGTTGGATCGGTATCATGGCAGGATAAAATGATTTAATTTTATTTGTTTAATTTAATTTCAATAAAATATTTGTTATAAATTTAGTCCGCAATTAGTGCTTACATAAAAAACGCAGCTTTTTGCGGAAGACGCTCGGCGTCAAGACGCCGGCGGAAGACGCTGTTTTGTGCTTACATAAAACTAGCGTTTTGACGCTTTGCGTCTTCCCGCTTAGCGGAAGACGCCGATTTTATGTAAGCACAAAACAGCGTCTTCCGCCGGCGTCTTGACGCCGAGCGTCTTCCGCCGGCGTCTTGCGTTTTTTATGTAAGCGTAGCATTACGGAAATTAACTGCAGTAAAAGTAGCAGATAACATTTAAATTTAAAAAACCTAGTCAAAAATAAAATTTTCAGGAGCTGTTATGCTACGGTTACATAAAAAACGCAAGACGCCGGCGGAAGACGCTCGGCGTCAAGACGCCGGCGGAAGACGCTGTTTCGTGGTTACATAAAATCGGCGTCTTCCGCTAAGCGAGAAGACGCAAAGCGTCAAAACGCTGATTTTATGTAACCACAAAACAGCGTCTTCCGCCGGCGTCTTGACGCCGAGCGTCTTCCGCAAGACGCGCGCGATTTTATGTAACCACTAAATCCGATTAAAAATTTTTTTAAAAATTTTTAAAATTTTAAATTTTTAAAAATTTTTTTAAAAATTTTTTAAAATTTTTTAATTAAAAATTTTTTTAATTTGTTTTCGGAACAAATTTAACAAACCCAAATGATAAAGCATATTTTTCTGAGTCTTTTTCTGAGTGATAAAGCATATTTTTCTGATAAAGCATATTTTTCTGAGTTTTCGGCGTCTTGACGCCGGCAGAAGACGCAGTTTATGTAACCACTCAAAAAAAGCGGCAAGACGCCGGCGTCTTTTACTCTCTTCATTTCCCATTATCTTTTCTGCCGCAAGACGCGCGCGTTTTTTATGTAACCGTAGCATTAGTTTTCGCCTGTGTCGGCTCAAAAAAATGTTTCCCAAAAACTTTCCAAAAAATTAATTCTAAAATTTTAACATTTTAGCTAAATATATAAAATTTTAAAAGTTGACTTTCTTTCAAAAAATAAATGTAGCGTGAATAAAATTTAAAAACAAAACTATTTTTCTAGAATTGAAACAATTTATTTTAATTAAAATTCTTTTAACTATTCAATTTATTTAATTAAAAAAATAAAAATATTTTTGAAGTTTTTATTAACTCGAAAATCAGTAAAACAATTAAAATTTATTTTTTTAAATATTATATGTACAGTAAATGCTCGAATAATTACTCTCTCTCAAATAATTACCCCCTCCCTTTCCTTCTCTAATTTTAAAAATATTGAAAGAATCATTGTCAATTTTAATTATTGAGACATTATATTAAGAATTAATATCAAAAAATAAATGGATTTCCTCCTCGATTTATTGAGATACCGCATTTTCTCGATTAATTCCCCTGTGGAATTATTTTTTTTAACCCTTCCTTGGCATGGGGAATTAATCGAAGGAGGGGAATTATTCGAGTTTTGGCATTTGAACGTGCAGTAGGGTAAATGGGAGTGGAGAATTATTGTTTCAACCCATCCCTGGCAGGGGGAATTAATCAAGAGGGGGAATTATCCGAGGGAGGGGAATTAATCGAGAAAATACGGTATACCCCCCCCCCCCCCCCCCCGGGTAATTATTCGAGCATATACGGTATATTATAGAATTAGAATTTAATATTTTAATTAAAAAATTTAATAAAAATTTATTTTAATCTTCAAAGATCCCAAAATCTTTCTTTTTTTATTTAAACAAAATATTTCGATAATCATCTACTGTTGGAATGTTTGTCGATGCTTCTTCAGAAATTAAAAATTTAATTATTTCTTGTCCACCCTAAAATTTGAAAAAAAATACTTTAATTTTTTAAATTTAAAATTTATTTTACATTTATTAATTGAATAAACAAAATAAAGAAGAGAAGAATTGTCATTGTTTGAAAATACATTTTTTTTGTTATTTCTTTTTGATAGGAAGTTTTTTAAAATTAATTTTTTTTCGAGAATAAAAAATTATTTTAAATATTTGTATTTTATACATATTATACATAAACCTATTTAAAATTAATTTACATATTTAAATATGTTAAAAATTATTTAAATTCTATTAAATAAAGTAATTTCCTTTTATGTCTAAAATCAAATTATATTAAATTTAAATATGTAATGTAGTTTTATTTACATAAATATAGACATACTACATTAATTCTAATTTATTTAAATTTTAATCTTTCGCGTGAAAAAATGTGTAAATTTCCAAAAATAGCTTTTATGTATAGTAGTTTGGAGACATTAAAGGGATAATTTTATTCCTCCCAAAATCTTCCTAATCCTTGTTAATACCCAGATCAATCATAATTATCATCAATCAATTATAATACTTTGCCGACCTTTCTTTACTGACGGAAAGGACCTATGACGAAAATAATTGTTGACAAAACTCATTAAAAATAAAATTTTATAAAATTTATTTTTTTAATGTGTTTTTGTTTTCAATTGTCGCGTCCTCATTTGTCGTACCATTAAATTAAATAGGCATTTTTTCTAAAAATTAATTTATGTTTATTTAAATTATGGAAACAAATTTACCACTTACTCGAGTAAAAAAAATTGCAAAAATTTCTTTAGCAGAAGCCAACCCTTCAACAACTTCAAAAAATTTAATAACTTCTGAAGCTGTTAATTTATTGACAATTGCAACGGTTTTTAAAATAATTTTTTTTAAATTAATTTCTTTTTAAGGAAAAATATATTCAACTTTTGAGTAAATCTGCTTGGAATTGGACTTTGGCAAGTTCTCGAAGAACTTTACAAGTTGTGGATATTGGTTAAATTTTTTTGTTATTTTTTAGGAGAAGGTGCCCAGAATTTTAAAAAATAATTTTTAAAAATTTATTTAAATATTTTTTAAATTAATTTTCTAATTTTTTCCCCCCTAAATTTAAAAATTTTTTTTAAACATCAAATTTATAGTCAAATACCATTTTATATTTTTTTTATTTTTTTCAGAAAAATTTCAAGAAAATTTAGAATATCCACAGATTTTCAATTAATTAAATAGGCTTAAAAATTAAAAAATTAGTTAATTTTTTGACGGTTCCGCTTTAAAATTAACTAATTTTTTAGCAATTAAATTCCTTAAAATTCAATTTATTATTTTTACATTCCATAATTTTTTGAATTAAAAAGTCAGAAAATAAGCTCTCTATCCTCTCCCAATTCGCTAAAAAAATTTTTTTAAATATTTTTTCAATTTTTAGAGCAATGCATTAAAAGAGATTGGCTTTTTGCTATTTTAAATGAGGGATTGAATAATTGGCCTGATGATGAGAAAATGGACGAGGAAGCCGAGAAGGATGATTAAAAATGTTTATTTTTGTAAATTAATTTTTAATTTATTTTTTTTTTAAATTAATTTTAGATAAAATTAAAAAAAACAAAATTATTTTTAAATTTATTAAAAAATATTTTAGAAATTAATTTAAATATTTCTCTTTTTTGTTATAAAAATTGACATTCTTTTTAACATGCGGACACTTTTTGCGGACTTTTTTATAAATTAAAAGATGATTTTTATACATTAAAATTAAATTTTTGAAAGGTTTGGACTACAGATCGAGCTGGGCCTGGACCAAGACATGGGTTTTCCCTGTAGCCAGAGTAGTACAGAAAAAAAAGTACCCATAGTCCAGGCCCAGGCATTTTTTGACCTTCCTTGGTTTTTCTTGAGCCTGTATTTTTTCTAGACTACAGGCTCAGGTCAATAAATCAAGCCCTGGAACAGGCCCAGGCAGGCCCGTAGCCAGGGGGGTAGGGGGGGGGGAATTCCCCCCCCCCCCCCGAAGTGGGAAAAAGGGAAAATTTTGGGGAAGGGCTGGGACAAAAAAGTGAAATTTTTTGGCCTACGGCCCCTGAAATTTAAAAAATTTTTGCCTGCGGCGCTAAAAATCAAAATTTTGGAGCCTGCGGCGCCGAAAAAGTGAATTTTTTGGCCTATGGCCTTCAAAATAGTGTTAGGCACGGTTCGGTACTACCGTCAGTACCGGACCGGTACTTTTCGGTACTACCGGTACCGGAACCGTACCGGTCAGCTTTCCAGTACCGCGGTACTACCGGTTTTTCGGTACTGGAAAATTCTAAGAAAAAATGGAAAATATTATCATATGGACTTCCAAAATTCCTGAATTTTCACCTGAAGCCTATCAAAAATCGAAAATTTTTGCCTGCGGCGCTATAACAAGAAGAAATCTTGGCTTCTTGGCCTTCCAAAATTTTATTTTTTTGGAATTTCAGAGTCCATCTCCTCAAATTCCTGAAAACCCCGATTAAGGTTAAGAATATCATTAAAGTTGAGAATACTCACATTCTCTGATATGCCCCATACATATATCTAAATGAAAAGCTCTTAAGAGGGTATTTTAGGATTAACAGATATAAATGGATTTGCGGGATTAACAAGGATAAAAGAGGATTTGTGATGTTTAAAAGTAATATAGAGGGATTAGGGAGATTTCTAAGGATATTAGATTAGGTATATACCGGTGTATTTTTCAGTATTTATAGGTAGGGGGATTAAGAGGGATATCGGGGAATTTTGGAAAGGATATCAGAGGATTTGGAGAGATATCGAAAGAATAAAATAGATATGGTGGATTCAGAGTCATGTAATAAAGGCATTACATCTCACAAAGGTATCTTAATCCGATCAAATCCAGCGAAATCCCCCTATATCCCTCTTAATCCCCTAATATCCCTTGATATCCCAACTAACAACGATCATATAAGTATATAGAACTGTTACACATCAATTAGCACATTTATAAGGCCATATTTGGGATATTATTTCATTTTATTTTCAGTACCGGAGTACCGCGGTAGTACCGGAAATTTTTTTCCGGTACTGACCGGTACCGGTACTTTTCGGTACTACCGGTACCGGTACCGTACCGGTCAGATTTTGGGATTTTCGGTACTCGTCCGGTACCGGTACTTTCCGGTACTACCGGTACCGGTACCGGAAAAATCCATTTGCCTAACACTACTTCAAAATTCTCAAAATTTTCGCCTGCGGCGCTGAAAATGTAAATTTTTGGCGCCTTCGGCGCCAAAAATTTGGTGCAAAAAAATTTCCCCCCCTTGGCCCCCCCCCCGAAAAAAAATCCTGGCTTCGGGCCTGGGCCCAGGCTTTTAAAAATCTCGATTTCTAGTTTGGACCTGTTTAAGATATTTTCTATTTTCTCAAAAATTTTTGTGAAAATCCGCAAAAATTGTCCGCAAGTTTTAAAAATTTTCTCTAAATTTATTTAAAAAAAATTTTTTTATAGAAAAATAAAATAATTATTTAAAAAATTTAAAATGTCAGACAATTCTAACCAAAAAGAACAAACAATTTTGGATCAAGACTTACTTGTCGATCGAAATGAATTTAGAAAAACACAGGTTAATTCTTTAAAATTAATTAAAAAAATTTTCTTTTTCCAGTTAGATTTATTTAAACACAATTTTTTGGCTTCTTTTGACGAGGCTGGTTATGCAAAATTGGAACATTTAATTTTGGACCCAAAAATTAAAAAAGAGGTTGTTAATACAGCTAGAAGACTTCAAAAAGCTAAAATTTCTTTGAAAATGTGAGTGAGGATTTTGTTTTTTTTTGAAAAAAATTGTTTTTGGAAAATTGTTTTTGAGGGAATTTTTAAAATTTTTTTAGATTAAAAAAAGTTTTTTTTTTAATTTTTTTACTCTTAAAAAATTTTTAATAATAAATAGGGACCTTGGGAATTGATTTATTGAAAATTTGAAAATCCCGATTAGGACTAGGAGAAATTATTGTTTGTTTAAAATTAGGCAATACTAGGTCGGTTCATAAAAAAGTTCGTTTTTTAACAAAAAAAGATTTCTCCAAGAAAAAGCAATAAATCTCAAATTAAATCGAATGAATATTTTTTCGATGTTTTTTTATTAAATACTTTGAACCCGTATTTATTTTCTTTTTCAAGTTTTTAACTCTTAAAATATTTTTTTAGCGATTTTTGACAAAATTCGGAGTAGATTTAGTCGGAAATTATTTTTATCGAAGTAAAACCAGACCGGATTAGTCCAGAAAAATTAGGCCAGATCGGAATAGGATGGGCGCCAACCCTAAAATCATTTTTCCTGGGCCAGAAAAAATGATTTTGGCAGACAATAATTGGCTCTAGTTTAAGACATGAGCTTTTATGAGTCCCAAAAATACTACATATAAGCGTCCCTTCAGGCTCATTGGACGCATGACCTAAACTAGAGCCTAATAATTTTGATAAAAAGGAAAATAATTTTGTTTTTAAAATTATTTTTTCAGAATAGAAAATAAAAACCCAACAACAATTTCTCCCGTCTTAGAAAAAATTGACGAAATTTTTACAAATTTAATAGAAAATTCAAAACAATCAAGCGAATTTTCAACAAAAAATATAAAATTGCCAGAATATGATAAAAAGGATATGGAATTTTTGTTGGGGAAAGAGAAAGAGGAAAGGAAGGGAGAAGAAGAAAATCCATTAAAATGGTTGTGTAAATCAAATGAGGAATTTGAAAAGAAAATTAATGAATTAATTGGGGCGGCAGAATTGTTGTTAAATGAGTGGAGGGAAATTAGAAATTTTTACAAAAATAATTAGAAAAGAATTTTGAAATTAAAAGAAAAATTTTTATTTTTTTAAAATAAAAAATTTGGTGATTCTCCGTTTCTTTTTTCTTCTTAAAAATTGGAAAAAAGGCTGCACAAATCAAGTATAAAAATTAACAAAAATCAGGGTATACTAATACTACTATGTTCCCAAATTTCATGACTTTTTAAAGTTCTATGCCTTTAAAGCACAAAATAAGCATAAAATTAATAAAAAAACACTTTAAATGAACAAAATCTAATTATTTAAATGTGAAAATTCATTTTTCCATTAAAAATTTTCAGTTTTCGGCCCATACACTGGTGGAAAAAAGTATTGATCCCTGGGTATGAGAATTTTTGAAAAGTGATTATTTTGACATTGAAAGTGTAATTGCTTTCAATGTCAAAATAATCTATTTGAATATTTTTGTATTTTAGTCCATATTATACATATGTCCATAATTTTCGATTGATAGTCCATATAAATCCCATCCCTATGTACATATGTATGTATGTATTAGTTGTGAAAAGTTGCAATTTTTGACAAAAAATTCCAAAATTTTGAAAATTTGACAAATTTTACAAAAAATGACGAAATATCGATAAAATATGGATTGATAATTCATTATCAATCTTATCAACATATGCTAAACAACACGTTTTTCGTGCGTTTCACGACCCAACTAAGCCAGGAAAAAATAATGAAATCCACATAAATCCTACCCTTACTAATAAATAAAATAACAAAACAAAATTTTTTTTTATCATTTTTTAAATTTTTAAAAATTGAGGAGTAGAAGGAGACAACAATGGATGATTGATCCTTTCCTTTTTTATGGGTATTCTTGGAAGAGAATTTATTGTGAAAGGCTTTCTTATTTTAAATTTATTTAATAAAGTTGGCCGATTTGCTCGCAATCCTTTCCAATTTTTACCATAAGCAATAGCGGTACCATATTGGACATTTGATGTACCACATTGTAAACTGTATGGAAATGGTGAAGGCTCTCCATTTTGAGGGTTACAAAATTTTGACAATTCAAAAATCCTTCTTTCATTTTTTGGTGTTGTCTGTATTTCTGTTGTCTCAGACAAATTCGGAGAGGGATATCTGAATGAATTTAATTCTTTACAAGGAAAGGTTGTGAGGTGTCCGACCTAAAAACGGTCGAGACCGGTCTCATTCGTTAGGGAATGTGCCCTTTCTAGCAAGGATTTGAGCCGTTTTTGCTGTTTGTCGGACTGTCAAGGGTTGGTTATCTAGTAAATAGTTGATAGTTTTATGCGGATAAAATAAACAACCACTAATGTAGTTTTTAATTTTTGTCTTTAATTACCGCAAATCCTCTAAAATAATCCCCGGGGCTTATTTTTTTCGATCGACCTCTAGAGGGGGCTTATTTTAGAGGTGGGGGAGGGCTATTTCAGAGGATTTACGGTAACTAAACACGTTCCTCTGTTCCCCACAAAAATAAATCTGTCACTAAAATACTTTAAATAAAAATACTCACACAAGGGGAACACTATCAAAAAATGCAAATGTTCCATCCAACCGATTAATCCTTTCATCTAAAACTCTTAAACTTTCTGGCCATTTGGAATAATCCAACAATTCATTTTTATCTTTTTCTTCTACCAATGCTTGTGCCAATGAGTAAACAAAATGATGGCATTTAAATCCATCTTTTCCACCCCAAGGCCTTCCTCCAATTACTTCATGTGCCACTCTTTTTACCTCCTCTATTGTCATTTTACGAGTTTGTAAGGGAGGATTAAATCCATTTTTGATATATTGGCCTCGAAAACGTTTAAGGGATGTTGTGTCAATTCTTTCAGTTAAATCTTCTTGATCTACAATAACATTTCCACTTTCTTTTCTGAATAGATTCAAGCCTTGTCGATTGAAGTGGACTATAAATTAAAGCGGGCTATTAAATAAATTGTGTCCTTCTTCCCTTATTTCTTATACCTTTTCCTTGAATTTCCTTTTTCCCTAGGGGATTAAAAAGCTAAAAATCTGTATCCGGATTTTATCTTTAATTGCAACAATCGAGTAGGGAATTAAATATTTAGAAGGCGAATTATTCAGTAACTAATTGCTGCAGACAGAACTGTGTCTCTAAACTAGGGTTGTTCCCCGACGGGGGGGGGCACGGGGAGAACTTTTTGGGAGACAGCGCCACGGGGGGGGGGGGGGACGGGAACGAGGAAAATTTTTTCGAACGCCACGGGGGTTTCTTTCGCCCTACTCTAAACTCAATCATAGCGAGCCCTTGATTTAATCTCCCTCTTTAAAGAAACTTACATCGTGCTATTTCATCCCCAGCATCGTTTAAAAGTGCCAACATAGCATGCCCATCAATCAGAACACGAAAAATATGTTCAGGTTTTGGCTTTTCTCCAGTAATCATCCATCGTTTATCAATTCGGCGCATTCTATGGGCAAAATCCCAAATATACATTTTCTCTCCCTTACATTTTCTAAGACGTTTTCCACCTCCTCTAATATCAATATCTTGTTTAAAACGAATTTCCCCACTTCTCTCTACACTTGGAACGAAATTTTTATTTTCTTTTGATGGCTCAACATCTTTAATATAAATTTTTTACTAATATTTTTTTGTTTAATTGCGCGAAATAAAATATGTACATTCGGACATTTTTTATTTATACAGCTTTGAGGGCTGGAAAATCATAAAAAGCATAAATGAGAGGAATAAGCAGGCAATGGTTATATAGGAGCGGGTTACTTGGTTAAATGCAATCCCAAAAATTGTAATAATTTGACTAATTTTAGGATTTTTCTGTTTTTCATAGATAAATTACTTGGACTTGGATAAGTTAGCTAATTTAATTAACGCTGATGTTCACTATCACGAAAAAATTATTTTAATAAGCCATCTTATTAACTAAAAGGAAATGACTGTATGCTCCTAAAAATTCCTTGGGTGATTTTTGTTTAATAATTTTAAATTGATCTCCATTTAATTAATTTTTTTTATTAAAAACACACATTCAACTTCAATTCCATGTACGGCCCTCAAAACATCCTCAATATTAACTGTTTCATTTTTACGCCCACTGAATCCATTTGGGCCCTCAAAATCTTGAATCATCCAAATGTCTCCACCATCAGCTAAAAGTTTAATTGAAATAAACGGGGAAATTAAAAATAATTTAAAAAAAAACATACAAATTTTAACTGGAACTTGAAGTGTGTAGATTTGGGATTCTGTAATTGTTTAAAAATATTAAAGATGAACAACGAAATTTTGATCAAAGAAAATATAAGGTGTTTATTTCTCTTCTGAATATACCGTATTTTCTCGATTACTAATTCCCCTCCCTCGAATAATTCCCCCTCTCGATTAATTCCCCCTGCCAGGGATGGGTTGAAATAATAATTTCCCATCCTCAAATACCCTACTGCACGTTCAAATGCCAAAACTCGAATAATTCTCCTCCCTCTCCCCATTCCAAGGAAGGGTTGGAAAAATAATTCCCCAGGGGAATTAATCAAGAAAATACGGTATTCTTGTTTAAACTAAAAACCACTTAAAGGAGTAAATCTTGTGAAAAAGAAGACAGAATTTTTTGGAGATTCTTTGGAATGGTTACCAGACCGCGTAATCACTTCCCCTATGTTTAAAAATTTTCAAAGGTCCCAAAGCATTTCCTCAAAGCTAACCTTCAATCTTCTCTGTAATATTTTGTAAAATATCACTAAGCAATTGAACAGAATAATTTAATTTAAAATTGAAAAGAATTATTATAGAAAATATAAAAAGCTTCATTTTAATATTTTTTTATTCTTTTTATATCTTAATCAATAATATTTTTTATTTTAATATTAATTAAATTAAAATTAAATTAAAATTAATAAATTAGAATAAGTATGGAATAATTAAATTATTTTTGCCCTATTTATATTAATGAAATTTTCCTTAGAATGTCCTCAAAATTAATTATTGTAAGGGGTTTTCCTGCTTCCTTTGCCGGCATTTTCTTGTTTACGTCAGTGTGATTAATGCCCAAAATTATTTTGAAAATTAAAAGAAAATTATAATTTTAAATTTCCAATTTTTAAAGATTTTTTGTTTGAAAAATATCAAAATTTAAATTATTATTTTTATTAATTTTTGGAATTTTAATAAAAGAATTTCTGATAAATTAAAATAAAAATTAAAATTTAATTTAAAATTCAGGCAGTCTAATTTTAAATTGCGTCAGAATGATTAAATCGTCAGAATGAGAAATCCCGTCTTCCCTCAATGTCTGTCTCCCCCTCTAAACTTCATCATGGTGATTTGATTGCATCACGCTGATTAACTTTTTTTTTAATTTCCTCTCTTTCCAATTAATTTTATAAAATTATTAGAGTGTAAATTTGCCAATTAATTCTTAACTAAAAAAATGTCTAATTAAACAACCTCAAACTTCATGAAACAAAGACAAGAAAGGACAACTGAAACAAAATTTTTGGAAACCTATTGAAATCGAGCAATATGCTAAGGGCTATGCCCACCGCTGATGTATGAAATTTTTTGGCTAATTTTTGTGGATAATTTTTTGAAAGATTCTCCCAAAAAAATAAATTTACTTTGAGCTAGAATTCTGTCAAAAACATGAACCATTATAGAAAATGAAAGGAGACCGGAAGAATATGGGACCGGAAAACCGGAAATTCCTTTGTTAAATTTTCCGAGTGCCAGAATATGTAAAAGCTGCGAATTTTTAATAAATTGACGGTTTTTATAAACGGATATAGGCCATATTTTGGTCGTTCTCTTGGGGTGACATAATGTCTGGATTTCTATTTTTAATTTATTTTTCCTTCTATTTCTAATTTAAAGTTCGACGAATTTTTGAGATGGGCCGTTTTTTGTTGAAGGCCGTTTTAGGGTGCGCCTTTTTAAACATCACATTAGCTTCCACAACATGGCCTTATGCCAATTCCACGTTTTCCAGCGTGCGTCTAGAAGGCATGCTTAATTTTTAGCCGCTACGCTTAGCTGTCTTGCGCAGCGTGAGCCGCTACGCACCTTAATTAGCTGTCTTGCTCTCTCTTGAGAGAGCAAGCGTCAATGAGGAGGCAAGCATTATTGACTGATTTAATAAATATATTCCCATTTATTTAATTTAGCCCTTCACATTTTAAATTTTTTTAAAAGTCCTTTCATATATAGAATTATTTTTAAAAAAATTTCTAAAAATTTCATTAAACTTTCAAGGTATTCGCAATTATTTGGAGGTAATATACTATTTTTAATTAAATTAATTTGATTTAAAAATTACATTTAGTTAAATGAAAATAAAATTTTCAGATTTCTTTTTGCCAGAAAAGAAATAGTTTAACTGTTTTTGACTTTTATAAGGGTAAATATATAAATTTTACTATAAGAAATTTTAACAAAAAATATTTGAATGAGTCAGAATAGGAATTAATTTTATGACAGAGGTGTCAAAAACATGTTTGACTTTTTGTTCATACATATGTAGTAGTAACATTTGCAGATTTTTCATAATCTCGTAATTTTAAATTGCAATAAGATTTTTATAGAAAAAGAACAGTGGAGGTCTATATCAACATTACACCACTGATTGATACACTGACAAAATGATATACTATTTGAGTGTTTGGAAATACTCTATACTTTTATGTATATTATTTTTGTTAATGGTTAATGTGGTTGATTCGACAAGTGAAAAAAAGTTCGAGGAAGGGGAAACAAGTAGTGGTGTTACAGATAAAGTTGAAAAAAAGAAAGTGACTTTCGAATTAACCGAGGAGCAAGAAATGTTGGATCTAGCAGGGAGCATTGGGAAACGCAAAGATTTTTTAGAAATTTCTGATGAGTTCCATAAACAAAATTTATTAATTAATGATTTTTTTAAATGTGAAAATTTGAACCCAGATATTATTAAATATATAAATAGTGCCGAAAAGTTTGAAATTTTCGATAAAATTTTGAATGAAAAGATGATAAAAAATAAAGAGAAAAATGAGTGGTTTGTAGTATATAAATTTGAGGTTTTCTTTAAATTTTATTAAATTAATTAATTTTATTAAAATATACATATTTACTTCTCTGAATGTCCGGAAATTATTTATTGAAAACCATGACTTAGTAGGAAGGTCCCCAAGTCCTGCACTACTTCTACTAATAGAATACTGTAATATTTTTCTGACAAAATAAGCATTGGGTGTAACTCTACAAAGTTAAAACAATTAATTTGGGAGAGAGATTTCTCATCTAATTTTTATCAAGGTGTTTTAAATGTTGTTTTAGTAAAGTATTTACCCGTTATCTATTAACGGGTATTTACCCATTATCACACGGGAATTTTGTAAAATTTATTTCTTTACGATTATAAACTTTATGTTTTTAGAGCTTGCTAAATAAGCACATCAAATCATTGAAGGAAAATAATTTTTTTGGAATTTTGGATAAACTTTTGGAGAAAAGAAAAGATATAAGAAAATTTTTTGGGAATTTTAAAGTAGTTAACTATTTTGAAAATCAGTATAAACAATTGGAAGAAAGTTTGGAAAAATTTGGTATTTTAAAAATGGAAGGTGAAAAAAATAAAAAGCCCACAATTAAAACAAAAATTGGGGGAGAAGTTGAAGAAATTGTTGGAGGAAATGAAATAATATACAAAGAAATTAACGAAATATTTATTAAATTGGAAAAAGAAATAATGAAATCTAAAATAGAAGAAAAACAAATTGAATCTTTGCCTGAATTTGGGGAAATTTTTAAACAAATTTTTGATAGTATGTTTTTATTAAAAATTGGTGAGGAAGAAGCGAAAGAAGTTTTAAAAAATAAATTTAAAGAAATATATAAAGAATATCCGGATATTCAATTCTTTTTCAAAACTGATAAAAGATTTGATCGTTTACTTCAAAGTTTTAATTTTTTAATTGAAAAGGAAAGAAATGGGAAGAAATTAAAAGGGGTTGAAGTAAAATATAAGGTTAATTTAAAAAATAATTTAAATAATAAAAATGCTTAGCTTCGTTAGTAAGAAATCTTCGGATATCCGGATCAGGCATCCGAACCGGAAATTTCCGGATATCCAGATTCGACAACCTTATTCGTTATAGATGTAAATACTCCTTTAAAAAGCGATTTTAGATTTATTAAATAAATAGTATAAAATTTAACAAAACATATTCGAATGGTCTATGTAAAAATTAAACTAACGTATTTACTCAAATAATTACCCTGGGTGATCGGAAATGTTTTTTTAATTGACAATGATTTTTAATAAATATTTTTTAAATGATGTAGTTCAGGAAAAAATTGGAGGTAATTATAAGAGAGGGTAATTATTGTTTCGATCTTTGGCTAGATGTGGTAATTATTAGGGGAGGGTAATTATTTGAGGAAGGGTGATATTTGTGTAAATACGGTAATTGATCTTTTTAAAACGATTATTATTTATATTAAAAAATATTTTTAATTAAATTTAGGAGGTTTATGAAAAAATTAATTTTTTGAAAGAAAATAAATTCTCGATTATACTGAAAGGAAAAGAAATTTGTGAGGAAAAAATGAAAAATTCTGAAGGAGAAAATGAATTTGTTCAATTTATTTGCAGTGAAATTGAAATATTTTTTAAAAATGTTGGCAAAATATTTTTAATTGGCGAATTTACTGACAATGAAGATAATATCAAGAATGAAATTAAAAATTTTTTCAAAGTCTTAAAAAAGAAATGGAAAGAAGAAAATCCAACGATGATAAAAAAAGTTGCAAGAAAGGTAAAAGAATGGGTGAAAGAAAAAAAAGCAAAATACGAAGAAAATAAAAAGAACAAAAAATTGAAGAAAGAAAAAGAATATGAAGATATTTATGGAAAAAAGTAAACGATTGAAAGATGTGTAAACTAAGAATTATTTAAAAAATTGTCTGACATTTGCTGTCAACCATTTAATTTTTAGATTTTGATTGTATTTTACAAAGTCAAAATCAATTACAAACAGAGATGTGCCGGAACAGTCCGAGGTGTCGGAAATCGGAAGAGCCGGAAATCGGAACTGGCTCAAAAGTCGGAACTCGGAAATCGAAATTTTTTTTCGGAAATCGGAATCTCTGTCACAGATAAAATTTTCATAAAATACCAGAAAAACTTGATGCATTTTAATTCCAATCGTGGACCGCAAATGTCAGGTTTAAATGTCTCCCTCCTATTATTTATACCTCAAGTATCCTCTAATTTGTGTGATAAGAATTTATATATCCTCATAATGTTTTCTACATATCGTATTTTCTCGGTTAATTTCCCAGCCAGGGATGGGGTTAAACTAGAGATCGGCCTGAGTCTGGCCCAGGCTTTTCCTGTGACCAAAGTCCAGCAGGTCCAGGCATTTTTTGACCTTCCTGGGGTTTTCCTGAGCCTAGGTTTTTCCCTGGACTACAGGCCCAGGATCCAGTCCAGGTCAATAAATCAACCCCAGAGTCCATGCTTTTTAAAAATTCCTATCTCTAGTTTAAACATCAATTCCTCACACCCAAGTACTCAAAAGCACATTCAAATTTTAAAACTCGAATAATTCCCCATTTTTGATTAAATATTAATTTCACAGGGGAATTAATAGAGAAAATACGTATACATATTACGCTAATCCATTTAAAAATTTTATTTAAAATTTTATATAAAGACATTTACATCCGCATGAATTATTTAGCCCTCAAATTTTTTTTTTGATATGGATATTAAAATTTGTAAAAGTAAAAATGCTTGGTTTTTATTTAAAATGATTTCAATTATAAAAGGTGGTTTTATCCTCTTATTTATTCTTGCAAATTTTTAAACTCTCCATTTCTTCAAAGAGGTAAATTATTTAAAAATTTATTTAGAATATATTCAGCAATTTCAGGTCCATATAAATGTATCTAAAAATAAAATTTAAATTTTTTATTTTATTTAAAATAATTTCTAAAATATAAATATATTTATTTTAAAATAACCAACCAGTTGACCTTGCCCACGAACTTAAAAATAATTTTTCAAATGTAATTTTTCTTAAATTTATACCAGTTGTAAATGTCAATAACTTGCCATATTCTGTTTTAAACCCTCCAATTTGTCCATTAATTAGCCAAGCTTGTTTTGGGGTTGTTAACTTTAATTTAATTTTAAAAATATTTATTTCCCTCTATTTTATTTAAAAATTAACAACTTTTTGCCCAAGATTTTCAACAATTTTTTGTGCAGTTAAATAAATATTAAGTGCATCAGTATCTCCATTAAAAATCATTATTCTTATTTTTTCTTTCAATAATCCCTTCAATATTACAGAAATATCATCTAAATATTTTTATTTATTTTATTTTTTAATTTTATTTGAATACCATATTGCATATTATATTTTAAATTGCCAATATCACTGCAAACAAGCCACTCATTATTAATTAATTGTATATGTAAGGCTTTTTGAACTTTAAAAATTATAAAAAAATATTTTATTCAATAAATATGTAGCTAAAGATGACAGCAAAAATTATTAGTTTAACTTGCAGTCAGATCCCTTATACTTACAAACAGATATGTACACTCTCTAATATACGCACACACTTTTCGAAAGTTGATTGACAACAAGTGGAGCCACAATTTTATTCAACATATTTTCTCTAAAATTACCTCATAGGGGTTATTTTTTCGATCGACCCCTAGAGGGGTGCTATTTATTAGGGAGGAGTTATTTTAGAGGGAGGGAATATTTTTTTTCGATGTCTAAATTATTTGAAAACTGAAATTTATTATCGAACATTGAATAAAAATTTTCTGAAATTAATAGAATTCTATAGACTTTCAATCTCTATATCAGAACAATTCCTTGATATCCACGATATCCGTAAAAATCCCTTATATCACTTCAAATCAATTTATATCACCTTCAATCCCTCTTTATCTCTCCATATCACGCTCAAAATTTTCGATAAGTAAGTGTTTTATTAAGTGGAAATATTTCAAATATTTACAAAATATTTTTAGTTTTAATTTTTATTAAATAAATATTTTAAATTAATTATTATTTACCTTGTTCTTGATTCAAATAATCATAGATTTTTGATTCACCGGGAACTATTAAATATTTAAAATTAATTAAAGACAAAGAAAATTAAATAGAAGAAAAAATGAACTTATTCCCTTATGGTTTTTTAACTTTCATGAATCCTAACCTTCTGAGCTTTTCTCCAGCAAGAAATTCTTAATATTTCTATTCAGGTCGATAAGAGGGGGTGAATAAATTTTTGTTTTGAAAAAAATTACGACAAAAGCTAGATCTTATATCACGGTTATCTAAACAGAGCTTTTCTTAAAAAAGCTCTTCAATTAACACAACATTTTTAATTTTACCAATAATTTTTAATTAAAAGCCTTACTGTAAAGACACGGTTGTCCTAGTTCTAGATTTTCTTGAGCTATTGGACAATCTCTATAAATATCAAAAGGATAAACTCGTGGAGCCGTAAGAACATCTACAATCCCAACAGTCTTAAATCATTAATTAAATTATAACCTTAAAAAAACCTACCTTATATCTACATTCCCCCCTCAAAAAATTAATATCACAATTGGAAGGATCTTAAAAATAATTTTTTTATTTAATGACTGAATTTCTTGTTAAATATTTTTAAAATATTCCCACCAACACACCCTTTACAACAATTTGCTTTAAAATCATTCCACAAATGTTCATCTACAAATCCATATGCATAAGCGAATTGAGCAGCCATATTTTTATTTAAATAAACATTTAAAATTGGATTATCTAATAATATTTCCTTAAAATAATTAAATTAATATTTAATTGCTTATTTTAAAAATAGGTAATTAAGATTAAATATCACTATAGGATAAACCCAATACTATAGTAATTTAATATAAGTTTTTTAAATGGCAAGCCTCTTCTGGGGAGCTGCCGAAATTCTATACCTTATTTGAGGTACTTTCACTATAAGATTTCATTAAAACCTTTAATTTTACTTTTAAATTTAAACGAAAATTTTTATTTCCATCCAAAACACGTCTAGCAAGCAAGGGGGCAGTATAACCCGCATAGGATATTCCGGCAAAATATAATTCATTCTTTTTGTAATTTGGGTATTTGTTGAAAAATTGTTTAAGTGCTACATAGTTCTCATCAGCAGTCTGTTTATAATAATTATTAAAAATTAAAAATATGTTATAATCTCCCTGATAAATAATTTGAGTATTTATTTCAATATATGTATTTTTAAAAATATTTAGATCAGAGCTCTCTCCCTCTCTGATCAAAATATTAAAATATTTATTGTGACCAGAGTATTGCTTTAACTAAAAAAGCGTAATCCAACATATAATTTATTGCTCTGGCCCTCATGGAGGCCGAAACTTGTCATTTTAATTTAATAGAATCCAATATTATTTTATAAATATTCTTTTCATAAACCTGATTATCACCAGTTCTGAAATATTCATCATTAGTTTTTAGATATGAAAATCCAGTTGATTTTGGTGTTTCAATAAATAAAAGTGAGGCATTTTTATTCCAAGCGTGTTCATTTTTGTCAAGAGTCCCATTTGAATTAATTAGATAAGAACCTATTCCTGTGAATAATACTTCTAGAGGCGAGCAGCCTTGGCTCGTTTCTGTACCAGGAGCATTAAACCAAACAATCTTTAAAATTCAAAATTTAAGAAAAAATTAATTTATCAAACCAAAGGTGCATTTTCATTATTATTTTGCGAGGTAATCAGCCAATAGAACAAAGAATCTTTATCCGACACATCCAGATATCCTTTAATTTAATATCAGACTTCAATTTTGGACACAAACCAATATTAAATACATCTCAATTAAGATACTTTACTAAATGAGGCTGACCACAGGATAAGAGGGACATGCTCAAATAATACAAAGGATACAAATAATTATAAGCTACAATGTTTTCAGCCCCAAAACTACATCTTAAAGTAAGGTCCGACTGTTAGATACAATCTAATTAACATTCAATTAAAAAAAATATTTACCAGAATATTGCTTAAAATTTGGTTTAAAATTTAGCCCGGGCAAAGAAATAATTTCATCGTTATTATTTTGAGGTTTCACAGAATTAACAAAAATAAAAAGAATAAAATAAAATTGCGTAAAAATTTTAAAAGAATTTCCTTTTTTCATTGCAATATAAAATTTTTTTTCCAATAATGGATTGGTTTGGAGGTATTCTTTTTTGAATTTAAATAAATTTAAAATATATATTAAATTAACTGTGCAAATACATAAATTATTACGTAATAGTTGTACGGGCTAAGATTTATTAACTTTTTTTATTAATTTTATATAGCTTAAATAAAAATATATTTTTAATAAAATTATTTTTATAAAATATCAATAGACATCATAGGAGGGATCCCGACTTCCAGATTTCCCAAAATTGGAAATTTATTTTTAATTTTGGGAGGATTACTGTTGTATGCGAACCAGTCCAGATTTACTCCAACTTTCTGATTCATAGTAGTTAAAAAATTTTTTTAATAAAACATTTTCTTTTACAAAATTAATTTCTAAATTAAAAAAAATTTTTTGTGATTATTTGGAAATTTATTTATAAAAAATACAATTTTTAAAATTCGATTCAATTTTCTTTTTTTCTTCCAAAAATTTATAAATAGCCAATTATTTTTGGATTATACAAAAATTAAAAAAATTATTAAAATATACAAACTGTGCAAATAAATTTTAAAAATAAAAATTATTTTTCTTTTTATAAAAAATTTTTATAAATTTTAAATTAATTTAATTGATTAATTTTTAATTTAAAATTAATTTAAAAATTCTGTTTTGAATCCAAAAGTAATGCTGGAACATTCGAGATGAGCTTCAGATTTTTTAAGACCTGAAAGAATGAAAATTTAAAATATTTTTTCTGTCTAGGGATGTATATTTTTATTTTAATTGGCAATCAAAAGTTAAAAATTTTCCAAGTGAAAAATAGCTAAACAGTTTTCCAGTACTTAAACACGGTTTAGTGGTTGTTTTTCTATCGAAACATTTATTGAAAATAATGCCTTAGCAACGCTATTTTTGATATTCTGTCATTTTTTATTATGTAGTACTGAAGTACCGCGGTACTTTTCGATACTACCGGTATCGGAATAATTAAATTTTAATACTAGTAATATTTATACTTAAATGTTAAATTATTTAAAAAATATTTTATTAATATAAAAAATAAATAATCAATGATTTTATCGCGTGTCACAAGCTTTATAATTTTATCTCATATTTTATAAGACAAGAAAAGTGTTATTGAGCTTTAGAAAATTGTTAATGAGCTTTAGAAAAGTGTTAATGAGAGGAAATTTAATTCTTCTTGCCTAGCAATTAAAATAAAAATTAAAAGGATCAGTCGGTGGTTGAACAGTTTACAACATTACATAGGAGAGCTCTCTGGATCAAGTCCCATCCAATCTTCTGGCATTTCCGTGAAGCCGTTTTACTCATTATAAGTAAAGTAGCCTTGAAAACGGGTATTTGATAAAATCCGGGTTTCGGAGCTTATCTTCAGGAATATATTTTAACATGACTATATTCGAGTTTCCACACTCAAATTAACGTCTTCAACAAATGTATGAAATCAGGGCACAGCCCAAGTCAGGGTACAGTCTAACCTGCTTCAAGATTTCCTAATTCTACAAATACAGTATTAAACGATTCCTCTCATCAGCTAAAAAGATAGGTAGCAAAATTGATAAGGGCCAGAAATTTACCAGTTAGTTACTTGGAAGTGTCCCATGAACTTGGGAGTGTTGCCCGCACTTTCGAGTGTCCATGAAATCAACATCATGCTCTTGCTTCTTCTCATTCTTTCACGTCTTCTAAAGCATGCTTCACTTTTTATCTTCATTTTTTAAAACTCCATGGTTAATTCCTTGAATAGATAGCGCGTCTAATCAAATATCTACCCTTTCATATAGAGAATTTATTCTCAATTGAGAATCTGAGAGTGTGAACGTCAGCAGATATGTGAACGTGTGCAGATTCGAATTCGTAATTACGACGCAACCCTGCCCTTAAAATTCTAAAAAAGCCAAAGATGAAGTCTAGCTTCTTGGCTTTTCGAAATTCTCAATTATCCGTCAGGAATGTAACGGGTTGAGATAAAAAATTTAAATACTCGATTTTGGAGTAAAGAATGATACCGGGGATTTGAAGAATTATTATATCCCCTCGTGATTTTTTGTTAGTCTACATATGTTACGTTGGCCCATTCGATTTAAAAATTTTCTCTAAAATTTTGTTTTAGACATTTGCATACGCATAAAAATATTTAACCCGAAATTTTTATCGAATGCGGATATTAAAATATGTAAAAGTGAATATTTTATTTTAAATTTAATTTTTAAGAGGTAATTTTATTCTCTTATTTATTCTTCCCAATTTTTAAATTCTCCATTTCTTCAAAGAGGTAAATTACTTAAAAATTTATTTAGGATATATTCAGCAATTTCAGGTGCATATAAATGTATCTAAAAATAAAATTTTATTTAAAATAATTTCTAAAATAAATATAAATATATTTATTTTAAAATAACCAACCAGTTGACCTTGCCCTCGAACTTAAAAATAATTTTTTTTACTTTAATTTTTTTTCCTAAATTTTCACCAGTTGTAAATGTCAATAGCTTTCCATATTCTGTTTTAAACCCTCCAATTTGACCATTGACTAGCCAAGGTTGTTTTGGGGCTGTCAACTTTAATTGAATTTTAAAAATATTTATTTCCCTCGAATATTTTATTTAAAAATTAACAACTTTTTGCCCAAGATTTTCAACAATTTTTTGTGCAGTTAAATAAATATTAAGTGCATCAGTATCTCCATTAAAAATCATTATTCTTATTTTTTCTTTCAACAATCCCTTCAATATTACAGAAATATCATCTAAATATTTTTATTTATTTTTAAAAAATTTCCAAAATATTTAAATAAATACCATATTCAGTATGATATAAATATCTGCCAATATTGCTACAAATTCTCCACTCATTATTTAGTAACTGTATATGTAAGGCTTTTTGAACTTTAAATATTTTTTACAAAATTATTTAATAGATGACAGCAAGAAGTATTTTTGTCCCGAAATCTTGCCCAAGAAATTTTCCTTTCCAAAAACCGACCCCGACTTTTTTTCTTAACCCGTGACATCCCTGATTTACAATCCCGTTTTACATGCAACTTTTCATGCCGAAGTTTTATGCATAAATGAGATCTGACTTTATTAACCTAAAAATTTCGTTTTTTTTCACAACTCTTCCTCAAACAGAAAAACATTTCACTAAATAATTTTAAATTAATTATACCTTGTTCTTGATTCAAATAATTGTAGATGAATCCTGCGCCAGAAACTATTAAATATTTAAAATTAATTTCAAACAAAAAAAATATTCGTAAAAAATTATCGAAGAAATTCCTGCCGAAGGAGAGAACTTTCTGCCCAAAAAAGGACTTATGCCCTTATGGTTTTGTTATCCAGCAAAGGAATTCCTCAATATCTAAATCCACTTTAGCTCGATATGTATGAGTTGAAACTTTTTTAAAAGAATTTTTTGTTAAAAGAGTAATCAACCGAGAAAAGATCCTAATCAAAAATCTCAATTATCAATACCGAAGTTTTCTCTAGTTAACACAACATTTTTTATTTTAAAGATAATTTTTAATTAAAAGCCTTACTGAAAAAACACGGTTGTCCTGGTTCTAGATTTTCTTGAGTTATTGGACAATCTCTGTAAATATCAAACGGATAAACTCGAGGAGCTGTAAGAACATCTACAATTCCAACAGTCTTAAATCATTAATTAAATTATAACTTTAATAAAACCTACCTTATATCTACATTCCCCACTCAAAAAATTAATATCACAATTTGAAGGGTCTTAAAAATAATTTTAATTTTTCGTGATATATTTAAATTTTTTTATTTTAAAAATCTCACCAACACACCCTTTACAACAATTTGTCTTAAAATCATTCCACAAATGTTCATCTACAAATCCACGAGAATAAGCGAATTGAGCTGCCATATTTTTATTTAAATAAACATTTAAAATTGGATTATACAATAATATTCCCTTTAAAATTATTAAATTAATATTTGTCTATTTTAAAAATAAGTACAGTTGAACCTCACTATTCGGAGCCCCACGTTTGGGCGTAGTTGCGTGAACAACCATAATTCTGTTCAGACTCGTCTAAGCTCGCTGAGATAATTAAAATAAGCTATATAACCCCTTACATAAGGTCACGCGAAGAAAAGCTAACCCTGATTAGAAAACTTTTTCTACCCCAAAAATTTGTTGTATAGTGAGGTCCGAATGTCTTTTACCTTTAAATTTAAGGGAAAATTTTTATTTCCATCCAAAACACGTCTAGCAAGCAAGGGGGCAGTATAACCCGCATAGGACATTCCAGCAAAATATAATGCATTATTTTTGTAATTTGGGTATTTGTTGAAAAATTGTTTAAGTGCTACATAGTTTTCATCAGCAGTCTGTTTATTATAATAATTATTAAAATTTGCAAATATGTTAATTATGTTATAGTCCCATTGGAAAATAATTTATCTTTGTAATATTCTGATCTCAACATTAAAAATATTATGATCAGAGTAGTAAGATTTAAGATGAGCCGAACTTTCGTTATTTCAATATCGAGACGCGAAAATCCAACTTGAAATTGAATGTCTTTAACTCTCAACAGTTATGCTCCTATCAATTTATTCAGGCTGAAACTTGATCATTTTATCTTACTAAAATCCAACAGGGAATAATATTATTTAATAAAAAATTTTTTTATAATTATTTTCATCAACCTGATTATCACCAGTTCTGTAATTATTATTTTTTGCAAATGAAAATCCATTTCCCTTCGGTGTTTCTATAAATAAGAGTGAGGCTCTCTTATTCCAAGAGTAATCATTCTTATCAAGAGTTCCATTTGAATTTATTGAATAAGGACCCATTTTTGAAAATAATATTGATAGAGGTGAGCAGCGCTGGCTAAACTCTGCACCAGGGGCATTAAACCAAACAATCTTTAAGATTTCAAAGTTTTAAAGAAATTATTTTTATCAAACCAGAGGTCCTTTTGGATTATTATTTTGCGATGTAATCAGCCAATAAAACAAAAAATCGTTATCCGATGCCTTCAGATATCCTTTAATTTAATATCAGACCTCACTTTGGGATACAACCAATATTAGGTACAGCCATTTAAAAGTTTTTAAATGAGGTTACTCACTCGATATGGGAATCAGGGGTAAGAATCAGGGTAAGTTTTGCGTTAAATTTTGGCCTTGAGTCTGCGTTTATTGAGACTGTCTTTTGCGCTCATCCCTGATGGGAATGTTTAAAACAATAACCTCTACTTAAGCTACACCTCGCTATAAAATGGAATTTTTAGCTCCATGAGCGTAGATTAAAGTGAGATCCAATTGTATACATATAATTTAAAAACATATTTTATAACCTTAAATTAATTTTAAAAAATATTTACCAGAATATTGCTTAAAATTAGGTTTAAAATTTAGCCCGGGCAAAGAAATAATTTCATCGGTATTATTTTGAGGTTTCACAGAATTAATAAAAATAAAAAGAATTAAATAAATTTGAATAAAAATTTTTAGAGGAATTTCTTTTTTCATTGCAATAAAAAATATTTTTTTTTCCAAAAATGGATTGGTTTGAAAGCATTCTTTCGAATTTAAATAAATTATAAAATAAAACTTATTAAAACTAACTGTGCAAATAATAAATTATTTTTTATTTTTTTATATTAATAAAGCTTTTTTAAAAATGATAGCTTTATTTCGCTAAACAGCGTTAACTCTCTGTAGATTCTATGTTGCTTAAATAAAAATACAAAAAATATTTCTAAAAATATGCCTTTGATTAAATTATTTTTAAAATGCATATACCGAATATTCTTTAATAACTACCCAGGGTAATTATTGTGATGAATATTGAGGGAGGATTTTTTGGGGGAGGATTTTTTTTATGCCGAAAGAGATCCATGATGTAATATGTATGATTGACAAGCATTTTTTCTATTTTTTTGATTTATAGTTAATAAAAATTTTTGTTTTGATGGTAAGGAATAATAAATTATGTAGAATCTCCAAAGAGGCCTTTTCTTTTAGAAATTTAATTTTCTAAATTAAAAAAAATTTTTTTAAAAAGATCTTCTGTACATTTATGTATAAAAATAAATTTTTAAATTTCGATCAATTTTCCTTTTTTCACCAAAAATCCAAAAATAGTAAACAGTTTTTATTATACACTAAAAAATATTAAAATATACAAACTGTACAAATAAATACTAAAAATAAAAATTATTTTTCTTTTTATTAAAAATTATTAAAATATTAATTATAAACTACATATTTATTTTTTAATTGATTATTTTTTATTAAATTAGTAATTTAAAAATTTTGTTTGAAAAGGAAAGTGTTGATGCAAGTTTGAATTTTTTAAGACTTTCCAATTATTTTTTCTTGACTAGTTTTATATGTTTCTATCCAAAGTTTTAGTCAATTCTAAAATAATTTAATTTTAAATTATTTAAAATAAAATATTTATTTAGAAAGAATCAATAAAAAAATTTATTTTATTTATTCACAAGTGATTGATTTAAAATTCAATATCACATGTATGTAAATGTATGTATGCTTTAAAAAATTTTTAATCAGAGGAGAAAGAGAGAGATTAAAATTGTAGTTTGTAATTAAGTTTTTGGCCAGATTTCTACAAAAAAATCTTGTTTCTTAGTCTTCTTTAAATCCAAACAATGTCAAAGTAACGAGGAATTTGAAGCAACTGAAGTGTTTTATTCATTATAAGAAAATAGCCGGGAAACCGGGTATTTGATAAAATCCGGTTTTCGGAGCTTATCTTGTAAATATGTTTCCATATGCCGATGTGTGATTTTTCAAGAACACTCACATTAACGTCCTCAACATCTATTATAAAATCTATCGCATGCTCCATATTTCCTCCCATTTTTAAAGCATGTTCCATTTTTAACCGCACGCATCTAATTAAATAGCTGCCATCACATTGAAATTTATTGTGAGAGTCTGAGAGTGCGAGCGTCAACAATGGGGGGGGGGGGTATGGGCAAGCATTATACACTGAATTAAGTGCCTTTCCATATTTAATTTCCCCTTATGAAAATTTAAAATTATAGCTTTTAATTTTATATAAAATATTTTTTATTTAAATTTAAAATTTAATATTTTTTATTTAAATTTTAAATTTAATTTTAAAAGTCCTTGAAGTTTCCATTTGTTGTGATTCGAGGGAGTATATTTTTAACTAGATTAGCGTAAATGTACAAATTACATATTTCTTTACCGAATATAAAAAATCTTTTTTAAAAGCTTTCTCTGTTAGGTTTTGAATCAGAAACTTATTCTTAACTAGTATAGTGGGATATCTTTGAGTTACTGTCGATTTTATATTTCACCTATTCATTGGACATAAACTTTAAATTGAAGCAATACCGAATGAAATATTGGAAAGTTTGGAATTATTGAATATTTCGATGTATATTATTTTTGTTAATTGTGAATTTGGTGGATTCGGGTATTGAAAAAGAACGGCGTGAAGAGGGGGAAGTGAGTGATGTTATAAATGAAGAAATTCCAAAAGATGTTAAAGGAAAGATGAATTTGATGGAGGTAGATAAAGAAATATTGGAAGAAAAAGGGGAAACAAGTAATGTTAAAAATGAAGAAAGTCCAAAAACTGTTAAAAAAATGAAGAAAGTGAGATTCAATTTAAGTAAACAGATAAAGGTTATACTTCCCAAGGCAAAGGTAAAAATAATGGATTATAAATAGGGATTGCTGTAAGTCGATCCAATTATTTCATCGCTTGTCGAGTATATATGAGTAAATTGACCCTTTGAGTAAATTCTCGGATTTTATTTAATATACCTCCAATAAATACATTAATTTTTCGCGAGGTTCTCATCCATTTTCTCGGTCTTGGTTCGTCCTGGGCCAAAAAAATTAAGGAGGCAATCGACAAACGATATCGACACCCCTGGCGTCGATCTTGGAACTTCGGCTTCGGTTCTTGCTAGAAACCTCGTCTTGGATCGAGGCTAAATATACACCCAAATTTATTTATTTGGAAGAAGTGGAATTTTTTATTCTAAATTTTTTCTCAAAGTGCCGCAAAACCACTCCTTTTATCGGGTAGTTCGATCTCCAATTTGTAACTAGTGATCAGCCGGAAAATTAGATATCCAGCTCTATTCACATAAATACATAAATTTAAAAATTCTTTATTATTTAATAAAAATTAATAATTTTTAGAATATATTAAAGTTTTAAACGAAGCAAGTAATATTAAAAAAGCCGAGTATTTTACAGAAATTTTTTCTAAATTTTATTTGATTTTGTTACAACAAAATTCATTAATTAATGATTTTTCACGGTGCAAAGAATTGAACAAAGATATTATTGAACATATAAATAGTGCTAAGAAATTAAAAATTTTCAATAAAGCTTTCACTGATAAAATGATAGAAAATAAGTCTAAACTTGACTGGTTTCAAATATATAAATTCCAGGTTTTTACTTATAAAATTAAAATAGCCATAGTACATAATTAATTGATTTAACTAAAGTGTCAGGTTAAAACACCTTCTATTAGAACACCTTCTGGACAGTAATATCATCCGACCAAAATAACTTATTAAAAATTATTTTATTTTTTAAAATTTTCATACATAATTTGCTACAAAGATCAATTATTGAAAAAGCCTAAGTGATAGAGTTCCCGAAGGAGTTCCCTCAATTCTTTATTATTAGTGAACGTGCATAAAAATTAGATCCCTCGCAAGATGCTGCTAGGTAGAACTCCTATTACGGCATATTTCTTACTCCCTGAAAAAATTGAATTTGGGAGAGAGGAGTCATTAAAATTTTGATGGTCTTTGTCAAAATATGTAAGTCTTGATATAACAATTGTTTGCTTGTTGTAATATTGAAGGTGTATTTAACTGTTTCCAGTATTGCCTACATACATATGTATTTCAGTTTAAAAATAAATTTAAAAAGAATAATTTTTTATTGAGGTATTTTGATTAGAAAGTGTTCCGTTAGGAGGGTATTTTAGCATACCGTAAATATCCTAATAGACGCCCTGCCCTATTATAAGCCCACCCAATGAGGGGTATTGAAAAATATAAGCCCAGGGTACATATTAGGATATTTACGGTATTTTGTTTTGCGCTTCACTCTCAAACTAATCGGCTAGGGAGAAAATTTTGTAAAATTTTATGATCTCTAAATTATATTTTTAGAAAATGCAAGATAAATATTTAAAACCATTGAAGGAAAATAAATTTTTTGAAATTTTGGACGAGCTTGAAAATGAAAAAGATAAAATGGAACTGATTTTTGAGAATAATAAAATACTAGTTAACTATTTCGAAAAGCTGTATGAACTATTAAGGAATGAATTGGGAAATTTTGGTATTAAGAATATGTTTTTAAAAAACGAAAATGAAAAAAATAAAAAGCCTATGGTTAATGAAGAAATTAAGGGAGAAATTGAAGAAGAAATTGTGGGGGAAAATGAAGGAATATTAAATGAAATATTTAGTAAGTGCGAAAATGAAATAACACATTATGAAGAAGAAAAAGAAGAAATTGAATCTTTTCCCGAATTTAAGGAAATTTTTAAACCAATTTTTGATAAGTTTCTATCAAAAATTGGTGAAGAAGAGGCGAAAGAAGTTTTAAAAAATAAATTTGAAGAAATGGACGAAGAATATCCGGATATTGAATTTTTTTTCAAAACTGATAAAAGATTTGATCGTTTACTTCAGAGTTTTAATTTTTTAATTAAAAAGGAAAGAAATGGGAAGAAATTAAAAGGGGTTGAACGAAAATATAAGGTAAAAATATTTAAAAATAATATCAAATAAGGCTGCAAGGCCTGCTGCTAGCCTAGCCGATCAGTTTCTGATTGAATTCTGAGTGGTTGTATTCCTGAAAAAGCAGCGCTTCGGGAGCTCAATCGGTAAAGAACCTGTTAGAAAAAGTAAGAAAATTCCCTTCAAATTTTGTAAAAAATATTCGAATAACCATAAAAGAATCAGTAACTAAAGGATTTTTTTGAAGATGATTATTATATTAAAAAATATTTTTAATTAAATTTAGGAGGTTTATGAGCAAATTAAATTTTTCGGGGAACATAATTTTCAAATAATATTGAAAGGAAAAGAAATTTGTGAGGAAAAAATGGAAAATTCGGAAGGAGAAAATGAATTTGTACGATTTATTTGTAATGAAATTGAAATATTTTTTAAAAATATTGGTATAGAGTCCAAAGTTAAGAATAATATCAACAAAGAAGAATATATTAAGAATAAAATTAAACATTTTTTCAAAGAATTAAAAAAGAAATGGAAAAAGAGAATCCAACAAAATTACAGAAATTTGTGAAAGGAGTGAAAACATTCTTAAAAAAATCTCCTGAAAAGAAGGAGAAAAAGGCAAAGAATTAAAACTATTATTATGACGAAAGACAAGGATATGATTTTTAGTGAAAAAATTAAATGATTGAAAGATTTGTAAATTAAGAATTATTTTAAAAATATCTGACATTTGCGGTATATTATTTAAGTTGTAGATTTTGATTTTATTTTACAAGAGATTTTATTTTATTATTATTTGATTTTATTTTATTATTTATTTTACAAGCCAATTGCAATCGCTTTGTCAGATTACAAAACTTTCATAAAATACCAAAAACATGCTTTAATTTTGTATTTGAATTATTATTTCAGCCGTGGACCGCGAATGTCAGGTTTAAATGTGCCCTTCGATTATATTTACCTCAATTAAGTATCCCCTTATTTATTTGTTAAGAATTTATATGTCCTCGTGATTCATTCTGCATATCGTATTTTTAGATTAATTCCCAACCAAGGATAGGCCGCAGGCGAAAATTTTGAGATTTTTTGTAAGATCCTTAAGCCAAAAATCTTTTTTTTTCAATGCTGCAGGCATTTTGAGCCAGACTCACGATTTCGGGTTTTGACCAAGATATAGAATAACAAAGATCGACTGACAGCACCATGACAGTTCTCATTGTCTCGACCTAATCAAGTAAAAACCTATTCAAGATTTTTTTCCTAATTTTTTTTCCAAATTATTTTTGGCATAAGGATCTTCCAAAAATCCATCTATGGGTTGGTAACCGAGAAAATACGGTATCCCCAATTTTTTAAAATTATGAACAAATCAGTTTTTCATTTATTAATTTATTCACTTTTTCATTTATGGTATCAAATATGTTTAAATTAGAGTTGATCAAGGCGAGACCGATACCGAGACCGATACCGAGATTCTCGGCTTTTTTCCAATATCGGTCTCGGTTTTTTCATTCTCGGTCTCGAAACCGATACCGATATTCTCGGTCCATTTCTCGGCGAGAAACGATACTGACTCAAAGAAACAAATGACTATAAAAAATGGCAATATGAAAAATGACTATTTATATCTAATAACTATATTTATAATTAAATGTTGGCGTTTTATATTTTTGATTTTTTCTCTCAATGATGACTCATTTTTTATAGATTTTTTACTTAAAACATTTTTTATAAATTTTATATTTAAGATTTATTTATGTATTTTTATTTTAAACATAAAGAAAATGTCTGATATTTGGAAATATTTTAATAAACTTACATCAGCTGCGGAGTGCACAATTTGCAAGAATAAATTACGTAGGAAAGATGGGTCAACAACTGGTCTTTGGAAGCATTTAGAATCCTGATGTGTACCAACAATTAAGAGAAAATAAGACCTATACAGAAACGTTCTCGCCTTGTTGGTTATGATAGCATTCCATCCACATTAACACAAATTTCAAATAAAGATTTTGATTTACTTAAGCAAGTTTGCCCTATTCTCCAAATATTCGATGTTGAAACACAGAAGGTTAAAAATTGTTTAAATATTATAAAAACTAATTTACAGTTCTCAAAAGAAAAGTCCACAGCATCATCTATTCTTCCTATATTAAAACGAATCAGAGATTTTTTAGATAATGAAAAAACCATACCTAAATCTCTGGAAAGTTTTGTTAAATGTTTAGTTGATTCGATTAATATACGAGTAAAGAAACTTATAGATAATAAGATATTAAGAATAAGCACACTACTTGATCCTAGATTTGCATATGATGATAAGGTTTTACTTTTTTATGTATTGTTTTAAAATTTTATTTTCAGATATTTTCAAAAGCTCATTGGCTGATTATTGAAGAAGATCTTGTTTCATTTTCTAACAAATTTGATGTTTTAGATGAAATAGAGATCGGTAATACTGAAGCAACAACCTCTTTTGCTGAATTTGATGAAATGTTAGAAGAAGAAAGTGAAGGGAGTGAAGAATTCGTTAACTGTAAATTTATCTGTTAAATTTATACTTATGTAAAATTTCAGATGATATATGGAAGCAACCAAAATCACCAGGTGGTGTATCAGTTCCTTCTACTTTATCTGGTGAAACACAAGCTAATCTCTCTACACGAATTCAAATGCAACTTGCAACATACAAAGTAATATGTAATCGGCCTGACATAAAACATGATGTATTCAAATGGTGGAAGGAAAATGGGCCTCAATTCCCTGATTTAGAAAATGTTGCGCGTAAATGTTGCAGTTAAAAGCACTTCTAAAGGATTTTATTAACTTAAAATTCAACCAAAAAAAATTTTTTGAAAAAAAAATTTTCGCGAAAAATTTTTCGAAAAAATTTTTTCAACAAATTTTCAAAAAAAATTTTTTGCTCAAAAAATTCCAAAATTTTGAAAATTTTGCCCAATTTTTACTAAAATTTCACAAAAAATGGCAAAATATGCACAAATTTAGGTAAAAATATGCAAAATTCCCCAAAATATGCACAAATATGCAAATATGCACGGAAGTACCGAAATATGCAAAAATATGCTATAGGAACCCGGTCCCTAATGTTCGTACCGACGTAAAAACACCATTTTTGAGCGTTTCAGATCATGGCATATCCGCATACAAAATATGCATTTGCATGTTTTGCCACTCCCTAATAATTACATATTTATTTTTTAAAATTACTAAACGAAAATTTATACAAAATTCTCTCATATTGTTGAGATTACTGCAATCTAACCAGTGCTTCGAAATTTCGAATTTGCTCGTACTCGTACTTCGTACCACCTCTTTTTTTGGCCTCGTACTCGTACTCGTACCTCGTACCACCCTCATTTTTTTGCTCGTACTCGTACTCGTACCTCGTACCACCCTTATTTTTGGCCTCGTACCTCGTACTCGTACCTCGTACTTACTCGTACTTGAGAAAAAAGCAAAAAATCGAAAATTTTTATGATTTTTTGGAGCTCAGGCCATCTATTTTTAAATTTTAAGCGTTGTATGTGTTAATTTTTTAATCTTGGAAGGCTTTGAAGTTATAAATCCTCCAATTTCATCAATTTGCTGCGCCGCAGGCGAAATTTTTGAGCATTTTGGAGTGCAAGGAGAAATATTTTCTCAAAGATGGGTCGGGCTACTCGAAATCCGACATTTTTTCATCCGATTTTCATCTTCTTACATGGAACTTTTTATCTTTCGGTAATAGTTCGGATGAGACCCCCCCCCCCCGACTTTTCTTTTCTAAAAGTATTAAAAAATGGTCAATCAGACCTAGGTTATAGAACTCGTCGAACTGTGTCGAATGACACCAAAATCAACCCCTAATCTAACTTTGTGCCGAGATACAAATAAAAACAATCAGCAAAGAGGTCTAAGACTGCCTGACCATTTTTTAACATTTTGAGGAAGGAAAAAAAGGGGGGGGTCTCATCCGAACTATTACCTATCTTTCCACTGAACTTTTCACATTTTAATCTCCTTATATCCCTCTTAATCTCAAATACTTTTTTTCAAAAATTTTGAGAATTTTGGATGTCCTTAAGTCAGATTTCTTCTATTTTTGCGCCGCAGGCGAAAATTTTGAAAAATTTTGAAGGCCATGAAGCCAGATTTCTTTCATTTTTCACCGCCGAAGGCGAAAATTTTAGAATTTGGAAGCCAATAAGCTACCTTTCTTATTTTTTCAGCGCCGCAGGCGAAAATTTTGAAAATTTCCGAAGGCCGTAGGCGAAAAAATTCACTTTTAGTGTGCAAAGAAAAAAATATTAAGAATTTTGGATGGTCAAAATCTCATAATTAATCCAAGTAAAAATACAATAATTTTTAAAAAAAATTAAAATTATAAATAAGTTATTTATGAAGAGAAAAATATTAAAATTCCTTGTCAGTGAATAGGAAACGAACCCAAATTAAATCATCATAGACTTTGGTGAAGCCAAGCACCTTCACCACTCGGCCACACGCTCACACATTAAAAAATGAAAGGAACAAAATATATTTCTTTCAATTTTCCTATTAACACCAAGTACGAGAAGTACGAGCTCGTACTTGGGCCTCGTACTCGTACTTTTCACTTTTTTTTGGCCTCGTACTCGTACTCGTACTTCGTACCTGCCCAATTTTTTTGCTCGTACTCGTACTCGTACTTCGTACCAGGTACGAGTACGAGTACGAGGTACGAGTACGAATTTTGGTACGAGCTTCGAAGCACTGAATCTAACTAGTGTTGTATGCGATATTTATTAATTGGTACTCTCGGTTTTCAGTTAATCCAAATTAACAAAATCCGGTTACGATTCTGAGTTTTGATTAAACATCGGTTTTATTTTGGGGAAATTTTTTTAAATCGTTCATTTCAATGAATTTCCGGTTTTTGGTATTTAAAATTTCATAAAAACGATTAATTTTTGGCAAAAATATAAGAATTTTCTGATTTAAAACCGGTCGCAAACAACACTAATTTTATTTATTTCAAAAATATTTACATATATTTATTTATTTTAAAAATTTTGCAAGTTATTTTAAAAATATGTAAAGTGCATAAATATTTGGAAAGTCTTTTTATTTTTCTTGTATTAAATATTGGCGGGAAATTTTAATTAAGGCCTGGAATTTTAAGTTTGCCTCGTTTGACAAATATTAATCATTAACACCTCGACAATTATTTTTTTCTATCCTTCTGATTCAAAGTTTATAAATTTAAAAGAAATTTGTTTTTGATGGTAAGAAGTAATAAATGCAGAATCTACGAAAGAGGTCCGAATTTTCCTTTAGAAATTTAATTTTCCAAATTAAAAAATTTTTTTAAATGATCTTTTGTACATTTATGTATAAAAATAAATTTTTAAAATTCGATTCAATTTTCCTTTCTTTGCATCAAAAATCCAGTAATATGTATGTATGTATTAAAATATACTAACTGTACAAATAAAAATAAAAATTATTTTCCTTTTTATTAAAAATTATTAAAATATTAATTATAAACTACATACCGTATTTCCGAAAATAGAACCCCATGGGGCTCTATTTTTCAACTATCCTCCAGGATGGGGCTCTATTTCAGGGTGGGGTTCTAATCCAGGGTGGGGCTCTATTTTTCAACCTATTTTTCAAAATTTTTAACAAATTCTGACCTTAATAGGCCAACTATTTTTTCAAATTATAATTAAACTTTTCAATAAAAACAATTAAATTCTACAAAAATTAACTTTATAATAAAAAATACACCTGGTAAAGTACCACGTTTCAGTCTCTGTGTATATTTTACCTTGGTTCAGTCCTAATATCTTAATAAGATTAAGAAAGGCCAAGGATAATTTTGAGGTTTCAGAGGTAGAATCGGAATTCGAAAGTCAAAAATCGAAAATCCGAAAAAGCTCTGGGGCGGTATGCAAAAAAGCGGGTAGGGGTTAACCAACCCTCAGCTGCGGGTAGGTTAACCCAGAACCCTTATGCAAAAATGGAGGTAGGGGTAACCCGCAGCTGTGGGTTAGTTACCCGGGTAATAGAACCCGCAGCTGCGGGTATGGTTCTAACCCTTATTTAAAAATGAGGGTTGCAGGTAATAGAACCCGCAGCTGCGGGTATGGTTCTAACCCTTATTCAAAAATGAGGGTTGCAGGTAATAGAACCCGCAGCTGCGGGTAAAATTTGTACCCTGCTCCGATGAGGGTTAAAATCTTACCCGCAGCTATTTAAAAATTTTTTAAAAATCCAAACTCAATCGAAAAATTACAAATTAAATATTTTTAGATAGATTAGAGTGTGCTCCATTTTTTGATATAATTTTTAAAAATTTTTGTTGAAAAATAAATTTACTATAAATTTCGCGTAAAGTACCCCATTTTTGAGCAAAAAAGGGACTCATTCTCTCCAATAGGCAGCTGCGGGTAATCATCGAGTTCTGGGTCGATTTTTTTTGAATAAGGGTTAGCCCTCAACTGAGAGTTCTATTACCCGAGTAATAGAACCTGCTAGACTTACCAGGTTCTCCAACCCGCTTTTTTGCATACCGCCCCTGATCACTAGAAAAAGATTTACTATCCTTAAAATAATTTTTCCCTTCTTATTTGATTTATTAAACTTAAAATAAATAAAAAACAGCATACTATTAGAAAAACTCAATTATAATTAAATTATAGGTATTTTTAAAAAATGGGGCTCTATTTCAGGGTGGGGTTCTAATTCAGGTTGGGGTTTTATTTTCGGAAATACGGTATTTATTTTTAAATGATTATTTTCTATTAAATTAATTTAAAAATTTTGTTTAAAAATTAGATGAAAATTAATGCAAATTTGAGTTTTTTAAGACTTTCCAATTAGGTATTTTTTCTTGAATGGAATCCAAAGTTTTAGTCAATTTTTAAATAATTTAATTTCAAATTATTTAAAATAAAATATTTATTTAGAAAGAATCAATAAAATAAATTTATTATTTATTCACGAGTAATTGATTTAAAATTCAATATCACATGTATGTAAATGTATGTCTGCTTTAAAAAATTTTAATGAGGGGAGAGAGAGAGATTAAAATTGTAGTTTGTAATTAAGTTTTTGGCCAGATTTCTACAAAAGAAATCTTGTTTCTAAGTCTTCTTTATGTCAAAAAATTTTTGACGGCTTAGAAAAATTTTTTGATGCTTCTTAAATTTAAAATCTTAAATTTAAAAAAAGTTCGCACGACATTTTTGGCCAATTGAATGTCAAAGTAACGAGGAATTTGAAACAACTGGAGTTTGCGCTAACTTATTTATAGATGCTATAGAATGCAGGCCTTCATAAATAAATGTTTATAATTTCCATTGCCGATGTTCGATTCCTGAAAAACACTCACATTAGCGTCTTCAACATCTTTTATAAATCAATCGCATGCTCCCTGCCTCCTCTCATTCTTCCACGTCTTGCTTCACCTATATGCCTTTTAACAGCAAAATTTATTGTCAGTTGAGAGTCTGAGAGCGCGAGCGTCAATTAGGGGGGGGAGTTATGGGCAAGCATTATAGTCGAATTAAGTGCCTTCCCATATTTAATTACTCTCTAATTAAATTTAAAATTATTGTTTTTAATTTAATATAAAATATTTTTTAATTTAATTTCAAATTTAATTTTAAATTTTGTCCACTACTATTTACTCATTTGCCATTTGTCTGAAAGCTATTTAAAAAACTAAGTAAAATCGAGTATATCCTAGAGTGGTACTTTATGGATATGTCACCCCCCTCCTATTTTGAGTCTCAGAGTTTTCCTTAAACGTATAAAATGGTCAGAGATTATTTTCATCTCCATGCCAATCATTTTCTTTCTTCAAGCAAAATAAGTGAAATGTGGTAAATGTAGAAACGAAATGAGTGAAATGTAAGTACAAAATATGTGAAAAGGCAAAATAACCAAGCAAAATACTTGAAGAAGTTAAAAATGATTGACATGGAGAAAAAAATAATCTCTACCATTTTCTACGTTTAAGGAAAACTCTGAGACTCAAAATAGGAGGGGGGTGACATATCCATAAAGTACCCCTAGAGTTTATGTCGATTATATATTGGGGGCATCGCTTACACAGTTCCTCATTGGCTAAAAACCTTAAATTGAGACTTTTAAGTTTGGGTAGATATATACAGGGTTTCGATATCTGCGGATTTTTCCTCATTTTGTGGTTTTTTGATAGGGCGATGAGGATTATTTTTTAAAATGCGGATTTGCGGATTTTTGTGGTCTTTTGAAGATTATGAGGATTTTTTATGTTTTCTTGTGGTTTTTAGCAAAAATGTCATTATTTTTCCGCTATGACCTACTAAAATCCTCAAAAATTTCGCCTGCGGCGCAAAAAAGGAATGAATCTGTGTCCTTGATCTACCAAAATCCTCAAAATTTTTTGCATGGCATAAAATGAACGATTTTTGGCTTAAGGATCTTCCAAAATTAAAAAATTTTCGCCTGCGGCGCTGAAATGGAAAAAATAAAATTTTTTACATCTTCGGCACAAAAATTCAAGTGTAATTTTTAATTTAATTGTTCGGATTTTCATTAGATGATCATTAGTAATAAAATTATTGCTTAATTCAATTGTAGAAGAGAAAAATATAATTCATAAAGTGATTTTAATTTAATTTTTGTATTTGATAATTTATTGCGGATTTTTGATATAAAATGCGGATTTTTTCGATAAATTTTGCGGATTTTTAAAAATTCGAGATCGAAACCCTGGATATATATGAAAGTTAGGGATGTCACGGGTTGAGAAAAATGTCGGGTCGGGGTTCGGGTCGAGTTTTCAAAATTTTCTTTAGGTCGGGTTTCGGATATTGGGTCGAAAAAAGGCCGGGTTTCGGGCACCGTGACATCCCTGCTGTATACACTGTGGAAAATTTTTAATTTTACTGAGTAATTTTTCTGATATTTATATTTAGTAAAATTGATAAACTGCAGTTAAAAAAAGTTTTCTCCGGGCAGGTTGAATCTGCGAAATTCACTAAAGAATAAAATTGGTTTAATACTCACAGTCAAATTGAGGCACTACCGAATGAAATATTGGAGAGTTTGGAATTTCTCAATATTTTTATGTTTATTATTTTTATTAATTGTGAATCTAGTGGATTCGGTTGGTGAAATAGAAGAAGAGGAGGAAACGAGTAAAAATAAAGATAAGGAATTAATTCGAGAAAAGGATAAAGGAAAGGAGAAAATTGAAACATTCAATGACCCTGACTCTGTCATACATGAACAAAAGAATAAACAGATAACGTTTTCGCTTCCCAAAACAATGAAAAACGGTAAAAATGATGAATTTTAAATAGTCCGGCTCAAAATTTTGAGTAAATCGACACCCGAAAATACTCGCATAAAATTCCGAGTACCATAAAATTTTAGAAGCATTGTATTAAATAAAATTTGGTACCGAAAGGATAATTTTGTTTCCAATAAATACTTTATTTTTCTTAGTCGATTTGTCGAGAAAAACGTTCTATAACGGGTATCATGTATTTTAAAGAAATTTAGAAACTCGAAAATACTCGAAAAAATCTCTAATTTTAACCGTTACTAGAAATCCAGATTAAAATACAGAGGTATCAAATCTAGAAAAATTGCTTAAATATTCCCATAAATAAATTTTAAAAATAAAAATTAATATAATAATTTTTCGTTTAATTCAGAATATATTGAAGTTTTAAATGTAGCAAGTGATACTAAAAAAAGCACTGATTTTATAAGAATTTTCACAAAATTTTATTTGATTTTAATTCAAAAAGATTCATTGATTAATGATTTTCTTCAATATTCAAAATTGAATCAAGATATTATTAAATATATAAAAAGTGCCAAAAAATTTGAAATTTTTGATAAAGTTTTAAAAGAAAAAATGATAGAAAATAAGGAGAAAAATGAGTGGTTTGTAGTATATAAATTTGAGGTTTTCTTTAAATTTTATTAAATTAAATTCAAAATTTAATAGAGGATTTGATATTAAAATTTTGTTAAGAAATTATTTATTTTTAATACTTAAATATGATAAACTCTATATTTTTAGGAATTAAATGAGCATTTCAATAAATTTTTTGAAATTTTGAAGGAGATTTCAGACGAAATGAAAGAAATAAAAGTAATTTTTAGGAATGAAAAAATAGAAAAATATTTTGAAAAATTGTACGAAAATTTAAAAATTGAGTTAAATATGGAAGAAAAAAATAAATTACCTACAATTATGGAGGAAATTGAGGGAGAAAGTGAAGAAGAAATTGAAGAAGTAAATGAAGGAGAAATTGAGGAGGAAATTGTAAAAATAGTAGAGGATATTAAACATTTATTCGTTGATTGGGAAAATGAAATAAAGAATGAAAAAGAAAAATTAATTGAATTAAATCCTAAATTTGAGGAAATATTTGAACCATTTTTTGAGTTTTCCTCAAAAATTAATGAGGAGGCAAAAGAGGTTTTAAAAAATAAATTTGGAATTATAAAAGAAGAATATCCGAAAATTGAAAATTTTTTCAAAAATGCCGAAATATTTGATTGTTTTAAAGATTTAATTGAAAAAAATAAAGGCCAGAAGAAGTTGAAACGTTTTCGTGTAAAATACGGGGTAAATTTATAAATTTTCCATAATATAAAATAATGATATGTACAGTGCTAAAAAATTATATAAAATTAAAAATTCCAAATTAATGTTTTGAAAAAATAATTTTCAGAAATACATATTACAAATAATATTTTTTCTTAACTAAATTTCCGCCACTGTAGATCACCAGTCGGTGAGTTAATGTTAGTGTATCTCCTAATAGACTTAAACAGATGGCACGCTCTGATGTGAGGAAGACGGATTTCTTTCGGAAAACAGATTCTTCAACTTCCGTTTTTAATGCATAGGGGAGGGCTCGTCCATGATAACTACCTACTACAAACACGTATATAAAAAAATCCTTAACAGTTCCCTTATAGAAAATATTGGAAGTATAATTACTATTCTTAATTAAATTAAAATTTTATAGGAGGCATATGAAAAAGTTAATTTTTTCGAAAATTATAAATTCTCAAAATTGTTGAAAGGAAAAGAAATTTGTGAGGAAATATTGGACAATGATGTAGACAACAATGAATTTAAAAAATCTGTTTGTGATAAAATTGAAAATTTTTTAAAAAGTATTGGAATAAAATTTGAAGAAGAAAATAAAAGTAGTAAAGACGAAAAAAATGTTATTCACAAAGAAATTGAAAATTATTTTAAAGATTTAGAAAATAAATGGAAGAAAGAAAATCCAACTAGAAAAGAAAAAGTAAAAAAATGGATTAAAAACGGATATTCAAAGATATTTGGTAGAAAGTAAGAGAAAGAGTAAGAGAAAATTGCAAAGAATGGAAACATTGATGAACTGATTGAAAGATGCGTAAACTAAAAATTAAGTTTAAAATGCTTGACATTTGCGGCCCGAAACTTGCAGTATTTTCAAGAATAAGATAAATGAATTGGAACAAATTCATAATTAAATGAGCTTAACAAATGATCCGATATTTTGTTAATTATTTGCTTAATTACTTAATTAGAAACCCTTTCAAGAAAAAATACCTAATTGGAACCTAATTGGAAAGTCTTAAATTGCTTAATTATTTGCCAGTCATTTATTTGTCAACTTTACTCGATTGTTTTACTTTACTCAAAAAATTTTTCACCAAAAATCCAAAAATAGTAAACAGTTTTTATTAGACACAAAGAAAATATTAAAATATACTAACTGTACAAATAAATACTAAAAATAAAAATTATTTTTCTTTTTATTAAAAATTATTAAAATATTAATTATAAACTACATATATTTATTTTTTAATTGATTATTTTTTATTAAATTAATTTAGAAATTTTGCTTGAAAATTTGATGAAAATTGATGCAAGTTTGAGTTTTTTAAGACTTTCCAATTAGGTTCCAATTAGGTATTTTTTCTTGAATGGGTTTATATGTTTTTATCCAAAGTTTTAGTCAATTTTAAATAATTTAATTTTAAATTATTTAAAATAAAATATTTATTTATTAGAATCAATAAAAAATTTATTATTTACAGCAGGTGATTGATTTAAAATTCAATATTACATGTAAATGTATGCTTACTTTAAAAAATTTTAATGAGGGGAGAGAGAGACACTTATATAGAGAGAGAGACACTATCTTCAATGTCATCAACATTGATGAAACAGTCTGAACATATAACATTTGCTCCGTAACCTTCTTCACCACAAGAAACTGAGCATAATTCTATAGCGTGACAAGGTTTTTCGCAGATCTTACAACTGTGTCCACCAGAAGTGGGTTTATTGCAAGAACAACACATTAAAATATTCTTTTCAGCCATTTTAATACTATTAAAATAAACAAAACTAAAATAAACAAAATGGGAATAAAAAATAAATAAAACGGTACAAAAATAAAGTAACAACAAACAAATAGAATAAATAATTCAAAGAATAAATTTTATTCTCTTTTACAATTTTTAAAAATATAGGGGAGTACTATTTTAGGGGGGAGTATTATTTTAGGGGGAGTACTAATTCAGGGGGGAGTACTATTTTTCAACCCTCCTCCAAAGGGGAGTATTATTTAAGGGGGGAGTACTAATTCAGGGGGGAGTACTATTTTAGGAAATACGGTATTTAAAATAAAATATTTATTTATTTAGAAATAATCGATAAAAAAATTATTTTATTTATTTAAAATTGACTATCACAAGTGATTGATTTAAAATTCAATATCACATGTAAATGCATGTATGCTTTAAAAAATTTTAATAAGTGGAGAGAGATTAAAATTGTAGTTTGTAATTAAGTTTATGGCCAGATTTCTACAAAAGAAATCTTGTTTCTTAGTCTTCTTTAAATCCAAGAATTTTTTTTCATGCTTCTTAAATTTAAAATCTTAAATTTAAAAAATTTTCGCACGACACTGGGTAATAAATGTCAAAGTAACGAGGAATTTGAAGCAACTGAAGTCTTTATTAACTTATTTATTGAAATAGGGCCTACATACATATACTCATACATATATAAGCCTTCATACATACCTTCATACATATATATATATATATATAAGTTTATAGGTATGTATATTTCCATGTGCCGATGTTCGATTCTTGAGAAACACTCAAATTAGCGTCTTCAACATCTGTCATAAATCAATCGCATGCTCCCTGCCTCCCCTCATTCTTCCACGTCTTGCTTCACCTATATGCCTTTTACTTTACCTATATGCCAAACCTATATACCCATGGCGGGCGTCAACCATGGGGAGGTGTTATGGCCAAGCATTATACCCTGAATTAAGTGACTTCCCATATTTAATTACTCTCTAAGAAAATTTAAAATTATTGCTTTTAATTTAATATAAAATATTTTTTAATTTAAATTTAATTTTAAATTTTGACCACTACTACATATTTACTCATTTGCCATTTGTCTGAAAGCTAATTAAAAATTATGTAAAATCGAGTATATCCTTGAGTTTATGTCGATTATATATGGGGGCATCGCTTACGCAGTTTCTCATTGGCCAAAAAACCTGAAATTGGAACTTTTAAAGTTGGATAGATGTATATAGAGGTCGGACAAACCGCAAAATCAAATATCAAATCAAATTATTTGATATTTGAAAATATTTGAAAAAATCAAATTTTTCCAAAAATTCATCAAACAAATATTTGATCAAATAAAATCAAATAAAATTTGATCAAATATTTGATTTTCCGACGTCAAATATTTGTTTGGTCCGATCTCTAGATGTATACTTTTAAGTTTGGGTAAATGTCCTCGGGCAGGCTGAATCTGCGAAATTCACTAAAGTAATAAAATTTGTTTTATACTCACAGTCAAATTGACGAACTACCGAATGAAATATTGGAAAGTTTGGAATTACTCAATATTTTTATGTTTATTATTTTTATTAATTGTGAATCTTGTGGATTCGGTTGGTGAAATAGAAGAAGAGGAGGAAACGAGTAAAAATAAAACTAAGGAATTAATTCGAGAAAAGGATAAAGGAAAGGAGATTGAAACATTCAATGACCCTGATCATGTTATACCTGAACAAGAGAATAAACAGATAAAGTTTTTTCTTCCCAAGGAAATGAAAATAGGCAAAAATGGTGAATTTTAAATAGTCCGGCTCAAAATTTTGAGTATACCGTCGATTTGTTGAGAAAAACGTCCTATGCGGGTAGTACGTATTTTTAAGAATTTAGAAACTCGAAAATACTTGAAAAAATCTCTAATTTTAATCGTTATTAGAAATCCAGATTAAAATACAGAGGTATCCAAACTAGAAAAATTGCATATTTTTATAAATAAATTTTAAAAATAAAAATAATAATTTTGCTTTTAATTTAGAATATTTTGAAGCCTTAAAAATAGCAAATGGCATTCAAAAAGGCGGTGATTTTATAAGAATTTTCAAAAAATTTTATTTGATTTTATTAAAACAAAATTCATTAATTGATGATTTCTCTCAATGTAAAAAAGAGAACCCAAATATTATTAAATATATAAATAATGCTGAGAAATTTGAAATTTTTGATGAAGTTTTAAAAATTATAGAAACTAAAAAGAAACATGATTGTTTAGCAGAATATAAATTTCAGGTTTTTTATTAACCTACTAAATAGTAGAGATCGGACCGTACCGTACTACGGCCGTATCTTTCGGTATTTATCGGTATTCCGTATCGGTAATACGGTACAGAATACGGTACGGTGCTGATCTCTACTAAATATGCCGATCTCTACTAAAAAAATATGACGATCTCTACTAAATAGTTAACGGTTTAAAAATTATTTTTTTGCAAAAATTATTTCTAATATGTAAATATTTTTTTAGAAATTAGATAAACATTTCAAATCTTTGAAGGAAAATAACTTTTTTGAAATTTTGGACGAGATTTCATTCGAAATGATGAAAGTAGAAGAAATTTTTGAGAATAATGAAAAATTAGTTAGCTATTTTAAAGAGTTGTATAAAATATTTGATGAGAAATTAACGGAATTTGGTATTGAGACAAGATATAATTTATACACAATTAAAGAGGAAAGTGAGGACGATGAAGAAGAAATTAGTAAAATTAAAAAAGAAAATAAAGGAGGAATTGAAGAAATAATTGTTGAATGGGAAAATGGAATAAAAAAAGAAAGGGAAGAATTAATTAAATTAATTCCTAAATTTGGGGAAATATTTGAACCAATTTGTGAAGAGTTTTCACAAAAAATTGATGAAAAGGCAAAGGAAGTTTTAAAAAATAAATATGAATTATTACTTTTTAATTATTCATATCCTTCAATTGCTTATTTTTTCAAATATTCTGAAAGATTTGATCGTCTACGTCAAAGTTTTAATAATTTACTTGAAAAGAAAAAAGATAAAAAGTTAAAAGGTGTTGATTTGAAATATAAGGTAAATATAGAAATTAAAGCAAATATCTAATATAAGATAGTAGTATGTAGATACATATTGTTTAACCTTTCAAAATCTAATCAATTTTATTTATTACCTTTTTACTAAGTTTGTTAATTACCTCTGTGTTTAAATTAGAGTGGTCGAGGTTTTTTGAAAAACCAAGACCGATAACCACAGAGGCTGGAAAAGCCGCGATCGAGGTTTTTTGAAAAAACCGAGACCGAGGATCACCGAGGCTAGAAAAGCCGCGATCGAGGTCGAGGGGCAAATTTGGGCCTAGGTCCGAGGATAAATGAGGTCGTCAAAAATTGTTTAACCTTTCAAAATCTAATCAATTTTATTAAATATATATTTTTTTAATTTAATTAATTTTATTAATTTAATAATTAAATTTATTTGTTAACACACTGGGGAAAGTTAATCCAATAAAAGGAAGGGTTGTCTCAACAAAGGGGATGTTGTTCAACTAAGGAGGTTTTCGGGGGAACCCAATAAAATCAAAAATCTTCTTTAAAAATTTTGTATTTTTTGTGTTTTTACATCATGCCAAGTTTGCTAAAAAAATATGCATTTGCATAAAAATCCTGGCGCTAATCATTATATTAAAAAATATTTTTAATAAAATTAAGGAGGTTTATGAAGAAATTAATTTCTTTGAAGAACATAAATTCTCGACTATATTGAAAGGAAAGGAAATTTGTGAGGAAAAAATGAAAAATTCTGAAAGAAAAAATGAATTTGTACGATATATTTGTAATGAAATTAAAATATTTTTAAAAGATGTTGGAATTAAGTATGTAAATAAGAAATATAGCAAAAATGAAGACGATGTAGAGAGTGAAATTAAGGATTTTTTGAAAGAAATAAAAAAGAAATGGGAAAAAGAAAATCCGACGAAAATACAAAAAGTGCTTCAAAGGATGAAAACATTATTTATAAAATCTCCCGAAAAGAAGGAGAAAAAGGCAAAGAACTAAGACTACTATGACAAAAAACAAGGATTTGATCTTTAGTGAAAAAAGCAAATGATTGAAAGATTTGTAAATTAAGAATTATTTTTAAAGGCTCTGACATTTGCGGTACATTATTTAAGTTGTAGATTTCGATTGTATTTTACAAAGGCAATGACAATTATAATCCTCTGGCACAGACAAAACTTTGATAAAATACCAAAACCAAGCTTTATGCATTTTAATTCCAATGGACCGCAGATGTCAGGGTTAAATGTGCCCTCCGATTATATCACCTCAATTACCGTATTTACTAGATTAATTCCCCACCCTCGAATAATTCCCCATGCCAGGGATGAGTTGAAAAAATAATTCCCCACCCCCAAATGCCCTAATACGCGTTCAAATTTCAAAACTCGTATAATTCCACACCCTCTTTTAATTCCCCATGCCAGGAATGGGTTGAAAAAATAATTCCTTGGGGGAATTAATCGAGTAAATACGGTAAGTATTCCCTCATTTATTTGTTAAGAATTTATATGTCCTTGTGATTCTTTCGACATATCGTATTTTTAGATTAATTCCCAACCAAGGATAGGCCGCAGGCGAAAAGTTTGAGGTTTTTTGGAAGAATCTTAGGCCAAAAATCTTTACTTTCAACGCCGCAGGCGAAAATTTTCCAAATACATATTTGAACGCCAAGAAGCGGGATTTCCTCAATTATTGGATGGTAACTTTACACACTAAGTACTGTATTTTCTCGATTAATTCTTTGGCAAATCAATATTTCAACCCATCCTTGGGATGGTAACTGAAAAATTACGGTATTCCCAATTTCTTAAAATTTTGAACAAATCAGTTTTTCATTTATGGTATCAGATGTTTTTATAATTACATATTTACAAATTATTAAACGAAAATTTATACAAATTTCTCTCATATTGTTGAGATTACTGCAATCTAACTAGTGTTGTATGTGATATTTATTAACCGGTACTCTCGATTTTCGGTTAATCCAAATTAACAAAATCCGGTTACGATTCTGTGTTTTAATTAAATACCGGTTTTATTTTAGGGAAATATTTATAAATCGTTCACTTCCAAGAATTTTCGGTTTTTGATATTTAAAATTTCAATTTTGGCAAAAATATAAAAATTTTCTGAGTAAAATCAGTCGCCAACAACACTAATTTTATTTATTTCAAAAAATATTTATATTTATTATTTATTTTAAAATTTTTAAAGTTATTTTAAAAGGATGTAAAGTGCATAAATATTTGGAAAGTCTTTTTATTTTTATATGTAATATGTATATGTTGGGCGGAAATTTTAATTTTAGGCCTGGAATTTTAATTTTCCTGCTTTGACAAATTTTAAAACCCTTGGGCTTAAAAATACCCTTGTCATGCCCTAGCTCTATCGACTACCCATCTTACACGTAAAATAAATCCTCATGACTGTCATTCTCTTGGCCCTTTGTCATGCTATAGCATTTGCCCTTTTAAAAATTTTAATTTTTAATAAATATTTTTGCCGACAAAACGCTCAAATTAAATAAAATCTAATAAAAAAAAATTTAATAAATTAAAATTGAAGAGTCATAAATATATGAAGATACTTGGAGATAAGACGCTAGCGATATTTTTCATGAAAAAAACGGAGTTTCTATGTGAATACACTGTGTCACATGGTACCCAAAACCCGGACTTTTTTCGACCTGAAACCCTGCCCTTCTTTTAACTCAACCCATGATATTCCTGATGTGAATACACTTAAAAAGCTACAAAAAGCTTTTTTTCCTTACCTTTCGTTAAATTTTCTGGGCAAAAAATATAAATAATATTTATTAAACTTATTTCAAATCCTAGACAAGAAATTTAAAAAAAATATTTATTTAAGAGAAAATAATTAAAAATTAAATTATTATTAAAATTAATTATTTTTATTATTATCATTCCTATTTAACTTTTTCATCAATTATTTTCTATATTTCTTTATTTTGAATAAACGATTCAATTAAGTATTGCATTTCTGCTCCTTTCTTTTGTGGAACCTTCAAATAAAAAATTATTAAGTATTTTTAAAAAATATTTAAAAAATAATTCTCGCCATATGTCCAGCACCACGAACTTTAAAAATAATTATTTTTTAAAATTTTTCAAATAAAAATACTTGTTACAAAAGACAACCCTCCTTCATAAATTGTTCTAAAACCGCCAACTTGACTACGAAAAACCCAAGGCTTAGCTGGTTTAAGCAACTTTAAATAAATTTTTGGATATTTAAAAAATTAATTTTAAACTTTATATCCCAAATTTGAAGCAAATTTTGAACCCAAAATTAAATTACAACGCATATCTGTGTCCCCATAAAAGAGCAACACTTTAACATTCGATTTTAAAGCTTTTTTTATATGAAATTCAACTCCATCTTTAAATATTTTGAAAATTTATATTTAGAAAAATATTTTTTAAACTAACGGTATATGTTTTTATAAGAGTCAACACCACTAAAAATATTAAATAAAATACACATTTAAATTTGCCCATTGACATTTGCGGATAAACTTGAAAAGTTGTAATAAATACCGTATTTACTCTATTATCTCCCTTGTTGAATCATTTTTTCAACACATTCGTGGCATGGGAAATTATTTAAGGAAGGGGAATTATTCGAGTTTTGAAATTTGAACGTGTAGTAGGGTGAGGGGAATTATTATTTGAGTGAGGGGAATTATGTGAGTAAATACGGTAACTACGGGTGCAATGATAATTGAATACATCTACTTTATATTGAAGTCCTCAATCAGAATAAATACACCTTCATTTTTAAATTTTGGTTATCCACTTACAGGGGGTCTGACTAAGTGACTATTCTGTTCGCCCTGACTAATCCCCATTAATATACTACTTAATTTTAGTTAAAAATCTATCAACCCCAAGAATCCATGTTAATGAGTGTCCGCAAATGGCATCAAATGAACTTCAACTTACCCACAAACATGCCAACGATTTTCACTTTCTACATGTAATGCCTCACGGACTTGAAATATTTTTTCTTTAAAAATATTTATTTAAAAATACCTTTAGGTTGATTTAAATAACTAGTCATGTCATATTCTAATTAAAAATTATTATATGTACTATTTTAATTTATTTATAAATTATACCATTTTCACAAACAAGTTCAGATAACTGTAATTCTTCCCCAGCCTCTTCTGGAGAACGAGGGGGGAATTTAGCTGCTCTTCGATTAGCAATAAATAATTCTAATTGACGCATTTCAGAAGCATCATCACTCAACTCTTAAATTAAAAGTTTAATAATTAAAAAAAATTTTTTTGACCGCATTTTTGGTAAATATCATAAGGATTTAGACCAAATCCAAAGCCTGAAGGTAAATCCTTAAATATACCAAAATATTTTCATTAAAAATAAAATTATATTAACATACAACATTAGAGAGATCACAAGTATCTTAAAATTGTTTTTTGATTTAAAAAATAATTTAAATTCAAAATATACCTGTATTCCCTCTACAATCTTCTAATGCGACTTGTTGCCATTCGCGTTCATCAAGCATCCCATGTGCATAATTAAAACGTATGCGAGTATCTTCCTCCAAACTGATATTGATATATCCATTGCCTATAGCCATTCCCTGATTTAAATTAAGAAAATATTTTTTTATTTTTTTCATTGTGTAGGCTTAAATCTTTAATTAAAATATCTCCAATGAGGATATGATTTTTGGGAAATTTTTATTTAATTACTAAATAATTTCTAAAGACATATTTTGGCCAAATAATTTAAAGAATATTTTATTTTAACAAAAAATAAATTATTTTTACTTTAAAATTTAATTTGTAATCTTCTTGCCCATCAATTATTCGTTCGGCAAGTGTTGGACAATAAATACCGGCATAAGATTCTCCAGTTATATAAAGATCATTGTTTCGATATTGAGGGAATTTTAACAAAAATTGTTTAATTGCCTCATAATTTTCTTGTGAAGCCTTTAAATTTAATTTACGTAAATATTTTTAAATAAATTATTAAACTGTATCATCATTCCATTTACGGTCTGAACCAGCGATAGAAAACCCAACTCCGGCAGGCCCTTCCAAATAAACTACATTCGCAATACGATTCCAAGGGTGAGGGTTTTTTGTTAAACTTCTCCCATCATTTGAAGCCAAATAAGGGCCATGCTCAGAGAGAAGTCCAAGAATTGAGGAACATCCGGGACCTCCATTTAGCCAGAAAAGGAGCGGGTCATCGGTATTATTGCGCATAGATGCCACAAACCAATAAAAAAGTTTATGCTGTGGAGATACTTGTAAATAGCCTTTTAAATTTTAAAAATAAATAAAAAGAATAATTTAAATTTTTTTAAAATTTAATTTGAAGGAAAATAAGTAATTTTTATGTAAAAAACTATGGAAGGATAAATCAAATGCATGAATAGATCCTAACAGCAATTATTACAACGTTCTTCGAATAGTTTTAAAAAGTGATCAGATAATTTTACTCTGATGCGTTTTAATTAAGCTTGTTATTAACCGGTACCCCCGGTTTTCGGCTAATTTTAATTTTAGAAATCCGGTTTTTGGTTTTGAGTACCGGTTTTATTTTGGGGGAATTTTAAATAAAATCATTAATTTTAACAAATTTCCAGTTTTTGGTTTTTTAAATTTTCTAAAAAACGGTTAATTTTATGGAAAAAATTCAAAAATTCCGGGTTTAAAACTGGTTGCCAACAACCCTAGTTTTAATTTTAGATAGAAGGATATTTCCTTGCAAAATATCCTTAACTAGAAATCTACAAAAGTTCGATTCGACTATATTAATAATAATTTAACATTTAAAAAATCTAGGATAAAAACCTGAAAAATGATCAAAAGCAGGCTTAAAGTCAAGCCCTGGTAAATCAACTATTTGATCATCTTTAAAGGCACATATACTTGACAAAATAGAAAACAAATAAATGAAAAATAAATTAAATTTAATAATATTTTTATTCATTTTTAGCCAATTTAAAATAATTTTGTAGTAATTTTTGACAATTTTGGGTTGGTATTTATATGATTTAAAAAGTAGGTTATAAAATTTTATTATTATTAATAAAAAAACATAAAATTATACACTTTTACTAATTGTTTGCTAATTTCTTTAAGGAAAAGCATTCAAATTCTTTTAAAAAGTAAAAAAGTTTTATTGCCAAAATTGCGCAAAATTTTGTACGAAAATACTAAAAATGGTGTTATTATTTACATATTACTATTTTTATTTTTAAAATTGTACAAAAAAGTAAACAAGCTTTATTTTACAAATTAATAATTATTTATAGTTTAGAAAATAAAAGTAAAATCTTATGGCTTTTAAAAATTTTTATATTAGACTTATGTGAAAGAAGTGCTGAGTATTGGACTTTTATCCCTCTCTAGTTCCGCCGCAGGCGAGATTTTTTTAAAGTCTGGAAGATCCTTAAGCCAGAAATCTTCATTTTCTTGTGAAATTTGGAAGGCCAAGGGTTCGAATTCTTCTATTTAAAATTATGTGCAACTTTTTTGATAAAAATATGTTTATATTAATTTATTTTCCGAATAAAAAACAATTATGTATCTGACCGTTTCTTATGTCAGGGTTCGTAAAACTTAGCTTAACACAAAAGTTATTTTTCAATACTTCTCACATCCTCATATTCTTCACTTTTCTCTTTCCTACACCATCGTTAGGGATGTATATCGGAACCGATTCCAGGACTGGTTGAAATCTTTTGAAATTTGCTATCAACAAACTAAATTTTCAGAAAAATATTAATGTTGGATGTTAAGGTTTTGGAGGTTTTAACTTCTAATGGTACAAAAAAACAGTTTTTCTGGCGAATCATATCTGTTATGTTTAGAGCAAATTTCAGATTAATAACCTATCATAAAAATTTAAAATAATTTATAAAAGGTTGGAATGAGACTAGTGTAGATGATTCTCTACAACAATAAAATAAAATTTGGCCAAAACCTTGTGGGATTTGTTTTTGAAAAAAATTATTTATTTTCAATTTTCGATTGTTTTATATATATATATTAACTCAAAGAAATTGAAGGTTATTTAAATTAATTTAATTAATTAATTAATAAAAAAAGTTAATTAAATATTTTCAATCATGTGTCAATGTACAAATCTCTTCAATTGTCTACCATTTAATACCTTTGTTTAAGAATTAAACAAAGGAATAGAGGGAGAGGAGAGGAGATGGGGAGAAGTCATATGGAATTTAATTTATATGGGGGGGGGGAGAGGGAGGGAATTACACCCCTCTCAATTTACCCCTCCTCTCAATTTGTGGCCCTCCTCCCAATTTACCCCTCCTCTCAATTTGGGGCCCTCCTCTCAATTTGCTCTCCTCTCAATAAAGCTATTCATTTTATTAATTTTTAAGAAAATTTTTTATAAAATAATTTAAAGCATATAGACACATAAATCAGAGTGCTACCCGACTAGGATATTAGGCAAACTTTTACTTAAATTCATGTAAGAAGCTATTTTTAATTTCAAATAAGGCTTAAGATGAACCTGAAAATGGCCTAGGATTATAATGCAGATAACATCAAAATCGTCTTCTATAAAAAAGGATTGGCATTAATAATCTTCCGGCAAAATTCCTTAATTATTTACTTGTTTTTATAAAATAAAATCTTTTTGTATATCCATTTATCACTTATCTTATATTTAATTTATTGAAAATTATCCTCACAAGTTAGGTCCTCAAATGTATGTCAAATATTCGGTTAAATGCCGAAATGGATTGTATAATTGTAAAACGAGTTGACATTTTTAGGAAATGGTTCATAGTTTTTCATGGTTCATTCATTCATTTTTCATGGTATTATTTATAAGAATATTATTTATAAGAAATAATAAAATATATAGGTAGTTATTTCGGCTCTGGTCTAGTTTAGTAGTCCAATGAAAGTTTATGAGTCCAATGAAATTTTAGGCGTCCAAACGAAATTCATCGGACTATTAAACTTTCATCTGACTACTAAACTAGACCCGAGCTGTTTTTTTCTTAACTAGAATATTCTAAAATTTTTGAAACTCCTTCAAATATAATTTATCAATTTAAGATGAAAATTAATTTAGCAATATTTTTATTGCTTTTATTATTTTCATTATTAAACAGTTTAAATGCTGCTAAAAAAAGAAAATATGATCTTCGATCAGGAGAAAAGGAAGGTGAAACCTCAACTTCATTAAATCAGAAAGATTTAAATGAAAAACATGCCGAGCATGGATACAATTTACGTTCATTAAAAAGAAAAAGGAAAACCCATCGAATTTTGGTCATTGCTGGGTATAACACATTTATACAAAGCCATTACAAACTTGCAAAAGGACTTTCTTTGATTCTTGGAGATAGTGATTTGAAAAAATATATTGACTTTATTGTAAGTTGAAAACAATCGAATTGGAAGCTGCGAGCGATTTGATTGTCCTCTGAGTTCCGTCATACAATACACCGTCAAGACCCACAACCTACCGCTATACATATTATATATAATATGTATAGCGATAGGTATCTCAGTTTTTAAATGTTGTGAAAATATATCTCGCATAAGTTTGACAGAACTTCTGAGCATTAATTTAATAAGCTATGATTAGGGATCGAATTTTTATATGTTACTGTATATGCTCAAATAATTATCTTGGTAATTATTGTTTCAACTCTCACTATTTAATAGAGCTAGGGCTTTGAGAGAGTAAATTCTGACATTAAAGAGGTAATTGAAAGAATTTAAAATTATTATTTGGTAGATAGCAAGTTCAAAGGACAATAATTTAATTAAAAATAAATTTTAGTTAATGGTTGTTCCTGTTTTTGATGGAAATTGTCCAGAAACTTTTCAACATAAAATTGTTAAAATAAAATGTGTAAAAATAAATCTTGATAATTTGAAAGAAAATAAAGAAGATTTTTTCATAAAATCTGAAAATTTACAAAATGTTCCAGTAATGAATAGACAAGGAGGGAATTGGGAAGGTGTTCCTTCAAAAGAACAGCTAAAACATTTTCGTCTTCAAAATGATTTTTATGCTTTACAATTTAAGTTTTTTGTAAATTTCATACATACTTCTTTGAATTTAACTTCCCGTATTATCCAAAGAAAATTAAAAAATTAAAAATAATTTGCAAAAAAAACCCAAAAAAACGCCAAAAAATGAAATCGATACCTCCAATTCAAGATATCCCTAATTTTTAAATACGATTTTTCCAGTCCTGTAAAGCATATAACTATTTAATTCCTAAGGCTGTGTAGTAGGCGGCGTGGTGTAATGGCTAAACATCAGTCCGGTCTACTGAAATGCTGGTTCGTTACCAACCGCCGAAAAACCTTTAGCACAAGCCGAAGGAGATAAATAGCTATAGCCCCGCTGTTTTACTGTCCCAAAGTGAGGGTTTAAAAATCCAAGTTTCAACTGTATTTTAATAAAATTTATTAATTATTATATTATTTTAGTGCTGGCTAAAAATACAAAGTTGATAAACGAATTAAAAGGAGCACAATATACAATAGGCCTTTGTGAAATGTTTCATATAGGAGCCTTAATGATTTTCCCACTTGTTGGTATTTCAACAAAAAATATTGTCTTGACAAGAGTTTTGCCTTTTGATACCCATTTTTATTATTTAATGGGTTTAAATGAAAAAATTATTTCTAAAAATATTCCTGGTAAATTTGTATTTAAATTTTAAAAATATTTAAATTTATTTTAAAGAGCGACGAACATTATTAGCTGTTGGAAGGAAAGCATTAACACAAACAGGCAGAATTAAAAGTGATTATGAAAATGAATGGGGAACAAACAAAATATATTATCAAAATGCCGAAAAAGCATTTAAAATAATTTATCAAAAAAATAAAATTGAATTTAAAAATTTTAAGGATTTAATTAAAAAAACAAAATATATTTTTTGTAATACTCATTAGAATTGGATTTTAAGGAAATTGAAGAAATATTTTCAACTGAGAAAAATTTAAAGGATAAAGTTAAATTTATTGGAGGAATTATTGCTACGGAGCCTGAACCGATTAAGCCTGTAATTATTTATAATTATATATGAGTTCAATAAATGTTGAGGAGTCTAATACCTAAATGTGACTTGAACTAAATGGGGAAGTAAAGAATATCCTTTAACTCGATCGGATTTGCACTTCAAAGTAAAAGACAATACACAAAATATGTTTGGGTCAGAGAAGGCTGTTAAAAATTTAATCCAAAATTCCCGAGTCCGAAGTTTTATGTAGAGCAATCTAATTTGAACTAGGGTAGCAACCTGACCTTTCGGGGGCAGGTGTGTCGCGGACATGGGTTTGTCGGGGTAGAGCCTTCGGGGTTCGTGTCGAGGTTTTCGGGGTCGGGTTGCTGCCCTAGTTTGAATTCAAAAATTTAAAATTTTTATTGGACCTGTTAGTTAGACTATAGTAAATTCATTTAAAAATTAAGGAAACGGAGGAATTACTGAAAAACGCTAGGAAATCAACAGAATTTAAAGGGATTATTGTTGTCAGTTTTGGAACATTAATTTCAACAAAAAATATGTCTGTTGATTTATTTCAAAAATATTTAAATGTTTTTGGATCCTTTAAAAATTATTCTTTTATTTGGAAATTTGATTTTGATAATGAGAAGGAAGACATAAAAAAACAAATTCCTGTCCCAAAAAATGTTAAAATTCAAGAAGGATATATTCAACAAACAACACTTTTAGGTATATTATTATTTAAATATTAATGTTCAAAGAAATTCAAAATATCCGTAAAAATTGTGCCATAGAAAGATTGATCCAGAATATTTTCTTAATATTATCCAACTTTTTGGAATTAATTTCCTCTGGGTCCGAACCAAAAGGTAAATCCTGAAACCGTTTTTCTGATACCGAGGCCGGTATCGGTAATATCATTCCAAAATACCGATACAGATTTTAGGTCGGAATCCCGATACCGCCTAACTTTAATAATGAATGAGATGAGTTACATGGTGCTCAAGAATATACGCATAGAACGACTAATGGTTTTATGCCATTAAGAAAATAAAAATCAAAAATATGATCTATATATTCAATTTAATTTTTAAAAAAAATATTTAGACAATGAATTAACAAAAGCAGTGATCACTCATTGTGGAATTAATTCATTACTTGAAGGAGTTTATTTTCAAATTCCAATGGTTTGTATCCCAAATAATTCAGACCAACCATATAATGCATATGCAGCAGAATTACGTGGATATGTTGAGGAAGTTGATTTTAGAGATGAAAATTTGGAAGAGAATTTAAAAATGGCTTTAGAAAAGGTTTTGAATGATGAAGATTAGAAACAGTAATCTTACTATTTTAGTTATTTAAAAATATTTGAATTAATTTTTAGAAATTTTGAAAGTAATACAAACGAATTGAAGGGACGTATGAACAAATCAAAAGACGAATTTATTCAGGCTATGAAAGAAATGATTGGAAATCAGTAAAAGTTTAAAAGAGAGTAAACATGTACATACTATGTATAAAAAACATTTTTTTTTAAAATCGGGTTATTTTTTTGGGTATATTTTTTGGGTATAACGTAAATTCTCTAATAGAAACACACCCTTCTATAGAAGAACACCCTCTAATATAAGCACACCATACGGGAGGATCGAAAAATACATGCACATGTGCTTCAATTAGAGAATTTACGGTATTTATTTTTAAAAGATTTGAGTAACATTTTTATTTTTAAGTTATTGGGATAATGTTTTTATATTTTTAAATTCAAATTCTGTCCTAAGGACACTTTTTTAAATTTTATTTTGAATTTATTTTTTATGAAAAATGAGGGTTGTTCAAACAAGTTATGATATCACTTGTTTTCAACCTTTATTTTCAGCTTGGTTGGAACAGTCCTGAACAACCCTACCTATTATTTATTTAATTTTTACATGTACTTTATAAAATGTATATTTGTTTTGAGTAAAGATTTTTGGGTTTTTAATTGTGAAATTAAAAGGTTGAAGAAGTTGATTTTGTAGTTAATTCTACATCTGGCACCTTCCGTCATAAACCAGCTTGGTATTTTTATCAGAAAATTTCTTGTTTTAATTATTTCAAAGTTTTCAGAAATTTGAATCGTTTCATTATACTTGAACATGCAAAATTTTTGGTGGAATGGAGGATTTCTACCCTCTGTTTTCATTTATCACGAGTTTTCGATTCCCTGGTTTCTGTGCGGTTATTTCCATAAAATACCGATTTTTGGTTCCGGTTCTGATAACCTTTTGCTTCCAACTATTGTGTTTGCCTATCTAAATTTATTTTAAAATACAGGGTGCGCCATAAGTAATTGCACACTTGTTTTCTCTCATAACTTTATTAAAACACAATCAAATAAAATCGAAATACAATCAAATGATAGAGAATTAAATAAGGAACAATAATAATCAGGAAGTTTCGAAATGCCCACCCTTGGTTTTGATACAGAGGCGAAGGCGCGAAGAAAAATTTTTGCAAATAGCACGCACCTCTTTGAGGGTAATTAAGTCCCACTCTTGGGTGAGAGAGTGGCGCAGAGACTCCAAACTTTTATGAGGCATAGCACAGGTCCTGGACTCCAAAATAGACCAAAAAGAATAATCCATCGGGTTTGGATACGGGGAGTAGAGCGGCAATTCCTGAGCTCTGATGAACCCAGGAAAATTGGCCTTGCACCAGTCCTTAACTTTCGCCTTGTGTACCGGAGCAGAGTCCTGATGGAAAATCCAGACTATGCGACCGAAATGGCTCTTGAACCGAGGCTTCAGAACACGTTGAAAAAATTCTTGCAAGTAATAGTCTTTGTTGAGTTTTACACCAAAATCCACGAAAATAAGGAGTTTTTTGACTGACGCGCAAATACCGGCCCAAACCATGACAGATTGGAGATGTTGGCAATGAGTGATAGTCTTATCGGAAAGAGGAGATACTGTAGTACAGATTCTGAAATTTTGATGGTTGTGTACGGCTTCTTTTGTAAAAATTTTTTAGTCAGAAAAGAGAATGTCCGGACATGCGTGCTACTGGAGGAGGAGATGAAATTTTGCGGACAGAATTTTTTTGCCAAAAAAGTGAAACTATTAGAATCACGTTGACTAGCCATAATAGAGAATTGAATGGGCTAAAAGATAAGCATAAAATCGTTTATAAATATTGACAATAAAAAAAGTTATAAAGAATTTAAAAGTGTGCAATTACTTATGGCGCACCCTGTATTTAAAATTAAAAAATTAAATCCTTTCCTCTTTCAACATCTAATCAGTGAAAAGGGCAATTAATAAATTGACATTGTAAATAAAAGTGCTAGACAATTATTTTTAAATTATTGACTTTTTTTAAATTTTAATTTAAAAAATAAATTATGAAATTAATATTTTTAATAATATTTTAAAATTAATTTCAAGATATTTTTAAATTGAATTTTGTTTATCCCTCCTGCCTGAAATTTAAAATTGCTTAAATTTATAAATATTTTTTATTTAGAAAATAATTAATTATTTATTTGAAAAATAATGAAAATATTTTATAGAAAATTATTTTTAATTTTAAAAATAATTATTGGATCAAAATTTATAATTTACAATTGTGATGATGATATTATTGAGGAATCAAATAAGGATAATTTATTAGAAGAATTGAAATATAAAGTAGTTATTTATTCATTTTTTAAATCAATTTTTAAAGAAAAAATTTTTTTTATTATTTTTAATAAAATTAAATATTAAAAATAAATATTTAAATTCAATAAAAGTTTTCCTTACTCAATTTCTGGTTTAGAAATAAAATTTTCGAGATTCTCCAAAATAATTTACAGAAATTTCTTCCTAAGGTAATGAAAAAGGAAAAAAATTCAAAATCCAAAATATTTACTATTTTGGATTTTTCTCTTTAATTTTCGGAAAAAATTTTTAGTTTTAGAAAGATTCTAGCAATTTATTTTAAATTAAAATATTTACATATAGGTATGTATATTGTGGAAGAAAATAAATAAATTAAATATTAACCAAAAATACTAACTAGAAAAAAATTTTTTTTAATATTTATTTTTTTTAAGTTTAAAAGCGATTATTTGGGATATAATTCAGAAATTCAAAAATGGAAGGATTATTTAATTAAAATTAAATATAATATAGGGGAAATAGAATCAGAATTTAAAATAGGGAAATATAAATTGCCAAATTGTTTTTCTAATTGTTTATTTCCTCCTCTAAATAAATTAAAATTAAAAAGCAAAAATGCCGAAAATAATAAAATTTTTGGAAATATTTTATTAAAAGAATGGAAAAAATTGAAAAAGAAGAAGGATAATAATTTAATAGAAATTAATAATTTAATCAAAAATGTTTTGATTAATTGGAATTGTGAAAAAATTGAAAGAAAAAATAAAAATTTGAAAAGAAAAATTAAAAATGATAATGAGGTTTGTTTTAAAATGATGTAAGAAATTTGGGGAACAAGGTTAAAAATGTGCTCTAATTTTACTTAAATTTTTTTTTAATTTAATAATTATATTTTAAAAGATGTTTGATATTTGTTCTGAATTGGAAATGATGTCGAAAGATTTTTTTGCCTATATGGACTTTGCTAGAATTTATGAAGGAAAGCTACCTGAGGACGACCACTTATTAAGTAATAATTTTTTCAATTATTTAAAAAATTCTTCTAAAAATTCTTTAGGGACTGAACGGAGTGTGACTTCTAAAATAGATTCAACGGCAAAAGCTTTATAGCCATCTATATATAGTTATTCGAGTTTAACACGACAAAGAAAATAAATATTCATATCTAGTAGTGATGTTCGAGACTCTCGGTTTCGGTTCTAGGTCTCGGGGTTGATTCACGGTCTCGGTCTAGACTCTCGGTTTTTTAACTCCCGAACATCACTGAAATCTTGGCAATTAATCTATGAATAAATATTTAAATTATATTTTAGTTACAAAACATTCGCCAGAACAATTTAATGGAGCTCCAATTCGTCTAAATTTTAAATTTAACGAATTAGAACATTTGAATGATCCAATTCCTCAATTAGAATATAACGAACAATTAAATAATAATAATTTACTAAAAAATAATCAAAAAACAAACATTCAAGAAAAACTAGGCAAACAAGAAATTTGTAAAATTTTCAACTTTTTTATCACTAATTATTTGAAAATTAAAAACAATGTAATAATAAATAGAAATGAATTTTTATTAATTAATGGATATGAAGAAAATAAAAAATTACATAAAATATTTTATGAATGGAATAATATTTATATTAAATTAAATAATTTACCTTTAATCATAAGAGATGAAGATAAAAAAAATTTGGAGAAAAAATCAAAAACTAAAGAAATAATAAGGTGCTAATTTAGGATTTTACCTCAATAGTACATACAATTATACAAGGTACTCCGCACATGCGGAAGTAATATGAAATAATAAAAAATGTCCAGAGTCGGGTTGGCACTAAAGGCCGGACCGAGACGAGATCTAAATCAGAAATTTCAGTTATCGAGATCAAGAATTTTTCGAGATCTCGTTCACGTACGAAAAAGTTTTGAAATTTATCGAGAAAAGTAAGATGCAAAAAATCCCAATCAGTTATATGTATGTCAAATAAACAGAATATTAAGTTGGCTCAAGCTAAGTGTAATTTAATCTCAGGCCTCAGGGTACTTTAATCTCAGAAGATAACACTCAATATCCACTTGGTGGACTATAACCAGAGTCCTGTATGTATTACATATATTATAAACAATAATAAAAAATTAATAAGCTAAATTATAAAAATATTCTATGTATTTGATAAATTTGTCTATCAAAACAACATGTAAATATGGTAAAATTAACTTTACGATGGCTGAAAAACAAAAATAAAATTCAAATCTCTTCAATTTAAATTTCCATGCATAAGATTACTACGACCACACAAGAAGATACTCACTATAAAAAACAGTCAGAAGTCCCACTAATCATGTTTCGTCCTCGTAGTCGAACAAAAATCCTAATAAAACTAATAAACCTGCCCTTCCAATCAGTTATATTCAACTGCTCAAACATGGGATCCAAATTTCTGTTAGGAAATATTCTGGCTTTCGGGATCTGTTTTGGCATTGTTATGTCAACCAATTGTCCTGCACCTTTAACTAATACACGAAATTCGGAAAGTAACTCAAATAGCCAAGCTCATCGTGAATGTAACATTGGGCCAATATGTGACTGTTATGCTACAACAACTCCTAGTAATGCCCCAACAACTACAACGGCTTCTACAACCACATCCGCTGCGGCAAGTCTGGCTACGGGTGCTAGTGGAGTAAGCCTGGATACATCATCTGCTGCAAGTCTAGCTCCTGCAAATGTCACAATAATTAATTATATTTATTCGAACAATTCTACTTCTAACTCAACATCAGGATCTTGCCCATGTGTTCTAGTCAATGAGTTAAGAAGAATTAAATTTTTGCGTTTGAACTTTGACCAGCAAGTAATATAAATATTATTTTAAATTTTTATATTTTTTGAATTAAAGAACCGTTTCGAGGTCTGTATAAAGCAGATAGAGATTGAGCTCCTTGATGTGACTTTAACTTTATGGGTAAAGGTTATTAGATGTGCTTATCATTTAAAACTTTTCTTCGCAAACAACGCTGACATTGAACCATTAATTGAATGTGAACAAATTACTGGATGGGGAAGGATCTTCGAGTTTATTCTTGCAGGATTCAGCTTCAATGCAGATAATATGAAATTAGTAATAGTTCCAGTGGATAATATTGGCAATTCCCCGCTAACTGCTGCTATGGAAAATGCAACAGCTAATGACAAATGTGGCAATGGGACAACCGCAATCGTTCTTACATGGACAAAATGGTTTAAAAGGATCTGCTTTAAAAACGATGATGACTGGCCAATTGAACGAAAACATGCCTATATCGCTATGGTTCTTCGCCAATACTGCGCTAATAATGCATCTCCCACACTGTGGCAAGCAATATTGAATGCATACATCACTGGGTTTGGAACAGTTCAACAGTATCTTTCCAATTGTGATATGGTATTTTTGATTTAAATATATACAAAGATTCCCTAATAAATAGTATACAACACTCTCCTCGATTGGAAATTCCATGTTGAGCGGAGATGCAGATAGCAATTCTCTTTTACAATCACTCAACAACTCCATCAATTCCAATGCCACTGCTCAGAACTACAACTCCTCAACAATTGCCGAAGCTAACAACTACGTTTCAAATTGCTACAGCTTCTTCAAAACTGAAACTGACTCCTTTAGACGTTTGAAATTTTTATCGGCACAATTCTCATATTTGAGTTCATTGGCACATTTGTTATGTTACCAAACGACAATTTTTGGGAACGGTTTTCAGTGTCAATTCTGGCAAGTTATCGCCTCTTCACACTTTGTTAGTTACCAAATTCTTATTCTAATCACTTTGAAACTTTTCAGTGTACCAATAACAACGTTACTGTTTACAATCAAACTGTTCCCCAAGATTATGCCCATTGTTGTAAACCTGACAAAAATAACAACACAGAATTAATGCAAGCCATAGATTTAGACTTCAGACCTCTTCTTAGCCCAACTCAGAATTCCTCATTTAGCATATACAGAAACGCAATTTACAATTGTATATACAAATTATTCTTCAACGACTATGTATCTGCTTATAGTTGCTGCCTTAATTACATTAAAAGTTGCAACAATGTCCAACAACCGAAAGGATTGTTTGCGAAAACAATTCTTTGGCCAGTTTTTAATGGTTCACAACCAGGAACTATTTCCGGAGCATGTGGATGCAGTTGAATGTAATGAATGGAAAGGAAAGAAGGCCCTACCCGAGGGATTTGCTTGATGCCCATTGTGCTCGCTCCCTCTCCCCTCCCCGTAGTTTAGAATATCAACACCGCCTATAAAATTTTATTCGTAAATTTCTTCTTATTAGTGCTTAATCTGTTGCTTATGTAGTTTTTCTTTTTTATGTTTTTGGAAATAAATTGCGGTTGTTGTTTATATTTTTGGAATTTATTAGTTTATTTTTTAGGTTAAAAGGATTAGATTTTTAAATTAGCAAAATTAGGAACCTTAATTCTAAAAATTTAAGAGCGTACATTACATCCCATTACTCCATTGAATTCTGTCCAATATGTATTACTTTTAAATAATATTGCATTTTAATATTTCAAATCTCTCCGGACATTTAAAATCAGCTTCGGCTAGGGACAAACCCATTATTCCATATCTGGGCAAATATAGTAGTCTGCAGTAAACCATCACGGAAGGTGCAGACATGCTTCTGATGGGATACAAGGATTGGCTTAACATATATGCCTGATATCCAAATTTCTGTTATACATATTTAATATTAAACTAAAACACTCAAATTTTTCAGAAGATTATTTAGTCGAAAATTTAATGAAGAAGAGCATAATCCAAAAATATTTCTATACGATAAAAAAAGATATTTAAAAAATAATGAAGATTTTAATGAAAAAGAAATATCAGATAGCTATGAAGAAGATGATGAAGATGAAAATAATGATAATAAATTAACAATAAAAGGATTATATATAAATCAATGGATAAAATGTTTATTTAAAATAAAAATAATTATGGGAATTCAAGGAGAATTATTGGAAGAAAAATGTAAAAAACCTCCAATTAAATTAATTAATATAATAAAATATAATAATGATATGAAAGAAAATTTAGGTAATTCTTCCTTGATTGAACAAGATAATTATTTATTTTTATCACCGGTCTGGGTCCATTTAAAATTCTCATAAAGTTAGCATTGATAGAGCTTGGTCAGTGTCGAAAATCCTAGATTAGAAGGTCTAAGGAACTAGTTTTATGGGTAATCCTTGTAAAAGAGGGACTCTGCGGGATGTTGGAGACCTATGAAAGGCATACTTGCAGAAAGAATATAAAATGAAGCTAAATAAATAACCCATCCCCGGTCCGTTGGTGACACATTCGGTCGTGCCTCGGTTTTTTCCAACCCTTTCCGTGATGGTTATCTATTCCATCTCACATCCAAGGAATTTTTCCACAGCATGAACATCGTACATAATAGCATTAAATTTCAGAATTATTTAATGGATGGAAGGAAAGATTTGAGGGATTAAATAAAAGATTACTTAATTTAGAAGGTATAATAAATTCTGAATTAACACATGAAATTTTGAAAAATAATTTAAAAAAAGAAATTAAATGGCATTCCCGCGAAAAAATTAAAATTGGTAAAAAATTAATAAAAATGGAAAAAGATGTAAATAAATATACTTTTAAATATTTAAAAGAAATTAAATATAAGAATAGTAATGACTGGTTAGAAGAAAGTAAAAAACAAATTCTATTTAATGAAAGAATAAAATGTAAAAAAATAATTGTATGTGCATTGAATTTTTGAGAACGGGGATTAGGTATGGGAAGAAATTTTACAATTAGTTAGAAAATTTTTACTTTAAGGCTTAATCAGAGCTGTTTCAGAAAAACTGGCTAATCAAGTCTCATTCCGGTTACTCTAAGAAAGCCAAAAAACAGGCCCAAAACAGACCTCGCTCTTATTTCTTCTACTACCAAACCCTGTGGACAAACTTTTTATGTATTTTTAATTAAAAATTTTTACTTAATAATTTAATATTTTAGGAAATGGATCAACAAATATCTGAAATAATTAATCAAAATATTAGTAGATCTGATACAGATGTTACATTTTATTCAGCGACAAGTGATTCTAATGAAGATAATTGAATAATATTAAATTAAAATTAATCAAAGAAATTGAGAGCCAGATGTGATTTTATAAATCCCAAATTTTCCAAGCTGGATCTTCTTATTTTCCTCTCTCGCGATTTTTTTATATTTAAATTAAAATTTAAATAAATAAATTGCATAATGATAATGTAATATACCGGATGTACTTTACTAAAGTGCAAATTTTAAAATATTTATTATTATTAATATTTGTCTATGATAAAATTTATATATAAATTGATTTTGATAGACATTATTTTATGTTATTTTAAACTTTTATTTAATATTCTTTAGAAATAAACACACAGTAGATATAGTTTTTGTTTTCAAGATTTGAAATTTTTAATTTTTCAGACTTATTTAGAATCACTCGAGAGATAATAATTTTTTACAGATTGATCCAGAAGTAACAGGGAACATTATTTTTGGCATAACTTTAATTAAATTTTAGTTAATGAGATTAAATAAAGATTAAATGATAGAGACATCTCTTGATAGCAACATCTTCTGGACATTTTACGGTCGCTCTTTCTCATCGAAATCCGTGGATTGAGGTAGATTCGGAACTTGACAATATTTGTTATTGGCTTTGTTTAATTTTCTACCACTTCTGGCACAAATGCACTGAAGAGTGAATGTGCTAGAAAATGAGTTAAAAATTTTAAAAAATATAAATAAGAAGGTTATGAAATGAAAAGTGCCGGTTACTTTTAGGTCACTCTGTATTTGACAAAAAATATTATTTTTATTTAGATAAATGTTTTTTAAAATAATTATTTTATTAATATTTTTACCAAAAGAAAATGCAATCCCAAATCCATTTAATGGTAATATTAAATATTTAAATAAAAATTTTTTTATTTAATTTAGCCTTATGCAATTTGTATAACGCTAAAAATTTTCTTGCTAATCCACTGAATGGTTCGACAGAAATAATTCTGGAGAATTATTACAAAGAATTTCTTTCAACAAAAGATCCATACCAGATTGACAAAATGTATATGAAAATATCAATTGCTTCACATATATTTATGGTTGACCTTGCAATGGATATTAATGAACCAGGCCGACATATAGGGTAAAAAATTATATTGAGCATGATTAAAAATTTTATAAAAGCAAAAAATAAAAATTTAAATAAATTTCCATTAAATGGCCATGATGGGAGTTTACTAGAGCTTCGCCAGAAGCTTCGATTCCGGTAGGCCAGAAGTTCGGGGTATTTTTTGGTTCCGGTTCCGGCACGGAACCAAGCAATTAGATCCGGTTCCGGATCCGGCTAAAATGTCATTTCCGGTTCCAGTTCCGGCCAATTTTGCGGTTCCGGGAAGCACTAGAGTTTACTCATGATTTAACCCAAAAAATAGAAAAAAATTATTGCCTGAAGACCACTAGAGAGAGTTTTTAGGGTTATCAAGAATAATTTTTTTATCTATCGAAAACTGAAAGAAAAATAACACTTGAAAATAATTTAATAATAAAATAACAAATTTACACAGATTTCTTCTTCGCCAAGCTTGTTTATATCCATTACTTATTCCATATAAAGCAGCACTTTGCTCTTTAATATCATTTAAAGGGGAATATAGTGAAGAATTAAAACAGAAAATTTATGGAAAAAAATACAAAAAATTGCCTAAATTAAATTGTTTCTTGACTGATTTATCAAAATTTGATGGGATAATTAAAGAATATCAAGAAGAAATTTGGGATACTAATTTTATTGTTTTTGTTAAATATTTTATAGATGAAAGAAAATCTTTTCAAAAATTTTTGAGGTGATTAAATAAATAAAGGCATAGAACTGAAATTTTTAAAAATCCGTATAGGCTGTTAAATTTATAATTGTAGTAGCCTCTCTAAAACGACTGGAAGCATGCTAATATAAATAAGTGAAACTATTTTACAAAAGTTTAATTTTGAAAAAAAGTAACTTTCAGATATGCAATTTTAGAAAGTATTGTAAGGATAATACACTTATCGGCATTTAAAACACTTAGGAGGGCATTAAACGATCTAAATTGAGAAAAAAGAAAGGATTAGTCGATACCCCGGTAGCTCGCTAGCAGAGCACCTGGATTTCTGCGAGCAAGGCCAAGCGATCATTGTCAGCGTTGTCGAAAGTTCAGTTCAGTGTCTAAACATCAGCAAATTAGTGTCTAAACTTTTGCTGAACTCTCTTATTTCTACTTACGATAAGTGGAAAAATAAAATTGATAAAGTAATAAAAAATAATAAAGGGACAAAGATTTTAAGATCGGTTAAATGAAACAAAAATACCCAAATAACTAGGAATAAAAACAGAAATTTCTGTATATCTCTGGCCCTAAATAATGATTAGTCAACTTTTTTAAATTAACTAAAAATAATTAATCAATTTTATAATTTAATAAAGATCTTTTACTGATCCAAATACTCGTAATAATGTCAATCGTTCGTCAATAGAAAGATTAAAAAAAATATTTGGGCCAATACGTTTATTTGTTTTACAAGAAAAATTTCCAGAATATTTATTTAAATTAGGTAATGTTCTAAAATTTATTATAAATTAATTTAAATATTTATTAGAAGACGAAGATATCGAAAATAATTTAATTGAATTAATTAATGATTCCCTTATAAATCAAACAAAATACCAACAATGGAGAATATTACATGTTTTGGATTATTTTCTTTATAAAGGATGGTATAAAATTAATATAGAAAATAAAGGTAATTTTGAGGAAATTAAATATTTATTTTATTTTTAGTTGGAATTGAACAAATAAAAAATATTTGGGAAACAATTTTTGAAAATTATTGGAATGGAAATAATTTTCTAAAAGAATTTGTTTTGAATTTTGATAAAATTGAGGAGGAAGATGACGATGAGGAAAATATTGAAAAAGAAATACTGGTATTTTGAATAGTCTATTATCTAGAAGATTATTCAACAATCTAATTTCCGGTTGGACACAACCGGAAATCCTGCGGCGCTGAAAAAGGGAGAAATCTCGCTTCCTTTTCTTCCAAATTCAGAAAATTTTTTGATATATTGGAGGATTTTTTACACATTTTTAAAAATTGCGAGTTGCGGAAATTGCGTAAATATGGGTTTTATGCGATTGCGAGTTACGGATTGCGTTTGCGGATTTTTAAAAAGAAATTGCGGATTGCGAGTTGCGGAATTTTTTTTCAATTGCGTGCAGCCCTGGACACAACCGGTTACTAATCGCCACTACCACGGTTTGTATTCAGATTCGACCCTACTATCTACAAGTAACTTTAAGCGACTGATAATATAAGTAAGTCTGTCGTTAAATTCACAGTGTTTTGCAAATTTAATTTATCTTAAAAAATTTTTAATTTATGAAAAATAAAAATAATTTTTAAAAATTTAAAAGCAAATATTTCTTAACCCAAAAAGTTATTCAACAGAAAATTTTGAGGTTCATTTAAAATATTTATTTGTAATGAAAGAATGCACAGAAAATAAAAATATTGAAAAACAAATAATTAAAAATTGTATAAATCGAGAAATGAAAAAGAATACTAAAAAATTGGAAAGAAATTTAAGAAAACAAAAAATTATTGAAATATTATCTAGAAAAAATAATGAAGAATTGTCAAAATTAAAAATTAAAAATTTAAAGAGTAATTTTTATAAAGCCAAAGGTTTGTATATTTTATCGAAGATTGAAAATTGTAGGCAGGGAGTGAACGAAAAAGACGGTATCTAAATCCTGACCTAAAAGACCGAGAGGAATCTCAGGACTGAGACAAATCTCATTCAAAAAGAATTTTTTCTCAGCGCTGAGGGGAATTTTGGAAAACAAAAGGCCAACATCATTTCTTTTTAGCGGTGCACATAAAAATCAAAAATTCGGAATGAGATTTTAGGCTAATACTGATACCGATTCTGCTAGTGTATGGACTCGGAATCCCTGTATAGGTATTCTGTTTCGGCAACTACTTTTAAACAATAATCGAAACAAGGATACTAAAAACATTCGAGATACTCCAAACATAATCCGGTCAGGATCCCGTTATCTGTTATCAAATACTCTTGTTCATCTATAAAGCCCCTATATATTATCCCCTATATATTAGAGATCGGACCGAACAAATATAATGCAAAAATGACGATTAGGATTATAACTCGTTTAAGATATAGAATAATCACTCTCTAATACATCCAATCTCCAATCCAATATTAATTATTTAAAAATAATTTAAGAAGCCTTGATCAAAGATTTATTTGGATTTGATAGAAGTCTAATAAACGAAGAAATTAGAAATCGAAAAAATGAAATTATTAGAGAAGTATAAATTTAAATTTAAAAATTTTTTTATTTTAGCAATCTGGAAATAAACAAAAAGAAATAGTAATTGAAATACAAGAAGAAGAAGAAGAATTTCCAGATCTTTTAGAAAAAGCCTTGAAAGAATTTTCTGGTAAAATACAAATAAATTTTATATTTTATAAAGTTAGACCTTACTTTGGTGTTGGGTTTTGGTTTGGTTAAATTTCGATATATTTAGTTCAAGTTCCTTTCATTCAGTTCTTGTTAAACTGAAACTATTTTAAATCGTTTAAGGTTACTTTCTATGAGCAAATTTTGAAGTTTTAACCGAAGTTTTAACTGAATTTACACTGGGGATTGAGTATTGAGGAATCTTTTCTATGCGATAAAATTGAAATTATTAGTAAATTCGGATTTAGGAGTATGCATTATCCGAATTTTGTATAGCATTCTCGACCTTTGAAGAAAGTTATGGATTTTGGTAATTTACAAGTAAAAGCAGAAAAATTGGGGTTAATATAACTTTTAATTTCATCGTCCTAATTAGAACAGATGAAAATGAGAAATCTAGAGAGATCCGCCAGTTACCACAAAGAATAAAAAGAAGGTCTGTGAACCGAAACCGATAAAATTAGAAATTAAGATTGGGGATGCTAATTCAAAAATTATCAATTACATCAATTTAAATTAATAAAAGAATTTTACAAAAATTACAAAATTTTTAGAAAATAAAGAAATGAAAGATGCACTCAATTTTTTAAAAGATTTGTTGGAAATTGAAAATAAATTGTTTGAACAAAATAATGGAATTTTTGATGAAAATATAGAGGAATTTAGATTAAATATTGAAAATAAATTGAAAGAAAATCAAAAATTGAAAACAAATAATTTATTCGAAAAGAAAAAAGGAAATTATTATTATAAAAAAGATGGACATTTAGTAAATAAATTTACTAAATTTTTGTTGGAGAATATTGAAAAAATGAAATTAAATAATAAAAAATTAATTTATTTAATTATTTATTTATTAGCAAATATTGAGGAAAATATATTTGATGATTATATTAAAGAGGTAATAATTCGAGTTCAGAGTTCCGAAATTTCTTTCCTTCCGATTTCCGGCACCTTCGTCATTTCCGACCCACTCTGGTAATAATGAAGAATAATTAAATACAGAAAAAATGAGACCCAAAACCGCATCCAATTCAAAATCTGGAATAAAAAATTAAACGGATTCGGCATGTCTGGCTTTTTCTGAGTTAATCATGTCAGGGAATATTTTTTTATTTCGGGGATAATCCTGAAATAAATCGTATTAAATATCTCAACTCTAGAACTGGAACTCCAGTTCCGTTTATATATAATAAAAAATATTATTATATAATTAAAATATTTGTAGAAACTGAAAACAAAAGAAATGGAATTTAACAAAAAATTTGAAATTATGGAAGATTTAATTGAAAAGTTTGTTTGAAATTTTTGAAATTAAATTAAAAATAAAATTTAAATAATTTTATAGATCACAAAAGAAAGAATATAAAGAATTAAAGAAAAATGTTAATGATTTTATTAAAATAAAAATTAGTAAATAAAAGTGAAGAATTTAAAGTAAAGTAATTAAATGAGTAGCAGTCGCAAAAATTTTTCGAACAAAATTTTATTTTTAGCGCTTCAGACGAAAATTTAGAGAATTTTGTAAGGCCGTACGCCAAAAAATATAAATTTCTGCTCCATGCCTCCCCAAATTGTCTCCATATCCTCATTTCAAGTGGAGTGTGATATAAGTGGATTAAGGGGATATTGGTGGAGATAAAAATTAGTGTTTAACCGGAACCGAAATTTTGACCGGAACTGGATCCAATTTGAGTTCCGGTTCCCGGAACCTGAACCAAAAAACCAACGCTGGGTTATTTATTTTCATTTATGTTCTTTCTGCAAGTGCGGACACAACAATGGGGATGATACTTTTTTAATTTATGCATTATAAAAAGTTTGGCGTTATTTTTATTCAATTTCAGCATTAATGCGCTCTAAAAACTCAAAAACTCTGGCCACGCGAAATTCGGCCATAAACCCCCAGACACAGTCAAATAATTTTCTTCTTTTTTCAATCAATTTTTCTATTTTTTTAATAAAAATTTTTTTTATGTAAATAGTATACCTTTTCATGCTAAGCAAGGTAAACAATTTTTCCCTTATTCCGTCAATTCCCTCACATTTTAAAAAATTTTTGTGTAGCGTTTTATGTATTTGTGGGTTGTTTTATGTTAAACAAAAATTATTTGTTTAGCTTTTTATGATAAATTATTTTCATTATTAAATATATTTTTTCTCATTTTATTTTATTAAAGTTTTATTAAAATTTAATATTATCTATTATCTTTATAATGAATCAAGAAAATAATTTACAAAAGAAACCCCTTTTATGTGTAATCTGTGGAAATCAAAGTGAAAGCAGAAATTACTGTGTTATTAGTTGTGCAAGTAATTATTTTTTTTAAGATTATTATATAAATATCGGGTTGTCAGACTTGGTTACAAAGATGGTTACTTGGTTACCTCCTCAAAATTTAGTGAATTCTATTTTTAAATTTATTTCAATCATAATGTTTTCGCTAAATAAATCTCCCATGTTTATTTTGTAGCTAACTAATATGTAGGGGTTTTATTTTGAAAAGAAATTGGCAGTCCAATTAAAAATATTTGTTATTTTCCCTATGTAGTGGTGCATGCCCCTTGATGCAAATGTACCAGGGCTGGGCTTCGCTTTCGCATCTTTCGCATTTTTCGCATTTTTTGGTGCGAAAAGTTTCGCATTTCGCATTTTGGTCCAAATGCGAAATTTGTTTCGCATTTTTCATTTAGTATTTCTTTATTTTTTAGATATTTTGACGTAAAATTTTTTAAAGGAAAAGGGAAGAAATATCAATAATCTATCCCGATTTTACTTTTGTTGGTCGATGGTGGAGTGGCTAAGTTGACTGAATACGTTCACTTTGGTGTAATTTGGGGCTGGGTTCGAATCCAGATGTAGGAAATAAGACTTAAACAATTTTTCCTTCCAAAAATAAATGTTTTTAAACTTTGATTTTGATTTTAAATCTGTAAATTTATTTTTTTTAATATGTCAAACCTGAAAAACATTAAAAATTTTAATTTAGTAATGAATTTTCCAAATTTTCGCCTGCTGCGCAGAAAATAAAAGTAATCTGACTCAAGGACTCTGAAATTCTCAAAATTTTCGCCTGCGGCGCAAAAAATGGAAAACGAGTAGAGCAATTTTCATATTCTAAATAGAGTTAAGCGGGATCGGGATCCCGACCTAAAATCGGGATTGGGATTTTGGAATAACGACCCTGATCCCGGTCCCGACTACGGGAGCAGGATTGGTTGAAATCGGGATCTGGATTTGAAATAATGACCCCGATCCCGAATCGGAACCTGTAATGCCCCGAACCTGCAATGCTTTTTCGATATTCGGGACATTATCTCGGTTGACAGGCAGTTCCATGAATAGAGTGAGGTATCTTTCGACTCAGCTCGCCTAGGCAAATCGAATGTTATGTGTTTCTTATCGAAATTTTGCTTCCGTTATACTATACCATGTCAAAATTTTTCTAGAATTTTTAACTAATTTCGCTTTCGCTTTCGCATCTTTCGCATTTTTCGCATTTTTTGGCGCGAAAAGTTTCGCATTTCGCATTTCGCTTTTTATTTTTTTAAAAAAAGTTTCGCATTTCGCATTTTATTTTTTGATTTCGCCCAGCCCTGAAATGTACCTTCTCGTAAAAATAATATAACTATTAGTTACCCTTTTCGTAAAATTCTCCCACATTTTAAGGGATTTTTGTAGCGTTTTGAGCAAAGCAAAAAAATATTTTAATTAGGTGTATATTTGTTTAGCTTTTTTAATAAATTTGTACTTTTTATTCCCATACATATCCATTTTCTCATTTTGGTAGATATTGACAACTACTAATAAGCATATAAAACTTTTAACACTCCCCATCCATATGTACTAAAGTGCATAAATAGCTTTTGAGGTTGATTTAGTTAATTCGCCAAAAATAATTATACCTACATATTATACTTTTTATAAAATGAATAAAGAAATTAATAATTCACGAAAGAAAATCCTATTTTGTGCAGTTTGTGGAAAACAATGTGAAAGCAGAAATTATTGTGTTATTAGTTGTGCAAGTAGTCTTAATTTTATTTAAGAACATTATACATATTGGGCTTCTTAATTTGAATATTAAGAACCCTAATACTATTAATATATCCCTCTGAGACTTAAACAGGGATGGGGGGGGGGGGGAGATATAAATATAATAATTATTTTTTCTAAGGTTGCAAGCAATTGTTTCGCCGTACTGTTGTACAACAGAAAGCTACTACTTGCCGGCGACATAAAAAGTGTGATATAATAAATGGTTAACATTTTTTCTTTAATTCGATATTTAAGAGTACACTCTAAGGTACCGCGGGTATTTTTGTGATTCATTCTATTTTGAATTACCACGTATATACCTGCTCCACAAAGTATAGGTCCAACAAAATTTACACAACTCAAAATTTCGAATTATTATACAAATACCAATCTTTATGGCATTTTTATTATATGCTTTAATATTAGATTTAAATCAAAATTCTTAACCTAGAAATGTTCTTCTAGATATTAAGGCAATTTTTTTTCTAATGCCCCCCCCCACAAAAGTATAGATTAAGTTTCCTAGATTAGGAAAAATCTACAAAAATTTCAGTGTATTTTTAATAATGACAAAGGAAGGTGAGGCTAAGACTTGACACAAAAAGGAAAAAGTTATTCTAATAACAAAGAAAGCTTTCTAAAAAATATTTTGGATTAACTAAGGATTTTTAAAAGTCAAAAAAATTTTTGTCTCAGAACTTTGGCTGCGTTATTACCATGGATACCTATTTTTTAAATTAAATTAAATTTTATTATTTATTTATTAGGCGAGAAATGTAGAGGTTGCCGTCTTGATAAATGTCTAATTGAGGGAATGGATCCTTTAATGGTTAAAACTACTGACAAGAAATGTCGAAAGGAATTTATTGAAATGTTGGAAAAACGCCGAAATAAATTACACAAAAATATCAACACTTCAACAAACATTCATCAACAAGACGAATTAAATGACGGAAACGAATATTTAAAGAATAATGAAGATAAAGATGAAATTATTTGTTCTGCTAATAAATATAGAAAATTAACAACCAATCAAATAAAAAATAAATTGGACAACAATGACAAAATAATTAGTATAAAATTAATTTAAATTATACATATAAAAAAAGAAAGTTTTTAATAGCAAAAATAATTGAACAAGAAGATATACCCCATAACACGGAACGTCCCTCTTGTGTACCGGCCGTTTGTGTACCTGGCCATATTTTGGGCCATAACTTTTTCAATTCTTAATTGATTTAAATAAATAATATATCAATTGAAAGCCCTGGATGTGTGGATTATTTTCGCCAACAGGATTGATTTGATCAGATCATGTTATAAAAAGTTATATCTCGATAAATACACCCAATCGTGATTTTGATCTTTATCTGTCTGTAACTTTTTGTATGATGATCTGATCAAATCAATCCTGTTGGTGAAAATAATCCTCACATCCAGGGCTTTCAATTGATATATTATTTATTTAAATCAGTTAAGAATTGAAAAAGTTATGGCCCAAAATATGGCCAGGTACACAAACGGCCGGTACTCAATGATCCCCCGCCCTCCATAACATGATTTTAAATAACGAAAGCGATTGGAAGGCCAAGCGCTAGAATTCATTAAATATCCATTTAAAAAATATGACAATCTCTCTTAATAAAAGTTGAAATTATTTATTTATATTCCGAATGAAAAACACGGGAGGTTCCGCAAAAAATAATCCAAGCTATCACTTGTCGCACTCTAGTTAACGAAAATAAATAAAATTAAAAATTAAAGGTCAACAAAAACAAAATTATCTCTTGGTACCTTTAAATGCAGATAGCAGTCAAGTAATTATAATTATTTTTTTAATATCTTAATTATAACTCTAGATGGAGCATTTAATTCAAATTTGTGAAGCACAAAGCCGAATTAGAAATGCATTTATGGATTTTGATGACCAACAATTTTTATCTCTAAATTTAAATTCTTTGAAAGATCTCTTAACTAATGGGCCAAATATTATTTTAAAAGCATCAGAATTTTCGGTAAATTTTTTAGATAAATACTGTCAGATAATTATCCCCATAGTTTTAGTTAGGTTGCCACTTGTTGAGGTGGGATTGAGCAGGAATGGAGTTATTCTTAGGTATAATTTTTCAGATCTAAGGATGAACTAAAAGTTTGTTTGTTTGTAACGGGCAGACTTGTGCATGGACACGGATTTTGGAATGGCTCTATATCAAATATCCGTGATCACAATATTCGTATCCATTTATATCCGAGCAAAATTTTGAGTCATACATATCCATCCTCCGCGATTTATCCGTTTTGAGAAAATGTTTCGAAGGAAATGGCTATAGGTACGAGATTAGTTCTATCTTGGTGACAAATATTTACGGACAAAAAATCCGGCACCAAACAATATAAATAATTCTATATACTTATTAATAGGAAACACCAAAGCTTCTTAGTTCAACTGAATTTTACGAAATAAATGCAAAATTTGACCAAATTAATCACCGAACAATAAAATGTCTATTCGTTGAGAAACTTATCTGTATTGGAATTTTTAAATCTTTACCTATTTTTCCAAAACTTGATGTTAAAGATCAAGTTTGTTTGTTTGTTAATAATAGTTAACATTAATTTAATAATTAAGTTGATTATTATAAAATATGTGGCAAATGCTGTATTGATGATTTGCAATTGTTTTATTGCTTATGAATTGTGTTCTGATACTTGGATGAGAAAAGATGGTTCTTGTGTAATGGCTGCTTTCTCTGATCAATTTAAATTCAAAACTGATAAAACGTAAAATATTTTAAATTATTCTTGTTTAAAATTTGATTTACTAAAATATAAAATGTCGACTCGATATCAGGGTGGCCTTTTTACCCTATTTATAGAGGATTTTCCCTATTTTTGATCTTTTCGCCCTATTTTTTCCCTATTTTGTAAATTTGCCATATTTTGACCTATTTTTATCAATTTTTAAAATTTCAAGATGGTGACAGTCATCTTGACGTGTTCGTGGTCGATGACCGTGGTCGTGGTCGAAGACAGTCATCTTGACGTGATTGTGGTCGTCGACAGTCATTTTGACGTGGTCGTGGTCGACGACATTCATCTTGACGTGGTCGTGGTCGACGACCGTGGTCGTGGTCGACGACCGTGGTTGTAGTCGTCGACAGTCATCTTGACGTGATTGTGGTCGTCGACAGTCATTTTGACGTGGTCGTGGTCGACGACAGTCATCTTGACGTGGTCGTGATCGGCGACAGTCATCTTGATGTGGTCGTGGTCGACGACATTCATCTTGACGTGGTCGTGGTCGACGACCGTGGTTGTGGTCGTCGACAGTCATCTTGACGTGATTGTGGTCGTCGACAGTCATTTTGACGTGGTCGTGGTCGACGACAGTCATCTTGACGTGGTCGTGATCGGCGACAGTCATCGTGACGTGGTCGTGGTCGACGACATTCATCTTGACGTGGTCGTGGTCGACGACAGTCATCTTGACGTGGTTGTGGTCGTCGACAGTCATCTTGACGTGGTCTACGAGTCGTCTGACGTGGTCGTGGTCGACGACAGTCATCTTGACGTGGTCGTGGCCTACGACAGTCATCTTGACGTGGTCGTGATCGACGACAGTCATCTTGACGTGGTCGTGATCGACGACAGTCATCTTGACGTGGTCGTGGTCGACGACAGTCATCTTGACGTGGTCTATGAGTCGTCTGACGTGGTCATGGTCGACGACAGTCATCTTGACGTGGTCGTGGCCTACGACAGTCATCTTGACGTGGTCGTGATCGACGACAGTCATCTTGACGTGGTCGTGGTCGACGACAGTCATCTTGACGTGGTCGTGATCGGCGACAGTCATCTTGACGTGGTCGTGATCGGCGACAGTCATATTGACGTGGTCGTGGTCCGACTATCTAAGTCTTTCGGATCCGGTTTCCAATCCCTAAACTCTTTGATTATTCGGGCTATGGTTATCCGTAGCCGGCAACCAGTGATGCGGGGGTTCCGGTTCCGGTTCCGGAACCGGTGCGGTTCCGGTTCCGGTTCCGGAAGTGGAACCGTGGAACCGGTAAAAGTCCGGAACCGGTTTGGAACCGAAACCGTGGAACCGGTAAAGGCCCGGAACCGGTTTGGAACCGGAACCGTGGAACCGGTAAAGGTCCGGAACCGGTTTAGAACCGGTTCCAGAACCGGTTCCAAAGATACACCCCTAATGATGGGTAAAATCAGAGAAATGGGCAAAAGATGGGAGTAGTGAGAAGAAAAGGAAGAGAAAATTGAAAAGGGTTAATGAGATTTTCTTTCATTTTCCTTCTGAATGATGTGTGGTTGACTGGATGTGTGTTGTGTTCTTAGTTTTGAGGACTTATATGGGTATTAGGTTCGAACCCGGACTTAATGAATGACTAAGTCGATGTTTTTCTTTGAGAAAATAAATTATTATGAACTTATTTTTTAACAAAAAAGTTATCATATTTTTAAATAGATGATTTCTATGTGCTATGACTTCCAAATTTTCAAAATTTTCGCCTGCGGCGCAAAAAATGAAGATTTTTGGCTTAAGGATCTTCCAAAATCCTCAAAATTTTCGCCTGCGGCGCAGAAAAGGGAAGAAATCTGGTTACTTGTCTGGTGACTTGTCCTTCCAAATGTAACAAAATTCTCGCCTGTGGCGTTTAAACCCCGTTTGCGTCCACCCAGATTTCGTCCACCCTGACCCCGAAATTTTCGATTCACTCCAAAAAATGTTTGGTCCCTTTTTCGATTTTTGGAGGCCCATATCTCTGCGAGTTTTCATCTCCCGCAAGAAATTATTGCATATTTAAACTCGGCTCGAAGAGACGAATTGAATGATATATACTTCGAGTTTGGATCTCGGTGGCCCTATACTAAAGTACAGCCAAAATTTTTTGGAACCGGAACCGGTTTGGAACCGGTTCCAGAACCGGAACCGGAACCGGGCAGAATTGAAAAGGCGGTTCCAGAACCGGAACCGGAACCGCCAAAATTAAAAAAGCGGTTCCGGAACCGGAACCGGAACCGGGCAAAATTGAAAAAGCGGTTCCAGAACCGGAACCGGAACCGGGCACATTTTGGAATTTCCGCATCACTGCCGGCAACATTATATGAGTAATTTGAAAACACGCATATGAATCTGAAAACACCACTAATGACTCTAATTGATGGAATAAAAAATGTCATTAACCCAAAAGTAACCGAGCACATTAATTTTGCCATAACTTTATTTATATTGAAGAAAAGAGTTAAATGATGAAGAATTAAACAAAGAACAAATATAATCAAGTATTTTCAAAGTGCCCACCCTTAGACATATGGTTGAAGGCATGGTTGAAGGGATTGAAAAAATTTTGGGTAAAAGTTTCGCACCTCCTCGGGTAAGATGAACGCGTGATTATCGAAGCGACTCCAAACTTTCGGGTTATTAACAGTAGACCCTTGCCTCCAAAATGGAATAAAAAATGGTAACCCAATGATATAAATCCGGTGAAGTCTTTCCTAAAGAATATGTACCTCTTGAAATACCTAAAGAATGCCTCACTGCCTTTTTTAAGGGATTTATCTACTCTATTTAAATAAATTTAAGGCTGTATTCTTTGGCAATGAAAGCATTCACTAAACCGATTGAACCTTTTTTTCGTATCGGAATTTGTAAAGAAGAATTTAGTTTAATTTTGGCAATTATGTATTTAAATTCAGGTATTTTTTTAAAGAAAAAAAAATAATTTTAAAATTAATTTAAAGATATCCCAGGTTTATCAGAATCAGCAAGGGATATTCTTTCAATTGAGTTATCCAAATATACAAAAATGTTACATAATTATTTACTAAATAAATTAGGTCAAGATGCTGGAATTAAAAAATATGCTGAATGTCTTCATTTAATTGCAAATTCTTATTTTGGGGCTAAGAACGTTGATTTATTAATAACATACCAAAAAACATTCTATTTATATGGAGAGGTTCGAGATATGATGCCAGATTGCCCTAATGATATTGTCTAATTTTATAAAATAAAATTTTCCTGCAAACTTATATTAAATATGTAGTCTTTTATGTATTTAACCATTCTAGTAAAAACCAAGGACATTTTGGGGGCCAAAATTAAATTATGCAATAATAGCTAATTTAAAATAGTAGAGCTGAGTTGTACGACAGAAAATGAATTTGATCGACTTGATTAGACAAAGTTATACAAACGTGAACCAAGTAAAAGGTGCTCGGTTTAAATTAACATAATCTTGCTGTGGACGTATCTGCTTAAGCCGCATCTGCAAAAAAAGAACCTGTATCTCGTTCCATGGTTGTCACGCCGCACAAAGTTACAACTAACCTTGGATAAAGTTTGACCAGTTGTTTATTTCAAAAAATATTTTTTTTAATTGGTCAACTAAAAAAATTATTTTAACTTATTTCGTCCCTAAATGTCGGGTCTCTAATAGTCGGGTCCCTAAATATGCCCCCCCCCCCCAATATCGGGTCCCTAAACAAGGCTTGCGTCAAAATTTTCGCGTGGGACTGGGCGCCAGATACGGGGCTAAGTTTTTCTGAGCCGTACCAAGATGGAAGTATTAGTATTTAGATAAGGGCTTCTTTTAAACACCGCAGGCGAAAATTTTGTAAATTTTGGATGTCAAGAAGCCAGATTTCTTCCATTTTCAGCGTCGCAGGCATAAATTTTGAGAATTTTGAATGACTGTATGCAGAAAAAATTTCTTTCTCGATCATCCGCTCTCCCATTTACTTAAAAATTTTCATATTAAATTTTTTAAGTTTGAAGGCTAAGAGGCCAAATATTCTTTATTTTCTGCGCCGCAGACTAAAATTTTTGAAAATTCATGACTAAATTAATTTTTCTACTATTTTTTCACGTTTACTAATATTAAAAAACTTTACAATTTTAAAATCAAATTTAAAAAACATCTACATATTTAGAAGGAAAAATTATTTAGCATTTAGAATATTGGCTTAAGACTAATGAATTTGCTGATAGTTAAGTCGGTAGGAGATCGAATTGTTAATCGAAGCACCATCATAATCTCCAACGCTTCCCCTTATGGCTATCAAAAATAAATATTTTAAAAATAAAACGGATTTAAATTTTAATTTATTAAAAATTCAATCAATATTTTAAATTGCCATTAACGTTGCCCTATCATGCGTGCTTTCACGCGACTAAAGACTTCTCACAAGACACTTTTCACAAGACACTCTTACAAGACATTTGTCACAAGACATTGGACATAAAATAAATAAAATATTTTCTTTAACATTGCCTAAACACATTTAAAGAAGAGTAAAGTTTTTCTGACAGCGGGGGCTATAATTTAATAAATAAATAGCACTTTATCACTCGCATGATAAACTCCGCCTTCCATTGATATCCCTCTGTATATTTATATAAACGGTAGTAAACAAGGCTTTTGGCCAGTTAATCAGTGAACATCGTTAGTTACCGTATTTTCTCGATTAATTCCCCTTCCTCGAATAATTCCCTCTCTGTATTAATTCCCTATGCTAGAGTTGGGTTGAAACAATAATTCCCCAGAGAAATTAATCGAGAAAATACGGCAACCTTTATATTGTACTACATTAAATTATGTCCAATATACAAACATTTTTTAACTTTTTAGTGAAAAAAATTATTTAAATAAACAAATGTTTATTTATTTAATTATTTTTTTGCTTCTACCAACAACCCCAACAACAAATGCTTTTCCAAATCCCATCAAAAAAGCAAATCCTTTTCCAACTTTATATAAAGGTATTGTGTTAATCTTTTAACTAAATTATAAAAATTTAATTAGGCATTTGTAATGCATATAACACGATGAGTTTAATTGATAATCCATTGAATGGTTCTACAGAAATAATTTTGGAAAATTATTTCAAAGAATTTCTTTCAACGGAAGATTCCAATCAGATTAACATAATGTATCTGAAAATATCAATACTTTCTCAAGTATTTTTGATGGAACTTGCGGTTGACAGATATCATCCAGGAACTGATATTGGGTTAAATATATATATAAATAATATACTAAATAAATTTCTTATTTAAAGATTGTTTCCTCGCTTCAACTTTCTTTGTCCAATTACCGTCTATTATGAACAACGTTTTTGCCATTTACTAATTAGTTTTAAAATTAATTATAAAAAAATAGTAAAAAATAATTTTGATAAAAATATCAACAAATATTCTCTGAAAGATTGTTGGGATGACAGAAAATTGAAAGGAATATTTTTAGAAAATCAGGAAGAAATTTGGGAGGCTAATTTCATTGTTTTCTTTAAATATTTTATAAATGAGAGGGAATCATTTCAGAATTTTTTGAGGTAAATATTGGTATCGTGATATATTGGGCGGTATCGTGATTCCGATAAAAAATCCGTATCGCTATTTTGGAATGATGTTATAATTAAGTGAAATTACTAATTTTTTCACTAATAATTTGCTTAATTTTAATTTACTTTTTTCGTCCTAAAATCAAACGGAGATTTGATATAATACATATAATGGAGATCTTTTTTTTATTTGAAAATTTTTTAAATTTTTAACCTCTTATTAAATATTTTAATTAAATAACAAGATCTTTTTCTGACAAAAACCAAGTAACCGAAAGAATGGAAATGGTATTTGGATCTCTGCGTTTATTTATTTTGAAAGAAATGTTTCCGGAATATTTTGGCAAACTAGGTAATATATGACATATTTTTTTTATCAGAAGAGCCCTGAAGTAATAATCTCATAAGACATAAAATTACAGCCCTAAATTTACGAATTCAAAAATTTTTGTTGCAAAAGGCAAAAATAGGTATAACCAGGATTTTCGGACAAAATTTAAAAGTAAGAATACAATAAATGCTGAAATAATTACCCTCTCTAATAATTATTCCCTAGTTTTTTTTATTTAAACTTTAAAATATTTAAAAAATAATTCTAATTTTGGAACATTTAAAACTTAATATCAAAAAATGAATCTATTTCACCTCAATTAGGTTGAGATACCGTATTTCTTCTAATAGTGCGATCGGTCGGTTTATTTTTCAACCATCCTATAGAGGGTCGGTTTATTAGAAGGGGTCGGTCTAATAGAGGGAGTCGGTTTATTTTTCAATAATGGAAACTAGAGATCTGACAAACGGCAAAATAAATATTTGATCAAATACTTTGAAAATTATTCGGTATTTGAAAAAAATTCATTTTTAACGAAAGTTATCAAACAAATATTTGATCAAATAATATATGAGAAATAATTTGATATTTGAAAAAATTTGATCAAAAAGTCTAATATTTGATCGGTGGTTCGACTTTTCGTCAAAGGACTTTACGTCACATTAACGCTGGAAACAGGGGGGTCGGTTTAATAGAAGGGGTCGGTCTAATAGAGGAAGTCGCACTATTAGAAGAAATACGGTATATCATAAATTTAGGACTTCTTCCATAATAATTATCACCTTCAACGAAAGATTGAAGCAACAATTACCCAGGGTGATTATTTCAGTATTTACGGTAATAGGTATATAGAACCCTTTAACCAATTGACATAATCTGAGAAATAAAGGGGATTAAAATAATTCCCGAGGTTCGTGAATTCCAGAAAAATTAGGAAAAAGTTAAAAATTACATCCCTAATTATTATAGAGAACAAATCTATTAAAAATAATTTAATTAACTTCTCTGCTGATTCTATTGCAACTGAAATTAAATTATTTGATGATAAAACTTTAATTAGTAAATTGTTTTATGATTCTATTAGAACTAAAAATAAATTAATTAAAACAAAATTCCAACAATGGAGAATATTACATGTTTTGGATTATTTTCTTTATAAAGGATGGTATAAAATTAATATAGAAAATAAAGGTAATTTTGAGGAAATTAAATATTTATTTTTCTTTATTTTTTAGAAGGAATTGAACAGATAAAAAAAATTTGGGAAACAATTTTTGAAAATTATTGGAATGGAAATAATTTTCTTAAAGAATTTGTTTTGAATTTTGATGAAATTGAGGAGGAAGAAATTGAGGAAGAACTTGACGTAATTTTAAGTTTATCAAATTCGTTAATAGGGAAATCCCGATTTTTTCATTCTCGTTTTTTCTGGAATCCAACAGGATTGCGTTGGCTGCTTTGTTTCTTCTCCATTTTTGGATATCCTTCTTCCCACCCTTATTTTCGCGAGGATTCTGTTTGCTAATAAAGCGTAATGTTGCATGCACTTTGATAGCCTTTCCGTATAACCTGTATTATTATCCCTCCCTCAAATAATTACCCCACTTCCATTAATTACCCCATCCAGCGATAGATTGAAACAATAATTACCCCCAAACAAATGCCCTAAAACACGTTCAAATTTTAAACCTCGTATAATTACACTCCCTGGATTAATTGCTCCCTTCAGCGGAAGGTTGAAACAATAATTACGCAGGGTAGTTATTAAAGGATATACTGTATCCTAATTTTGATAATTAAGAAAGGGTCGAATAAAGGTAGAGAATTACATGAGTTAAAATTAAAATATCGATAAAAATAATTTTTTAAACCTTTAAAAGTTAATATATCTTAAACCATATGGTTATGCTGAAACTGAGTTTGATGTTCATTTAAAATATTTGTTTGTAATGAAAGAATGTACAGAAAATATTTTAAATAACAAAAATATAACAATAAATGAAGAAAATAAAGAAGAAAATAAAAAATATTTGAACAATTGTGTAAATGAAGAAATTAAAAAATTAAATGAAAATATTAAAGAAATGGATAAATTTGGAGGAAATACCCAACGAAAGTTAAATTTTATTACGAAAAAATATAAAGACAAAGTGTATAATCCAATCCAAATAATGAACGAAAAATATGTTAAAGAAAAATGTAAACTTTTAACAATAAGGATAGGAGATTTTTATTTAGATCTACAGGAGATCCATTGTCTATTTTTAATTAATAAATATTTTAGGTGAAGAAATTAAAAAATTATATGGCAGTCAAAAAACAATAGCTGAGTATCGAAATAAAAAAGTTATCAAAAACGATGGAAAGGAAATTATATTAAATGATGAAGTAGGTTAAAATGAGAGTAATTATGTACACTGCGATGCAAAATTATACGTCCACCCCATTTTTTGGAATTTTTTCGTTGTTTTGATGCGAATTTTCTGAAAATTTAAATACAGACCTTTTAGTAACAAGATCTTTAGTAACAAGATATAACTAACAAGATTTGTCTGGATTTTTGGCAGAATTTTTATCTTAAAAATTTTTAGACCAAAATTTGTGTTTTCGACCTACGCAAAATTATACGTCCACTTTCCAAAAAAGTTATTTCCAATTATAGGAAAAATCTACAAAAATTCCAGTAAACTCATACATTGATATTATAAAGATATAAAAAGAAAGTAGGTCCATATCTTTACCCTAAGTCGAGATCCTGAGACCTTGAAAATCAACGTAAAACAGGGTTTTTCAATTAAAAAAATATTTTCTACTCCTCACGGATTATTATAATTTTTGATTTTGGGCTCATTCGAAAGCCCACGAAATTTGCTACAAGATAGTATCAATCTTATTTTCAGAAAAAATTTTAAAGTGAGATACAAGCATTTAATAACCAAATTGTTTTTCGAAAAAATGGGGTGGTTTTTTTGCGTCGCAGTGTATAACATATAAATAGTTCTAAATAATCATGATAAATTTTACTTAATAATTCGTAACATACATATTAAGCGTAAAATAATTTCGGAATAAAAAAATTTTAATTTTAATATTTAAGCAAAATCAGCCTGAAAATCAAAAAGCAAAAGAAATAGTTGAGGATATTGAAGAAGAAATTGAAGAGGAGGAAGAAGAGGAAGAAGAAATATTTTCTTCAAAATTAATAGATGAAATTATAATGAAGGAATTTGAACGTAAATGTTTAAAATAAGGGCGGGTAATTAGGGTTAACGAGAGTTACCTACCGTTAGACCTAAAATCTAAAACTCAAATTGGATAATAATAAAAATCTCTTTCAATGTCTTTTATTAAACCTGAGGAAACCGAAAATTGAGGAAACTCAAAACTGGAATTCCAACAATTATCTGACATGAAGAGGGAATTATTAAATAATACCTATATGTATGATACTGAAAAAATTAATTCCAAAATTTTTTTAGAAAATAAAGAAATGAAAGATGCACTAAATTTTTTAAAAGATTTGTTGGAAATTGAAAATAAATTATTTGAACAAAATATTGGAATTTTTGATAAAAATACAGAGGAATTTAGATTAAATATTTTATCAAACAAATTAAAAGAAAAAGAGACAAAATTATTTTTATTTAAAAAAGATAAATTTTATTATAATGGGCATGTAATAAAAAATAAATTTACAAATTTTTTGGCAGAAAACACAAAAAATTATACAATTAAAAATTTAATTTATTTATGGCAAATTATTTATTTATTAGTAAAAATTGAGGAAAATATATTTAATGATTATGTTAAAGAGGTAATAATCTGAGTTCCGAGTTCCGAAGTTTCTTTCCTTCCGATTTCCTTCACCTTCGTCATTTCCGACCCACCGTCATTTCCGACCCCCGCCTCCCCTCCCCCTTGGCGCTGCCTCCCCGAAAACCTTTCCTGTGCCCCCCCCCCCGTCGGGGACTAACCCTAGTAATAAATAATTAAGTGGAGTAAATTATATAGAGATCCACATCTTTTCCTGAAGTGCTAAACACTTTCCGCGCTTGTTGCTTACAAAGATCCTAACTTTTATGTTTATTTTTCGTCCATATTTCGAGATTTTTACCATATTTTCAAAATTTCATCAAGATTTTCATTCTCTCATCAATAATATGAATGAGAGAACCATAATATGAATATGTTTCAAAAATTGTCGGAAATCGGAAATTTTTCCAAAATTTTGGAAATCGGAAGGAAAAATGTCGGAAATCGGAATTCCGACCCACTTCTCCATATAGAAAACAGCCCTGCAAATAATAATTATAAATCATTTAAAAAAATATGCATTTTTAGAAACTCAAAACAAAAGAAATGGAATTTAACAAAAAATTTGAAATTATGGAAGATTTAATTGAAAAGTTTGTTTAAGATTTTTTAAATTAAGACAAAATTTAAATATATTTTAGTCCGCAAAAAATTGAATACCAAAAAATGAAGACAAAGATTGATGAATTTATTAAAAAATAATTTTTTTTGGGTTGTAAAAGAAGTTTTTTTTTGAGCTGTACTTTTGTGGAAGTTTCTGAGGCTTCTCTCTGACTTGAACCACCAAACATTTTTATTATTCAACCATATTTAAAATTTTTGCGATTAAACAATGCCCCCCCCCCCCCCCCAAAGCCCATGCATATTTACGGCATTCACTAAACAATTTGATGACCACATACCCTGGAAAAATTTATTTACTTTTTATTATCTAAATATATTAGAGTGGTGTGTTAAAAAATTTTAAAACAACGTTTTTTGTTTTTCAAGTTTACGATTGTCTAATTAATCTGAAATTTTTACGAGATTTTTATCAATACAAATTTAAATGACCATAGAAATTTTTGTAATAATCAGAAAATTTTATTTAAGTTTCTTAGACCCATTTTTGAAATAAGCGTTAAAAACTGATCAAAGAAATATTTTTTATGTAATATTTTCTGGTTATAGTATCTGTTTATAAATATTTTATAAAAAGTTCAAATTAACAGAACAATTAGAACCTTGAAAAACAGATCGAGAGATTACCTACTGTTGGGTCTATAATTTCATAACACACCTTAACTACATATTTTATATTTTTATCTAACACTAAAAATCTTTTATTTTGTAGTTTATTTACTAAATTTTTAGATTTTTAAAGTTTTTTTTGTTAATTTTCAAAAGAAAGTTTATTTAAATTTATTAAAATTAATGTTAACATTATTTAAAGTAAGATTAACACAATTTTCATTTCATTTTATCAAATATTCTTTATCCAAAATATTGTCAAATTATTTTAGTCATGTTTTAAATTTTTATTATAAATTTAAATTGTATTTTCTTGGATAAATTACATTATTTTATAGTATTTTAGGTATATAAAATTTTCTTGAAAATTAAAAAAAGTTCTTAAAAGTAATGTTTACATAGAGAAATAATTACATTTATGTAAATCTTTTTAAATATATAAATATTTAATTAAATATCCGAGACACTAACGGAATCGAAAATTTAACATCTTTTCCTGTTCCTTCCTTTTTCTTTTCACCAATTTCTGGAGAATCAGAATTTACAAAATAATCATTACTGTCATAGAATTGTTCTTCATCGGAATTCTGAAAAAAATTATTTTTTTATAGAATTATTAGTCATCATATCTACATATATTTCTTGTTTTTTACTATGGTTTTAGGTTATATTTAGAATTGACTTTAAATTTTTATAACAAAAGCTATGTATATAGAGAGAGTTATTACTATAGTGCAAGTCTCAAGTGATGTGATTCTACGACCTAAACATTAGAAAACATTAAAATCTAGGCGGGCTTCAGCAATGGGACCTCTTCCGGGATCTCTTCAGCTTCCTCTTCCGGGATCTCTTCAATACCACAATATTTAGTGATTATTTAAAAATTTTATATTACCTCCATCTGAATAATTTTTTCGCTGTTTAATGGTTGTTCCTTAATTATTTAAAAAAGTTTAAATAATACTCATATATAGAAATATAATAGCTTTAATTTAGCTCTGGATATATTTTACTGGGTTTGCTAATCAGTACTTGTCTCATTACTTGAGATTAGCTTGCTAAAATGTATTGGTCCTTTGTTATTTTCTTGGTTAATCCAGACTTCCGTTTCCCGAGTTTTTTCTTCTTCCGAACATCACTAATATTTGTAGTTTTCTAAAATTATCCCAAATTCGCTGACTTTAGCAGAGAAGGGAACAAATAAGTATAAAGCCCTATAAATACCCACAAACCAAATCATTTACATTTATTGTAGCTATATTATTATTCTCTAATAAATTTTTAATTGATATTAATTTACTTCCATCATAATTTTCTTTTAATTTTTCATTAGGTATTTTTGTCAAATTTTCTCTAATTCCAAAAATTATTTTTTCAATATTTTCCAATTCTTTATTAGACCATTCTAATTTTGTTTTGGCACTTTCTTTCTCATTATTTGAAATAACTTTATTTTTAATTAATTTTTCTGTTTCAATTTTATATTTTTTCAATTCATTTTCCAATTTTTCCCATTTTTGTAAATATTCAATATTTAATTGTAAATTAGCTAAAAATGTTTCTTTTTCAATTTCTCTTATTTTAACAGGCATTATTTTAGCTTCATTATATCCAACAATTATTTCTGGTTTAATTATTGCATGCTTCCATAGTTCCAAAAAATTTTCTTTTATTTTTAAAAAATCTTCTTTACTTTGAATAAATATTTTGTTATCAAATATAAATGTTTTTGTATTGTTTTGATTAATTATTAATTTTTTATTTGGTAATTTTGTTAATTCCAAATAAGTATCTCTCCATTTATTTACTTTTCTTTCCAAGAATTTCCGGTTTTTTGCATTTTCTTTTTTGTATATAAAATAAATTTATTAAAATATTAGAAATAATGATTATTTACTCTATCCTATATATAATTTTAGAATGCTTTGTCTGTCTGTCTGTTTGTCCGCAGCTTTGAATTTTGCGAGACTTTTGGCGTTGTGTTTATTTTTTTAATTAAAAATGACAAAATATCCCAAATAGAAAATAGTGTGTATTTAGAGAAGTAAAGAAAGAATGTGAATTTTTTAGAATTTGGTTTGTCTTTTTTTGGATTTTTTTTTGTTTGTTAATTGTAGTTAAGATGTGTTTTGATAGTTTTTTTTGTTTTTTAAAATTGGTTTTATTTAAAAATTGTTTTTAGGTTCAAAATAAAAACAATTTTTTATTTAAATTGCGTCAGTGTCCAACAGTGTTTTTCAGTGGTGATCATTTATTTAAACAACAAGTGTCCAACAGTTTGTTTTTTAGTGTTGATTTTTTATTTAAACAACGCATTATCCAACCGTTGGTTTTTTGTGAGTTTTGTTTTTATTATTGTTAGGTCTTAGTTTTTGAGGTTGACAGAGTAATATAAAAAGTGGATAGTATAGATTGTTTGGTATTATTGATACCAAATAGGTAACTTTGATTAGAGTTTGACATTGTGTGAACTAGATAGTTGGTAGTACTAGGTAGTTTGGCATTGTGTGATTGTAGTACTAGAGTTTGACATTTTGTGATACTAAATATCTGATAATTGATAGTACTAGCAAGGTCGACATAGCGATACCAATTATGTGATATTGATACCAAATAGCTGACTTTGACTAGCGTTTCACATTGTGTGATACTAGATATTTGGTGTACTAGATAGTTTGGCATTGTGTGATTGAGTATTAGAGTTTGACATTGTGTGATACCAAATAGCTGATAATTGATAGTGATAGCAAGGTCGACATAGTGTGATACTAAATAGCTTATAATTGATAGTACTAGCAAGTTTGACATAGTGTGATGCTAAATAGTTGATAGTCCTAGAGTTTGACATTGTGTGACACTAAATAGTTGAGAGTACTAGAGTGACTAACAGTTGTAGTATATATAGTAAAAAAGTTCTTTTATTATTAACTACTAACTAACAGTTGTAGTATATATAGTAAAAAGTTCTTTTACTATTAACTATTAACTAACAGTTGTAGTATATATAGCAAAAAAGTTCTTTTACTATTAACTAAAAGTTGTAGTATATGTAGTAAAAGTTCTTTTACTATTAATTATTAACTAACTGTAGTATATATAGTAAAAAAGTTATAGTATATAGTAAAGAAATATATAAAAAGTATATAGTAAAATAGTTAGTAGTTAAAAATTAATAGTTGATGATTAATAGTTAATAGATGAAATTCAAAGTTGAAAATCTTGGTTATCAGTTGATGAGTTAATAGTTGATAGTTAATAATTAATAGTTGATTCATTTTTTAAATTTTAGTCTTATTAAAAAAAATGAGAGGCAATATAAGAATTTTATTGGATGATATTGACGATATCCCTTCAACCAGTCAAAACAATGCTCAAAATAATTTTGATGATATGCAAAGAGAAAATCTGGAAAAAAGAAATCGAAGACTTGAAAAAGATAGAGAACGCAAAAGAAGAAATCGCGAAAATGAATCGCAACAAGGAAGAATTGAACGATTGGAACAACAAATGATTAGGCAAAGAATTAGAAGAGAAAATGAAGATGAAGAGGAAACTGATCAAAGATTGGAACAAGATATGATTAGAAAGAGGACTAGAAGAGAAAATGAAGATGAAGAAGAAACTGAACAACGATTGGAACAAGATATGATTAGAAAGAGAATTAGAAGAGAAAATGAAGATGAAGAAGAAACCGAACAACGATTGGAACAAGATATGATTAGAAAGAGAATTAGAAGAGAAAATGAAGATGAAGAGGAAAATGAACAACGATTGGAACAAGAAAGAATTAGATATAGAAATAGATATAGAAATAGACTTAGAGATGAGATCCGGTTGTTCGCAGCCGGTGATCATCGAAATGTGATTGTGAATAGACTCGGAAGGATGAATGTTGAGTGTACCCACTGTGGTGCACTGCATTTTCCGGAAGAGAAGATTGGAAATAAAGGAAATTCCTTTAATAATTGTTGCCATCATGGCAAAGTGAACTTGAATTTGATACCAGAAAACAATTTTCCAGTTTTACTGAAAAATCTGTTTTTGAGAATTGATACAAGATATAAGAACTTTTTTGATTGTATTAGAAATTTGAATAGTAGCGTTTCCATGGCTTCCATGAATCCGCTTAGATATAGATATCCAAGTAATAGAGGCCCATATTGCTTTCGCATATGTGGTCAGATTTATCATAAATTGAACTTAGCATTGAATCCAGACGATGGAGACGAGCCTGCTTATGGGCAAGTCTTTATTGTTGATACAGAACAAGCGCTTAGTGCAATGAATAGAGCAAACCCTGTCATAAACCAGAGTTTGCTAAAAAATGTTTATGAATTGATAAAAGACATCAATCCTTTTGCGCAAGCATACAGGATGATGAAGGATGAAGAGGATGAAGAAAAAGAAAGAGCTAGACTTGAAAATAGACCTCCTGTCGAGGTTAGTCTTTTGTTTGATACAAAAACTAACTTAGACAGGAGATTAGGGTACAATGTACCAAGAGCAAACGAAGTAGCAGCAGTTTATGTGCCTGGAGCAGATGGCGAAATGCCTAATGCTAAGATTGTTGTACGAGAAAAAGGAAAAGAACTTAGAATTCTGGATAATACTAACCAGTTAGTATCACCCATGACATACCCGCTGTTTTATCCGCGTGGTACGTTGGGGTGGCATCCAGATATTAGACAAGAAAATAGTATTAGACGAGTGACTAGACTTCAGTATGTTAGTTATAGTATTGGAATTAGGAAGGAGTTTAACCCCATTCTTTATGGGGGAAAACTCTTTCAACAGTATTGTGTTGATGAATATGTCAAGATTGAAAGTGATAGAATGAGATGGATTAGGAGTAACCAGAAAACGATCTTGGCTGATGCCTATAAGAACGTTGACAGTTACTTAGAAAAAAGGGCGAGAGAAACTGGGAGGCCGTTGGGGCGTAAAGTTATTTTGCCTCCGACGGTGACCAACTCGCCGAGATATATAGAAAAGCACTTCCAGGATGCAATGTCATTAGTGCGAAAGTTCGGGAAACCGGATCTTTTCGTCACTATGACTTGCAATTCGCAATGGGAGGAGATTAAAGAGAATTTGTATGAAGGACAAGTGCCTTCAGATAGACCTGATATAGTAGATAGAGTATTCTATCTTAAAGTTAAAGCATTGATGAAAGAGATAACTAAGGCCAAAATTTTTGGCAGAGATATTTGTTGGATGTATCCGGTAGAGAACCAAGGACGGGGACTACCGCACATCCATTTGCTTTTGACTTTGATTGATAAAGTAACAAGTTCTCAAGATGTTGAGAATATAGGAATTAGTGCTAGACTACCTGACAAAGACAAAGATAATGAATTATTTGAATTAGTTAAAAAGTTTATGATCCATGGACCATGTGGTGATTTGAATCCAAATTGCCCATGCATGGAAGAGAAAATAGTGAATGGAAAAAAGATAAAAGGTTGTTCAAAGGGTTATCCCAAACCCTTTCAACAAGAGACTATAGTATTGGATAATGGTTTAGCATTATATGCGAGACCTAGAGATGGAAGAACTGTTGAAATATCTGCAGCAGGAATGAGACATGAACTTGATAATAGATGGGTTGTTCCACACAACCCTTATTTGTTAAAGATGTTTAACTGCCACATTAATGTGGAGAAAGTGAATAGTGTGACCTCTGTGAAATATTTACATAAATATGTTCACAAGTTACCAGATAGAGCTACAATGAATTATGAAGAGAAAAATGATTGTGACGAGATTAAAGAATTTATAGACGCACGGTACGTCTGCCCGCAGGAGGCCGTGTGGAGAATTTTAGAATTTGAGACATATGATCGTAGTCATAGCATCACAACTTTGCCTGTCCATTTGGACGGTGAACACGTGTGTTATTTCGACGAGAATATGACTGAGCAAGAGATTAGAGAAAAGATAGAAAATGACTCTGAATTAATTGGATATTTTGAATTGAATAAGAATAATGCCTTAGCTCGGAATCTCTTTTATCACGAGATTCCCGAGAAGTTTGTGTTTAGAAAAGGAATTTGGAATGAGAGAAAGACACATTTCAACACAATTGGTCGGATGGTCAAGGTTTCGCCAGCCGAAACCGAACGCTATCACTTACGGCTGTTGTTGTTGAATGTGAAAGGAGCTACAAGCTATGAAGATTTGAGAACTGTAAAGAGATTAGATAATTTGATATCGAATATTAGAAAATATGCAACCTTCGCGGAAGCATGTTTAGCCAGAGGTTTAATTAGAGATGATGATGAGTGGAAGAAGGCATTAGAAGAAGCTAACAACTTCGAAATGCCTTGGAAATTGAGAGAGTTATTTGCCTTGATTTTAGTGCATTGCAACCCTGCAAAACCCGAAGAACTTTGGGCTTTGTTCAAGGATGCATTGTCAGAGGATTTTGCAAAAAATCTTAGTATTGAACTTGCATATAGAAAAGCGTTTATAGATATAGTAAAAAGAATATTGGAAGCAGGTAAATCAATTGCTGATTTTCCTACTATGAAGCAACTAGATGGTATTAATCACCTAGATGGTTTAGATTTAGACCAAGTAAATAGTATTGAAGAGCAATTTAATGTTGCTGAAGAATTAGATCTAGGTCGTCGTAGCTACGAGCTACTAAACGACGAGCAAAGAGAAATAGTAGATGAGATTTTGACTAGGATCTCCAATCCGGATGGGAAAATGGCCTTCTATTTTCTCAGCGGACCAGGTGGATCAGGAAAGACATTTGTACTTTGTACAATTGTTCACTTGATTAGAGGAATGAATAAGAAAATTAGTAACATGGCCTTTACTGGGATTGCGGCAACGCTATTACCAGGAGGTAGAACATTGCATAATAGATTTGGCTTGAATTTAGATATGAGCAATTCGAAAATAGGCCCAAGCTCAAGAGCATGGGAAGAATTGAAGAACGTTGATATGTTCATTTGTGATGAGGCACCAATGATTCACAAAAGAGCATTATCAACTATAGATTTGAAATTGAAAGAGATTATGAATAATAGTATAGAATTTGGTGGCAAAATTATGCTGATGGCAGGCGATTTTCGTCAGACATTGCCAATCCAGAAGCATGCCACTAGAGCCGAGATTTGTGATTTGACAATAAAAAGAAGTCAATATTGGGCTTCTGTGAGGAAGTTCAAGTTGACAAAGAATATGAGAGCCTTAGAAACTGAAAAAAGATTTGCTAAGGATTTATTAGAAATTGGTTCCGGAGAACGGAATATTGATACTGACCAGTTGGTATTACCGCTGGATGTTATTAGTACTGGTGATCTAGCTGAAGAGATTTTTGGAAATGTGATTATAGATAATGATTGGAATAAGATGGCCAATATGGCTATTGTTGCGCCGAAAAATGTCGACGTGAGAGATTTGAATAATAGGGTTTTGAATATGCTTCCTGGCAACGAAACGTTGTACAAGAGCATAGACAAAGCCGAGAATGAAGAGAAACAAGTATTAGACGAGTATTTGGATGAGTATTTGAACTCATTGAGCCCAAATGGGTTTCCATTACATGAGTTAAGATTAAAGAAATATGCCATAGTGATGTTGATTAGAAATTTGAATATAGAAAATGGCCTGTGTAATGGAACTAGAATGTTGGTCGAAGAAATGAGACCAAACTTAATAGTTTGTAGACTTTTGACTGGAGATAGAGCAGGTGAAATGGTGTATATCCCACGCATCACTCTGTGTTGCGATGGAGAGTACCCATTTGATTTACATAGGCACCAATTCCCATTGGTGTTAGCCTTTGCAATGACTGTGAATAAGGCCCAAGGGCAAACATTAGAAGGATTGGGAATAGATTTGACTAAAGACGTGTTTAGTCACGGTCAATTGTATGTGGCCCTCTCGAGGGTTAGATCTTGGAATTCGTTAAGAATTAGGTTATTAGAAACTAATAACGAGAGAAAAGTTATGAATGTAGTGTATAGAGAAGTAATAGATGATAGAGATTAGTTTTAGAATAAGATTTAGATTTAGAATTGAGTTGTCTAAAGATTGTCACAATCTAATAGGTTGCTTTATTTAAAAAACCTAATATATTTTTTAATTTAAGACAAATATTTTTGAGCTAATTTTTCTTTGAGAATAAACAACAAGAAAAAGAACAACAAGAAAATGAACAACAAATAACAAGAAAAGGAACAAGAAAATAGTTAATAGTTGAAAGTTGGTTAATAGTTAAAGCAATGTCTTGACTGGATTAATGTTTGAATTTACTGATACAAGTTATGAACATGTCGAGACACAAAAGGTATTACAAGTTTTTTTTAAATTTTAATATCTAATTTTAAGAATCTATCAAGTTTTGAAGAAATTGGAAAGAATAAACAAAATGGGTGTATAAGTGATGGTACTTTTATTTGAAAAAGAAATTCTTTGTGTAGAGTTGAAATTTTATAGGTAATAGTTTAAAATTAATATTTTAAAGTTGGTTAATAGTTAATATTAAAAATTAATATTTGAAAGTTGGTTAGTAGTTAATAGTTGAAAATTAATATTTGAAATTTGGTTAGTAGTTAATAGTTGAAAATTGAAAGTTAAAATCAACATATAATTAAATTGCAATATAAATAAGTCTAAAATTTCAGTTTTAAAATTCAAAATGCGAAGCAATGCAAGAATTGTTTTGGATAGTTGTTTGGAAGGTAAAATCAAAATAATTAAATTGCAATGTAAAAAAGTAACATTTTTAGTTTAAAGATTCAAAATAAGAAGCAATACAATAAAGCAATACAATTGTTTGCAATACAATTGTTTGGAGCATTATCAGTGGACTTACAGTTAGAACGGCTCAAAATCAAACTAAATTGGAAAAAACAACCAAGATGAAGATTTAATTTGATGATTATTTTATTTGAAAAAATTATAATTATTTGAGCATTGTTTTTCTACGAAACTAGCAAAAGAATGTTGCAATGTTGTAAGATTTGTACATAATACTACTATTATTTTCAAATCATGCTATATTTCAACATTTGTTTTGTTAGTTTTTTTACACATTCTTCCCTAAATATTTATGTGTTTTTGATTGTTTTTTGCTTCAAATGTGTTTATTGTTTTTAAAATTTAAGCTACATTTATTGAAATATAAAGGTTTAAACATTTCATGCATATGTTTTTAGATGAATTAGATAGTTTAAGTTTTTTCATAGGTAAGTCAACAGATAGTAAAAAGTTTTTGTCAAAGGAAAAGACTGACCGGAAATGAGTTGATTTGACTTTTAAGTTTTGTTATGATTTTGAATTAGGCTAGCGGAGGAGCTCGCCCGAAGGGCGAGCACCTTCGCTAGTGGTAGAAAAAGTTGAAATCGTTACCGTTATAGCACAAGAATTATTACTGCTTCAATTGCCGCTTATGGATTTTGGAGTGATTATAAGGACGAAGGAAGATATAGGCTGTCTAGCTTTTAAAAATGCTTAGGCGAGAGTTAGTGATCTATGTATAAGGTAGAAAGGGTTAAGCTAAGTTGTCGTTCTGGTAGCAAAGTTAGTAGAATATCTGCAGGTTTCAAACAAGGTGGTAGTTTCACTCCAATTTACCAAATTTTTATTTAATTAAAATAGCACCCAAATTTTGTATCTAGATCTTCTACATAATCTAACTAACATTTATATTTAATTGGAAAAAAGATTAAATGGAATAATGTCAAATAATTTAGATAATAAGTTCAGAAATATAATAATAAAATTTTAATAAAAACCATTTTTATCAATTTCCATTTGTTCATCTTTATTTTGAGGTATTTTTAGATATTTATGGATTAATAAATAACTTTCAATTAATATTTTCATAATTCCTTCAATTGATGTTATTTCTTCAAATATTTGTTTACCTCCATCACCAATAGCAATAAAACGTTTAAAATTTAGAGGTCTAATCGTTAAATTTTCCATAAAATTAAAATCCAAATTAATTTCTTAAATTTTTAAAATTTAAATTTAATTTAGATAAATTAACCATTATTTGAAGAATTTGGAAATTTTCCTTTAAATTTAATTAATATTTTCAAATATTTGAAAAACTTGATTGACTTCACTTGCCAATGCAAACATTCATTTAAAAATGCTGATCTTGTCTTAAATATTAATTTAAAAACAGTATATCTCTATATGAGTTGTTGTGCTTTCATAAAAACTATTTAGAGTTAAGAATTAGGTATATGCTGGATCTGAGAAGCACCGAAATTTGAGAAGTCATTCAAGAACTTTTCAATATAAATTAAAGAAAAGACTTGGGAAATTCATTAAACTATGAAATAAATTTATAAATATGAAATAAAGGATAAAGTGAGAAGCATTTTGGTGTAAAATTATTTCTTTTGCCCTAGTGAAATTAATTTATAATCTCTGTATTTATCAAATAATTATCTAGATACCTAATTATCATTCCTACCTCTAGCTGGCTCTGGTTAATAAAAGAAATGGGGGGGGGGGGGGGGGGGTAATTAATTATCTTAGTGAAAACAATTAGTTGAGTAATCAATTTTTAATTTAATTTTGTAATCCATACAATATTAAGTTCACTAATAATATTTTGTTTCTGTTTCCAAATATTTTTCCCTCTCAAACCAGATTTTTCAATTAAATTATTTTGGTTTTCTCTCCATTTCCTTCCATTTTTGTAATTAATCATTTCATGTAAATATTTTAAATTTAAAAATTTTCTACATTTCCAGTTTGAAAAAATTTCATTTAATTGTTCATTTAGTCTTTCAAAAATTGGGTCTTTATTTGTTTTATTTATTTTTAAAAATTCCCAGATTTTTGAACGTTTTTTACGAATAACTTGTTCTGCTTAAAATTATAATTATTCATAAAATAAGGATTCTTAATTTTGCTAATTTAATAAATCTAATCCTTTTACCCTAAAAAATAAACTAATAAATTTCAAAAAATAAACAACAACCGCAATTTATTTCCAAAAACACATAAAAGAAAAACTACATAAGCGAAAGATTTAGCACTAATAAGAAGAAATTTACATACGAATAAAATTTTATAGGCGGTGTTGATATTCTAAACTACGGGGAGGGGAGAGGGAGCGAGCACAATGGGCATCAAGCAAATCCCTCGGGTAGGGCCTTCTTTCCTTTCCATTCATTACATTCAACTGCATCCACATGCTCCGGAAATAGTTCCTGGTTGTGAACCATTAAAAACTGGCCAAAGAATTGTTTTCGCAAACAATCCTTTCGGTTGTTGGACATTGTTGCAACTTTTAATGTAATTAAGGCAGCAACTATAAGCAGATACATAGTCGTTGAAGAATAATTTGTATATACAATTGTAAATTGCGTTTCTGTATATGCTAAATGAGGAATTCTGAGTTGGGCTAAGAAGAGGTCTGAAGTCTAAATCTATGGCTTGCATTAATTCTGTGTTGTTATTTTTGTCAGGTTTACAACAATGGGCATAATCTTGAGGAACAGTTTGGTTGTAAACAGTAACGTTGTTATTGGTGCACTGAAAAGTTTAAGAATGATTAGAATAACAGTTAAGTAACTAACAAAGTGTGAAGAGGCAATAACTTGCCAGAATTGACACTGAAAACCGTTCCCAAAAATTGTCGTTTGGTAACATAACAAATGTGCCAATGAACTCAAATATGAGAATTGTGCCGATAAAAATTTCAAACGTCTAAAGGAGTCAGTTTCGGTCTTGAAGAAGCTGTAGCAATTTGAAACGTAGTTGTTAGCTTCGGCAATTGTTGAGGAGTTATAGTTCTGAGCAGTAGCATTGGAATTGATGGAGTTGTTAAGTGATTGTAAAAGAGAATTGCTATCAGCATCTCCACTCAACATGGAATTTCCAATTGAGGAGAGTGTTGTATACTATTTATTAGGGAATCTTTGTATATATTTAAATCAAAAATACCATATCACAATTGGAAAGATACTGTTGAACTGTTCCAAACCCAGTGATGTATGCATTCAATATTGCTTGCCACAGTGTGGGAGATGCATTATTAGCGCAGTATTGGCGAAGAACCATAGCAATATAGGCATGTTTTCGCTCAATTGGCCAGTCATCATCATTTTTAAAGCAGATCCTTTTGAACCATTTTGTCCATGTGAGAACGATTGCGGTTGTTCCATTGCCACATTTGTCATTAGCTGTTGCATTTTCCATAGCAGCAGTTAGCGGGGAATTGCCAATATTATCCACTGGAACTATTACTAATTTCATATTATCTGCATTGAAGCTGAATCCTGCAAGAATAAACTCGAAGATCCTTCCCCATCCAGTAATTTGTTCACATTCAACTAATGGTTCAATGTCAGCGTTGTTTGCGAAGAAAAGTTTTAAATGATAAGCACATCTAATAACCTTTACCCATAAAGTTAAAGTCACATCAAGGAGCTCAATCTCTATCTGCTTTATACAGACCTCGAAACGGTTCTTTAATTCAAAAAATCTAAACATTTAAAATAATATTTATATTACTTGTTGGTCAAAGTTCAAACGCAAGAATTTAATTCTTCTTAACTCATTAACTAGAACACATGGGCAAGATCCTGATGTAGAGTTAGAAGTAGAATTGTTCAAATAAATATAATTAATTATTGTGACATTTGCAGGAGCTAGACTTGCAGCAGATGATGTATCCAAGCTTACTCCACTAGCACCCGTAGCCAGACTTGCCGCAGTGGATGTAGTTGTGGAAGCCGTTGTAGTTGTTGGAACATTACTTGGAGATGTTGTAGCATAACAGTCACATATTGGCCCAATGTTACATTCACGATGAGCTTGGCTATTTGAATTGCTTTCCGAATTTCGTGTATTAGTTAAAGGTGCAGGACAATTGGTTGACATAACAATGCCAAAACAAATCCCAAAAGCCAGTATATTTCCTAACAGAATGTTGGATCCCATGTTTGAGCAGTTGAATATAACTGATTGAAGGAAAGGTTTATTAGTTTTATTAGGATTTTTGTTCGGCTACGAGGACGAAACATGATTAGTGAAACTTTTGACTGCCTTTTATAGTGAGTATCTTCTTGTGTGGTCGTAATAATTTAGTGTAAATAGATTTGAATTGAAGAGATTTGAATTTTATTTTTTCAAACATTCATAAAGTTAATTTTACTATATTTACATATTGACAATATTTTTCATCCCTTAGGTTATTAATTTTTGTGCTAGTTTATATTATTCACGACTCATGTTATAGTTAAGGCTGGCGGTTCCTGTTATCCGGAGAAAAAACACTGGTACTCGAAAATTTCGGCTCGAAAATTTCGGAAAATTTCGGTTTTGGATCCAGATACCCAAAGATTTTCCAGGAACCGTCAACCTTGGTTATATTCCACCAAGTTATATTCCACAAGTTATTTTAGTTCCAAAACTATTCTAGGTTGCTTCTTAAACAACCCACAACCGAGAGGATTGCTCACGATATAACCCTTGGCCATTTTATTCAGTCGCAATAACTTTACACTTTGGAATTTTATCAGCATTCTTTGAGGATATAGGAATTAGCGTTTAAACCCGGATCCGGAACTCGATCCGGTATTTTGATAAATCGGAATCGACTCTCGGTTTTTTAATTTCCCACCATCACTATTAATTAATTGAAGGGAAATCTACCAAAAAATTAAAATTCTGAAAGTAGTTTTAAGAGGAAAGATTGTTTTTTAATTTGGAATAATAGAGCATTTTTCCAAATAAGTTATTAAATATTTGGATAGTATGTATAAACTTAGCTCTAAAATATCTAATTTAATTAAATAAAAAAACTTGGAGAAAACGCTGAGGACGAAGACGAAGTTAAATTGCTACTGCTAGAAGATGTAAAAAATGAAGATGTTGATGATGTTGTATCAAAGGACAAATTACTTCCATTATTAATATTTTCATTATTTTCTAATAAAATTCTTTCCCTTTCTTTACTCAATTCTTTTTTTAATTTCATTATTTTTTTAAATTTTATTTTTTCTTTTTCTTCCAAAAAATTCAAAAACATTTTTTCATTCAAAAATAAATTTTTATTAAATTCTTTATATTTTTTATTTAAAATTTGGATTTTTTGTTCTGCTGATTTTACTATTTCTTCTCTAGTGTGATTATACAAATTAATTCTCATTTTATTATTTGTTGAAAATTGTTCTTTTAAAATATTTAATTTTGTTTTCATTAATCTTTGAATGGATTCTTTTTCTTTTAATTTTTTCTTTTCATCTTTTTTTGCTAAATTTAATAAAGAATATTCACTTAATTCAATTAATTGTAGTCCAAAATTTCCATATGTTGATATTCCATCCATCCATCGTTTCATTGCTATTTCCCAACTTTTATAATCTTCTTTAAACTTTAAAATAAAAACGAAAATTATTTTAATTTTTTCTTTATCAAAAAGTGTTAAACAATAAAATAAAAGCTCCTGAATTCACAACAATCACCTATGGAGGTTAATCACTATTTAAATCAATAAAAAATGATTTAATTAATTAAAAATTTCAATTCAAATCTAGACAAATTTTAAAAATAAAATAGTAAGTCAATTATATGTAGAACCAAAATATGCCAATAAGTTTTTTAAAATTTATTATTTCCCTTATATGTAGATGTTGATAGTTAGTAGAGTTGATCAAGTTGGCCGATACCCGATCTCGGGTTAGTCGATACCAGTATCGTTTTGCTCAACTCTAATAGTTAGTAGTCGATTTGGTTAACTCCTTGATTTACCTTATTTGGACGCTTGGACCAAGGATAAAATAAGTCGTGCCTTATATTAGAGTGAAATACGAGATAAAGTAGGGGAGTGTAATGATTAAATTTTAATTAAAAATTATCTTTTAACCTTCATCTCAGATGCAAATTTTCTTTGTTCATTTATTATACTTTCAGAATTTATTTGTATCGGTTCTTTATTAATTTTATTATTATTTATATTTTCAATTTCAACAATTTCCTTTGTTCCAATAATTAAATAAAATTCATTTAAAAAATAAAATAATAAAATAAATATATTTATTAACATTTTTAGAATTTTTATTTAATAATTTAAAAATTTTCGAAAAAAATTATTGAGTTTATTTTCTCAGAATAAAAGTGCATTCACAAGCATATGTATGTAATTTATTAATCATTAATAAATTGACAGGAAATATTAAGAAATGTCTGGAAATAATTTATAAAATATTTCTTTTTAAAATTAAATTAATCAAAATTTAAATTTAAAAAAAAATAAATCAAAATTTAAATTTAATTTTCTATTCAAATTGGGACTTTTTGATTGATATTTAAAAATAATTATCGTATATGCTCGAATAATTACCCTAGGTAATTATTGTTTCGACCTTTCACTGGAGGGGGTAATCATTCGAGAGGGGTGCTAAATTTGGGGTATATCTCAATAAATCTAGAAGGGAATTGTTTTATTTTTTGTTAATATTTAATAAACTGTTAAAATTGACAACGATTTTTAGAAAATATTTAAAATTTGTGTAAGAAAATGAGTGGGTAATTATTAAAGAGGGTAATTATTTGAGAGAGGGTAATTATTCAAGCATATACCGTGGATGATCTGAGATTAAATGGCCGGCTCGAATATATTCAATTCTTACCAAGATAACCTTATCAAGTTTCCGATATCTATTTGTAATATTTGTTAAGAAAATATTAAACAAATCAAAGATTAATATTTGCAAAAAAAGTTACGAATCTTCTTTAAAAATATTTCAAGTTTCACACCCAAACTGGTTAATTTTGTTTAAAAATAAATTATTTTATGAAAAGAATATATGTATTTGTAATTCTCACTCTAATTATTGTAAAATTTCTTTAATTTATTACAATAATTATTAATATTTGATAAAAAAGAGAGGAATTGAGAATTCAAAAAGACAAATAAAAAGTGGATATGATTTTTATAAATAAACAAAAAAATTTCTCGACAATCCTTCCATGTCTAGACATTAGAAAAAAATAATATAAATTAGAAAAAAATTTTCTTAAAATTATTTTTATACGTACAAAAGAAAAATTTATGTATTGAGCTAAGAAATAAATCAAACAAAATTTTTTTGTTTAAAGTGTTTAGATCACCGAGACGGAAAACGTATATTTAATAAAAATTAATTATTTAATATTTTAAGAAAAAATCATTTAAAATAATTTTTGGGTTAATTTTTAAATTGAATAAATAAATTACTAATTAATTAAAAATGATCTCGAAATTAATGTTTTTAATTATTTTTGTTTATATTTTTTGTTTGTCAGAAGGTCAACAAACACCTGGGTATTAATAATTTATATTTTGATTTGTTAAAATTTTTTGAAGGCAAACAGAATTACCCAATTGTTTAAATAAAATTTCATCTTCTGTTTGTGATCCTAATGGAGTTCTTAATTCTACACAGTTACGCAAATTAAGGAAGGCTTTGGTAGAAGCTGAGCGACAAACTGTGCAGGTAATTACGTTTAAGAACTAAAGTACCCTATATCCTTTAATAACTACCCTGTGTAATTATTTTTCGAGGGACGGTAATTATACGAGGTTTGAAATTTGAACGTGTTTTAGGGTATTTGTTTGGGGGTAATTATTGTTTCAATCTATCGCTGGATGGGGTAATTAATGAAAGTGTTTGAGGGGGGGAGGCGGAGGCAATTAATACAGGTTATACGTAGGTTGAACAGTGGGAGTGTCTAAAAAGGAAAACGAACTCGAACTTATGACTCGGCTAACAGTTAATAACAAATATTAAATAATCTGAACCGAAAATATTTAAGGATGATATAAAAATAATTTTAAAAATTTCTACTTTAAATTAATATCATAGGAAGGATATTCCTACAATGCTTCTCAACGTTCAACTTGTGGGAGAAAAGGGATTAAAGTACCTGTTGTTTTGCTAAAATCAGGCAATGAAGTAGAAGCTGCAGTATGTATTTTTTGCTTATATTTCTTTTAAAACTAATTAGGAAACAGAAAATACACTTCTTGGTTCTATTATGCAATGGAGTTTAAATAATAATTGTGATAGAGTTGTAGTTCTTTTACAAAGTGTTTCTGATAAGGTAGAGGAGCGCCGTTTTTGGGCTGGCAGAAATTGGAATGTTAATTTAGAACCTAGTGAAGTTGTTGAACTTTATAAGAATGAAGTGAGCTTTAATTTAAATTAATATGTAAAGTTAAACCAGTTATAACTAGAGTTAATTATTCCGTTTAACTATTTACAGGTATGTTAAATTTCAAATACCAAAGAATCATACTTCACTTTAGCTTATTTGTAGATATGAATGATCCCTAATTTTCAGGGTTCTGATAAAAAACTTAATTAATAAGTACATAATTGAAAAAACTTCGAAATATAAGAACACATTCAAAAATACATTGAAGATTTATGCCTTTTTTAGTGCCGCAAAAATTTTGTAAATTTTGGAGCTCACTAGGCCAGATTTTCGAAATTTAGACAGAAATATCTCTTTCGATTAAATCTGAGTCTAAACTTCGGAGTTCGTATACACGAAAAGCTAATCATCATCACTACACCGAAAAAATTTAAAAATTTTTAAAAATTTTTTCCTAAAAATTTTAAGCATCCACTAATTCAAAAATCCGATTATGTTGAAGCACTTGTAAACATTATTAATGCAATTGCTAAAATAGTTTCTGAAAGAACTGGCCCAGCAAGAAATGTGAAAGCTACACTATTAAGTGATAAACCTCAAATTGCTTCGGGAGCAGAGAGTAATAATACACTTAATTAATTTGAATAATAAAATTTTGATAAATAAATTAAATGGAAATTATTTATTTTTTATGGACAATTTGTTAAATTTGGAATAAAAATTAATTAAATATTTTCTTAGTCATTATATATAGGGATACTAACGTACAGCCAACTTCATTTTACTTTTTATATTTTTAGTTCCAAAGCTAGTTCCAGGCATTTACTAGTTCAGTAGTTCTAGTTCCAAACTAGTTCCAGATAATCGTTAGTTCCGTAGTTCTAGGCTCTGGAACTAGAACTAATTAGTTCCGGAACTGGAAATGGAACTTCGACATCACTGCTAACGAACAGCCCATTTCATTTTACTGTTTATTGTCAAATATTATTTTGATCGGGCAGGTTCCATATTTCCCCAAGAAACAATTCTACAACTGATTAATAGGGCTCGGATTTATATTTAGATAAATCACTGAAGCGGCCCTGCCCGCGAACTGACCACTGTCTCTCCATTTTTTTATTACATCTATCACCGGTCATTTCTGTCTTTCTTCTATTAGAACTCAATAGTCAGACACCGGTCAGTCAAGGCTTGTTCATGACCAAGGTCGTTTTTGTGCCCTATTTAAATATAAATCCGAGCCCTACTGATTAATAACCAAATTCCACAATAAGACTTCAAAATATTCTTTAATTCAATTAATAACACAAAATTAACCATACATGTTATTTGGTTGGATTATATTTCCATTTTTAAATATATTTTTTATCGCGTTAATTTTTATGAATAAATGTTTTCTTGTTTCTCCATTAGCCCAAATCAAAAGCCAAGAAGGCAAAACAATTGTGCTTATATCAGATACAAGAAAGTTCTGATTGAAAACGGCCTAAATTAATTTTAGTTAATTATTAGTTGGGCATTATAATTTTACCAAGAAAAAATTCTGAGATTCATCATATGAAAGTAAAGTATTGAAATAAGTACCACTTATTGAAATCATAACTGAGATGTAGATTAGTGTCTAAAATTAGAATATAAAGATTTAATTGTGAATAAATATTCAATTAGTAAGTATCCTCGCTAAATCTGTGAGATGAATTCAATACATATGTAGGCATTCAATTAGGGCATTTTTAGTTGGTCAAGAATTCAGTTTTTTATTTTAAAGTTCGGACATGTTAGGTAATTCAATTACTATGTAGATTAGACGCTATCAAGACATACTAGTATAGAAAATTTTATTTACCGTCGAAATAGAAATGAGTAGCTGACCAACAAACGTCCAAAAAGCGTAAAGTGTCAGTCTCTTTTCGATAGTTTGTTGCAATCCGTTAGAGGTTACATTAGCCGTTTGAGGTATTACTCTAGTTTTGTAGACAAACAATGTTGCTATATTGATAATTAAACAGATAGACATGAAAATAACACAGGAATATGCTGCATATTCAGCGGGCTTGATATCCGGTGTTTTTACATCTATAGTATAGTTTGGTTGTCAGCCTGTAAGCGGGCATAAAAATCTTGAGAAAACATTTGTACTGCTAGGATTAATGGAGTACTAAAAATCAGCAGAATGCTAAGTGGTAGGAAACGCTTCCATAACTAAAACAAAATAAAAATAATTTTTAAAATTATTTTTTAACCTTTTCATAAGTAAATGGCCATAAAATAGAAGAAAGTCTATTAAATAATTGTAAAGTTGTAGCTATATTTTCACCATGTATACAATAAAGACCAAAGAAGAAAATTGTTGCTAACACCCACGAAGTTAATTGGAGGTATATATTTGTGAATAACCCAACCTTTCCAAAACGTTGTCCGAAGGAGATAATAAAGTTGAGAATATTCTAGAATTAATTAAATTTATTCAAGTGCCTGGGTAATTATTTCTCAGCCCATTTCTCGAGGGAGTTGAGGTATTTATTTTTAATTTAATTAGCCTACCAAAATTGCCCTTGCAATAAGTAACTGAAAAAAGCTCGAATTAAAATCCTTCCATTTTGTAATTATTATTACAACTTCAAATGAATATAAAATAGCAGATGGTACTCCAATAACTATCGAAATAACAAACGGCAAATATACCGTATTTGCCAAAAATACAATTGGTGCTGACAGGAAAAAGCCCATAGAGTGAAATATTATAAAATAATAAATTTATAAGAATTTTTAAGGAATTTTAAGGATTTTTAAGCAAATTTAGTAAAAAATTAAAAAATTATAATTTAAAATGGAAAAATAAATGCATTCAAATATGGTCTTGAAATAATGGTATAAAGCATCTGTTAAAGTTAGGATATGCCAAAATATTTTAAATTTAAATCAAAATCAGAATAATAGCCACCAGAAGCTAAAACGACAAAATTTTTATTTTATATAAACTTAATAAAATCAAAAATCATTAAATTTTCGATTTAATTTAAATTAATGATTTAATTTAAAATCAAAAAATCAAAAAAAAATATAGCTTATGACCTAAGCTTTCACTCATATTTTTAAATATTGTCTTTTACAAGTATAATTTAAACTTATTTAAATAAATAATTAAAATTATTTAAACATAATATTAATTGACAAAGTCTACACAATATTCTGTCCTTTAATGAATATTGAGGCTTTCGTGAATTTTCACAAGACTACAAAATTGAAATTTTTTTCATGATAAAGTTGTTTCAAATTAAAGTGTAAACAAAATAAAAATTATTATACATTTCTCACATTTTTAATAATTTAATTTTTTAAAATATTGTCTGAAATATTCGAGATTGAAATTGGAAAATATTGGGGAAATTTTTATTATTAATTATTTATTCAGTTAGAGATGTCATAAATTCATTTTCTTAGTTTGTTAATTTTGCAAGGATTTCGAGGAAATTCTTGACATTAACAGGATATCAGGATCATGGCTGATCAAAATTCCGTTTGTTGACAAATTTTTGTCACGCTCCATATAGGCGAACATGCTTAGTTCATTACCGTTTATTCCCAATATTACCATTTTCACTCACTTTTCATATCAGATTCTACAAAACCAAATTGTCAGTCGGGTATCCAGAACGATTATTTAGGTTAGGAACGATCATTCACCATATTATTCACCATATTCACTAAAATCATTTATGGAAAAAGTACTTCACTCATCCAGAGTTATATGTTAACCAAGCACAGTACAGGAGTTATTTGTACAATAATATAATTTGAATAAAATCTAATCGCCATGGATTTGAGGAGAAAATAAAACGGGGCCATACAAAGTTGGAAATTAAAAAGTTGTTTAGTAAAAATGTTTTTATTTTTATTTTTTTAATTAAAATTAAGAATTTAAATAAAAACTATTTATAGAAATAAATTTTTTAAACTGAAAAAATTTAAATAATTTGCACTTTTTCAACTTTTTAAAAAATTTCCGGGCCACCAGTTAACTTTTGTTTACAAAATTTAAAATTTTTTTTTATTTTTAGAATAAAGCAAACAATTTGTTGTCATGCCACTAATAATATTTTTTAATGTACTTTTAATTGTTTATTCAGATTATAAATAATTTACCCTATATAAGTAAGGCGGATTCTCTTTTTAAAATAAATCCGTTTTAATATTAACATATTTTTATTTTCTCTTACTTTATTTCAATTTCCGATTTCAACATTTTAATATTCGAGAGCAGATTTGTTAACAGAAAATTAAATTTGAACTAAAAAATTATTCCATTTCTTTATTAAGACTCATAGGTATAATGGAATCAGAGGTGGGTTGGAATAACGAGCGTGTCAAAATCCTAAATGGGTAAAAATCGTAATAAGCTCAATTGTCAGAATTTTGAAATCTTAAATTGAAAAAAATCCCATATCGAAAGAGGAACTCTTCGGAGCTGTTAGTTCCAATCCACCCTTATTTAAAATTTAAGCCACTCCATTTTGACATCGAACTGTGTGAATAAATTAATTTAGAAAAATAATTCTTATTTCAGATCCCCAGTATTAAATAAATTTTTAAATTACTCTAAATCCTCTATTTTATTTTCTCAAAAAATTTTAGTTTTAATAAAAATTAATATAAGTTTTTGTCTAAAGGAAGTTAAATGTCATAAAAATAAAAGTAAATAAAACGGAAACAATTTCAAATTTGTCTGGCCAAAAACCACGTTTAAGAAATTAATTTCAGTTAAATTAATTTCAGTTTTTTTTAAAGAAATATTTTTTAATTAAAAACTTACATTTATTTAATTTAACTTGTAATTCTTCTTTCCCTATTTAAAATTAAAACATTTTTAAATTTATTCTTTTCAAAGGAACATATTCAATACATTTATTAAACAAACAAATAAATAATTGAAGCTATTTCCTTTTATTTTTTTAGGAAAATATTTATTTTTTATTTATTTTAATATTTTTATGTAAAGCATATGATGCTTTAAATTAAATGTTTTACCACAAATTTTAGTCTTTCAGTTATTTTTACAAAAATCACAAAATAATTAAACAATTAGTTATTAAAAGAATATACCTATATATTTATTCTATTCTTAATCACATAGCCAATGTTTGGATGCTCGTACCAAAATTCGTACTCGTACCTGTGATAAAGTACAAGTACGAGTTTTTGTTTGTACCATATTCATACGACTATTAATTTTGTTAAGTACGTCCTAGCTAATAACTGTGACTACACAGTTTCCGTAATTATTTCGATTTTCAGAATCCGATATTTCAGTCAACACCACGCGCCTTCGACACTGTATCCAAAAGAAGGATAGGCCCATAAAAAATTTTTCATTGTTCTTGTTCCACGATAAATTTTCTATCATATAAGCTTTTTTTTTATCCCATTATCTTATAGTTGAATAAAGTTATGGCATAAAATGTGTGCCCCATATCTTTCTTGTCACCCTGTATTCAATTGACAAGTTTGTTCTAAAAAATTTTTAAATGAAAATATATATTCTTAGCTAAAAATTTTATACATTTAAGATTTTTAATAAGTTTACCTAGTATAATTTATTTTAATAATTTTTTAGTTATTCATGGATTTATTATTATATAATTCTATTTAATCTTTTCAATTATAAATTTTATTCTTTCTTATCTTTAAATTCTAATTTTGTTTCTTTCTTAATTTAAAATAAAATAAAATTGAAAATAATTTTTGTTATATTTAAACGTGGAAATAAATTGATTTAAACACATATAAAATTTTGTTTTTAAGACCACCTGATTGTTCCTCAATGTCCTAAAATGGAAATTTTATTAAAAATATTTGTCATCTTTTTTAGTAATTTAAAGAATTTTTAATTGTTTGGGAGCAGGGGTGGGCGCAAGAGGCAATCGTGAAAAACGCAAAACGCAAAACGCAACGCAAGGCCAAAAATCAACGCAAAACGCAAAAAACGCAAAACGCAAAACGCAAGAACGCAAAATTCTGAAAAAAAATTTTTAAATCGAGTATTAGCCATTTTTCAGTTAAAATAGAAGTATTACTATAAGTCAGCGAGTCCTAGTTGATCTTGTGATACAATTAAGTTGGATGGGTAATGATTTGAAGGGGATACAATGGGATTATGAAGGATATTAGAGGATTTAGAGCGATTATGAAGGAGAGATCGAGGAAAATTGGAGGGATCAAGGAAATTTAAAAAGATACCATGCGATTACTGATGAATGTCGGATGGGTTGGGGAGATAGGAGGATAAATGCCTCTCTGTAATTCTCAATTGATACCGCGGATATCAGCGGATTTGGAGGGATAAAGGGAGATCGGAGCTCAAGATATTGAACTGATATTTTTCTGACAGTTCCATGATCTACTTTTAGCGCCGCAGGCGAAAATTTTGAAAAATTTGGGGCCAAGAAGCCAAATTTCTTCCTTTTTTAAGCGCCGCAGGCGAAAATTTTGAGAATTTTGGAAAGTCATAAGTCCGATTTCCTTCAGATTTTGCCCTCAGATTGGGTATATTTCTTGCGATTTTTTGCGTTAATTTTGGCCAAATTTACGCAAAACGCAACGCAAGGCCAAAAATCAACGCAAAACGCAAAAAACGCAAAACGCAAAACGCAATGCGCCCACCCCTGTTTGGGAGGTTTAGGTACTTTGGGTAAATATATTTATTTATTTAGGATTTTGTCCACATTTAATATTTATTTTTATTGAAATTTAAATAATTTTTTCTTACGTAAATAAAAATATAAATTAATTTTTAAAAAATTAGTCAAAATTTTTGTTTAAAAAATCGTATTATTTCAAAAACAAATATAATTATTTCAAAAATTTATTAAAATAACTTCCATTTATTTTACTTTTTGATCCGTGTTATTTTTATTTCTTACAATTTATTTTTTTAACTTAAATTAATTAAATTAATTTTATTTTTATTTAAAAATTTAGATTAATATTTAACTTAAAAATGATTTTTATTGTTTTGTGTTTTATATTTGCTTGTTTGATTCCAGGTAAAATTTTAAGAAAAATATTACGAAAACTAAGTTATAATAAATTATTAGGACTTTTTTGTTTTTTTTCGTTAATTCATATAAAAACTTTTACCTAATAATTAATTTAAATTTTTAATTTTAAAGATATCAATACTGGAAAAATAACAAGTTGTCCTACAACAATAACCTCGGCACTTAAAGGTTTTTAAAAAAAAATTTGGATTTTTATTGTGTAGAAATATTAAAATATACACTTAAAATTGTTAAAACAAAATCATTTTCCACAGACAAAATAAATTTTTTTTTAAATATTTTTATAAATATACTTTTCATTTGGAAAATTTTTTGAAATATTTTGCAAAATTTCTAAGATAAAAAAGCCAAAAAATAATCCTAGTTAAAGCTGCTACACCAAAATGTTTTTTGCATATTATTCTAAACTTGAATAAAAAAAGAATAATTTTAAATAAAAATCCTTTCTTTTAAATAATTAAATTAAAAAATAAAAATTTATTAAATTTAAGTAAAGAATGTTGTTTACTTATTTGAATATCAAAATGTATGGAAACATGATGGAAAAAGAATATATGCTGGACCATTGAAACTAAATGACGTAAGAAAAAAAATTTTTTTTTAAATTATTATTTTTTAAATAAAAATAAGCTAAAAAATTTTAGAAAAAATTTTAAAAAATTTAAAAAAAATTCGAAAATTTATAACTTTAATAAATAAATTAATGAATTAGGAACACTTTTTGCTAAATAACTACATATTTTTATTTAATTTAATCGAATTAAAATTTTTACCACTTTAGAAACTTCTAAAATTTCCGGATATTTGAAATTGTAACTAACAAAAAGTAGTGATCGGACCGAGACTATAGAGAGATATAACTATAGACTATAACCGAGACTATAATATCTCGATAGAAAATCGCGGTTATCGAGATCGAGAATTTTTCGAAATCTTGATTCTCGTACGATATTTCCAGTCCGGTCTCTAACAGAAAGTAATATTTCTAGTAAATAATAGATGAGTTTATTAAATAAGTGAGTATACGAGGCTAATCCTATCCAACAAATACGAGAATCTCTCGATATCCCTATTAATTCCTGATATCACTATTGCATATGGTATATTGGAGGATATGTTGGATAGATCAAGGTGGATTTGGAGGGATATTGGGTAGTGACTCAGTGAGTATATGTATAAACGAGATTTAATTTAGAAATTTAAACAAAATTTTATTTTTCAGTTATTTCCAAATGTCCCAGGAGTCAATACTTCATGTACCTCATCAAAAGACGTAATTTATCTTTTTTATATGAAAAAAGTTTATGCTTATGTTTGTGAACACACAACGGGGAAATTCAAGTAATTTTCAAATATTTACTAAATTTAAATTAATTTAAAGTTTACTTGATAAACATCCAATAGAATTACAACCAATGATTATTCCCTTCCCTATTAAATGTTTTCCGTTAAATAATGGAAGTTTAATGATTGGAAGTGTAAGTATTTATATATTTAATAAAAAGGGTTTAAAAATTTCGTTTGTTTCCGAATAATTTTGGAAATAAATTTCAAAGTTATACATAATGTTCGGAACGTTCTTCGTTCGGAATCGAAACGAGGAACTAAGAAATTTTTGAGTAAGTTAGACGGTTAGGCCCGGATATCTTAAAAATTTTCTAGAACAGACAACCCTATTAATCCTTAAAGTTAATCCCTATAAATATTAGAAAATCAACTTCCATTTTCGAAAATTCTTAGAACAAGCGCTTACTGTAAATAATTAATTGTCCTTATTATCTATTCGTATTAATTCTGAACAGAAAATTTTTACGAATTTTAGTGCAATTTTTGACTAATCAAAATCTAAGTATAGTCCAACAGAAAAGAATAAAATTTAAAAAAAATCAAACAAATTTTAAATTGTTCAATAAAAAATTAAAACAAATTCTTTTTTAAAACTTTTAGAAATAAATTGAATTAAAAAGAATTTTGAAATTAAAAAATTAAATTTAGGGGACTGCATCTTACACTTACTATCCGGAAGTAAATGTTCCACATATGGTAATTTTTATTTAAAAACAAATAATAAAATTAATTTAAAAATAGTCCGGCGACTTTTACGAGCAATTCTCCGGATTGCCCGCAGAATTTATTTCTGGATTTCCAATTGACAATAATTATAATAATTATTTATTTTTGGATAAATTAAATGGTAAGAAAATTAAATAAAAAAAATTTTTTTTAATTTAATTTTTAGCAAGTAAATATTCCTTTAATGATTTTAAATCGGAAGCAACAGATTTAAAGAATTATTTAAATTGTAAAGTTAATTAATAGTTAATGAGGAAAATAAAGAAATACAGAGATAAACTGGAAATTATTTTAAATATACTAAAGTTAAAAATCCATTTATAATATAAATTTAAATAATTGGAAATATATTTATAAATAGGGATCGGATTTATATTGAAATAAAATCGCAAAATATGGCCATAAAATATTGAAATAAAGTGACAAAATATTGACAAAAAATGGGAAAAATTAGCTAAATATTGAAATAAATTATTGTATATTCACTAGCAAAACCCTAAAAAAAGATGAAATTTAACAAAAAAAATAATCACGTTTTTAAAATTGACTTTATAGCTCGACGAATCGAGTATTTTTACTTTCTTGAACATTTTGTACTTGACAAAATGTGGATGGGACATTTTGTGGATTTTGCTCGATGTGCCATTTTGTGTTTTGCCCAGTGGGACATTTTGAGGGCGGAACATTCTGGAATGGGCCTTTATGGGGACTTTTGTTCATTTACAAATTTTGAGGTTTTTGTTAATTGAGGAATTGTGGAGGCGCCTTTTCATAAGGACTGAGCGCCATTTAGGGAATAATTAATGAAAGGCAACAGCACTGTAGAGAATAATAGGCCATAATATGTCCTTTTCAGCGCCGCAGGCGAAAATTTTGAGAATTTTGGTTGACAAATGACTAGATTTCTTAACTTTTTTCCTAAAATTTATGAAAAATCCCAAAATTTTAGTAAAATTATCCGAAAATATTGAAATAAGTTGAAAAAAGTGCCAAATATTGAGATAACTGAAGAATTGGCAAAATATTGAAATATATTGAAATGTATCTTTGTTCAAAATAATATTCAAAAACTAATAGCATATTTGGGCTTTTCTCGACATAATATATTCAGGAAAAAAAAATATATTTTAATACAAATCCGATCCCTATTTATAAATACATATGTAGCTTATTTAAAAATTATTTTTTTATTAAAATTAAAAATAAAGGAAAATATGTATATAAATTAATAATAGGGTACTAAGGAGTTGGAGAAATGTCTTCAGTCATTTCCTAGCTTTAGGATTCTTATTTCTGTTCTTTTTAAATATTATTTTTAATGTTTATACCGGATTAAGAATAGGAAGATTCAACTTTAAATATTATAAATGGATTTGACAGTATCTATTCCCAATAAAAATATCTAATCATACCCAATACCGCATAAATTTATTGTATTAATCACATTTCTAATAGTAATACATTTGATAAAAATTTGAAATGAAAAAGAAATTCTCAAACCTATCGAAAACCCTTGGTGAACACCTTGGACCTTTTTCTATTTTTTTGTTTAATTTTTTCTTTTGTATTAGGTTTTTTGTGATTTTGTGTTTTATTTTTTTGCGTGTTCGCCCAACCGATACTTACTGATTGGAATAGGATTTCCTTAGCAAATTCCACTAAATCGAACAAAACATTTTGGCCAAACAGGCAGTATACTTATAAGGAATAGGGTCAAGTACTCACCCAGATAAACTGGCCGTTGATCTGGAACCCAGAAACAGTACTTTGAGGGTTGGATGGATTATGAAATGATTTCGAAAACACGATAATTTTGTTAAAGGGTTTGTTATGTTATATCATTTAGGAAGATTGCGTTGACGTCTTCATCGTCCACAGATTTTTTGGCATTGTTTTTATGTGTAAATCTGTCTAAATATTATCTGATTTTACACTAATATCTGTTCTATTTTATGTTTCAACTTTATTTTCTAATTTTTAATTTGTTGTTGAACGGCTTGAAGTTAATTAAAAATTTATTTAATTTCTCCAGAATGTGCTATTTTACAAAATACTCAAAAAAAAGTTGAAAATTTACTCATAAAATTAAAATAAATTTTTTGTCTAACTTAAAGAAATGCAAAAAATTTAAGGTTGTAGTTTAGTATACCGGAGTCTTAGTTTCGACACATAGCCCATACCATTCGATTCGTTTCGGCGAGCTGAGTCGAACGGTACCACTTTTTTGCCGGAGATGCCTGTGTACCGAGATATCCACATGCTTCTCCGGCAAAAAAGAGTAGTACCGTTCGACTCAGCTCGCCGAGACGAATCGGATGGTATGGGCCTTGTGTCGAAACTAAGACTCCGGTATACTAAACTATATCCAAATTTAAATCAAAAAATATTAAATAAAAAATGTTATATAAAAGATGAAAAAGTAAAGGTTATATGTATATTGTTTGTAAATCTACAATTTAAAATATCGATATAAAGAATGTCGCAGACCCGAGGGCCTGCGACGTAAGTTTGGCAAGATGCCGCCAAAGATGAGTAGACGTTGGATCCAGGAAATTGGCCATTTGGTTTTGCCGGGCTTTCTCGTGCCTATGAGCCGGGGAGAACCCCTAAACTCGGGAATTTAGTCGTTGAGGCTACCTAAAATTAAATAATTGGGCGGGAAGACTCGTTATAATAATAGAAGTGCTTAATAATTAATTACTAATTTTAATTCAAGAATAATTACTAATTAAGAAATAATAATTTATTTAAATTAAAGAAATACAAATAATTAAAAGCATAAAATAAAAATATAAATTTATTTACAAAGGAAGGGGACAAGAAAAAGGGAAGGGGAGAAAGGGGAAAATAGATATTCTTTTATTCCCTCTACATCCCAGAACTGAGCAGTTAAACTGAGCAGCTAAACTGAGCAGCTAAACAGCATATTTGTGGAGAGTCTTCTTTTCTTTAAATAGACCAGGCCAGCGCATGCAGAGTAGTCGCGGCTGTGTGCATTCCCACCATTGAACAAAGGTCGCTTCTCAGAGAGTGAGCGACATAGCCAGTTGATCAGAAGAGCCAGTTGATCAACAATAGAATTAAAGTCGTTAACTCTGAGAGTTTCGACATAGCGGAAGTTAATCCATTACTAGAAAGGAGAACAGTCATCAGCTCTGAGAGATGTGACTCGACCATAAACTTTCTGTAAATATGTTTGCTTGGGAAAGTCAATCGCTCTAAGAGAGACTGACAATATTTATTGTAGTCTAGCGGGAGTATTTCACAACAAAATATCCTTTTCTGAAGGTGCGGGACCGGGTATAGTGTATCAAATATACAGGAAAAAACAATTCCCATGAGCCTCGATAACAATCGGAGAAAGGAAATATTATTTCCCAATAAAGCAATTGCTTTACATTGTCGGGTCTCCGACACACTCCCCCCTTTCGAGAAGTTGCCAATTTCATATTGTACCGTTGTATTGAAATTCCGTCGTAGATTAATTTAAGAGACTTTGTCCCTGAAACTTGTCGAAGAGGATCAGCAGAAGCTAAACCTCAAAATAAATTTAACTTCGAAAATTTCCTTTTATTTATTTCAATTTGAAATTATTTTTTGTTGGTTTTGTCAACCACATGAAGTTTCCCCAAATGTCCGAGAACATAGTTAAACGGACAAATTTCCAATTTCTAGTATATCCTTTGAAGGGAATGTTGTTTGATTGACCATGTTGTCTATCCATTTATGGATGCTGCAGAAGACCAAGCAAAGATTCACTTCTATCTTCTCCCACCTTTCGAGAAGTCGAAAAATATAAGAATATTTTTATATTGGGCTTCTATTGATTTAAAAACAAATACTTTACTAGTTTTATTTATTCTCGTCGATGTTGCAGATAAAAAGTTTCAAGTCAATCCATTTGCTCAACTGTTCGATAAGCGGAGCTTCCGAACTTCAATTAACTATATTTTGCAAATATGCAAACCATAAATTGTTTAAAACAAGTGAGTCACTTGACGAGCACAATTTGTCCAAATTTATTAGCTGTAAATTCCGGTGAATCTATTTTTGATTTGTCCACCCATTTGAATGTATATACTATGAAGTTCAAAAGTCACGACTATTGATTAGCACAATCACGAGTTTTGTCTATTACAATTGTTCTTTCTGAATCCAGTAAGCGTAGCTTCCGGACATGTTTGGGTCATTCATCTTATCTGCACAGAGTGAGTTGTGAAGACGTATAACATAGATGTTCCATTCTTTTCCGTTGCTGAATCTTTTTGTCAACCAGGTGAACTCTATTGACTAAAATTTTGAATATTATTGTTACGTTAGTCTGTCCGAACCAATAAATGTGATGAAGTACAATTTTGATTCCCTGGTTCAGTTGTGGTGGCTATTTTGTTCGCACAGAGAACTGTGGGAACGATTAGTTTCATTGCCAAGTTGTCCATGTAGCTCACTTTGTTTGATCATTTTCAATTATGCGGTCCTACAGCTAACTGTGAGGACATGACATATTTTTGCAGATGATTCTACTATTTTTCCCTTATCTTTTCTTTTGTCCACACAGAGAACTGTATGGACAGCAACTTTAATCATAATCTCGTTGTTGAGTAAATTTGTCTACACAGAGAACTGTGCGGACGGTTAGTTTAAATGTCCTAGTGCTACATTTATTTTCAAATACCTTTTGCTTCTATTGTCCGCGCAGAAGACTGCAAGGACAACAATTTAAATGTTGCTTGGTCCGTTGATTCCAACTATTGAGTTTGTTTTGTCCTCACAGATGAATGAGGGGACCATTAGTTATGATGTTCAAGTTGATACAATTTTATTTGCCCAATAATTTTCGCTTCCGTTGTTCACATAGAGAACTATGAGAACGTGATTTCTTCAAAAATAATTATATTGATTGCAAATATCCTTTTCTTTCCATTTCTTCTTTTCCAAATTTTTTCTTTTCTTTTCTTCTGCTGTCCTCGCAATGAAATGTGAGGACATTTTTTGCCCTTTGTCCAGATTATTACATTATTTGGCCAATATTCATGAAGCGTGTTGAATTAAAATGGAAAAATATATGAAAGATTATCATAAAATTTAATTAAATAAATTATGAATAATGGGTCTAAGTTAATAAATACAAAACAATAAATATAGGACGAAGGAAAGATAATGTGAAATTAATTATGAAAATTAATTTTACTTACATTACCTGATTGTTCCTTCTTTGAATTGCTCCCTTGCTGCTTATGAAAGATAAACAATAGATTTAATGTTTGTTTCATTGATCGTTGTTGCTGTAGTTTTGTTGTAGCAATATTCGCTGTTAGCCAGTAACTAGACTAGACTAACGGGTTAATTAAGAAGATTGAGTAATGTTTTATCGTCGTTGTTGCAATATTCGATTTTAGCCAGTAACAAGACTAGACTAACGCAAAAATCAAGAAGTAGAGTTGTGGATGATGCTTTCAAGGGGAGTTGATTGTTGGTCTCAGAGATTTCTGTTCGTTTTGATGCTGATGAACCAGTTTTATTAGATAGATGGGTTGTTCACGTCGGTCTTAGAAAAGATACCTACACTTATTTTGGCAGACCCTAACTTAAGGTCGGCCTCCTGTATCTCTACCCTTCGTAGTAGTCTTTGCTTCATGTTGCAGACCATAAGCCATTTTGTAAGGTATCTCCTCTTGGACTAGTTGTTTTAATTTGTCTCTGAACATTTTCGTGTTCCATGCTGGGTTATTACGTTTGGCTTCTTTGATTTCCATTAATATTGTATAATTTAATTTGTCCTCCAAAGAAGAACAAATAATAGGATTATTCAACTCAGCCCCGAGAGCTTCGAGTTGTCGACAAATCAATTCCATTTCAAGTTGAAATTGTCGGACGTCTGAAAACGACCAAAAGGGTTTTAAAGCAAGTAATCGTTGAATCAGGTCGTCGGTGATTGCTTCCTTATCATCATATTTTTCTTTGAGCATGTCCAATGCTATCTTATAGTTATCGGCCGAAGGCCTGAAATAACGAACCAGATCCAAAGCTTCTCCTTCCAAAAGTCCTAAAAGGTGATTGAACTTATAAATAGGTTCGATATTTGAATTTCCCACAGTTGCATTAAAAGATTCTATAAACTCACGCCAGTGTCGTATATCGCCTGAGAATTTTTTTGGTGATGCCAGAAAAGGAAGTGAGACTGGTTGCACAGTTTGATTCAGTGTTTGGTTCGTTTGGTTCATGCTTTGATTCAAATTGATGTTGACTCACTCCTCTGACATGTTGATTCTAATACAACTTCTCTAGCTGTAAATTTACCTATAAGCCCCACTAAACCTCTTCTTGCCTCTAAAGCTTTAGTCATCATAACATCACACTGATAATCTTCTTGGTCTTTATCGTAGATTCTAGACGCACGAACTTTATCTATCTCCGTTGCTTGAGAAAGGACAGAAGCCCATTCCTCGTCTATCTTATTCATTGCTGCCATAAAATCTTCGAGTTCTTCGAGGTGACCTCGAAGAACAACTAACGTTGATTTAATTTCTGCAAGTTCATTTATGTTGTTTTGTTGTTCTGGTAAAGTTGGCGTTGATTGTGCCAATAATGTGTTGAGTGTTGTAGCTGCCTTCCTTGTTCGGTTGCTAAGTACGTTGGTCATTTGTAGTTAATATAATTATCAATTACTATCTTTAATTTAGTAATTTAAATTAAAATTTTATTATATTTTAGAGCAAGTCGCGTTAAAATAAATAGAAAGAGCGAATAGCGCAGGAGAAAGCAAGGCGGAATGCGAATAGCGCAAGAGCGAGAAAGGAGAGGCGATTAGCGCAAGTGCAATAAGCGGGATGCGAATAGCGCAAGAGCGTAAAGCGGTTGGGCGCAGAGGCGCAGATTGGGACCCTATGATTAATTTTATAAAGCGGGCGAGAAGCGGTTAAGCGCAAATAGCGCGAGGTGGGTACCCAATATAGAAGAAGCTAGCTAGCAAAAAGATGAATAGAAGAATAGAATACGCAAGATGCATTAAGCGCAGGTCCTTAATATTATTAAAGGACTTATAAATTGTTGCTAAAAGTTAGCCTAACAATTTAAAGTGAATAAAATTTATTTATTGTTGTTCGCTCTAAGACGATCAACTGTGTGTTGTAAATTATGTGAAAGCAACGTTGTTACACTTAGTATAAACAACAAGCGTCTTTGGGAGAAGAGCATTTTAAAATTAAAAGAATGCTTAAGTGTTGATAGAAGGAAGATGAGAAAACGGAAGTGGACAACAGAAATAAATAATAAATATTTATTAGAGAGAAGATTAAAAGGTGTAAAGAGTGGGAAAGGGGATAAAAATGAAGAGAGTAAAAATAAATGTATTGTCCTGAACCACGTGAATTGCTGTTGAAACTGTACCAATATCTGACAAAAGTGTTGAGACTCAAAAGAGTCTCAACTATTATAAATTATTAAAATTTATTTTGAAATTAAGTGTCATGTCCAGAAGAATCGTGACGGATATTTTTATTTTTAAAATTTAATATTGAAAAGTTTTAATTTTTATTAAATTTTAAATTTGCCTCACTTATTCCAACCGTTGAGTAAGAAGCGCAAAAGACAATTGTCGGTAGAGGCATAGAAATATGTATAAGTGTCAGAATTGAGCAACAGTCGAGTTGTTATGTCTTTTTTGTGCATTGGGTCTAATGTAGTTGCAATAGAGCCAAGCAGCAACAGAATTGTTGTTGAGTAGATTTATTAGATTTATTGTTGTTGTGCTTCTTTGAGACAGTAACTAGGTTGTGATAATAAAAACCGAAGGTTGTCGATGAGAACTCCACAGAGAGACCTGCTGTGAATACTCGTAGAGTAAATCACATAAAATGGAATAGGTTAAGTCACTAAGTGAGCTTAACATTAAATTTTTTATTTTTATAATTAAATTAGTTAAAGGAAATTTTAATTTTTAAATTCATAATAAATTAAAATTTTGCCTCTATTAGATTTATTGTTGTTGTCTTTTAGAGACAGTAACTTGTTAGGAATGATAAATAAATAATTATATTTATTATTGTCGTTGTAGAAGTGTTTGTAGCAGAGAAGTTCACGAAGAGACCTCAGTGCATAACGAGTCCATAAGATTTCGGTAGAAGTTGATTGAATTGTTAAACATCCATCCAGTAATGTAAAGTTGAAGTAGTTTGTCCAGGATCCGTCAAATGTAGTTAATAATTAAGTGTAGTTTTATTAATGTTGTTATAGTAATCCTGCCGTGCTCGCCATGTGTCGCAGACCCGAGGGCCTGCGACGTAAGTTTGGCAAGATGCCGCCAAAGATGAGTAGACGTTGGATCCAGGAAATTGGCCATTTGGTTTTGCCGGGCTTTCTCGTGCCTATGAGCCGGGGAGAACCCCTAAACTCGGGAATTTAGTCGTTGAGGCTACCTAAAATTAAATAATTGGGCGGGAAGACTCGTTATAATAATAGAAGTGCTTAATAATTAATTACTAATTTTAATTCAAGAATAATTACTAATTAAGAAATAATAATTTATTTAAATTAAAGAAATACAAATAATTAAAAGCATAAAATAAAAATATAAATTTATTTACAAAGGAAGGGGACAAGAAAAAGGGAAGGGGAGAAAGGGGAAAATAGATATTCTTTTATTCCCTCTACATCCCAGAACTGAGCAGTTAAACTGAGCAGCTAAACTGAGCAGCTAAACAGCATATTTGTGGAGAGTCTTCTTTTCTTTAAATAGACCAGGCCAGCGCATGCAGAGTAGTCGCGGCTGTGTGCATTCCCACCATTGAACAAAGGTCGCTTCTCAGAGAGTGAGCGACATAGCCAGTTGATCAGAAGAGCCAGTTGATCAACAATAGAATTAAAGTCGTTAACTCTGAGAGTTTCGACATAGCGGAAGTTAATCCATTACTAGAAAGGAGAACAGTCATCAGCTCTGAGAGATGTGACTCGACCATAAACTTTCTGTAAATATGTTTGCTTGGGAAAGTCAATCGCTCTAAGAGAGACTGACAATATTTATTGTAGTCTAGCGGGAGTATTTCACAACAAAATATCCTTTTCTGAAGGTGCGGGACCGGGTATAGTGTATCAAATATACAGGAAAAAACAATTCCCATGAGCCTCGATAACAATCGGAGAAAGGAAATATTATTTCCCAATAAAGCAATTGCTTTACATTGTCGGGTCTCCGACACAAAGAATAATAATAATAAAAATTAATAAAATCATAAAATAATTTGGAAAATCTAAAAATAAAAAAATTAATTTGATGTTAATAATGTTAAATAAAAATCGTATACGATTATGTAGACAGAAAAGACAATGTATAAAGAATGAAGAAAGTCACGCGCTGTTTTGTACTCCTTTTGATGCAATTTTCTGTCGTAAAAGAACTTTTGTAACACAGAATTAGAAGATAATAAATATAATTATAATAAAGATGGATTTCAAGAATAATGTTTAGAATAAAGTAGAGTACGTCGAGTACCGAGTAATTGGGGAAAAACCGAGTTCGAGTAATGCCGAGTTTGAAACCCCCGAGTTAGAACACGAGTTCAACATTTTAGGCCAAGTTCGATTACGAGTCAATCGAGTAATTTTTATAAAACAGTATTTTGAAATAATTTCAATAAAAACAATACTATTACTGAAAATGGCGGATTAAGGGAACTATAGGCGGATTGAGAGAATAAATGGTATTTTGATGATGATCCCCTTCATCACTTTCAACCCAATACCCAGCACTGATGCTAATTTTTTTAGTAAAAGTATTGTATTGGTAAAATTATTTTAGTATACTGTTTTATAAAAATTACTCGATTCACTCATACTCGAACTCGACCTAAGAAGTGAACTCGTACGCGAACTCGGGTTTTCCCCAATTACTCGATACTCGACTTATCTACAATAGATAATAAAATAGATAGTAAATAAAGATGTCGGGGTATGTGGCAAGGCTGGGCGATTTAGTATTTTCGTGTTTCGCATCTTTCGCATATTTCACATTTCTTAGCGCGAAAAGTTTCGCATTCCGCATTTCGATTTTTATTTTTTGATTTCGCCCAGCCCTGAAATGTGGTCATCAAATTGTTTGGGGAATGCTGAAATATGCGTGTGGCTTTAGTTTACTTGTAAAATTTTAAATATTGGTTGAATAAATAAAAATGTTTAGTGTTAAAGTCAGAGAGAAGCCTCATATTCTTCTACAAAAGTACAACCAAAACTTCTACGTACAAATCAAAAAAATTCATTTTTTAATAAATTCATCAATCTTTGTCTTCATTTTTTTGTATTCAATTTTTTGTGATCTAAAATATATTTAGATTTTTAATTTAATTTAAAAAATTTTAAACAAACTTTTCAATTAAATCTTCCATAATTTCAAATTTTTTGTTAAATTCCATTTCTTTTGTTTTCAGTTTCTAAATATGTATATTTTAATTATATAATAATATTTTTTGTTATATATAAACGGAACCGAAGTTCCAGTTCCAGAGTTGAGATACTTAATCAGAGTTATTTCCGGATTATTCCCGAAAATCAAAAATTATTCCCTGACATGTTTAACCCAGAATAAGCCAGACATACGGACTCCGGTAAATTTTTTATTCCAGATTTTGAACTGGATCTGTTTTGGGAATTTCTCATTTTTATTATTTTTAATTATTCTTCATTATTACTAGAGGTGGGTCGAAATGACGAAGGTGCCGGAAATCGGAAGGAAAGCAACTTCGGAACTCGGACTCGCAACTTCGTTACCTCTTTAATATAATCATCAAATATATTTTCCTCAATTTTTACTAATAAATAAATAATTAAATAAATTAATTTTTTATTATTTAATTTCATTTTTTCATCAGTTTCCAACAAAAATTTAGTAAATTTATTTACTAAATGTCCATCTTTTTTATAATAATTCCCTTTTTTCTTTTCAAATAAATTATTTATTTCCACTTTTTTATTTTCTTTTAATTTATTTTTAATTTTAAATTTAAATTTTTCTATATTTTTATCAAAAATTCCAATATTTTGTTCAAACAATTTATTTTCAATTTCCAACAAATCTTTTAAAAAATTGAGTGCATCCTTTATTTCTTTATTTTCTAAAAATTTTGGAATTAATTTTCATGGTCTCAAATAGGGTTGGGTTGTTTTTCTGTTAAAAAGGTTCCTCTAACAGAAGAATTATGAATTAGACAACTCTAGTCTGAAATATTTCTTATCAATTAACAAAATTGACATTTTAGTATCCGACATTCTGGCATCGGTATGCGCTTTATTTTCGGATTCTGGGTTTGAAAAAACCAGCGTGGCTGATTTCCAATTTATTTCCAGGATCGTGTATCGTGTTTAGAATAAACTATGCCAAACTCTAATAAGATCTTCATTTAATTCTAAAAAATATTTACGTGTATATTCCTTCATTATAACTTCATCTATTAATTTTATAGAAAACATTTCTTCGTCTTCCTCTTTAATTTCTTCTTCAATTTCTCGAATAATTTCTTTTCCTTGTAGATTCTTTGGCTGATTTTGCTACACAAATTAAAATAATTATTGTCAGGTGAAATATTAATCAATTATGGTATGCCGGAGAAAAATGGAGGAGAATGATCAAATAATCCTTAGAATATTTGTTTATAAAAACAATCTTATTTTAACAATATTTTTATACCCAGAAATAAACTTTTAGCTTTTATTTTCAGTTTACTAGTGATATTTAAATGACTAAATTAAAAAAATTTTACATTTTATTCCTGTTGAAAGGCTTTTTATTTTAAATATCAAAAGTTTATTCGGATATCTGAAAATTCATTAAATATCGCTAGCCGAACAGGATAACCGTAAATGAAAAATTCTCTGCAGAAATGACAACTCTTTTTCATTGAAAATTTAATTTAGCATCAAGTATATAGCTTGGAACAGATAAAATTATAGCTTACCTCCTCTAATTTTGTTTTCTCTTCATTGTTTTTCATAATTATTTTATCTGGATTTACATCTTTTATTTTTTGACTACCATATAATTTTTTAATTTCATTTTCTAATAATTAGGTTTATTACTTGAAAACATGAAAAGCAGGGATTCTGTCTTTTTTAACCCGTCGTATTTATAAATACACCCCTACAGATTAGTGATGTTCGGGTATCCCGATCCCGATCCCGACTCCCGGTATCAATTCCCGAGTAAGTCGGAAAATTTTTACACCTCTAAGAATTGATTTTTTTGATAAAATTTTATTTTTGAAACTGAAAAAAATAAAGAGGAAAAAATAGAAAAGGCAAAGGGAAAATAGAAAAATAAAATATGTATATTTAAATTTTTTCCAAAAATTCTGTTGTTGAGCGATGGTTGAGTGGTAAGATTTAGTGACTTCACTCAATTTGATATTTTGAAGGGGTTGGGTTCGAATCCTGGGCTGGGAAATGCTAGTTAAATTATTTTTCTTCGAAAAATAAATGTTTTTAACTTTAATTTTGATTTTAAAATTGTAAAGTTATTTTTTAATATTAGTAAACGTGAATAAACTGTAGAAAAATTAATTTAGCCACGAATTTTTCAAAATTTTTGCCTGCGGCGCAGAAAATAAAGAATATATGGCTTCTTAGCCTTTAAACCTAAAAAAAAGTTCGAGACCCCTGAAATTAGACAAAGGATTTGAGACCCAAAGAGGATTTGCAACAAAGGATTTGAGAACCCTGAAATAGGCACCTCTGAAATCAACCCCTTGGCCACGGACTGCCGAGACTGATGATAACATCAAGGGCGTATCCAGGAGGCTAGAGCCCCCCCCCCCCCCCAACAACGAAATTGGGGAAAGGGGGAGGGGAAATATGGACATCGAAAAGTCGAATTTTTTGCCTAAAGACTTGCAAATTCTCAAAATTTCCGCCTGCGGCGCTAAAAATAGAAGAAATTTGACCGCATAGAATTCAAAAATTCACAAAATTTTTGACTGCAGCGCTAGTAAGTAAGATATCTGGCTTCTTACCTTTCAAAATTCTTAAAATTCTCGCTTGCGGTGCAAAAAATCGGAATTTTTGGTGCCTAAGGTGCCAAAAATTTTTTATTGTAAATTCCCGACTCCCGATCCCGACTCCCGTTTCCCGAGTTTTTTCTTCTCCCGAACATCACTACTACAGATGTAGCTAAAAATGATCTTTTGGCTTTTTGGCAATCGAGGCTCCCAAGCTCACCCGACCCAGCCGTTAGTTTTGACCTTTATTTAGTTTTTAGTTTACGATTTTTGTTAATAAAAATTTTTTCCCCACATTCCATTTAATTATTTCATACGCCTTACGGGGTTTAAGATTAGATTTGCAACATCCCTTAAACCTATGATTATTAACATGCTTATTTATTTTTTTGATAAAAAATTCGAAAAACTTGCTTGACATATTTTTAATTTAAACTTTACTTTTTTCTGACACATATTTTTCGTTCATTATTTGAATTGGATTATACACTTTATCTTTATATATTTTTTCAATAAATTTTAATTTTTGATTATTTCCTTTAAATTTATCCATTTTGTCAATATTTTCATCTAATTTTTTAATTTCCTCATTTACACAACTTTTCAAAGATTTTTTATTTTTTTCTTTATTTTCTCTGTTTAAAATATTTTCTGTACATTCTTTCATTACAAACAAATATTTTAAATGAACATCAAAATTAGTTTCAGAATAACCATTTGGATTAAGAAATATTTGCTTTAAAAGTTTAAAAAATTATTTTTAAATAGGCACGGTACCATACACTGCGTAACAAAAAGATGGCACACCATGTTTTTTCGATATAACTCAATGGAAAAGGGTCCGTTTCGACTGAAATTTTTTTTGTAAATAGTTTTCATGACTAGGGTAAAGATAAGCTAAACCGCGCGGAAAAATTTTTTTCCTGAATTTTTTTATAAAATAATAACCGTTTTAGCAGTGTAACAAAAAGATGGCACATTTTAAATTTTCGAGATTAGGAGTGGTCTGAAAAATCTATAAAAATTCCTGTAAGCATCTCTATTGATATAGATATAAAATACAAAAGAAACGAAGTTCTAATATACTTCCATTATCGAGATCTAGAAACTCCCAAACTTTCGTTTATATTAAAAACGTTTTTACTACAAAATTAATTAAACATATAAATGAAAGTTTAGTTAGCATGAAAATGGTCTATTTTTATATTTTGTTAATTTCCAAAATATTATTGTACTCCCATTATTGTCCGTACATACTTTAGTAAAAGTTTAATTTCAAAAATACCTCCAATTCTTCTTCAATTTCTTCCTCTTCAATTTCATCAAAATTCAAAACAAATTCTTTAAGAAAATTATTTCCATTCCAATAATTTTCAAAAATTGTTTTCCAAATATTTTTTATTTGTTCAATTCCTTCTAAAAAACAAATAAATATATTTAATTTCCTCAAAATCACCTTTATTTTCTATATTAATTTTATACCATCCTTTATAAAGAAAATAATCCAAAACATGTAATATTCTCCATTGTTGGTATTTTGTTTTAATTAATTTAAATTTTGCTTTATTTAAAATAGAATCATCAGATAATTCATTTAAAGTTTTTAGTGAATCATAAAACATCTTAATTAAAGTTTTATCATCAAATAATTTTATTTCAGTTGCAAGAGAATCATCAGACAATTTAATTAAATAATTTTTGACAGAAATGTTTTCTATAAAATAAATAGTTGATAAATTTTTTCTGGAAAATTTTACTATCTTGTAGCAAATTTAATGTAATTTCGAATGACCCAAAATTAAAATTCAAAATAATCCATAAGGGGTCGGAAAAATTTTTTGAAGTTGAAAAACCGTGTTTTACGTTGATTTTCAGGTTATCTCCATTTGGGTATATACAAGGCGGATAATAAACTAACAAACAAAATGATTTTTTATTATCTGCAACTAACAGCACGTTTTAAATGGGTCTGACGTTGCTTGATGAAAGTTTTTGTGCAAGGATTATTGTGAAGTGACTTTTAGTATGGGATGGATTTTATTGAATTTTAGAAAATTGTTATTTAAATTTGATAACATTTAGGTTTCCGAAAAATTTAGACATTGAAAAAATAGGCCCCCTCCGGAACTTCAAATAATACCAATCCATCTTATTTGTTAGTTGTTTAAGCAGAATGATTGACATTATTTGAGAAAAAAATTTAATTAATACCTAGTTTGCCAAAATATTCCGGATGCATTTCATGTAAAATAAATAAACGTAAAGAACCAAATACCATTTCCATTCTCTCATTTACTCGGTTTTTGTTGTCAGAAAAAGATCTTAGTATTTAATTAAAATATTCAATGATAAGAGGTTAAAAATATTTAAAAAATTTTTTAAATAATTTTCATTTTAGAAAAAATAATTTTCATTTTTATAAATCTCCGTTAAAATAATTCAGGAAAAACAAAATCTTATTAGAAATTTTCATATTCATATCCAAATTAAACGTACCGCATAATTTTTTGAAAAGACTCTCCCTTTTTATTTATAAAATAATTAAAGAAAACAATAAAATTAGCCTCCCAAATTTCTTCTTGAAATTCCAAAAATATTTTTTTCAATTTTTCGTCATCTGCAGACGTGCAATATCTCGGCGAGAGCATATTTTCTTCAGTTTTTTCTACTGTCTTTTTATATGCTGATTTGTAAATTGTAACTATATCACACAAACGCATTTCATAAGTCACAAGTGAAAATGGACACAGCATGGTAAATCGTGACAATAATCTTGAAAAATTTTTTTTATAAATATTTTACATATTTATTTAACCCTATATTAGCTCCTGATTCAACTCTGTCAAACGCAATTTCCATTAAAAATACTTGAGAAAGTATTGATATTTTCAGATACATTATGTTAATCTGATTGGAATCTTCCGTTGAAAGAAATTCTTTGAAATAATTCTCCAAAATTATTTCTGTAGAACCATTCAATGGATTATCAATTAAACTCATCGTGTTATATGCATTACAAATGCCTAATTAAATTTTTTTTAAATTTAATTAAAGGATTAACACAATACTTTTATATAAATTTGGAAAAGGATTTGCTTTTTTCAAGAGATTTGGAAAAGCATTTGTTTTCGGTCCTGTTGGTAGAAGCAAAAAAATAATTAAATAAATAAACATTTGTTTATTTAAATAATTTTTTCCCTAAAAAGTTCAGAGATAAAAGTGAAACTTAAGTGAAACCTAGTTAAATCTAGTTTTAGTGTTACTGAAAAAAACTAAAATTCAGTAGGGTAATAGTAATTGAAATCCACTTAAAACTTAATTCTAATTATAATATAAAATTATTCGTTATTATTAACTAATTATTATTAACTAATAATAAAATAAAAATATAAAATTTAATAAACAAAACTATTAAAAATAATTGTTTACTTCTAAATATTTTTTATTAGAAAATTGAAATAATATTTAAAAACTTTTTAATACCCAAACAATTAAGAAATACTTATGAAATGAGAGGAAAGACTACATAAAAGTGAGTATGGAAAGGCAAACAAAATCCTCTAATTAACGTTTATCAAATTAAATTTCTTAATAAGTGAATGTAAAATCCCGAATGTGACTAGAGAGTTGACAAGAGCGATAGTGATGGAGGGCGGTATTAATCATACGTGTGATTGACGTGCGATTTATGGATTTTCTTTAAATGCCTGATATGCATTGATAGAGAAAACAATTTAATGCATCATATGAAATGTAGATACTTGCCTTATGAAAAAAATCATAAGTTAGATACACTTAAATCCATTCCTAAACATAAAAAATGTTGTTTGTTCTAGCCTGTCTAAAGGTGAATGTAAAAGGTCATAACTTGTAGCTAGACATAAATTAATATTTAGAAATTAAAAGTTTGATCAAATTTAGAGAGAAGTCTGGGTATTAAGAGATACTGGGTGTGGAGGATTAAGATAGATGTAGAGGGATTCTTGAGGATTAAGGGTATATTATTTGTTTCGTACGGATATCAGAGGATATCGGCTAATTAAGGCTGATATCTCGGGAATTCCTGTTTAATTAAACAAGTAAATTGCCATAAAAAGGAAGAAATCTGACTCATTGGCCTTCAAAAATCTAGAAATTTTTTCCTGCAGCGCCAGAAAAGGAGGAAAATATTTACAACTTAAATGAAATGATGAGTAATGCCGTCATTTCGAGAGACCAAGAGTGGTTCAAGAGACCCACTTCTAGCTACGAAAATGTTTTTGGAGCGAGGTACAGGCTTTTGAATAGCGAGGTACAGGCTTTTGAAGGCTTTTGAATTTGAATATTTAATTCTCTATCATATATGTAGTAGTTAACATTTGATACCAATATACTTACTTACATACTTTGAATAAAGTTTTATGTCTCCCTTTATACTTAGGTTGTAACATAAGTTTTGATACCCGACCATGTTTTTCGGTGAATACTTTTATGGATATGGATGTTCTATATATCATTCGAAAGCTTAATTCGTATCTCGTTTGACATGTTTCAGCGTTTTTTAAAAAAATTTTAAACTTCTTAGATATACACTGATAAATGGGATATAGTCGGATATGCCAAGTCCGGATCCGGCTAAATAAATTTTTTACAAAAGATCTAACATAAAATGATTATTCACAATAATTTTAGAAGCCAGATTCAAAAAAAATCATGGTCAAATCTTTTTCCTAACCCAAGATATGAATTTTTAAAAAACGGGAATTTTTCACTTTTTTGTAAAATTATTTGGTCGCTAAGAGCAATTTTTCTCATTTTGTCACATTTTTGACAAAAATGTTAAAAAATATGTGATTTTCAAAAAAATCATATCTCTGCTCAGACACAAAATTTTTAAATTTTGTTTTTTTATCCTAACTAAGAATAATCCACGGAATAGTAATAAATTAATTCTTCTTTTGTAAAAAATTTATTTAGCCGGATCCGGACTTGGCATATCCGACTATATCCCATTTATCAGTGTATATCTAAGAAGTTTAAAATTTTTTTAAAAAACGCTGAAACATGTCAAACGAGATACGAATTAAGCTTTCGAATGATATATAGAACATCCATATCCATAAAAGTATTCATCGAAAAACATGGTCGGGTATCAAAACTCATGTTACAACCTAAATATTAAGCTCACACTAAAATAATTTAAAAAATATACAGTTACTAATTAAAAGAAATTTATCTAAATTTTAATAATTCTTTTTCTAAGGCTGCAAACAATTTTTTCGCCGTACTGTTGTACAACAGAAGGTTACCACTTGTCGGCGACATAAAACATGTGATTTAAAAACTGGTTAATGTTTTATTTAATAATAACTTGAAATTAGAAATTTTTCCGAATTTCATTGTTCTTGGAGCAGGCCAATACCGCATACTCAATGTTATTGTTAATAACATTATTTTTCATTTATTAGGCGAGAAATGTAGAGGTTGCCGTCTTGATAAATGTCTAATTGAGGGAATGGATCCTTTAATGGTTAAAACTAATGATATGAAATGTCGAGATGAATTTATTGAAATGTTAGAAAAACGCCGAAATAAATTACACAAAAATCTCGACAATTTAAAAGATGATCGGCACGAAGAAGAAGACGAGTATTTACATGATGGAAACGAAAATCTAAATTATAATGAGGAAGATGATAAAATTATTTGTGTTAAAAATAAATATAAAAAATTAAAAAACAAACAAAATTACTCAGAAAAACACTGTCAACAAAATTATCTCTTAGCACCTTTAAATGTAGAAGATAGTCAAGTAAATATAATTTATTTTTAAAATTTTAATTATAACTCTAGATGGAACATTTAATTCGAATTTGTGAAGCACAAAGCCGAATTAGAAATGCATCTATGGAATTTGATGACCAACCATTTTTATCTTTAAATTTAAATTCTTTGCAAGATCTCTTAACTGATGGGCCAAATATTATATTAAAAGCATCTGAATTTTCGGTAAAAATAATATAAATAAATACAGTCAGATAAATAAAATTGCTAATAATAAATACCTAATTATAGGTAATAATGGACTGATACCATCGAGTTTTGGTATTATTTTTCAGTTCCGTAGGTTCGATTTTAATAATAATTTTTGTTCACACTTTTGAAGTGATTAAGTTATATAAGAGGGTACACCTCGTTTCAGTCTAAGCTCAGTTAAGTCTGGCGCCCTAAAACTTTTGAAGGGGCTGAAAATTTTAATGTTCTTAGTATCATTTGATAGAGCATTAAATAAGCTACAATATACCAGAAAATCAGAATTCTCGACCTTCATATTATATATCCTTGCATTAAAAATTTGAGACAAAACCTCAAGAAACCATAAACTTAACATAATCTATAAATTTATAGGAAAGGCCACAACTTCTTAGTTTAACAAAATTTTACGAAACAGATACACTATTTGACCAGTTTATTAACAAACTAAGAAAATGTATTCTTGTTGAGAAACTTATTTGTATTGGAATTTTTAAATCTTTATCTATTTATCCAAAACTTGCTGTTGAAGATCAAGTTTGTTAATTTAATAATGATAATTTTCGTCATTTGATTTTTCACAAAAATTAAATGACGAAAAGCGGGAGACGAAAGGAAAAAAATAGTATGATAAAAAGCGGAACTACGAAAGTTATAAAAAAAGAATTTTTTGAAAGGCGGAAAAGAAATAAAATAAAAATTTTATTCATTAATAAAATCAAAATTCTCATGTTATAATGCAGAATATTGTGATATCAGTGTTTAAGCAGAATTTTGAGATAATTTTTGTGGATATCGGGTATTAGCAGGAACAATGAGGATTTAGAGGTCCTTGAATCCCTCCAAATCACCGTAAGCGAAAATTTTAAGAATTTTGCAAGTCTGTAGTCGAAATCACATTTTTGATCGGTCATTCACATATTCTTTAAATATTTTCTCAGTTAAATACATAAATTAGTAAATTAGTCTTGGTTCGATAGAACCTGCTTCGAAAATTTTGCTATATGAGAGCCTCGAACAAATTTTCATTAGGTGGTGTAAACGGTGGAAAAGGGCAAAAAAGCGCAAGCCAGCCCATACCTGCTATACATCTTAATATAAATTTAATAATTAAGTTAATAATTGTAAAATATGTGGCAAATGCTGTATTGATGATGGGAAATTGTTTTGACTCCTATGAATTGGGTTCTGATACATGGGTGAGGAAAGATGGTTCTTGTCCGATGGCTGCTTTCTCTGATCAATTCAGTTTCAAAGATGATAGAAAGTAAAATATTATCAAATTCATGGAAAATCCCAGGATAACCGATTCGAATTTCCTTAATCGTAACGGATAATCGAGATGAGTATTCGGATGCTGTATCCAAGTCGAACTCTTTCGGATTATTCGGGATCCGGATACCGTCACCTTAAATGAGTAATCTGAAGACAATTATAAATCAATTCTTAAAAAATCTAACGATGCAGATCCAAGGCCCTCGATATACAAAATATCCCTTCCATAAGTTGAGAACCAATTTCTAAGTAATTTACATTATTTAAATAAATTTAAGATTGTATTCTTTGGCAATGAGAGTATTCACTAAGCCTATTGAACCTTTTTTTCGCATCGGAATTTGTAAAGAAGAATTTAGTTTACTTTTGGCAATTATGTATTTAAATTCAGGTATTTTATTTTTAAAGAAAAAAAATAATTAAGAAATTAATTTAAAGATATCCCAGGTTTATCAGAATCAGCAAGGGATATTCTTTCAATTGAGTTATCCAAATATACAAGAATGTTACATAATTATTTACTAAATAAATTAGGTCAAGATGCTGGAATTAAAAAATATGCTGAATGTTTTCATTTAATTGCAAATTTTTATTTTGGAGCAAATAATTTTAATTTATTAATAACATATATAGAAGCATTTTATAATCTACCAATATTACGTGATTTGGTGCCAAAATGTTTTAAAGATATTGTATAATTCTCAATTTTAATTTTCTTTAAGTTGTTAATTTATCTTTAAGTTTTATATTAAATTGTCTTAAAGTTTTCTTAATCTTGTATCAATTTTTTAAATATATGTATTGGTTAACAGACATGAGAGATATAGTATAACAGGGATAGGCTGAGTTACACCTAACCTGAAACCCGAATTTTTCCGACCCAAAAAACTTTTCAAAAACTCGTCCCGAGTTGCCCAAATAATCTGGCTTCTTGGTCTTCTATGTTAAAGAAATTATATGGAATGTTGAGGGATTTGGGTGATATCGAGTGACCAAGAGGTGTACCTATACAGAATAATAGGCGTTATTAATTAATTTACAGGAATTAAGAAAGATCTTAAGGGATAACTGTAACATCAATTGATTTGGAAGGGTATCGATCAAAAGACATTGAGAGGATATTCTTTGTAGGACATGAAAGGAGGTAATTAATTTTAGCTCGTCAAGTGGCAAATTTTAATTTAGTAAATTATTACTGAGACAAATTTTATAAACTTTTTTTATCTTATATTAAAAAACCCTTGATGGAATAATGAGGCAATTTGAGCCTCTGACATATTTTTAAACTGAACATTTAAAAAGAAATTTTTGTAATAAAAAATTATTTATAGTATGTATAAACTACTACATAATACATATAAGCAAATATTAATAAAATAAATCTTTATCTCCGGCCATTCACAATTCCAACTGGACATAATCCACAAGTAAAAGCACATTGTTTCATCTTCATTCCCTTCGAATAGGCTTTATTTGTACAAAAACCTTTAGATTGCCAAAAAAGACAACTAAAATAAAATTTTTTTATAAATTATTTTTTATATCTTACTCAATTCTTTTAATAATATCAACACAAATTTCCCCAATTTTAAAACAAACAGCACAAGTTTTTGCACATCTGTGATGCATTACTTGAACATAAGCCTCAAATATTATTATAATTTTAATTTATTAATTCCTAAAAAATATTTTTTCACTGGAATTAGGCAAAGTTCTAAATTATCATAACAATTAAAGGCACTATCAACACAATCCAAACCTTTCGAAATAAATTTTTATTTAATTAAAAATGAAAATATTTTTACGTAATTCTGGTGGTTTATTGTTAAATTCTGAATCAAGCTCTTTTTGAATAAGAGGATCTCTCCGTCTTGAAGGTTGTGACTGGATTTGATTTAATAATGATTTATATGCCGTCTCAATTGCTTAAAATTTATTTAATTATTATAAGGCCGTATTCATAAACTAGCGAGAGGTTAACCAGAAAATTCAATGCATTATAGATTTGTTTTTATGAAATAAATTGAAAGTCTATTCGGTACTGCTCATTTAAAATTTTAAGAATTTCAAGTTCTGATAAGTGTTAGGCACAGTTCGGTACTACGGAGGTACTATCGTCAGTACCGGACCGGTACTTTTCGGTTTCACTACTCGTTCGGTACCGGTAATTTTCGTTACTACCGATCCAGAAAAAATTTATTTGCCTAACACTAGTTCCGGTACTAGCTCTATTTCCGATTTTTTAGATTTTTAGAACCTCCGGCAGTGTTGAGGAACTTCTGCTTTTAAAAAATCATAGAAACAAATTAATTGGTTGGCTAAGTTCCATAGCTTTGGATTAACACCTATCTTTTTTTAGAAAAAGGCTTCTACAGCATTATTAATTTTAACAAATACATTGTAGTATTTTCTTGAATTAAAAAATTTTCTTTTTACCTCGAAGTGCATTTTCTGCTCTAGCTTTAAATTTTGAAAGAGAAGGATCCACAAAAAGTTCAGGACGTATTTTTGAATTAATTAATTTCTTTTTATTTTCCAAATCATTTAAATTAATTGGTTGGCTAAGTTCAAATATGTCCAGAGGATTTCCTTTTGCATTTTCAATTCTGACAATGATAGACCAAGCTTCTCTTTGCTCCGGACTTTCCAAAATATCATTTTGAATTATCTCGTCTTTGTTTTCTTTTAATTCTTAAAATAATTTTTTAAATTTTATTTTTCTCAAACTAAATCTCTTAAATAATTTCCTAGTAATTTTATTTTTGACATTTTTTGATAATTCTTTTTGATTATTTATTAGTATTTTGGCTCACTCTTACAAAAAAAATAATAGTGAGTTATTTTAATATTCGATAAAAAATTTTTGCCATATTAATAATCCCTTTCGGACTAGATCGAACATTAAACCTTGCGATTTTAAATGGAATTATAGGTTAATTAGTTTATAGAAATTATATGTTAATTATTGGTTATATTTTTGTACAAAAAATACTTAAAAAGTGCTAGTAGTAATTATTGGAAAGGACATATAATAAAACTAATTAATACTTTCGATTGCATCAAGAGCACGTTCTTTCAATCCCTTAAGTGTTTGCACATCATTATCACCAATCAACAATTTTATAGCCTTTTCCTTATCTAAACATCTTTTTTCTAATTCGTCTAAATCATTAATATCAATTGTTTTTGTTGGATCAAACCCAAAAACTTCAACTGGGGACTTTGCATTTTCTATATCTTTAATTGCTAATTGAAGATCAATTGCTTTTTGAGGAGATAATTTTCTCGGAGCTCGTTTAGTTAAGTCATCGTAAGCTTCATTCATACCTTCAAATTAAAACTTATCTTATGTTATTGAAGGAAAACGGGATGGATATAATCCGGGTTTTCGTGATTTTAGCCTAGAAATCTCGGCCACATCCTATTGAAAATGTCAAAACCTATTATAAAATGATCCTGTCTTCTAAAATAATCCTATCAGCCCATATCTGTTAATTTTCTTGGGATTATGTTAACCTTGAATGTATTAATCCCCGATTAAAATCAACAGATTTCTACATAAACTACAACTTATTTAAATTATTTTTAGAATTATTCCAAAAAATTAATTTACGTTGTATTGCCCTTTTACTCCTCTTTATTAACCCTGGAAGGCCTGCAAGTGCCCCTTTCCTTCCATTCTTTATTTGTTCATGTCTTGTAAAATAAAAATTGTCAATATTTTGTAAAGTAGTTTTTGAATTAATTCCTTTAGAAGAATCTGTTAATATTTCTTCAGAATTTAATGTAGACATTTCTATTTTGTTTAAATCGTTCAACATCGTTGTTTCTTGAGGGGTTATTGTTGTTTTTAAAACTTGTTTAATTAAATTATTATATGCCGAACCAAGCTCTTAAATTTTAATTGTAATATTAAATAAAATTAGGTAAAGATTGTAATCTTCCTTTTTAATTGATGTTTGGTCCTCCGTTCCTCCTCAACCCCTCCCCCCCCCCTTTCACTTCCTTGTATAGAATTCTCATAATTTACAAATTTAACAAAATTTAATAATAAAAATTTATCAAAAGGATGCATAATTTTTAATTGTTTTAACCCCAGTAAGTTATGCAAGACTTCTATCGAGAAAATTTAAAGTGTAAGTACTGAAGGAGTAATTTATAACTAAATAATGGAAAAAAATTTTTCAAATATTTTTTTTGCGTTGCAGGCGCGAAAAATAAACTAAGCCAGATTCTTCCATTTTCAACGTCGCAGGCGAATATTTTGAAAATTTTAAGCTTAAATTCAATTTTTAATCAAAAAGTCCTTTTCTAAGTAAATGCTATAACAACTTAAACCTGGTTCCAAAAAGAAATTTGAATAGTAAAAATAGAGGGAAAAACAAACTTTACCCTTAAAATAAATTTTAAACAAACTTGGCAATATATAATCATTCAAGGCACTAACAAATCCTTTCATTTCCCTTACTTGTTGTTTATTTAAATTTAATTCTTCTTCAATAATATTATTATATTGGTTGTCAATATCTTTTAATTGAATATTTCCAGTTGTTATTTTAAGCATTTCAGTATCTGTTGGATCCGTTAAAATATAATTGGCTGTATCTATTGATGTTTGGACTTCTGGATCGTTATTGGTAAATCCTGATGCGAGAGGGAAAAATGCCATAGCGAGTCCTTTTAATTAAAAAAATCATTTTCTATTATCTCTTAGCATAAATTTTAAGAAAAATGATTATTCAAATATCTTTAATATTTGTGTAGAAAATGAGGGATAACTATTAAAGAGGGTAATTATTTGAGAGAGGGTACAGTAATCTTATTTCTCAAAGATAGCTCTTAATTAGACTAAATATCATCTCAGATTTTTTAGCTGCAAATAATCACTTATTATAATTATTGAGGGATTAAAAATAAATTTATTAAATATTAATTGTACTTAATAAACTCTCATTAAAGAATAATCAGATTTAAAAATTAGATTAAAATTAGATTTAAAAAAATTTTTGAAAAATTTACTTTCCTTCTCCCAGCTAGCTCTTAATTTAATTCCACTAAAATCATCAAATTCTGGACTATCTTGGGGTGTTAACACTTCTTTTTGGCGAATATATTCGTCGCTTAATGAACGAATATCTGAAGGCGGAGGAATCCCATAGAGTTCCATCAAAAGTAAATTATTCTTTTCTTTCAATTTCTTTTGTAAAAGTAAGACTTGGCCAGTAAACATTTGATTTTTTCTATCAACAATAGTGTCAAAAGCATCATTTAATTCTTTAAAAAATTTAATAATAAATTAATTTAATTTATATTTAAATTTAAAAATGATAGAATGTCATTTTCAGATAATTGAAATTTTTAAAAAAAAAACCTTGCTAGTATTTCAAACACACTTTTAGTAAGGTGGTTTAAAAGTTAATATAAGAGAGAAAAGAGATTTTTCGTTTAGATAGCTCAATTGGAACATTAATTGCTAAAAGTCTCAAGTAAGATTATGTAATTCTCTTGTCTAAACTTCCGCTTAATCCTTATTGATAATAAATGATTTTGTGATAAAACCATCCACTAGTACCCTATAATTTAGCCATATTCAGGTTAATTTGACACAGTAATCTTTCTTTCCTATTCTAATAAGTTTCAGTTTTGTCCGCAAATGTCGTTTATCCAAAAGCTTTACTTTTTATAGCTCGAATTCCTCTTGAATATAAACCATAATGTTGATAAACTAAAGGAGCACGAATTTTTGTAGCAACTTCACGCCAATATATTCCATCCAATTTTTTACCATCTGTTTGGGAAAAATCAGAATTTTGGCCGAAAACCTTCCAATCATCTATAGCATCTTCAATTTTATGCATTGAGGCTATCGCACTTAAAAAAGGTTCTACTTTTAATTCTCCAACACCAAATGTTTCATAAGGCTTGTCAAGTTCTTAAATAAAAATTTTTATTGTCATATACTATTACCTCATTTCTTATTAATTAATGTTAGATTTAAGTTAAAAGTTTTTAATTGCTTAGCTCCAATCCCCTTGATTTTATAGTAATAATTCTACTTTTGCACCCATGCTATCCGCAAACAAAACAATTAAGATGAGCCCAATTCAGTTAATAAACACGCAGCTGAAATTTATAGGCCACATGTGATTTGCGGAGAATCTACTAGGCATATAACATTCTCCCAGACTACAAATTGCTCTTCGTTTATTTAAAAATTTACGTTTAAGTGTAAAACTAATTGCTTTATATAATCCAAATAATGAAGCCACATTTCTATCCAAAGGTTTTAAACTGTTTGCTTTTTCTTTGTAACGTTTATCCAAAACTTCCAGGCTTGCAGCTCCAGGACCTAAAATGTCTTCATCCTTTTTTAAAGCCCTAATTTGTTTAATTGAATCAGTAGAGGATTGAACAGATGGAGGCATTTGTGGACTTATTTGGGAAGGAACTATTGAAAGATATGCATCATTTAATTCTGAAAATAAAGGAAAATTTTTTCAAAATTTTTTTGATCTTTCACAACTTTTAAAAGCTTCAATTCCCCTCATTTTCAATCCTTTATATTGAATCATTGCATTATCATATAATTTATCATGTAATCGTTGCATGTATATTTCACGATAATTTCTCTCGATAACCTCTATTTGAAAAGGCCCAGAATGTGTAGATGTTGATGGTTGCTGTCCAGTTTGTGATTTTAATAGTTTACTAGCATCTTTTTCAATATCCGACATAGTTTGTCTTAATTCATTTGGAATTTGTGGAATGTTTGTGGAAGGTTGAATTTGTTTAAAAAGAGTATCAAATGCATTGGTTAATTCTTAAAATAAATTATTTTTGTAATTATTATTAAGTAATTATTCATTGTTGATAATATCTTCTTAGAATTTTATATTTTATAGCGTCTAATTTTGTCAGGGTTGTTTAAATTTATACAATAAATTTAGTAAAGGTAAGCTAAAATTTCATTGAAATTTTAACCAGTCCTTCCTTCCTTAACTCTATTTTTATGCTGAATAATTAAACAAAGATTTTGTGGTTCTGTGACAAGTATTACGCTTATTAGATCATTCCAAAGGCTATTCCCTACATTTATAAACCTTACTTCTTTTTAGTTCATCTATTACAATTGGAAATCCTTTCAATTGTCTAAAAATCATCAATCCTTGATCCTTATCAAATTTTTGGAGTTGTTCAAGTCGTCGTGCAAAATTAGAATCCAAATTTAATGGATCATTTAAATTTTGTGGATTTCCAAGAATTCTAGCATTTTCTGTTTCTTTTGAAATTGATTCCAATTCTTTTAGAAATGTTTTTTCTTGACTTTTTAATTTTGGGTCACTTCCAGCAATAGATAAATAATCATTAATTAAGTCTTAAAAAATAGTAGTAAGGTCTAACAGTAATATTTTGTTCAAGAAACCTTTCAGAAATTTTTTTCGAATGTCCAAGAAATTTGGATAATTTATTCTAGAGTTGTCCAATTGAAGTGCTTCATATAGTGTATTAAACTTTCCATCAACTTGATCAATTGAAACAGGAAGAGTAGAATAATCAAGAGTATTTGGACGTGGAGTAGCTGAAGGAGGTCCCAAAATTTGTAAAGCTATTGATTTCACTTCTGGATCTTGTTGAGCAAGTATTGCATTATTGTTTGTACTTGCTACTCTTAGATACTCCTCACCCATTACTGTAAAATAGATAAAAATAAACATTAAGAAAATTTCTGTTTTTTCTTAAAATAAAATGCCGATCCAAAAATTATTTTAAAATATTTGTTGGGGATTTCCTTGTTTTTGTACTCATTCAACCAACAACCTAGATAAGAGTCAGAATTAAGAAAGGAGAATGATAACCTGCTAAAATACCTTTCGACTTCGATTATCTCGAGGACATTTTTATCAATTTCAGTTTAGAATTGATAGGAAGGAAGGTTTATGAACCTCTTTAGATATATGTATTTATAAATGGGATATAATTGAGAATGAATTTGGGATTTGTTCGAATTGGAATTTGTCGAAAATTAAATTTAAAAAATTATCTTATGAATTCTCATATATTTTTATAAAATAAATTGGTGCCAGAAATTATCAAAATAATTTATTTTATAACATACGTTCATTTGCAAACATTACACGGCACAAAACACCCAATTGTTTATTATTCTCTAATTGTTGTTTTTGCAAATCATTTACTTTTTTCATTCCAAAATTAACATCAAAAGTTGGGACATCATTTTGTGGCCGTGGAAACATATTTAATTCTTGAGCTCTCTCAATTTCTCGAAGGTTGTCAAGAAATGTTGGGGTGACTGGAGGTGCAAAAGGTTTACTTAACTTCAGTGGAGCTGTTGTTGCTTTTACTATTTCATCCATTGTTAAGCTAATTTCTTTAAGAAAAAACAATTTATTAATTATACATTTGATTCTGTTATTAATTAATGGTTGTTATGTGGGGAGGGAGGGGGTTAAACAACACTTGAAAAACCGGATCTAAAATTATTGCTTTTGATCGAAATTGTGATATGAGATGATATAAATTCTGTGCATTTATTCATGAACTATATGTATTTCCAAAAAATGAATAAGTTTAATCGTGTTCAAAGTATTATTCGAGTTTCGAGGAAATCTACTCTTCTACTCTCGAAATGAGTTTTATTGGAATCGTGAAAAGCTGAAAGGTTGTCGTTATATACCGGAAGGTTAAAATTAGTCAATTTAAACATACTTTTAATTGCTTCTTTTGCCCAAAGTTTAGCTCCAGGTTTTGCATTTGATCTCAGTTCAGTGGCACCTTTACATTTTTCTTCGTATCTTTTATCTAATTCTTCAGGCGAAGGTCCATCAATTAATGGGGCTGTTCCTGAGCTAAAAACTTGTAAGGCACTTTGTCCAGGTTTTTCTATTCTTTCCAATTCATTAAATATTTCTCCGTTTCTATAAATATTTTGATATTCTGTTCGAAATTCTGGATCACGCATTCGAGAATTGAATGCTCTGTTCAAGGCTAAAATAATAACTTTTAAATTATTATTTTATCTTACTGTATTTTCCCTAATACAATCTTTGAAGATTCTATTTTACTCTTTTATTGCTATGATGAGAGTGGTCGGATCTAATAAATATAGAACCTTCTACATATATTCAAAGAAAAGCAATCAAATTAGAGAGAAATGATATTACTATAACAATATTTTTCAAAATTTCGATTATCAGGATACCGATTTTCAAGATACCGATCAAATATTATGACCCTCAGATCAGTTCCTACGTAATTACGTCTATGGTGAATAATTTGTGTGATCAAGACAAAAATTTAAATAATTTTTCTTACCCGAAATAACATTAACAAAACGGTAATCTCTCATTTTTGGCATTTTATTTCCAAATTCCCCTTGTCCTTTATCTGGTACATAATCACGATCATAAAGAGGAATTTTGCTTCTTAAAGAATTATAAATTTGGTCGATAGATTGGAGTGTATTTCCTGGGAAGAATCTTTTTCTTCCAGGTACGTCGTCCAGATTGCCACCTTTCTCAATTTTTTGGACAGCTTCAATCATCTCCTTCTCATTTTGTGTTGGAGAATTTGACAGTACAAAATTGTCAAATGCATTTTCTAATCCTATATTTATTTATTAATAGTTATTTAAAGATTTTTCATTAAAGAATTAATTCTACTTGAAATAACAGAAATAGAAGCAGCTTTCAATCCTTTTGCTGCCAAATTCTCATTTGCCTTTATTGCCAATTTAATATCCCCAAATGATTTATCAGCCTCAATAATGTCTTTAGGTTGTCTTGTAACGTCTTGATTAAATGCTCCTTTCGGATTGGATTTAATATCGGTCATATAAATTCGTAAAATTGGTTCTAGAATGTTTGTCTTAACCCCAGAATCTATTACTCCTGGAGTTCCACTGATTGGATTGTTTGTTGGATCTTTAGCAGCTGTTGTAGCTAATGTGTTATATTCCGATAAAAGTTCTGAAAGAATTCATCTTTTTAATTTTAAAATTTAAATTAACTATTAATTTGTGTATCAGCCTCATCAACAAAATTTGGATCTGAAATACTTCCAGAAGCAATAAATTCTCTCGTAGCTATAGATCTAGGATCTAAAGCTAAAATTAATTTTTCCAATTGATCGTCATAAACAGTGAAAGTTTCAGGGTTCATATTTATTGGATCAAATCCAAAAAGTGTTCGTCTTTCAATTGGTGTTATTGCACCGCTCACTTGTATTGCCTTTATTGCCGTAACGAGTGAACGTTTTTCTGATTGAAAATTTTTTTTGTTTTTTAAATAAACAGCTAGATGTTAGTATGGTTAAACCAAGAACGTGGAGGTAAAAAGGACAAAAGTAATTTGGATAAAAACTTTTGAATAAGTGGGGAAGGTAACGAGCAATCATTATGAGGATCTCTAGAGATTAATATACGCATTATACTCTTAAAAGTATCCTTCAAGGTTTGAGGATCTAAGAAGGCGAAAAGAGGGTCTATAATTTATTTTTCTGATTTCAATTCGAGATTATTATTTTTTAGATGAGTCAAACTATGTATCTGTCAACGATCTTTTTTAAGGAGGGTTAAGTATTTTTAACCCCAATACTTCAAGTAAATTAATTTACGATCTGGTGTCATCCTTTCCGGATCAACATTTTGCAAAACAGTTCCATAATTTAAAATAGCTGCAATAGCTAAATCAAACAAAAATAATAAAAATAAATTTATAGTAATAATTCTCATAATTTTTATTAAATTTAATAAATAAATGAATGAAATTAATATTAATAATTTTAATCATTTTATACAAAATAATACCAATGTTTCTATTTTTTGTTTTGGATGTTTCTAAATTTGGAAGGTCATTATTATTTAATAAAATTTATTTTTTTATTATTTTTTTTTATAAATTTCTTTTTTAGAATTTCTTGTTTTTTTACGATTATGTACGATTTCATAATAGAAAATCTCTGTCTCCTCTTCCAAATAAAATTTATCAAAGCTATAGCCAGCTAAGTAAATGATTTATTTGTTGTTCTTTTTATGAGAAAATATACATACTTAATTTTTTATTAGAATGGATATATCTTATATTAATTATTAAATAAATATCTTTAAGCATAAAAGAATGCATTTGTATGTTTTGACAAGTAGATAGAAGCAGTGATGTCAAAGTTCCAAAATTTCTCTGGAACTAGTTCCAGTTCCAGAACTAGGTTTTTAATTTTTGTAGTTCCAGTTCCAGTTCCGGAACCAGGTTTTTAATTTTTGTAGTTCCAGTTCCAGTTCCGGAACTTTATTTTTGAAATTCCTTAGTTCCAGTTCCAGTTCTGGAACTAGTTCCAAGCTAGTTCTAGTTCCAAATTTTTAAATTTTTGAATATGAAAGGATTTATCAATTTTAACAAATAAAGGCATAACACTACTCTAACAATTGATCCGTGTCGAGTGTTGAGTATCAAGTGTTTTGGTCCGTGCCTTTTTTATTTCAATGTAGGAAGGATACGTACTACTCGACACTCAACACTTGATAGTCGTCGTTTCGAGTGTTGAGTGTCGAGTGGTTTCTCATGCAGTCTTAACCATGTACTCTCTGGTGTTGAGTGTCAAGTGCTTTTCAAGATTTTTTTGAAAGTTAAAACACTCAACACTTGACACGGATGTCATTGTAGGAGGGTGCACTTGACACAGACGCACGCACGGATGCTCGCACGGAACACTTGACACTCGACAAAACACGGAGCATTGTGGGATTGTGCATTTGACACGAGACAATCTGGGGTAAAAGAGGATTATGAGTGATAACGGAGGATTTAAGGAGATTGAAGGATAAACTGGAGGATTAAGAGGCCAAAAAATCCACTTTTTCAGCGCCGCAGGCGAAAATTTTTAGAATATCTAAGGTCATCGGCCGAAACAATTCACTTTTTCAGCGCCGCAGGCGAAAATTTTGAGAATTTCTAAGGTCGTAGTCCAAAAATATTCACTTTTTCAGCGCCGCAGGCGAAAATTTTTAAAATTTTGGAGCTCAAGCAGCCAGATTTCTTCTATACTCAGCGCGCTGCAGGTAATTTTTGAAGAAATTTTGTCAAAAATATACCCCCCAAGAACTAGTTCCAGAACTAGTTCCAAAGCTAGTTCCAGACATTTACTAGTTCCGTAGTTCCAGTTCCAAGCTAGTTCCAGGCATTTACTAGTTCCGTAGTTCTAGTTCCAAACTAGTTCCAGATAATCGTTAGTTCCGTAGTTCTAGTTCCGGAACTGGAACTAGAACTAATTAGTTCCGGAACTGGAACTGGAACTTTGACATCACTGGATAGAAGCAGTTAAAGTAGTTTAGAATTTGTTTTGTTAATTGTTTTCCACATATTTAAATTAAAAAAAAATTTTTTTCCACGGAAGATTTTCCTTTGACTATCAATTTAATTAGATAATGCCGATTTATTAAAAAAATAGGGTGACAGATTACCCTCTCTTATATAACCATGACAAATTTTTGCTAAAAAATATAAAAATTTAGAAATATTAAACATTATTAATTTGTTGTTGGATATAATTGTTTTTCAGCCCCCAAGTTTGTTCAAATCTTTTGTGAATCTTTTGTGAAAATTCCCAAATTTTCAGAATTAAAAAGTAAAATTTATAACATATGACGTCTGAACTTTATAAAATTTTCCAGACAAATAATTTAATAATAGGTGTAACAGGTTCAGTATATTTCTTGGATATTCGAAATTTATTTTTTAATGTTCTTAATTTTAATTTTTTTTATTTTCCTTTATTAATCACCTCCATTTACTCATGATATCATTTAATTTAAAGTTTATGTCTCTCTCGACTTTTCTCCAAAATAAAAAAGTTTTTCATTTGTTTGCACATAAGTAAATTATCAATATTTTTCCCAATTAAAATTTTAATAAAACAAAATTTCAATTAAAAAAAATAAAAATGTATTTAATAATTTTAGTAAATTATTTTATTTTTTCTTTTTTATTATTTATTAAAATTTATTGTTCATCTGCAACTTATAATTGTAAAGGTGGAAATAGAGGGATTGCTTCAACTGAGTATTTATTAATATTATTTTAAATAAGAAAGTTCGGGTAAAATTTCATGAAGCTTTGATACAGACAGAGCCCGACAATTTGTAAGAAGGAGCGAGCTTTCTTTACATTGTCGAGCTTTCTTTACATTGTTCCTTCATTAAGATCTGAAAACCCGAATATCAACGGAAAACCGGGGTAGACGTCTTTAAAAAATATTTTCGACCTCTTACATGTAAAATAAAAATTTTATTTTTGGCTTATTTGAAAGCCCTTGAAATTTGCTACAAGATAGCATCAATTTTATTATCCGAAAAAATTAACCTCTAAGACCTAATTTGATAAACTTTCAGGTCATAAAAATCACTCAAACGCCGCCCAAAAAGTGATGAAAATGTAACTTTTAAACTAAACTCATTATTTCTCAAAAATGGATTTTTTCTGGATCATAAGATAAAAACTAGCTTGTAGCAAATTTCAAGGGCTTTCAAATAAGCCAAAAATAAAATTTTTATTTTACCTGTAAGGGGTCTAAAATATTTTTTAAAGACGCCTACTCCGGTTTTCCGTTGATTTTCGGGTTTCAAGATCTCGATGAAGGAATTATATCTGAACTTTGTTTCTTTTGTATTTTCTATAGATATCAATAGATATGTTTACAGGGATTTTTGCAGATTTTTCGGATCACCCCTAAGGTCGAAATACAAGTGGCGCTATCTTTTTGTTACACTCTAAAATCAAATTTACTATTATAAATTTTTTTTAAAAATTCCATTAAAAATTTTTCTTTTCTTTATTGATACATAATATCCTTACCTATATTCTACCAAAGTTTGAAAGAGATCAATCTAATATTTGGTAGGATATTGACAAATAATAAGTGGCGCTATCATTTTGTTACAGAGGTATATCAAAGCTAAACATTTTAAAAGATGCCAAAGAAATGGCCGTGTCTATCAATGTCGTGATAGATCAGTTCCAAACTCGAATCTTGGCGAACTTATGGGTTGCGAGAGTGATGGGGGAGGTCGCTACTGGTGTTGTCTCCAATACTGCCCTGACCAAAAAACAATAATTTATTACAAAAATTATCAACTTGATTCAAATGTAGAGACAGCTACACAGAGGTATTTTTAATTAGTTTCTTATTTGTATATTGCCGGTTAAACCAAAAATTAAGTTTTTTTTTAAATTTATATGGAATTTTGATATTATTAATAGCAATCATAAGATATACACATTAGAAAAATGTGTCAGTACCTGAGATATATATACTAAGTTTGGCAGATCCGGATCCGAAAAAAGGCCGGATATCGTAAATTTTCGGTTCAGATATCGGATCCGGATATCCGAAGATAACCAACTATCCGCCAACATTAATATGTATACATAGTCGCAATACCATTGATGCATTTTCCGAGTATTCCTAAATTGCCTTGAATTTTAAGTTTAATATTCTGAACGAAGACATCTAACTGATGAATTATTAAAACCAATAAAAAATTTCTTTTATCATGATTCGACATAGAATTTTTAAATAAAATTATCCTTAAGATGCACTGGTACAGGAGCAAATGCCAAATGTTTATCAAACAGTAATGATATTTGTTTTAAACCAATTGCTGATTACTTTCCAACAAATTTTGAATATTGTTGTAAGTTAAGATAGTTTAGTTATTTAATCTTTATATTAATTTTAAAGGTCCTCCGGATCAGGGTGGAGGTGGAAGTAGGTTTTGATAAATAATTATTTAATCAAAAAAAATTTTTAGATAATACCGGGAATGGAAATAAAGGTAGAATGTTTTATTTAATAATTAAAAATTTTGGAATAATTTTAAAAATATTGTAGGCTGCTATGATAAAGGCACAGAATGCCCAATTAGAAAATTTCTATGCAAACATATAGTAATTTTTACTTTGGCATTTATGCAGTTTACGTCTCATTTTCACCTAACGAAAATTTCTTGATAGACATAAATTTTTTGGCTTTTTATGAAAAAGTTTTCGTCTTGGGAAATTTATTCTTGAAAATAGATTTTATGCCTGTTAACCAGTGATGTCAAAGTTCCAAAATTTCTCTGGAACTAGTTCCAGTTCCAGAACTAGGTTTTTAATTTTTGTAGTTCCAGTTCCGGAACCAGGTTTTTAATTTTCGTAGTTCCAGTTCCAGTTCCGGAACTCCATTTTTGAAATTCCTTAGTTCCAGTTCCAGTTCTGGAACTAGTTCCAAGCTAGTTCTAGTTCCAAATTTTTAAATTTTTTTTTGAATATGAAAATATGGCTGTAGTATACAGGGTGACAAGAAAGTAACTGCAAAAAGTTAAAAAAAGTAACCTGATATACATACAACTTACAACTCTTGAGCCTTGATATCACTCTTTATCTTTTTTCAAATCCCTCCTTATCCACCCAAATCTCTGTTCCCTCTTATTATCCTCCTTATCCATGATGTGGACCATGCAGTCTGGTAAGATACCGAGATTAGGAAATATGTAAAAAGATAATGCTATCGTGGGATTACGTAGGGTTTGGAGGTATCTCTCAAAATCTTTAGATCTCCCCATAATTATTCCATTTTCAGCGACGCAGGCAAAAATTTGAAGAATTTTTGAAGACCAGAAGCCAAATTTCTTCAATTTTCTGCGCCGCAGACAAAAATTTTGAGAATTTCGGAAGGCCAAGAAGCCGGAAGTCTTCCATTTTCAGCGCCGCAGGCGAAAAATTTGTGAATTTGCGTAGACCAAGCCACCATATTTCTTCTTTTTTTGGCGCCGCAGGCGAAAATTTGAAGAATTTTTGAAGTCCAAGTCACCAGATTTCTTCCTTTTTTAGCGCCGCAGGCGAAAATTTTGAGAATTTTGGAAGGCCAATTCACCAGATTTCTTCCTTTTTTAGCGCCGCAGGCGAAAATTTTTAGAATTTTTGAGCTCAAGTGGCCAGATTTCTTCCATACTCAGCGCGCTGCAGGTAATTTTCGAGGAAATTTTGCCAAAAATATACCCCCAAGAACTAGTTCCAGAACTAGTTCCAAAGCTAGTTCCAGACATTTACTAGTTCCGTAGTTCCAGTTCCAAGCTAGTTCCAGACATTTACTAGTTCCGTAGTTCTAGTTCCAAACTAGTTCCAGATAATCGTTAGTTCCGTAGTTCTAGTTCCGGAACTGGAACTAGAACTAATTAGTTCCGGAACTGGAACTGGAACTTTGACATCACTGCTGTTAACTCCATGAAACACTCCATGAATCATATAAATTTTTATTTTGTGGAAGGAGAGTAAACTCAATAATAAGTGGCTATTCTCTAGCTTAATTACCAAAATTAAAGTTATATCTTGCATTAATGAATTGGCAATGTCCAGTTACATGTGATACATGTCCACCCGATGGTAGTGAAAATACTAGACCTCCTGGAATAATTGACCCTCCACTGCCTAATAAAAATTGTAAAGACATGCTAGAGTAAGTTTTTCCTTTTTAAAAATTTATATTTTAAAATTAACTAAAAGTTGTCCTACATGGGTAAGAAATGGTTATTGTAGCTCTAGCTTCTACAAACAACATAGTTATCAACATTGCCCTGTTTCATGTAGAGTCGGGTGTGGTGAAGTTGGTTGAAATTATTTAATTAAATTAATAATGTGATTTACCATACATCATTTGGATCCAGAGGTGGGTCGGAACAGTCAGATGTGTCGGAAATCGGAAGAGCCGGAAATCGGAACTGGCTCAAAAGTCGGAACTCTGAACTCGTAATTCTGATCCACCTCTGTTTTTATCTAATCCAGTCAATAGTAGAATATATATTATTTAAAATGACTGTTACATTGTAACTACCTATGTTATGTTAACAACAAAAGATAAAAATCAAACAACAACCGCAATTTATTTCCAAAAATTAATAAAGAAAAACTACATAAGCAAAAGATTTAGCACTAATAAGAAGAAATTTATGAATAAAATTTTATAGGCGGTGTTGATATTCTAAACTACGGGGAGGGGAGAGGGAGCGAGCACAATGGGCATCAAGCAAATCCCTCGGGTAGGGCCTTCTTTCCTTTCCATTCATTACATTCAACTGCATCCACATGCTCCGGAAATAGTTCCTGGTTGTGAAGCATTAAAAACTGGCCAAAGAATTGTTTTCGCAAACAATCCTTTCGGTTGTTGGACATTGTTGCAACTTTTAATGTAATTAAGGCAGCAACTATAAGCAGATACATAGTCGTTGAAGAATAATTTGTATATACAATTGTAAATTGCGTTTCTGTAGATGCTAAATGAGGAATTCTGAGTTGGGCTAAGAAGAGGTCTGAAGTCTAAATCTATGGCTTGCATTAATTCTGTGTTGTTATTTTTGTCAGGTTTACAACAATGGGCATAATCTTGGGGAACAGTTTGGTTGTAAATAGTAACGTTGTTATTGGTACACTGAAGAAAAGAGTGATTAAAATAAGAATTTAGTAAAACTAACAAAGTGTGAAGTGGCAATTACTTGCCAGAATTGACACTGAAAACCGTTTCCAAAAATTGTCGTTTGGTAGCATAACAAATGTGCCAATGAACTCAAATATGAGAATTGTGCCGATAAAAATTTCAAACGTCTAAAGGAGTCAGTTTCAGTTTTGAAGAAGCTGTAGCAATTTGAAACGTAGTTGTTAGCTTCGGCAATTGTTGAGGAGTTATAATTCTGAGCAGTGGCATTGGAATTGATGGAGTTGTTAAGTGATTGTAAAAGAGAATTGCTATCAGCATCTCCGCTCAACATGGAATTTCCAATTGAGGAGAGTGTTGTATACTATTTAGTAGGGAATCTTTGTATATATTTAAATCAAAAATACCATATCACAATTGGAAAGATACTGTTGAACTGTTCCAAACCCAGTGATGTATGCATTCAAAATTGCTTGCCACAATGAGGGAGATGCATTAATAGCGCAGTATTGGCGAAGAACCATAGCGATATAGGCATGTTTTCGCTCAATAGGCCAGTCATCATCATTTTTAAAGCAGATCCTTTTGAACCATTTTGTCCATGTAAGAACGATTGCAGTTGTCCCATTGCCACATTTGTCATTAGCTGTTGCATTTTCCATAGCAGCAGTTAGCGGGGAATTGCCAATATTATCTACTGGAACTATTACTAATTTCATATTATCTGCATTGAAGCTGAATCCTGCAAGAATAAACTCGAAGATCCTTCCCCAACCAGTAATTTGTTCGCATTCGATTAATGGTTCAATGTCAGCGTTGTTTGCGAAGAAAAGTTTTAAATGATAAGCACATCTAATAACCTTTACCCACAAAGTCAAAGTAACGTCAAGGAGCTCAATCTCTATCTGCTTTATACAGACCTCGAAACGGTTCTTAAATTCAAAAAATATAAAAATTTAAAATAATATTTATATTACTTGTTGGTCAAAGTTCAAACGCAAAAATTTAATTCGTCTTAACTCATTAACTAGAACACATGGGCAAGATCCTGTTGTTGAGTTAGAAGTCGAGTATGAATTTGCTGATTGTGTCACAGAATTGTTCGAATAAATATAATTAATTATTGTGACATTCGCAGGAGCTAGACTTGCAGCAGATGATGTATCCAAGCTTACTCCACTAGCACCTGTAGCCAGACTTGCCGCAGTGGATGTGGTTGTAGAAGCCGTTGTAGTTGTTGGGACATTACTTGGAGTTGTTGTAGCATAACAGTCACATATTGGCCCAATGTTACATTCACGATGAGCTTGGCTATTTGAGTTACTTTCCGAATTTCGTGTATTAGTTAATGGTGCAGGACAATTAGTTGACATAACAATGCCAAAACAGATCCCGAAAGCCAGAATATTTCCTAAAAGAAATTTGGATCCCATGTTGGAGCAGTTGAATATAACTGAAGGAATTTTGAAGAGAAAGTTGAAGAAGTTTTATTAGGATTTTTGTTCGGCTACGAGGACGAAACATGATTAGTGAGACGTTTGACTGCCTTTTATAGTGAGTATCTTCTTGTGTGGTCGTAGTTATAGACTTGAATTGAAAGGATTTGAATTTTATTTTTGTTTTTAGAACATCCGTAAAGTTAATTTTACAATATTTACATAATTTTTGATAAACAAATTTATTTTTGAGATTTCTCCATAAAATATTACAATTCTCACATTTTAATTTTCATCTAAATTAATCTTAATTTTCATAAAGATCATGGCGAATGCATATTTGAATTGGAGAGATTTTATTCTTATCAGTAATTACTAGGGAGCGGATGTTGATTGAAATAAACCTTTTTTTGCAAACACACCTTGTCTAGAGAGCCCAAATATATTTTTCGATATTACGATTCTGAACAAAGTTGGATTTCAATATATTTCAATATTTTGTCAATTTTCCCATTATTTCAATATTTTGTATACTTTTTGCAAATTATTTCATTTTTGCATATTTTTATCAAAATTTTGTGGTTTTTAATAAATTTTAGGGAAAAAGTGAAGAAATCTGGCAGTTTGACCTCGAAATTTTTCAATATCTTCGCCTGAGGCGCTTAAAATGGGGAAATCCTGCTTATTTGATGGTGTAATTATTGTGCGAGATTGCTGCTTAATATGATTATTAGTAAAACCCAACGCGTAAATCCAATATTCATCTACATAAATTTTAGTTTATCTTTTAATATCCAAAGCTGTACAAACAGACGTTGATTTTTCATTCATCCTCTCTATCTTTCTAGAAATTTATTTCTAAATACAGTTTGAAAATTTAAATTTTATCTCGTGACTAATAATAAATTACCCCTCCATTTCAGTTTTATAGTCATCATACTGTTTTAAAATTAACGAATACTAAATTAAAATTAAATTATTAATTAATTTTTAATAAAGCTTTAGCTTTTTTTAAATAATTATTTTAAGTAAAATGGAGAGAAAATTGGTTAATAAATGTCAAGTTTGCGATTCTTCTTTGAAAGTTTCACATCAATATAACGTTAATTGTTGTAGAGTTTGTGCTGCATTTTTCAAGTTTTATAAATTTATTTAAAAAAAACATTTAAATTTTAAAAAGGATATATTTAAAAAATAAAAAACAAAAATTTGAATGCAAATGTTTAACAACTTTTGGGAAAATAAAACTGAGGTTGATAGACTGTGAGAGATGTTATCTCAATAAATGCCTTTCTGTCGGAATGAAAGAACCAGGTTGCCCTATAAGAGCTTCAACTAAACAACAACAAATAAATAAAAGTTGCGAAGAACAAAAGGTTAAAATAGGGTTATTTTAATCTTAGTTGGGACCTGTAATTTTGTAGATTGTTGCTGCGATTGTAAATAAATCTGCTAAAGAATACAATGAAATTAATTTTTTATTAAAAATCGCTGAGGATCAGAAAAGAATTTTGAATGCTTTCACAGATTTTAACGATAATTTGTTCAACGGTTCACTTTATTGCGAGGGTATTATACTTTCAGGCTTTAATATTTTCAATCACATTGAGATGTTTTCGGTAAATTTATATATTATTATGTATCTACTAGAAAAGTTTCTTTAAATTTAAAGCAAAATCCTCGTCCTATTTCTCGAAAAGAGATGCTTAGCTGGGAATCAGATATTGAAAGAGAAGGAATGTTTAATAACAGGACATATAAATGTATCCTTGTTGATCAACTGGTATGTGTTGCTATTGCAAAATCAATGCCTGTATTCGAAAAATTATCTATGGGTGATAAGGTAGAGACGGATATACCCAAAACAAATTCAACAAATTTTATTATAGATTGCATTATGCCGGCACGTAGCACATATATTTCAATGCTTCACAAGTTCATTTATATCATGTGAGCTTGGCGTAGATACGACGACACGTAAGGATTGTGTTATGCCTGCTCTTGGTGTTATTAAAGATAAAGATTTTATTCAGGATAAAAAGTAAGCTTTTCCATATTACAGTAGGAATTAAAGAAATAGCTTGATACTGATAAATTTATATCTTATAATCAATTAGGTTTACAGTTCATACTTATCAAAAAAACTATTAATTACCCTGGGTAATTATTGTTTCGATCTCTCGCTGGAGGGGTTATATAATACAGGTGGGGTAATTATTTGAGTGAGCTTGTATGCTACTTAAATTGGTTGTATAATAAGGCACCCCCTCCTATCTTTTCATGTTGAAACTAGTGTTAGGCATTTGCGATTTTTCGAGATCGAGATCGAGATTATCGAATAATCTCGATATCGAAAAAATCTCGATTTTTCCTAAAATTGATCGAGACGAGATCGAGATCGATAATCTCGAAAAAAATCTCGCGTTATCTCGAAAAATATCGTCGATATATCGTCTCGTGCCCAACACTAGTTGAAACATTAGTAACATATAGTGGGGTCAAACTGTATTTTAATTTTTCATTTTATTAAATTCGATTTTAAAATATTTGTAAACAGATTGTATATCCTATCTGATCGCGTATTTACAAAATCTATTATTCCTTTCAAAAAAACAGCATTATCTAAAGAAGAATATGCACTTTTAATGGCTATTATATTTTCATATCCAAGTATAAAGCAAAATAAATTTAAAATAAAATAAAATATTTTTAAATATAAAGTTGTAAAAGGTCTATCATACGTAGGAAAAGATTTGTTGTATGAAGAATATTTTCGATACACTAAAATGTTACTTCAATATACTCAAAATAAATTTGGAGTGATTGAAGGTGCAAGACGATTAGATGAATGCATGCTTTTAATAAATACATCAATACAAATAGATCAAGCATTGATGAGAAATACCCTAATACACTTCCCAAGTTTATGGACCCTTTTATTGAATCCCAACATTAGTGAACGGATCTTTTTATTAAATAATAATTTTATTTTTGGGAATCAAATCCACGCGCCAAGCGAGGCGTCAATGGTCCCTGGGTTCTGCACCAGGGGTGTGCCGAAACGGATTTTAAAAAGCGAAACGCGAAAGGCGAAATTAAATTTAAAAAGTGAAACGCGAAATGCGAAACGCGAAAGTAAATTTAAAAAAGCGACACGCGAAACGCAAAACGCGAAAGTCCAAAAAACGCGAAAATCCGCGAAAGGCGAAACGCGAAATTCTTACAATTTTCCGATACGCTGAAAATCTTTAGGGATTTATCAACTCAGTGCTTTGTTCCAAATCAAAGCCTCAACTGTATCTTACAATCACCATTAGGATTTGACAGGCATCCGGGATATCAAGGGATTTGAGGGGATATCAGACATAAACCAGGTTCCATCCTTTATTTTATATCCTATATTTCAGGATATTCAGAAGTCCGTACCTCGCTTTGAAAACATTTCAGTAGAATAGAAGTGGAATTTTAGTGGTTTACGTTTTGGTATTTGTGTGGATTAAGAGGGACTCAGGAGTATTTAGGTAAATTCGGATATGGAGGATTTGAGTGATAGTGGATCTAGGTGAATATCGGGCGACAAACTTATGTCAAGGTTCTTCCATTTTTAGCGCCGCAGGCAAAAATTTTGAGAATTATGGTAAACCAAGGACCCAGATTTTTTCCTCTTCTTGCGCCGCTGGCGAAAATTGTGAGAATTTTGAAGGTCCTTAAGCCAAATTACTTCTTTTTTTTTGGAAATTTTGGAAATCCTTAAGCCAGATTTCATCTCTTTTCAGCGCCGCAGGCGAAAATTTTTTTAATTTTGGAAATCCTTAAGTTAGATTTCATCTCTTTTCTGCGCCGCAGGCGGAAATTTTGAGAATTTTGGAAGTTTACAATTTATTCGGGCCTCATTTTTCTCCAACTTTACCATCTTTCACCTGTCATTAGGGGTGTATAAAACTTTCGCATTTCGCGCAAAAAGCGAAACGCGAAACGCGAAATGCGAAAGTAAATTTAAAAAAGCGACACGCGAAACGCGAAACGCGAAGTCCAAAAAACGCGAAAATCCGCGAAAGGCGAAACGCGAAACGCGAAACTAGCACACCCCTGTTCTGCACGGAGTCCATAAGTAAGGAGCTAAAAGAAACGATCGTGACTTTGTCCAAGTTCTTTACGGTGATTTGGTGTCATTGGAATATGTATATTTTGATTGAACACATAAACTTTTTTTGGACTCATACAATTTATTTGGGTTTTTTACTCATAGTTTTTTATACTTTTTGTATGATTCCGTTCTAGAAATTTGTATGATTCTATGCAGAACTCAAAATTTTTTTCGGATTTTTCAAAAAAAATACTTTTATCAATTTTTCTTTTAAAATTATTTCGCAATTTTTTAAATAAATCATTTAGATTAAAATTTAACAGTGCTAATAAGGTAAAACTTATCCCATTCAACTTCGTAGGCTTATATTTTTGAAATTTCCAAGTCCAATAGACTCAATTGCCAGTTTCAAGTCCGCAAGTTTCGAGTCCTCAAAGTTTTGTCCGTATAATTCTAGCGCCTTCTTGATACAAAATTATTTGTAAAAAATATAAATTTACATTTAATTTATATTTAGCTAATTTTCATAAAAGATGTTTTTAAATACTAATAGTAATAATTTCATTTATTTCAATAATTAAATATTTTAAAAAATCTAAATATTTTATTGAAATTATTTTGTGTCCACACTTGTGTAATTTATTGAATATAATTATAGTTAAAATTAAAATCTGCCAAAAAATTTTAAATTTTTTATTAATTTTACATTAATTTAACTAAAATTATTATGTATATTCGTGCTGTAAAAACATTCATTGGTCCGGAGATGGAATACTAAATTCGTCATAGAGATAACCCAGATCGAACTACAACCTGTGATAGGTTTATGTTTCTTCCTTCTTTCTGCAAGTTGGACACAAAATAATTATAAACTTAGTCATAAAATAAAAATAGTTTTTTAATAAATAAATATTTTCTATAGTATTTACATTTTTATATTTATTTTTAAATTTGCATAAAATAAATATTTGTAAATTTTGACAATTTTAAAAATAATTTTTATATTAATATAAAATAAATAAAATATTTTATTTATTTTTATTTATTTTTTAAAAATGGATAGCCCAATTATCCCTTCAATTAATTCCCCAATATTAAAAACTAATTGGAAATCCATTTATATTGTTGCTATTGTTGCATTTATTACTTCATTAGAATATGCAGCAACTAACGATTGGAATTATTTTTGTCAAGTATTTTTTATTTTAAAAAATTTTTTGATAAAAATTTAGTTGGACCCTTCTGCTACAATTACTTTTTATGGTATTTTACGTACTGTTGGGGGGTTGAGTGGGGGGATTTCGACAATATTGGCTGGTTGGTTGTGTAATCGATGGAAAGATACGAGGTGCTTAAATTTATTTAAAAATCTTTTTCCAAATCACCAAAATGAGTTACGGCTCTTCAAAGTGGGGAGGGGGGGGGGATTTCGTCAAAGGGGGGGGGGGGTGGGTTTAAATGGATGGTTTTTAAAATAATTATCTCAAAAATAACACATAGATTCAACTAAAACTCGAAGACAAAAATCTGTTATTTTAATATTGATTAACTGGAAAACACGGGGGTATAAGGAGGCTAATAAACTATTGTGTCAAACCCTAGTGGTAACCCTTTAAGATATAATTTAGCTCTTCAAAATATTAAAAATATTTGTTTTAAATTATTTATATATTTCTAAATTCAATTAAAGACAAGTACTTATAATATCTAAATTGTCAATACTACTATCTACATTATTCTTTTTGGCAACTGAATTAGTAAAAGGATTTGCATTTAATGCTTTTTTTCTTTGTTACAAATTTTTCATGGGAATTGCGAGTGGTTGAGTATTTTTAGTTTTTTAATAAAAAAAATAAATTTTATTAAAAGGGGGTGGAAGTATGTCAAGAACTCATGTAGCTATGGCTAGCACAGAAAAGGATAGGGATAAAGCAATCGCTATAACTTCACTTTTACCTGCCGTTGGTTTACTTGTCGGATTTGGCAAGAAAAAAATTTTTTTAATAAAAACTTTTTTTTGTAGCAATAAATGCTGGAACAAGTTATATGAAATATCCAGGAATTGAAATTCCTTTAATTAAAATTCATTTAAATTTATTTACTGCCCCAATGATATTTTCAATGTTTATATTTTTATTGGCTCTTTATTTATTAATTTATCAATTTGATGGAAAATGGCATATTTATGAAAAAATGCAAAAAATAAATAATGAAAATAATTTGGAAATAATTAAAAAAGAAAATAAAAATATTCAATTTTGGATACCAAATAATTTTAAAAATTTGAAACAAAATAGAAAAGGTGAAAATGAATTTTTTAAATTTATTTAAAAAAATATTAAAGATATTAATGCAGAAAATAATTATTCTTTTGATTGGATTGCTGTTTTAATTTGTTTGTATACACAATTAGTTATTAGTATGGTTATGATTAATTTATTAACGTTTGTTTAAAAATCAGTAATTTAATTATTAAATCTTAAAATCCCTAAAAATTTTCAAAATTTTAGATTGCGGTCCAAAAAATTTTCTATTGTAAATTCTCTACTCCCGAGGTCATTTCCCGACCTGACTCCCGTTTCCCGATTTTTTTTTCTCCCAAACATCACTAATATAGGCACAAAAATGTAAATTATGATTCAATATTACGGCACAGAAACAGAATTCTCGGAGAATGAGGGAGGGGATGGTGGGTCTTAAAGAGGACTTCCACTGGTAATTATCTTCCGAAATAAATTGGAATCGAACCCTTAGGGAGTCCTTAAAGTTGAAAATAACTGAAGACTCACACTAAAACTTTTTTTCTTTACACCCAAACTTTTACTTTCACTGAAGTATTTATTATAAAAATAAAAAATTATTTTTTTTATTAAAGCATCAATCCCCCATATCAACAATTAGCATTTCAATGGGATGCTTCCCAACTTCAATTTTACAGTGGATTAAGCGGGGTAGCAATGTCATTTCAATTAATTCTTTGGCCAGCTGCTTATATGATTTTTGGATTAAATAAAATGTTTTTTTGAAATTTAAAATTTAAATTTTATTTAAAGAATATCAGAACGTCAATCAGTTATGATAGGGTTAATTGTACTTATTGGAGGTTATTTATTAACATTTTCTTGGCCATTTTTGTCAGAAACATTTCCATATTCTTTAAATTCATCAACTTCACTACTCTCCAATCTTCTAAATAATAAAACAGAAATAATAGAAAATATATCTAATTGTGGATCTGAAAGTCGTCCCGGTTGTCCTTCACATTATGAGTGGTGTGGAACTACTACAAAGTAAAAAATATTTTTGAAAAATTATTTGTAAAAGCGTAGAAGTCTTTGCTAGTTGGAAACTGCTGACGTATTATTTTCATATTCTGAATAAATATTTTTTGGGTTTAGTACATTAAAGCTGAATTAGGCTAGCTATTTGTTCATTCAGCTAGTACAAAAAGTTGTTGTGCGACTGAGTGGGAATCAAAAGCATCATTTGACTAGACTGTTGTGATATCTATCAACTAACCCCCTTCTGTATAGCCTTAGGAATGAAAAAGATTAGATTTAATGTTTAAATAAGAATTAATTAAATTTGCCTTAATAGAAAATATATCTAATTGTGGATCTGAAAGATATTTTTTTCTTCAACTAGTACAAAGTAGGGGGGGGAGTACCTTGGGGGTGTATATGCTATGGGATAATTTCTTGTTAAAAAGTATTAAATATTTTTAAGACCAAATATGCCCCTATATCTTACAGCTTTAATAATAAGTATAGGAACGGCTTTGCCAATAATTAAAATGAATTTGGATATTATATATTCAAAAATACTTGGAAATATTAAACAGGTATATTTTAATTAAAAATAAATTTACATATTAGGGTGTAATGCAAGGAATATTTTTTGTTTGCCAAACAGTTTTGGAATTCTTGGGTGGACCTATAGTTGTTAGGTTAATTTTTGAAAAAAATATTTAAAAATTAATTTAATTAAATTTGGAAATGAATTTATTTTATACATAGAATAGAAAAATTGAAGTTTTAATTTAAAAAAATTTAAAATTTATTAGAAAAAATGAAAATTTATTTTATCTTTTTTTATAATAAATTCAAATTCATTTTATTTACTTACCATAAATGCTGAAATAATGTCCCTCTCTCAAATAGTTACCCCCTCCCTATTGATTACCCCCTTCAGCGAGAGGTCGAAAAAATAATTACCCCTCCTAAAAATAGTTATAATTAGCCTTCTTAAAAAATGCTAAAATAATTACCCCCTTCCTTTTAATTACCCCCTCCAGCGAGAGGTTGAAACAATAATTACCCTGGGTAATTATTTTAGCAAATACGGTAATTAATTAAAATATCATTTACCGTATTTCCTATATTAGAGCCCCATGGGGCTCTATTTTTCAACTATCCTCCAGGGTGGGGCTGTATTAAAGGGTGGGGCTCTAATTGAGGGTGGGGCTCTATTTTTCAACCCTCTTTGAGTTAAAATCCCATTTATTAACTGTCCATTGCAACAAGAGATAGGCCGGAGGGGATGGTCGATAAAACCGAAAATATCAAAAGCGAATCGATATTTTTTTTGATTTTTCATGAAAAATTAAAACTTTTTAAGCAATGAATAACAAAATAGTCACAATAATTCAATAAGAGTAAGATTAATATTAAATATTAATAGATTTGGACGGATTAAAGGAAATATTAGGGGACTAGTGTTTGACATCGATGGATCAGAGGTATAAGAGTGGCTTTTAAGGGATTATGGGGAATACAGAGGATTAAGCTTATATTGAGAGATTTAGCGGGATTAAGAGGGATATTCTGGACTAGGGGTATTAGGAGGCAAATGAAGGGATTTTGTTTGATGAAGCTTTTGAACAAGTTCCAGAACTGGAACCGATTTTGGAGAAATTTTGGAACTTCATCACTGATTATAAGCGAGATCTCTAATAGATCTTTAATAATCTCTCGAATTATCGCCAAGTGCCTAACACGATTGCAACCCTTCATATTGAAACCCTTCAAAAATTGCAACCCTTCATAAATTTATTTTATTGGAGATAATAGGAGGGATTTGGAGGAATATAGGCGATTCTAGAGTATTTGGGCGGATATCGAAGTTATCCCCTCCTTTTCATTTCTATATTCCTATGATCCCTCCTCCTCCATCCCCTTTATTTCCTTAACTCTCTTAATACATCTAAAAAGTTATTGGGATAATTTTTCCTCCAATATTTTTTAGGTGGGGCTTTATTTGGGGTGGGGCTCTAATTGAGGGTGGGGCTCTATTTTTTAACTATCCTCCAAAGTGGGGCTGTATTAGAGGGTGGGGCTCTAACAGAGGGTGGGGCTCTAATATAGGAAATACGGTATTTTAATAATTAATTTATTTTTAGTTGGATTTTTGAAAAATATGGTCCTAGACCTATTTGGGAATTTATTGGTTCTAATTTATTTCTTTGTCTTCTTTGTTGGATATTATTTTATAAAAGAATGATCTCAAAAGCAGAAATGATGGAAAATAAAGAAAAATTAAAAAATATTATTTTTCCTTCTAATTTAAAAGAAAAACTTTAAATTTTTTTACCAAATTTATTTTAATTTAAATTAATTTTTTTCCTTTAAGATAAATTTTGTAGAAATTAGACGTTATATTAAATAAAATAATTTTTTAAACAAAAATTCGAGTGAATTTATTCAAACTTTTTATTAATTTTTAATTTTTTCTTAATTATTTTATCTATTATATTAGAATTTATTTAACGAATTACAACAATATTTTATTTATCAGCTTCGATAAAAATCTATTTAATTTTAGGCTCAGTTTAGGCCTATCTGCGATTAGTGAGTGAAGCGACTAGAAATCTGTAACTAATAAACCTTACCTGAACTAAGTAAACTTTCATTGAATTACTAAGCTAGAATAGAGCCTATTTTACATATAGGTACATACATAAATCTACTCAATGTAGTTATGACAACCTCAATTTAATTCCTACTTTATTGTTATTCTGAATATCCCATGTCGGGGAATATTCAACATTACATATTCTTCTTCAATAATCTTCTTCAATAATTCTTTCAATAATCACAAACTATATTTTACCAAAATTAAATTTTTAAATTTATTAATACTTTTTAGCTTTTCAAAAATTTTAATTTTAAATTTAAAAAGCTAATTAAACAAAGATTTTTGGGAAATTTTTTAAATTCTAAAAAATGGTTTTATTTTACCGATTTAAAAACTAAATTAAAGATTAAACAAAATTTAAATGAATTGATTAAGATTAAAATATTTAATTACTATTTTATTTTTTCTAATTTTTATTGGAAAAGTAAACGATTCCATTTTTGTTTTGAAATATCCTTCTCACATTTCTTGTTGATTTTTGAGTAATATAAATTGATTAAGTTTGTTTAAATATAAATTGATTAAATTTGAATGCAAATGTTTAACAACTTCTGGGAAAATAAAACTAAGGTTGAGCTCGAAAAATATACACCGAACGTCGACTCGAACCGAAAACGGCAATTTTTACAAGATTTTTTGGATATAATGTCCAATAGTGCCTATAAATCACTATTAAAATAGAAAAACATTATAAGTATGTGGCGCTATAATTTGTCAAAACACTGTAGTATTATAGCCTTCCAAATAGAGCTCGAAAAACTCGAACCGAAAACGGCAACCCTAATTTTTATTGTCACGTTTTTTACGTAAATAAATTAATAAATTCACCCCTTTAATTTCAATTTCCTTAGAAATTAAGATACAAAATAAATTTATTTTGTTTTTTCATTTACTTGCCAAAAATTAATAAAAATTAGATAATTAACTATCTAAGAAAAATTATATCTACACATGTATTGTTACTTAAGTAACATTTTAGGAAAGTAGCTGTGACACCCTCAACGCAAAATAAGTTTTAAATAAATTCTATTATCTCTCAATGTTTAAAGCTAAACAAACAGTCGCTGGATTTTTCATTTACCATTTTTAGATTTAAGCATTTTATTTTTAATAATCTAAAACTCAAAAAATTATTTACTTGAAAATGAATAAAATGTTCTCTATAATTTTATACCAAATATATATTATTATCGTTTTTAATTAATATATTAATTTTACTCTCTCTCTCTATAGATAAAGCTAGAACATGACCTTTTGTGTGTCAAAAAATACAGCTCGTTAAGTTTTGTGGCGATTAATATTGGCTGGCTTTAGCTCAAAGATCCAAAAGCCGCTAATACAAATAAAAGTATTTTAGCTACTTTAGTTGCGGATATAGTATTACAGACAAATCGCGCTAAAATTTAATTTAAAAACAAATACTATCGGAATTGTACTACATTGTAATGTATTTAATTAAATGCCTCTTTTCATAATTAACCATTATTTAGAATCACACATGTGAATTAGAATACCATTTAATCATTTAGTGATACATCACCCTAAAGTTCGAAAAACCATAGGAGGGACCAAGCACATTTTTGGGGGTGAAAAATTTGAATATGGCAGTTATATCTCATTCGAAAGAGCTCGTCGAGCTGACTCGAAAGAGACCAAAATCAACGAAAATCACTTTAAAATGAGCTTACTTTCCCCTATGATTTTGGAACATTTCGAGCCCTATATCTCGGCCCAAAGTTGTTTCCGCGGACTAATCTTGGCTAAGTCTATATCTAGATCAGACCCATTAATTAAATGAACTTATGCTTAATTTTCAATAAAGCTTTTTAATAATTATTTCTAGTAAAATGGATAGAAAATTGGTTAATAAATGTCAAGTTTGTGATTCTTCTTTAAAAGTTTCACATCAATTCAACATTAATTGTTGTAGAGTTTGTGCTGCATTTTTCAAGTTTTATAAATTTATTTAAAAAAACATTTAAATTTTAAAAAGGATATATTTAAAAAATAAAAAACAAAAATTTGAATGCAAATGTTTAACAACTTTTGGGAAAATAAAACTAAGGTTGATAGACTGTGAGAGATGTTATCTTAATAAATGCCTTTCTGTCGGAATGAAAGAACCTAGAAAATATACATCTAGACAACAACAAATAAATAAAAGTTGCGATGAACAAAATGTAAGAACTCTTGATCCTTTTTGTAACACTCAAAATGTGGTAAATATAGAGAAAAATTAATTTGGGGATATATTGGGGATTATTTAATCATTTTCGATTAAAATCCTTAATAAAAGGTTGTAGTCTCTGTCAGAAAATTATAAGCACACCTTAGTTTTTGAATAAAAACATAATTAAAGTTAATATGTATATCACAATTTCAAATATTTTTAGAATTTTCTGATGCATATTGAACAGAAAAAAACCTTCATTTATAAAATAAATATGGATAGTAGAGAGAATAAATTAAATTTCGTTAAAACGACTGTCAGATAATTATTAACACCCGTACTGTTTCGAAATTAGGTGTCGTCCGAAAAATCTAAAAAAATTCCTGTGAACATATTTAGTGATATGAATCGAAAATACAAAAGAAACGAAGTTCTAACCCCTACATCGAAATCCAAAGACCTAAAAATCAACGGAAAACTGGGAGTAGACGTCTTTAAAAAGTATTTTCAACCACCTACAAGTGTAATAAAAATTTTATTTTGGGTAATTTTGTAGATCGTTGCTGTGATTGTTGATAAATCTGTTAAAGAATGTAAAGAGATTAATTTACTATTAAAAATAGCCGAGGATCAGAAAAGAATTATGCATGCTTTTAATGATTTTAACGATAATTTGCTCAACGGCTCAATTTATTGCGAGGATATTATACTTTCAGGCTTTAATATTTTCAATCATATTGAGAATTTTTCGGTAAATTTGTATTAAAATTTATCTAAAATATATCCTCAATCTTCAAGCCAAATCCTTATCCTATTTCTCAAGAAGAAATGCGTAGCTGGGAATTAGACAATGAAAGGGAAGGATTTTATAATAAAAGAACTTATAAGTGTATTCTTGTTGATCAACTGATATGTGTTGCTATTGCAAAATCAATGCCTGTATTCGAAAAATTATCTATAACTGACAAAGTACTCTGATTTAGACTGAATAATTTTAAAGATTTTTTTGCAGGTTGCACTTTGTCGTCGCGTATCAGATATATTTCCATGCTTCACAAGTTCATTTATATCATGTGAGCTTGGCGTAGATACCTGGGCACGTAAGGATTGTGTTATGCCTGCTCTTGGTGTTATTAAAAATAATTATTTTAATCAGGATAAAAAGTAAGCATTTTTCTTATTACTACATACACTGTTGTACCTCAATGAAAAATACACCTTATATGCTTTGAAGGTGCCTGGACTAGGTTCGGCACGGTTGGTAAAATTGCGGTACTGACAGTACTACCGGACCGGTACTTTTCGTACAATCGTACCGTATGTACCGATAAGTCTTCCAGTACCGCGGTAGTACCGATTTTTTGGTAATGAACAATTTGAAAAAAATAAAAATGTTTAAGATAAACTGAAATAGGTATATTGCAAAAAATTTCGACATCTTTCTTACAATGTTCTATTATTCCTTAATTCCACTGATATTTGGCAAGGATTGGAGAGATATTGAGGGATTAAGAAGGATTTAGAGTATAACCCCTAGATTCCGATATAGACAGATTTGTGAGGTGAATATATATTTTACGAGGGATAAAGAGATATATGGAGGGTGTTGTACGATTATTTGTATATTTGGATTTGTCAGTATCTAGATGGATAAAGGGGGTATATGTATAGTATGTATAAGCCTGCCACTCGCACACCTCTGTATCTGAAGAAATGGGGTGTATTCTTACAGTGAGGTCATTTTGTATTTTTATATTTTATTTTAATAAATTCGATTTAAATTTATCTTTTAAATATGTAGATTGTTTACATTGGTTGATCGAGTATTTACAAAATCTGTTATACCTTTTAAAAAAGCTGCATTATCTAAAGAAGAATATGCACTATTAATGGCTATTTTATTTTCAAGACCAAGTATAAAGCAATATAAAATAAAATATTTTTATTTATGAAGATATTGAAGGTCTATCATATCAAGGAAAAGAGTTGTTGTATGAAGAATATTTTCGATACACTAAAATGTTACTTCAATATACTCAAAATAAATTTGGAGTGATTGAAGGAGCAAGACGATTAGATGAATGCATACGTTTAATAAATACATCTTTACAAATAGATCAAGCATTTGAGGAAATGTATATCTATCAGTGTGATAAATATCCTCATACAATTCTTCAAAATTCTGACCTTTTTTTAGGAGAGTAAAGGATTGGAATTAGACAAAATGAAAATTTTCTTATAAAATCTTTTAAAAGTAATTGCTATCCAAAAATTTAACTTATTTTTATTTTAACAAACTCTTCAGAGTTTAATGTTCAGCCGTGATCTAAATCAAATTTTTCAAAAAATGCAAAAAAATTTATACATGGTTTTTACTGTAATTTCCATTCTAATAAAATTTTCTAAAATAAGTAATGTACTATTTTTTTTACTTTTGGTTTTGAGTCTTGTCTCAAGACTTTCTTGGGGGTTCTTTGATCATGGTCCACAATTCGGAAATTATTTAAAACTTCAGAATTTAATTCGGAAATTAATTAGGAATTTGGGGATTTTCAGAAAATGGCGGAGATATTGAGATCGTTGTGAGCATTAACAATGAGTATGATGATTTGAAGGCGATATCGAAGGATATATATATATCGATATCGACGATACTTTTCCCAAACACCTAATAATCAAGATTTCCCCAAAAATCTCCTTAATCTTTCCAAATCCACCGACCTTCCCTCATTCCAAATCCTTTTAATATCTCTTTTTCGAATATTTTATGAATACTCGAAAATTTAAATACTACTTTACAATAATCCAATTACAATACTCAATAATATTTCAAAACATGAAATGAAAATAAAAGTGTAAAAATCATTTTAGGTTGATTATATTTATATTTGAAGAATATACATATATTGAAGATTAAAAAATTCAAAATTTATATTTGAAAATTAAAAAATGGGGCCATTCTATTAGAAGGGGTTATTCAACTGGAGTTGGTCAAGGAAAACGAAGCGGGAACTGGGGGATACCTCCACACGTTCCCCGGGGAATTCCCTGCCCCGGTTCAGAAATTTAAAAATATAAGCCTGAGTTTTACCTTATTAGCCCTTTTAAAATGTCATCTAAATTATTTTTTATCAAAAAGAAAAAATTAATAAAAATTTTTTGAAAAATCCGAAAAAAAATCTTGAGTCCAGCACGGACACACAAAATTCTTTTAGTAAAAAAACCAAATAAAATTTATGAGTCAAAATAAAAGTTTATGAGTATTCCAATGACACCAAATCACCGTAAAAAACTTGGACAGAGTTACGATCGTTTGTTTTATATTCTTACCTATGGACTCCGTGCAGAACCCAGCGACCATTGACTCCCCGCGAGGCGCGTGGGTTTGATTACCAAAAATAAAATAATAATTTTATAAAAAATCCAATTACTAATATTAGGATTCAAAAATGTTTAAAAAATTTGGGAAATGTAAAAGAGTATTTCTCACGCATAAAGCTATGCATTTCACCAGATGCTTGATTTATTTGTATTGACGTATTTATTAAAAGTATGCATTCATCTAATCGTCTTGCACCCTCAAGCACTCCAAATTTATTTTGATTATATTGAAGTAACATTTTAGTGTATCGAAAATATTCTTCATACAACAAATCTTTTCCTACGTTTGATAGACCTTTTGCAACTTTATAATTAAAAATATTTTATTTTAAATTTTAAGATATTTATTATTTACTCGGATGTGAAAATATAATAGCCATTAAAAGTGCATATTCTTCTTTAGATAATGCTGTTTTTTTGAAAGGAGTAATAGACTTTGTAAATACGCGATCAGCGAGGATATACAATCTGTTTACAAATTAAATCGAATTTAATAAAATAAAAAATTAAAATACAGTTTGACCTCACTATATGCTACTAATGTTTCAAAATTTTGTTAGCAAGAAAAGATTGGAGAGGGCTGCCTAATTATACAATCAATTTATACATGGCTCGGATTGACTCATGGAGCGATCTGAAATGCGTAAGTGCCGGAAATCGGAACTGTCGAAAGACTCGAAAAATTGTCTGAATTTTCGGAAAACGGAAGCCGGGAATCGAAATGTGAGATTTGAATGATTAAAAGAGATATCGGGGATTTGAAAGTGATAAAAGGGATTTGATCGGCTAAAGAAGGATCAAATGGAATGATATCTACAGTAATAAGGAAAAGCTTACTTTTCATCATGAATAAAATCTTTATTTTTAATAACACCAAGAGCAGGCATAACACAATCCTTACGTGTCCTCGTATCCACGCCAAGCTCACATGATATAAATGAACCAGTGAAAGCTGGAAATATTTCAGATACGTGCCGACAAAGTGCAATCTTTAATAAAATTTGTTGAATCTGTTTTGGGTATATCCGTCTCTACCTTATCACCTATAGATAATTTTTCGAATACAGGCATTGATTTTGCAATAGCAACACATACCAGATGATCAACAAGAAAACATTTATATGCCCTTTTATTATATAATCCCTCTCTTTCACAGTCTAATTCCCAGCTAAGCATCTCTTCTCGAGAAATAGGATACGGATTTGGCTTGAAGATTGAGGAAATATTTTAAGTAAATTTTAATACAAATTTACCGAAAAATTCTCAACATGATCGAAAATATTAAAGCCTGAAAGTATAATATCCTCGCAATAAAGTGAACCGTTGAGTAAATTATCGTTAAAATCATTGAAAGCATTCAAAATTCTTTTCTGATCCTCCGCGATTTTTAATAAAAAACTAATCTCTTTATTTTCTTTAGAAGTTTTATCGACAATCACAGCAACAATCTACAAAATTACAATTCCCAACTATGATTAAAATAACCCAATTTTAACCTTTTGTTCTTCACAACTTTTATTTATTTGTTGTTGTCTAGATGAAGCTCTTTTAGGACAACCTTTATCTTTCATTCCCACAGAAAGGCATTTATTGAGATAACATCTCTCACAGTCTATCAACCTTAGTTTTATTTTCCCAAAAGTTGTTAAGCATTTGCATTCAAATTTTTGTTTTTTATTTTTTAAATATATCCTTTTTAAAATTTAAATGTTTTTTTAAATAAATTTATAAAACTTGAAAAATGCAGCACAAACTCTACAACAATTAACGTTGAATTGATGTGAAACTTTCAAAGAAGAATCGCAAACTTGACATTTATTAACCAATTTTCTATCCATTTTACTTGAAATAATTATTTAAAAAAGGCTAAAGCTTTATCAAAAATTAATAAATAATTTAATATTTAATTTAGTATTCGTTAATTTTAAATTAGTATGAGTTAATAACCATGGCAATATATTTTAAATTAAAAAGCGGAAAAAGAATGACTATAAAACTGAAATGGAGGGGTAAATTATTCATAGTCACGAGATAAAATTAAAGTTTCTAAATTAATATTTAGAAATAAATTGCTAGAAAGCTAGAAAGAATGAATGAAAAATCCATGTCTGTTTGTACAGCTTTGGATATTAAAAGATAAACTAAAATTTATGAGATGAATATCGGATTTTCCGCGTTGGAAATCCGACTTACTTCAATATACCCAAAATAAATTTGGAGTAATAGATGGTGCAAGACGATTAGATGAATGCATACGTTTAATAAATACATCATTACAAATAGATCAAGCATTTGAGGAAATGCATATCTATCAGTGCGATAAATATCCTCAGACAATTCCTCAGAATTGTGACCCTTTTTCAGGAGTCTAAACACGGATTAGAATTTGACAAAATGAAAATTTTCTTATAAAATTTAAAAGTAATTTCTATTCAAAAATATGATTTATTTTCACAGAGTTTAATGTTTGTCCTTTATCTAAATCAAATTTTTCAAAAATGCAAAAATTTTTTCTAAATTCTCAAAATTTGCGCCTGCGGCTCAAAAAAGGAAGATTTAAGGATCGTTCATAATTCTCAAAATTTATGCCCACGGCGCTAAAATCGGTAGGCTTCGGTGCCAAAATCCCAGTATTTTTACAGAATTTCGATTATATTTCATATAAAGTCTTCGAAATTATATATGCTGGTGTCTAAGACACGAAAAATTAACCAAAAATTTGCCATATAGGACCAAAAAATAGTCTTGAGCCTTGTTTCTTGGAAAATTTTCGGTCTTGGAAGTCTCTACATTATAGCAACATAACAAAAAATCAGAATTTTTGACCGATTGATAAAAAAGTTATGATATAAATACTCGATAGCTCGATAGTATACTGAAAATCTCAAAAATATCGAAAAAAAAGAATATTTTTTGCAAAAAGTATACCTTTTTCAAAATCAATTTTAACCCATAAGATTTAGCTTTAAAAATATAAAATTTATATTGATCGATAGAGAATAAACTGAACTTTCAGAATCTTTTTAAATTTTGAAAATCGGATCAGAATTGATCGAGAAATAGCATGTCGCAAAAAAGTGTCGCCAAAAATTCAAACATGTTTGAATCAAAAAAAGTGTCGCCGGCGACAAGTCGCCGGCGGAAATCGCATTTTATGTAACCACAAGAAAAAGCGACAAAATCGCGCGCGACAAGTCGCCGGCGGAAGTCGCGGTTTATGTAACCACTCAAAAAAGCGACAAAGTCGCGCGCGACAAGACGCCGGCGGAAGTCGCTTTTTATGTAACCACTAGAAAAAAGCGACAAAATCGCGCGCGATTTTTCTCTCCTCTTTTTACATTATCTTTTCTGTCGCGTGTCGCGCGCGATTTTTATGTAACCGTAGCATTACAATAATCCAATTACAATACTCAATAATAATTCAAAACATAGAATAAAAATAAAAAAAAGTGAATAAAAATGAATAATTATCTTTTTATATTTGAAGAAAACAAACGGGAGCCATTGTTTAGAAGGGGTCATTCAACTGGAGTTGGTCAAGGAAAACGGAGCGGTTTTATAATTTCTTACCACAACATACATATGTATAAATAAAATAACTTAAATTGCGGTGCGACATTTCGGGTCGGGGAAAAATTTTACGGGAATCAGAGGCGGGAACAGGGGCTATGGGGGATTCCTTCCCACATCCCCCAGGGAATTAACCACACGGTGAACGTCGGTCGAACCCTAGTTTAAATAAATTATTTATTTCATCCCCATGCTGGTCTAGTTCTATTGTTATTTTTATTTTTTGCTGGAGAACGATTTCCTGATGAACTTCCACTAAAATTTATTTTTTTAGTTAAAATTTAAAAAAAATTTATTTTTCTACCTTTCCCCATTATTTAAATAATTAAAATAATCAGAATTTTCAATTAATATACGCAATTCTTTATTCTCTTTTTCCATCTTTTGTATTTTTATTTTATTATCAAATAATTCTGGTTCTAATTTCTCCAATCTTTAGTGAAAAATAAAATTAATTATAATAAAATATTGTTAAAGCCTTTGATTTACGAAAATCAAGGGATTTTGTCAGTTTTGCAAATAACAGTCAATACGTGAGAAGGATGTTATGAAGATCAAGAGGATTAGAAAGAGCGAACTTTGGAGCCCAATATACATTATTTTGGCGGTTGTGACCTGTTTCGTTCCTAGGGACCAAAATTTTTAGGGTGTCTCCCCAATTTTTCACGATTACCTTTGTAATAAATGAAGTAAGAGCAGGTAAGTGTATAATCGCGGGCAGGCTTCGATCCTGCAACCTCCTGGCAGCTATTCCTAGGCGCTTTCGCTCATAACGTACAGGTGCTCTACCAATTGGGCCTTTCACCTGCCCTTTTATTAATCCCAATGATGGTCTAGTTAAATAATTAAACCCCGGCCTAATGAGCGTTTTAAATGCTAGTTAGCTGGATCTTTCTCTTCCTTACAATAAAAAGAAAAATATAGAAAGGCCCTTTTTTCTAGCTAAAATGTCTTTGGTAATTATAAGTAATTTAAATAAATTAATATAAATAATTATTTTTTAAACCTTTTAATTCTATTTTCAATATTTTTCTCAATTTTTTGTTTTAATGCCTCAGTCTTTCCTTTAATTTCAATAATTTTATTATTTTCAATTTCGTCAATTTTATTCTCCAATTTTTTAATATTTTTAATGTCTCTTTTTAATGAAATTATTTCTTTAAGCTCTAAGGCCAAATTTTCAAAATTTCCGAATTGAGCTTCAAAAGCTTTTAATCTCCTATCGTCATACCCTTTTGGAGAAAGTTCTAAAATCTTAAAAATAAAAGTATGTTAGTAGGAATACAGATGTTAGTAGATAATGTAGAGGAATAAATAAGGTCCGCAACTTATATCTGCAAGAATGTTGTGTGGTCGGGATACCATATATTTTCAGATAATTACCCAGTTTAATTATTGGAGGGATTAATAATAAATAAAAAAAGTAATTATTTGAAAGAGGGGATTATATAAGAAAACTATTGTCCGTTTCAGTCTTTTTGGAATATATGTACCGTGAGAAATAAAAGAGCTTTCTCTTAATTACTTCTTTTTATTTTAACCCTTCTTTAAATCAATTCAAGTCCAAATACGAATCAATATTTATTTCAATTAAAGGGGCAATACAATTTCCACAAATAAATTAAACGAAATAAAATAAAAGGGGGAACACCACTCAAAGAATAAATAACAAAAATGAACAGAATGAACGGAATGAACAATTTTGGGGAGAGAGAATTTTCTTTTATAGGAACATAAAAAGGGATACAATGTCATTTATTTATTTAAATTAAAATTAAAGTCAAAAGAGTCTGGGCGTCACCACATCTCCTCCTTCTAAGAAGACGAGTCCCTCGGCTTAGCATTCGGCTGCGAAAGGGGTGGTTCACAAACGGTCTCCGGGTCGGCTCTATCATAACGTCTAATTCTCTCAAAGACCGAGCGTCTCGGGGTTCGGTCGCCTAGACCTCGCCCCCTTCGATTTTCATTTCCACTCCAACGGCTTCTAGGGGTTTGGTCGCCTAGACCGCGTCCCCTTCGATTTTCAATTCCATGCCAACGGCTTCTAGGAGTTTGATCGCCTAGATCGCGCTCCCTCCAATTTCCATTGTCACTCCGCCGACTTCTAGGGGTTTGGTCGCCTAGACCGCACCTCCATGAATCATTTCTTATTGAGTTCCTTCCACTTCTTTCATTTCTCGGAACAACAATTTTTGATTTCACGTTTCGAACGCCTAGTTCATGAATTGGCTTTTGGGTTGCCTTCAATGTTTCAATTTCGTTCATTTTCGAACGTTTGGCTATTAACCGGCTCTCAACCTTACCACCTCTCCCCTCCTCGTATTTAGATAATTCCGTCCTCGGAATTGTTTCAAGAATTTCCGCTTTTCTATTTCTTTTTCCTCTAAGTTCTACTTTTGGATTCAAACATCTTTCAACTCCTTTTATCAAATTAGGCGGTTTCAAGCTTAAATTTTCATTCTTGTCTCTCATTTTTGAAAGCTTTTTCTTTTCATAAATTCTGGAAATTCTCAATTTTCTTCCTTCGAAAGACAAGTCATTTAATTCAATCGCCCTCTTAATTGAGACTGGATCAATAAATTCAATGTAACCAACTCCTTTGCAAAGTCCCGTTTGTTTATTTCGAAGTAAACGGACACCTGTAATTTTTCCACATTTTGAAAAGTGAGTCCTAACTGATTCATCTGCAGTTTTATATGGGAGATTTCCAATGAAAATTGATCTTTTCGTATCAAATTTTCGTTTTTGTCCCTTATTAATTTGAAGAAAGTTGTTCCTATTAATTTTATTCAACTCTTCGATCTCTTTAAATTTACCACTTCCTACTTTATTTTCAAGGACGCTGAGTTCTTTTTCAACGGATCCTACATCATCAAATTCAACACTTAATGTTTGAATCCGTGTTCTATAAATGTCTCTTTCTGCATCGCTGTTTTGGTCTGAACCTTCACTTCCAAAATCAATCAAATCATTATTAGGAACGTCTAATAATTTAAATCCTAATTTGCCTAGTGAATTTGTGCCGAAAAGTAAGTCATAGCCAAAAGGGGCATCCGTTATGTGAAGACAAGTTTTAATTTCTTCTTGATTTTCACGTTTTATTTCCAGCTCAACAATTCCATGACATTCAAGCTTTTGTCCATTAACATCAGAAATCTTAGTTTTTGCTCTCGAAAATCCGATGTTCTTTAATTCAATTCCCTTGTCTTTAAGCAGTTTCACAAGAAAACTTGAACTTATTAACGAAATTTGTGCGCCCCCATCTAGCATTCCTTTTGCAGCCAAACCTTTTACTTTAACATTGATTGACATGACCGGGCCTATAGAATTCTTTATTATCTCCGCTTTTGCTTCTTGTTCGGGAAATTTCTTAAGCTCTTCTTTAATTTCCAAAATGCTTATCCCACAAGAGTTGACATGATGTTCAGGGATTTCGTCATTGATAGTTATACAACCGTTTTTAAGCTGATTGCCTGATGATGGGAGTGCTCTGGTTTGGCCATTTCCTCGCCAGACTGCTGTGTTTCTATTTAGCTCATTCACATTATTTTTATTATTCAGAAATGTTCTATTAGCTCCAGTAGCATCTGCCACGTTGTCTTCCGAGATATTTTGATTATTTCGATTAGAGAAGCAATCACGTGAGAGATGTCCCGGCTTTCCACAGTTAAAGCAGGTAATTTCCTTTCGAGGTGTAAAATTAGTATTACGTTGAGAGAATTGCTGGACAGAAGGTTTAGACTGGAAGTTAATATGTCGAGTCGCTTTCTGTGTCGATTCTGCTCTAGCTGCCAGAGAAACGAAACTGTCAAAACTCATTCCGTCTTGTCGAGCTATTTCAAGATTGAGTGCCAGGTTTGAATCACCAATGCTTCTTATTAGATGTTTTATTGAATATTCATCTAATAAATTATTTGTCATCCCTGGGTAAGCTCGTTTGACTAGTGATGCAATTCTATTGGCAAGTGAATCGATATTTTCATTCTCCCGTCTTTTAACACCAGACATAAGTTCGTCGAAAGCACAAATTTCTTTTGTGTCTGTCGTTCAAGAATACGAAACATTTCGCGTCGAACTGATGAATAAATAAAAGGGGAATTTCCTAAAGCAGTATTGAAAGCTCTTTCCGCTCTTCCACTTATTTTAGACTCCAAAGCTTTTAATCGCATAACATCTGATATCCCTTCAGTAGCAGAATCAAATTTTTTGAAGAATGTTTTAATTTGATCGACACCTTCAGGACCTTTCAAATCCGGAATTTTGTCTAGTGCCCACGACAGAGACATTCTATCAAAACTGTGCATGAACCCAGCAAAATCAGTTGTGGGTCTTTGACTGTTTTCAGTATTGATTGGTGGCTGCGCCACTTGTGTAACAGACTGTTGGAAATTTTGTTGAGGCTGAGCTTGGTGAACCGAGTTCATTTGAGGCGGAAAATTTTGTGGATTATTCGTCGGCATTTGTGGGTACTGGATGAACTGTGGGGGATACATGGGCATTAACATAGGCATTTGCATTTGACAATTTGGAAATTGTGTATACATTTGCTGATTTGCAAACTGCTGAGTCATAACAGGCATATTCGGAATCTGGTAAGGAAAACAAACGTTCTGTGCCGTGTGTGGTACATTGTTTTGTGCTGGAGAGGTTTGAGTTTCTATCGTTCTCAGAACATTTTCTCCCCTTTCACTTTCCACATCAAGAATATCGTCCATTCCTGAATTTTCAATATTAGAAGTTGGATTTTCAAAAGCTTCTTTTTCCATAGCTTTATCCTTTGCCCTACTTCTTGTTAAAACAGGAGAACAGTTTATCATTCAATTTCTTTATAGATTACAATTTTGTTTATGCTCGCCTAGAGCCTTTGATGAGTCACAAAACAAAAATCAATTCAAACAATTTTCAAAATTGTGCCCGCCTAGGGTCTTTTTGTTGAGTCAATTTGTTTGCAGCAATTGAATCGATTGCCTGCCAAGGTCAAACAAAGTTTAAAAATTTCTCTTTCTTGTTTGTTTCTTTTTTTTCACCCACCTAGGGTCTTTTGCAGATTTTAAAAAAAAAGAATCGATTTTTCAACCGCCTAGGGTTTTTGTTGAAGAAAAAATAAATTAAAGTTTTCAAGCTCGCCTAGAGCAAAACTTTCTAAAATTTAAAATTTTAAGTCGAAGCTAGCTCGCCTAGAGCTTTTAGATACTCGCCTAGAGCTCTAAATTCAAAAAAAAATTAAAAAAATGTTGTTGCTCGCCTAGAGCCTTCAAATCAAAAAAATTCAAAGTCGATCTCGAGACCGTTGAAAAATTTAAGAAAATTTTTCTTCCGCAGGAGCGCCACGTGAGAAATAAAAGAGCTTTCTCTTAATTACTTCTTTTTATTTTAACCCTTCTTTAAATCAATTCAAGTCCAAATACGAATCAATATTTATTTCAATTAAAGGGGCAATACAATTTCCACAAATAAATTAAACGAAATAAAATAAAAGGGGGAACACCACTCAAAGAATAAATAACAAAAATGAACAGAATGAACGGAATGAACAATTTTGGGGAGAGAGAATTTTCTTTTATAGGAACATAAAAAGGGATACAATGTCATTTATTTATTTAAATTAAAATTAAAGTCAAAAGAGTCTGGGCGTCACCACAGTACATACTAGCCCGGCTAGTCCGTGATACTTTTGATAACCTATGTATTTTATTCATGCACTCATCAAACTTAGAAAATCTCAGACATATTCTGAACATAACAAAAACTTATTTCTATTAATGAAAGAATAATTTGTTCGATCATTTTGTTTTGTTAATTATAATTTAATCTTTAACTGAACTTAAATACATAATATAGTTTTCAACGAAATTCTCATCCCTTTACTTTTTTCTAAAATATTTAGGTGAACTTTCTTTAAAATTTTTTAAAATATTTTTATTTTACAAACCTTTTGTATTTTTTCTAAATTTGTAATTCTCCCTTCATGTGTTTTTAATTCATTCATTTCAGTTTCTAACAATGAGAAACGTGCAAGTACACCTTCATTATTATTTTTATTTTTATTAAATCCATTAATCCCATAAATTCCAAAAATTTGATTTTCCAAAGTTGTCAAGCGTTTCTGAGTTTGAACTATTGAATTCTATATTTTAATTAATTATATGAGAAAATTTTAAGCATTACAAATTTAAATAATTTTTTGCGAATTTTTAAAATTTTGAATAATTACCCTAGTTAATTATTGTTTCTAACATCCGTTGGAGGGCGTAATTATTCCAATTGAGTGCGGGTAATTAATTGAGGTTTGAAATTTGAACGTTTATTAGGGTATTTGATGGGTGGGAGAAATTATTTTTTCAATCTATTGCACCCAAAAAAATAAGCGGAGAAAGAGAATGTAGTATGTAGAAAGTAAAAATTGAAAAATACTTCTTTGAAAATTATTCAATTTTACAAAATGCCGGTCGAATTCCAAAGTTCGAATATTATTCGATAGAATATCGATGTTTATTGGATCTATGGCGTGAGCAAGTGTGAATGTCTTGCAAATGAGATCCGACCTGTTACGACCCGAGGTGTCCGAGATTTAACTAATGTCAACAAGCACAACAATAACAATTTATCACACTTAGAAATGTACAATGTGTAGGCGAAGGGAATGGGACAGACGAAGGAGATCAGTGACTAGCCCCGCTAGTATGATCCGAATAGACTGACGTTTTCTCTGGCTTTTATAGTAAACGCTTTAAGGGCTGACGCCCATACTCAACACCTCCCCCCTTGAAAAAAAGGTTCGGCTTTCACTTAAAGCCGAAGCTTTACAACTTTTAACATTCACTATAGCTTCCATGCTATCAATACAATTAACACTAAGCCAGAGCGTCTAGTCTCTCACTAACACTCAACTCACAACAAAATACAAAAATGTGGGATGACAAAAGGGCAAAACAAAAAACAAATTAAAATTACAACAATTACAAAATAATCACAAAATTTGTCATCTTATTCCACATTTTTTTTTCTTCTGGCAGCGGTCCTCTACAGTGCATACAACAGCTCCCATCAAGGCAATCGCACGTCCTGAATTGGTCACACTGTTGATCATCACACTGCTTGTCCATAAGCGTTTCACTTTTATTTTTTTTTACTTCACTAATTTATTTTCCTTCACTTATTTCACTTCCATTTTTTTTACACTTCCTATTGCGGCACTACTTTCACTTTTCAATACTGTGCCCAATAATTTCACTAAATTAGATCACTAACAAAATTAAGTGAAGTCAAACTCCACAACACTAACGGTACTGTTAGTGCGCAGTTCGGTGCCGTTTCGCCGTGTACTTTTTAGGATGGCTCGTGGTTGAATACTATCACTTCAATACTACTACTAACTAACCACTCAGAGGATGCATGTTACATCCTGCCTCCTTCAAAGACTCAGGTACACACAACACTTCACTGAACTTACACTATGTGTAGTCTGGGTTGCTTCACTGACTTGCGCTGGAGTAACACTTCAATCACTAATAATACTCACTCCTTAGCGCCTTGAATCACTGCAATTCACTACTATCACATTTCAAAGCTCATTATTTGGTCTTACTCACCCTTAGGCTGCCAAACTTCGCTTTATCCACTATCAACTCAAAGCTCATTATTTGGTCTTACTCACCCTTAGGCTGCCAAACTTGACTTTATTCACTAACAATTCACTTCATTATTTGGTCTTACCCACCTTTTAGGCTGCCAAATTTTTTCACTCTTTTTACACTTTTCCTTTTTCTCAATTTCTGGACTTACATTCTCTTGAATGCCAGACACTTCAAAACTTGATCGGCCAAAATCTGCGCACTTCCAGGACCACTAGGCATTTCAGCCTTAAACTAGGCATTTCAGCCTTAAAATCCAACCATTGGCACTCGCACTGAGTCCTTTTTCGGTCACTACTACTACAGGTCCATGCGCACTAACAATTCACTAAATTCACTTTCGACTCATGCCGATCACTACTACGACGTCTGTCCACTCAAAATCAAAACAATCACTTCACTAATTGCTAAAAGCAATTCACTACACTTCGCCACACTTCACTTTTGTCGACCGCGCCATTGTTACGACCCGAGGTGTCCGAGATTTAACTAATGTCAACAAGCACAACAATAACAATTTATCACACTTAGAAATGTACAATGTGTAGGCGAAGGGAATGGGACAGACGAAGGAGATCAGTGACTAGCCCCGCTAGTATGATCCGAATAGACTGACGTTTTCTCTGGCTTTTATAGTAAACACTTTAAGGGCTGACGCCCATACTCAACACGACCTATAAGGAGATCCGACTAAATTTTTCAAAAACTAACTATGTTTAAAAAGACACCCAAAAAATTTGCACGGAAAAAATAATTTCATTTTTTAATTTCAAAAAAAAAACAAACCAAATTTTTCCCATTATAATCATTCAAAATATCCCAATCAACTTTTTTCAATTGCTTCAAATCATTTTCCAAATTTGTATAATTATTCATTAATTCAGTAAAATAATCAACTTTAGCCATCTTTTTTGTCAAATTACTTAATTCATTTTCCATCTCTTTTATTTTTTCAATTTTAATTTCCAAATGTTCAATTATTTTTTGATTTTGTTCCAAAATTTTTATTTTATTAAACAAATCATCTAAATTCTCAAAATTTGCATTTCCCAATTTTTCATTAAAATGTTGAAATTTTTGAATTTTTAAAGTTAAAGAAAATAAATCTTTTTCAATTTGATCTATCCGATTATTTTTTAAACGAATATTTTCCCAACCAATTGATTTATTTTCCAAAATTTTTATTTTTTCATTTAATTCTTCAAACTTTTCTAATTTTTCTCGATAATATTCTGGAAGTAATGAATTATTATTTTTGTTTTTTAAAACTTCCAAATTATCTTCTAAAGCTTTTAATCTTTGTGGAAATTTGTAATTTAAATTATCTAAAAATATATATTTATTATTTAATTATACGTAGATACAAGCATTTTTTAAAAAAGATTTAATAATCAATCTCAAATTTAGGTATTATCTGAATTTTTAACTCCAAAAATCAGCTTGTTTTGACCTATAATTTTTGACCATTTCGAGCCCAATATCTAAGTCCGGCGTTGCGAGATCTTTGGACCCCATAACTTTAATTTCCTTCGATTCAGCTTAACGAACTCTTTCGAGTGTCATTTAATTTATCCTAATTTATCCATATTCATGTCTTTTTAAAACATTTTAAATGCACGGCCCCATAACAGAAAAGTACCAAAATTTTTTCAAAAATTACTATTTGATAATAATTTATAATATTAAACTTATTTTTTTAATTAACCTTATAATTATTTTTGCTAATTTATTTTTTTTAATAAAAATGTAATTTTATCAATAAAATCTTTTTTCAAACACTGATAAAATATTTAAAAAATTTTTATAATAATCCAACCTAAATTATTAATTTTTTCTTCCAAAATATCCACTTTATTTATTTTTCCATTAATATTATAAAAAACGTTATTTAATTCATTATTTAATTTATTAAAATTTAAATTATTTGATTTCTCTAATTCCTCAATATCCCTTTTATTTAGAGACATTCCCCTTTCCAAATCAGTTAATCGACTAAAGAAAACATCAACATTATTTATATTTTTTAATTGTTCTTCCAATATTTTTATTTTGTTTAAATCCAAAATTAATTTATCATATTTTTTCATATTTTGTTCAAAATCTTCGTATTTTTTCTGTAAATTTTTTGCCGACTTTTCAGCCAATAACGCTCTATTTAAGATCATATCAATATCTATAATTATTTGTAAAAGTTATTTCAGATAAGGCGATAATTGTGGGACTAACTTTCTTGATTTTCGACTAATTCGAATAAATCTTATATTATTCGAAAGCCTCTCCTTTCTTAAAAATTCTCATATTTTGTGTTATGTGGGTATCTCTACTTTTATTGAGTATCTCTACTTTATTGGGTATCTCTACTTTTATCTACAGTTTATCTGAAACCCGAATCCCAGACTTTTCTAAAACAAACCCGATACCCGATCTGAGGAAAATTTTGTAAACCCGACCCGATTTTTATTCCCACCCTGCCAATCCCTGGTTCATGATCAAAAAGATGAATAAGTTCTTCATCTCGAGATCTTTCGAATAATAACAAACATATAAAATTTTGTGTATCACTGATAGAAGGAAATATGTACATATGTACATATTATACCAATAAACTTTACTCTGAATCAACCTACCCGCAATTCTCGTATTATTTTCATTTGAAAGTCGAATAATGTCTAATTTAAATTTTTGTATTTCCTTTTCGTGCAGATTAATTGTTTTTGTATTTAATTCAATATTTTTTAATTTTTTATTTAATTCCTCAATCCCTCCCAATAATCGCCATTCCTTTTCAAATTGTCTTAACCGTTTTGAATTTTCTCCAAAATTATTTATATCGGCATTAAATGATTCTAATCTGTTAAAATTATGTAGACAATATTAAAGAATAGTGCTTAGAAACAGGGCCGGTTTCCCAAAATAAGTAACCTATTTTTCTTTTATTTTTTCCTTCTTTTATCCCTGCAGAAATTTTTTAAATACTGACTTATACTTATACTAATTCAGCTCATCGATCAGAGCATAATGATACCGAAATTGTCCTTTACAAACCTTTGAACTTTGATAACTTGTGAAGGAAAAGCTCGTAAATAAAAAAAATGTCCTATTCGAAGGACCAGGATTATTTGACTGGATTACAATTCCAGTCCCGAAGATTGGGACCCGATCGAAGATTGGACGTTAAGGAAATTAGTCATGTAGGGATTCTGACCTGGTTTTAAAAATTTTCTACTGATAGGGTTTATGATTTCGAGTCGAAAAAAGTCCTGGAGTTCCAAATAACCCTCCCAATCCAAAAAACTTATCCAATATTTATAGAAACCTAAGAATTCTTTCTGTTCTATTATGTAAAGCATTCTCTAATAATCTCAGTTTCGTTATTATATCCTCATTATTTTGTTTCCATTTTTCTTCAAATTTTTGCAATTCTAGCATTGTTGGTTCTTTTCTCTTTAACCTTCTCATTTCTTCAGCTATTTGTTCAAAATTATCCAAACGAATTGAATTTCCTTGAATTGTTTTATCAGCAATTCTGAATCTTTTATTTATTTCTTCCTTTAATTCCTCTAACATTAATTTAAAATTATTTTGTATTTGTTCATTAAATTTGTAAATGTTTTTAATTTCCTCTCCATATTTTTCCAAAATTTCAATTCTTGTATGTATTCTGTTTAATTCGATATTCATTGAACGAAAACTTTTTAGGAATGCATCAATATCATCGAATTTTTGAAGATCATTTGATAATCTTTAATAATTTTTAGAATCATTTTATAGTAACAGATGGAACTTGTATTTGGGAACTGTATTTATTGGTCGTGGAAGTGAGGTCGGGGAAAGTTACCAAAGTTTTTCATTACAAAACAATCTCCTCAATTACTATCTAAAGTATCATCTAGCTTCTCAATTATTCTCCATTTACTGGGAGACTCGACCTTCTATCAAAAACCGGATATCTACTAATTTTAAATTTTCTAGACTTTTTTTCTATGTGCATTGGCCGGCCTTTATCCAGATAACTCCGGTTACTTAAAAATAACGGATCCTGGAAAGATAGGTTACTGGAGAGCTACATCGTTTATCAGCAATTCTAAATCATCTTATCTATATCAGTCCATAAATTTTCTTAAATTTCTGTTTTTTATGTTTCTTATCAGCCTAGGTAAGTGATAAAAATGTGGGAGTATTTCTTTTTAAATTTCCCCACCTTCTAACATTGTCCCAAATATTTATCGTATCATTCTCTATTTTATCAATTCTTGGTCTATTTATTTTTATTTCCCTCTCCATTAAATTAACTTTATCAACAAATTGTTCAATATTGTCAAATTTTCTAATTTCCCATTCTAAAATTCTTATTTTAGTTAAATATTCTTCCAAATTATCAAATTGGTTAACAATAGCTTCATGTCTATCTACCCTTTTTTCTTCCCTTTTTTGTTGCCTTTCCAATGCTTTAACCATTTCAGGAATTCCATCAAGCATTAAAATTCTTTTTTCAGCTTCTAACATCCTTTCACTTATTTGTAAAATAAATGAATTTGTTCCAGTTTTGAAATTATCTAAAATCCAGAGTCTTTCATCTTGATCTTTTACTTGTTTTTCTAAAACAGCAATTCGCGTTGGCAATAACTTTAAATGTACAAAATGTTCTTCAGTCTATTTAATTTTTCACGGATTAATTAAGGAGCGTAGTATAGAGGGCGTTTAATACAAATCCACAGAACCAACTAAGGTTGGCGGATAGTTGGAAATCTTCGGATATCCGTATCCGGTATACGAACCGAAATTTGCGGATATCTGGCCTTTTTCGGATCCGGATATCCGGATCCGCCAACCTTAGAACCAACTTTTCACTTATTACATTACATGAAACAAAATATTTTTCTCTAAAAATATAGTTTGGGTTTCCTATGCAAGATTATTATTTGAAATTATGATCTTGACATTTTACGAAAGAATGAGTTAATGGATATAATAAAACTTTGTTAGCCCTTTTTTGTTTCCTCAAACATTTGTTTCCTCAATTTTCTCCTAAACTTCCAGTAGTCATGCTCACTTTCAGATCATATCCTCTGTGGATATCCTCAAATATATCCATTTTTTCTAGAAATGTTACTAAAAATGCATTTTGGTGCACAAATTGTTAGTGTCAATTTTATTTTCAATTATGTCAAAAATTAATTGCCACAGCTGTGGCAATTCGACTAATTCGAGAACAACCCTCATTCGTTCTTAACTGTAATTTTTTACCATAAGAAATTACTGTTACTCATTCTTACCATAAATAAAATAGGGTTCTATACTACCTTTTCAAGACCATCAAATTTTTTAATATCCAGTTCTAATAATTTTAATTGTTTATTAATTCCCTCCCACTGCATAGGAGTAATATTAGTTATAATTTCATTTTGCTGATTATTTCCATTTTTTGCTTTTGGGTCAGGTTTATATTTACATGAATTTGTAATATTTTTTTCCAATTTTTCTAACCTTCCTTTATAATCTATTTTTACCATTTCTCGTTCTAAATTCTCAATTTTTATAATTTTAACATCCAAATCTCCAAATTTTTTGATTTCATTTTCTATTTTAGTTATTGTTCTTTTATTTTCATTTAATGTTTGTATGTCCTTTTCTAATTTTGTAAAATCAACTTTTCCAATTTGTAATCTAAATTTATTTTAACTTGATGATAAATTGAATCATTGAGTTAAATAGGGGTCTGTTCTATCTAAGAGAGGGCAAATACATAAATGCTGATGTACGTTTCCCAGAGGTGATGGGGTTAATGGAAATTGGTTGCCACTTGATCGGTTACAAGGCTTATCAAATATAAAGAGAATGAATGTAAATTTAACTGGAATAAACGTTAACTAAGCTTTTTGATTAACTCAGATTATTCCACTTTGGATTATATAAACAGATTTATGGGCGGGAGCTCTCTTAATTTTCTATGTTTTTCATTTTAGAGTAGAAATCGGACAATACCGACTATCGTCTGTATTTTTCATTGTTTAGCGGTATCCCGTATTAGTATGTATGTAAGACCGATAGGATTTTAAGGTTCTTTCTGTATTTCTCAGTATTATGGTACGACATAAATTCCGTTTCTGCCTTAGGGTCTAATAATTTTAATCAGATTTTATGATTCTCTCTAAAATAAATTTAAAAATCATTTTTTTACCTCAAGGAATTTAATTTTTTAATTTCTTCATTTAAATTTTTATTATTATTTTTGCTTTCTTCATTTATATTTGTTATCAAATTTTTTAATTTATCAATTTCATTCATTTTCGAAACATCTAGTTTCCTTTGTTTATTTAAATTAAATATTTCTTTTTCAATTTCTGGCAATTTAACATCTTCCAATCTCTCCAATTTTTTAACTTTTTCTTCCAAAATTTCAATATTTTTTATTTTATCATTAAAAACTAAATTTTCAATTGTTGGTTGTAATCTCTTAAAATTATTTTCAAAAATTTCCAAATTTCTTATTTTTTCTTCTAAATTCCCTAAACGATTTAATTTTTGTTCAATCATTTCAATTTTCTGTAAATACTCATTTTCATTATTTTCTAATATTTTTATTTTTTCCTCCATTTTTTTATAATTTTTCATATTCCATCCAAATGTCTCAATAAATTCTTTTTCAAATTTATTAAAACGTTCTTCCAACGTCTCCTTATTTTTTAAATTCCAATTTTTTTTATTTTGTTCCAATTCGAATAATTCTTTATTTTCTTCTATTTTATTATTTATTAAATCCATTTTTTCGTGTATTTCGTTTATTTTTGTTTCCAATAATTTATCTATTAGTTCCCGTTGTTCAATCATTTTTCTTTCAATTTGTTCTGTTTCGTTTTTATTTGTTAATTTATTTTGTAATTGCTGTAATTAATGTTATTTTTGTTTATGTTATTAGTTAATTATCCTTACTTATCCGTTAACCACCCACATTTCTACTTTTTCACTGAAAAAAGGTAAATCCTAGATCCGGCTCCAGCCGGCCGGCTCCGGAGGGAGACAATCCAGTACTTGCAATTCTTGGAAAATCTTTAACAAAGATTTCTGGAAAAATAGGAACCATCATTTATAACGAGAAAAAACCGCCAGAAGCACTGCCCTTTCCCTAAAATTTTTGTTTTGGTTACGGATATCCGAAGATTTTTGATTAACCGACAAACAGCTCTTGGCCATTTTTATCTTTTTTAGATGAACGACTTAATTATTTGTCAGGATTGCTTCTCACTAGAGGATTGCTCTACTGCAGTTTATGGGGGTTAAGTTAACTTTGCAACGCTGAAAATCGGTAAAAGTGATAGATTTGTGATACTGGTTAAACTGGAGTCCAAAATAAATATGTAAGAAATTATTATAGTAGTTGGTTTAATGGAGCTATGTATATTTATTCCCTCCAAAAATTTCCTATCAAAAATATTTTTACATTAATAAATTCTTTATGTTCTGTCAATTCTCTATACAATTCATTCTTTTCCTTATCAAATTCCTCAATTTTATATTCAATATTTTTTTGTTCATTACTTAAATAATCTACACCATTTTTGTTCGAGTAAATTATTTTTTCAATTTCGGCCATTTTTCTTTTATTATTTCCATCATTTAAAATTAATTCGTTATTTTTCATTTTTTCTTTATTTTCAATTAATTTTTGGATTTCTAACAAATCTTTTTCTAATTTTTTAAATTTATTTTGATTTGTATTATTTTCTTTTTTTATTTCTTCTTTTAATAAATTTACTTGTTTTGTACTTTCATTTAAATTATTTTGTGGGGGTAATTGTTGTTTTCCTTTTCTCATTTCTTGACTTAAACGACGCTTATTCTCTTTTGTTAGAATCTTAAAAAATAAATTTTTGGGTATGTTATGATCCTCAAGATTTGACAGGTAGATAATTATGGAAACCAGGAATGGTATGGGTTAAACAGAAGCCGATACCCGGTCATTTTTCGACCCGATACCTGATCCGAAGCAAATTTTTAAATCCGATCTAAAATCCGACCTGAGAATTTTTCTTTTCACAAACCCGATTCGAAATCTGACCCGACTTTTTTCTCAACCCGTCCCATCCGAAAACCTGTAACCCTGTCGACATAAAAATATAAATTGCCGATTTTGAGAATAGGGACGGCAAGAGGATGGGTTACGCTGCGGAAGGGATATCTTCCGCTTTTCATCTTCTGTATTTTTCTTTTCCACCATCTGCTTTTAAAATAAGAGAGAACCCATCCTGGCAAGACGGCCCACCCGGTTCCACTAATTTTTTTTATTAAATCTCTTAAACTCACTTCATTTTCTTTCATTTCTCTTTTAATTTGTTCAATTGTCCGTTTCATTGTCTCAACTTGATTATCATTATTATTATGCATTTGTTTTGATCGCATTTCCCTTCCAATTTCTTCAATTTTTTGGTTTTGAGTTTTTAAATTATTTTCTAACATCTTTTTTAATTTTTAAAATTTTATTATATAAAAATTATTTTTAAATTCTACCTCAATTTTTCTATTTCCATTTTCATTGTTGTTGGGTCCTCGATGATTATTTTGATTATTATTTTCAATTTTATTTCCAAAATTGCGTATTTGGCTTTTTAATTCATTTATTTCTCTCATATTTTTTTCTATTTTTGTATTAAAATCTCGGTCCCCATTCCTTATTTGTCCAATATTCCCCATAGAATGCTCAATTTTATTCATTTTTCTTTCCAAATTATTTATTTGTGCAGACAAATCTCCCCTATTTTCATTTTGGGAGGTTGAGGGAAATGTAGAGGGAAATGTATTAGAATTTCCTTCATCCATTCTACGCAAATCCTCTTCTATTTGCAAAGTTTTTTGCTAAATTTTTAATTAAAATAAAATTATTTTTTCCAATTTTTTACCTCTTGATCTTGCACAGTTTGACTCAAATTTTCAAATTTTTCTTCCAATTGCTCTATTTTATCTGTATTATCATTATTATTTATATCCCCACTATTTGACTCCAAAATTTCTACACGATTAGTTGTGTCCTCAACTTGTTGTTTAATGTTCTAAAAAGGGATTTTTTATATTCTCCAATTTATAAAAATTTTTTAAACTTAATTTAAAAATTTTATATTAGTATATACATATGTATTTTAATCTCATTAGGGATTTATTAGTGTTCAAAATTTTAAGCGGAAATTTTCCTTGACTATTTATTTTTCCAAAATTTCTATACCAAAATATAATAATCATTTTTATTTTATTTTAAGTCGGTCTGAAAAAAATTTCGTTTTATCTTAAATGGAAGGATTGCTTAGACCTTATAGCCATTCAAATTTAAAAAATTATTTAACTAGAGATATACACTACATATTAGTTTTATTTTATATTTAGATCTAATATTATTTTTAAGGTTTTTCTGTAAAATTTAACAAAAAAATTGTTTAAGTTTCAGAAATCTGACTATAATCAAAAACTGTTCGTTATCTATTATTTTAATTAAAAATCTATTCATCATATTATTTTAAAAATAATTTTTTAACCATTAAATAAATAAAAATATGTATTTATTAGTGATCGGTATTTTCAAAAATTCTGGATCTGGATTTAGGTTATTGACCTAGGCCAGATTCTTGATCTAAGAAAAATCCAGACTGGATCTAGATCCAGACCGATCTCTAGTATTTATTACCTCAACTTCATTATAAATATCAGTCAAATCTTGCTGATTATCATATTGTCCACTACCACCTCCCTGTTCTTGATTCACTGTCAATAAGTGAATACTAGCTTCAGCATCCCCCATTCTATCAATTAAAGCATTTATTTCCGTATCATGAAATGTTGCCAAATTTAAAAGTTCGGGCAAAGCTCTGTCTGGATGTCCATCTCGAATATCTTTAAGCAATCCTTTATAAGGACCTTTACCTCCTTTTAAATGGTCGTCAATTAAAAGGTTGGCATGTCTCGGGGGAGGTTTTAATTGGTGATGTAAATGATTATTTTGATTATTATTTATTTTTTTAGTTTTTGCATTGACAAAAATATTTGAAAATATTGAAATTAAAATAAAAAATAAATTAAATAAAAAACATTTCTTTTCCATTACATTTAAACATTAACCTTTTTAAATTATTTAAATTAAATTTAAAAATTAATAAAATATTTTTTAAAATTAGGAAATTTTTCTTAAGAAATTTACATTTCATTACCCAAAATCACGATGTTTAAAAAATTTTAATTTAATTGAAATAATATTTTTAAAATAATATTATGAAAGGCCTTATTTTTTCTCATATAATTTTTTATTTGCCCTTTACCTTGTGTCGGTGTCTAAATTAAAAGGAAATGGATTTTGAAATTTAAAAGATAAAAGAAAAATGTTAATAAATCAATTGGGAAATTTTTTGGACAAAAATCCGATTAACTCTATGCTTATTAGAAAGAATGGATAATGCCGATTTTTGGGTTCCTATTAGAAATGATTTTGAAATTGATTGTAGGGCATATTAAAATTCGGCGCGAGATGATAATCTTGCGGGATTTTTGCAATTTTTCTACTTCGAATCTCTATGAAAAATTCTGTGAGGTTTCAAAATTTTCGAATCAGAAATAAATCTTGAAACACAATTTGCCGAACATATTCCCTTAACTTCTAAAAAATATTATATACATAGTTTAACATTTTTGATAACAAATTGAATAATAATACCAGATTTGGTATTTATTTGGTAATTCAGACTTTTTCACGGTTCTGTATTTCAAGGATTTGGGGGGTTGTTGGTGTTTCAAGCTGTTTGATTTTACAATAGCTGGTATTTCAGCTTTGGTCACGATTATTGTATTATTAGATCATACCAACTAAATAAATTAAAAACGGTTATAAATGCCGTTAGAAATTTTTGTCTTTAAATAAAAAAAGAAAAATTTTTGAATATGTAAATATTTCCCAAAAATATAAAATACACGAATATACGATAAAATTAAATAATCAGCAACAGATTCTTTCAAATATTTGTGTAAATAATTTCCGTATTACCTCTAAGAGGACCATTCATTGCTATCAAAAAACCACGAAATTAGGCAAACGAAGGTCATTCTATTAGAGGGGGTCATTCTATTAGAGGAAATACGGTATGTACAATCTTTTTGGACAAAATGAACTTATACTTTTGTGAAGCAGTGTACAATGAAATGAGGTAATTTGTACATATCAGGTACACAACTTACGACTTCAAACGACATTCCGGGAATCCCCAAAAAATTTACTTTTTACAACTTTTTGGATTTTGACATTTTAAATAAATACATCGCGGAGGTAGAAACAAGTTTAAAATATTTTTAAATATCGCGGAAAATTGAATTTGTTTAACGAATTACTTCTTTTTTTAATTCATCCTGTTCCTTAACATATGTTGCAAATTGATTCTGGGGCAAATGATTCTCTGATTCTGGGACAGAATCTTCTTTCTCCAATTTATAGTCTTTTAAATTGCCAAATTTCATACGATTAGCATGTTGCTCAACTTGAGAATTATAACGCTGCATCTTAATATTTTCTTTAAAAGTTTCACCAAACTTCGCTTGATTCTTGAAGTAATTATTCTGTAATAAAGAAAAATTGTTTATTGGATTTCTTTGAAATTTTTTTCATTAATTTGTACTCCATTGAAATTTTGTTTTTATTGGGCTTTAATAAAAATGGAAATTTAATAAAGCCTATAAGGGGTCGAAAATAATTTTTAAACACGTTCAACCCTGGGTTCAGTCAGTTGATTTTCGTGTTTTGAGATCATAATAAAGGAATTGTTGTAGAACATAGTACATATTTTTACAGAAATTTTTGTAGATTTCGAACCACCCCTAATTTGGAAAATATCAAGTGACTGTATACTATTTTGGAGGTGATAAATACTTCATTTTTCGTTTAAATTTTATGTGGAATTGGATAAAAAAAAACTATTTAAATTGAAATTTGATACAAAAGGTCGCTAACCGAGTATTGTTGTAAAATTTGGGGGAATGTACTCTTTTGTGGAGCAGTGTATTCTCTTTGATTGGCGAAAGTTTCTGTTGGTTTTTGATTTAATTTTCCATTAATCTTTGCATATCCTAAAACTCCTACAAAAGCACCACCAGCCAACAATAGCTCTTTAGCAAAATCACTATTTTTAGTTTTTTGGTAAGCATTTCTAAGAGCTTGTAAAGACACGGTACGGGTATGTTTCAGAGAATTTGACATTTTTGTTAAAACTCCTAGAATTAAAATTTTTTAATTTAATTAAAAATTATAAACTTTTAGCGAATTGATTTGCTTCAATAAACATTTGATTATCAATATAGATAAACAAAAACAAAATGATGATATAAGATGTTTTAATTTTTTTCATAATAATTTTTTAATATCTAAAATTAAAAATAAAACTTTAAATTATTTAAATTAAACATTAAATTACCGTATTTTCTCTAAAATAGCCCCGGGGGTTATTTTTTTCGATCGACCTCTAGAGGATGGCTATTTTAAAGAGGGGGGTTATTTTAGAGAGGGGGGGGGGTTATTTTAGAGGAGGGGTGGTTATTTTAGAGAGGGGGAGGGTAATTTTAGAGGGGGGGGGTAATTTTAGTGGGGGGGGGGGTTATTTTAGAGGGGGGGTAATTTTAGGGGGGGGGGTAATTTTAGAGAAAATACGGTATTCATCTAAAATTTATTTAAATTAAAAATTAAATTAACAAATTATTTTATTTAAAAAATTTATATAATATTCAGTGATTGATTTGATAGAATTAAATTTTATAAGACGTCTATAATGGATTCTGTATAGCCTTTATCGCATGATTATTCTCTTTCTCTAAACTTGCACTCTATTAGAGAGCTACGTGGAAGAATTGATTTATTGAAAAAAATTTAAGAGGAAAATTTGAAAAAAAATTTTTTTAATTTGTTATAAAAACTTTAAGTTTGGATAAAATTCCTAGCCAATTTATGGAATTATTTATTTGGTATTTTTGTATTCGCAAGAACATAAGTTGGAAAATCCGAGACAAAAAGTTGCATATTTGTTGGTAATTGTAGTGTCCTAAGTTGCGGTGTGCTTTTAAGATTTGCGGAATAACATAGCTAAAAATAGGCAAGACTAATCAAGGACAGGCAAGAATTATCGCTATACTAGATCCAAGTACCTGAAATAACTCAGCCCGGTCATAGCAAATAGCTAAGACTTTAGTTAAGAATTTTCGTCAGCAAAATCTTTGTTCTGACATTAATATACTTTAATTAATTTATTTAAATATACAAAACTACATAATAATTTACATTAATTACTGTATTATAAATAATTATCATTTAATATGTATTAGACTTTATAATATTTCTTCTTTATTTTTCCAATTTTAACTTCATTCTTCAAACTTTGTTTAAAATTTGATAACTGAACGTTTAAAATTTCGTTAATATTAAATTGAGTATTTAATTTTATTAAGTAAATCGCAAGGTAAAGAATTACACTTATTGTAATTGAAAAAATAAGTACAAATGTCCGTATTTAAGTAAATTGTTCATTGAATCAAAATTTAAAAATTTATGCGAACTTCAAGGGAATTGTCAAACGCGTTCAGATTAGGCTGTTTGGCCAGAAAGGACGACAGCCTCCCTCAATAATTTATACCGAACCGATATAAAAATCTGCATGCCTTGACAACCCAATTCTGAATGAGATCAACTCATATATGTATGGGTCAATTTCATATAGGTCTGACAGTTCTTATAATTTTCGTCATTAATGTAATATTTGTTCAATTCTCTAACAAATAAACATTATAACAGACATGACTTAAAGTATAAAATTTTTATAAAAAAATTTTTTACCGATTGGTGACAGAACGCAACATTTTAGCCAATTTATTAGCAATTTTATATCCTTTTTTAAGATAATTTTTCTTTTTAAATTCATCATTATTTTTATTATTTTTGACTTTATTATTTATAATTTTATTAAAAACTTCTTCAGTAAAAAAGTCCTTATAAATATTTAAATAATCATTTAATACCCCAATTCTTTCACTTTCAATAATTTCGTCAAAATCGTTTAAATTCTGTTTTGGCTCTTTTTCAATAAACCAATTTATTAATAAAACTTTTAAATGAGACTGTAGCCACTCAATTATTTTTACCTAATTAAATTTCAATTTTTATTAAAATATTTATTGTAAGGCTTTTAAGTTTCCTCCTAGCCTAACAGTTAAAACAAAAAATTCTGAGCGGAGATTTTTGGTACACTTATGTTATCCGCCCCCATTTTCCTTTTTCCTAATTTAATCGTCTATAACCCTCGATAAGCTCTATTCTTTTCCCTGCTAGGTGGATCAAGTCTGATCACTCATTTAAAAGTTACAATTCGATAAGTGCAAAAAATCAGTGTTTTTCATACTTTTTAATGAGTGATCAGATTTGATCCTTCTACTTAAAAAAAGATAGCGCTTATCAAGGGCTTTCGAATGATATAAGATTCATTCGGAGTTTATTAAGCATCAAAAAGTTATAACAATCAAATTAGGAAAAAAAGGAAATGCGGACGGATAACACAAGAGATTTTGAAACACGGCAAAATTTGTCTGGGATTTGCTGGCCGAAAGCTTACATCATTATTGGGTCCCTAATTTTTTAAACATTTATTTTAAACCTCTTCTTCACGTTTCCCTAATTGTACCCAAATAAAAGTTCCCGGAATTCTTCCATTATTTAAAATTTGAAGCAAATTTGTAAACATCCAAACAATAAATAAAAGTTTTCGAGAATATTTTCTTATCGAAATAATATTCGAACGTTGATGGGAATCAAAATCTTGGGAAATTCTCTCTCCATTTATTTCATCATCCAATTTTAATTTTTTCTGAAAAATATCTTTCATTGCTTTAACGAGTTTTGCAACATTTTCTAAAACTTTCTTTCGTTGAGAATTAAGACATTCATCTCTTTGACATCTCGAAAATATTGTTGCTTCTCGTACAAACAAATCTGCGTCTTTCTTTTCTGAAATATAAAGTGTGTAACAGTTCTAAGGGTACCAACATTTTAGATCATATCTCGAGTTCTTTATGAATTGGTCTGAATGTTAATAAGTTATAAAAAACAGCATTCCGTTGATTTTCGGTGTTGGAGATCTCGCTGATAGATTGATGGTAAAACTTCGTTTCTTTTGTATTTTCTATTGATATCAATAAATATGTTCAAGGAATTTTTATGGATTTTTTCTATTGATACAAAACATTTTTTCGGAGGTTCCTTTATATTAATGTTACACTAAATTTTTTTGAAAAATTTTATAAAAAATTTCAACCTCAATAAATTAGAGCCTAAATTTGTATATTATATCTCAATACTGTTTTTTTAGCTTTTCTAATATTCAGAGCAATTCATAAAGAACTCGAGATAAGATCTAAAATGTTGGTACCGTTATAACTATGTTATACATTTTATAACATATTTTATTATATTCAGATCATGTGTTCCGAATTTTAAAGTGATTTTGAAACTAGATACCGCCCAAATTTAAGTCTCAACGTTTGCCTAAAATTTTATTGGATGCTTGTTGAGCAGTAATCATTAATCGTCCGACTTGAGTTAGTCTTAAACAAGTATGTATGTTAAAGATAAACCTGTCCTGAGTCGAATCTCGTTAACTCAACACCTTCGTGGCCAAATTAGGCTGATATATGAATGAAAGTGTGGTTTGATCGCATATCATTTTATCGAGATTCGACTATATTTCAGATAATGATTCGAATTCAGCTGCTCTATAAATGATTATGTCTAAAATTATAAGAAAATTAATTCTGTTCCCGATTGTAAAATAAACAAATTATGGAGATCTGAACACATTATAAAATATTTTAATTTTTGCTTTTATTTTAAATTTTATAAATAATTATATTACTTAAACATCCTTCAATTTTCAGTCTATCAGCAGCAATTCCACCAATACTTCTAAATAGAATCGAATAATTATTCAACCCTTCATCTATCTCCAATTTTTTAAATTTTATCCACTCTTCTGTACAAAAATAACATTCAATATCATTATTGCCGATAACTTCTTCCCCTTTTAAACACAAATTTAATCCGCTAATAAAAATAATATAATCAAAAAGAAATTCAGATTCCGTTTGTGAAGGTGTTAATTCTACAAAAAAGAATTTTTATTTATGTCAGAATTTAATAAAATTGAAGTAATACACTAAATCAAAAAATTATTTAGTATAAACTCTTAATTAAAGTTTGATTTTTTTTTAAATTTAATTGGCCATTGGGCGAGGGAATTGCCCACCGATGCCTCCAATGTTTAAGACACTCGAGACTCTCTCTCGACTCGAGACAAGAAGACACTCGAGACACTAGATTTTTAATAATAAAACTAATTTTTTCTTGGTTTTATATATTTGTTTAAGAGCAATATGGCCAGGTTATCTGCGCTATTATTTAGCTTGTTTGTATAATTTGTTTATTCAGGAGGTTATTTTCTTTTGTTTTACCAATATTTGGATGATATAAAGGAAGGAAACAAAATGATGATGTTACGACCCGAGGTGTCCGAGATTTAACTAATGCGACGAGCACAATAATAACACTTTATCACAAAGAGAAATAAACAATAAGTGGGCGAAGGGAATGGGACAGACGAAGGAGATCAGTGACTAGCCCCGCTAGTATGATCCGAATAGACTGACGTTTTCTCTGGCTTTTATAGTAAACACTTTAAGGGCTGACGCCCATACACAACACCTCCCCCCTTAAAAAAAGGTTCGGCTTTCACTTAAAGCCGAAGCTTTACAACTTTTAACATTCACTATAGCTTCCATGCTATCAATACAATTAACACTAAGCCAGAGCGTCTAGTCTCTCACTAACACTCAACTCACAACAAAATACAAAAAATGTGGGATGACAAAAGGGCAAAAAGAAAAACAACAAATTAAAATTACAATATAACATTTACAAAAATCACAAAATTTGTCATCTATTCCACATTTTATTTTTCTTCTGGCAGCGGACATCTACAGTGCATACAGCAGCTCCCATCAAGGCAATCACACTGTTGATCATCACACTGCTTGTCCATAAGCATTTCACTTTTATTTTTCACTTTTCTTCACTATTTTATTTTCTTCACTTTTTATTTCACTTCTATTTTTTTTTACACTTTCTATTGCGGCACTAATTTCACTTTTTTTTAACACTGTGCCCAATAATAAAATTTCACTGAATTGCATCACTATCACTATTTCACGACTTAAATGAAGTCAAACACCACAACACTAACATTTAGTCAGTGTGCAGTTCGGTGCCGTTTTCCCGTGTACTTTTAGGATGGCTCGTGGTTGAATACTAACACTTGAATACTACTACTAACTAACCACTCAAAGGATGCCTGTTACATCCTGCCTCTGTCAAAGACTCAGGTACCGCAACACTTCACTGAACTTACACTATGTGTAGTCTGGGTTGCTTCACTCACTTGCGCTGGAATACTTCAATCACTAATAATATTCACTCCTCAGCGCCTTGACTCACTTCAATTCACTACTATCACATTTCAAAGCTCATTATTTGGTCTTACTCACCCTTAGGCTGCCAAACTTCGCTTTATCCACTATCAACTCAAAGCTCATTATTTGGTCTTACTCACCCTTAGGCTGCCAAACTTCGCTTTATTCACTAACAATTCACTTCATTATTTGGTCTTACCCACCTTTTAGGCTGCCAAATTTTTTCACTCTTTTTACACTTTTCCTTTTTAAAATCCGACCATTGGCACTCGCCTGAGTCCTTTATTGGCCACTACTAACTCCAAAGGTCCATGCGCACTAACAAACAATTCACTCATTTCACTCCGACTCATGCCGATCACTAATTACGACGTCTGTCCACTCACAATCAAAACAATCACTTTCACTAATTGCCAAAGCAATTCACTACACTTCGCCACACTTCACTTTTTGTCGACCGCGCCATTGTTACGACCCGAGGTGTCCGAGATTTAACTAATGCGACGAGCACAATAATAACACTTTATCACAAAGAGAAATAAACAATAAGTGGGCGAAGGGAATGGGACAGACGAAGGAGATCAGTGACTAGCCCCGCTAGTATGATCCGAATAGACTGACGTTTTCTCTGGCTTTTATAGTAAACACTTTAAGGGCTGACGCCCATACACAACAGATGAGACCAACAAATTCGAAAAAAATTATATAATTCTAACAGAATTTTCAAATATAAACAAATTCTGATGTAAATTATACCGTTAAAATTAAATTTATAAATTTCAAAAATTATTTTATTTTACCTTCACTAATTGGAAACACAGAACAAGAAGCAAAAATAATTTGTGTAAATAAAAAAATTAAAATCATTTTTATAAAAATAATTAATTAAAATTAATTTTTGTTTAAATAAAAATATTTATTTAATTTTTTATTATGAAATTAATAGGTATTAGGTAATGCTTGTCTATACATTTATTTATTTTGTCTGTAAAGGACATGAGAGAGTATATTTAAAAATTTATTTCGGCATATGATGAAAGGCAAGAAAAAATAGATAAAATTGATTTTGGAAAATTTTTTATATACAGGGTGTTAAGAAATTATAACCCCCCCCCCCTTGAATTTTTTGAGCTTCTCTATGTTCCCATTGTCGGGTTGTTCTGAAATTTTTGTAGTAGTGTTGTATTTTGTAATATATTAAATAATATTTACAAAAACATTTTTAAAAATTTCTGATCTCAAACTTATTTTTGGATGTTTTTCGATAAAATTAGTGTTAATAAATTATGTACATATGTACGTATAACCCCCCCCCCCTTTATTAAAATTTCTGTTTAACAGTCAAAAAATAGCAAAAATTTTTCTGAACGTATCTACCAATATAGATAAGTAGGGATGGGATTTATATGGATTTCCATATTTTTTTCCTGAACTCGTTGGGTTCTGAAACGTCCAAAAAACATGTTTTTAGCATATGGTGATAAGGCCGTTTTCGAGTTATCAATCCATATTTTCCATATTTTTCCATATTTAGGCGTTCCGTCCATATTTCCATATTTTATCAATATTTCGCCATTTTTTGTAAAATTTTGCCAAAAATTGGTTAAAATTTTCAAATTTATGAAATTTTTGGTCAAAAATTTTTATAAAAAAATTTTTTTAAAAAATTTTTTCGAAAAATTTTTGAAAAATTTTTTTAAAAATATTTTGACAAAAATTTTTAAAAAAAATTTCGACTCAAATATTATCCAAAATATTTTTATAAACAAAATAATCACTATTAATTGGTTTATTTGTAATAATTTGCATTAAAATTAACTTAATTAACATTTTCTGCTTAAAAATTAAACTTTTTCCGTTAAAAATGTTCAGTTTTCGGCCCATATTTGATCCATATTTTTGATTTTAGTCCATATTTCAGTCCATATTTTTCGATTGATAGTCCATATAAATCCCATCCCTATAGATAAGAAATACAAAAGAAATGAAATAGCTAATTTAAATTATATTAATAAATTTTTAATAAATAGATTCTGTTATATAAAAATTATTTTTATAAGTTTTTGTGCCAAATAAAACTTGTTAATAAAATTTTTTTATAAATTCAGCAAACGTTTAAATTATTACATGTCAAGAATCATATGATTAATGTCTATTAGTAAGTAAATAGTAAAAGCATAATCAACATGAGGACATCATGGAGGAAAATCCTAAGGCAATGGTTTATGTATTAGGGTCAAGCCGACAAGTGTCCTAAACATTTCTTGTCACACTCTAGATCTCTCAATGCTCCTCAAACTTATACCCGATATCTACCAACTTATTGGGAGATGATATCGGGGTCTCCCAAACTCATTCCCCGATATCGCCGTTAATCTTTGATATCTCTTATATCCAAATTATAAATTTCAAAAATGTATTTATAATTCTGCAGTCAGCACTGGCTCCATAATAATTCACAACACGAACTGAAATTTTGAGAATGATGTTTGTGAATAAAAATTTATTTTCTTCCGCTTTTTTTTTTGCTTTTTAAAATTCAAAATTCTCTCAGCCCTGGTAACATTTAATTTTTTTAAAATTTAATTTTAGTTACAAGAAATGTTAAATAATAATTTCAATTGTCACGAATAAGTTGGAAATAATGTGTCTAGTTTGTACAAACTTTCCAAAATTATTTTATTATAAACAAAGGAATTTTTTATAAATTTATTTTTATAAATTTATATTATTTCCTTGTTTTATAATTTTTTTATAAGCAATTACTAGAAAAGAGTTAAATTCAAAAATGGCTGAAAAATTTTTTACTGCTTCAGTTTTATAAAATATTAAAATATTTTCTAGTAGAGACAAATTTCAAAAATGAACACAACATGGGTATTTAATTTTTTCAACACACTTTCACAATCCATAATTCCACCAAATGTCTTTGCTCTATTAATTGTCATACCTTCAGCCACTCTTTACATTACAGAATTAGGAGTCATTTTTCGTTTCAAGAAAACTTTTAAATCTTCATTTTTTAAATTATTTGCTGCTAGAACAATATCGGTAATTTAATAATTATTAAACAATACTGGGTATTAGGTATTTTATGGATGTGAATCCGCTCCGTTAATCAGGGTAAATATTGAAGGTTAATTGTTAAGAAGACAGATTTCTTCCATTTTTTCTTTATCTTTCATCTACACTTTGTTTAAAAGTTTTCATCATTAGGAGTAAAAAATTGTCATCATTAAAAACATGCCAAACGCCAAAAATCAGAAAAAATTGATGCCAAACTCAATGATGCTCAGCATTATCGCTATGGATTTTTTGTGAAGCAGACTTAGATTCAAAAAATCTTAGCGCCGCTTAAGTTTGGTTAGGAGTTTCCTCTTGGACCATACTCATTAATGACACCAGAGCTCTCTCCAAACACTCTTGCTAAGATTAAAAATACATAATGCGGCTCACATTTATGCTTGGGGTAGCCAAATATCCGAATTTTCGCTGCAATTAGGCGTTTTTTTAGTTAGAGCTTTTCGGAGCAGCTCCATGCTGGCTAAGGGTTTGGAGGAATATAACGAGGTTAAGGCTTCATAGAAGGATTTGACGACATTGAGGAGACAAAATTAGATTTTGGAAGGCCCTTAGGCAAGATTTCTTTATTTTCTAGCGCTGTCATCGAAAAATTAAAGAAAAAAATCTCAGAAATCGAGATTTAAACAATTCTAAATGTTACTCAATTTTTTACATCTTTCTTCAGAGTATTTTGGGCTTGATTGGTCATTGTTTGTATATACGTTTTGGATGTGTTGGTTTTTTCCTTTCAATTTATCTAAAATTACCAGCTGTATATTTGTGTATTTTTAAATTCATGAACAATCATTTCTACTATGTGGAAAGCATGTCTACTGCAATCCTTCTTTTAAATAGATTAACAGCCCTTTTATGGCCATTAAAATATGAAAAGGTCCATTTGTTATTCAAAATTTTAATTAATTTTAAAATTCAGATTTGGAATAAATTATGGTATTGGGCAATTATTCTTGCTTATCTACTTCCACTAACATTAAGTTGGCATATTTTATTTTCAGAAATTGTTATCTGGGTTCATAATAATGAGACTTTTAGTTTGTATACAAAAATGAAGCCTGTTGTAATTTTGTTTTTTGAAAAATTTGAATTTTTAGAAATTTATAGGAGCCAAAGGACACTTTAACGACTTCATGGTTTTCCGTCCTATTCACAATTATCTGTCTATTAATTAATATTGCATGCCTTTATGTTTATAAAAAGACAAAAATTGTCAGTTCTCAGCAAACTCAAAGCAAGCAAAAGACCGAGACACTTTTGACAATTTACTCACTTTTAACCTTTTTTGGGCAACTTTTATTTACCTTTTATACGGTAAACTGGAAATACATTGGATCTAGTTTGGGATATGCGTTCCTTGAGCCTTTATGCGTCCCATGAACTTTTATGAGTCCCAAAATTATTAGAAACGTTGATGGGACATCATGGGACGCATGAACGCTCATGGGATGCATGTCCTAAACTAGAGCCAATACTTTCGTAGAATTTTTGGAAAATTACAATTTTAGATAATTCTCTACATTTCATCCTCCCCACTTCAAAAATTTATTAATCCAGATTTGGCTGAACTAATTTTCTTATCAATTTATAATCAGTATTCTTGGGTCAACGATATTAGTACAATTGCCATTCCTGCATTTTTGCTTCTTTGGGCATCTGAAATTATGCGTTCCCGTATTTATTCATTAATTCGAATAATTTGTTTTTTACCTAAAAATACTAATAATAATGCTGTTATGGTTATACCTATACAGGAGCGACGGAACTTTTTTCGACAACCGGAAGGAATGTTAAGCACGAGAGAAAAATAATAGATAGGAACAATTAATTTTTTTCAATTCATCGAGAAATATTTGTTTATTGTACATACATATTTTTTATTAAATTGTCAATCTGAAAATTTCTATTCAAAAAATTCTGATACCTAATTTAGTTTGAGGCAAGGATAGCGCGATTGCAAGGATACTGCGGTATGATAACTTTTAATTGACAAGAAACTTTCGAATAATTAAACTTTTCTTCCTTAAAAGAAATTAACCTTTTAATGGACACCCACGTAACAGAATTCTTTAATGTACCTATGAAAATTTATAAAAATCCCTTATAAAAATTACCAGCTTGACACAAAAATTTATTTATTTTACTTTAATTGTGAATACAATTAGTGCCTTTGACATAATTTAAATTTACTTTAAATTGTGGGAAATTAAAAGTAAATTAAATTTACTTTTAATTGTGGGAAAAATTAATTATTAATTTCAATTGTCATGTATAAGTTGAAATTATGTATGTATTTTATACTAACTATATTACAGAATTGTTTTTTAGTATAAATACCGTATTTATTCTAATAGAACGGCCGACAGGCTATTTTTCAATACCCCTAAAAGGGCCATTCAATTGGAGGGGCCATTCTAATAAAAAGGCCATGCTATTAGAATGAATACGGTAAATGTCGTCAGTGCCGACGCAGAAGACCCACAGACAAAAAACCCAAAACCTTTTTCTTATTTTTATTCTATTGTGCTTTCATATTGGCTACCTACATATGGTCTTTTTTTTTGGGGGGGGGGGGGTTTATTGCTGCGGAGTTTATAAAATTTTTCCCAAAATGTCCAACTTCTGTTGTATTAGGATACAATTGAAGTAATTTTATGGATTTTACTTACTCATACCTCTAAAAAGGATTTAAAAGGTGGCAGAAGTTTGGACACTTTTTTAAATACAATACTGAAAACTAAAAGTGTAAAATATAAACGTAAACAGTTCGTGAGAAATCTGCTCCAAAAACTCTTATATTATTTAAAAGTTTCACGCAATTTATTTATTGTACTTTAATTGTGAATATTAATGTTGTCAACATTAAATTCACGCAAACATATTATTTAATTTTATAAAACTTTATTTTAATTCTAGAAAATGTTAATTATTAATTTTAATTGGCTTGAATAAATACATAGACAATTATTGTTTCAGTCGAATTTTTTAAAATTAATTTTTATAAATAAAAGGCAATATTTGACAATTGCATTATTTTTCATTTAATTTGTAACGAATTGTGATGTCGCATTTTAAAAACGGAAAGCGTGGGCAAACGGGGACGGGATAGAACCCTACTTAATATTTATAAGTTCGGTATACAAAACAGACGCCAAATTGGTCAATTTATATGTCATTCGAAAGGGCTCGCCGAGCTGACGAGGAACCTTTCGAGCTATCACCAAAAAATTTTAAATAGACGTGTAGAGCATGGTCGATAACCTATTGCCAATTTTTGGTTTTTCTTCTCCTGTAGAAAACTGAGCAATCGTTAATGTCACGCCGACAACAATAGACAATTTGAGCTTCTTAATCTCGGCTCGGACTCGAGCAACTGTGCCGATTTTGGTGTCATTCGACTTAGGTCGACGAGCTCTTTCAAATGACATATAATTTGACTAATTTGGGGTCTTTGTTGTATACCAAATATTTTCATTTAGAAGTACAGATAAAATTAAAAAATGAACACAACAGGGGTATACAATTTTTTCAACACACTTTCACAATCCGTAATTCCACCAAATATTTTTGCTCTATTAATTGTCATACCTTCAGTCACTCTTTACATTACAGAATTAGGAGTGATTTTTCGATTCAAGAAAACTTTTAAATCTTCATTTTTTAAATTATTTGCTGCTAGAACAATATCGGTAATTGAATAATTATTAAACAATACTGGGTATCAGATGTATCTTGGGGCCAAATCCGACTTTTTATTCAGACTTTTAGCGACGTTGCTGGAATTACCATTTTTTAACACCGCTAGGGACTATTAATGGGAGCTCTAGCATTATCTCGGCCGTATTTGACGTTTTGTGAGACATTGAGTTGAAATTTTGATCCGGCCCGTTCCATTTCAAAATCCTCTTTAGTCTGTTCGTAGCTAACTCTAGGAACCATAACCCAATAATACTACTCGATTTTTTACAACTTTCTTCAGAATATTTTGGGATTGCTTGGTCAATTTTTGTATATACGTTTTGGACGTGTTGGTTTTTTCCTTTCAATTTATATAATATTACCTGTTGTGTACTTGGATATTTTTAATTTTATAAACAATCATTTCTATTTTGTGGAAGGCATGTTAACTGCAATCCTTCTTTTAAATAGACTGACTGCTCTTTTGTGGCCATTAAAATATGAAAAGGTCCATCTTAAGTATAATTTTAAATAAGGTATAATTTCGGAATACTGAACAGAAAGCAAATAAGTCAAATTATATTTCATTCGAAAGAGCTCGTCGAGTTGAGTCGACTGGTGAAAAAATTTTCGAGCGGACTCATACATAGGCTGAGATAGAGGTCCCCGAAAATCCAAAAAGCATAGGGGGGACAAAGCTGTTTTTGGCGGTGAAAAATTTGAATATGCAAATTATACCTCATTCGAAAGAGCTCGACGTGCTGAGTCGAATGACACCAAAATCACCTAAAGCTGTTTTCATTTGACAAAGTTATGACCGTTTGTTTTTGTCCCTTCCAACGGGTCTTCACGGAAAAAAGTTTTTGCCGCTGCGGAGAAAGCCGAGATGTCGAGCGGAACGACGGCGCCGCTTCGCTACGGTCGCCGCGAGCGAAGCGAGCACGACCATAGCAAAGCACGGCCATCGTGTAGCGAAGACCATGCCCGGCCTACCCTCCGTAGCAGCACAAAAACAGTTTTTACTGCGAAGATTCTGTTGGTCATAATTTTGTTAAAAATCATCCAACCGAGCTGATTTTGGTGTCATTCGACTCAGCTCATCGAGCCCTTTCGAATGAGTTATAAAGCATATTCAAATTTTTTGATTCCAAAAAATTTTCAAATTTCGGGGGTCTGTAACTCGGCCATATGAAGTCAGAGTTCGTTGATTTTGGTGTCATTCGACTCAGCTCGAAGAGCTTTTTCAAAAGAGCTATTATTTGCATATTCGAATTTTTCACCCCTAAAAACTGCTTGGTCCCCCCTATGGTTTTTCGATTTTCGGGGGTCTATATCTCAGCCCCTTTATGAGTCCGCACGAAAATTTTTTCACCATTCGACTCAACTCGACGAGCTCTTTTGAAAGACATATGTTTTGCCTCATTTGCTTTCCGAAATTTTTTTTAAATAATTTTAAAATTCAGATTTGGGGTAAATTATGGTACTGGGCAATTATTATTGCTTATCTACTTCCACTAACATTAAGTTGGCATATTTTGATTTCAGAAATAGTAATTTGGGCGCATGATGATAATACAACTTTTACTTTGTATACAGTAATGAAGCCTGATGTAATATTTTGAGTTTTTATCATTTTTCAACAAATTTTTCTTATATAAAGGATACAAATGACGTATTAATTGGTTCGTGGTTTTGTATCTTTTTCACAATTATCTGTTTACTAATAAATCTTGCATGTCTTTTTACCTATAAAAGGACAAAAATTGCCAGTTTACAGCAAACTGAAAGTAAGCAAAAAATGGAAATGCGATTGACAATTTACTCGCTTTGGACTTTCTTTGGACAACTTTTATATGCTTTTTATACAGTAAATTGGGAATAATTCATGTAGTTAAACTATAATTTCAGATAATTCTCTACATTTCATCCTCACAACTTCAAAAATTTGTTGATCCAGATTTGGCAGAACTAATTTTCTTGACAGTTTTTAATCAGTATTCTTGGGTTAACGATATTAGTATAATTGCCATTCCTGCATTTTTGCTTCTTTGGGCATCTGAAATGATGCGTTCCCGTATTTATTCATTAATTCGAATAATTTGTTTTTTGCCTAAAAATACTAATAATAATGCTGTTATGGTTATACCTAAGTAAACAAGCTTTTATTTCTTGTACCTATGTATTACACAAAAGCAAACTAAATAAACTTTTAATTCTTTCAATATTTTTTTTTTGTTTTTTCATTTTATATGTATATCATAGAGAAGTCGACTCTATCTTATTACCCTTTAAAAAAAATTTTTTTAAATTAATCTCTTCTATTAAATATAGTGGGTAATTATTGTTTCGACCTCTTCTGGAGGGTGTAATTATTCGAGAGGAGGTGCTAAATTTGGGGTATATCTCAATAAATCGAGGAGGGAATCTATTTATTTTTTGATATTGTTTAATAAGCTGTTTCAATAATTAAAATTGATAACGATTTTTTCAAAATATTTCAAGATTTGTGTAAAAAATGAGGGGGTAATTATTAAAGAGGGTAATTATTTGAAAGAGGGTAATTATTCGAGCATATACGGTATGTGTAATTAATTTGCTTAAAATCAATCCAATTTCCAAAAAAAATTTAAAAATATTTGAAGCTTGTTTTCGCTGTCATCACAAATCTAATATATTTTATTATTTTATTTCAGAGTCTTAACTTCCAAAAAACGGATTTGTTAAAGTTTTTTTCTAATTTTCCTCTAAATTTTTCCAAAAAAAAACAATTTTTATATCACATGTTAATTCTAAAAATAAGGGAGGGGAGATGTTAAAGAGAAAGGCATGGTGGAGGGATTTTAGATGCACTTTAAAAATTCAATAGCTAGTCAGTCAATCATTTACCTATAAGGAAAATTGATTTAATGCTTGTCAAATTTAATTTTTATTAAATAATTTAATTAGCTTGTCTTTTTTAATTTAAATAATTAAATTAATTAATTTAATTAATTAACTTTAATAAGCTTAATAATTTAAATATAACCCTTTAAAATATAATGTTTTTCCTAAATAAGGTTATAAACATTTAATAGGTAACAGAGATGTTTTAAAACTGGAAAATCTTCAAAAATCGTAGATCGAAAACGAAAAAAAATTTTAAAAAGTGGAAATTATTTCCCCAAATTTTTGGTAAGATTGCTAGAGCGCTGTAAAACTGCAGGCACTCAGAGCTAGGCTATGTTGGCGGATCCTGGGAAATCCAAGGATACCTTGATCCGTGTCATCGAACTGTTGTTTGATGCGAATACGTTCTCCGTAATAATTTTCTGGAAGGCTGTTAATAAGATTAAGTGTGAATTATAGGAGTTTGAAGGGATATATATTTGAATTGAGATTTTCTTTTTTCAGTGACTCTGATCCCCGAACCCCGAAGGCTCTATCCCGGCAAGCCTCGATCCCCGACGATCCCGCCCCCGAAGGCTCGGGGTTTTGTTTATTAAATTTTATACTTTTATTTTAAAATTAAGTTTTAAATGGATTTCAATTACTATTATAGTCCGACTGAATTTTTGTTTTTTGAGTAATGCTGAAACTCGATTTACTTAGATTTTAATTAAGACTATAATCTTTGAACATTTTTAGGGAAAAAATTATTTAAATAAGCAAATGCTTATTTATTTAATTATTTTTTTGCTTCTACCAACAGCACCGGAAACAAATGCTTTTCCAAATTTATACAAAGGTGTTATTTTAGTTATTTCCTTTAATTAAATCATAAAAATTAAATTAGGCATTTGTAATGTATATAACAAGATGAGTTTAATTTACAATCCATTGAATGGTTCTACAGAAATAATTTTGGAAAATTATTTCAAAGAATTAATTTCAACGGAAGATCCCAAACAAATTAACAAAATGTATTTGAAAATATCAATACTTTCTCAAGTATTTTTAACAGAAATTGCAATGGACAGAGCTGAGGCAGGAGATAATATAGGGTTAAATAAATATGTAAAATATTTATAAAAAAAGATTTTTTAAAGATTATTTGAACGATTAACCATGTTTTGTCCAGTTAACTTTATTTTGCCTTATGAACTACTTTTGTGTGATATAGTAGCAGCTTATAAATCAGATTATAAAAAATTAGTAGAAAAAAATTTTGAAAAAAATAAAAAAAAATATTCTACGAAAGATTGCACGTATGCAGATGACGAAAAATTGAAAAAAATATTTTTGGAATTTCAAGAAGAAATTTGGGAAGCTAATTTTATTGTTTTCTTTAAATTTTTTATAAATGAAAAGGGAGAGTCTTTTCAAAAAATTTTGAGGTACGTTTTATTCTAATATGGAACAATTTTTTTCTTAAAATTTTGGCCAGTTAGATACATTAATCAAAAACTTATTTCTAATAAGATTTTGTTTTTCCTGAATTATTTTAACGGAGATTTGATATAATATAACGGAGATCTTTTTTATAAAATGAAAATTATTAAAAATTTTTACAAATATTTTTAACCTGTTATCATTGAATATTTTAATTAAATACTAAGATCTTTTTCTGACAACAAAACCCGAGTAAACGAGAGAATGGAAATGATTTTTGGATCGCTGCGTTTTTTTGTTTTACATGAAATGCTTCCGGAATATTTTGGCAAACTAGGTATTAATATTTAATTAATGTATAATTGATTAAATCGGATACCCGGATCGCCCAACCTTATTTCAGATACAAAGCTGACGCATGACATTAGCATATAAATATGTCTTCTAAAATTGTCCCAAAATTTTGACATTTTTCTAAATTAGTTAAAAATATTTCGTGTCTCGTGGCAAAATACGAGATACAAGACATCCAAAAACACAAGATTTCGCGAGATACGAGACGAGCTTTACCCCTGGTAAAATTGTATTTCTACTCATTGTAAAATTCTCAAGAAAATACAGTAAATATACATATCTACCGACCCCTTAAGGATTCTTTTGAATTTTAATTTTGAGTCATTCGAAAGCGATTTAAATTTGCTAAAGGATAGTAATAGTAAAATTTCCAAAAAAATGGGCTTTTTAGTTTATAGAAAATAAAGATAATTTTATTTTATAGAAAACATTTCTGTTAAAAATTATTTGCTTAAATTGTCTGATGATTCTCATGCACCTGAAATAAATCTATTTGATGATAAAACTTTAATTAAGATGTTTTATGATTCTCTTAAAACTAAAAATAAATTATCTGATGATTCTATTTTAAATAAAGCAAAATTTAAATTAACTAAAACAAAATACCAACAATGGAGAATATTACATGTTTTGGATTATTTTCTTTATAAAGGATGGTATAAAATTAATATAGAAAATAGAGGTAATTTTGAGGAAATTAAATATTTTTATTTATTTAATTTTTAGTTGGAATTGAACAAATAAAAAATATTTGGAAAACAATTTTTGAAAATTATTGGAATGGAAATAATTTTCTTAAAGAATTTGTTTTGAATTTTGATGAAATTGAGGAGGAAGAAATTGAAGAAGAATTGGAGGTATTTTTGAAATTAAACTTTAATTTAAGTTCAATTTTGAAAATTAACATAATATAAAAATAGACAATTTGTATGAAATTAAACTTCAAGTTTAATTAATTTTGTTTTAATTTAGTAAAAAATCTTCAGTATAAAGAAAGTTTGGGGGTATTCTGAGGGTTTTCAAGGCTGGGCATAATTGCGGATTGCGTAAAATTGATGTTTTTCTGAATTGTGGATTGCGTTTGTGGATCTTAAAATTAAAATTGTGGGTTGCGGATTGCCACTCAGGAAAGATTATTTTATTTGCGTCCGGCCCTGTTCGTAACACTAAATACATTAAACTTAATAAATTATATGGTTAAAGTTTTGTGAAGATTATAAAAGTTTAATTTATTTGAAGAAAGGTTTGGCCTATTAAGGTCAAAATTTTATTAGATAATTTTTAAAATAGGTTGAAAAATAGAGCCTCACCCTGAACTAGTACCTCACCCTGAAATAGAGCACCATCATTTTGGATAGTCGAAACATAGAGCTCCTTGGGGTTTTATTTTCGGAAATACTGTATATAGTTAAAGCTTCATAAAGATGTTTAAATAAATAAAATTTAAAGTCATAGTAAATTTAATCAGAAAATTATTTTTGAATAGGCATGGCCGAACATAAACATGTTTGTGTTGGCCAGCCTTATTCAAAAATTTTTTTAAACTTTTAAAAGCAAATATATTTTAATCCAAATGGTTATTCTGAAACTAATTTTGATGTTCATTTAAAATATTTGTTTGTAATGAAAGAATGTACGGAAAATATTTTAAATAACGAATATAAAGAAGAAAATAAGGAAGAAAATAAAAAATATTTGAACAATTGTGTAAATGAGGAAATTAAAAAATTAGCTGAAAATATTGAAGAAATGGATAAATTTGAAAGAAATATTCAAAAATTAAAATTTATTGAAAAAATATATAAAGATAAAGTGTATAATCCAATTCAAACAATGAACGAAAAGAATGGGTTAGAAAAAAGTAAAGTTTAAATTAAAAATATGCCTAGCAAGTTTTTCGAATTTTTTATCGACAAGTATTATTTGTAATAAAAATGTTAATATCCATAGGTTTAAGGGATGTTGCAAATTTAATTTTAAATCGCGTAAAACGTGAGAAATAAATAACGGAATGCGGAGGGAACAATTTTGTTAACAAAAGTCGAGAAACTCGGCTGGGAATGGGTAAGCTTTTGCTCAAAACTTTCAAAAGCCGAAAAGCCAAAAGATAATTTTTAGCTACACATAAAATTTTTCTTGGAATTCAGAAGACCAAAAATTTAATTAATTTTTTGTTGTCATTAGGGGTGTATTTAAAAATAAGACGTGTTAAAAAAGAGAAAAATTTTCGGAAGCAACATCCCTAGTTTTCAAGTTTTCCATTAATAAACTTAATTATTAGAAAATGAAATTAAAAAATTATACGGTAGTCAAAAATTAAAAGATGGTAATCCAGATAAAATAATTATGAAAAACAATGAAGAGGAAACATTATTAGAGGAGGTAAGCTATAATTTAATCTGTTACAAGCTATATACTTGATGCTAAATTAAATTGCCAATGAAAAAGAGTTGTAGTTTCTGCCGGGAATTTTTCTTTTGGGGTTATCCTGCTCGGAATTTTCAGATATCCAAAAAAACTTTTGATATTTAAAATACAAAGCCTTTCAACAGGAATCAAATATAAAATTTTTTAATTTAGTTATTTATCACTATTAAACAGAAACTAAAATCTAAAAGCTTATTTCATGGTTTAAAAATATCTTTAAAATAAGAATGTTTTCATAAGTGTATATCCTAACGCATTATATGATCATTCTCCTCCATTTTTCTCCAGCATACTATAACTGATTAATATTTCACCTAACAAAAATTATTTTAATTGTTTAGCAAAATCAGCCAAAGAATCTAAAAAAGAAAGAAATTATTCAAGAAATTGGAGAAGAAATTAAAGAGGAAGACGAAGAAATATTTTCCACAAAATTAATAGATGAAGTTATAATGAAGGAATATACACGTAAATATTTTTTAGAAATAAATGAAGGTCTTAATTGAGCTCGGCATGGTTATTCTGAACACGATTTCCGATCCTGGAAATAAATCGGAAATCACCCGCACTGGTTTTTTTAAAACCAGAATCCGAAAATTTTGCACGTATCGATACCAGAACGTCCAATGATGTAAATAGTAATTTTGAAATATCTCTTATGTTAATTGATAAGAAATATTTTAGACTAGAGTTGTCTGTTTCAGTAATTCTTCGGTTAGAGGAACCTTACTAACTCAAAAAACAAATCTAATATTTGAGACCATAAAAATTAATTCCATAATTTTTTAGAAAATAAAGAAATGAAAGCTGCACTCAATTTTTTAAAAGATTTGTTGGAAATTGAAAATAAATTGTTTGCACATAATATTGGAATTTTTGATAAAAATGTAGAGGAATTTAAATTTAATATTGAAATTAAATTAAAAGAAAATCAAAAATTGGAAATAAATAATTTATTTGACGAGAAAAAAGGAAATTATTATTATAAAAAAGATGGGCATTTAGTAAATAAATTTACAAAATTTTTGTTGGAAAATATTGAAGAAATTAACTATATAATTTCACACTTTCTGTCACGCTTTTTGCCGATTTTTAAAAAGAAAAATAGAATTTGTTTTGACACGAAAAGTTTTCTTTGTAAAAAATAAGAGAGAAAAAGTTGTTTTTCTCTAATTTTAAGAGCAAATTTAACAGTAAACAACAAAACACCAGCCAACTGTCAATTAGACGCATGGAGACAAATTTTAGTAAATTAATCGCTGCCACTTAGTCGCCAACTTGAAACTTTTAAGGAACGCCAAAAGTGTTCGAAATATGTCTACAATGAGTGCTTATTAGGATTTGGTGGGATATAGGAAGATAAACATTGTGTTTTGGTAGATATATGGCGATTTTTTGTTTTTTCTTTGTTTGTGGGAAATGTACAGGGTGTCCCAACTAAAAAGCACTATTTTAAAAATTAATAACTTTTTACTATGTTGACAGATTTTAACGATTTTTGGTATTTTTTATCTATAATTTATGAGAATTTTTTTGACATAAAAATTATGTCTAAATTCGAACCCTAACCCTGTATTTCAATTTTGTTTCAATTTCGTACTCTACCGTTCTCTTTTTTCCCTCTTTTCATTATGTGCTATCTTACTTCATTTATTTTCCTGCGTATGGCGAAGAGAAGATACTGTATTGAAAATGTAGTGTCTATCGCCTAGTGTTTACTCTAGTGTCTATCGCCGCTCAAAAAAAACAAAAGGGAGTAAGAATGCATGTGCGGAAAAAGGGAAAAACAGAACGGTAGAGTACGAAATTATCTCGGGTTTGGGTTCGAATTTCGACACAATTTTTATGTCAAAAAAATTCTCATAAATTATAGAAAGAAAATACCAAAAATCGTTAAAATCTGTCCACGCACTAAAAAGTTATTAAGTTTTAAAATAGTGCTTTTTAGTTGGGACACCCTGTATGTCGTAGTTCTCACTTTTCTCCTTTTTTGGACTCAAAAAGAAATTTAGTTTCGTGTTTTCTCTATTTTTAAAAGACAAAAAATACGTAAACAAAAAACACCTAGGTTGCTTCTGAAAGATCAATTAAGGTTAAAAAATAAGTAAAAACAAAATATTTTGAAATAGAATTAGTCGTTTAAATTACTCAAAAATTCAATACAAATTTTGAAATAAAATAATAAGTACTGAAAAAATAATTTGAAAAAAGATTTTAATAATTACAAATTAAAAATTTTGGTTTGCATAAAAACCTATTTTAATATATTTTATTTCAGAAGCAACTTTTTAAAAATAATTTTTAAAATTCTTTTGCAAATTTTATTATGGTGCGTGTAAAACAAACTTTCCAAAAAACTGGTTCGGAAAGTTCTTTTTGTCAGCAAGTTTCTATTAATTTACAAACGACTTCAAGCAAAAGTCAGACGGGTTCTAAGCTCCCGTTAAAAAAAGTGGTTGATCCGGTTCTAAGCTCCGGTTTAAAAAAGCGGACTAAAATTAATTTAAAAAGAAAACATGACTCTATTTGCCAAACGATAAATTTAGATAAAGTTAATGATGAATTTTTTGTTACTGATTATAAAAAAGAAAAAACACTAAATAGAAAAATAAAACAGAGAGTTAATATGCCAGAAGAAGCATGTGAGATTGAACGAAGTAAAGATCGTGTAGGTCATAACCTTAAGAAAATTTTTTTACAAAATGAAGGATTGAAACATTTTGATGCTTCAAATCCTTTTCTTGGAAAATTTTATGAACTTGGCCAATTTGTCCTAAAATGTTCAAAATGTAAATCTTTGCATTTTCCGGAAGAAACAAAAGAGGAATCAAATGTTGATAAATTTTGTTTTGAGAGTTGTTGTAAAAGAGGGAAACTTATAAAACTGACTGATTTCTATGAAGACTATCCTGAAGAACTTAAAGTTCTTTATAGCCGTGATCATCCTTTTTACAAAAATTTTATTTCAAATATTCGCAGATACAATAATAATTTTGCTTTTGCTTCGTTAAGTTCTTTTAGATTTAAATTTCCAACTCCTGGTCCGCCTTGCTACAAAATTCAAGGGCAAATTTATCATAAATTTAATCCGTTTGCAATGCCAGCTAATGAAAAGGAAATGCCAACAAATGGTCAATTATACTTTTTAGATTCTGAGGAGGCTTTGGATATTAGAGAAATTAATAAAGAGTTTGAACCAAAAATAATAAATTACATTGAAAAATATATTAGGGAAAATAATAAGTTCGTTAAGTCATATCAGTTAATGAAGGATGTATATGAAAAGCAAGAAATGGTTTGTAAAGAGCAGGGAATAAGCATACCAGAAGTAAGATTGCTTTTTAGTCTAAAAGAAAATTTTGACAAGAGAAGATACAATATTCCTCAAAGTAATGAAGTATGTGCCATTGTGGTATGTGATGCAAACGATGAAATACCCCCCGCGAATATTGTAGTTTATCCAAAAGGTGAAAAAAAATTAAAAAACATTTATCCATTGGATAAATGTATTGAACCAATGTGCTACCCACTATTGTATCCAAAATCGCCCTATGGCTTTACATTTAATTTAAAAGATTCCAATGGAAAAAATATCTCTTTTTGTGATTTTGTTAAATTTTTTATGTATGTGAAAGATGATGAAAAATTTATGCCTCATTTTTATGCGCAAAAATTATTTCAACAATGGGTTGTTGATCAGGCAGCAAAACTTGAGTGGTATCGATTAGAATATATTAGAAACCATCAAAATGAATTGTGTAGCAGTTCCTATGTAAATGTGGAAGATTTTTTGAAATCCAAAGCAAATAAAAGTGGTGCTGAGATCCAAAAAAAGATAATCCTTCCCTCAACATTTACTGGAGGCCCACGAAGTATGCATGAACACTTTATGGATGCGATGACTATTGTAAATGAAACAGGAAAACCTGACTTATTTATAACTTTTACTTGCAATCCAAACGACCCTGATATTTTAAAATGTTTATTTCCAGGACAAACTGCATCAGATAGACCTGATATTGTAACAAGAGTTTTTAATTTAAAAAAGAATTATCTATTAAATTTAATATTGAATAAACAAATATTTGGCGAAGTTATAGGCTTTTGTTGGGTTATTGAATATCAAAAGAGAGGTCTGCCTCATCTCCATTTATTAATAACTTTAAGCGCGAAAGACAAATGGCGCAATTCTGAAGAAATTGACAAGTATATTTGGGCCGAAATACCAGATGAAGAAATTGATAAAAAGCTTTTTGAGATTGTGAAGAAATTTATGATTCATGGACCCTGTTCGGAAAATTCACTTTGTTGGGACAAATCAAGGAAAAAGTGCGGGAAAAAATTTCCAAAAGCTTTTCGGGAGCTAACGGAAATAAACGAAGATGGTTATCCAATGTATAAAAGACCTAATAACAATCGATATATTTTTAAAAAAGGGATAAAATTAACAAATCAATATGTAGTGCCTTATAATCCTTATTTATTAAAAACTTTTGAATCACATATTAATGTTGAAAGAGTGAGCGATATTTTAGTAGTAAAGTATTTATACGACTATATTTATAAAGGTTATGATGCAGCAACAATTGAATGTGTACAAATCGGTGAAGATGGAACTAAGAAAGTCTTAAATTATGACGAAGTTAGTAAATATTTAGAAGCCCGATATCTAAGCCCATGCGAAGCAAGTTGGCGTTTATTTAAATTTCCTTTACAAGGCAAATCTCATTCGGTTGATAAATTAGATATACATTTAGAAAATATGCAAAAAATTATTTATGAAAAAAACGCTACAAAAAATGAAATAAAAGATGCTTCTGAAAAGAATTCTACACTAACAGCCTATTTTAAATTTTGCCAAGCAAACCAGAATTTACATATAAAATATATTGATATGCCTAAATATTGCACATGGTTAAAAAATACGCGTGAATGGAAATATCCAAGAAAAGTAAATTTTAAAAAAATAGGGAGAATTATACCAGTTAATCCTGTAGAAACTGAAAAATATTATTTGCGATATTTATTGCTCAATGTATCTGGAAAAAGTTTTGAAGATTTAAGAACAGTAAATAACGTTGTTTATGATACTTTTGCTAAAGCATGTTTAGCAAGAGGACTAGCAAGAGATGACGATGAATGGTTTAAATGTTTAGAAGAAGCAAGTCTTTTTTCAAGAAAACACCCTCAAGGATTGAGAACATTATTTGTAAATATTTTAATTCATTGCGAACCAAAATATCCAGGAAAATTATGGGAATCCTTTAAAGAATATTTAATAAATGATTTAATAAGAAAATTCCCAACTTTTCCAAAAAATGAACTTTATAAGATAGGTCTTTATTTAATTGATCAAGGCTTAAAAGATCATGACAGATCACTTATCGATTATAGCGATATGCCGCAAAATATAGATTGTATAAATATAGATGAAAGCGAATTTTATGATCCGAAAGAAGAGTTCAATTTAGCACAGAATTTAATTTTAAAAATGAATGAAGAACAAAAACAAATTATTGAAAAAATAGATAATATATTGAAAGAAAATGACAACCAAAAATGTATTTACATTGACGGCCCGGGTGGTACTGGAAAATCCTATGTTTTAAAAACAGTATATCACTTAGCTAGATCTTTTAAAAAAAATATATGCAATATGGCTTATTCTGGTATAGCTGCAACACAATTACAAAAAGGCCGAACATTACATAACCGATTTAAGTTGCCTTTGAATATTAAAAAAACTTCAACTTCAGGTGTTGAGATAAAAAGCAAAGAAGCTGAAGAAATAAAAAATACAGATATTTTTGTTTGGGATGAAGCACCTATGGCTTCACGATTTACATTAGATATAATTGATAAAAAATTAAAAGAAATTATGAATAATGATATGCCCTTTGGCGGGAAAATTTTTGTATTAAGTGGAGATTTTAGACAATGTTTACCCATAAAAGAGTTTGGAACTCGATCGGAAATAATTGATTTATTAATAAAAAATTCTCCTCTTTGGAATACATTCTTTATAATGGAACTAAAGAAAAATATGAGAGCCGATCCAAATGAAAGAAAATTTGCTGAACAATTGATTGAGATTGGTAATGGTATATCAAAAAATGAAGGTTTGATTTCTGTTCCAGATTCATGTTTTTGTAAAAGTAATTTATCTGACGAGATTTTTGAAACGGTTATTAGAAATGGAAATTATAGCGAACTTTATAATTACGCAATTTTGTCTCCGTTCAATTCAATCGTTGATAATTACAATGAGGAAATAATGAAGAAGTTCCCAGGCGAAACCAAAACGCTATTAAGCATTGACGAAACAGAAGAAAATAGGAATTTGCAGATTACCCCAGAAATTTTAAATTCCCTAAAATGCCCAAATTTTCCAAATCACAGCATTTTTTTAAAAGAAAAGTCAATGATTATGTTAGTGAGAAATTTAAATGTAAAAGAAGGTTTGTGTAACGGAACCAGACTACAAGTAGCCAATATAGGCAAATATGTTTTAAATTGTATAATAAAAAGTGGGGATAAAATTGGCGAGACGACACTCATTCCAAGAATTACATTAATTGAGGACAAAAAGTTCCCTTTTGTACTAAAAAGACATCAATTCCCCATTAGGCTGGCCTTTGCCTTTACTATAAATAAAAGCCAGTCTCAAACATTTGAGAAAATTGGAATAGATTATACAGAAGATCCTTTTAGTCATGGTCAAACATATGTTTCGTTAAGTAGGGCCAAATCGTGGGAGAAAATCAAGATAAAATTATCCGAGAAAAATAAAGAGAGAAGAATAAAAAATATAGTGTGGAGGGAAGCTTTGCTCAATTAATTTAAAAATTTTTCCAAATGTTAAAAACCCTGATTAAAAAAAATATGAATTTGTTTGCAAATTATCGAAAATTGTTTTATTCTTTTAAAAAAGTCAAAATATTTTAGCAAATTTAAAAATTTAAACATTTTTAAAAAATGGGAAAAAATATGTTGGAAAATTGGTAAAGATTTGGATAATTTTGGAAAAATATTTCGAAAACATAGTTGGGAAAAATATTTGTAAAACATTTTAATTAAAAATATTTGTAAACAAAATTGGCGAGACGACACAAAGGGCAAAATTAGGGCAAAAATTTTTTTAAAAATAATTTCTACAAGTTATAAAAAAATTACAGCCATTCTGGAAAAATTTTAATTCACAAAAAAAAATGGTTTTTTAAAAAATATTTTCTATGAAAAACAAATTTTTCAAGATCACTAAAATTAAAGATAAAAACTTTTCAATGAAAAGCTGGAAAAACCAACAAAGATTTTTAAGCCATAAAAAATTGATTCAAAGTATGCAAAAAATGTTAAAATTAAAAAATTAAAAAAAATCAAATTTAATGATTTTAAAAATAAAAAAAAACAAATTAAATAATTTGTAAAAATAAAAAAAACAAATTTAATAATTTAAAAAATTAAAAACAAGGTAAGTTAATCGCTACATTAAAGAGGAGGGTGTAGCGTGTGATAGGGCGGGATAAAAATAAACCCTCTAACTATCATAGGACTCCTCTATTTGGTATCCGAGTTTTGGTGCGTTCACGTCGCGGATACCGTTAGTAGGGATAAAACCCGAAACCAAAACCAAAACATTTGTAAAAATAAAATTTAAATTGAAAAATAAATTTTTCTTCAAAAAATTTTCGACAAAATTATTATTTACACATTAGAGCCAAAAAGGTTGTTTACTAAATTATTTAAAGCAAAATAAAAAAACACGAGCTAATTTGAACTGTAAATCTTAATTTCCATTACAAAAGAAACTAACACGGATAAACATTTATATATGAGCTAAAATAACTGTTCTTAACAAAAATTGTTTTCATTTTTTAAAAAATAAAGAAATTTGTTCATACTCAACATTAATATTTTTAATAAAAAATTTAAAAAATATTTTACAAAAAATAAAATGGAATCTGAAATTTCGTCTCAAACCCCGATCAAAAAAACTAAACGTTCTCCATTACAAACAATAAAAGAAGGAGAAAATATGATGTAAGTTAAAAGTTAAAAAAAATTTTTTAATTAAAAAGTTCGAGTTAAAAAAAAATAAAAAATTTTTGAGTTAAAGGCACAAGAAAGAAAAAAATTTTTATTAAAAATTAAAAAAATTTTAAAGAAAAAATTTTTATAAAAAATTAAAAAAAAATTTTTTTAATTAAAAAATTTTTAGAGATATAAAATTATTTTTGATTACTGCTGATGCAGTACGAACAGTTCATGAAAATACATTAGTATGGACTTTGGTTGGAACAGATGGGTTATCAAAAATTATTTAGAAATTTTTAATTAAATAAAAAAACATGAATTAAAACAATTTAAAAATAAAAATTTAAAATTAAATTCTAAAAAACTTAAGATATGATTATGTTAATATAACATTATGGGATAAACACTTTAATCGTTTAGTTACTGAACTAAACAATAATTTTAAGGTAAAATATTTTTTTGATATTAAGTTCGAAAAAAATATAGGGGAAAAATTTTTTGTTTAAAACATTTGTTTCAAAACATGTTTTGGCACCTTACAATTATGGCAGTGTCAATTATGAGTTAAGAGCACAAGAAAGCTCAACAATCACATTAATTACAGAACTGGATATTGAATTTTATGGAATAACCGAAAATACTTATTTTAATTTTTTAAAACAAAAGTTAACAATTGACGATACCTTTCAGCCAATTTCTTATGAAAAAATGCGTGTAGGAGAACTTTTTGAGTAATTAAATTTTAAAAAATATTTAAATAGTTTTTAAAAAATATTAAGAGATGTTGAACTTAAATTATATAGCATAAAAGAAGTTAGAACTGTATCTGTTAAAGGACGTTCTGAAGCTAAAGTGTTGGATGTTACAGCTATGGCAAACAAAACAAAAATTAGATTGACAGCCTGGAATATCCTTGCTGAATTTTTATTTTTTTTGCTTAATGGAAAGGAGGTAAACTCCCGCAAGACCCAAATTTTATACAAAAAAATTTAAAGGGTAAAATGTTAAAGCTGCAAAGCATTCAGTTAAAGGAAGGGCTCGGGAAAGATGAAAAAGTAATAAATTTTTTAAATACAAGCAAAGTGAAAGTAGAAGAATTTGATGAAGAAATGATTGAAGAAGAACTAATTGAATCTTTGAATGAGATGGGGAAAAAATTTGGGCAAATCAAATGTAAATATTTTTTGTTCGAAAGTTAATCACGAAAACTAAAATCAAAAAATTCAAAAATTTGAAAATAAAATGGAAATTTAAGGCAATGTCCGATTAAAAGTTGTTAGAAAACCTACAATTATTAGTTCAATTAAAAAACAGAATGGTACAATATGTACTGATGGAGTGCACAAAACACAATTAATTTATCCGAACAAATTAAATCTTCAGATTAATGACGAAATAACCATCCACGTGGCTAATGTTGAGACAAATAAGGGTTAACATTAATAAAATCCTAACCTATCACAATAAATTTAGTTGGGGTCCTGACGGTTACAATTTATGATGAAGCAGCTCTTATAAAACACGAAGAAACAGAAATTAAAAAAATTGACTTAGATGAACTCGATTATCCCGAGACAAAATAAAAAATATACATTTTTTCAATGAAAACAAGCTTTTTTAAATTAAAAAAGCATTCATTAAAAATATCTTACTTACAAGTTTACTTAAAAATTTTAAAAACTAATTATTCAAAAAATTAATACTAAAAAGTATTTTAATCGAAAAATAAAATTAAAAATTGATAAAAATTTTTTGAAGATATTTCGCACAAAAATTTAAAAAATAGTTATGAAAACAGTAAAAAGTATTTTAAAAAAAAAGAAAATAACGAAAAAATAGTTAAAACATATTTTTAAATTAAAATCTACATTTCAAATAATAAAAAACTAAACTAAAAAAAATATGCGATTAGATAGTGGCAATCAATAGTAATTAACTTAAAAAATCTTTTCAAAAAAACAAATAGTAAAAGATATAAACAAAAATATTCAAAAAACAGCAAACATGCGAAAAATTTTCAGAACAATATTTAGAAAAACAAAAATTAAATTTTTCCCCAAAAAACGGCCCAATATTAAATACACCTCAATTTAAAAGCTTTTTTAAAAGGTTTTTTTTACCAAAAAATCCTAAACATTTAATAAAGTCCATTAAAACAAAACCAACAAAAAAACAGGGTAACAAAAATTAATTTTAAAAAAAAAAGAAATTAAAAAAGGAGAAAAGGAAAAATAAATTTTTGAAAAAGAATTTTGTTTTTATACAAAATTTATTAAAACTATTCTCTATTTTTTAGAGAATGCCAAAAAATCAACAGATTCAAAAAAAAATAAAATGATATGCAGATTTTCAAAAAAATAAAATACTTTTCAAAAATTAAATAAGCCAATTAATGGTAAATGTCCAGCTGACTCCCTACATGTCTGCAAAGATCTATTTAAAATTAAAAATCTCAATGTAAAAAATCAAAAATACAAAAAAAACATAAAACCAAAAACCAAAAACAAGCATTTGCTCTTAAATAAAATATAAATGGTGCCCTAAAACTTTTTGTATTTAAAATTTGTCCCTCAAAAAAAAGGGTCAACTATAGGAAAAGGAAAAAAAAACAAAAGAACAGAAAGAATGAGAATCCAAAATAAAAACCAGAAAATTAAAAAAATCATAAAAAATAAAAAAAGAATAGTGTGAAAAGTATTTGCAAAAAATATCAAAAAAATATGATGCAGGAAAGGAGCAAGTATCAATTTAAACAAATAAAATGTTAAAAATCAATAAAAGGTATGAAAAAGGAAAATTAAAAGAAAAAGGAGAAAAAAGGGAAAATAAAATTATGCAAATTTTTTTTGTTTTTATACTGAAAAAAGTAATCTTAAATAAAAAGTGCAAACAAAACGCCAAAAAACAAATTTTTTAAAAAAACGTAATTTTATTGAATAAATGAAAGCGCCGCCAATATTTCTAAAAAATAATAACTACAATCGGACCTTACCCCTTGAATTAAAAAATAGTATCCGGGAACTGCAATAGGGGTCCAGTAGCTGGTAAAATGGGTTCGTCATAAAAGTAGGTTGCAATAAAAATCAGGGTTGTCGAATCCGGATATGCGAAGTTTTCTAATTTTCCAACAACCCTACTTTAGTGAGGTCTGGCTGTAGTTATTCATATATTTTTAATGAAAACGGCGTCGCAAAAGTCGCATTACGCATAAGTCGCGGCGTAAACGTTCACGGCGCAAAAGACGTGATACCTTAAAGAATTGTTCAAATTAGCGCGGAAAAAGAAACACAAAAAAAAAAAGAAATGAAAAAGAAAATAATTACCCAAATCAAGAAAAAAGAAAGCAAATTAAAAAAGGAATCCAAAAAAGAAAATAAATTTAAGCATACTCTATTTTGGACAGGTTAAATTAAAATACCAAAAGATGAAAATCCAATGCCAAAAAAAATCTTTAGCCTAAAAGCACATTTTAAAAAACGGAATTCTTAAACTTTATTTATTAAAAATTAAAACGTAAAATTAAAAAAACCTCCAAATTTTTGGATAAACAAAAATGTTTTACTGAAAAAAAGGCCAAAAAAACTAATTAAAATAAAATAATTAAATATTTAAAAATATGTTAAGTCAAAAAAAAGAGGAAAAAGAATAAAAAACATAAAATAAAAAATCAATGTTTAAAATTTTTTTAAATGTGGGAAATAAACATATACATAGAAACAATTTGAATACAAAGATAAAAAAAAGAACGAGGAAAAGGAACGCTCAAAAGAGAAGAAATGACAAGTAAAATGAATTTATGCAAATTAGTTTTGCTTATATACCATGTTGAAAAGAAGTATTGAATAATAAAAAACAAAATGCCAAAAACTTTTTTAAACAAAAACTTTTTAAAACCAAAAACTTTTTTAAACTAACTTTTAAAAACATTAAAAAGTTTAAAATATTTTTATTTAATTTTTTAAAAAAAGGTATAAAATTTTAAATACAACTTTTCGAACAAATTTTTTAAATTTTAAAAAAAGCAAATAATTATTTAAAATTTCTAATAAAAGAAGAAAAGTATTAAAAACGATTCGAAAAACGTCAGAAGGCGGAAAATAACAGCAAAACAAAACCACGAAGTATCGTTTGAAAAATACGCTTTTATCGAAACACCAGAAAAATTTCATTAAATTAACAATATGAACCTAAATAATTCCAAAAAAAGACCATCTAATTTTTGCAAAAAAAAATACCAAAATTAAACATAAAAAGTTTTGTGAAAATTTAAAAAAATTTCAAAAGAACGCAATAACGTAATTTTTCAAAAAAAGGAATTAAACGAGCGTTTGTTCGCCGCGAAGCGGCGAACAAACGCTCGTTAAATTAAATAATAAAAAATTAATTTATTTTATTATTTATTTATTAGTAAAAATTGAGAAAAATATATTTGATGATTATATTAAAGAGGTAATAATGAATAATAATTAAATACGAGAAATATAGGAAAATAGCAAAATCGGATCCAATTCCTGATCTGTTATGACTAGAGCCAGGATTTTTAGGCAAATGCCTGTTTTTTTCCTAGATAGGCCTGATGCTGAAACGTTCAAATCCGGTGTTATTTTACTGAAATCTGCTTTCTAACTACTTTTATCGTTGCCTAAAATTGCCTATTTTAACTTTTTCTGGAAAAGTGCCCTATTTTGCCTTTTTTCAGCCTATTTTGGATATTTTTACTAAAAAGTGCTAATTTTTGGGTATCTTATGAAAAAATTCTGTCTAAAAAATTTTTTTGGAAAAATTTTCTTCTGAAAAATATATCAAATTATTTTTGGAAACAAAATAATTAATATAAAATAATTTAATGTAATTCTGTTCGTCAGAATTAATTTATTTAACAGTTTATTGCTTAGATTTATCATTTTTGATAAAATTTATACAATTTAAATCAGAAAATCTCGAAAAAATCCTGCCTATTTTGCATTTTTTCGGATTTTAGTTTCTATTTTGGCAGTTTTTAGTGCCTATATAGGCGCCTATTTTTATCTTAATCGTGCCTAAAAATCCTGGCTCTAGTTATGACAGATTCACTGAAGGCGGATACCGGACCGAACACCTGGCCAAAACTTTTCTAGGCTACTTTTGAATAATCCTGAGCTTTTCAAAATAATCTGAAAATAACTCGGACATAGAACCTTAACTTCGGAAAAATTTAGACGGCTCAAGAAAAATCGGCAAATCTCAAAATCAGATTCGATTCCATTCCTTTATAACAATTAACCTGAATCCCATTCCGGATTTTTAAACGAGCCGACTCCGGCTGAATTTCTTAATTCTCCTGGAAATAGATCGGAAATCACCCACCCTGGTTGGCCCATGGCAACCATTTAAATATACATTATGCAATAAATTTCTAGAAATTTGAAACAAAAGAAATGAAATTTAACGAAAAATTAAAATTCTTGGAAAAGAAAATAAAGTTAGTTTGGAATTTCTAATTAAAAATAAACTTAAATATTATTTTAGGGCACAAAATAAGGAAGAATATAAAGAGTTGAAGACAAAAATTGATAATTTTATTAAAAAACCAAAAAATATTAACTAATATTTTTAAAAGAAAGAAATGGCTGGAGGATTAGACAAAAATTTATCACAAATTCAAGCTCCAAAATATATATTTTTTTGAGAAAAATGGCAATTTTATATTTTTAACATTTCGAATTTACAGACCCCAATCCATATAATCATTTCCGTAAAAACTGTATTAATTACCCAGGGTAATTATATTAATTATAAACTATATATATTAAATATTTATCACCTTTATATCTGCTATATTAAGGGGTGAGGATATCAGTGGATATTGAAGGATAAAGGAGATCTGGGCTCCAAGTCCTCCATTTTCAACGCCGCAGGCGAAAATTTTAAGAATTCTGTAAGTCAAGAAGCCAGATTTCTTCTTTATTCAGCGCCGCACGCAAAAATTATGGAAAAAATTTTTTTCAAATTTCCGGAACACGGAAATCGGAAGGAAAAAAACGTCGGAAATCGGAAATCGCTCCTCGATATCCCAAATGCTCCTCGATATCCGACTTAATTTTCCCCATATTCTTTTAATCTCTAGATTTATTTTTATATTTATCCTTAAAATTAGTAAAACTTAAAACTATTTTATAACAGATATTTTTTAAATTAGTGTAGGAAAAATAGGGGGTAATTATTTAAGATAGGGTTATTATTGTTCGGAACTCTAGCTAAATGATTTTCTTTTTTCTAGGGCCATTTTAGCCGATTTCTAAAACATATTAAAGTTAAAAAAATATTCGACATATGAATACGGTAAAAGGCGATATTTAGGGGTGTTCATATAAATATGTGGCGGAGTGTAGTTAATACAAGCGGGGTATTTATTTGATGAGGGGCATTAATACAGTTTTATGGTATATTTTATTTATTTATTAAAACATTATTTTTGAAATCCATCTTGTTTATTATAATTATATTTATTATCTTTTAATTCTGAGTTAAATGAAAGTTGTTTTATGACAGAATTTCTTTCTTTTCATTGCCTTTCCTGTTGAATCACGACTGATTTTTATTTAAATTTATTTTTTTAAAGATTTTCCAAATTATTTTTGATGTTATTAATTTTTACTAAAGATTCTTTAATATTATTAGTCGTCATTTCGATATTTTCAATTGTAAATTTACACTTTTCCCATTTTTATACATAGTATAACATTTTTTATCTAATATTTTTTGATTTAAATTCTTTGCATTTATTCAAGTTGACAAAAAAAATATTTTATTTTATGAGTAAATTTTCAACTTTTTTGAGTAAGAAATTTTGTAAATACATACATATTTATTAAATAGGTTGTCCTTTTATATAGATATAAAATCGAAATATATGGACATAAAATATGGATATAAAATCCAGAAATGTGTATATATGTCGGCGGAAAATTTCAATTTTAGGAAAATTTCAATTTTTCCGGAAAAATTCAAATTTTCCGACGATTTAGGAAAATTTCATTGGCTCCCATACAAAATCTCTATTCCTTAAAATCGCTATTCCTTAAAATCTCTACTAGGGTAAAAATGCTTAAAATCTCTATTCCTTAAAATAACTATTCCTTAAAATCTCTACTGGGGTAAAAATAATTAAAATCTCTACACCGTGCAAATGGACGGTAGAGTCTCAACAAAAGTGTAAAATATGAACTATTCATTGGAAAACCCAGACTTGGTAATGGATACGGATATAATTGATTTAAAAATGGCTGCGGATATCTGCTTGTATCCGCTGTAAATATCGAAGATATACATAATACACGACTGCTTCGCTGCGGTCGTGTTCATTTTGCTTGCGGTGATCGTATCGAAGCGGCTGCTGTCGTTCCGCTGGACATGCCTGGGTTCATCCGCAGCGGCAAAAACAATACAAGCAAAATAATATCAAAAGATAAGCCAGAAATCAGAACAACGTTTCCGCACTGAACGTTGGCACTCAAAAGGCTTCCGAATGAAAAAATAGACATTTTATCCTATTTTTGGCCGTGTAGAGATTTTAAGGCATTTTACCCTGTAGAGATTATGAGGAATAGAGATTTTAAGGAATAGTTATTTTAATCATTTTTAGCCGAGTAGAGATTTTAATGCATTTTAGCTGTGTAGAGATTATAAGGCATTTTAGCCCAGTAGATACGATTTCATTTATTAATAAAGTTGTCAGTTGAGTCTGGGCTAGTTTTATGTTTTTTGGTGTTGTTTGTGTTTTCTATGTTTGTTTTTGTTTTTTTCAAGGTTATCTATAAATTTCTTGAACTAGACAAGATTACCATGGATAAGTTTGGATAAAGTTACGACACGAAAACAAACAACGTAAACCTATGGGGACAACAACGTAAACATACTCAAAAAACGAAAAACAAACGAAATAGTGTTAGAGAGACTATTAAATTAATTTAATAACTGAAATTTTCCTAAATCGTCGGAAAATTTAAATTTTTCCGGAAAAATTGAAATTTTCCTAAAATTGAAATTTACCGCCGACATATAAATATTGAAATAAACACTAAATATGGTTATAAAAAAATTAGAAAAATTATTAGAAAAAAAATTCGCGTTTTGGTATTTGAACGTGCAGTAGGGTATTTAGGGGTGGGGAATTATTGTTTCAATCCAACTCTAGCATGGAGAATTAATCAAGAGAGGGAATTATTCGTGCAAGGAGAATTGTTCGTACAGTATCTCCTCTGATAATTCTCCTTCCAGTAACTAACAAATTAAAAAACCAAAAAAACGTATTTGTTTGTACTTTATCTCGAGTGTGATAAGACTATTAGAAATTCTCTGATGAAAATAAGATTAATTTTAAATGTTAGGTGTTGTACGAAAATTTAAGTGTTGCGATTATTTATGAATGATAATCCCCAAAAAAGTAAATATGTCTATCAAAAATTATTTAAATCTTTATTTAAACATAAAGTAAAATTGGCGGTCCGAATGTTTCAATAACAAATTAAAAATAAAATTCAAATCTTTTCGTATTAATCGTGATAGTGTTTCTAAAAAACTCAGTGAAAATCAAAATAAATTTTAAACGTGTGACAATTAAAATAAAAGTGCTGTACGGTAAATTTGGGATAAATCTGAAAAATAAAACCGTCTATCAAAACATTTTTAAAAATTAATTTTACGAATTTTATAAACAAAATAAAGAAGATAAAATTCAAATCTCCATGAAATTAATATGAACAACCAGAACGATATTGACTATAAAAGCCAGGCAAAATACTCAACAAACCAGTTTCGACCTCGTAGCCGAACAAAAACCTCCTTTAGAAATACTTCAACTTCTCTTCCAAACTCCTTCAGTTATATTCAACTGCTCCAATATGGGGTCCAAATTTCTGCTCGGAAATATTCTGGCTTTTGGGATGTGTCTTGGCATTGTTATGTCAACTAATTGTCCTGCACCTTTAACTAATACACGAAATTCGGAAAGTAACTCAAATAGTCAAGCTCATCGTGAATGTAACATTGGGCCATTATGTGACTGTTATGCGACGACTACGCCAGGTAATGCCCCAACAACTTCAACGGCTGCCGCATCTACATCCACTGCTGCAAGTCTGGCTACAGGTTCTAGTGGAGTAACCTCAAATGCAACCTCTGGAAGTCAAGCTCCTGTGAATGTCACAATAAGTTCTGCGACACAATCCGCAAGCTCATTCGCTACTTCAAGCTCAACATCAGGATCTTGCCCATGCCTCTTAGTTACAGAGTTAAGAAGAATTAAATTTTTACGTTTGAACTTTGACCAACAAGTAATATAAATATTATTTTAAATTAAAATATTTTTTGAATTAAAGAACCGTTTCGAGGTCTGTATAAAGCAGATAGAGATTGACCTTGCTGATGTGACTTTGACTTTATCAGTAAAGGTTATTAGATCTGTTCTTCATTTAAAAAAATGCTTCGCAAACAACACTGACATTGAACCATTAGTTACTTGCGAAACAATTGATAAATGGGGAAGGGTCTTCGAGTTTATTATTGCAGGATTCAGCTTCTGTTCAGATAATATGAAATTAGCAATAACTCCAGTAGATAATATTGGCAATACCCCGCTAACCGCCGCTATTGAAAATGCAACAGCTAATGACAAATGTGGCAATGGAACAACCGCAATCGTTCTTACATGGACAAAATGGTTTAAAAGGGTTTGCATTAAAAACGATGATGACTGGCCAATGGAACGAAAAATTGCATATCACGCTGTGGTTCTTCGCCAATACTGCGCTAATGCTGCACCTTCCTGCGTCTATCTAAATATATTGCAAGCAAAAATTAACTTGGTTGGAATAGATTTAACAGTTGAGGACTTTCTTTTCCTCTGTGATCCGGTATTTTTGATATAAATATAAACAAAAGATTCACCACTAAATAGTATACAACACTCTCATCAATTGGAAATGCCATGTTAAGTGGAGATGCTGATAGCAATCCTACGTTAAAATCACTCAACAACTCCATCAATTCCAATGCCACTGCTCAAAATTATAACTCCTCAACTATAGCCGAAGCTAACAACTACGTTTCAACATGCTACAGCTACTTCAAAATTGAAAATGACCCTTTTAAACGTTTGAAATTTTTATCGGCACAATTCTCATATTTGAGTTCGTTGGCACATACGTTATGCTACCTAACGACAATTATTGGAAACGGGTTTCAGTGCCCATATTCGCAAATTATTGGCACTTCGCACATTGTTAGTCACTAAGTTGTCATTCTATTCACTTTAAATTTTTCAGTGTACCAATAACAACGTTACTGTTTACAATCAAACTGTTCCTCAAGATTATGCCCATTGTTTCAAACCTGACAAAAATAACAACACAGAAGTGATGCAAGCCATAGATTTAGACTTGAAACCTCTTCTCACATCAGTGCAGATTATGTCACTTAACAGCTACAGAAACGCAATTCTCAATTGTATATACAAATTATATCCTAATGACTGTGTCTCTGCTTATCAATGTAGCTTTACTTATATTAAAAATTGCTTCACAAGCAACGGACAAACACAACCGAGAGCATTGTTTATGAACACATTTCTTTGGACAGTTTTTCCTCCTCCACAAACAGTTTCACAAACAATAATAGTTGGAACTTTTTCTGGATCATGTGGATGCAATTCAAAGTAATGAATGGAAAGGAAAGAAGGCTTTACCCAAAAATTAAGAGGGATTTGCTTGATGCCCATTGTGCTCGCTCCCTCTCCCCTCCCCGTAGTTTAGAATATCAACACCGCTTATAAAATTTTATTCATAATTTTTTCTTATTAGTGCAAAATCTGTTGCTTATGTAGTTTTTCTTTATTAATATTTCTGAATAAATTGCGGTTGTTGTTTATATTTTATAAATTTGAATCCAAGTTTATTTTCAGCAAAGGAAAAATATCAGCTTATTTACATCCAAATCTGGGGTATTTTTTGACTTTAAACCCGAGGAGGGATATAAAAAATACATACCGAGGGAGTAGGCACCTCGGAAAATTCGCACCTCTTTCGCTAACCCTATCGTCGTCCTGGGCGGCGGCACCGTCCTCTCTCCCCTCTCAATTCTTCGGCTTCATAGGTCCATTCCCTGACATAAATAGAACCTCCGGAGTATGAGTCTAAAACGGAGGGATAATTACTAAATAGGGTCCTATCGGCACAATCCTCCCTTCCCAACCTGAAACCCTAACTAACTTTAAGACCTAGAAAGGATTCAAGAAAACCTAAAAAATTATTTTAAATTAAAGAACATTTTTATGCAAATTTTTTAAATAAAAAAATTTATATTTAAAATATAGTTCATAAGAACAATTTGAAGGAGGGGACAAAAAATTTAAAAATTATAAACATCAAAAATCTGGTCATAATCAAAATATTAAAATAATTCATGTTCAAAATTACTCCTAAATTAAAATAAATTTAAATTTTCTCAAATTTCTGGTTCAAAATATTCAACATATAAACGTATTCCTTCTGTTTCATTTTGTGAAATAATAGGCATTTTTCTATAAAATTCAAGCTCAATTTTTTGCATAAATTCATTTAAAATTTTGGCCATTTTCCGATTTAAATATTAAATTTAAATTATTTTTTTCTTTTTCTTTTATTCCAATCAACCATTTTATACAATTCCAACCGAAATAAAAATTATTTTTAATTAAACATTTATTTTTTATTTTGATTGGATTTGCATGACAATATTTAATTTCTTCAATATTTTCAATTGAAAATAAAAGTTGGAGACGAATACGGGTTTCTACAAGATCACAAAATGATTGGCCAACTGTTTGATTTTCTGGTTTAAACATACAATTAATTGATAAATAATGATTGTACTAAAAAAATTATTTGAATCAAATATTAAAAAATAAATTAATAAATAATCAACCTCCCGTCCCCGTTACCGTATCTTTCTCTCCTTCACTCACATCTCTTTTTAAGTTTCTCCTAGAGATATTAATTTTACTTGACCATATGATTATCTTTCCTAGTTTTTAGACCGCTTATACACTTAATTTAAATTAGAAAATCTAGGCAAATTTAGGACTAGATCATCACATTGTTTCGGCCTCTACCTTTATAATTAACTAGTTTATTTAAATAGAAATGCAAATTTATTTAGAATATTCTCGACCTTTTTTGTAAAATGTTTTCCATTTAGCCAATTTTCCCAAAAAGTTTTGGCCACTGATGGAGACATTTTTGTATGTATCGTTTCAAGTTCAGTTAATTTTTCTGCCGCTATATTTAATTTAAAAAATTGTATAATTAATTTAGTAGTATAACTCTCAAATACATATGTATACCTATTTTCTTATTTACCTAAACCATAATCTAGAGTCTAAAGATAAATTTGGTTGATATCAGGGATCGTGCCGACCTAATTCACGATTCCAAAAATTGTGAATACCCGATGATTTTTGGCTCGTGAATTTACGATTCACGAAAATTACATATAATGCCTTTGTTGTGTTTCCTTTAAAATAAGGCATCCTTTAAAATCTAAATTTCAAGGCTATTTTCTAGTATTCAATTAAAAATATATATCACACGGAGTTTATACGATAAGAGAGAAAATGTAGTATTTTTAACTACATACTCAAATTACCTTCTAAAAATTCCAATTTTAATATTTCTGCTGTTGATTTATTAACATTAAAAGTCGTATTTTGTGTTGGAAATCCAGGATTTAAAACCACCCATTGTAATTTAGAATGTTCTAATAATTAGAATGTTCTAATCCAAAACCAATCTAATTTCATTATATTTTTTATTTGCCAATTCGACAATTTCTACAGGTTTTGGCCACTCCCTTTTTAAATAAAATATTTAAAAAAAATTTTTAAATTTAATTTAAACCATTTTGAATAAATATCAAAGAATTTCTTTAACAAAAATGGCAAAGAATTTGCAGGAAAATCAAGAATTATTTTACAAGTCATTATAGCTATTGCAGATCCATTTAAAAAACCAAATTTACTTCCATAGATATAATGATCTAAGAATCAAAGAAAATTGAGAACATTTTAAATTTCAATAGATACGAGTATTAGAATTATTTTCTTTTTATCCCAACATCGTCAATATCGTTCTTGACATACTAGATCGGGGATATCATAGGATCTATAAACTTAAGGAGGATATCACAGCAGTTCATTAAACTACTGACTCAGCTCTAACTCAATTCTCGACATTTTATAATATCTTTTGATGCAGAACCCAATCCGAATAGAATTATAAAAATCCGAATTGAAACCCGACACTAATTTTTTTAAACCAGTAACGCCCCTGCTCCAAAAGCTACTTTAACTAAATTTCAGATAAAAATAAAGTAGCACCCCAAGCCTTCGGGGCGGGAGTGTCGGGTTTCGGGTTTTGCCGGGGTAGAGCCTTCGGGGTTCGGGTTGTGGTTTTTTCCAGTTTCTGGGGTCGGGATTTTGCCCTACAGGGGTGGGCGTAAAAGATCGGGGGACGGGGTGCTGCTGTTTCGGGAGTCGGGGTGCTGCTACCCTAGATAAAAAGATGACATAAATTCAATTTTGACTTTACTAAAATTAAATTACTTTTAGTCCAAAATTTAATTGTTTGTAGCAACATTGTATACGTTTTCCTACTGTTAACTGTCAAATCATATAAACGTAAATTTGCACGATATCCTTTTTAAAATTTAAATTAAAAAATAATTAAAAATTAAAAACCAGATAAAGGCCATAATTGCCCATTATTTTTAGCTTCAATTCCCCCAACTCTTTCTAAAATATATGTGGCTATAGCCTCATCAACTTTATCAATTTTAGGTTCATTTAAGGCAAATAATGTATTAAAACTATTTTTTGGAAGGGAAACAAGTAACAAATCAAATTCTGCTTCCTTAAAATTTATTTTAATTAGAGGAATTCTTCCCTCAATTTTTGCAATAGAATTGGTTCTCGAATGCTTTAAAATTGAAAAAAATTTCGTTTAAAAAATCCAAAAATACCAAACAAAAAATACAAAAAAGAGATCTATCAAAACAATTTTTTTCTTTTAAATTACATTCAGAATTTCCATAAAAATAATTATTAATATTTCCATTATTTGGCACAACAACTAAACAATCAAAATCAGAATCTGGTGTATTCGCTTTTAAGAGGTATGATCCAGAAATTAGCAATTTGGATTTTTCATTCTAAAAATTAAAAATATTTCGAGTAATAAAGAGACGTTTGTTCGTTTGGGACTAAGGAAACATCGTTTTTGGGTAACAAGATAAGGAACCTTCATGGCAAATTATAAATTTACTAACTGAGTTATCAGCGTTTGCCTTATCTTTTAATAAGGATAATTAATAAGGATAATTTTAGTGTATAGTTTTGAGTGAATAATCTAATTTTGAGTGGATATAATTAATAAGGATATTCTAATTTTAATAAAGATAATTTCCTTATTTTTTAATAATTTTAAACCCTCGCATAGTAAGTTTTTAAATAATACTCATCTGGATCTCCTTTCTTCCTTACAATATGTTATTTGAGTGGGCTTGAGTGGATAAAAGTCCATGTTTGTACATATGTCAGTGTCAAAAAAGGAAGAAACTAAGGAAATAAGGACTAAGGAAACATTTTCCTTACAGAAACGGAAGGAAAACATTTAATAGAAGTAACAATGTAGGTGCACCAAAAAATGTTTGAACAACGCAGGTGCAGTTTGATTGGGAAAAATACTGCTTATGTACATATATATGTATTTTTAAATATTTATAATCAAAATAATTCTAAAAATAAGTTTACCCATTTATTTAACATTAGTTTGACCTCAGAAATTGCCGCTTTATTTAAATTATTTTTTTGTATTGTTATTGCTTTATCTTCAAGAATTAATTGAAGCTAAGAATTAAAAAAAATATTTTTCAAAAATTATTAAATAAATTTTGTCAATAAGAATGATGTCCATTCTTGTGACTTCACACTAAGGTTGGCGGATCCGGATCTGAATAAAGGCAGGATACCCGAAATTTTCGGTTCGGATATCGGATCCGGATATCCGCTGATTTCCAATCATCTGAAACTTACTTCACACAAACAGAGATTTTCTGGGTTGAGAAAAAAGTTCTGATCTGGTTTATGATCGGTTATCAACAAAATTTTCTTTTCGGATCGGCCCCACCCATCCTCCGGATTTAAGGACTCTTTCAGCTATCTTACGTCATATCAAAATACGAAACTTAGAAAAAAGTTTTGATTTTAATTTTGAAACAATTTTCTTTAAATTTTCTCATTGCTCAAAATTAATTCAATTAAAAAACCTTACAGAATTATTTTCAGTTCTATCATTTTCCCACTCAATTAATTCTTTTAAAAATAATTCCAATTTATTTTTTAATTTCTCGCAATTATTTATTTCCTTCAAAAATACTCCATTTAGCATAAATTCCCATTTATTTTTTAAATAATTAATTAATTTATAATTTGGCCATCCCTTAATTTTTTTATATTTTTTTATTGGTCTCATTTTCCGTCCAATTTCATTAATTAAAATGCCTATATTTAATAAACAATTATTTTCCTCATTTTTATTTTTTAATTCTTTAAAGAAATCATTTAAATAATCATTTTTTAAAAAATAAATTGGCAAAATTATTTTTGAAGGAGGGGAGGAAGAAGAAGGATTGGAGAATGATATGTCAGTATTTTCTTGCTTATTTTCTTCTTTATTTTCTTGCTTATTTTCTTCTTCATTATCTAATTCTTCCATTGGTCTTTTGCCATATTTATCAATTATTTTTGTTTCTTCAAGAGGTTCCTCTTCTTGGATATTTTTTGTTTGTTGCTCCTCTTCCTCTTCTTCTTTCTTTTCTCGATTTTCTTCTTCTTTTTCTTCACCTTCTTCTTCACTTTCTTCCTTATCTTCATTTTTTTCTTCCTTATCTTCTCGATTTTCTTCCCGATCTTGTTCACTCTTCTTGTTTTTACTTTTTAAATTTTTTCCTCTTTTAGTTTTTCCTTCATAAACTGATAATTCTTTTGATTTCTCCAACATCTTTGATTTACCTTTTACTAATTCCTTCTCATCTTTTTCCTCCTTTTTATCAACTTCTTCTTCTTTTTTCTTTACTTCTTCAATTTTCATTATTTCCTCTTCTTCTAATCCAAAATCTTTTGGATTAAACTTTATTTTAGATAACTCATAAAATTCTAAAACTCCTTTTATCCCTATTAAATCAACAAATTTTAATCTAATTTCATACTCTTCTTGCAAATCTTTGAAAATAAATATTTTTTAAAATTTATTTTAATTGACTAAGCTGTTTTATATTTTAAGTTGGTTTTCGGGTTTGGAAAATCTTCGGTTATCTCTTCGGTTCTTTGGTTTGTTTTCGAACAACATCCCTATGTGAGATATTCAATCACTTGTATATTTTCCACTTCTTAAAGATATACATATGGCCCATTGATGATAATATCAACTATTAGTTGTTTATCCTAATGTTGGGTACAGGGGTGGAGCTCGGTCCAAAAATTCGAGACACGAGATTCACGAGACGAGCTCCTCCCCTGTTGTGCACTTTTAACCTCCAACAAAGATGTGTCAAGTTACCCGAAAGTTGTCCTTAGATATTTTTGATAACTCGATCTGAGACTTTTTTTCTCAATACATCCCTTACCCTAACCAGAGAGATTAACAAATTAAAAATAATTTTTACTTGATAACAAAATTGACAAAAAGTTCATTTCAATCAAGTACTCTTTTCCTCCAATATTTATTTGTTTCTTAAAAATTTTATTATTTCTAATAATTATTTTAATAATTTCCCAATTCTGTCCTTTTATCCATTCATTAAATTTAATTTTTTCTTCTTCATTAAACTTTCCTCCTCCTCCATTTTCTTCAATTTTTATCCATTTTTGTTTTATTAAATTACCAATATCAAAAAAATTTTCTTCATTTTCCACTTCAACTTCCATCAATTTTTTTAATCCAAATTCCATTTCAACTAAATAATTTTCTTCTTTTTTAATTTCTTCAATTCTTTTTAATTCAAAATCCAAAATTTTGTCATATTTTGCTTTTAAATAAATTTTTCTTTCCTTCCAAATTTCGAATAATCTGTAAATTATTATTGACTCTCTACTTTTTATTTTTAATTCATTTTCCATCCAACGCGCCCAAACAATTAAATTACTTGCTGATTTCCAATATATGTCTGGAACCGTTTGGAACCGGTTCCGTGACCGGTTTTTTTAAATAAAGGCCGGCCTTCTTATCCGGCCTTCTTATCATCTCTTATTTATCTCGGCCAAATGGGCCAAAATAATTTTTGAAACGAACCACCTAACAATCAACCCATTTTCCGTTGATTTGAGCTCGAGATCTCGTTGATGGGGGTGATTTAAAAATCAGCCAAAATCGATGATTATATATTAAAAAAAAATATATTCTAAATATACATATATTACTTTTCTTATACTTTCTACCTACTTTTCCAAAATAATTAAAAAAAAACTAACAATTTTCATCCTCAAATAAAGGATTCAACGAAATATCTGGAAATAAATATTCCAATTTACTCTTTGTCCCAGGCACTCCTGTAATATCCTTCATTCTTTCTGGAAAATTTTGAAGATAAACTAAATTAAAATTTTGTAAATCTTTTCTTTGTCTAAAAAATTTATCTTCAATTTCATTTTCATCTTCACATTCCTTTCCTTCCCAATTTTCAATTAATTTATAATTTATTACTTTTTTATTTTCTTCTTTTGGAAATCCTTTCTCAGTAAAATTTATCATTAAACAAATACCTAATTTTGATATTAATTTTGAAGATTTATTACTAAAAAGTATTTGTTTTAGCCAATTAAATTTTTGTATTAATATATTTGAACGTTTATCCAAATATCCTTGTTCTTCGTTTTCGTAATTTTTTATATATCTAAGAATGAAAGTTGAAGATATACGAATTTCTGCATTAATTGATTCTAATGAATCTTTTTTGTTTTCAGCTATAATCTTATACAAATAATATTGGACCTCGGGATGAATGAAATCTAAAAATTAAATATTTGAAAATAATTAGTTGGATAATAATATTAATAATATTATTATAATTGATATTATTAATCATTAATTACAATTATTAAAAAATTAATTAATTAATTAATATTAATTAATATTAATAATAATATAAAATATTAATATTAATAATCTTTAATAATTAATAATCTTTAATCTTTGTCTTTAATAACAAAGCGATTGGAACTGTTGAAAATCGGAATTACGGCTGACTTCTGATAGCACGTATCGTGCTGACCTGGAAATATATAACCAATTTCTTGAATAGGGTATTCCTGATAAAATCCTAATACGGCATGATCCTGTTGCGGTATGATCCCTGCTATTATATATATCCCTATTAAACTATAAGAGAAAGTCTATAAGAGAAAGTATCCCTGTTACTATAAGCGAAAGTCTGGGATAAAAATTTTATTCTTCTAGAGTATAGATTTTTTGCATATTGATAACTTTCAATCCTAATTTCTCATTCTAGCCAACATTTAAAAACCAGATCCAGACCTTTTAAAGTTTAAAACAACTGAACTAATAGTGCTAATCATTAAAAATTTAAATGTGCTTACGAATTTTAAGAACGTCTGGATGTAACAACTCTAATTTTTCAAGATAATCAGTTCCAGTAAAATAAATAATTTTTGATTTAATATCAAACATTTCAACAATTGAAGCGTCACAAAAGAATCGCCGAAAATCTTCATCATTAATAATTAATGAATTTATATAATCAAATTTAATTGAATTTAAATTCAATTTATTCTCTATTTTATCATTTATTATTTCCATTATCTTTATATCATTACAATTTAAGTTTACATCAAAAGTATTTGTCTATATTAAAAATAATTATTTTAATTTATAAATTATTGTTGGGTTTTTCGCAATTTACTTTGGAACAAGTTGTTGGGTTTAGAATCAGGGTTTATTTTTTCCTACTATTAAACGAGGGTCAAATAAAAATGTCTTTAATGCCTCAAATTTCAATTAATCTCTCCAACCCTGTTACCTATTCAAATGCCCTTTATCCCCAAAAATACCTATCCCATTCAAATTCGCCGTCTATTTGATCTCACCAACTCCCCTTATATCACGATTCCATTCAAATCGTCCTGTATGCAGAGTTAGGCATGAGAGTAGTCTTCAACCACCGTCCCCTTGGACGATGGTTCACCGGGGACAGTGGAAACTCTCCCCCAGAGCTACCTAAACAGGATCCTATTTCACGATTTTTTGGACCTAAAATGACACGCTCTAGCAATATACAAGTTCCACTTACAAGTTCCTCAATCATTTTAATAATATTTCTAATATTATTTGGACATTCCTTATCTTCACAGCATCCTTCCTTGCTGTGTTCCTCATTAATAATTTTCTCCAAATTATTTTCCATTAAATAATTTTTATTTTTAAAAATAAATAAATAAAGTTGGCATAATCTTTTCTTATTTTCTATTAAGCTTTCTTTATTTTTAGACAAAATTTGCAATTCTTTCAAATCATCCAAAGAATTAAAAACTTTAATTAATATATTTAAATAATTCCAAATTATTGCATTTATTGTTAAGTTAATTAATTCATAAGTCATTTCATCATTCTCCATAATAAAATATTTTATGTGATTTTTTTCGTAATCTGAAACCAAAAAAATTTTTAAGGTGAAGGACAACCCGGTCCTGATAAATTGATAAATAATTATTTTTTAGTAGTGAATATTTTTTCGGATTGCTAGAACACTAACCGAAAGCAAGGGTTATTTCCCACAAAAAGTTTGGTCATAAGAACAATTCTACTGAAAACTATGTAGAGGGGGCTTTATATTTTGGGATTAACTATTATCCTAATTTAACCAATTTATCACTTTTTCCGAAATTAATTAAAAAATTCTTCTTAACCTACCAATTTTTCTTAATACATCTCTCGGAGGACATTCTATATATCCTTTCTAAATTAAAATAAACTTATTTTTTTATTTAATTTAATATTAAACCTTTATTTGAATTATAATTTTTGATTCCAATCTTTTTTTGCCATTTAAATTTAAATCTTAAAATTAATTATATTTGGACAAGTTTTGTTAACAAAAAATCGAATTTAAATATGCCCTATGATCTTGTTTCAATGATAATTTGAAACATCATACCATCCATCACCTACCAACCACATTACTATTACAGTTCTATCTACTATAGGTCTGTTAAACTTTATGAAATAATCATCAAGCTTATCAAGTATCTCTGGATTATTTTGTTAGAAATAACCTAGCCTTGTTTTGTCGAAAATAAATTTCCAATTATTTTATGATAAAATATCTGAAACCAAACCCAGAAGATATCTGGATAAGTCTTCTTAACCCTATAAGCTCTCCGTTCTTAGCAAAAACGTAAAGATTTGTTAACTGTTTGCCCATCCCCCACTCCACCTCCTTCACTCCAACACCTTAATTCTTGCTTTATTTTTAATCTGTGAGGAGCTTCCTCAGCCTTACTATAGGATATTTATTATCAAAATTATTACTATTAATTAAATCATTAAATTCTTTCCGCTCTTTTTTCAATATTTCAATCATTTCTGTATGCTCCTTCTTTAAATTTTCTTTTTGTAATTTTGCATCAATTAATTTTGCTTTATTATCTGCCTGTTGTTCAAAAGCATCACGAAAGTCCTCATTAAAATTACTCGTTGATTCATACAACATTTTTAATTTTAATATTTTATGAAGACTATTTAAATATAATATCCTTCCTTCCTCAATTTCTTTTTTATTTAAATCTATTATTTGATCAACAAAAAGCAAAGCGGCACATTTTAAGCCTTTCCATTGTTTTTTTAAAGTTTTAATAAATTTTGCTTCATTTAAAAATATTTTTACAAAAATATCAATTGTAGTACTTTCTTTATCCACGTCTTTCTTATCATTATTAAAATATTCTTTGTAGTAAATTATTATTAAATTTATAAATTCTTCTCTAGACATTTCTTTGAAAATAAATTTTTATTAAATTATATTTTAATAATTATTATATTTTTCTTTAATAAAAATTTTCAAAATACTTCTAAAGGAACTGCTCGATGTAAAGGAAACCTTAGCGATTAGAGAAGGAAAATTGAAGATTCGATCGACCTCCATAAGTTTTCCTCAGGTAATCAAATGATAGGTTAACATTTTGGCGCGAATAATAATTAAGTCTCATGAGAACCTTAGCTCTCTATAAATCCTAGAAAGTCCCCTGAGATCCTACATAGGCACGGAAAATCCACTTTTTGAAATAAAAATCTCAAAGAAAGCCTGCTGATTAAGAAGCCAGATTCAAGTTTGAATTTTTCTTAAATCTAATCTTGAAACTGCAATAATGCTGGAATATAATAAAAATCTAATTCAATAAGTCACTTATGAATTTTTGCAGAATGCCTTTACATTTACCGTTTTTTATTAAACTTTATTTTTGCAAGTTTACACAGTGAAAAAATTTTTTTAATTAAAATTTTTAATGAAATATTTTAACTTTTCTGTGATTAAGTTAAAAAATATCTGTCTTAACTTACTATTGCATATAATCGGACCAATTTTAGGATAAATTCCAGCAAATAATCTGTGCCTAATTTCCTCTTCAATATCTAAATATTTAACAATTCTCCCTCGTGCTCCTCTATTTTTTAACAAAAATTCTTTAAATTCTTTTTTATTTAAATAAATTTCAATTAATTCATCTTCAGCATAATTAATAAGTTTATTTAATATCTCCCCTTTGTCTTGATTAATTTCCAAATATAATTTCGCAATTTTATCGAGTATCAGACTCTGATTATTCATTTCACCTTTTAAAACCTTCTTTTCCCACCCTGTTTTAAATATCTTCATTTCATATAAATTTGGATGTGAGTTTAAAAGATCGGCCATCAATGTTGAAATACGAATGTGAACAGCTGGAGTAATACCTAATTTATGACCTATTGGGTGTGAAAACATTTCCATATAAAGATTTAAACGTTCTTGTTCTTCTAACAAATCTGAAAAGTAAAAAACGATATACATAAACACCAACGAGTTGTTAAAAACTAACGACAAGGATTTTGTCGGGGGAATAAGACTTTCCCGGGGGTTTAAGGCTTGCTCTTTGGGTTAATTTCTCGTCATAAGTCTGGGTTTGGTCCATTTAATATGCCATCCGAACAAAGTATTGTTCCGGTTCTAGATTCGGATTGATTTCCTAGGACCCGTCGGCCTTATTCTATTGTTTTAGAAAATTTTTGGATTCGAATGTCGGTAAAAGTCCAGCTCGCTATCTCTGCAAAACTCATTTCTTACTGTATTCTCCATCTTTCCTTTAATGAGTTGAAAGCTTGACGCAACTACATTGTGACGTAAATCATGAAAAAGAGTTTATTTACAAATAATTAAAAGTTAACGAATAAAATAATTTTATGATAAAGTCCCGCTAAGATCTATGGAAGTTCAAATAGAAATTTTTAGCTTTTGTCCAGTTTAAGCATCCAAACAATCTAAGCGTCTAAACATCTGCCACTTTAGCACTTCAATCCAAAGATATCTATTACGCTAAAATTTTTATGTGAAATTCTATAAATCTAGCGGGACTTTATCATGAAATTATATTATTTAAATTTTTATTTAATTATTTGTAAGTAAACTCTTTTTCTTGATTTACGCCACAATGTAAAAGCGCCAAGTTGTCAATTCATCAAAGCAAAGAAGGGCAAGGGAGGAGAATGAAGCAAAAAATGATTTTTGAATAAATGCCTTTTGCGGACATATAGATAGCGAGCTGGACTTTTACCCGAATGTCTCTAGTAGTTTCGACAACGTCCTTAAAAACGGGAACTTTGATATAAAACTTTTTATTTCAGAATTCGTTTCTTTCAAAGTATTCTGGTAAAAATCGAATCAAAAAATTTATTTTTTTACCTATTCTCAACAATTTAGGAAAATACAATTCCAATCCCATAAACATAAATTTTCCAGTTAATTCTCGCACTCTTTTTTTAATCTCAATAAATTCCTTCTCTTTACTGCTTGACATTTCAAGATAACTAATTAATTCTTTATTTTTTCCGTTTATATTTAACAATTTTTTAATTAAATTTTTATGTAAAATTTGATTTTCTTTCTCAATTTTTAATTCTTCATTCAATTCCTCTTTAGTATTTTCAATTATTTCATTTTTTTCTTCTCCCAAAATTTTATTTTTTAAATTCAAAAATATCAAATAAAATTCTCCAAATTTTTTTAAAATTAAATTTAAATTATTTTCAATTGTTTCCTTCTCTATAGAATTTTTAAATTGTTTAAATTCGCTATATTTTTCTTTACTTATTTTTAAATTAGCCTCTTTTTCTGAATTTTCGGTTTTTGAATTTTCTCCCTTTTTTCCTTTGTTTTTCTTTGTTTTACTTTTATTTTTCTTATCAGCTTCCTTTTTTCCTTCGTCACTAATTAATTTCAAAATATTTTGAATATTCTCATCAAATAAATAAATATTAAATTTATTTTTGTCATTATCAGAAAGTTCATCTCCAGAAAATAATTTTATATAAAAATCTTCAATCTCTTTTGTTTTGTAATCTTTAAATTAAAAAAAAAATTATTATGAATATACTCAAGTATCGGATTTTCTCCCTTTTTTGGTTTTCTCCCCTTTTTGGCAACCAAGCAACCCGATGTTGCTTTTTCGCGCAGGCGGAAGCCCGCTTAATTATACCGTATTTTCTTGATTAATTTTCCCTCGATTAATTCCCCCTGCCAGGGATGGGTTAGGACATTAATTCCCCAGGGGAATTAATACAGTAATTGTACAGTAATTGTTTCAGAAATGATTCATATTTATATCTTTTGAATGGGTTAGGATGGGTTAGGACATTAATTAAGTTAGGATTGGTTAGGACATTAATTCCCCAGGGGAATTAATCGAGAAAATACGGTAGTTGCTTTATAATACAGTATTTGTTTCAGAAATGATTCATATATATATCTTTTGAACGTCTCGATACGCATCTTTTCATAATTTGACGATCTGAGCATTCTGCGGAAGTTACAAGTGATAAACCTTGTTTCAGGCAGAAAAATTTAGTATATGGTTATAACATTTTATATCAAGATTGATCAGCTGGGGATTATTTGGAGATTATCCCACCTAACCCTTGCGTATTCTCAAATAATGATGTCAACATCTAATTTACCTATTAATAAATTTTCTGGATTTCCTTCAATTTTTGTTAATTTCAAAATCAAAATAATAATAATGATTAATTTATTTACAATCATAAATAAATTATCTAAATACTGGAAATAAATATTAAACATTTTTTTATATTATGTAAAGTAATTTAATAATTAATAATTTTAATTTATTAAAATTTAAAAGAAAATAAAAAATATTAAAAGAAAAATATTGGCCTTGAATTTAAATATTTATTTTTAAAATGATTTTTATATATACCGCCTTCTTAATTCGTCTATAGTTTAGGACATGCGTCCCAAAAATGTGCATGCGTCCCATACAGTGTATGCGTCCCAAAAAAGGGCATGCGTCCAAAAAAGTGTAGGCGTTTCAAAAGCTGTATACGATTTTAAAGTTTATGAATATTTTAAAGAATAGCTAAATGCCTAGAAGACCCCCCCCCCTCTAAATATGTTTGGCCCCAACGGTTTTTAAATCTTAAGAGTCTATAACTTAAGGAGTTTTTTTTAATATTTTACGTGAGGAATCGAGTGATATACATAGGGTATATTTTTGGATATTCTGAGTTTCTACCCTTTTATTAACGCGGTCTCGGAGAATGTGGGGAGATGGGTATTTACCAGACAGACTCTATTTCTTAATTAAAAAGAATTTTTTAAATCTAATAAAGTTAAAGAAGAAGGATATATAATTTTAAAAATATGTAATAAAATTGTAAAGAAAAATAAATTGAGAAATGAATAAAAATTGAGAATAATTTTTAATTAATTTATTTATTAACTTGTATGCACTTTTCCTCCTTTTTTTAATTAAAAATTCATATCCAGACAGATATTATTTTTAAATACCCCCTTGATAATCAAAAGCCAAACACTAAATTCTTTCTTAATACAGCCCGCAAGGGTTCGAAAATATTTTTTAAAGACGCCAAACTCCGGTTTTGCGTTGATTTTCGGATTCAGCTGTCACTAATATGTAGTATATTTTTATTTTATTTTCAATTAAATGTACTTTTTAATTAAATGTTTACCTCAATAACATAAATGTCTACTACATTTACATGCACTTTTAAAAACTTATATGAGAGAAAATTTTTGAAATAGGAAGTTCTTATTCTTCACTTAATGTGGGAAAAAGTTGGATAATATAGTGTCAATGATATGACTTAATAACATTAATTACTGTAAACGATCGACATGTTTTACACAAAAAACATAAGACATTTACACTAAAGATAACTCATACTAAAAATAGAATTTTGTCGCTTAAACGATATACCTATATTATTTTTTATATTTCCTTTCCGTCAATATTTAGCAAATAACTTTTTTAATTTATTTTTAATTATTTGGAAACTCTTAGAGAATATTTTATATTTTATTTAAATAAAGAAAATTAATTTTTAATAAAAAATTTAAATAAATGGAAAGGTAATGAGAGAGAGCATTGACAAATAAAGAGAGTCAGTCTCTCGTTCATGCTCGCTCGCTATTTCAATTGGCAAAAAATACGACGTGGATAGTCAAGTCAGATGCTCGCTTAAACACTGTATTATTGATAGACGCAATAGCGTAATGATAGCGTTAATTGATTGTGATAGCGCGAATTGATTGTTGAAGGCATGTTGCCTTGTTGAGAATGTTAATTGAGTGTTTAATAATGAAAAAACTTTACTGAAAATTTCTCGAAAATCCTTTCTTCTAAAAATTATTGGAACAAAAAATTCCTTGTTACCTTCGAAAAGATGATGATAAAAAGGTAAAAAATTCAGAATTCATTTATTATTTTGTTACATAGATCTTAACAAGAATAACAAGTAAAATTAAGTAATTTTCGATATTGGCTTTTTTCTATTCTTAAACTGTTCTTATCTTAAAGAGTGACCAAAAAATAATTTGGCACATTTGATTTCAAACTTTTTCAAATACATCTTTAAATATTTTTATACAGTTTTTGTGGCCAGATAATTCTCTTTTATGGTGTATAAGTCCGTTTTTTTATTATTAACCTTTTTCCAAGAGATTCAGCTTCATCATAATTTCATCTCTTATCAATTTTCAAAAAAGCGCTGTCCAATCAGTCAAAAAGTTACGTGAAAATTTTTCTAAAAATATTAAAGAAAGTAAATACTATTTTCATCCTTTAAAAAATTTTACTCTTTACTTGAATACCACCGCGGAGTTGGGCCAAACTTTCTCTAGAATTTACGTGTTTTTGGGTTGTTTAAATTTTTTGAATCATCCGATTCCTAGCTTTTGACTCTTCAGATTCTGACTCTTCCTCACACAACCTCTTTCCTCTTTCTCCTTCTTTAATCTCTTTCTCTATCTCTCTCGTCTACTATTTCATTAAAAATGTCAAAAATCTTACATGTGACATTAAATTTAAATCAATCATGCGTGACGCATGATAAATTTTAATTGATTTTATTTAAAATATTATTAAATAATAATTTAAGATTCCCTAGAATCTAAATATAATGTCAATTTCAAGATCTGAAATCCTTCGAGAGGTTTTAAGAATAGTTTCTTCAGTTTTAAGACTTTTATTTTCTAACAGCTGTAAGCTTAGGGTAACTTGGTAATTGTAAGTAGAGATCGGAATCAGACCTAGACGAGATCTCGATCAAAATTTTCGGTTGTCGAGATCTATGTTTTTCAAGATCTCGATCTCGAACAATCAATTTTAGAGTTCTTCAGTTTTCATACGACCTCCCAGTCTGTTCTCTTATTTTAAACATTTTCTAGATAGAAATAAAATAATTTATTCAAAATTATTATTTTATATAACTCTTTATTATTTTTAAATGTACAAAATGCTAGAACGCTTTTTGACTTCAAAAATACATAATTACATCCTAAAAGAATGCTTTATATGAACACAATCGAGCAAGCTCTATTTAATTGCTTTTTCCTTTGATTTTATATGTAAAGGATCGAAAAATAAGAAAGAAAAAGATATTCCGTGGAGGATAGATTTATTTTTTTACAAAAAAGTACAATTTATTTTCTTCCTCAAAACAATTCCTGTTTATTTATTGCTTTGATTTTATTCTTTATTATTTTTAGTCTCTAATTTATTTATTATTTATTACTAAAAAGTATTAGAGAACTGTAGTGGGGAGAGGGGGGGATTTTTAAATAACTGGGATTTCCTTTGTTTTTCCTATTTCAGTAAACTTCGGGAAAGTCGTAAAAGTCTTTCAAAATTGATATAAAAATTTAGCCTTTCAACAAAATTTTATTCTAAGTAAAATACTCTCAGAAAATTGTATAAGAACCCCTTAGTTTTTAAATAAAAGATATATTTAAGTTTAAAATATAATTTTAAATATTTCTAAGACATTCTAATCCATATCTAAAAAAATAAATATGGTTTTAAAATATTTCTTAATATCTCAACTTTGTTTTAATTCAGAGAAAATATGGTTTCGGACGATAAAAATCCATTAAAACATGAACGGCAGAGTTTAAGACCTGTTGCATTAATAGCTACATGCTGCGCAACTGTTAGTTAATTAAAATTTAAATTTTTAATTCCAAATTATTTTTTAATTAAGAAAATATTAAAAATTTTTTTAATTGATTCTTCAAAACTTTGCCAAAGATTTAAATTCAAAAATAGATTGACATAGTTATTTTCGCTGCCTATAATTTTATTATCAATTTTTCAATCAGAAAATATTTTTTAAGTCAATTTCTAATCCCAAAGCATAGTTCTCGAAATAATTTAGTTCTTTATAAATTACCAAATAAAAATTAAAATAACTCAAATAAAAATTAAAAAACAGATAATTTATAAAACTGATAACTAATTTTATACACTTAAATAAGCTAATTTTCCCCCATTATAACCAGGTAGCAATTAGCAGTTGTTTAATAATGTTTCCACTTATTCTCCATTATATACAAACATTAGAAGCTGGAGTTCAGCTAGATTTGGATTTTTGCAAGTCAAGAGCGCGGGATATGTGGAGAGAAATGTTTGAGATAAAAACTAACGGACGTTCAGAAGCTGCTTCTCGACTTGCTAATCTTGTAATGCATCGACGACAGATTGAAAAACGAGATACTATTGCTGAGTTTTGGGCTCGTCGTTTGCATGATATGCAGTTTAGAGACGATCCTGTAGATTCTTCTGGACCGATTGGTGTTGGTTCTAGTAATGTTAGAAGGGCGGTAAATGGAGGAAATGAAAGTCAAATAAAGGCAACAACGGATAACAATGTACAGTCAACGACGGTTGAAAGTTTTAAAAAATTGGAAGATGGTTATGAACAACAACCAGCGGAAGAAAAACCAAGGCATAAAGTAAAGAAATTGGAATTTTACTTCTATAAATAAAAATCATTGTAGCCACTTTCAATGGCTAGAGATCACTCTCAAACTTATGCTCAAAATGATTATAGTCGTGGATCGCCTAAAGACGAATTTGTTGAAACACCTTCAACTGGATGCTGTAATTGATATTCTCTCAAAATTTTTTTTCAATTTTTTAGGTACTTGTCAACGTGGACCCCCTGGAAGGCCTGGTCCTCCAGGTAGAGATGGTCTAAGAGGATTAGATGGAGAACCCGGACAGATTGGCCCTCCAGGTCCTCCGGCGCCACCTGGGCCTGATCAATCTCAGCTCTTTCCTCCACAATGTCCTTGTGAGGTTAATTATTTATGAGAAGTTTGAAAAGTTTTCTGTTTTATTTTAGGCTCCACCGGGAGAGCCCGGGCCAAAAGGACCGCCTGGAGCTGATGGACCGGCAGGACCTCCGGTTTATTATATGTTTTATTTGAATTCAAATCAATTTAAAAGGGAGAGCCAGGCGAAGATGGAAAACCGGGTGATCAAGGACCGCGAGGTCCGCCTGGACTTGCGGGACAACCTGGCCAGCCAGGAAGGCCTGGTCCACCTGGAGAGCCTGGGCAATATCGAACAGAGATCGGTAATTAATTTTACATTAGTATATAATTTAATTTTAATATTTTAAAGGACCTCCTGGCCGTCTCGGTGCCAATGGTCGGCCTGGTCCTCCTGGACCTCCAGGTTTTATTTAATTTTACATTGTTAAATTAATTCTTTAATGAACTTTTTTTAATATTTTAATTAATTTCAGGCGCCCCAGGCAAACCAGGAAATGATGGATTACCTGGAAAACCCGTCTGTATTTTTAATTTATTTATTCTTTAAAAGTATTCAAAATATTCTAATTTTTAACTTTAATTTTAGGGCCCGCCCGGACCTCCAGGTTCACCAGGAGTGCCTGGTTCAAGTGGAAAGGCATTTTATTTAATTCGAGACTAAATTCAATTATTTTTATAGATTGGTTCAAATGGACGCCCCGGAGCACCTGGAGCCCCTGGTTCATGTGACCATTGTCCTCCAGCGAGATTGGCCCCGGGATATTAATTTCGACAAGATTTATAGTTTAAAAAAATATTTTTTAATTTTTTAAATAAAAGTATGAGTTCATTTGTTCAAAGTTTGAACTTTTTCATAAAAAACCCGGTAGAGGGATAAAACAATGGCTGGTGTCGTTGAACTTATCTCGATAATAATTGAATTTTTGACACCAAATGCTGAAACAATTAATAATACCCGCAAGTTTACTACACTAATTTTAAAAATATCTAAAAATATTTATTATATACTAATTTAATTATGGGAACATTTAAGACTTAATTTCAATAAATAAATCAATTTAATCTCAATTAGATTGAGATATCCACAAATTGGGATATACCATAAATTCCTTTTTGTGTAGTCTATAATTAAATATACATACATATACCCATTTCATTTACGTGAAATCATTCTTAATTTAACTTTAATATAAAAATTTGTTTAATTAAAATAATCTTAAGATCATTACAATATCATTAATTATTAAAAATAAATTTTAAACAAAACGTGATTGCTCAGAAAAAAATAATTTTAATTCTGCAATAATATAAGGGATTCCCATTTTATTACTAATTAAAATTTAATAGGCAAATAAAATAGTCAACTGATTTTACTTTTTTAATTTAATCATTTGCGCATGTTCACTTTGAATTTATTTTTAATTTAATTGTGTAACCTGTTTTATATATTAAATTTTACAAAAAAAAACACTATACCTATGTACATACCAGGGATCGCACCGACATAAAAACAAAATTCCCGATTTAGTGAATTCACTGCCCTAAAAATGTCGAGAATTCCCGATTTTCGGAAATCAGGAATTTTGTCGGTGCGATCCCTGCTACCTACATATGTATATCAGACCTTGTCTTGAATACGGATATGGATACAGATAATATCAAAATGCCTGAGGATATCAGCCTGTATCCGCCGTAAATATCAGGATAAGGATACTAAGATCAGTATCCGTGACAAGGTCTGATGTATATTAATTCGAGATATAAAAAATTTGATTTAACTGAACCAAAAAAAAATTTTTAAGGTATCTACTTCCGACATATTTTCTTTGTTAAAATTAACAGCAAAATTTTATTTTTAGAATTTAATTTATCAGGTTTATAAAATAATTAAGTAACGTTCAAAGATTACTAAACTCTCTTTTTTATCTTATTAAACCTCACATGGCCTTGAACCTTAAATTCTTTCATCTTTCAATGCGCAATTAATTAATTAAATATACCTAATTTTACTGACAAAATTATATTTTATATTTATCAAAGACACAATTTAGTAAATTAATTTATTGATAAATTGTGTAAAAAATGTTATAATATTTATAAATAACGTTATATTTACAAATTTATGAAGAGATAGAACCTGCGCAGATTGTGAGGGCTATTTCGGAATTTTCGATTTCCGAGGGTTTTTTTTTCGTTTGATTTTCGATTTAGAGGATTTTCAAATATATTTTTCGATTTCCGATTTTAGGAAAGACTTTTGTTATCCCTGAATGGATCTCTCTCTATATCGCTCCATGGATCCTGCAATGAAATATGTATATACTTATGGGTCGAAAGACATACCTCGACATCTCTCTTAATCCTTAAATATCGATCCTAATCCTCAAAATCACTGATATCCTTTTCATCCGATTCCCAGCACCTTTGTCATTTCCTTCGACCTCTGTTTCCTAAACAATACCTCTATTTTTTTATTATTTTTTTCTCCCATATTCTTCCAAATTTTTTTACAAATATTTTCTATCAAAATAACACCTATTTTCCCTGTTTTAGATTAATTTCAATTTTATTCGGAAATGTTCTATGTATTTTTCAAATTTTTAAATAAAATCTTGACATTTTATTTTAACTAATTACTAATCATTTTCTCTTATTTTTCTTTTTTTTCCATTTTATTTAACAAATTCTGTTAAATGTTTATTTCTTTAAGAGAAAATAAAAGTTTAAAAATTAAAATTTTTATTTGGCCAATCAATTTAATATTTTTTTTATTTTTTTAAATTTAATAAAAATAGGAAATAAATTTTTTATTTATTAAATTCCGGCGGAAATGAAACTTGAAATTTTATATTTTTTATTCACTCTATAAATTAAAATTTTAAATTTAAAAATTTCCTCAGAATTCAAAAATTTCAGTAATTGTTTTGTCCTATTTATTAATTAAAATTTTCTTCTTTATTTTCTATTTTAATTGAATAAATAAAAAAAATGAAAACATTTTTACTCAAATTTATTCTCTCTGCAATTATGTTTTCTGTCACTTCTCTTGCAGGAATTGCTGCTATAATGGTTCTTAATAATAATTATTTATTAAATTGAGATTGAAACTAAGATGACAAAAACCTGAAGAATTTCGATAAAGATATGATAGGCTATCCAGTACACTGAAAATTTTCTTAAAATACTCTAGTACCAAGAGCATAAAACCCTATAAAGTGTTATGTTAAGGCACAAAGCCACTAGTCTTGGACACCTAAGATTTGAGATCTGTTTTTCATAAAAAAATTTTTAAAGTTGAGGCGCAAACTAAACAGATTGGCAGAAGTTCAAAACAGAAGAACGGAGTGGATATTAACTTTACTTTCTTGTTTTGCAGGAGGAGTATTTATGGGGACTTGTTTTCTAGATATATTCCCTCATATTAAGTTGGTTTTAATTTTTATTTTAAATCTTGATATATGGATTTAAAGATCATTAAGATTGAAGGGGAGTAAGCATTACATTGAAAATAAAATAATTATTTAATATAATTTTTAAAATAAATACAAATAGTTTCTTTAATTATCCATACAATGTGCAATTAATTTTAAAGTGTGATTCCTCAAGGTCTCAAACATTTTAGATATCTTCTGATCTGACAATCAGAAGAAAATAAGGTAATCCTTAAGATCATTGGTCCCTAGGAAAATGCTAAATAAAGTGCTCTTTCGATATTCTTAATCTGAGTAGGTAATGGAGTGTGCTAAGTCAGAATCTGAGCTTAGAATTTGTTTATTTCGAACCTCGAACCCGAATTCGAACCCGAATTATCATTCTTCCTAGAGCCAATGATCTTAAGGATTACTGAGAATAATAAATTATCGAAATTCTGAAAGCGATGTTAATAAAAAATCAAACATAAAGAATCAGACGGGAAAAATCAGAGATTATTATCAGCGATTATTATATCAGAGTTTAGTTTTTTGAGATCTCGAAAATTCCCAGCTTAAAAAAATATTTTTTTCTTGAATTAAAGATTAGTTCAAAACTAAAATAATTTTCTTTAAATTAATTTAGTGAACATTATGCCCATTTTCGAAAAGAAGCAAATTGGTCTACCGAATTTCCTTTACCTGAATTTATTATTTGTTTAGGATTTTTCCTAGTTTATTTATTGGAAGAGCTTATTCTCAAAGTTTTTGCACCACAAACGTAAAAAATATTTTTTTTATTTTTAAAAATTAAAACAAAATTTTTAAAGAGAAAAACGTAAAAGATGCCGAACAATTTCTCGACATTTAGGCAATATTGATGGGAAAGATTCTTCCCTTTCTATTTGCTCTAAACCTGATTGTGTTATGAATTCAATTAAAAATAATAATGAAATAGATATTCAACAAGTAACACAAACTTTAAAACATTGCTCTTCTTGTCTTGATATGCTTACACATGAGTATAAATTAATATATTTTTACAAAGTATAAAATTATAGATAGAGTTGTCCTTCGGAATCGAACCGAAGAATGTCTCACTAGATGAGCGATTTTTCGGCTCCGTCTCGGATATCCGAACATTTCCCAAAAATTCTATTCACAAAAACTTGTTGGGTTCTGTGAGGGCCGTTAGAGCGGATCAATTAAACCCAACTTTCAAATTTTAGGAGAAGCTCCAAATTTCTCCAAATAAGCACCAATTTTTAAAACAAATTAAAATCAGTGTTTGGAATTTAGAAACTAGCTCGTGCTAGTACTTTCGTACCAGGGATCCTGCCGTCCCTATTCCCGAAATTTGTGAATTCCCGACGCTTTTTGGTCGGATTCCGATTCTCGAAATTGCTAATTTATTTTTTCTCGGGAATTCCTATTTCCTAAGTCGGGAATTTTGGGTCTTTGTCGGCGGGTCACTGCTCGTACGCAAGTACGATGTACAAATTTTGGTATGAGCTTCCAAACACAGCCTAAAACTTGTCTCACTTAATTATGAGTTTAAATAACAATTAAGGCCTATATGGAACAATAAATAAAAATTACTAATTATAAAATTAAAAAAAATAATTTTAACGTTTTTCATTCAAATTAGAGTAGTAATAGACAAATATTTAAATGAAGAATCAAAAACAACGGATTTACTTAAATCATTAACATTTGCTTTTGCAATATCTTTTCATTCAGTACTTGAAGGGTTTGCTCTTGGAGTGCAAGTATTTTTTTCTAAAAAAATTTTTAGAAATTTTAATTAAAAAAGGATAATTCTGCTGGAATATTAACTTTATTTATTTCTTTAATTATTCACAAAAGTATTGAGGCCTTCAGTGTTGGATTACAAATAAATAAATCTGGAAATAATTCTTTAATTATTGTTGGGTCTTTAATTCTTGCTTATGCTCTAATGACTCCGATTGGGTCTATTATTGGTGATTTTATTACTGTAAGAGATTTAATGTTTGTTAATTAGTTTAGCTAAGGGAATATTTATTGGATAACTTATTTAGTAGATACGAAAATGTTGTCTTCTATGACCGAAAAAATTAAGATCTAGTTATTGTCATTGCAGACACGGTCTCGGCAAATATTCCGCATCATATCTTTGCCCTCTAGTTTATGAAGAATGTTCTTTTCACAAACTTCAATTTTAAATTTCAATTTTTATGTAGAATCTCGAAATAAATGAATTACCAAAGGAAGGAATAATTATTGGTTTAGAATCTTTGGCCGCAGGAACCTTTATTTATGTAACATTCCTTGAAGTATTAGCTCAAGAGCGTGCAAATGACCATTCAAATTTGTTGCAATTAGCTGCTATATTTATTGGATTTCTTGTTATAAATATAATACAGATATATGAATTAACAACGTAAATATTTCATTAATTTGCGGACATTATTTGCAGACATCCGCTAAAACTTTCAGATGTCCGCTAAAAATTTGCTTATGTCCGAAAAAACTTTGGCCCTTTCCCTAAAGATATTAGGCTTTAGTTATATCCGCAAATGTCAGTCTGCAATCATATAATTATTATTTTTTATATAAATTTAAGGCATTCACATTCACACGGAATTACACACTCAACTAATGAAGAACATGAACATTAATTAAATTATAATTTTTTTAATTAGATAAAATTTTTTAATAATTGTTTATGTCCGGGATTTGTCCGAAATTTTCCAAGAGGATTAACAAAGTAGGTAGAAATGCAAATGGGGGCACGAACCAGATAAGTGACTAGCCGTTCCTCTAGAGTTATATAGGCTCTCCCTAAATTTACGTTTTTCTCGATACTTCCTGCAATAATCGGGGTGATTTTTATTTATTATTTAGACAAGGATTGCGTCGTAATTACACAACCCCAATTTAGACTAACGCTGAAACTGATATTTATCCTATCATAAGCCGGTTAACCAGAGGTGTTTTTAAACAAAAAATATTCGAATTTCGAAAATCAAAATTTTGACTTTTGATTTCAAAATTTAATAGTAAACATCAATATGTATGTTTACTATTAAATTTTGAAATCAAAAGTCAACACAACAATTCTGCTCGAAATGTATTAAAGTGTTTCTGTGTAATTAATTATAAATAAATTATTTTATTCAAATAAATTTCTAATTTTTTTTAATTAAAAATAAACAAAAAAATTTTTTAATGCACTTTTACCTTCTCTTTAATAAAGTCCTTATCACATGAAAAATATTAAAAATAACAAATTGCGTAAATAAACATAGAATTATGTAATAATCTACATATTTTGTAAGACACCGACAAAAGAAAAAATTTTTTAAAGGGCATTTTATAAGTATTTTGAAATTTTTATTTTGCCTTTCCGGCTGCTTTAACTTTTAAGATTTTTCATTTATTTAGCTAATTATTTTTAAAAATCCTAAGAATTAAATTATAATTTAGCTAAAAATTATTAGGGACCGTTGAATTAAAACTTTATTAAATCTTGACTTGAAATTATTTTGATGAATGCCAATTTTAAGAAAATTAGACCTACTTTACCCATTTTGGCAACAATTTTTTCAAGAATTTTGAAAAATTTTGTCTTTGTTTTTTAAATAATTTTTAGAATCTTTTACAAAATAAAATGATTTTATTTAAATTAATATTTTGTTCAATTTTATTAAAAAATGTTTTAGGTCGGGAACTTCCGTTAAATTGTAAGTTTTTAATCCAAAAATAATTATTACATTATTTTAAATACTATTTTATGTTTTTTTTCTTAAGTAACTGGTAGACCTTAATATAAAGTACCCCGTTATAATTTAGTCAATTCCTCTGGCCCAGGTATATACTATAATCCAACGCCCACAAATCCTCGGGCCTAAAAGATTAAAGCCCAATTTTCCGTTTTTTTCACTTAGAGCCACTGGAGCCCAATTTTCCGAAAAATTTTGGATCCAAATTTTCCGGGCACCGGTCTATCTACTTGTTTAGTTAGCTATAATCTAGGTCTGTCATACTAATCTAGCTATTTTAAAGTACTAAAAGAAAATCAATCTCTTGATAAAGCCTACGTTCAATTACTTTTTGATGATCTTTCTGATGAAGAAGTTGACGATTTACATATGAGAATCACAATTACATTGCTTGGACAAAAAATTTTTGAGAAAAAAAATTCTGTCGAAAAAATATTGGAAAAAGAAAAAAATTCTTTAAAAGAATTTTATAAATCAAAATCTTTGAAAAAATTAAAAAATAAAGTAAAACAAAAGGAACTTATGCAAGTAGAAATGATTGAGCATAAAATTGGGGTAATTGAACAAATGCTTGAAACTTTTAATATTGCTGCGGGTAAACTCGACAGTAATTTACAATTAAATACTTATGGAATAGCTTCAATAAATATTTTTGCAGAATTTTTTTTCATGCTGAAATCTATTATTGATGATAAGTTTGATTTCGTTACAATGGAGGAAATTGTGAATAAATATGGTTAGTTATGTATTTTTATTACAGTCGAAAATCGGTCCGGAGATTCTTGTGAGTTGTATAAGGATCGGTGTGCGGACATATCGGGACGAATATATCAGGATTGGTGTTGTTCTAAAACATAAAAACTCTATTCCATAGGACAATATACTATCCAAGACTATCCAAGACCCAGTCCCGAAATCAGTAGGGTAAATGTTCGAACATTGAAATATCCCGATATGTCCGTCCCGATATGTCTGCGTGCCTAAGAATCTCCTAAGATAAGAATTTCCTGATGTGTGCTTGACGATCACCAGCGCTTATTTCCAAATTTTTATTATACTATTTAGAGAACCGATTAAATAAGCTCCCTTCTTATAAATTGTCTGTTCATATGAAATTGTTTTCCTATGTACAGGCTGGTCGTTGTTCTAGTTGGTCGTTATTCTATTTTTCATGTTTAGTGTTAGCTTTTTCTGTCTTTGATACTTCCCGCTGTTCAAACACACCTTTGCTTTATCAAAATCTCAAGTCAGCTAATACATCCATTAGTAAATAATACACCCATTCCTAATACACCCCTTCAATTAACTTACTATAATTTTCTAAAATGGTAAAATAAAAATCTGTAGACTATTAGAATTACTCCTAATAAACACAACTTTAATTCAGAATACATAAAGAAAAACATGGCCGGTGATTCAGAATTGTCCTCAGAAGTAATTGATTTAATTGAACGGTTTCATCTGCAAGCAATCAACAATTTAATACCTTCGAAATTTGAAAGTTTGGGAAATAAAAATGGAGAAAAAAGTGAATTAGCCTCAAAATTGTATTCATTATGTTTGAAGGATTCTTTTGAAAGTAAAAATAAAATTCAAAATATGAAAATTAAATTGAGAGAAATATTGGGCCGTTTAATGTTTCCATGGTTGGAAATGCAAAAACCGATTGTTTTTAGAATTGGTAAGTTTAAAAAATATTTTTATAAAGTTTACTGCGCTTCGTATTGACAAGCTAGGTAAATAATGTAGATTTTGATTGTTTTATTTTTTGAGAATTAGGAAAAGTATGTATGTGCTGTATTTCACATTAATAACGAATATGATTACTTACATTTTGGATAGGCTTATTTTAATTATATCTGTTACGTAAAAATCAAACGGGCAAGCGAGGAATAGCTTAAAGTGTCGGTAAATCAGCTAGGTAAATAATGTAGGTAAATAAGAAAAAATGTAGGGAAACTGATACATATTATTGACCCTGGGAAATCCACAATTTTGTCAGACCTAACTTGTACAACATGTAGGAGTTTATGTGACGTTAAAATGAGTAAGTAGTAGGTAGAATCTACTGTAATGTGGAATTGTCTTCAACTGTGAATAAGTATAATTTAGGTATGAATATAAGATACATCGTATTCTTCCTCTGTAAATGACAAGTAAAAGCTACTAATACAAAGGAGGAACTAAGATAAAGCGATCAGATGAAATTAGAATAGTGGGACAGTTAGATATATTCAGTAACTCCCAACTCAATAAGTTTGGGTTTAAAGATTAATTTTTATAAATTTACACAGATATAATCGAATCCTCCTATAAATTAGAATTATATAAAATATTAATTTCGAATCAAATTGAAGCAAAAGATAAAGAAAAAGTACTTATTCAAATAGAAATCAGTTATGTTTTTGAAAGTTTATGGAACTTAGAAAAAGATAGTTTAACAGAATTGTCTTCATTTTGGGATAAAAATATTAGAACTAATAATCCCGATAGAAATAAAGTTGATTTATTACAAAACTATTGGTTGGAACGTTTTGAGGCACAAAAGAAGTAGTTAACATTTTTAAATTAGTTTTATTTTCTTTGGAGTGGGTTTTATTTATGAAGATTCCGATGAGGATAGAAATAGTAAATCTTACTATTAAAATAGTAACATCCAGACCAATCTTAGAAATACCAAGAAAGTTTAATAGAAGCATTCGACTCTCCAACTCAAAGATATCCGCTTAACTTTCCTTGGGACGACTGATCATTTTTTCCTAGGTTGGTGTCAGTCGAATCTTGATACTACGTCAATGTGGGAAATTAATTGGGACGGTTTAAGAGAACATCTCTACTAAAACACATCCCTCAAAACCGAATTGTGCCTAAATATAAGGAAAGGGTGTTCGACTTTTTTCCTAAAAATTATTAATTTAAGCAATAAAAAAGGAAAATTGTCAATAACGTATTTATTAACAATAAAACCGCCCAACAAAAATTATTTACTTGAGCAACACACAAATAATTTAAACATGTTACTTTTTAAATTTTCTGAATTCCGTGAATTAATTAATCAAAGAGGTTCAAAGAGTCAAATTATTCAACTTTTAGAATTTAATTTTGATGATATTAGATCAATTCTTTTATCAACAGATGATCCCATGTTGGTATTCATAAAAATAGGTAATGAGAAAATTAAATTGTTATTTTTAAAGCAGTTTAAGACGCTTTTAAACCCGGAAAGATTACACTCTGTTGGTAAATCTAAACCGTTTCTATAAAAATTTGAAACAGAAAATTAAGAAAAACTGGAAGATTCTAAAGACACATTTTATACAAGCTTACTACTCGACTTACTGCTCGAGCATTAATATCCTTGAAAAAGCTGACAATTCCTTAGTTCCGATTCCTTACTGTTCTAGTTTGAGGGAGATCTTACAGTGTCTCCTGGAACGGATACATCAACTATATTCTATAGTTGATCTACTTCCATCTAATCTCGCCGTACGATTTAATTAAGGTCGTTAGGATAGAGCATCTCCCTGGGTTCGATAATTTTAGATGCTTTGCCGTACTAGACTTGTGTTTGGCTGCTGTATCCCCCTGATATTTACACTTTATTTATTGTAAATATAGCTTTAGATGCAGATAAAGACCAATTACTTGAATGGCTGTATGAAGATTACATCCAAGCACTAGATTCAGAAAATAATTTAGAGCGTAACTGTGCAATTGTATCTTCAGCACTTATTTTAAATATTCTTTGGTTAGATAAATATTTTACTGAAGATCATCGAGATGTTTGGAAGCAAATTTATAGACCAATAATTCTTTTATATGTTGATAAATTAAAAGAAAACAAAAAAGAATTAATTAAAAATTATTTACCAACATATTTAAATATGCTTATAACGCTAACTTATTTTATGGAAGAAATTTATGAAACAAGAAAAAAAGAAAAACAAGTTGAAGTAAATACAGCAAAGGAAGATGATGTACTATAATTTTTCAACTAATTAAAATTGCATTGATAAATCAAAGCTTTGGCACCGGATCCCTACCTTTATCCAAGCAGTAGATTTAGAAAATATTATTTCTCGCCCTTAAAATTGTTACACCCATATCTCTTCGATTAATTACAAAATTGTTAAGCTGAACTGGGCTAGATATTTATACTGCCTCTTCTCCTGCATTTATGCGACTTCTCCTGCAGTTATGTGATCATATCCTCAGTTGATCGAATTCATGTGCTTGTTGTCCTACTAGAGAGCGGGCTGGATCTGGATCCAGAGATTAATCTTTCCTGGATCCAGAGTCCAGATCAAGGCATTTTTCAGCGTTCCTTGATATTTCCTTAATCAATGTCACAAATCTGGTAAAGGTACCCAACCGAAATCATGGTCAAGGATCAAGGTTTTTTGAAAATCTCGCTCTCTATATCTATACATCTAGCATCTTCCTAAGCTTTAGAAATTAAGCAGCTATTAAATTCTAAAGAAAATTAATAGCTGTTTTTCACTCTATAAAGGGAAAATAATCTTTGATTTTAAGTTGTGAAAAAATTATTTTTTAATTTTTAGAATATTTTAAATGATAAAAATATAGAAGAATTATTTGATTATAATCAATTAAGTAAAAATGATCAAATAAAACAGGATAAATTATTTGATGATTTACAAACAGAATTAAATAGATTATTAAATTATTTAAATGATTCAGATGAATTAGATGATGCCCAAAATAATGTTGAATATTTTGATGAGTTTAAAGAATTTATCTTGGAAGAACACAAATCGTTTATTGATAATTTAATCAATCCAGAAATTAAAGAAAAAATAAAAAGTAAAATAATTTTAATGGCGGTACGACAATTGCGGATACGCACATGCGGATGCGACGATTGCGGATATAGAATTTTTAAAAAGTTTAATATTTTTTAAAGTTTTCAGTGCCACATCTGTCTAAAAATGATCGGAAACCGTCAGAAGTCTAAAGCTGACAGCTGGGACAAAAAACGGAATATGATTTCAATCATTTTTAAAATTAAAAAAATTTTTAATCCGCAATTGTCGCATCCGTACGTGCGTATCCGCAATTGTCGTAACACCATTTTAATAGAAAAATATTTGAAAACATATAAGATCATTAAAATATTTGATTAAGAATTTTTAATCGTTTATTTCATTCAAATATCGAATTTTCTGTTGCCAAAATGTCTGAAAATTTAGATCATAAATTTAGATCACTACATTCTCGCTAAGTAAACGGAACTTTTAATGTTAAAAATGTTTGTTCCCGATACTTGGAAATGATATAAAGTTCGAATATCGAAATTTTTTAGGTTGGAGAATTTAAGAAATACAGGATAAAGGTTCCAGATATTCTAAATATAATTTACGGCTATGGAATTTTAACTTGTTGGGGCTATAACGATAGTTAACTTTAAATATAAGGTGTAATTATTTTAGGCAGTCTCAATTTTCCTTTAATAAAACATGTTTTGTGGAAGTCTAAATTAATCTAAATTTATAATCGAATTTAAGGCCTCGACGCAAAAGGAATTGAACGATTGAAAGATTTGAAAAATATGGTTATCGACAGTAGCTATTTAATAATAAATGATTCAAAATATTATAACGTGAATATTTGCCTTAATAAAATCGAACTTAAATACCGCTTGGAGTTAACCTAACTTGGGGTTAACACTTAGGCTGAGCCCTCCCAGTTTCAATAAATATATTTTAAAATCTTAGATTGAGGGGTATAAAATTTCGGAGGGATCTAAAATTAAGATTTGACTGTATGTAGTTATAAATTTTTTTATCAAAATTAAATATTATTATTAATAATTTTAGAAATACAACCGAATTGATTTTGTTTGTCCGGAAGGAGGGCCATCTGAAATATTAACAAATAATGAACCTGAACGTCAGTTTATCTAAAATATAAAAAATTTATCTAAAAAGCCATATCCCTTCAATCATTCCTTCATTTAATCTACAAGCAAAAATAAAATTAAAAGACCAAACGCATCCCCAAATCTACCATCCTATCCCTTACTGATCGTTTTAAATTTTTGTTTTATTTGCCGCACTAAGAGGGAAAATTTTTAAAAAAAATTTTTAGCCATTGGTTATGAATTAATTCCAACCAAAGAAACAATTAATAATTACATAGAATTTTTAACAAAAAATAATCAACAAGACGAAGCTAGTACAAGCAGTACATCACAACCATTAGTAGATATTTACAAAATAAATATTTCTGCTATTATTTCCCAATTTATTAAATTAATTGCAAAAATATTAAATGAAGATTTAGAAAAATTTGAGAATGAAAATAAACGTATAGAATTAATTAATGATTGGAATAATGTTGTTGGAAATGTTTCTCAGAAGACGGTATATGATATGGAGGTTCATATCTTTTAATAATTATAGGGTATTCGACTCTTCTCAAATTAAGACTGGGCATTAAACGATCGACTTAGTTAAAAAGATCCTGCTAGGTAACAATAAATATTAGTGACCGCGTGGGATATTCTCCCAGCGGGATTTTGAGGGTGAGAATAATTTAAGATGAAATCCCTCTTTTGTAATCCCGTTTTATTTTGGGTTCCGCGATTTCGCTCCTGCAAATGTATATTTCGCATGCAGGATCTTGCAAGCACTATCTAGTCGATCCAGGAAGGTAAAAGATTAAGGAAGGTAAAGGAAGGTCTTTACCTTCCTTCGATTAAGGAATGTAAAAGATTTGTAGAAAAGTTTTAAGAATTTGACTCTGCTATGAGAAATATCAGACTAGATATCGGTTTGACTCCTCTTTCATGGAAGTCGAAATCTAGTTACTTTTATGTAATTAAAATTTAAATTCGAACAAAAAAATAATTTAAATTAACTTAAATAATTTCAGTCAAAATTATGCAAAATATTTTTATTTTTGGAAAATTGGTTCCTCTGGGATGGCCATTTTGCTAACTTGATAAATGATGAAAATATATTAAACTTTAAAGAAATTAAAAAATATGTTGAAAATGTACCGAAAGGACCGGGTGAATGTTCATATACTAATTCGATTGCTTATTCACTTAAATTAACGGTAAATTCTATTCACTTATTTAAAATAATTTTATTTAAAATTTGATTGACTACCTTGATTTTTTAAAAATCTGACTGTATAGTCCACCGATTTCATTTCAAATTTAATTTTAGACTTGAAGATTACTCACTAACTTTATTTAAACAATAAATTATACACAAGGATTATAATTATCATTCAGACTAGGCTTAAAAACAACTGGTTTTAGGAACGAAAGTATTGATAATTCTTGACAAAAATAAACCTTTTTTATAAAATTTTGAAACCGAAAACCAAAAATTCTTAAAATTATTTTTTTTAATTACTCCAAAGTAAAACACTAAAACTAAAAACCATAAAAACCGTTTTTTAATTTTGAATTAAACGAAAACTTGGGGTACTTCTTAATAACCATAATTAACACAGAAAAGATAATAATTAAATCTTTAAATACATACCGTATATGCTCTATTAATTACCCTCTCTCGAATAATTACCCCCCCCCCTCTATTAATTACTCCCTTCAGCGAGAGGTTGAAACAATAATTACCTAGGGTAATTATTAGAGCATATACGGTAAGTATTATGTTAATTATAGAAACAAATAAAAACCGCTGTTATTCATTTAAATCTCCTTGATGCAATCATTACAAATTCTGATAAAATGCGTAATTTTTTATGTAAAAATGATATTACAAAAATAAAATCTATATTATTTGAATTAATGCAAGCGCCTAAATTAATTATGTTAGAGAATTTACATCCAGAGGTTTTGAAAATAGGTAAAGTTTTCGACACTTTTTAGGTTCATCAAATAGTGATGCTTTCTGGTTCCTTAAACTTCTAAAATCACAAAATATCAACCCTATTGATAAATTTCTGGCTTTGTTCGAATCATATCGACGACACGAACCATCGAGACATGTTCTATAAAAATGTTTATTTCGGGTTTTGATCCAATTTCGTGATCTGAAGGTTCATTCCTAATTCAAAATAACCGGCAGATTGAATTTGGGTTAAATTAAGATACTGAAATATAAAGATAATTGATCTAATTTCTTTTTACTTACCGTATTTTCTCTAATACTGCCCCATGGGCTGGATTTTTCAACTATTCTCCAGAATGTGGCTCTATTAGGGGGTGGGGCTCTAATTGAGGGTGGGGCTCTAATTAAGGGTGGGGCTCTATTAGAGAAAATACGGTATTTTCATTTTAAATATAGATCAAATGAATACAGAAGCTCGATTATATCTTTATGCTATTTTTGTAACAACTTCGATTAATTCCGACGTGTCGCTGGGTGCGAAATGTAGATTAACCGGGCCTTTATTGTACGATAAAATTAAGAAAAGTCTTGCCAAGCTTAAAGAGGAATTGGGAGATGCAAAGAAGGTAAAATACTTTAAAAATAAATAAATTTGGAGTAGGGCGGTACTTCGATCCAAACGATTTTTTCAGGACCAATTAAAAGAAAAAGTGAATCACCGTTCCGGTAGCATACATATTTGTTAAGCGAAGCGCCTAACAATAACTGCTAGAAGGTCTTAAGTCTCGTGTTTTTTAGAGGTTTCGTAACTCTATTTTGCCACGAGACTCGAGATATTTTCAATCTATTTTAGAAAAAAATGTCGAAAATTTGGGACTATTTCAAGATTTTAGAGTTAGGAAAAAAGGAAGAAATTTTGCCCTTTGGTCTTTCAAAATTCTTAAATTTTCGCCTGCGGCACTGAAAACGGAAGATGGATAAAGTTGGTCAAGCGGGAAATATCTGTGTACCTGAAATTGTAAATATAAAATTGTAAATATCGGGGTAATTCTTGCGTTCGTACCCCCCCTCCTTTTTCCTTCCTCAAAGTATTAAAAAATGGTCGGTCTGATATCAGATTATAGAATTCATCGAGCTGTGTCGAATGACACCAAAATCAACCCCAGGTCTTAACTTTGGGCCGAGATACAGTCAAAAAACCAGCGTAAAGCGCTGGTTTGTCAAAAGCGTCTCTTCTACTACAATAGGATTACTTTATGTCATAACTTTGTCAAATCTTGTTCGATTACGTTGATTTTTATGTCATTCGAATCAGCTCGACAAGCTCTTTCGAATGAGCTATTATTTGTTTAATAGAATTTTTATCCCAAAAAATCAGCTTGATCCCCCCTATTATTTTTCAATTTTCCGGGGTCTGTATCTCGGCCCAAAGTTAAGACCTGGGGTTTATTTTGGTGTCATTCGACACAGCTCGATGAATTCTATAATCTGATATCAGACTGACCATTTTTTAATACTTTGAGGAAGGAAAAAGGAGGGGGGGTACGAACGCAAGAATTACCAATATCGGTGCTTTACAATTTTATGTATGAATTGTTTTGAAAATAATATTTAATATCTCGTATCTCGGGAAATCTTGTATTTTTTGAGAGATGCCATACATATCTCGTTCTAGTATTTTTTTGAGAATCTCGTATCTCGTAAATCTTGTGTGCACCTTTGTTGAGTACCTCTCTTACTATAGTTAAAATAATTTAGATTAAAGTATTATCAAGCAAAAAAATCATTCATTATTAATAAATTTTAAATAAATAGTTAATTCCTGCCAATTCTTCAAAACTAGAAGTTCTTTTTGAACGTTTTAAATGGCTTAAGTCAAAACTTTTTGCTGAAGAGGATTCTCTTTGTACTTATAAGAATAGTTGTTTAATGGTTAATTTTATTCGATTGGCTGCACCAAGCGAATTTTCGGAATTTAATGAAAGTATTTTAATTGAAACTAGAATATTTACTGAAAATGAAATAAGAAAATGGGATGGGCATGAATGTGAAAATAATGAAGAGAAGCAAAGTGTACTATTCTGGCAAATTGTAAAAAATTTTGAAATTATTTTTTTTCTTTTAATTTTGGAAGAAATACACATTAAATTTTATAAAATTTTAAATTTAACCAACAAAATTTTAAAAAGAGTTGTATTTAGAAGTAGAGTAAGTCGAGTTCGAGCGAGTTCGAGTTACTCGACTCGACCGCTCGGGTTTTTTGCGTAATTACTCGACTCGGAACTCGGGATCATAATACTCGGATTACTCGAGCTCGGAAACTTTTAGTAATTGGATTACTTTTCGTTTAAATGTTAAAAAAGATTTACCTAAATATTGGGAAGAATTGTGAATAAAAGTTTTTTCCCAATTACTCGGTACTCGACTTTCTCTATTTAGAAGTAGGGTTGGGCGGGATCGGGAAACATTAAATCTCGATTTTGATTTTTCAATCCCAATTCGGGATCGGGACTGGGATCGGGGTTATCATTTCAAATCCTGACCCCGATTTTGGTCAATCTCGATCCCGCAGTCGGGATCGGTATAAAGATCATTATTCCAAAATCCCGATCCCGATTTTATATCGAAATCACGATACCACCCAACTCTATTTAGAAGATATCGGACTGGGAGTATCGAACGAGAATCGTACTAGATCTTGAAAAATATCGATCTCGATAAAAAGATTTTTGTTCGAGATCACGTCTCGGTACGGTCTCTAATATTTATTATTGGACGTGTTTAAAAATAATTGACAACTGTATTTTAATACAAAATATTTTAGATGCTTCTTGAGAAAGAACATCACAACTTTATGATAAATAATTTGGAGAGAATGGATTTTGTAATGAAGTATCCCGATAGAAGGAACAAAATTAACAATTTTTTTCATAATATGGAATGCAAATTTTTCGATCAAAATATTAAGTTTTTAATTAAATTAAAAAATGCTGTGCTAGTACGCCTCATGTTAGGAATACAGCTCTGATATAAATTTAAATTTTAAAGAAAAATTTCGGAAATATACAAATTTAAAAAAATATAACCTTACAAGCTGGAAATATATCCATTCTAAATTTCGGACTAATGTTGGATATTATAAGTTTTTAAACCGAAAATTTTAATATTCTTTGCCAGAAAGTAGTGTTTTTAGAAATTTTATAAAGAGGAAATTTTTAAAGAAAAATCTTTTTTAATCCCTCCAAAGCAAAACCTTTATTAACTAAGAATTGAAAAGCGGGAGGCGAAACACGGGAATACCAGTTAATAGTCGGTATTGTCCAACCCTTTTTTGAATTACAAATCTCTCGCTTGCATCTCTCGCTTAATTTACTCAATTCATCCTTACCTATTTTTTTAATTTTAGCTTTTACCAACAAAATAAATTTTTATCAAAACATAATTGAAATGTTCAACGAAAATGAATTGATTGCAGAAAAAAATAGAATAGCAGCAATTATATTTGCTTTATCACGTTGGATTACTTTTCGTTTAAATGTTAAAAAAGATTTACCAAAATATTGGGAAGGATTTTTTAAGTCTAAAAGAACTAAATTTTGGTTTCATGAGTTATATGATTATATCTTTACGTTCGAAGATATAAAACAATTTGATAGGGATATGCCTATGATAAAAATATTAGCTGGGATTAAAGCTGTAGCAGATGGAGAGTTAAAAATAGATGACGGAAATTTGGATCAAATGTAAATTTGTCAATTTTTTTAATTAAAAAATGTCGTTGGTTCTCAGTATTTAATAACCAACCCTAAATTCGGCATGCTTCCCAAGAAATTTTTAAGGGTGTATCTTATGTATAGTGAGTATGTATTCTGGACTGTTTGTTGAGCTTTCTAAACGAAGCCTCCTGCTTAAAACTTCGTTATAAATTACAATTTTTCAGTTCTAAGCAGGCATGGTCATGGATATAGATATGGATACAGATAATATCAAAATGCCTGCGGATATCCGTCTGTATCCGCAGTAAATATGCGGAAATACCAAGATCAGTATCCGTGACCATATCCGTGACAATGTCTGGTTCCAAGGATGTCTTATAATGAGATTCGACTATATAGCTTCGATTAAAGCTATAGCAGATGGAGATTGTGAAATAACTTATAAGTTATAGTAGTATTCCTCCTGCTTAAAACTTCGTTATAAATTACAATTTTTCAGTTCTAAGCAGGCATGGTCATGGATATAGATATGGATACAGATAATATCAAAATGCCTGCGGATATCCGTCTGTATCCGCAGTAAATATGCGGAAATACCAAGATCAGTATCCGTGACCATATCCGTGACAATGTCTGGTTCCAAGGATGTCTTATAATGAGATTCGACTATATAGCTTCGATTAAAGCTATAGCAGATGGAGATTGTGAAATAACTTATAAGTTATAGTAGTATTCGAGTATCCGAAAATTTCGTTTCATTGTTTCCTATAGATTTACTTGGGAAGTTTATGAATGATAAACAATAAACTGAAAATCACGTCTCTATTTGTACCCTAAACTAGAATTATTTGTTAAATAATTCTACCAATTTTTTTAATTTTTAAAGAGATTTACTCAGCGAATTAATATCCAGTTTGATTATGATAAGACATAATCGGAATGAAAAATTTGATAAAATATGGCGAAAAGGGCAAAATAGGCGAAACTTTAAAAATTGGGCAAAAAAATTATTGAAAGATGAGTTATTTGAGGAAATTGAAATTATAAAGGATGTTAATGGAAAGGAGAAACAAAGTGAAAATAAAACGGGAATTAATTATTTTTTGGATAGATTGAAAGAAGGTAATTAAATAATTTAATTAAAAATTAGTTGACAAGAGGTTGGGATCAGAGCTATTTCGAAACAAAAGTTTTTTTTCGAAAATCTGAAATAAATAAAGCAAAATATCGAAATTGAAGATATTTTTCAAACTCTCCGAAATCGAAAAAATCTGAGAAATAATTCGTAAATGTTTGGTGAATATTAGGGATCGGATTTATAAATTATAACCTATTTCTATGCAAAATAGTCCTAATGAATTGAGCTCAAATTCGTTGTTATTTCATTAAAATCTTTTGTTTACGGAGGGTTATTATGGAAGGTTATTATTTCACTTATTGTCACCTAACATTCAACCTATTTGGGTGGCTATTTTAAGGTTTTTACGACCTAAAAATCCGATCTCTAGTGATTATGTTAGAACCTCAGAGTTAGCAATTTAAAAGGCCATGGGTCCGTGAGAAGGAACTAGAAGAAAATTCTAAGGTCATTAAACGGATAAAGGATCCACTTCAATCTTCACCTCTGCAGTAATCTTCTCTTCTTTTTTCTGTAATCCCTTTTTTCAATCTTCTTTTCTTGCTCTTCATTATTCTTCTCTTGTTTTTTTAATCGTCCGGATATCTAAAATTTTCTGATCATCCAACTAATCTTCCTTACAGTAATCTAATTAAGAGTTATTTGTTATGAAATTATGAAATTAAAATTAAATTTTGTAGCCCTTCTTTCTCACAAAATTGACATGGATAGATTTGCTACAGCTTTCGACTTGAAGGAGAATAACATAAAAAATATTTTTGATCTTTTAAAAATTAAACCTAACGATTTACGATCAGAAATAAAGAAAATTAAAGAAGTAAAAGAAGAAAATAAAAAAGAAAATCAAAATAAAAAGAAAAAAGAAAATAAAAATTCTGATAAATCTACAGGTAAAGGCAAAGAATTAAAAATTAAACCAGAAGAGATAAAAGAAAGTATTAATTCTGAGAAATCTTCTGAAATTAAATCAGAAGAAGAGAAGGAGAAGAAAGAAGGAATAATAAATGATTCTGATAAAAATAAAAAGAAAATAATTGAAGAGGAAGATAAGGAAGAAGAAAATATTTTTGAAGGATTAGGAGATAAACTGAAAGAGAAAAAAATAAACTCCGACGAAGATAGTTTAATATTAAATGAAAATAACGAAATAATATACTTTAAAAAAGACATTAGTATAAATAAATCAAAAATTGAGAAAAAAATTAAGAAAAAAGAATGGAGGAAAAATAAGAAGAGGAATGATAATGAAGGAAGTTTTGAAATAATAAGGGAAGGAAAAGATAAAAGTTTAGAATTTAGTGTTGGGAGAGAGAAAGAGAAGAAGAAAAATGAAGAAGAGGATAAGGAAGGAAAGAATAAGGTAATTAATCAAAATGAAGAGAGGAAGAATAAGGAAGAAAAAGAGAAGGAACTTACGAAGGAGAAGAATACTGGCGGAGAGGTTAAAAAGAATAAGGAAGTGAAGGACTATGATAAAGAAGAGGGGAGAATTGAAGAAAATAAAGAAGAGAAGGATAAAGAACAAACAATAAAGGAAGAGAATAAAATTGAAGAGGGGAATATTGGAGAGAATAAAGACGAAAAGGATAAAAACGAAGATGAACTAAAGATGGAAGAGAATAAGGATGAGAATAGAAATGAAAGGACGACTGAAAAAAGCAAGGAAGAGATGAAGAAAGTAGAGGAAGAAGAGAAGATTGAAGGAAAGATTTCAGAAAAGAAGGAAAAGAAGAATACTGGAGAGGGGAAGATAGATGAGAATAAACAAAGAAAGGTTAAGGAAGAGAAAATTGAAGGAAAAAATGAAAGGAAGAATATTGAAGATGGGAAGATTGGTCAACAGAAAGAAGATGAGGAAAGAAAGATTTTAGAAAAGAAGGAAAAGAAGAATACTGGAGAAGGGAAGAGTGAAGAGAATAAGGAAGTGAAGGACGATGATAACGAGGGAAGGAGAATTGAAGAAAATAAAGAAGAGAAGGATGGAGAACAGACAATAAAGGAAGAGAAGAATAATGAAGAAGAAAAGAAAATTGAAGTGAATAAGGACGAAAAGAATAAAGGAGAAAATGAACAGATAACTGAAGTGTATAAGGAAGAGAAGAATAAAGGACAAACAAAAAATAAAAGATTAAATAAGAAAGATAATTCTGATAAGAATAATAGAAAATATAGGAAAAATAATAAGAGAAATAATCATAAAAATCAAGTTTGGAAAGCAAAGTCGGAAATTGAAAAGAAACTTTTAATTAAAACAGAAAATGAAAAAACTGAAGAAAAGTGAGTTTTCATTTCTAGATAGCCCACTCCTAGGGTTGAAAGTGCATGAAAGTTAAGTTGAGGATGGGAGTATCGGAGGATTAATGTGGATATCAAGTGATTTAGAGTGATACCCTGAGATATAGGTGTGATTAAGCGGACATTGGTGATTTGGGGATTAGTAAGGATATCAAGTAATTAGTAGTAAAAAAGGAGAGTGACTATTTAAAAATAAACTAAAAAGCATTAATATTTTAAATTTTACATTAAATAAAAAATTTTCTAGTAATGAAATTAGCAACCTAAAAACAGAAGAACAAGATACTTGTTTATTGCCTGAAAGTGAAAATGATAAAATTAAATTTACGAATTCAGGCATTACAAAAGTAGAAAATAAAAATGAGGAATTGAATTTATATAGAAATGAAGGTAATTTCAAATTTTTAAAATCAAATCTTAGACGATATCCCAAACTCTCGTTATTGGCTCTGACATTTCCAACCCTTACTTTGAGTAATTTAAATAAAAAATCGGAAGGCAACTTAAATTTTTTAAATAAATTTTATTCTTTCATTAAGATTTAATAAAAATTGAGGATTTAAAAAATAATAAAAGATTTAAACAAAATGCGGCTAACAAAATAAAATTTAATCAAAATCGCCAATTAAATGCTAATAAAATGCTTATGAAATATAAAAATAAAAAGAAGGTACAGAGAATAAATTCAATTAAGGATAACCTTTTCCTTAGATTCCCTTAATTCCCTAATCAAATTTAAGATATGATTTTTAAAATTAGAGTGACCATTTGTAGGGAAAGATGTCTAAGCGATGAATCCAATTTGAGATACACCCTCATTTATAAGGCTCGATTTTACGACACTAAAAGGTGATATAATGAAGCTATTAGCCTCCTATAATGGGGTTCGACTATGGGTGTAGTTCCGGGCAATTTTATGTTCTGAATCCGAAGATTTCACCGGAATCGCTAATTCTAATTCGACCTTACTTTAATAATATTTTAGTTTTAAATAAATTATAAAATATTTTTATAGCAAAATATTTGTTGCTTAAATGAAATAAATAAATTAATTCAAAAAATTGAAAGCATAATTTCATTAAATAATAAATTGGAAGAATTTAATAAATTAAAGTTTGAATGGGAAAATATAAAAAATAACAATTTAAATTATTTTAATTGCAATTTATTTAAATTAAAATTGGAAAAATATAAAAATTAAAAATTAAAAATAAAATTAGAAAAAGAAAGAAAACTTTTGGTAAAACAGAAATAATTTTTAAATATTTTTTTGAATTTATAGACTGAAGCAGCACTTGAAGTAATACCTTCAAATATTAAAAAGTATCCACTAGAAATTACAATCTCAATGTTTAAATCAACCATTTATGGATGGGTAATATCTAATTATTTAAAAATAATCACAGTCAACCCCCAATTTTTTATGCCACCAAGTGTTCTCAATTTAATTACCCTTTTTATAAGGGCAATTTTTCCGTATAAGTTTATAATAGAGCATCTGGGCTATAGCTATTTCTCTCCTTTAGCTAGTGCAAAAGGTTAATCGGCGGCTGGGAGCGAACCAGCATCTTCAGTAGACCGGACTGATGTGTTATCCATTACACCACGCCCCCTACGGCACAGCCTTAGAAATTAAATAGCTATATGCTTTACATTATCACCTAAAATGAGGGCTGACAGTGATTAAATTATATTTTATTTTCCTCTAAATAAAAAATTTTCAGCGCCCTGAAGCTCATATACTCATTTCTGGATCATATTTATTTAAATCTCTCATGCCTGACTCAGATATTGATATGGTTGTATTATTGCCAACTCATGACAAAATTAATGAAATTAATTTACAATATACACATAATTTGGTTTTTGATGAAGATAAAAATTCGTTATATAATATACTTAGAAGGGTATTTATTTAATTTAATGTTGAAACTTGTTTTTAGATACCCAACCTCTGTAGATACTCGTTAATTTATGCTAATGCTTATTGGAGTGTCTGAATCTAAATTTGATCACGCATAGAGATAGGAATTGAATATTGACCTATTTCTGGAGCTAGGGCCGGGTACATGCTTTTTTGTATGTATATCGTTTCATGATATTCAATGAGTGAAATAAACGGAATAGCTGATTTACCTTACTTACATTTTCATAATCTAAACAGTGAGTGGCTAAACATAGAGCAGACTGTCCAGTAAAATTTTCAGTTATCGACTAAAGTTTTTTTATTTATCGAACTATAAGAATATATGATTTCCAATGCTGATTTGTTATTCACGGACGATTTTCTAATGTGAATTATCCATTGATGTCCAGAAATGCAGTTCAAGTTGCGTTTTTTAGATTGCTTGTCTATGTATTTACGAGAAACTGATTTAGCAACCAAGTTATTGTACCCCTTATTATACTTGCGATTCTTTCAATCTAAAAATGAGTTTCTACCGTATTTAAATTAAAAAAATTAATTTTAATTTAAAAACAGCTGGAAGGTGTTAACTCGCTATTTAAAGTTGGTGGTCGAGTACCTTTATTAAAGCTTAAATATTATGGTTATGATTTTGATCTACTTTTTGTTAGAGTCCCAATTCTCCAAACAAATGAAAATTTTGTGTTTTTAGAGAAAAAAGATAAAGAAAATTTAAATTTAGAAGATACAGATAAACTCATTAATCAAATTATTTTTAATCTTAAAACAAAATATATAGAAGATATTCGTTCAGTTATACTACCTCTTTCCGGTTATTTTAAATATACAGTCGGCCCTTAATACCTAGATAATATAGTTATATAAAGGAGATATTCGTATTAGGCAACCTTTATTTAAAATCTGCTAGACACCTGTACTTAGATGAATGCACCAAGATTCGTACTCCTACTGTACTCATATTTGGCACAGAGTGAGACTAAGAGCAAAAATTGAAATGTTAACAAGTACGAGTATAGGACAAAATAAATAAGTGGAAATTTTAACCACTTGGAGGGGGAGATCTGCCTAAATTATACCCTACCAATTTATATGAACCAAATTATAAGACACATTTTGTACAACGCCGGATGTATCCTTCCAGTAAGCTCCGAGTCGGAGCTCCGAGTCAGATTTAGAAAGGTATAAATTGTTTTATTTAAAGGTTATCGCTCTAATCTTTATATTTCAAAATTAATGGATGAAGATTTTGATGTCTTCAGAACACTTCTTTTTGTCTTAAAAATTTGGGCTAAAAGTTTGTAGCTTTTATTTATGAATTAAAAAATTTAAAAATTTAAGAACATTTTATATACAGTGGACAGTTTGGGTTTTTCAATGGAACCAATTTAGCTGTGTTGGCTTGCAAAACAATTTTGTTAAATAATACAAACAAGCAACTTTCTATTGTTCATCTATTGGAGCAATTTTTTATCACATTTTCGAAATGGTTAGATAAGGGGCTTTTTTTCTTTTTTGGATGATCAAATTTTAAAATAGAGTTTCTGGTTTAAGTCAAGCCGCCCGCTAAGTAAATCCCTTGCTTAAATTGAATTATTGAAATTCTAGCATATAGTTATGTTAAGATAAGATAATCAAATACTAGTGATGTTAGAAACTTTCGGTCTCGACTCTCAACTCTCGGTTTGGTCTCGGGTCACTCTCGACTCTCGGGTTTTTTTAACTCACGGACATTACTATCAAATACAATGCTACTTGGCAATAATTTCAAATATACCAAACATACTTGAAGACAAATATACATTACACATATTTGGAGCCAAACTCTCAGATTGATTTCTGCCCAGTAACATTGGATTCGATTATCTTATCCTACCATACATATATACTCAAATAATCACCCTGGGTGATTATTGTTTTAATATCTCGCTGGAGTGTTTAAATAATCGACGGGTAATTATTTTAGTGTGTAATTATTTAATCATATATGGTTGATTATGTTTTTAAGAAATATTCTGTAACTTTTAACTAAGTATATATTTATCAGGAATTGGTCAAATCCTATATTATTAGAAGAAATAGATGACCAGCAACAACTAGAACAATTTAACAATTTATTAGATAAAAATCAAGATTTTGTCAAAAACAAAAATTCATTAGATTGGGATATTAATTCTGATTATAATAGCCGTCGCCAATTATTCGGTCTTAACTACTTTACTGTTTATGATGAAAATATAAGACGATTAGAAAAACATGCCGAGCTCATATGGCCAATTATTGCCCCAGGCATTCCTACACAAAATGCCGGATTTAATATAAATTTTTCAACATCGAAAATTTTACATGGAGAAATGAGGAATGGTGAATATTTTTTATTTTAATTTCCAGATATCAGTTAGCTTTTAAATTAAACACCATCTCTCGATGTTGCAATATTGTCGACGATTATCTCAATGTACCTCTTGGGTTCGAAACCTTTCGAGGATTTCGATAGAGTATTAATAATAAGATAAGGAATGAAATTATACGATATTTCCGCGAAAGAGTTATTTGACTTTCTTTAATCTCTAAATTAATTTTTATCTTAATTAAGCTTCTCCATCATTAAAAGATGTTCAAAATGTCATAAAATATTACACCAGCAAAAAGAGAAAAAATAGAAAAGATAAAATTCTTATAAAAAATGCATGGATAAACTGGCTAGATGGAGGTCCTTTCGAGGAAAAGGTTTTTAAAGTTTAATTTTTCCAAATTTTTATTTTTCAAGTATGAACACTTTATGGCAATTACTTCAATCAATTTAAATCCAAATAATTCGAATAATCAAATTTTTGAAGAATTTAACAATTTTGTAGAAACCCGAATTAGATTAGGACTTGTATTTAATATTGAAAATATTCACGAAATTAATTATTGTCATGCTAAGCCTGGGAGAGTTTGGAATAATGAAAAGTGCCCTTCGATGATTATTAAAAATAATATTATTAATGAAAAAATAACAAATATAAATAATGAGTAGGTTCTTGACCTGTTTAGCATTTTATAGAATATATCGAAACTTACTATAAGTTACCTCAAATAATGAATACATATGTGTAAGAAATAATTAACCTTATAATTAGGGATTTACTTCTATCAAGTTAAGTAATGAGCTTTCTGAGACAAGAGTAAAACAATTTTAATAATTTTATCTGTGTATGAGAAAGATTTTTTGTACTCTCTGACATGCCAAAAAACTTTTAATTAAGTCAGTTGTCATTTAGGATCGAGGAACTCTTGGTTCTTCGACTCTCATTATACAGTAGGATTTATAGCCTTAGGGGTATATCTAAAAATTAGGTTCCACTGTATTTAATCTGCAATTTATTTCAAAGAAGTACTCCAAGTAATTGGCTATGTACAATTTGGATTGTCGGCATTAAAATGACTTCAACTACAAGATTATCTTCCCTAATTTTTATTTCCTCCACTAATCACTTTGAAGAATTTGCAAATAAAATTAAACAAAAATATATTTTACCTGAAGAAGAAAGAAAAAATATTCAATTATTTGCTAATTATTGGCTAAAGAGTCAACTTAAATCAGAATTAAGAGCTAAAAATAGATCCTAAAAATTTTGAAATTATTAGAATTTATTTAAAAATATTTTTTTGTTTGATAAAACTTTTATTTATTTATGTATAATCTCTGTCAAATTTATTATTAAGCCTGCACGTTTTATGTTTTTACTAGGTTTTACACAAACGATTATTAACATACTATAACTTCGGTTTTCGGTACTAGCTTAAAGAAAAGGTTTTGTGTTTCGAGTTTTAGTTTTATTTTGTATGAATTTTAGTAAGGAGCTGAGTCGAATTACATCAAAGTCAACAAAATCCGGCTTGATTGGAAGAAAGTTGTGATTGTTTGTTTTAGCTCATTACCTATGGTGATGCGGAGGATGCCAGGCATGCCCACCGACGAGAAATTAAAAATAGGCTTTGATTACCCTATATATGGCATTTTGAGCATTAATTAAGGGGGTGTTCACCTTGTACACCAAATTTTAGAAAATTATTATTTTTAACTAATTTAAAAATAATCTCTGAACATTTCTTTGCTCAAAATACCTAAAAATGTTTCTTTAAAATTAATTTAATCACATTAAAGAAAATTATCAAATAGATCAATCATTAATATTTTTATAAGAAAATTTCTTTATTTATTTAATAAAAGTTGTCCATTAATTTTTAGTAAAATATTTTAAAAATAAATTAAAATGTTTGCTGCAATTATTTTATTATTTATAATTTTATTTTTTTATTGGAATTTTATTTATAAACGTCAAGGCCTTCCGCCTGGGCCTATACCACTTCCATTCTTCGGAAATACATTAACGCTTTCACGGTAAAATTTAAAAAATTTTAGAAGGATTTGTGAATAGCAGTTTAGCCAGAGAAGGTCAGAAGGAGGAGGAACTGACTTAAACTGACAATAACACTAATCTTAATACAGACATAAGTAGGGCGTGTTAAAACATGCAAATGCATATTATGCATGCGGATATGATATGAGCTAAAACGGGCAAATATGCATCGGTCCGAGCACTTTAGGACCCGGTTTTTAATGCATATGTTTGCATATTTCGGTACTTTCGTGCATATTTGCATATCTGAGCATATTTTGGTCAATTTTTTGGTAAATTTTGCCAAGAATAGTCATAAGTCTAATAATATTTATTTTTCATTAATTTTTTCGTTTAAAATAAAAATTAAAAATATAAGCCGGCAGGTTCACTACCACTTCTAAAAAACAAAATTAATATTTAATTTCTAAATAAATAATCTTGAGATAATATTGGACAAAAATTATTCATTTTTGTTGTCAAAATAAAAATTATACGAAAAAAAATTTTTTAAGTTCAAAATGTGCTTATTTGCCTTACAAATTATGGGCTGACAAATATGGCCCAATATATACATTTTGGATGGGTGAATGTCCAATAGTTACAGTAACTGATTATTCTTTAATGAATGAATTGTTTGTCAAAAATGGTGATGCTTTTGTTGGAAGGGATTTTCTTAATCATTTAAGCAAATTAGTTGAAGGTAAATATTCCTTAAATATTCTTAAAGATTCCGTAAATATCCTTATTTCCGTACTCACACCCTATGAGTTTAATTGAAAAATAAAACTTCACTTCCGGGATCCTATTAATGTCGAATTTCATTCATCCTTGGAGCTGAAATAATGATAGAATTTAATAAAAAATATCCTAAATAGAGATATCGCTTAGATAACCCTCCCTCTCCTCCTCCCTCGTTCTCCCAGTAGCCAACCAATTTTTATAAGACACACTTATCTTACAATTAGTGAGTTTCTTTTATAATAAAATTTGACTAGTATCTATTTGCACATATTCATCCGCAATAACCAAAACAAAAATTAATTAACTAAAAATTTATTAAAAAGTACACACTGGCAATCACGGAGTTATTCAAACACAGGGAGACACTTGGAGAGTAATGCGTCGTTTTGGTCTGCTTTCAATGAGAACTTTAGGTGTTGGAAAGGCTGGGATGGAAAAACAAGTAAAATTTAAATTAGAAAATTAAACAATTTATTTTTTTAAAGTTTAAAGAAGATATAAATGAAATGATTAATAAATTAAGTAACCAAGTGTTATTAAAAAATGGGGAAAATATAAATCTTCAATTATATATTGACAGATTAATTGGTTCGACAATTAATAGAGTGTTATTTGGATTTGCTTTTAATGATGTAAGAATATTATTTAAATTTAAAATTTTGGCTCTAATCTAGTGCTGGATATTCCAGTGCTGACTGAGACTATCTCAGAGCCTGCTACGGCCGTAGATTAATTTTGAAAATACCTGATGCCTGAGCTAGGATCTAAAACTGATCGGAACCGGAGCAAAGTATACCTCTGTCCAACTCACATAACAAAATGGTCATAATCACCATAGTTAAGAAAAACAATTTATAATAATTTTCGAAAAACAGATTGACTGGATAATAGTCAGCTGGATTTGATCAAATCAGCTCTGTTTGATCATTTTAGTCTAAACTAGGATTCGCTTTAGTCTTAGTTTAAAGAGGTTTATTTTCAACTTGATTGTGCAAAATAATTCGTTGATTTTATCCTCAAAATTTGTCTATTCTTTTCAGAAAATCTTACACTTTTCATTTTGCTCGGCAAACTTTAAGCAAGATTAGAGGTGCAAGACGGTATGGGGTTTTAAGCGACAAACGGAATTAATGGATTCCAGCAATCTAATCTAAATAGATAATAGTTCAATAACCATTCTGTCCCTTAAACACGCAAATATACACTAGAGCCAAAAAATTATTAAATTTCAATTAAAGAACCAAATGGACGAATTTAATGAAATAAAATCAACATTTGACAAGGCCAGTCGTTGGCAATTTAGTTTTTGTGGGCGATTACTAGTTGCTGCTCCAATACTTCGTCATTTACCTTTCTTTTACCAATCTTTTGTTGAATTTTCTGAATTACCATTACCAATATATAAATATTTAAATAAACAAATTGTAAATAGAATTGAAATAAGAAGCTTGAAAAATGAGAAGAAAGAACCAAAAGATTTGTTGGATTGCTATTTAGACCAAATGGAGAGTGATGAAGCTGATGAAGAATTTAAGTAAGTAAAAAAGTACTATTCTTGGGATTAGATATTCTTTGTCAAGTTTAGATAATTCTCGTTTAAGTTTGCCTAGACGGTGAATAAGCCTAGCATCTTACTACTCACTCTAAAACCATTAGAAGGGTCATAAAATTTAAAAAATTAAATAATTATCACATTCTAAACCCTTCTAAATCATTAACTCAAATTCACGTGTATACAAAGGAAATTAACGAAAATTCTGAATTTGCTAAAGTTATTTGTTGTAAAGTTTCAGAAAATCGTGAATAAAAGATTCTCTGAATTTACTTTGTATTCTCAGAAATCTAAGTTTGTTATCAGTTGATCTTTGGTATATTCTCCAATAAGTAAAGCAGCTGGGCTATAGCTATTTCTCTCCTTTAGCTGATGCAAAAGGTTATTCGGTGGCTGGGTGGTTACCAGCATCTTCCTTAGACCGGACTGATGTGTTATCCATTACACCACGCCGCCTACTGCACAGCCTTAGAAAATTAATAGCTATATGCTTTACAAATATAATATTTATATCACCATCATATGTCTGTAACATAGTAGCCTTTTTTCAATTAGACCTTATCTGTACTTGAATAAATAAAAATATAAACGAATATTTTATTTCCTAATATGTAGATAAAAAAAATTACGATTAATTATTAATTTTTAACAAAAGTATGGACAATTTTCGAGCATTATGCTACGATCTTTTATTGGCTGGACAAGAAACTACTGGAAATACTTTAAGCTTTCTAGTTTTGTATTTATTGTTGGATCAGAGGGTTCAATCGAAATTACAGGCAGAATTAGATAATTTAGCAGAAGGAAATGAAGAATTAATTGGGTTGTCACAAAGACCACAAGCAAACTATACAAATGCTGTTATTAATGTAAAAATTATTACTTATTTAGTAAAATTAGGACATAAACCTGGATGGGGTTTTAGAGAGATTCTTAGTTTATGGATATATCCTTTGGCAAGAAATTGTAACTTATAAGGAGGAACAACTTAAATCAGGGCTTCGATCTCGAATTTTTAAAAATCCGCAATTTTGACCAAAAAAATCCGCATTTGATATGAAAAATCCGCAAAAATTATCAAACACAAAACTTAAAGTAAAATCGCTTTGTTTCATATTTATTGACACCAACAATTGAATTATGCAATTTTTTATTACTAATGATAATCTTATAGAAATCCGAAAAATTATCTGGACAATTACACTTGAATTTTTGTCGTTGAAGACGCAAAAATTTTTATTTCTTCCTTTTTCAGCGCCGCAGGCGAAAATTTTGAGGATTTTAGAAGGCTGTTTGTTAAAAGACAGATTTATTCCATTTTCAGCGCTGCAAGCGAAAATTTTGAGGATTTTTGAAGGTCTTTGCAGAAAATACTGGCATTTTATCATAAAAACTACAGAAAAATGAAAGAAATCCTTATATCCTTCAAAAGACCACAAAAATCCGCAAATCCGCATTTTAAAAAATAATCCTCATCGCCATATCAAAAAACCACAAAATGAGGAAAAATCCGCAGAAATCGAAGCCCTGACTTAAATAGAGAGTGTCGTTTAGTCAGCTTCCGTGTCCAATGATGGGGCAAATTTTGAGAAAACGTATACTAAATTTGGGTGTATCTAGTTTTGTTTTATTTTATAGTGAGGTCATAGTGTAATTCTTTTGTTCCAAATCATATTTTTTGATAAAATAGGACTTTCAAATTTTTGTCCTGAAAATCCTGCACTATTCGACTCCCGGATTATCCGATTTATAACACTCAAATGAGTCAAATTACTGTTTTAAACATGGGAATTTTTAAAGATCACTTGAAATTATAAATTTTTATTTTCTTTATTTTAAAGGAGATTTAATATTTTTTGGAAAAAAAATTCCAAAATTTTCAATTTTTTAATTTCACTCATTTTTAAGGAAGTTCAACGTCTTTGCAATTTATTACCTTTAAATTTATCTCACAAGACAATGTTTGATGTAGAGATAATGGATGGAAAATATTTCCTTAAAGAAGGAACTGTAATTTTACCTCAAATAAGTTGCTTATTATATGATGAAAAAGTTAATGGAAAATAATTTTAAAATTTTTAAATTCAATTTTTAGGTATTCCCCAATCCTCATCTTTTCATTCCCGAAAGATTTTTAGATGAAAAAGGTCAACTAAAACGATTTGATTCGTTTATACCTTTTGGATTGGGGAAAAGGTAAATAAATAAAATAGTATTTTCTTTAATAAATAATGAATAGATTTAACTAATTTTAAATTCAAAAAAAAATAATTTTGGGTTTGCTTTTGAAAAATCAAAAAATTTTAGCCCACTGTGCTAAATGAAAATTTACTTATATGTATAAGGTTCTGTATATCCGACAAATTTTCTACTGAAACAAGAAAATTTACTTTTTTTTATTTGAAGTATTTTCTTAGAAACGTATCATAAAATGATTAAAGGGTGTCCGACTCATTGCTTAATTTTTTAAAACAGTGAGGCATTTGTTCAAAAATTCAGTTTTAGGTTTGGAAAGGCCAAAATAATTTTTTAAGCTCTATAACTCCAAAATTAGACAAACTTTTTTTTTCGAATTACCCATCAAAGAAAAGTTAACCGAATAACTCAAAAACCACATTAAATTTCGAGCTTTAATTAAAATTCATATTTAACAGAGCCTGTATGGGAGAATCATTGGCACGTGCCGAGCTATTTTTATTTATTGCTAATTTCTTCCGAACTTTTCAAGTAATTAAAAACTAGATAAATAATTCTTTAATTAAAAACGATTTAGGTACTTCCTGTTGATCCATTAAATCCACCAACTGCACAAAAGCAGAAGGCTTTTGTAGTTCGCCCAGACCCTTATAATTGTCGATTAATTTTAAGAAAATAAAAGGAAAAATTGTTTTACTAGATTTTTTGAAGCGTTTTAGAAATCTTAAAATTTCAAAAAAATGAATAAAATTTTTCTCGTGTATTATTTTAGAAATAATTATAATTAAGTTTGAAACCGAACCAAAAAACTTGATTTTTCTGTTAATCAAAATAAAAAAAATTTTATTTCTAAATTTTATTAGAAAATTTTCCAAAAAGCTACAACTAAATACATATTTTACAAACATTATTTAAAGAAAATAGTATATTATTTATTGATTCTAAGGTAGGAGGAGTAGGAAGAGGTGTTAGTAGGAGGAGGAATAGGATGAGGAGTAGGAGGAGGGTGGAGTAGAAAGGAGAGTAAATGGTTGGAAATGAGCACAAATTTTATATCATTTTTATTCCAAAGACTCATTACTAAATGCCAAAATTAAATATATCAAATAAATTCAAGTCTTGTATTAAAGAACAAAAAGTTTAATTTTAGACGACAAAGAGAACAAGATTTTTAAATAAACGTACGCTAAAGCTACAATCGAAAAAAATTTATGCTTGCTTAATAAAAATATGTATTTGATCTAAAAATTTATAGTTTAGTTAACAAAATTTAAAAATAATTTAGTCAAACGAAATTTAAAATAATATCCCTTATACATAAAACAATTTTCTAAATTTTTGTTTTATTTTTTGAAAATTTTATTTATGAAATATTCCACAACTAAATATTATTTGACAAATATTTTTATAATTCTCCATTTATGAAAATTCAATTTTACATTTTTAGACCCCTTCAATTATTTATTAACCCCACTTAGTCCTTCCCAAAAAATATTTTAAAAAATTTATTTTTTAATTTTTATCAACTATTTACATCAATGAGTGAAGAAAAACAACAAATTTTAACAAAAATATTTAAAAAACAAAGAAAATCATTACCTCTTGAACTTGTTAATAATATATTTAGAGAAGCTAATAATTTATTTTATTTTGAATTACAAAAATGGTAATTAAATTTTGAACTTCTTCCACCCCTCCCCCTCCCCCACACAGGGTTGGCAGACCCTAGAAGTCCCCAAATATTCAGATCCTAAACCGAAATTTTTATTAAATTTGTGAAGAATAAAGGATGTCTTGATAAATAATGTAACGATGAAGGATGTCTCGGGGATAGTTTTCGTGGAGAGTCACCCTTGCACGGAATCATAAGCATTATTCCTCTCTTTAGGAGCGAAATTTTGTAATTTTTTAAAGGCCAAGACTAATATTAAATTAGACACCTTTTGATTTTAGAATTTTTAATCCATAATCTGAACTGATAAATCCATGATTTATTATTTGGAATATTCAAAGTCACTCCTAACTTAATTATAAAATTTATTTTATTTAATTTTAGACATCCTAGAAATTATATTTTTCAAAGGGTTTAGCTTCCAAAACCAAAAATTTTCTCTAAAAATTAAAATATGGAGTTAAAATAATTTTTATGATAATTCTCCGAAAAATTAAAATTTCCAAAATAAAGGCTAGCAGAGATTCTCCCCTCTTAATACCTTAAAAATTACCTACAATTTAAAATAAAAATTTAATAATTTCAAGTCAAACAGCATATTTCCGTCTAAAAATGAAAGGGATAAGAATCAAAAATTCGCCAACAAAAAATCAACAAATAAAATTTTTGTACGAATGTGCCAAAAATTTATTAACTTGCTCTGGTATTGTCTACATATATGTTGGAAAAAATTTCAAAAAAACTGTAGGGGAATTTTTTATCAAAAAATATTAAAATAAATTTGATTTTTAAAATAAAAAAAATTATTTAAATAAAATATCCCTTAATGTTTGGCGGTTTGTGTGCGCCAAACTGTGGTTTTGTTCTTTGACTTATATTTAAATTAATAAATATAAATGACCATTTACTTAATATATAATGTTCTTTTTAATTCAACCTACTCATTTAATTGAGTCCATTTCTTTTTTCCTAAAAAATAAATATTTTTTATTAATTTTTTTATCATAGAAAAGAAATTCAAATTTTTTGCCCATAAGTAAAGGTCTAAAATTATTTTTAACTCTCCTCGATTTTATTTTCCTAATTTTTTTACAAACATTCCCTTACAAATTAGTAATACAAAAATTTTAAATTAAGCCTCAATTAAAAAATTTACAAATCTTTATATTTGACAAATTAAATAATTTTAATTGAATATATTTAAGAAAATGGAACAAGAACAAGCTATTGAGGAGGTTTCTGATTGTTTTCTTTAAAAAACTTTTAATTATATTTCTGAATGAAAATTAAAAAAAATTTTTTTTAGTTTTATTAGAAATTTATTTTCGATTTTCTCCAAAAATTTCAGATTAAATACCCTAATGTAAATCAGAAATAAATTTTTATAAAAAATTTTTTTATTTAAAGATTGGCTTGACTTTCTTTACAAGTCAAATGGAAACAGATAACTTGATTTCCAACTTGACTAATGTCATTCAAGAATCACATAAAGTCAATGAAGATGTTAAGAAGGAAGTAACTAAAAACCTCGGAAAATTAACTACGGTTAATACACGACTGCAAAATGCTCTTGGTTTTGCAACGCGTTTTCTTGCAAACCGTCATGCTGTTGGAAGTACTTCTGCTGCTGGAAGTATTCCTAATGATGGTAAATTTATCGTTAAATTATTGAAAAATTTCTTTTCCGGAAAATAATTAAGAATAAACCTTTTCCAGAAAATAATTCAGATTGGGCAAAAGGGAGCGGCCAACCTATCTTGATCTTAAGTCACCTTTATTCCTCCAGATATTTGGAACCACCTCCTGCGTAATTTGATTTTCTGTGTCATTGATTCTTTGGGTTTTGAACTTTGGGGTGGACCCCCACTCTGAATAACTTTTAATGGGTTGACCCAAAAAGAATGAGCCCTCTTTTTGAGCTAGATTTGGAATTGTACACTGGGAATTAATTCCTAGGGGCACTGAACTTAATGGAGATGCTTTATCGTACAATCCTGTACCGCGTTCAAGTTGCCATTAATGGTTTCATAGTTCAGGGTCGACGTCAAGGCCAGGTTGTTTTTCCATCAGGACAACGTGCCTTCACACCGTGCAAATGTAACACGTGCCCACATTTATGAAACACTCGAATGGGAAATTCTACCCCACCCGCCTTCCCAGAAAAGCAAAAAGTACCAGATAATAATGGGCAATACATCGTTTCTTGATTGTTTTTTGTTTTTTTGTTATAGTAAATTATTTGCATTATCCATAAAGGACTCATTCTTTTTGGGTCAACCCAAAAATTCCCATTATTACGAAAATTTTATTTTAATTTTAAACTACTTTTGTATTTTTATATATGTAGGCAAAAAGATTCTTGCACGGACCCGTAGCCTTGGTTCTGTAACAACAAAGACATTTGTTTGTCCGCATTGCGGTAGACAAGAAACTGTTTCAAACAAAGCTCGTCATTTTAAGAATGGAGTTTGTACTCGTGCTCAGAAACGTAAATTGGAAGAGGAAAGTGATCGACGAGATGGGAAAAAATGTAAGACGACAGAGGAAGGTAGTGATGGTGGACAACCAGGTCCTTCTTTTTCTTAGAAAAAGCTGTTGAAAAGACTTTTTGTTAAATCATTAAAAAATGTTCTTATATTTTAAAACTTTGTTTACGTATATGAAAAAAATTTTTTCTAAAATAAATTTTTTTCTCGAATTTTATTATTTTATCAAAATAAGTACGGGTTTTGGGTTTTGGCATAAAGATCGGACACTTGTAAAAATGGATATTAAACTTGATTTAAAAATTCCTGAAAATATAGATCTCTACTACAGATTTAGATTCAAACAAAATTATTTTATAATTAAATTTATTGTTAAAAGACAAAAGAAAAAAATTCTTGAAATAAGAAATACATGTATTTTACGATTAAAAATGCTCAAGTTTTTCAAAAATAAATTTTTTTGTATATACTCAATTAAAAAACGGATTGAAATCTGTCTGAATTTTCCTCCTATTTTAAACTGTTGAACATTTTTCGACAATTTTTACACAGCAGATCAAAATAGGCAAAGGCTGTTACTACCCCTTTAGAGTCTTAGCTAGAGTCTTAGACGTTTTGAAGCGAAAGAAAGAAAAAGGTATGTATCTCGGTCTAAATTCATTTCTGAGACCTGATTTTGGTGCCATTCGACCCAGCTCGACGAGCCGAATCGAATGATACATAAATTGAAAGACTTTGGAACCGTTTACCAGTTAAAATAAACCTAAAGGCGTTTAATACAAAATTGATGATTATAAAGCGAAATATCGGAAAATTTCTGGTGTTTTCTTTCTTAAAAGTATCTTTAGGGTATTATCTACGATATTGTAAGACAAATTTTTAAATCTATAGAGATTTGTCGAGATAAAGCTTCTCAAAGTTGGCTCTCAAAATATACCGTATCCTTATAAAAATAGCACGCGAAAAAATTAGAGTGAAAAGATGCAGAGAAAAATTCAGTCTGCACTGAAACGACTAAAAGTAACAGGCTGATCTGCTGTGTTTTTATCAAATAGCCAGTAAAAATATATTTTATGATTAAAGTTAAGACTTCGTCCACATTGGTAAAACGGTCGTTTCGAAATGTAAAATCTACGACAGATTAAGAGAAACTGTATAAGTTTACTATATTTTTGTATAAATTTTTTATAATTGCTTCGGATAATATTGACCTAATTACACAAATAGAAAAAGTTTTATCCATTTTGTCAAATCACACTCATTCTTTAGATTTTATTTACAGAGGCTCTACGAATTTTCAGAGAATTCTTTGATTTAGCTTGAGATGATTAGCTAAAATTAGGATATAAACCTGTGCCTTAGTTTATTAATATATTCTTTTGCAAAAAATTGTAACTTATAAGGAAAAACAACTTAAATAAAGGGTATCGTTTAAAAATTTAAGATAAGTTAGTTCTTAGTCGAATTATCCCATCTATAAAAAAAGTTTACAGAAAAAACTCAAAAACCAATTAAATTTCCAACTTTAAATAAATATATGTGCATATTGAACAGAGCCTGTATGGGAGAATCATTGGCACGTGCCGAGCTATTTTTATTTATTAATTTTTTTCGGACTTTCCAAGTAATTAAAGACTAGATAAATAATTCTTTAATTAAAAACAATTTAGGTACTTCCGGTTGATCCATTAAATCCACCAAATGCACAAAAGCAGAAGGCTTTTGTAGTTCGCCCAGACCCTTATAATTGTCGATTAATTTTAAGAAAATAGAAATGAAAATTTGTTTTACAAGATTTTTTAGTTTTAGAAATCTTAAAATTTTTAAGAAACAATAAATAAAACTTATCGTGTATTATTTTACAAATAATTACTTATATAATTAAGTTCGAACCCGGATCGAAAACTTGATTATTCGGGTTTAATTCACTGGGGTCTGCCGCACGCGAAAATTGTGAAGAGGTTTGAACAAATTTTTTATAAAATTTATTTAACCTCAAAAATAACTTCCAAAGAACAAATTTTTTAAATTTGGAAGTAAATATATAAATATAATTTAAATAAAATATTTTAAAACGGAATGTCCAAATACAAATTTGTATAAAGTAAAAAAATTTTTGAGGATACAAAACTGGGATGAATAAATTGAAGATGAAAATTTGACAACAATGCAAAAAAATCATGCGACATTACAAGGAATAAAGGCAATGGAATTAACAAATAATTTAAAAAATAAAAGTCGAACCTCATTTTTGATACCCACATAAAAAGTACTTTATTATGAGCGTTAACCTGAATTCGGAGTATTTATTAGCAGCTTAGAAACCGTGGTCAGCCAAATAAAAAAATTTTAAATCAAAGTGTGTCGTCCGAGCCCATTGACCTACGTCAGACACTTCGGCTTTTATGGGTCCCTAAAACATTATAATATGTAGTATAAAAAATTACTCCGTCAAAATAACCATCATCACTATTCTGTGTGCGTGGCGCGAACTTTGCGGACCCGAACTTTGCGGACCCGAAATTTGCGGACCCGAAATTTGCGGAACGATAGTTGCGGACCCGAAGGTTGCGGACACAAAGTTTGCGGACCTGATTTTTGCGGAAACAAAATTTTAGGACCGACACTTGAGTAAAAAGAAAAAATTAAAAATTTTATTTTTCGATGATCCCGGCAGAGTTTGCCATGATCCGTACCGGATTCAAAATTTTTCTTGATTTTTCAAAATTTTTATCAATTTTTTATCTTAAAATTATTTCATAATTTAAATAATCGAGAAAATTCCTTGAAGAAATCATTTATATGGCCATCTCATAAGGTCATGATGCCTGAATTCATCCTAATTAACGCCGCTGGCTAAAATTTTTGAAATTTCCGAGGTTCAGTAGACTCTATTGTCGGTCCGCAAATTTTTGGTCCGCAAATCTCAGATCCGCAAAATTCGTGCCGCATAGTTCGGGTCCGCAAAATTCGGGTCCGCAAAGTTCGGGTCCGCAAATTAAAATCCGCAAATTTCGGCGCGCCTTCTGTGTGTCATCGGTAGGAAGATGTTCTCCATGATGGTTGTGTTAAAAATAAAATAAAAATGGAAAATAAAATAATAAAACGTGGCATCCTCCAGCTTTAGAAACAATAATTCTCCATCTAAACAAAAGAGTGATGGAAGGATTATTGTTTCAAAGAAAGAGGACACGTTTTGTTATTTATTTTTTCTTTTCTAATTTTATTTTTTAGCAAAACCATCCAAAAAACGAACCTCCTCGACCTGATGACTCTCAAACGGATTCTGGTGAAAATGATGGCGTTAACGTTTTCTACAATTTTTAATAATGATTACTAATGTTAACTTAATATTTCAGGGAGGACCATGAAGCCGCAGTGTTGGGCGGCAATCAACAGGATATGGTTTTACGGGTAGCAGTATAAGTGTTGGCGGTGGTGGATATGCAGGTGGAGGGGGCCGTAGTATCCACGTAGCCGTAGTATTAGTCGTCAATCAACCCAAGAGAAAAAAATACCGATAATTGATCACCACTCGGATGGATGCCAGCGCCACCCCGAGCCTCGGCCGCGTTGCCTGCACCAATACTGGCGCCACTTAAGGTGACGCCAGCGCCGCTCGAGCGGCTATCCAAATGACGACTACGTGGACCAGACTAAAATTATAAAATTATACTCGAACACGATTGTAGGTTGCAAAGCTAAGTTACGAGTGTTTTTTGTCCTACAATCGTGTTCGAGTTTCGAGGGCCATACCACACGTAATTTAAAGTATATACTTTAAATAACTCAAAAATTGCTAATCTAAATAATTTTATAATTTTAGTCTGGTCCACGTAGTCGTCATTTGGATAGCCGCTCGAGCGGCGCTGGCGTCACCTTAAGTGGCGCCAGTATTGGTGCAGGCAACGCGGCCGAGGCTCGGGGTGGCGCTGGCATCCATCCGAGTGGTGATCAATTATCGGTATTTTTTTCTCTTGGGTTGATTGACGACTAATACTACGGCTACGTGGATACTACGGCCCCCTCCACCTGCATATCCACCACCGCCAACACTTATACTGCTACCCGTAAAACCATATCCTGTTGATTGCCGCCCAACACTGCGGCTTCATGGTCCTCCCTGAAATATTAAGTTAACATTAGTAATCATTATTAAAAATTGTAGAAAACGTTAACGCCATCATTTTCACCAGAATCCGTTTGAGAGTCATCAGGTCGAGGAGGTTCGTTTTTTGGATGGTTTTGCTAAAAAATAAAATTAGAAAAGAAAAAATAAATAACAAAACGTGTCCTCTTTCTTTGAAACAATAATCCTTCCATCACTCTTTTGTTTAGATGGAGAATTATTGTTTCTAAAGCTGGAGGATGCCACGTTTTATTAGTTTATTTTCCATTTTTATTTTATTTTTAACACAACCATCATGGAGAACATCTTCCTACCGATGACACGCTGAATAGTGAGGATGGTTATTTTGACGTAGTAATTTTTTATACTACATATTATGTTTTAGGGACCCATAGAAGCCGAAGTGTCTGACGTAGGTCAACGGGCTCGGACGACACACTTTGATTTAAAATTTTTTTATTTGGTTGACCACGGGCCTTAAGCTGCTAATAAATATCTCAATGTACTCTCTAGCTCAAGTGTGTATGTATAATATACATATTATAGTTCTGTTCCTAAAAATTATTTCCTTATTCTGGGTGTATCTAAAAATGAGGTTAGACTGAAATATAATAAAGTCATCTAATATGCTTCGAACCAGAATGTACTGTTGCAGCCAAATTTCTATTTGAATTAGAAACTGTACGAATTTTACGTTGTGAAGGCCCTCTTGATAAATCCATCACTGAATTGAATCCTTGAGATTTATGTGCAATGCAAAGGATTTGATTAAGACAATCCAGCAGAGGCTAAAATAATAATAAATTAATAAATAAAAGAAAAATGTTTTTGGGAGAAACTAGACATTTAAAGAAATATTCAAAAGGATATTTAATCAAATAAGTTCGAAAAAATTAAACAAAATAGTATTCTATTCAAAACTCTTTATTACCTCATCATGTTTCTTGTTTTGACCAAATGTAAGTGAACGAACTACCAAATCCATTATGCGACAGCGAAGGCGAATAACCCGTTGTAATGTATTGAATTTGCCTCGGAACCCAAACCATTTATCAAGCTGAAGAAATTCATCATCTTGAAGAGAATGGGGCAGATCCTCATCTTTAAGATCACCTCAAAAGAAAATATTATTTTAAGAAAAAAATAAATTTATTCAAACCAGTATCGTGTTCATCAAGATGAATAATAATATTCCGTTCATTCCACAAACGCCTTTCATTTTCTTGTTGTTCTTTCCATTTTGCAATTTTCTCTTCACGAATTAATTGCCGTTTTCGTTGAAGATCGCCACTTGTATCAACTAATATAGAAAATACTAAAAATATATTCAACCCCAAAATAAAGTAGGACCTAACTTTTACATTCCCGTTGGAGCTGAAAAAATCGTCTCTAACCATTTATCCATATTTAAGAGTAATAGTTATGGAAGCTCCTCCCAACTAAAGATCAACCAAATAAAAAACAATATAAGTTATCTAATATTGGGTGTATGCAAAATTTGGTGTTTGCAAAACATTTAGACAATGACATCAATAAAAACAAAAAAAAATATACCAATTTCAAAATATGCCAAAGCTTCCGCCGCCATTCGAATTGGACCAGCAAATAATAAAACAGCAATTTGTGGAACTGCTGTAACAATTTTGATTGAATGTTGAGTCATAATATTATCATCTTTTGCAATTGCTTCGTGAAATACAAAATATTCTGGTTCAATTTTCTTTGAATTATTATTTGATGAGGTATTCGTAATTGTTGTTAATTGCTTTTTTAATGAGGAACTAGCGTGAAAAATTGATGATTTTCCAACACTGAAAAAAAATTTTTAAATAATAATAAATTAACGAAGACTTAGATTTTTAATTCCTTTTAATTTACTTTTCAGAAATTCAGTAAAAAATCCAAAAAATTAAAGTTAAAAAAGTAATAAAATTAATAAAAAATTTACTGTGAACGAATCCTATTAAATTTGTTGCCTCTTTGCACAAAACTATAAAATGAAAACATTTTTATATGAAAAATAATTATTTTCTAGTTAATACCCAATATTCGGATAAGATCCAGCAACAATTACTGCTTGTACCATTGGCCAACTATCAGAATATTTATTTAAAGACGAGTCATCTTCTGCTCTAAATATATCATCTGGGACTAAATGACATCGTCTAAGTTCATAAATTAATTGTTTTCTAAAATTTTTTAGTAAAAAAATTTTTTGTAAAAAATTTAAACTTTATTCCATGAATCATCCTCATTGCTTGTTCGCTAACCAAATATTGGTCACAAAATTTTTCTTTTAAATATTGAGTTGGTTCTGATTCATAAGCATTAAATAGGCGAATTAACATTAGATGATCACTCAAATCATTTTTACAAAGTTTGTCACGAGCAATTAAGGCATCTCGTTTTTTGTTGTCGTCGCTTCCAATTGTCAATAAAACTTTAAAAAAATTTTTAATAAAAAAATTCTAGTAGGATATTCTAAACAATTCATTTGAAGTTCTGTTTGGCTGTACTTTAGTACGTGGGTCCCGGAGTTAATATACAAATGTTATACCATTCGAAAGAGCTAGTCGAGCTGAGTCGAATACCACCAGTTTTAGCCCGAGGAAAAATTTTTGGACCGAGATATAGGTCCCCGAAATTTGAAAAAGCATAGGGGGGACCAAGCACTTTTTTGGGGTAAAAAATTCGAAAATGCAAATGATACCTCATTCGAAAGAGCTCCTCGAGCTGAGTCGAATGACACCAAAATCAACGAAATCCGACTTGATTGGACAAAGTTATGATTTTTTATTTTAGCTCCTTACCTATGGCATCTGCGGAGATTTTTGCTGCTACTGAGGCCCCAAATACGTCCAGATCAAGGGAGATAGGAATAGGTTTATGTTACGAGCCCAGACCCAGCACCCGTAGACTCCCCGCGAGGCGCGTGCTGCAAAACCCCGCGCGAAGCGCGGGGTTTTGCACAAGCGCTTCGCCGACGCCCCATAGGTTTAGGTTTTTTGTATGATAACTTTGTCTAATCTTGTTCAATCACGGTGATTTTGGTGTCATTCGACTCAGCTTGTCGAGCTCTTTCGAATGAGGTATAATTTTCATTTTCGAATTTTTTGACCCAAAAAATTTTCAAAATTCGGAGGTCTGTAACTCGGCCAAATAAAGTCAGATTTCGTTGATTTTGGTGTCATTCGACTCAGCTCGAGGAGCTCTTTCGAATGAGGTATCATTTGCATTTTCGAATTTTTCACCCCAAAAAAGTGCTTGGTCCCCCCTATGCTTTTTCAAATTTCGGGGACCTATATCTCGGTCCAAAAATTTTTCCTCGGGCTAAAACTGGTGGCATTCGACTCATCTCGACTAGCTCTTTCGAATGGTATAACATTTGTATATTAACTCCGGGACCCACGTACTAAAGTGACCCCTTCTGTTTTTATAAGGGCGTAGCCAGGGGGTGCTTCTTGGGCTAAAGCCCCTCCCACGACAGGCCAGTAACTAGGATTTTTTTTCGGGGGGGGGGGAAATTTTATTGCGCCAAATTTTTGGCGCCGAAGGCGCCAAAAATTTTTATTTTTAGCGCCGCAGGCGAAAATTTTTTTAATTTTAGAAGGCCGTAGGCCAAAAAATTCACTTTTTCGGCGCCGCAGGCGCCAAAAATTTGATTTTCAGCGCCGCAGGCGAAAATTTTTTGAATTTTGGACCTCAAGAAGCCAGATTTCGTCCTTTTTTAGCGCCGCAGGCGAAAATTTTGAAAATTTCGAAGGCCGTAGGCCAAAAAAATTCACTTTTTTGCCCCAGCCCTTCCCCAAATTTTTTCCTTTTTCCCATTTCGGGGGGGGGGGGAATTCCCCCCCTCACCCCCCCCCTGGTTACGGGCCTGTCCCACGAAATGGGGAAAATAGAAAAATTTGAGGGGATTTTTGAAGAAAAACTTATTTAACACTAATGCTTACAATAAAATGAAATTGGAAATGAAATTTAAAAAACAACCCCCAAAAAAATAATTGCCGATCTTATAAATATCGACATGTGATAATAAGCAATGAAACAAAAGCTTATTTTTTGAAATCATAATGATGAAAAAAATTCTAGAGAAAAAAGAAACTAACATGGATCACGATATGATATGGCAGCAACAAGAGTAGTAATTGGGTTCAAACATTTAAAAGAAAGTCCAAAAAGTAACAACCTAAAAATTTCTTAAATAATATTTTGAAAAACAGAGAAAAGAAACCTGGCTAGTTTGGGGTCTAATGGCAGGTGTGTTATAATTTTCCCAATTTCAGTAATGTCAGCTTCTTTCTGGATATCATTTAATGCATCTTCAAAATTATATTGAGTACAACTTCTTGGTGAAATATTGCTGGAACGGCTCATTTTCTAAAATTTGTAAAATTAAAATTTATTTAAAAGAAAGATTTTCTATTCAAGTAAGACACTATCCTTCTACATCTTATCCCTACATAATTACTTTTTAAATCATTACCTGGTAGAGAGTCCCTCGATTACGATGGTTTGTATTACGTTGCGTAGGAGAATAATTATAATCCACATAACCATCTGATGGAGTAATAAAGTCATCCCAGCTTTGTGGCGATTGGAGGGCACCAAGAAGCTTAAAAATAAATTTAAACAATTTTAAAATTAAATTAAAACCTCAAGAAATAACATGCTTTGATCCACAATAAATTCATCAGGTGGATCTGGCGCTTGTCTCAAAAATTCTTGAACAGTTAAACCACCAGGTGCAGACATTTTTGCATGCAAACAAACTTCCTTTAAAACGATTTTTAAAAAATTTTTAATAAGTAAATAAACATGAATAGCAGTTCGTTTAATTTCAGGTAATTGTGATGGCTCCATTTTGTTATAATCTTCCAAAGTATATAGGCGAAAACAATAACCAGATTGGCAACGACCAGCACGACCTATGAGATTATTAAAAATTAACCATAAAGAAGTCTTCCCCTATTCCTTATAAATCCAAATAAAAAATTTTTTAAACCTTTTCTTTGTTCAGCACTTGATTGTGAAATCCAACAACAATTAAGGCGGGCAACATGAGTTGAAGAATCATAAGATTTCTCTTTTGCTTTTCCACTATCGATTACAAATACAACATCATCCTAAATATCTTTGTAGACTTAGGAATGAACATAAATAAACTTACAACAGTAAGACTAGCTTCAGCAATATTGGTACTCAAAATCTGAAAACAAAATTAACATTGCTGTAAATCTAGTTTAGTACATACCACTTTACGTTGTCCATCTTTAACACGATCAAACACTAAAGGATAGAAAAATTAAAGAAATAACGATAAAAATAAAAATAAGAAGCCTGCCCCCTTTAGCTTCTTTTATTTTTAAATTTATTAATCACCCCATGAGAATTCTTAATGTCATTAAAGTACAAGCTAAACGACTTAAAGAGAAGTATAAAAATCCTTTTTGGTCTCCTATACCCTCATTAAGCAAAATATTTTACAAACCTTTCTGCTGCGCATTCATATTAATTTGAGAATGAAGAGTAAAAACAACAGGTTCGCAAATAAATTTTCCTTCTTCAAAAATTGTCATAATTCGATAATAAACATTACAAATTTCTTCATATCCAGGAAGAAAAACCTTTAAAAAAAGAAGAATACAAGTTAGAAATTTAAAAAATATATACAATTATTGCCCCTTGAACAGAACTATCCACAAGGTATCTTAATGTAGCTACAACAAGATCAATATCAACAGAATCACGCCATTGTCTGCCACCAGAGTCCAAATATTTCTAAAATTTAAGTTTAAAAAATCCCCAACATTTTTTTGTTTTTCTCAAGTTGAGGGATTGTAGTTCCTCTTGCCTCGAAAAGTCAAATAAAAATAAAAAAATTATACATCAACAATATCCTTTTGCGGCAAAAGAAGCATTCCAACACGAAATTTTAATAAAAAATTTTTGTCAGCAAATGAAGGACGGTCAATAAGGAGTTGATCTATATAATTGGAGTTTGAATGGCATAATGGGAAAGAATTCATTGCATAACTGCCATTCTCATAACCAAAAGAATCGTTCTGAAAATTTTAATTTTAGTGAAGTCTACAAGAAAAATTTTTTTCTATGTTCCACAAAACAACTCTTTTATACAATTTTATTAAGAGGAAATACAAAAATCAACCTGTATATTTGAGGATTCAAAAAATCCATAAGGATTAATTGGAGGATTGGATTCAAATTGATAAGAAGACTGAAAGGGAGAATAGCATTCTCCAGTAATTTTAGTTCCATTGCTATTGTTTTTATTAATATTGTTGTTGAACATTCCAAAAGACGATTTTGATTGATAACCAGTTAAAGCAATAATTTCAGGTAAGAAAAAACAATCGACATGAAAGACACGTGAAGGAACTGAAAAGAAACTTGATTTAATAGGGGGAAAAGCCCACATGTCCAAAATAAGCAAAATTAAAATTATAGAGATGTGCGAGACTCTTGGTCTTGGTCTTGGAACCAAGACTTTTCTTGGTTTATTTTCGGTCTTGGTCTTGGGGTGTTTGTCTTGGTCTTGTCTTGGTTTTATTTTTTGGTCTTGATTTTTTGGCCTCTTTGGATCTACTGATTGGCCTTCCAAAATCCTCAAAATTTTCGCCTGCGGCGCTGAAAAAGTGAATTTTTTTGGCCTACCGCCTTCTAAAATTCATAAAATTTTCGCCTGCGGCGCAGGGAAAGGAAGATTTTTGGCTTCTTGGCCTTAATAATTCCCAAAATTTTCGCCTGCGGCGCTAGAAAAGGAAGAATTCTGGCTTCTTAGCCTTCCAACATTTTCGAAATTTTCGCCTGCTAATATCCCCCTTAACTAAATAATCCACCCAAATCCTCTTAAATAATATATCTCATTGATTTTCCACCCGGATAAATTCACCAAAATTCTTTGAATTTCGCATAGATTTTTCGAAATTATAGGTGATTGTGCTGAAGTTGACTGTGATCGTGTCAAAATAACAAAAAATAAACCAAAAATTTGACCTATGGCACCTAAAAATTGTCTCGAGTTTTGTATTATGTATTTTTGGTCTTGAGTCTTGGAGTTTTGGTCTTGGTCTTGAGTCTTGATCTTGGAAAAATTTTTGTCTTGGGTCTTGAGTCTTGGAAAAATTTCGGTCTCGCACATCTCTATAAAATTAACAAAAAATAATACCATCAATATGACAAATCCCCTGTTGCTCAAAATATTTCAAGAATTTATTAATGTTTTCTCCCATAGTTGCAGACATTAGCACAACTCTCAAATCTGGTCGACGCGAAATCGCCCATCGCAAAACAATTAATAAGTAATCAGTATTTGTTTCTCGTTCATGAATTTCGTCCTTAAAAAATTAAAAATAATTTTAAAGTGAAAGAAAACATACAAGTATAACATGTGTAATCTCTGAAGCTAATTCATCATTAGTCAATTTTCTAAGAAGAACACCACTTGTACAATAAGTAAGTGCAGTTTTGGACGAAATTCTGAATTAAAATGATATTCACCAAAATTTGAAAAAAATTATTATCCCGAGGTAGGATAAAGGAGCGGTACCGTTTAATATAGGATGTTCGTTAGTGAAACTACATTACAGATTCAAAAGGTTAGGAAAAATTAAATTTTTTGTGAGCCATATAATTTCAAATATATTATGGCCTTAGTGGTTAAATTAATAAAATCCACATCCAACAACAAAATTCAATTAAAAAAACCTCTGCTCCAAACGAATATGATATCCAACAATATCCCCAAGCATTTCTCCCCTTTCCAAAGCAACTCTCTTAGCTATTGATATTGCAGGAAGACGTCTAGGTTGAGTGCACATTATTTGAATTGGAGTAGAATTTTCTGCAGCATCCTCCAACAAAAATTGGGGAACCTAAATGTTGGATTCCTTATCTTTCTTTAATTTGTAATTAAAAATCAACCTGAGTAGTTTTCCCGCAACCCGTCCCTCCAGTAATCAAAGTAACAGGATGTTGTTTAATAGAAGCTAAAATTTTGTTTTTGAAATTCCAGATTGGAAGAGAACGTCGAGAAGCAAATAATTGAGCATTTCTTGATGAAGCAGGAGGCGGAATGTTGGTAGATCCAAAATAAAGTTGTTGTTGCTTTGAGAATTTTGTTTTGTGGTTTTTGTTGAAAGCACCCGAATCCTCATTAATTTCAGAACCACACGTGGAATATTGGGAAGATGATGGTGATACAGGCATGGAACTAACAGAACTGTCTGAAAATTATAAAATAAGATTGTATTTCTAATCATTAATTGTGTGGCATACCCCACCAATGAAATAAAAAAACCAAAAATGAAAAAAGTAATCAAAAATGGAAAAATGTATAGCGAACAAATTCCTAAAAGTTTTCGACCGGGGCGTTAAAAAGGAGGGATTCTAGCTTTTTGGTCATCAAAAATGCCGTCGGTTATCCTTTTTCCCAAGGAGATTTGATGATTGAGTCGTTTACAGACCCCATTTTCGTCCCCTGACTTCCTTTCTTCCATACTTCCCCCATTACTCATAATTTTCTAAATACCAAAGGTTAGAAAGGCAGTTGCGATGGGAACCTGGAGACGAAATGAGGAAGTTTTTATTAGCCACCAGGTTCTAATAGCAACTTCTCCCTTCAAATTAATCCAAGATACACTCTGGGTTTAGACAACAGATGGATGTTGCAAAGCCATAAAGCTACTTATTGTTATAATATGCGAAAACACTTTAAAAACACACCCTCTTCATCAAAGTCTTCACCAAAAATATAAACAAGATCCTTCTTGTCAAACGGAAAAACATTCAAATGTCGATCAATACATTGTTCAATCTCACAGCCCAAGTTTATTTCTTGTGATTCATTGACACACGTGAAATACATAATTTTAAAGATTTTATCTAAAAATTCTAAAATTTGCAATTATCAAAGAAAAAAATTCAATAGAAAAACGAAGAACTTAAATAGTAAAACAATTGGTAACATTTCGAATGTAGACATTTCGTTGACAAATTAGAAAAATTTTTTAAAATCTCTAAAATTCATTTCGTCACAAATAACAAAATTGTCCATTTTGTCACAAAGGTATTATTTTGGGACATGCCCGAATAGGCGCGCGGCCATAACGGCTCAAAGCCATAACTTGCTGGAAAATTTCTGGCCCTTATCAATTTTGGTACCAATCTCTTTAGCTCGATGAGAGAAATCGTTTAATACTAAATTTGATAAAATTCGGAAATATTGAGGCAAGTTATGGCTTTGCGCCGTTATAGCCGCGCGCCTACTTGGGTTGTACCCAATATTTTTATTTTAGAAGCTTTGTAATTTTTCTATCAAACTTGACTAATTCTTGTAGTATTCCAGCTTTATTTCAGTAAAATTTATTACTACATATCTGTTAAATTCAACAGAAAATGGCATTATTCTATGAAGCAACTACAAGGTATCTGTCTAAATATAAAATTTTCCTTCAGACACACGAATTTTAAGCCCTTTTCCCTCATTTCCTATCAGAAATTATTTAATCAGAATTAATTTTAATTTAAAAGTGGCCTCAATTTCGACCGTTTTACTGAAGATTTATTTGGGGATTCAACAAAAATGCGTATGAAACAAGCTTTTTGGTCAGCAAAGCAATTATTGAGAGAAAAAATGGGAAAACGTGAAGATGAACATATTTTGGCTGCAGATGCTGAATTGGATTTAAATTTACAACAATTTTATCAAATTAAAGAAAGCACAAAAAGGCTTTTGGATTCTAAGAGTAAATTACATAGAGAGGTTTGCTTTGATGTTTTTAAATGCTCTTTTGGACTTTTGAGATAGTAGATATTGTTGCGGTCAATCTGCAACTTTTTGCGGATTTTCCGCAAATATACATTAGATGTACTCATTAGAGATTGAGATTTTTGAAAAGCATGGCCCTGTTCCGGGGTCTGGGTTTGTATATGGACACATGCCAGGATCCTGGGCCTGTAGTCAAGTAAAACCCCAAGTCCAGCAAAACCCCAGGAAGGTCAAAAATGCCTAGGTCTGGATTCTGGCAACAAGAAAACCCAGGCCTTGGCCCAGACCCAGCTTGATCTCTTTACTCACTGAAAGAGTTTTAGTTTTTTTACAACTGTCATATTTTGAGTAACTTATTTTTTAAAAATAGTTTTCTGATTTATCTCATCTTGAATTTGATATTGCTGAATTATTTCTTGATTGCAAAGATGAGAAGAAACATTTACAAAGAGTAATGCAAATGACCGCGAACAGTTTTGCTCTATGTGCAAAAGAAAGGTTTTTTAAAATATAAAAAATTATCAACATTTTTCAGGCAAAATCTGCTTCTTTTAATTGCACGATTTTATCACGAATTAAATGTAAAAATTTATTTATTTTAATATTTAAAATTATTTTTAAAGGAATTCTATGAGAGAGCTGTTTTAGATTGTGCTCAATCTGTTGAGGCAGTAGAAAAAGCAAGATTGGATTATAGAGGTTCTTTACTATGGATGAAGAAATGTAGCGATGCTTTAGATCCGGAATTGAGAGATTCTAATGGACTGGAGGTTTTTTAAATTAATTTATTATTCCAATTTTCCTGCTATTTGGCCGTCTGCTTTTTAATTATCCTCTTTTCTTGATATAATCCATGATCCAAACAAAAATATGTTTAAATCTGTAAAACTCCACATAAGCACCTTGATGAAGACGCGTTCTCCCCAATGCCATCAACCTCAACTCCCCAAATATCTGGACACGTTCTCCCCTATTCGAAAAGACTAAAAATGGGAACAGATCTATTGTTTAGAAATCTCCACACTTTTTCTATAAAATCTTCTCTTTCTGCAGCGATATAAGAAGAAAATATTTTTTATGTTTCCCATTCCTTCCAGTTTTTTAAAATTATTTTTTAAGGATTTCCGAACTGTTCAAAATGTTGTAAAAACAAATAAGCAAAAATTGGATGTTCTAAAAGAGGATATTACAGTTAAAGTTGATACGTTAAAGAAGGCTAGAATAAAATTATTTGATGAAATTTTGAAAGATTATAAGTCTGTCCTTTTTAAATTTTATGAAAAAACGGCTGATGAATTTACTGCTTGTACCGAAGAAATGGCTGGATTAGAATCTTATGAAATTGACGTTCTTAAAGTATTTTTTAAAAAACTTATCTGGGTCCATTTTTGTGGATAATAGAATATTTGTGGGTGGAAAATTTTATAAACAAGTTTTTACGTTAGTCAAGTAGAGCATCGAACAAGCAAAATATTTTATACTAAATTCATCTGCAAATATTGTACGTAAAATTTGAGGGTAATCTATAAATACTAGGCCCGTAGCTACCATTTATTAAATTTTATTTTTTTTTTATTTTTTCTAAAGATTTTAAATGATCCAATAAAAGTAGCAGAAGAAAAACAAAAAGAAAGAAAAGAAGAAATTGAAGGAAAAAATTCTAATTGGAAATTTTCGTCTAGTGAAAGAATACCTAAAAATCAGTTAAATTGTAGAAGAAGAATGGAGTCAGAAAATAATGAAAGGTTTATTAATTTAAAAATAAGATTTCTCCTTTATTGTTTATTCCCTGACTTTTTGGTAATAATTTTTGCGGATATTTTAAAAATTCTGTTTGCGATTAATGATCATCCCACGTTATGATTTTTAGAGTCGTGAATTTTGACATGAAACTCGAACTTCGAAGGGAATGCTAATTCTCCAAACCTTCCCAAATTTTAATATGCTCTCCTGAAGATATTTGTTACATTTAATACCTTGAATCAACGCATATCCAAGTCACTAGGATTTTTAAGTTTGTGGTACATTCAAAAATTTTTTAGATTATAGATAAATTTTCAAATAAAATTCGATAAATTAAAAGTATGGGAATAAGACATTTTATAACTTTGTCCGCAGTCTTTTGCGGACAAACAGTAAATACCAAAAATAATTTCTTAAAAATATTTTTTTAGTTTAATTGAATTAGACGATGTCGGAGAAGAAACTGAAGTTTGTGAACCTGCAATGGATAGAATTCGTGATTTATTTCGTTTTGATGACGAAAAAGATGAAGAAGAAAATGACGGTTTTGACAATATTGAATTAAATTTGGTTGAACCTCCAAAATTAAATTTATTAAAACATTCAAATGAAATTGGTTTATTATCATTTAATGATGAAGAAGAAGAAAATTTGGAATTTGAGGAACCAAAAAGTGGATCTTCTAAACAAAAGTAATTTTATTAAAAAATTATTGGGTAATAAAATGTTAAAAAATTTTAGATTTTCGGATTTTGGACTTAAATTTCCCAAAAATAAAATTTTTAATAGACAAAATTTTTATTTTTTAAGTTCTTTATTTTTGCTTTAAAAATTAGTTATTCAGTCAAACCTTGCTATTAAATTATCCCCATGAGACTTAAAAATCATATTTTAAAGTGAGAGATATTTAATTGATATTTTGAGAGTACTACTTTGAAATTAGAATTAGTTATTTAGTCGAGCGGTGGTCAACCAAAATTAAAAATCTAATTTAAATTGGGGATACAACAACCGTAAATATATTTTTTTATTTTTTAGACGCAAAAAGAGTACTGATCTATTGCTGGAACTTGAGAAGACTTTAACAAAAGAAGAGCCTAATAATGATTTTTTAAAATCTGTTTCCAATAAAAACGGGGACTCTAGTAGCAACAACAATAAAAATGAAGAGAATGGTTAATTTTAATTAATTTTAAAATAATTTTTTTTCTATTTTTAAGCTAAAATAGCCAAAAATCCTAATGTTTTATTGGAAGAAGCTGACTTTGAAGATTTATTGAATTTATAGATAAATTTGGTGTAGTAGAAAATGAATTTAAAATTGCTTTAATTTAGTAAATTTTTAGATATAAAAATGTTTTTTTAATTTGATACTCATATTTTTAGTTTTTAATTTTATGCTCCAGTTTACTATTAGTAAATTGTAATATTCTAAAAAATGTGTAATATTTTTAAACAAATAAGAAATAATGTAATAAATTAAAAAAAAAGCGAGAATTAATAAAGTTACGGATCTTGGAAAATCTTAGAATATCGTGGGGGTTTTCGACATTTTTTCCTATACGATTCAGACTTTACAATGGTTTCCCTTGACAAATTAGTGTGTGTGTTTTATCGTTTTATTCTGTTTTGTTTTAGGTGTCAAATACTGCTAAAGTGGGTACAGCCCAAAACTGCGCGAGCCAAAACTGCGCGACCGAAACTACGCGACCGAAACTGCGCAGGCCAAAACTGCGCAAGCCCAAAACTACGCAGGCCAAAACTGCGCAAAACTATTTAGTAAAAATAAATAAAGAAAAAAATAAAAACATTCTCATAACGGACAAGTCAGCTAACCGCAAAATACTTAAACGGATTTGACTCCGGCACAAGATACACCAAAAAATCATCCTGAAAGTCGCGCGATTTTGGTAATTCCTCAGAACTACCAACGTTATGAATATGAACCTGGAAAGGAGGTGAGCAGAAAATACTTGTTTTTGGTCGGGCAAGTTCTGAAGGTTTTTAGACTAACTAGTTAAAGGAAACTAACTAGTCTCTTTATTAAGCTTGGTCACATCTTATTGAAGACTAACTAGTTAAATCAAAATTTTTGTTGTAAAACTATGTTATTTTCCTGATTTATTATCCTGGTTATTGAATTTTTTGTTAGAATGTTTTACATTTAATAAATTTTGATGAACACCGAATTTTAAAAATCGGCAAAAAAGACGGAAATCGATGGGAGAGATCCTATCCATGCTAGTTAGTTTGCGCAGTTTTGGCCTGCGTAGTTTTGGGCTTGCGCAGTTTTGGCCTGCGCAGTTTCGGTCGCGTAGTTTCGGTCGCGCAGTTTTGGCCCGCGCAGTTTTGGGCGTGTCCCTGCTAAAGTGATTTTACAACGCAGTATGACAATGGGTCCTACATACTCTTTTATTTATTTAAAGGACTGTACAAGTACAGGACAAAGTTTGTGTTTTGATGGATGGACAGGGGACTCAGCTCGACGAGCTCTTTCAAATGGTATAACATTTGTTTATCAAGCTCGGCACCCATAAACTAAAGTGACCCCCTAAATACCACAAAATTCCTATAGGACCGCAATTTTTTGATCACCTACAGGCCGAATAACACCAGAATCATCTCGATATGATGATTCTGAAAAAATTACGACCAATTGAATCTTCGCTGGGAAAGATCTTTGTACTGCTACGAAGGTAGAGGACACTATCTAAATTACAAAAGTAAGAAACTATTATCTAACATTTTGCATTCTTTGCCCAAATATTTGTCAAAATAAGAAATTTTTATTGTATTGATCAAATTTAATGATTAATTTTCAATCGTTTATTTTTAAAAATATGAAAACAATTTGTAGAAGATTATACATACAAATTTATGCAACAACGTTTTCACTTTACCATTCTGGGGTAAAACGAGCTTTGCCCACTTTGATTATAGTATTCTTTAGCTCGATGAGTGGAAACGTTTAATATAATTTTGCTAAGGTTCGAAAATCTTGAAGTACGTTTGGCTTTGCGCCGTTATGGCGCTCGCCATTTTGGTTTCCCATATTTGAAGGAAAAAATATGTGGCATTAAAATAGGAGGAAAAATAAACGATTGACGGTAAAAAGGAAAACTAATCTACGACTCAAATAGGAGTGGGGGGCGGGATATTAATAAAGTACCAAAAGGGGAAAACTAATTAATAGAATTGATAGATGCTTTTATGGATCACAGAACAAATTTTAACATTTTCAATCTATATTTGGTTTTCCTTCTCTAAGATTTTTTGGCTAATCAAAATTCCCACGGACAGAATTAACTTAGAGACTCGATTATTTACCAAAGGCGTAGTCAGGGAGATGAGGGCGAGGATTTCGCTTTAGACTTCCAAAATAAAAAAATTTTCGCCTACGGCCTGAAAAAATAAAAACATTTGTATAAGAAAAAATATATATATATATATAGTATATAATTTGCAATCGGAAAGTCAAAGTAAACACCAAAATTTTGGCGCACTACCCATTTTAGCCTCCTGAAATCGAACCCTGACTACGTCCTTGTTATTTACATCTTCAGCTTGTAATTATTCAGTACATTAACAGTCATATTTATTTTAATTTTATTTTACTATATTCTGTGGTTATTTCAAGTTTCTTTTAATCTTATGCCCAATTTTATTTATTTTATTACCTTTAATTTCATGATGGTCTGGCTTGTCGCAAAACGCTTTAGAATTGTACAAGAATTCGATGCTTGGGCGTACCGGGTAGAATTTTATCAAATTTGGGCACCTAGCCCACCAAATGTTCAAACGATGTATGGAGTGAACCATTTTTATGTTTGTGGAGTTAGTTTTATTTTTTAACCTAATTTTGGGGTTGATTAAACTAAACTTATTAGTTCTTAAAACTTTTTAGTTTGGTTTTCTTTTCTATTTTCTCGTGTCAGAACCAAAATTTAAGTTTTTAACGCCGCAGGCGATAATTTGATTTCCATTGCCTATGAAGCCATACATTCCAGCGCTGCTGACAAAAATTATTTTAAAAACTAAACAAAATTTATTTATATTAGCAAGAGGGTTGTCCAGCGGAAATAAAAGTATTTTTCCATTACGACTGGCGTGTTACCGTTTTTGAGAAGTTTGATCACATACATTTGTTACCCGATAATTATGTTTTGACTCAACAACAACGTGAAAATGACGGAGGTGTATTAATTTCAATTCATTTTTCTAATTAAAAAACATTTAGGATAGAGGAGGAAGTTTTGGAAGATGGACCAGCGGTGCTGGTCACGCTTCGAGTTTGGCTGGTGCCGGCCCCAGCGGCACTGGATTTCGCTTTCTATCCTAAATGTTTTTTAGAAAAATGAATTGAAATTAATACACCTCCGTCATTTTCACGTTGTTGTTGAGTCAAAACATAATTATCGGGTAACAAATGTATGTGATCAAACTTCTCAAAAACGGTAACACGCCAGTCGTAATGGAAAAATACTTTTATTTCCGCTGGACAACCCTCTTGCTAATATAAATAAATTTTGTTTAGTTTTTAAAATAATTTTTGTCAGCAGCGCTGGAATGTATGGCTTCATAGGCAATGGAAATCAAATTATCGCCTGCGGCGTTAAAAACTTAAATTTTGGTTCTGACACGAGAAAATAGAAAAGAAAACCAAACTAAAAAGTTTTAAGAACTAATAAGTTTAGTTTAATCAACCCCAAAATTAGGTTAAAAAATAAAACTAACTCCACAAACATAAAAATGGTTCACTCCATACATCGTTTGAACATTTGGTGGGCTAGGTGCCCAAATTTGATAAAATTCTACCCGGTACGCCCAAGCATCGAATTCTTGTACAATTCTAAAGCGTTTTGCGACAAGCCAGACCATCATGAAATTAAAGGTAATAAAATAAATAAAATTGGGCATAAGATTAAAAGAAACTTGAAATAACCACAGAATATAGTAAAATAAAATTAAAATAAATATGACTGTTAATGTACTGAATAATTACAAGCTGAAGATGTAAATAACAAGGACGTAGTCAGGGTTCGATTTCAGGAGGCTAAAATGGGTAGTGCGCCAAAATTTTGGTGTTTACTTTGACTTTCCGATTGCAAATTATATACTATATATATATATATATTTTTTCTTATACAAATGTTTTTATTTTTTCAGGCCGTAGGCGAAAATTTTTTTATTTTGGAAGTCTAAAGCGAAATCCTCGCCCTCATCTCCCTGACTACGCCTTTGGTAAATAATCGAGTCTCTAAGTTAATTCTGTCCGTGGGAATTTTGATTAGCCAAAAAATCTTAGAGAAGGAAAACCAAATATAGATTGAAAATGTTAAAATTTGTTCTGTGATCCATAAAAGCATCTATCAATTCTATTAATTAGTTTTCCCCTTTTGGTACTTTATTAATATCCCGCCCCCCACTCCTATTTGAGTCGTAGATTTATGTCGGAATACTATAATCGAAGTAGGCAAAGCTCGTTTTAGGTCAGAACGGAAAAGTACGACAATATTTTATCCACAAATTATTTTTACCATATAATTTTATGCGCAAGTAACATGGAAGTAATACGGAAAATGTATGGACGTTCGTAAAAAGAAAATATTTTAATTGCAAAAGTCCCTGATTTAGTGATTAAAAAACGTTTTTTTAATTTGTAAAATATATGCTTGTGGATAAAAATTGCGAACAAACTCAAAAGCAGTAACTAAACAAATATAATAAAAAAACGAAGATTTATCAAAAAAATTTTTACTGACAGTGAGAATGAAGGTGTGGTAGTAGCATCCAGTAGTAGTAGCCAATTTCTTTGAGCCTGAGCTAAAGCCAAATCCTGCATCAATTCTCCTCTCTTTCAGTTCGATATCTTCATTTTCCTCCTTTTCTATTCTTTCTTCAGTCATTTCTGCATCTTCTTTATGTTCCTTCTTTTCTTCTTTTTCTTCCTTCATTTCTGTATCTTCCTTTCGTTCCTTCTTTTCTCTTCTCTCCTCTTTCCGTTCATCTTTACTCGACACTTTCATCTCCTTTTCTTCTTTCTTTTCACCAATTTCTTCTTTTCTTTCAGTTTTTCTTCCTCTTCTTTTATCCTTTTCACCATTTCTTTCTTCTTTTTCTTCCAAAGCATGGTGACGAGGATTGAAGTAGGGCTTACTGAAATATTTTTTGAATGATTTAATGAATAAAAAATCAAAACCTTCGACGATAATTACCTCCAACAGCTCGAGATGATCTTCGAGAAAACTGATGTTGAGGAGATGGGGTTCTTCTTTCAGGAGAAATTGAGTACCTCCTCTTGTATTGACGCTAAAAATTAAATCAGAGTTAACAATTCAATTAATTCATAAAAAATACATTTTGTTGTTGACTGTCCTTCATACGGAAGAAAGAAAGCCAAACTTGTGTTATTTCACTGTCAGGTACATGAGGGCCAATAGGTCGAATAGTTGTTGACTGATATAGAATGTTTGATGCAAGTGGAGGATTTAACGGCCTTACACCACCAATATTCGCCAACAAATTTGAAGAGATTGAAGTTCCAATAATGCCTGAATGGTCTTGTCCAATTCCAGGAGGCTTAAAAGAGAAAATACAAAAAATCCTCAAAATTCCTTACAACTAATCCAGTAGTAACAGGAGTAACTTAACCAGGCGGTCGCAATTCCGTGTTTATACCTTCATCCGTTTGTCTTTGTTGTGACTGAATAACTGCATCAGAAGTATTTGACAAAGGGGAAGAGAAGGATATCCACCACCACTTTGCCCCGAAGATGCAACTGCAAGAAAAACCGCTCTAGGCCATTGTTGATTAAAAATTCCCCGATCACTTGATTTCTTCATCATCAATGTGAAAATGAGGTAGAAGAGAAGTGAAATTACCAATGGACAGCTTTTGTACCAGTGACCAGGTTGAGCACAACGATTGCAAACATAAGTCGGTGGAGGAGGTCCAGACATGATTCCAATTGCTCGTCTTTGGTAGCTAAATTAAAGCAAAAAGTAGAAAATCAAAAATAAATGAAACTTTGCAGCGCTGTATTTCTCCGCAGAAACTTGTTTTACATGGGCAATCCTTTGTTCTTCAATAAGCTTCGAAAAATCATCCTAAAAATTATAATGGGCAAAATTCCGTTTCATGTCACGGAACCAATTAAGACAAACAATAAGTCATTCGAAAGAACCAACGAGCTAAGTCAAGCGACATAAAAATTAAGCTCGGGTAGCAATTATGGATCGAGACAAAAGTTGCTGAAATCTAAAAAACTACAGAGGGGCCAAGGGCATTTCTGGGGCCTATTGTTTGTCCGAATTGGTCTACGGGGCACATGATGGAAATTTTAAAGTTTGAAGACTTCAAAGATAAATTTAATCAAACCGGACTAATGCCGTGACTAGAGATCAAGCTGGGTCTTGACCAAGGCCTATGTTTTTCCTGTACTCCAGAGTCCAGGCCTCAGCATTTTTGACCTTCTTGGGTTTTCTCTGGGCCTGGGTTTTTCCTGAACTACAGGCCCAGGTTCCGGACCAAGTCAATAAATCAAACACGGAACCCAGGAACAGACCCAGGCACTCGAACTCCATTAATAACTTCCAAAAATTAATTTTAAAACAAACCGGACTAATGTAGGTCGTAGACTGAAAAACGACTGCAGAACGTTGAACAATCCCGCTATTTGCTGTATCCCTCAAATAAAAAGATTTTTTACTTAAAAATTCCCTTGAAAAGGCTTACTGGACTTTGGGTAATTTCAAAGCATTATCTCTCGGCAATCTTTGAACGACCACAGAAGAATTTCTTGGGACCAATTCCCCCGTCGTATATTCTCTTTTTGTGCGGGCATTTGTGATCAACAAATCAAGGATTCTGTTCGAATATTTTCTTTATCGCATATTGCTTCTTCCACGCCTATATGGAGGCCATCAAAAGTTAAAGTTTTGTATTCTATTAATTTTAAGATTAAATTTTTTAAGAAAAGGAAGAAAGAAAAAAACAGGGCGGGGTGTATGGGGGGAAAACTACACAAGTCGAAAAAATGCCTCACACCATTGAGGTGGGACAACAAAATAATCTCTAATACACTAAAACCTCGAAAATTTAATCAAAAAGATCTCAGGAAAATTTCCCTAGCAAGAAAAAATAAATTTGTTGCAAATAAATGGTACTTAAATTTCTAAAAACTTTCGAAGTGTGAAAATAGTATAGTAATATAAGAGAGACATTATAGAAGCAGAGATAATTTTTATTTCCGCCATTATTCTAGAATATTCTGGGGATCTTTGAGTCCTGACTGTTGAACCCTGAGCCATATTTTCGGTCATAACTTCGTGAGTTTTTGATCAATTCGAGTAAATTTTTTATCAATCGAAAGCCCTGGATAAGAGGATTATTTTTGCCAACAGCATTAATTTAATCAGATTATTCTGCAGAAAGTTATACTTAGATAAGTGCGCGCAATCGTGATTTTTGATACTTTTTCGGCTGTAACGTTTTGTATGATGATCTGATTAGATCAATCCTTTTGGATGAAATAATCCATAGATGAAGTGCTTTCAATTGATATATAAATTATTTAAATCCATTGAAAATCAAAAAAGTTATGGCCCAAAATATGGCCCAGTGTTTAATAGTCAGGACTCAACTGGGACTTATCGATTTTAAACAAGAGAAAATAGTGTGTTAATATAAGAGAATTAGTTAAACAGACAGTTTTCTTTAAATTACGCCATTTTGGTGCCCGTGTCAGAGCGCCGTTTCTTGGGCTTCTTTTTAATTTTTCTTTCGTTTTTCTAAAAATTTTTTTCGGTAATAGTGTCGTTTCCCGGCCCCATTTTTTCTCCCCAATTTTTTACCCTATGTTTGTACGGAATGGTCAAATTTTCCCCTTTCTTTCATCAAATTTGCCTTTCCATATTTTGCCTAAAATCAATCAAAAAGATTAATTTGTGATATTTTCCGCACTTCTTTTCCCTTCTATAATAGCCAGAAAACATTTTTCATGCTTGGTGTTTCTCCTTGTGAAAGAACTGAATAAAAATTAATCTTTTTGATTGATTTTAGGCAAAATATGGAAAGGCAAATTTGATGAAAGAAAGGGGAAAATTTGACCATTCCGTACAAACATAGGGTAAAAAATTGGGGAGGAAAAAATGGGGCCGGGAAACGACACTATTACCTTTTTTTCCAACTACTTTTAGGATTTTAGATAGATAAAAGCTTAGTTAGCTGTTTAAATGCAACGAAGTATTGGTGTCTGCTTTTGTTGGTCAGATTTGGAGAAGAGGCGTAAAGCTATTGACCTCTATGTTCAACGTCAATTGGAAGTTGTTGATGGAATTCCCAAAAAGGTTTTTTTCGATTTTTAATTTTTAATTATTTTTATAAGGTATTTTATGAGTGTGGAGCTACTCCAACAAATTGCAAATATAATGTTACCGCTGTAAGAAATGAGGCTACTGGACATTTTGAATTATTTGAGATGGGGGAACATTCTCATCCGATCCGTGCCAATATTTCTAGCGGTTTGTTTTTTACGTGGATACGTTTATTTTTTAAATTGGGCTAGTATTCGACATAGTTTTTTGTCTCCGAAAATAGATTGAGAAATTTTATAGCCACGTGAAGGCGCTTTAATTTTGGCCTTCAAATTTTCGGCTTTCGAATTTCCTATGGATTTGCTTTCCATACGAAATACAAATCTTTCCGAACCCTAAACTGAGGAGCCACATAAAGTGTGATACTTTTAGAATTACTTGTTTAATGGATATGTTTAGGCGCCGGTCTTGCAAACTTTTTTATCTCTTATTGAGATACGATGAAATAAGTTGGGTCATTTTAGCACTCGATAGTTGATATTTTATCTTCTCGGTCCTATAGTCAAAAAAGCTTTTTCAGGTATTCTTGTTGATCAGACCAATCCTATTTGTCCACAGCCACTTACTCAAAATGTAATTTCTACAATTAAATCTACTGAACCCTCAACTGAGGAACCACAAAAAGTGGCAACTAAAGGTTTTTTTCTAATCCTCATTAAATCAAAATATTTTTTTCATTTTAGAAGAAAAACCATCAACAAAAGAACCAAAGAAGGAAAAACAAGTTGCAGCAACTTCTAAGCGTAAATCTTCGCCTAAACCGAAGAGGTCTATGCCACCTAAGAAACTTGCAAAGTTGACGGATGATGATACTAAAAGGCGTGATTCATCAAGTGAAAGCATTAAATCAGAAATGAGTAAATTTTTTGAATTTTGAATGAATCAATAATTTCTTTTATTCATTTAAAGCTTCAACAACCAGCGGTTCTAGTATTGGTTGGAATTCAAAACGTAAGATGCTTCCGCGTGCTGCGAAGATGAACATCATTAATTCTGAAAAGCGGGCTTCGTTAAATGTATTATTTTACCCATTTTCATCAAAACCTAGTCTTTTGAGTTCTCTCTTCTCGTACTTTCTATATATAGGAAATTTAAAAAAACCTTGATTCTATTGAGAACCCTCACCAGATTCTTTACCTTGTTATCAAGGAAAAATTAAGTAACACTGAAAACTGTTTTGGGAAATTATTCAAGAAAGACGTGACTGACCATTCCGTACAAAAAGTATAAAGTGGACTGTTGGGCCGGGGGAGGAAATAAGTACCCAGCCTTGATCTTGACTTTGGATCCAGTAAAAATCAAGTTCTGGATTCAGATCCAAGCCTATCTTTAATAATTTCTTTTTAGCTACAATTTAAAAAAATATTATATTGCTAAATTTTCAGCTTCTCATGTCGCCATGTGAACCTATGACAAGATCGCGTGCTCGAACTTTATTGGATAAAAGTAATTCTGCTAAACCTGTGGTATTTTTATTTTGTAATTTTTTTTATTAAATTATTTTTATTAAGCATGTTCCCAAAAGGATTTTGTCGGCTCCCAAACTTTCTGTTGAGAACAAACCAAAGTCTGCATTAAATAGAGGAATGAAGCGCTGTGTGGTCTATTCATCTTCCTCCTCTTCCGAAAAAAGTCTTCCTAAAAATGAGCCAGAAGTGGATGTTCTTAGTTCTTCCTCGGAAGATTCAATTGTATGTGATTTCTTTAAATTATTTTTCTTCGGCTGTCTGGCATTTAAGGCATCTGTTTGCAACTAATCTTTTAACCCCTATAACTTTTCGAAATGGGGGTCTGAGCCAAAAAAGCCGGAAACACAAGAGGTTTGCGACTATGCTCTTCACGATGGTATTTTTATGAAAAATCACAATTCGAAATGTTCCCTTGTAACCCCAAGAACAAACGCCGTTTTTTAGTCAATGTTTAGGTTTTTTGTTCTCAAAAATTTTTCTGTCTCGTATTAATTTAGTTTGCCCTCTAAAATATTTTTTATAAGTATTTTTCAAATTTAAATCTCCAGTTTTCTGTTTAATTTTTCAGTCTAATTTCACGGCCAAAAATGATTTTCCATCATCTTTTCGTTCAAAAAAGTGTGGAATTCTTTGGAATCGAATTGCTACAGTTTTTGGTGATGATGCGCTAACAAAATTTCAACAAATTAATCATATGCGTTCCTACAAACGTTTAATTTGGAAGTGTAATTTGGAGCCACGAAGCAATGAATATCGAAATAATTGTCAATATATGTAATTTATTAGTTTTTAATAAGACTTTTAATTGAGCTTCGATTAAAATACCTTTGGGACTGGGGGTTATTTTAGTCGAAAATCAAAATTATCTGAATCGGAAAAAATCGAAATCTGTCGATATAAAACAAAAAAAGACTGAAAATCCTCCGTCGTAGCTCACACGAAAACATCGGATACCGTGTACAAAAATTTAGTAATTTTTTTGGTACCGAGCGACTTCTCAATAATAATTCGATGGTCCTCTATCAATTGGTACCAAAAAATTACCAAATTTCTTTACAAGTACTTGATGTTTCGTTGTCAGATTAGGATGGGAGAAATTGATTTTCTTGTTTATCATTGTTAAATTTTTTTAAATTTTAAGTTCCGTTTCCTATTAACACTTCACAAGAAATTTTTTTTAAATTTATTTTAGGATGCGCGTCCTTCCTAAAAAGGATAAAAATTCAAATATGTATTATGTCTACTTTTCTGGCGTTCATAATCCTTCTTGTAAAAAATTTCAAAATGAAGATCCTAAAATTAGAGATTTAAAGAAAACTGCCAGTATCAATCATTTAGAGATTAATGAAGATAAAAATGACATTCAAGTCCATTCAAAACGTCAGGCTGCAATTACCGCTTCGAGGAAAATTTCTGGTTTTTTTAAAATTAAATTATAAAAGAATTTTGAAATTTTTGAAGGTCAAAGTGAAAATACCAAAAAGAGAACAATAAAGACACGTTCCTTAATTGAATTGGATTGTACGAGTTCTGAAGATTCTGAGGTTTAAAATTTTTTTAGATTTTACACTTTTTTATCATTTATTTTAGAATTTTACTAAAAATTCTGAAAAGTCAAAAGAAACTTCGATTGAATCGGATGATGAACCAGCAGCTATATTCATTCAACACACCTTCAATAAACCTCCAACAGAAAATAACTCTAATAGTAAGAAGACAGTTTCTATTTCTGATCGTCATGAAAAACTCAAAAGAAATGAAAGTTTGGTATTTCAATCGCCAACATCTAATGATTTAAATGGTTTAAATATTTTTTTGTACTTTTTAAGCTTATTTTCCCCCTTTCTCTGGTTTCTTCTAACTCAATAAGTTGATAACTAGTCGACTTAAAATAGAATTTTTTATAATATTGTTAGGATATTGGTCTCGATTTTTTGATCTATCGCGGCAAATGCCCCGATATCTGAGAGAAATAGAGTAGCAGTGGGTTGAAAAAACTTACGGACTTATTAGCTTGTTATGGACTAATATTTAGCTTGATTCATGGTTTGGGGGATTTGATCTCATGTCAAACTACCTTAATATAACTGTATGGGGTCAAATAACTTTTTATGTCATGATCAGGGTCTGATCGGAATTCCGATTTCCGTTTTTCCTTGCCTTTTTTTCTTTTGATTTCCGAGTCCCGACTTTTAGGTAATTTCCGATTTCCGACACCTTCTTTATTTCCGATCGATCTCTGGTTAAGATTAATTTCAAATGTTAGATAGAAATAAATTGGCACTGGGGAGAATAAATCTATGAGGACCTCTCTTTTAAATTAATCACAATTATTTAATATAAAAAAAATATTTTAGAAACATTTCCTCAATTAATTCCTCCAACCTTAATTTCTTCTTCTACTCCAATTAATAGCAATAATAAACAAAATTTAAATTTATCTTCATCAAATATTCGTTTAAATCCAGCTCCAATAATTACTTTAACTCCTTCAGAAACTCCACGTAGAAGTTTGGAAAATGCGGCGGAAGAATCTACAGCAACATTAATTATGTTGGATAATTCTCCAAAAATGGATTTACCTAGAGATTGGAAATTTAAATTGGAAAGTGTTTTTGTACAAATGAATCAATTGGCTGAAGATCTTCATTTAAAATTTACTTGCAAAGGGTTTTCTTTTAAATTTTTAGGATAAACATTTGTATTTATTTTTAGTTTAAATTTGGGAGTATTTTCGTCAAATGAACAAAGCCAAACTGGACAAGTGCTTGTTTTAAATGATCAAATAGAAGATGATGTTTTTGTTAAAGTTTCGGAATTTGGCGATTGGAAATTAATTTGTGAGGAAATGTGGCCGAAAGTAAATTTAATTTTTTAAGGATTAATTAAAAGGGCTAAGACATTTGTGGACAGAAATGATTATTTTTGAGTCCCTTGTCTGTCTTTTCTGAGTTCCCACTTTTGTGATGGAAAGTCGATGAGGAATGGGAGAGATAATCGCTTACGATTTTTGTTTTTTGGATGTTATTTTTTGACTTTTATTAACTATGTTTATTTGTACTTCCAAATATCCCTCTATCCCACGCGACTCTTGTATACCAGAAATCTAGCCGACATAAAAATTAAATTCCCGATTTTGGGAATCGGAAACTACTCAAAAACTTTTTAAATCATTCTTTTTATAGGCAGGTGTTCGTCAATTTTTATATGCTGTACGTGGAAAGCTTATTGAATTTTTCTTTGTCATTCCTAGTTCGCCACCTGGAGGGAGTGAAATAAATACAAATGATGGAAAATCTTTGGTTATTTTTATTTTTAAAAATTTTATTTTTAATTTTGTTTGAAGGTTAGCGAAATTAATTCGGAAGGAACTACAACAGCAACTTCGTCCTCTGTCCAATTTAAACGTGAAAATACTGAAGATCTCTCAACTGTTGTTTCTTTCGAAGGAGATTTTGTTGGAAAAGATAAAGAAGGAAATTTAGAAATTTCTGTTCAGGTAAATATTCAGGTATTTTTAATTATTTAATTGAAATTATTGTTTGATTGAACCAGGGATCGCGCCAACAGAAACCAAATTTTTGGGAATTCACGATTTTAGTGAATCGGGCCGGCGCGTTCCCTGGTTGCACAAAATTGGCATTAATACAAAAAAAATTTTTGCGAAATTTTTTTGTGGTTTATGAAAATCCAAAAGCTGATGATAACGTAGAATAATTATTTTTCAAAACAAGTTGAGCCAATCTAGGCTTCATCATAAAAAGACACAAACCCAAAATTCATAAATGGAAATAACCTAAAACCGAGACAACTTTTTATATTTGACCCACCCTTTTTTGTAATTATTTAAAAGGACAAAACGTCCAAAGCTTTGGTTTGTTTGGCCTAGGAAAGTAATATACTGAATTTTGTCTTTCCTCTATTTTCCTTTAAATACAAGTCGTTCGTGTTCATGCGCCAACAAAATTTGGCCTTAGGGTGTCGTTCTTATTATCAAGATTCAACCTTAATTACAAAAAAAGGGGGTGTGGATCAAATATATCAAACATATTTTTCTAAAATTTAATTTTATAATTTTAGCGTATTAATCAAAAAAATGTTGATGAGAATATCTCAGTGCCTTCAGAATAAATTATTGTGCAATTCTGATATTTTGCAATAAATTAAAGGAAAGAAAGGGAGAGGGTAATTAAAGTTCAGGGAATTCTTATTTAATTTTAATTTAAATACCAAAAATTTATTTGGGCTTTCAATTGATATTTTCTTTGTATTTTTCTCCTATCTAATACTTTATTTTTGTCCTATATTTTTGCCCTTTTAATTTATTTTTAAATAAAAGTTGGTAGTTAATTTTATGTTTATTTTTTGAAAAATAATTTTTCGTTATGATATTAGGAACTTGGAATCGTATGGTTTTGAGAGTCAACTCCGGAGATAGCTCCTTCCGGAGCCGAAGCTAGGATTTTGAAATGCCCGGAGTCGACTTGATTACGGCAACCGTAGTCACATGATGTCAAATATCCACTGACCATGATTAGGATATTATAACCGAAACTCATTTTTAGTTATCCCCACTCGATGTTTAAGAATCGTATCTCCTAATTAGTACCCTAAATTGTAGATATTTTTTTGATTGCTTCACTCACCAAATTAAATAAAAATGTATTTTAAATTGTGGATGTATCCTTAAATAATTATTATAAAGACTTACAAAGGAGAGGTGTCCGTGGGCTTCGGGATGAAATTTGGTAGACAGATAGACCCTTCTTTAGTTGTGAAATTTGCACTATTTCCGCTGTGGGGTATGGTGGCCCAAGTTTTATAAGCCCCCAAGGTTTTAGGTAGGTTGAATAAACAATTACCTAAAAAATTTTTAATTTAAAATTTTGTTATTTTTTAAAACAATTCAAATAAAATAATGTTTGTTTATCAATAAAAAATTAAAAATCTAATTAATCTTAAATTTCAATGTTAATTGCGTTTTTATTTACTGGCCTTGAACATTTTAATGTTAACAAATAAAATCACGTCTTTTATTTGTTAAATAAATTTAACGCGGAAATATTAATTTTTTATTCCCTCTATTTTTTTTATAATTTTTAATAAGTAACACATATTCATTTAATAATTTAGGAATAAATTAAAAAAAATAATTTTTAGAAAATGCTACAAATAAATTCACAATTCCTTCTCTTACATTTTAATTTTATTTTGCCAATTATTATTGCGATTATTGGAATATTTGGAAATTTATTAGTTCTTTTGACTATTTTAAGATCAACAAGTCTTCGAAAAGTAATTTTTTGAATATATTTTTGAGGTCTGGTTAGGGTTATGGATTTTAATATTCGTTGACGGCTATATCGTAAGAGTCATATCCGTATACACTTATTTATTTGCCCCTTTCAGTTGGTGTCGGATATATCCACATATTCTCAAAACTATCAATCCTTCAAAATGGAAGCAGGCAGTGTAACTTTGTTCAAAATTGTTGAATCTGGCGCTCTGGTATGGTTCGATTCAGTTGGTCGAGCCGCAACGAACCAAACCAGGGCGCCATGGATTCGACAATTTTGAACAAAGTTATAGCTCGGCGGTACATTGGGGTGTACCCCTTCAAAACTTGGATAAGGGTGGCCATTACTAGAATTGGCAGATTCACACGTTATAGTTGAAAGTTTTGGAGTTAGGGGCGGGGCGGGGCTGGACGCAACTGAAAAATTTTCCGCAGCCGCATTTTTAACTTTAAAATCAGCAGCCGAAGTCCGCAGTTTGCAATCCGCAGTTGCGTTCAGCCCTGATCGGGGTCCAACCTTAGTTTAGGTGCATTATCGAATTTAATTTACTTCGTCTTTGTTGTCTTAAATAGTTTCTCAAAATTACTCAATTCTCACACCCATCTCCACTGATATCCAAATATCATCCCTGACCAGATCTGATTGTTTAAATAATTTATTAATAAAAACAATTTTCAAAGAATACTTTATTTAATTATTTAATTGTTTTGCTTGGTTCCAATTCTTTATTACTTACAAGTGTGGTTATTGGACGTTTTCCTCAAATAAGAAATATTGGCTATTTTGTTTGTTTTGTTAAAGATTATTCCTGGAATTTTCCAATTTATGTTAGTAATTTAACTGTGACTTTTGTGGCTATTGAACAATTTTTGTTTATTTTTTGGCCTGAAAAAATGCTTAAGGTATAAAATTAAATGTGGGGAAAGTGTTGATGAACAGTTTTAAAACACGAAGAATTTTGTATTTTTTGATAAGATTATAACGATGAGAAAAAAATTAGGGAGGAATGTCAATCCACTGCAGTGTCAATTATTAGAATTGGCGGATCCTAGGAAATTTTCGGATATCTGAATTTATTTTCGATTCGGATATTTAGAATCGCTAACCCTCCTATAACTAAACGTAATTTTCTTGATTTGACTTTATGAGACTTCTAATTGTTAGTTATGTAAATCATTACGTAAAGCATTAGGCGGCGTGGGTAATGAATAACACGTCAGTCCGGTCTCCTGAAGATGCTGGTTTGCTCCCACCTGCGAATAACCTTTTGCACTTGCTGAAGGAAAGAAATAGCTCTCTGATTTACTGTTATAGCCCTGTGGTAGTTTAAGCTGTGCTAGACTGGTAAAGGTTGTAAATGAGAAAATAAATAATTAAAGGAAATTTTTCTCGAAAATGAAATTGTATTTAATTCCTGAAAACCCTTCTTGAACAACTCCTTTTTTAAAAATAAAAAAATTAATTAAAAATAATTTGTTTTTCCAGTTTTCCCGTTCTACTCGTTTAATACCAATTTTATTAATTTTATTATTTTCATTAATTATCAATTTTAATTTATTTTTTGTATTGGAATATAAAAATAATAATTATAAAAATAATTTAACAACAAAAATTTCAACAAATAAATGTATTTATAATAATCATTTACCTTTAGCTAAGGTAAAAAAATTTTTGAAAAAAATTTATTAAAAAATTAATTTTTTAAAAAGCCATTTTTTCTTCTTCCACGAATAATTTTAACTTTTTTAATTCCGTTAATTGTCGTTTTGAGTTGTAATTTTGCAATTATTATGAAAATGAGAAAATTAAATATTTCTGGAGTTAATGAAGGTGGGGGAATAGAAAAATTTTTAGCTCTAGTTTAGGACATGCGTCCCATGGTAATGTATGCGTCCCGTGACAGGTAAGCGTCCCAAAAAAAGTTTTGGGACGCATACACTTTTTTAGAACGTATGTCCTAAATAGTAGCTAAAAATTTTTTTAAATTTTGAAGAAAATATTTTTCTGTTAATATTCTTAAAAAGCGTTTGTTCACTTCCAAGGCATGATAATTACGGATATAAAATAAAAATTTTTATATAGTTTTTTCGGAAATCGTTTAGAAGTTGTGCCATGGTGGGTTGTTCATCCGACAGCCAGCACCTCAAAACTGATTGTCACTCCAGTAACTTAAATTTTATATCCACAAACGTCATCTCTCGCAATAGATTTTACCAAACTCAGTCATTCCGAAACTATTATAAAATTATTTTGAAGTTTAACGATACTGGACATAATAATACCGACATTATCTATGATCAGAGAAATCTGAGAAATTTTATAAAATAATAAAAAATACCTATCTGAGAAAATAAGACCCAATATCATGGTCACTTTTAAGGCTAAATTTTATCCTCAAATATTTTAATATTTAGAATTAAAAAATTTTATTTTTCAAGCAAAACCGACCAAAAAAGAAAATGGAAACAAAATTTTATTTACCGTATTTTTTGTATTAGAGCCCCACGCTGTATTAGAGCCCCACGCTGTAATAAAGCCCCACTTTGGAGGATAGTTGAAAAATAGAGCCCCACGCTGTATTAGAGCCCCACGCTGAAATAGAGCCCCACGTTTTAAAATTTACCTATTGTATAATAAATTGTTAATTTTTAATACTATACTGTTTTTTTCTTTTATTTAATGTTCTGTGCCAATGTTAGAGATTATATGTGATTAAGAGGATATTTGGGGATTAATAACGGTCCTCTCCAATAAAGGGATTCCTCCCCAATAAAGGGATTTGGACGTTATAGGAGATATCAGGAGATTCCTCTATATGCATACTGGTAAGCATAGATATTGGCGAGATCAGCTTAGTTATCAGCAGATCCGTCTCAGAAATCCTCCGATATCTGATTAATCCCCAAATCATTAATACTCTCCAAATCACTTGATATCCATATTAATCCCCAAATACCTTCTTAATCACATCTATATTCTTCAAGTGGGACTGAACCGAGATATACACACGAAGGAGTGACCGTGCGAACTGAAGCAAAATAGAAACCTTCAAAGTCTCGTAGGAAACCTTCAAAGTCCAATTTGGCTTTAAATCCAACTCAAATGCACTTAACCGCGACTTAGTGTACACGCGAACTATCCGCTATGGAGATAGTATCTCAATGTTGAAATTTGCTTTTGTGATTAAATTTTAATTGATTTGAAAAATATAGTTAACCGTATAATTGAAAATTGTATTACGTATTTTCAAAAATAGGTTGAAAAATAAAGCCCCACGCTCTATTAGAGCCCCACGCTGTAATATAGCCCCACTTTGTAGGATAGTTGAAAAATAGAGCCCCATGGGGCTCTAATACAAAAAATACGGTATTTTAATTCCCTTCTTTTATGTTCTACTAAATTTACCTTATAATTTAAATTTGGCTTTAATTAATTTTTGGAATGAAAATTTTGGTTCTTTAACTATTAATTTAATTGTTTTGTGGATATTCTTTTTAAATTATGCTATTGACTTTGTTATTTATCCGTTGGCTAGGTTGATAGTTTTGAAAAATTTTGAAAAAAAAATTATTTTTTTAAGTCTACATTTCCGCAATTCCTTCTATCGAATTTGGATTCAGCCTATATTATCTAAAAAACCTTCAAGAATTGTCTCGACGATTTCTGAGGAATCTGTGAATACAAGAATATGAAAATTTAATTATTTTAATTAATAAACTTTTGAATTAAAAAATATAAAATTTAAGTAAAGCAAGCTGGGGGCTATAGCTTTTTCTCTCCTTTAGCTAGTGTAAAAGGTTAATCGGCGGCTGGGAGCGAACCCAGCATCTTCAGTAGTCCGGACTGATGTGTTGACCTTTACACCACGCCGCCTAATGCACAGCCTTGGGAATTAAATAGCTATATGCTTTACATTAATTATAAAGTCGACCCTCATTTTTAGATACCCTCTATCTTCAGATTAGAATAAGACGTTTTAAAATTAGGTTTGCCACAAGTTTGGGGTAGCCGTATATTTCTAAAGCGATATATAGCTATCTCAATTTAAGATACCCCTCATTTAAATTATGATTTTTTACTGTTCCAAGGGTCTATCTAAAAATGAGGGTGTTAGAGAGACCGGACTGGGAGTATCGTACGAGAATCAAGATCTCGTCTCGGTCCGGTCTCTATTGTTAAGCTTATTATACTTTCGATCATTTAGTAATAGTTTCCGATATTAGGCCGGGGTTTCCGGGTCAAGAGTTTGGAAAGCAGGGTATATTAATCAAAGCTTGTTTTTAGGGGGTTTAAGGGTTTTACCTTGGAAACATCATCCCGAGACAATTTAAAAGGATAAACTCAGATACAGGGGCAGCAATTTGAAAAGTTCGGATTCTAGTTAATGCATTAAACTATCAACAATATACCTATAAGGTATTTTGATAAAATCCTGTCTTTCGGAGGTTTAAAGGTTAAACCCCGTCCCGAGACAGTTCCCAGATACCAGACCCGGAAATTTGAAAGTTCGAATTTTAGTTAATGCAACCACATACCTAAATAAACTGTCCAACAATCCACCTATAATTTTAAATATAATTTTCAATTATTAACATTTTTATATTTTTTAAATAAAAAATTGATTTATTTTGATTATTCATTTTTAATATGGAAATACCCAAAAATATTTTCTTTATATGAATGGTGCAAAAAATAAATATAATCTAAAAACAAAAAGAGCACAAAAACGGTTTTTTACAATTGAATATTTTATTTTAAAAATTCTTCCCATTTTTTATTTTTCCCTCAATTTCAGATCGTACCAATTGCTTCCTCTTTTTTTAAATAAAAATTTACCTTTTTTGTCAGTTTATCTGTCACCATTTTATTTTTTATATTAAAAGTTTTCTATTTTCAAATACCGTATAACCTGTATTAATTGCCCTCCCTTAAATAATTACTCCCTTCTACTAATTACCCCATCCAGCGATAGATTGAAACAATAATTACCCCTCTCAAATGTCCTATTCAAATTTCAAACCTCTTATAATTACCCTCCCTCGATTAATTACTCCCTCCAGTGGAAGGTCGAAACAATAATTACCCAGGGCAGTTAATAAAAGTTTTACGTTAATTAGGATTGTTACGGAAAAAGGGAGGCAAGGATGGAATAGCGACGTTCTTTCTTTTTTTCCAAAATCGCAAATGCCGGATACCCGAAAATCTTCGGGTCGGATATCGTATCCGGATATCCAGGAATATTCCAGGATCAGTCGACTCTAACTGAGACATGCCAAATGAAAAACAAAAAATTGTAGGTATCTGAAATTTTTTTTGGAAGTTCCGACCTTCAAGGATTGAGGATAATATTGAGGATAATATGAGGTATTTAGGATAATACAAGCTGGGAATTCTTTTAATTTTATTTGTTAAATATCAGCTTATTGTCTACCTACTTACAATTATTTAACAGAACGTACTAAAAAGAAGATTAAATATTTATTTAAAAAAATAAATTTTGAGAATTGTGACGTTTCTAAAAAAGAGAAAATAAAGGAGAGAGAGAATTTATCCAAATAAAGGCCTTATTCCCAATCCAACCACTACTTACTCCCTCCATTTGCCCCAACAAATGTTAATGCATATATTTATACAGACATTACTCACATTAATTAATTTTTAAGTAAAAAAAATTTTTTTTGAAATTTTTTAATCAATATTTTTATTTTTTTGAAATTTCGGATAGGCTTTATAAATCGCTTATAATGAGATTCCATTAAATAGGAAGGGTATCTATTAGGTTCTGCCTAGTGAGCAACCAAATTTAGTGATTTAAAATTTGGAGTTGTCACTACCGGTTATTAACAGGTACCCACGGTTTTCGGTTAATCCCAATTATAAAAACCCGATTTTCGGTTTTGAGTTTTAGACAATATCGGTTTCATTTTGGGTGAATTTTTAATAAAATCACTCATTTTCACAAATTTCAGATTTTAAAATTTTTCTAAAAATGTTAAATTTTGGCAAAAATATTAAAAATTCCGGTTTTAACCCTAATATTAACTTTAGTAAAGAAATATAAACGGTTTTATACCTTCTAAATTAAATTTTATCTTTTTTTAACTATTAATTTTTTAAATTAAATAAAAGATTTTCTTAAAATAATAGCATCATAAGATAAATTATTTTTCAAATTTTTATTTTTAAAAACTTTTTTTTAATATATGTAAACGCTAAAATTTATTTTAAACGTTAAATTTTTATTAGTAAAAATGTTTTTATTTATTTATTATTCTAAATATTCCAACAAAAATTTCTTTTAAAAATGTTTAAACAAGCAAATAAATGTAACACATAAATAAAAATATATTTTTTTTATTTTGTTAAGTTATACACATTAATTTCTAACAGTCATCATTTTATTATTTTAAATAATATTTTGTTGAATACACTAGCTAAAAATTTAATTTAATGCTTAGTTGAAGGAAATTAAATTTTTGTAGACATTTAAATTAATGAGTGTTTAATAAATGCTTAATACGAATGTCAATTCAGAACCAAACCGAAGAATCGAGGATTTTTTTTGGTTCGGTTCAGATATGAAAAGATTTTGCAAGGATCACAATATACCTTATTTTAGGACATTCTTAAATTTTGTTGGCCATTGTATAGTGCACGAAGTAGGGCAGGAACCTTAAGCAATAGGCCGGGAACCGCAAGAACCTTAAGGTAAGGCAGGAACCTTAAGCCATACCCAAAATTCAAGCTACACAAAACATACGATTTATTTTCCAGGCTCGACTGTGTGTTCATTAAACATTTAATAGAAAAGATCTAACAGGAAAATTAACAAAAAACATTCTAAATCCGAAATAAAAATATTTTTAAAAATATTTTCAAAATTCCAAATCAAAACAAATATATTCCACGTGTTCAATATCCTTTTTTATTCCTTTTTCATGTTCGGGCCTTTATTTAAAAATAAATGTAAAATATTCAAAATAACATACACACTCTCATTCACCGACTAATCAAAAGTTGTAGTGCCTCAACTTTCCCTCCACTCTCCCTCCCTCCCTCCCTCCACACTCCCTTCCTCAATAATCGTTCTCTCATTCTCCCTATATTCTCTAATTTAATCCCCCTTCCCCCTCCAATAAAAATTTAAATTATTAAATTTTTCCATTTTTATGTTAATTCTTTATTAGAGGAATAATAAAAATAAAAACAATCTCTCAAAAATAAATTCCAATCTCTCCCTATCAAAGTTTCATTACCCCCATTAAAAAGTTTTAAGTTTTTTTATCTCACACACTCAAATTCCAAAAATTTCCTAAATAAAAATAACAATAAATTTAATTTATAACTAGGAATTTAGAAGATCCCTTAATGTACATTTCAATTAATAAATCCAGAAGATTAACCGCCCCTTGATTAGTATATTATTGATGTTCGGGTATCCCGACTCCCGACTCGGGAAATTTTCCTGAGTTTTTGGCCTCCCGATTTCGACTCCCGAGGTCATTTCCCGACCCGAATCCCGTTTACCGAGTTTTTTTCTCCCGATCATCACCATAATATATACATACAATTTAGACTATCTAGGTATAGTGCCAAGGGGAGAGGGAGAGGTGTCTAATATCCTGAAGAGTAATATTATATTCGGTATTTAGGGAGATCGGATTTTTCGAAATATTTCCATACTAGCCTCGAGAATCGCCAATTATCTAATAAAAAATCATCAGGAAGTCTCGATTTTTGTGTATCTTGTTAGCGCAGTCCTTAATTACTAGAAATGCGTGAATAAACATGGACCCCATTAAAAAGTTTTTTTCTCGCAAATTCTCGGCCCTGCCTCATTTTAAAAATTGGAAGATAAAAGTTAAAAATTCGAAATTCTGCGGAATAAGAAGATAACCCTTCCCTGGCGAATCTACATTATTAAAATACAATTTATATATTTCAAAATTCTATTTACTTTTAAATTCTGATGTAATTTTTAAATTTTTTTAAAGTCTTAAAAGTGCAATAAATCCCTCTCTCTCTCTTTTTTCTTATGAAATTACTTAATTACTTTATAAGTCGATTTCTTATCCGCGCATGCTTCACGTATGTCTTTCATTCCCATGCCCCTCTCATTTCTTCATGCTTTTCCTTTTTTGCCTTTCACCCAGACAATTTATATTCTAGGCAAAAATTCTCGCGCAGCTTCACGTTAATAAATAAAATATTAATTTGCCCTCTTTCCCTTTCATTTTTTATTATTTTTGTTTTCCTCCCCTTTTAAACATTTGCGCTATTGGCACATTCCATCAATATATTATTTTCTACTAGTCTCCCTCCCTCCCTTCCTTTCATCATTCCCGTCCTTTTCACAGTCATTTATATCCTTCTAATAGTATTATTCTCCCCCCCTTTCTTCCTCTACGTTGGCCGACTCTCGACTCGATGCCTCCATTTAATTAAGGTCTGTGCCCCCATCTTTCTTTTTTTTTTTGCCGCTTTGCGCCATCCTGTCATTTACCCTCCAAAAGCTGTCAGACTCGCTCACTTTCACATAAAACCGTAGAGAAATATCCGGCAGAGCTTACAACTTTTTTTTCTTTTTTCCATAAATTCCTTTTAAGGATTTTACTCCATTTCCCTCATATTTTTAAACAATTGCGCATTGTTTTGGCTTTAAGGCCCCATGGAAAAAAAATTAAATAATAATGAAAATGAAGTCACTCAGAAAAAAAACAAATAAAAGAGTTTAATTTAGTGGAAAGTAACAAATAATTTATTTATTTTTTGACACATTTTTGGATGGCAAAATAAAAAAAAATTTTTTAATAAAAAAGTAAGGTAAAAGAACCCAGGAATAGTAAAAAAGATTTGATAGGACTTATCTGACCTTACAAAAATAAAATAATAAATAGGACTGGAAGTCGCGTAAGGTTTTACTGGCCTAGCGATCTGAATTTGCGTTTTTTTGAGGGTTCTCTCCAAATTTCCATTTGAGGCGGCACTACCAGAAATGGTAAAATTAAAGGTTTTAAAATTAATTTCCTAGTTTCTAAAGTTATTTAAAATCTTATCTAAAGTAAAGAATTATTTTCGACATAGTATTACAAAATATAGTTTTTCGAATAATTTTGGAATCTTTTTTGTGCTAAAATCTTTTTGTTAAATATGCTTTTTTTGTTAGGTTTTTGGAACTATGTAGTATTGTTATACCGGGATATGTCCGAGTTTATTTAGTCGATGAGCACATAAATAATATTTTATCCAATTTAGAAAGTAACAATGGATTAAGGCTGGATTAGACAAAGGAGATCCGAAACTACCGGGATAGTATAATCCATTGTGAAGGTGGCTAAAGGGGCTTAGGGCTGAATCAGACGAAAGAGATCTGGAACTAACCAGAATAGTATAAAGCTGGCCTTCAAACCCTTAAGTTTTGAAATTGTAAACTATTACCTACTACCTAAATATATGTTTTTAAACAAAATTTTTTTTTAAAAAACATACAAAAAAGGAAAAAAATTTTTTTATTAAAAAGGAAAGACAGTCAAACAAAAAAACATTTTCGCGCAAGTCACTAGACATGGCTATAGGTAGCTATGTTGGCAGAGCTGCTTAATGGGAAAGCGCGTGCGTTTTAGATTTTCAATAGTCATTTATGTATATTCATTTAATCAGCTATTAAATTTAAAAAATGAAAAAGAAAAAGAGTAAATGCTTTATGTTTAGAGACTAGTAGTTTTTATGTTAAAAATTAAAAATGGATAAAATAAAATTTTATTATTTCATGTTTAAAAAACTTTTTTTTTTAATTTTTAAAAATTTCTGTGTATTTCTAGCATTTTTTAAATATTTATAAGTATAAAAATTGTTTTAAGAAACCCTCCTCAGGCTTGAAATTTCCTCTTTATTTATGTTAATAAAGTAAGGTAAATGCCGGACTCCACGGACTATTATCCTGTAGAAACTACTCGGTCAGAAAAACATCTGTCATTAAAATGGGGGCTATTGTTGATGTGGGGTCCGGCTGTAGATGAAGGGTATTAAGAATTTAAAGGTAGCGATTTAACTAAAATAATTTCTGGTTGCCATCAAAACTTGAAAAAAAAGACCTTCCGCAGCACTTTCGTTATTAATTTTTTTTTCTATAGTATAGGAAATTATAGTGATCCTCTGATTTTCTTGAATAATAATTTTAAAATAATAATTTTAAAACTTAATTAAGCGACCATCCCCAGTTGAAGAGAGATGGTCGCCCTCTAAACTTTCAGGACCGAAAGACCCTTATACCTTCCGAAGCACTTTCCTTATTAATTTTCCTTCACAAAATTTATTTTTTTCGATTATTTTTGTTTAATAATGCCTTCAACTTTCTTTTATTAATTTATTCTTTAACAATTCAGTTTAAGAAAATAATTAAATTAAAAATTAAAATTTCTTAAATTTAAACTTTATCTAATAAAATTTAACTACGTCAGCAAGCAGTACAGTAATATTAATTCCTGGTTTGCTAAAAATAATTTTTAGAAAAAAATAATTTTTTTTTTCACAGGCCAAAAACGTCCCCAACAAAACAATAAAAACAATAAACTTTTATTTTCCTTCCCAACATTTTGTCAAAAAGTAAAAAAAATAAAAAAAAATAATTTTAAAAAATTAAGTTAATTAATTTTCTCTAGTTGCTAAATAATATTAACTGCACTAGTAAAAGTGGCCTTGAAAGCCTCGTTAAAAATAGTGCCCTAAAACTGGCTGAAACAAATTTGCTTCAGCAAGCGGCGGCCACCCAAGGCGGCTTGGTTGGCTTACAAACAGCAGCGGCGGCGGCTGTAGCAGCAGCACAGGCTCATCAACACCAGCAGCAACAAGAAATTGCTGCGAAAAGGTGAAATTGTTAAGAGTTAGAGAATGGTAGCTCGCTTAAGCTTTTAATTAATGATTTTTGGGTAGAGCTTCTGGAGAAGGAAATCTTCGGTTTCGAAATCCCTGAATCCTCTGGATATCTTACCTTTCCTATCCAGATCCAGTTGCATATTTTTTCACTGTGCAATATCGTATATTCTTTATTATTCGAGGGAGTGTAATTATTGTTTCGATCTGTCGCTAGAGGGAGTAATTAATAGAGTTGGGGTAATTATTTGAAGGAGAGCAATTAATATAGGTTATACGGTACTTAATGTGTGGTACTTAATATGCAAGGTCCACATATGGACTTTCCGAGGTTTTCGATCCTGATCTAGACATTTCTATTGAGACTACCCTGACAAGTCTTACTTTTCGTCGTTAACTGTCAGTAATTGTTAATAGTTAATTTAAAAAATATTTTTTAAAGAATTCGATTCGCGTGCCCTCAGTTAATACCTGCTGTTGGCGGCGGGGCAATTGTCTCCTCCTCAGCACCTGCTTTGATACCGGTGAGTATACAAATAAATTTTCAACAAAATATTTTAAATATTTAAATGAATGAAAAGTACATTTATACATAATTTGAATTATTTATCCTTCCTCTCAATACAATCAGACATCATTTCTAAATACCTCCATTAGAGCTGAACAATCGTTTCTTACAATGAGGTGTATATTAGAACGGGGTATCGTTTAGGAGCAGGGTTGTTAATTTTACCAAATTTTTTGGTTAATTGAACTGAAAATCGAACCCAAAATCTGCACTTTTTCTGTTCAGTTTGAAACCGAACCCTACTTGGGGATATCGCTTAGTCTCTCTCATTCGCTTATGAAAGTGAGGGGTACCTGATATTGGAGTGTCTACTAATATTACGGATACTAAAAATGTCGTTCTACTTTCTAATATTGGAAATATTGGAAGTTTCTCGGTTTTAAACTAAACCCTACTTAGGTTTGGTTCAGTCAACCCTTCTATGGGTATCGCTTAGGCATTTCCCTCATTCGTCCATAAGAAAAAGAGGTACTTGATCTTGGAGTGTCTAATATTGGGGATATCTAAAAACGAGTTTCTCTCGTTTAGATAGTAAATCATCAACAATTAATCCAGCCTCCACCAAATAACAATACAAATTCAATTATTCAACAACAACAACAAATGTTGAGTACTTTCCATCATCATCAACAAGTTGCTGCAATGGCTGCTGCAGCTGCAGCAGCAGCAGCTAATAATCATAATAATAATTTACAAACATCGCCTAAAGATGAAAATGGAATTCCAATTAATGAGAATGGAAGAAATGAACGGATTAATGGGACTGGAGGGGGAGAATTGATTAACGATTATGCTCGTTATGGGGATCCTACAGTTAAAAAATTTTGTTAAAAATAGTATTGGAATAGATCTGACTATAAGATAAGAGTTGTGTCGGAAAATTAAGAAAAAGGCTAACCTAATTAAAAAATTTTGAGGGTTATCTAGTATTGTGTATCCTATAGATACTATAACGGATCTTGTATACTATGTAAGTTGGCGGATAGTTGGAAATCTTCGTATATCCAGATCCGGCATCCGAACCGAAAATTTCCGGATATCCGGCCTATTTTGGATCCGGATATCCGGATCCGCCAACTTTACTACTATGTACATTAATACTACTTCGAAGTATCTCAAGTCATTGGTTTTTATCAAATATTTAAGCTCTCCACGTGCTAAGTTAAGTTAGCCACATGCCAATAAAACACCAAATCTACCACTAAACTACACACGAACTAATATCAGATCCCTGTAGATCCTGAACTATACCTTAACTCTTTTGTTCAAAAAAAGCATTGTACGGACCCCTATACCTTTCGTAGTCCAAAAAATATTAGAATAATATTTTAATTATTATAGTTAATTTGAAAAAAACATAAATTTTATTAGAAATTTTCAACAAATCCTGATGGAAATCGTTTGATACAAACAATGAATGGAGGACCTATTTCTCAAAGCTACCAAGATTTATCTAGCGGTGTTCAAAACCAGCCTAATTCAATTTTGGTTTTTATAATATTTTGCATTAAATATTGTTAATTTTGTTAAATTTTAAGCGTATAATAATTGAATGTATGCTTTACCCGGTTACTTTAGATGTTCTTTTTATGGTTTGTTTTGATTATTTAATATGGTGCTCAGAATTATCACTGGTATAAGGAAGAAAAAGTTCACTCTGGCTAGAATTAAAATGCTTCCTAGGCTAGGGCTTAAGGCCCATTATGAAACCTTATATTTTGTAGAGTACTTGTACGTGTTAAGTGAAAGCTGTGACTATCTTTGCTATAAAACTATAGATAGGTTTAAAAATCTTATGACAATTCAATCTTGAAGACGCATAACTAAACAATGGGAAGGTATCGAGCTAGCGGTATTGCTGACCGACTAAGCTAACATATAAACATGCACATTATACTATAATAGGGGCCCTGTCCGGTCCTAAAGATCGAGTCGGGCATCGAATTTTGGCCCGAAAAAGACTCGGTCTGAGCGACTCGTTAAAGATGAGGCCTGTTAAAAATGAGTCGGAAACCCCAGCCCTAATTATATTAGAGGGATCCTAACTACATAAATAAATCTCTGATTTTTTAAAAATCTGGTGGTGAGATCCCTGCTATATAGGCATGCTAACGCACTTAAATCAAATATTAGATTATAATTTTTAATTTTTTAGATATTTTCTCGTTTTGGAAAAGTCCTTCGCATAATTACTTTTAACAAAAATAGTAAGTTTACAAAAATATTTATTTAAATATTTTTATTTTTTTTTAAAGATTCATTTCAAGCCTTAATTCAATTAAGTGAATCAAGTGCTGCAATGAATGCAAGTAAGTACAAAGAAAAATTTTTTGGCACTTATTTTACATAGGAAAAAATGTTTTGTTATTCTTTCGAGTTTATTTAAATTTTTTTGAATCAAATTTGGCATAGATATGCCCAAAAATAGGTATGCCAGAGTCAACTCGATTAACACAATATTATTTTACTCAAATATGAGTTGAGATATTTTTGTATGAATCAAGAATCATTTTTAAGGTGTATTTATAGATTCTAGAAAACGAAAGTTTAAAAACTACCCTCGATGTAGGTTATCTTTTCAGCCATAAGAGTATGTCTTATAGTACGGTCTAACTTTAGTTTAAGAGAGAAAGAAACGGAGATTCAGCTGGGTGTGATCTAAATCGCTTACTAAGCGGTGTTTAAGGTCTATTAAAAAGAAGCTGAAAATAATGCTTCGGAAGCTCAGTCGTAGTGCATCTAAACGTGGCGAGAGAACCAAAAATCGCCAAGACCTTCAGGAAGTCGCAGGTCCCTGCTTACCCTCCCTTCCCAACTAAACTTTAACCTCTCTTTTACTGTAACTTGAGAGCACCCTTCTAAATTAGTGCCAATACTTCTTCAAAAATATTTTCCAACTAATTTCTAAATAATTTTTTTATCTTTCAAAGAAAGTTCCTTGGATGGTTTAAATATTTATAATGGATGTTGCACTGTAAATTTAAATTTTCTCAAAATTAAAAAATATTTTTCTTTTAAAGTTGCGTATTGAATTTAGTAAATTAAACACTTTAAACGTAAAATATAATAATGACAAAAGTCGTGATTATACAAATCCAAATTTGCCTTCCGGCGAATTAACCTACGAACAAAAATTACAATTAATTTTACAAAATACCCAATTAACTGGGGGGCATCACCAACAACAACAAATTGGGGCGCTCTTTCCTTTCGGGGCTGCTGCAGCTGCGGCTGTAGCTGCACAACAATTGGCAGCTAATGTTAATACTTCTAATGGAACTGCTAATACACAATTTCCATTTAATGGGCAAATGGCTTTACAGCCAAATAATGGTTAATTTTGAATGATTTCTTTTAAGCTATAAACCTCAGGGAGGCCATGTTCTCGTACAACTTTAGTTTTTTCAATAAGTCAATTCCCGTAGGAATGTATATTTATCCTCGATCTCGGTTAGCTTCTTGGAGAGGACCTAGGTTCCGAGACCGAGATTGGAAAATTGGCGAAGGCCTATGCCTGTGGGAAGGCCTCGACCTCTTACAACTGTAGTTTTTCCAATAAGTCAATTCTTAGGGATGTATGTAGTATATTTATCCTGGTCCTCGGTTGGCTTCTTGGGAGGGACCGAGACCTAGTTCCGAGACCAAGATTGGAAAATTGGCGAGCTATGCCTCTGGGAGGCCTCGACCTCGTACAACCTTATTTTCAACTAATCCTAAATTAACACTGAAATAGTTGGTAAAATATGGCCGACATAAAAGCTAGCTAACATTGAGAAAAACTTTACTAAAAATTCCTTTTTTAAAGAATTATTAATGGGCGGTGGACAATTATTGTCAAATAATTTAACTGGAATAGTTTTGAATACGGCCTTCCAATCTGGAGTAGTTAATACACCTGTTGTTCTTGTTTCTAATTTGGATGAGGCTGTAAGTAATTTTAAATTAGTAGAGAATTAAGTGTTTAATTAAAATCCCAAATATCAGAATCCTTCAAAAAAACCCTCTTTTTTGCATCCTTTCAATAATTTTTTTGCTTATTTTTAAAAAAATTCTTTTATGACTTTAATAAAATTTAATGTCAGTGTTTTTCAAAATTTCCGCTCATATTTTTACTTTTTTTAATACTATTATTAAAATTGAAAACGAATTTCCAATTTCTCCTGTCTTGTGTTTTCAAAGCAAATTTATTATTTTTGGGTATTTTATAGTCTGCAAATATTTTTTTTCGTTTAAAATTCTTTTAAAACGGTAGGTTGTCATCTCACCAGATTCATCGGTTAACCGAAACCGAACCAAAAATCTTCGGTTTTTCGGTTCGATTCGGTTTGAAACCGATAACCCTAGTCCAAGAATAAATAGCCGGTTGTCGCTAATAAAAATTGATAATAATTTTTGTGTTTAGAGAATAAATCTGAGAATAAAGAATAACACATCTTCGGGTTGGATAGCTTCACAGTCGGATTGATTTAGGCCACCTTTCATGAAGGGCTTGATTCCAAATTCGAACTTTTCATTCTACCTTCGGTCCCTATTCCATCTCTTATCCAATAAATTTTTCTACAGCATCCAAATCATATGTAGAATCCAACAATTCAATTATGAAATCCAAATGAAAATAATAAGCTTTTTCCTGAAAGCATATGTATACCTGACATAACGAATACTTCTGACTAGGGAATTAGAATACTTCAAATTCGGGAATCAACACAATTTTTAATTTTTTTCCTTCCAATGTCTCGTAAATTTTCCTCCGAGAGAAGTACTATGTATTTTTCAACACTCCTCATAGGTGAGGATGGACAATTATTATTTTTAAATTAAGGGGGAGTACTAATTCAGGTGGGAGTTAAGGGGGAGTATATTTCAGGTGGATATTCCATCTTTATGATTTCAAAAAAATTACCTATATTTGCAGACTATTTATTTACCTTTAAATAAAATTAGAAAAAATTTAAAAAATTTTTTAAAAATTAAAAAAAATTAAATGTTTTTTCTTCTTTATTTTCTTACTGTCTTCTTCCTACTCAAGGCATTTTTCCTCTTTTTTCAGACTGTGACTCCAGAGCAACTTTTCATTCTGTTCGGTATGTCTTGAACTTTCCGCCATCTTTTTTGAATGGCTTTTGCTTTTATTTTAAATTTTTTAAATTTTTTTAAAAACTTTTCTGTATTTTTATATTTTTTTTTGTTTTTTTACTTTTCTTTAAGCATTTCTTTCAAAAAAATTAAAAAAATCTTTAAAAAATAAAAAAAAGTTTTTCGAATATTAAACGCTTTAGGAGTCTATGGAGACGTTATTCGCGTCAAAATCCTCTTCAATAAAAAGGATAATGCTTTGATACAGTACTCTGATATTCAACAGGCACAATTAGGTAATTAATTTTGGAAATATTAATTAATTAGTAGGAGTGATAAATCTGAAGGGGAGTGATCATCTAAGTGTTAGTTTCATGATTCGTGAGAAGCATGAAGGCAGTTGTAGATTGCGTTTGTTATCTCATAAATAGAATTTGTTCAACCGATACATTGAAGTGTTAGAGTAGGAGGTTCCATATCAGGTTGGGCTGAGTCACACAAAATACGAGACACGAGATACTCAAAAAATACGAGAACGAGATAAAACGAGATACGAGATCTCTCAAGAAATACAAGCTATCACGAGATACAACACTGAACCCACCCTGTTCCATATATCTAATAGTTCTGATGTGTCTCAAAATTCATACAAAACTATTTTTTATTAAGTTATTCAGCCCACTCATAAAGGATTTTTCAATTTATTATAGTAATTCCGATAAATTTAAAATATTATCATGGCTAATTTATGTTATTAATCATAAGATTATTTTCTAATTAAGCAATTCAACACTTGGACAAATTAAAATGGAATGGGCGTAATATTCGAGTTACAGCTTCCAAGCACACCCTTGTTCAAATGCCTAAAGAGGGTTTTCCTAAATTTAAAATTAATTCTTAATTAAAAATTAATTTTTAATAGGCCAGCCAGATGCTGGTTTAACTAAAGAATTTACAAATTCTTCTCTTCATCGTTTTAAAAAACCTGGAAGCAAAAATTATATGGTACACAATTTTTTTGTTAGTATACAGTCAAACCTAGATTCTTTTTGTTAGATACTAGTGTTTTACCGGAACTGAAATTGTGACCGGAACCGGATCCAATTTGAAAAAAACACCTGAACTCAAAAAACACCGGAACAAAAAACAAAAAAAAACACCGGAACTCTCTGGAAGCGGAACCGGAACTTCGGGTCAAACCATTATAGATACCCCTAAATTTAAGAAACGTTCTGTACTAGATACTAAAGTACCCTCTATTTAAGTTACACCTCATTATAAGTTAAATGTCTTTCAGTTCCACAAGGTGTATCTAAAGACAAGGTTTTACCGTATTTTCTATCAAAATATTTTTTAAAGAATATTTACCCTCCATGTGCAACTTTGCATCTTTCCAATATCCCTAATGGAATGGATGAGGATGCAATTCTCGAAATTTTTAAAGATTTTAAAATTGCTGAATTTAAATTCTTTCAGTCAGTTTTTTAATAATTTAAATTTAATTAAAGGAGAATATAGTAGATATTTTTATATTGAATATCGACCGTCCCCTCCGGCTGGGTTCTAATATCTATTGTCTTTATTAACGATATTAACTCATTAAATCTGCTAAAAATCCTATCAGTTCTGTTAAGGGCTGAATTTTGCCATTTATGCTTTAGATCGGTAACCGCTTTTTTGATAACCGTCTACCATACATTCCTAATTAAATACTCTCCCTCTTGAATATGTAATTATCCCCTTTAGCACCAGTTTGGAAAAATAATTACTTTCCCTAAAATGCTCTCTCTCTCACCTAAAAATTTCAAAATTCGATTAATTAACACCCTTCGATTAATAATCTCTTTTGGCTTTAGGCTGAAAAATAATTACCCAGATAATCAAGAACAATAATCGATTTGCACCCGAATTCCTTATAAAATATAAAATATCCAAAAAATTTTAAAAAAATTCAGAAAAGATCATAAAATGGCATTAGTTCAATTAGAAGATGTTGAAACTGCTGTGGCTTTTCTTGTTGCTATGCATGTAACTAAACATAAAAATAAATTAAAATTATTAAAAAAATTTTTTAGAATTATAAATTGGCCGAAAATGCTCATTTACGTGTTTCCTTTTCTAAAAAAGGAATGAATTAAATTTTGTTTTTTTAATTAAAATTTTCATCGGGAGAATTGGAGTTATAATTACTGATTCTGATTTTTTATTGTTCATTTTATTGGGACAATTAAATGGGGGCTTGAATAACTGATTTTATCTGATTTTTTCAATTTAACAATATTTAATTTAGCGAGTTCTTTAACATTTTTTTGATTTATATTTCGAAACTGATTAATTTTAATATGCCGTATATGCTCAGAATAATTGCCTTCTATCAGATAATTACCCCCTATTAAATTTAATTAATTAATTATCTATTAATTACCTTTCCAGCAGTGATTGTAAGAATGCTTACATTGGGTAATTATTTCAGCATATACGGAATTCTTAGAATTTACTTTGCTAGGTTAACAAAAAAATTTTTTGAATAATTTCCTAAATATTTATAATCCAATAATATTTTTCATTTTTTTTATCCCGGTTATTTTTTAAAATTCTTATTGTCATTTTTAAAATATGTATATATTTTTGTCATATTATTTTACTAACTATAAGCTTTAGAATATTTTTATTGTAATTTTGTGGATACGACAATTCACAGATTGTTGTTGAATTTAAGATTTATCCTCGGTTCTATATGGGATCTCCAAGGATTTTCTTGGATTTTTCAAAGTTTTTGGAGAATTTCAAAAAAAATTTTTTTTAGAAATTTAATTATCAATAAATCTACTCAATTGTCATTATCCACCAAATTTGAATTTTTATTCATTTAACTACATTTAATCATTCCAAATAGTTTGTAATCACATATTTTTTTTTATTTTTTAAAATTAATTCCCACACCAAATTCTAAGTCAAGATAAGTCTTTGCTGTGATATATTTATGTATATATTTAATTAATTTTTATATTTAAAAATTTTTTATTGTCATTTTAGGGGCATAATATACCAAAAAAAATATTTTTTTGTTTTAAATATGATGACTCTCATCATAATCCTACACTAAGGGAATGACTTACTTTCACGTTAAAGGGTTCTAACAATTGAAGGGTTATAGCCAACTAGATTTCTAAAAGAGTTCCGGTTCCTCGATTCAAGCAGGTGCCAATAGGTAGTAGAGTAGGGTCTGGTCCAAGGCCTGGGGTTTTTCCCGTACCCAGAGTTCATGCCTAGCATTTTTTGACCTTCCTGGGCTTTTCTGGACTACAGGCCCAGGATCCGGCCCAGGTCAATAAATCAAACCCAGAACTCAGGAACAGGCCCTTTTCAAAAATCTCGATCTCGTAGCATTATGTAGATAAATTCAGACAAAACTATAAGAAACATCTCAATAAAATGCGTTTTAAAATTTAAACGGTCATAGGATATACTGCATCATCATAAAGATACGTCTTATTATAAAATAAAATTTTCAGCCCTTAAGGTCCAACTGTTTAGTGAATGAGGTTTTTCACTTATCTGGGGAATTATTATGACACCACCTCCCACTTTTTACTTATAAGCCAAATATTAATTTCCCCCATTATACATACTAATTGAGGGTCATTCTATAAATTCATTCTAAAAATTATTTTATTTTAATTTTAAAAATTGTTATTCTTCATTAGTTTTTGATAGAAAAATTATTATTATTACAATTATTTCCAAGAAGACACATATCTTTTATTGTCCATAATTTTTATTTAATATTTAAATTTACATAGTTAATTTTTTGTAATATTATTAATTATAAATTTAGTAAAAAATAGTTATAGTTCCATAAGTATATATTTTTTAATTATTTTTTATTCAAGTGAGGTTTGAAAAATTAATTAAATTTATTAATAGGTATATAATAGGGAAATTAAAGGGTAATTAATAGGTAATATTCTTGGCCAAACTTTTACGAATTAAATTAATTTAAATGAAAATATGTTTAATAATTAAAAGGACAGTCGACTCTCATTATAACGCAAATTAGTCTAACGAGTAAAAAATTTTGAATAATAAATGTTAAGAATATATCGAAAGAAATATTTTTTTCGATCCGATATTATCAATTATCGATAACAATAATATCTATCGATCTCAAATCCGGTCTCTAATTATATAGTATAATCCAACTGATTACCATTAGTATTAGTTTATTTAATGGTAATCTGTCTTTGGGCAGCTGGTTGGCGGTTCCTGAAAAATCTATGGGTATTCGGACTTTTTTCAGTTCCAAATATTAACCGCAAACCCTAGTGGAAATAGTGTTCATTTAATCAGATCAACCAACAGCCTTAATAGAAAACCCCGAAGTTTCTCAGTTTAATAACCCTCGGAAGGTCGTTGATTTCTTCGATTAACTCTCATTAAATTATCATTCATTATCTCAAAGTTGAGTTATAATCCATTTAAATGTATAGTTTAAAAATTTCCCAGATCATCCCTCCCATTTTATATCAAGAAAGTTTTTTTAAATTTAATTCTTCGCCAATTTTGGATGAAGAGGTGCTTTACACAATCCACTGTCTATTTCACATGTTGAATTTTCATATAATTTGCAATCAGTATCGCAAGTACATTTATTTCCTGGATTATATATTGCAATATTGCCATCATAAGCTCTAAAAAATTTTAAAAAATCGAAATTTTTTGAAAGAGGGCTAAAAAATCTCTCTTACGGATTATAATAATTGCAAGAAACCAAAGTTGTTGTTTTGCATTTATATTCATCTTTACACCATGCTTGTTCCCCACAGATTTGAAAACCGCAAGAGATTTGTGTTGATTGCCATTGCATCATCTAAATAGGCTATTTTTAAAGAGATCGAAAATTTAGTGTATTTACGGGGACAGTATGTCCACAACCATCCCAAACTGCATCTGTAGCCTTCAGATCATTCGCAGCTATTGGACATACGTCTTTTTCTGCAATCCACATATCAACTGCAGCAATTAAGGCATCAGCTAGAAAATAATTGGATATAATCCGGCCTAGCTATAATATAAATCAGGAGCGGGTTTGGTCTCGTGTCTTGTATTTTGTGGGGCTCTACCCACCACTGATATGAACTTAAAAATCGGACTGGGAGGAGAATAAAATATCTCGAAAGTACCTAGTTATCTAGATAAACGAGATTTTTGTATCGTTTCGAACTACATATAATAACGCAATACTAGACTAGAAGCACCTCAATTTAAGATAGGTACTTAGGGGACAGAGAAAAATTTCTACGGGAAAATTTCGCGGAATCAGAAAATCAAAAAAGTAGAAACATCTGATCCGGAGAGAAAAAGGCTTTCTCGATTTGTAGCTGAAAACTAAACTTACTAATATTCATTTTATAGCTACTTGCATATAAATTTTCGCCATATAAAGTATCATTAGAATGCTTCATTTCACAACAATTAGCGGTATTTTGTGAAAGTTTTTCCATTGTTACGTTGTAAATCTATTTAAATAAAATATAACTTATTACTAGTAGTTTTCTCTTTCATAAAGAATCGTCCGGGAACGGGGTTCGTGGCACAACTTACTATAAGCATGCTTACACCAAATTTTGTCTCAATAAAACTCATTTTGGTAAAACTTTATCAGAAAGGAAACTGATCAGAGAGGAACATACCCAAAACACTAGATCAGAGAGGAACCTGATATTTCGGAAAAAATGAGCGTGCGAGAGGAATAGCTCAATAAACTCCAAAAAACTAACAAATTTATGAAATATTCCCCCAGGCAAAGTTTTGTTAGAAGCATCTGTAACTTCCCCACATGCCAATTTAGATCTGTATTTATTGTGGGCATGCAAGACAGCTAAACGAGCTTCATCATTCATACATTCTTCATCCTCAGTTAAAACAGTTTTTAAATCTAAAATTTAATTTTTTCCTTCTCTCACCACCAATTTAAAATACCTGACACGAGAAGTAATAGAAATATTAAATTAAAAATCATTATTTAATTTTTATTGGAAATTTTTGGTTATGAATAAAGTAAAATAAGTTATAGCCAAAAAATATTTTATATGAGTTGCCATTATAATTTAGCTGATATAACAAAAGGAGAAGCACCCAAAAAGTTTTATGACGCATTTCAAAAATCATTCGCATCTCTTCCCAAAATATATTCAAAAAATTAAAAAATAATTTTAAAAAATGCTTAAATGAATGAGAGATATTCTGAGTCACGCAAAAGATCACCATACCAGAGGGAACGCATAAAGATAACCACATTATGGATAAACTAAGTACTTTATGGAACATCTTTAGAGATGAAGAAAAGATGGCCAAGATGTAAAAAAGACCAAGAAGAAAAAACACCCTTAGAGACCAAGAAGTGAACCGATGTTCCGGTTGAAGCAAGCAAACTCGTCTTGCTCTTGATTCAAGATTTTTTTAAAGTTTCGATCTTGTCTTGAGTTGAGCAACTTCGATTTTCGAACATATCCGATTTTGAACAAAGCCAAATTTCGAAAGTACCTCGGGGTATATCCGCCTTAAGTACTGAAAATCTTCCGTCTTGAACAGCCCTAACTCTAATCTTGATTTTTAGAGAGTATATTCCCAAGATACAAGTTACAATTCCCAATTCCCAAGTTTCCAAGTAGTTATCCAAATTAAGTTTGTTGATCTCTAGGACGGTCTCCATATAAAATACGTCAAAACTTATTTACTTAACTGTATCTATACTCGTTTAACAATCTTTTTTATTTAATATAAGCATTTTAAATTTATTTAAATTTCTAATGTTTAAAATATTTAAAAAATCGTTAGTCATCATTGAAAAGCCGTAGACTTTAAGGAAGTAAAATTCTGTAATATTTTTTAAAAATATGATCTAAAAAATATACATCAAACGGTTGACGCCAAATCTTGGCTCCGCCCTCTTCAACTGTGTGCCACTTTTAAGTTTTTAGTTGTTAAAACGTGAAGTGGCAAAACCCTCTTTACGGTCTCGTCCCGGTCACTCCAATAAAGGCAAAGAAAGGACTGGATACCGGTCCCGTTTGTCTCTACGCTTTCTTTGACTAACCCTACTGTGAATATACAAAATTCAATTCCGCCTTTATAGCAAAACAGTCGAAAATTTTTTTCAATTTTAGATGGCCAAGAATTCCTCCTCTTTTTAGTGCCATAAAAATCAAATTTTTGAAGAAAGAAAAAAAGTTAAAAGAAACTTTAAAATCAGAAGTCAAAAATCGAAATTTCAAAGCAGCTTTGATTATTACTTTATAAATTTTAAACAAGATTTTAATTTAACTTTTTGAAAAAATAAAAACATTCCCTCGTTTATTCTTTCCTCTCCACATTTCTAAATTTATTTTCCTTTCCGATTTTTATTTTTATTATTTAGTTCCCCAACCAGTCATTTGGTTTCCCTTAAACTTAATTCCGCTCTATACGAAGGGAGAAAGAAAATAATGGATAGTGAAAGAGAAATACAGAAAAAATATTCTTCCATTAAAAATTAACAAAAAATAATTAAATATTTGCGTGGATTTTTGATTAAAAAATATTTAAAAAAAATTAAAAACTTTTTTAATAAATGGAAGCAACAAAAACCCTCATTTTTATGGATCTAGAATCAACCGGACTTTTTGACGATAGCTATTCTGACCCTTTAATTAATCCGGGTCCTCCAAAGGATTTAACACGTCGATTGGAAAATATTATACGTTCAGGTTTAAATTGTTGATATTTTATTTGGAAAAAAATAAAAAAAATTTTTTATGGGAATTTCGTAGGTATACTAAGCCTTTTCTACTTAATTTTTAGCTTTTTGCGTGTTTTGTAATTTTTATTGTTATTGGATTTGAAAAAAATAGTATTTAAAAAAATTTTCCCTTGGTAAATACAAGATAAAATACAAAATTTAAAATTATTTTAACCAAAAAAACAAACTAAAAATTAGAGAAAATTCTGACTATTAGCATA